>CM038671.1:128120447-129441529 GCA_021605145.1 Aegilops bicornis
TCGGTTTTCATTTATTTTGTTGGGATTTCGGGAGGACTACCGCCCGACTTCCTTTTTACGTATCATGTTGTGCAAATATTTGTTATTTGATTGTGCATTGTTATTTGCTCATGACGCATTCATCCATGCATTTGTTATATCTTATGTCCGAACTGTCTTGCGAGTACTTTCAAAGTACTCACCTGGCTTGTTGATTTGGCCAGATGTTGATGAAGGCGATCTCATGGATGAGGAGTTCGATAGCGAGTCCGACGCCTAGAGGAGTCCCTGTCAGTCTCGTGCGACCCTGGAATGGTCATTATATTATATCCGCTTCCGCTACCCAAATCAATTCATCGACCCTCACCTCGACGCTCGATGAGCTGCCAGTTCAGGAGTCATATTACCCACTCCACTGTGTTATTCCACTACCACTTTATTCTCGAGTCAGTAGTATGCCACCCCACACCATTGTGATATCCTCCATTATGTATAATTATTGGCGTGCTTGTAATAATATGTTGAACCCCGCAGCTCGACCCTGTAATATGTTTTAATGCTACTGGCTTTCTATATCAAGATTTTGTCTACCATTAAGGAGGATTTATCCTTATACTGGGACTTAAAGATCGGTTTCTCAATAAGTATTTTATTGGAAAACCGGTCGTGACAACCTGTCATACCAGCGGCGGCTGAGCTCGCTCGAGGGCCGGGACCTGAGGACGTAGAGCATTTGCATTCTAACCCTGTAGGAACACACTAATGATAAAGGCCCAGAGCCAGGCGCAACCCGCCTCGAGGTAGGGCCTCGTGAGTCCTACGCTGGCTCACGGGTGCCCAGATACACCTCTCCTAGCCCTACCGCGTGCGGCCACGCGTCCGAGGCGGGCTGTACGCCCGAGGGCTCCTCTCGGAGGAGCCCCCCTCCACGAACCAGTGGAAGCACCATGCTCGCTGGCGACGACCGCCGAGGAGCGGCTATGCCCGTACACATACGGAAGCGCTATGCTCCGCTGGTGATAAACAACTGAGGGCGGCTCATAACTGTATCAACCTCAGGGAGCCCAGAGCTCAGTGTCTGGCGCCATCGCGACGCCTCCCCTCGGGAGTGCCGCGCGAGGGGGCTGGACACGGGGTTCTTGCGCCGCCCCACGCTGGCGTCGCCACCCAGCCAGTCCCTCGGACCTGGTCGTTCTGCGCCTCCCCGAGCGGAGCCAAGGTATGAAAATTCGTTTGAGCGTTAAGGGGACTCCCGAGTATCACGACTCGGGAGCCTAACTGTCACGTAGCCCCTCACTCCTTAGTCCGTCCTTGGTCTCCGGTCGGGGCTAACGGCGGTTGAGGTATGCGCGAGGGCCGGGCCTGCCGTCAGAAACGACCAATCCACTCCTATGCCTCCTGTCCCTACTTGCTATTCAAGACGTTAAGGGGACTCTGAGCATCGCTACTCAGGAGCCTAACTTGCCACGTAGCCCCTCACTCCTTGGTCCCGTCCTGGTCTCCGATCGGGGCTAACGGCGGCTGAGGTATGCGCGGGGTCGGGCCCTGCCGACGTAGAACACACGCAAGTAGGAGGGAAGAATGTGAATTCAAAGCAAATATTACAAGCCATAATTCGTTTCTAGCATAAACACAAGTTTAAACGCATCCATGAGGCATGGTGCATGTTGCAGGAATTAAAACAGAGCGGAAGCCGCAAAGGGATCACTCTCTGTGGCGCCCCCACCTCCCGAGGTCAGCGGAGCTGGCGGCACCACGCCTGTGCAAGGTCTTTGAAGGCGCGGAACCTCCCCAGCAGGGCCTCGGCTCGGCCTTTCACGGCCTCAACAGCAGCGGCGGCAAGGTCGCCGCTCACAGGCTCCAGCAGGCCGTCAAGGTCGACGCTGGGGTCGTGAAGGTAGACATGGCTGAGGACACGCGTCAGTACTGCAGAAGACAGGGCACGCGCCTCGGCCTCGGCCGTGGGGCCAAGGCCGTCCGCAACATCTTCAAGCGCACGAACCAGGAAAGGAAGCAGCTCGGCGGGGCTGTCCTCCGCACCAGCCAACGGCTTCTCCAGGCCACCCTCGTAGAGCGTCTTCAACGAGGCGCAAGCCTTCTCCTCTAACCTGGCGAAGGCCACCGATCCTCGGTCACGATCTTTGCCTTCCTGTCCAACTCGATCCTCTCCGCTTTCAACGGCTGTTCCAGCGTCTCCAACCGGCCACGACAGCCATCCAGCTCGGTGTCCCGGTCCCTGACGGCGGCCTCCCGAGCCTCCATCTCCTTCTCCTTATCCTGGTGACCGCGGACCTCCTTGGCAAGCTCGTCGTGCAGGCCTTGCAGCTCGACCTCCAGCGCCTTGCAGCGGTCCCAGGCGTCCGCAGCATCGCCTTGGGCAGCATCGCGAGTGGCCCTGGCCTGGCAGGCGGCTTGTTTCTCCCCATCGGAGGCCGACGCGGCTTGGCTCAGCGCCGCTAGTACGGAGGCAGCAGAGCGGGCCCAGCCAAAAGCCAGTTCCAGGCTCCCGGCTACCAGACGGGGATCAGCATTCCGGAGATCCTCTTGGAGCCAGCTCAGCTCGCTGGCAGCCTAGTCCAGGATGGCCGAGGGATCAGAATGGACTGGAGCCGGTGGAGCAGGTGTGGAAGATGGCAGCGTGATCACGGCTTGGGAAGGAGGAGCCCCGTGGGCCTTGGGCACCTCAGCGACAACGTCAAGCGCAGGCACCTCCAGAGTCAGCGGGGCCACGGGGGCTGACTCACCTCCAGAGTGCCCCTGCTGGGCTCGCGAGGATGACCAGGCAGGGGAGGCACGAGCCTCGTGGCCTCCTTTCCCCGCAGGCGGAGCCGCAGCCCCGGCAGGCGAACCCGCCTCAAGCAGGGCCGTAGAAGCCCCCTTCGGCCTTTTTGCTGCAGGTGCCGACCTGGCCAAGGGAATACAGACGTCAAGCCTCGGCAGCAGAAGCAAAGCAAAACATGGATCGAACACTTACTAGTCGTCGTCACTGGACTCAAGCAGCCTACGGCCGAACTTGAAGCCTGAAAGCCTGCGGCTGGGATCAGCCTTGGGAGGCCCGGAAGCAGTAGGCGCGTTGGGAAGGCCGGAGCTGGCCTTAGACCGCCCCGAGTCAGAGCGGACCCTGGGAGAACCAGCCCCGACCTGCCCTTCCTTGGAACCAGGGGAGAATCCTCCCCTCCTCGCCTGACACCGGCCTCGTCTTCGTCCGGCATGGAGCGAAGGGCGCGGGACCTACGCCGAGGGAAGGAGTCCCCCGACTCCTCGCCAGACGCCACGAAGTCAGAGCCTTCCCCTTCCACCTCCTCTTCTTCCTCCTCACTCCTGCTGGAGTTGCTGGAGGAAACATTCATCGTCGCCAACATCGCCAGATCCTCGGGAGCCCCGGCGGGCACCAGCCCCTCACCATTGAAGGTGGGCATGGTGTTCACCACTTGCTCCCAGTCATCGCGAAGGAACAGGGGGACGGGAGCGCCCTCTGGCATCGCCATGTCTCCCCCGACCAAGGAATGGAGAGCCACGGCCAGATCTTCGTCAGAGAGGGCCTCGGGGCTCAGGCGAAGGGCGTCACCTGCCTCCCCAAGCGTCCACTACGGGAAACGGGAGCGAATGCTCCCGGAGTGGAGCCACCCGGTGTTCCAGGAACACACTCAGGAGCGTAGCCCCGGTCAGCTTCGCCGCGTCTATCCTCTTCAGCACCATCTTCGCACGAGGGTCGATGAGCTCCGCGCGAGACCACGCATCGACGGTCTCGGGCTGCCCCGACGGCAGCGTCAGTCGAGGGTGGAGACGCCCAACATCCACCATGACCTACTTGCTCCTGAAGCCTTTGATCCTCTTCCCGGGCTTGGGGATGGAGTTGGAGCTGGAGTATGCGACAAAGCTCGCGCATGCAGTAATAGAACCACGAGAAACCCGGAGGTAAAAGTAATGGCGCAGCAAAGCCACCGAGGGCTTTATCCCAACGTGGGCCTCACAATAGTAGGCGAAAATCGCCAGGAGAAGAACAGAGTTGGGATGGAGATGCAGAGCTTGCAAGTTGTATTGGCGGAGAACAGCAAAGAAGAACTCTGAAAAAGGAGGGACCAGAGGTGCTCCCCTTGCCTTCAGGCTGATCAGAGCCGGCCTTGAGCACAGTCACCCCCTCGTCGCCCTGTGCCACCGTCCTCCGGCGCACAAGGATGAGATTCTTCGCCAACACAGTCGGAGGATCCAGAGCCGGGAGGTACCAGGCCTCAGTCGGGGTCTTGCAAGGCGCCATGGCTTGCAGAATGGGAAGGATTGAGGTAGATCTGGAGGATATCGGAAGCAAGGAGGAGAAGGGCGAGAAAGGGGATCTGGAGCAAGGCGATCAAGGACAAGCACCAAGTCTGGCCCGGGCCTCCTTTTTGTCAGAAGGGCGGTTGTCGAGGCATCATGGGGAGGCGGAGACGCCCACGACCAATCAATCGCCTCACGGCGCCCAAGGCCGCAGGCTGTTGGGGCCCGCGGCGCTATGCGCTTGCCCCTTCGCTTCTCTACTAAGCCAAGTCCGGGCGCGCCTTGGGCCCGGGGCTCTTGTCGGCATTCGGGAGCAGGGGTTCCCCAGACTTGCCTGCCTGCGGCCTGCGGCGTGGCTCAAGTGGGGGCCCAGCGTGGCCCAGCTTCATCAGCTCAAGCTCAAGACCCTCGCGAGGGGCCAAGCCTCGCGGGGCGGACGACAAGAACCTTCCTCACGAGCGGCCTCGTCAGGCAGGCTCGCGAGGAGGCGGAGAGATCAAGGCAGGGTACCTCACGAGGGTGCGCCGTGGCGCAAGCAATGACGATCGAGACCGGTGAGGCGCCCGGCCTCTGCTGATGTCCTCGTTCCCCTTTGGTGCAAAGGGGCAAGCCTGAGCCAAGGCATCAGGCAAAGGTTACCGCTTCGGTGCAACAAGACCAAGACCAGTAGAGCGGCAGGAAGGAGGTCATCGTGGAGCCCAGGACGGCGTCACCGTCAGAGCCTTTGGCAGCCGGAGACCAACTTTAGTCAGGATGAGTGTACTAGATGTTCCCCCTTCAAAATGGCCAATTGTTGGCGCCCTTCCCTCTCATTATTTGGGAAGAGGTCCAGGGCCTCCCTCTATAAATAGGACTAGCCAGCACCAAGGTAGAGGGAGGAGCTGGAGAACAATCCGAGAGAGCCCTAGCAGAGAGATAGAGAGGCGACTGAACTCACCCTAGAAGTTCATCGCACCAGCTCAAAAACAGCCCTCGTGAAGCTGTTCTCCCTTTGTATTGTTCATCATCAGCCCCTGAGGCAATCTACCACTCCACACACTAGAGTAGGGTATTACACCACAACGGTGGCCCGAACTAGTATAAACCTCGTGTCTCTTGTGTTGTTCATCGTTCATAGTTTAGATCCCTCGCAAACCATCAACGCGTGAGCTGGTAGGGGAAAGATCTCCGCGCGCACCCTAGTGTTCGAACCTCAAGGGTCTGTCAGAACCCGAAATCCGACAATGCTGATAAGAAGGTATGGGCTAATGAAGAGGCCTCCTTGGTCACCCGGGCAGAGAAAGCAGAAGCGGCTCTAATAGACACAATGGCTGAGTTAACCGTCTTAAAACGCCATATATCTCAGATGGTCTCAACAATCTTTAGTAAGCTATTCTGCAAGTGTTAAATAGTGTAAATATTTTTCCGACAAGTATCTTGTTTGTCATCTCCGGCTCACCTGATGTTTGTTAACGCAGGCCCTAGGAGCTCTAATCTGGACCAGAACATGTTAACAAAGCTGAAGGCGGTTTATACCTTGGTGGAACAACTCTACACCGGGTCACAATGCGCTTTAGCCGTTGTGGCTTTGTCAAATGATGTTCCCAATCGCCTGGTTGATGTATTGAAGCGGCTTGCTGTGCTCCCTCAACGGTTCCAAGAATTGAGGCGTGCTTCTGCAAGAGCCGGAGCCATAGCCGCCTTAAGACGGGCTAAGGCATGGTTACCAGAGCTGGACCCGGCCGACATCTCCCTTGGATATCCAAGCTTTAAGGAGGTTGGCACCCCATTTGAGGAGAAGGACTTCACCGCCTGCATTAAAGAAATACGTCCTATGGCCACTCTGATCAGGAATGATACGGACCTCACCAAGTACCAGCCAGGTTACTACAGCCAAAATCAGAGGATCGCAATGCCACATTATGATGCAGTCAGCTTGATCCCTCCAATTCGTAAGCATACCTTCGCCCCCGAAGTTGATCCGGCCGGGTTAATTGATGATGAAGCTGAATTTGAAGCTTTGAGTGGCATTGACTGGTCATCATCAACCTTCCAGGACAGGGCAGCCGACAGAGGAGCGGAAAGGGATGACCCGGAAGCTTCAGGCCAACAAAATGAGTGATCCATTGGGCGTCGTATTTTTATGCCTTGTAGAAAACAATGATTCCTTATCCAGTCTCGGGGAGTCTTGTAATAGGGTAGAAGAAAGACTTGACTTTGTCGTGCCATCGCGCACGTTTGAGGCGCTCAACACTTGTTCAAACCAGTTGTCGTTATATTCTTCTGGTTTACATTGATCTTCTGCTTTAGTTGCCCTCCATATAGAACAGAAACGCAAGTCCCTTGGCGGCTTACTGCATGGCGGGTCATATGTTTTACAGATAACCCGGAGTATGAATCAAAAAATCATAAAAAGGCCGATTCTCAATTATATCCTTAAGACATAATCGTAATAGCATACCTGTGATCCTTTGATTACCTTGCCGGCTTATGCAACCCAAACAATGAGGGCAAGCTTTTTAATCCTGAAACCTTGCACATATGATGCTTGTTATGCACCGACAACTGTATTTGATCAAAAGTAAGCCGGTGGGATAAAAATCACCCCATAAGTGCTTTCAGAAAAAGATCTGCAAACCGTCAAGCAATTGTGATTTGCCAAGATTTATAAGAGATAGACAAAATTCAAAGGCTGCTGATTCGAATACAATCAGTGAACCGTTCCAAAGGGGTTAAGCTAAGATTCAGATACGATCATATAGCCCCAAGTGGCTCTGGCGATGCCGATCAAGTGGGTACCAACAGCTATGTTCTCTTTGGTTCGAATACGACCTATGTTTGAACAGGAAGCCCCCAAGTGACCTATGTTCGAATACGATCATATAGCCCCAAGTGACCTATGTTCTCTTTGTTTAATGACGCTGATTCAAATACGATCCACGTCAGCCCAAATGGGTTGAGCTATGATTCAGATATGATCAAGAAGCCCCCTAGTGGGTTTGGCAGTATGCCAATCAAGAGGGTATCGACAGCTATGTTCTTTTTGGTTCGAATACGACCTATGTTTGAACAGGAAGCCCCCTAGTGATTGTAGCTAGATTTAGACATGATCATAAGCCGTACCAAAGGGGAAGCCGGATTCAAATATGATCCGCTGCCTATTGGTTGTTTCAACCACATAATAAGGAAGACATGTAAACATTTGAGGATGAAAAAGGACGGAGGTCCTGCTTTATTGCTTTTCATAATATATACATCTCAAAATATATGTAAATCCTGAGAGCCGGTGGCTCAAGTATAGTAAGGCCGAAGATGAGCGATATTCCACGGCCGACGGGTCTCCTCCTCCGACTTACGTGAGTCTTTGTGTTCTCGAACATCGATGAGGTAATATGTCACGCCCAAGATGCGATCATATCCTAATGGAACTCGAAGGTCACACCATGGATAGAAGCGCATCTTGAAGACGCTTTTGCAAGGTGGATATCATTACATCAACGTCTCATAATAGTGGGGATACAACCAAGACATACAATGTCACATGAATACAACAATACATCATACATGAGATCAACATCCGACAACGGATGAAACATAAACAGAAACTCAAACGACATCCACCCTGCTAGCCCAGGCTGCCGACCTGGAACCTATCCTCTGATCGAAGAAGCAGAAGAACTCCAAAACAAGTAAACATCGCTCTCACGTCAAGATCATCGCAAAACCTGTACCTGCAACTGTTGGTGTAGTAATCTGTGAGCCACGAGGACTCAGCAATCCCATTACCATGGGTATCAAGACTAGCAAAGCTTAATGGGTAAGGAAGAGGTAAAGTGGTGAGGTTGCAGCAGCGACTAAGCATGTATGGTGGCTAACTTACGGAACAAGAGTGAGAAGAGGAGCTTAGCAAACGGTCGTCAACTAGTAATGATCAAGAAGTGATCCTGAACTCCTACTTACGTCAAAAATAACCCCAAGGCCGTGTTCTCCTCTCGAACAACCCCGAAAATAGACGATCACGGTTACGCTCACGGTTTGTGTATTTTAGAAGAGTTTACTTCAAGTTTACTACAACCGGATATCAACAAATTCCCATCTGCCACAAAACCGCGGGCACGGCTTTCGAAAGTTCAAACCCCACAGGGGTGTCCCAACTTAGCCCATGATAAGCTCTCACAATCAACGAAGGATATTCCTTCTCCCGGGAAGACCCGATCAGTCTCGGAATCTCGATTACAAGACATGTCCACAATGGTAAAACAAGACCAGCAAGACCGCCCGATGCGCCGACATCCCGATAGGAGCTGCACATATCTCGTTCTCAGGGCAACATCGGATGAGCACTACGTACAACTAAAAACAGACCTCAAGTTTCCCCGAGGGGGCGCTGCAAGTGGCTCTAGTTCGGGACAACACTTAGAGAAGGATTGGCCCGGGGGTGCTAAATAAAGATGACCCTCGAGAGAGCGACTCCCAAGGGAAAAGTAGGTGGTGGTGAGGCAAATGGTAAAACCAAGGTTGGGCCTTGCTGGAGGAGTTTTATGTTGGAAATATGCCCTAGAGGCAATAATAAAATGATTATTATCCTTGTTCATGATAATTGTCTATTGTTCATGCTATAATTGTGTTATCCGGAAATTGTAATACATGTGTGAATACATAGACCACAACATGTCCCTAGTGAGCCTCTAGTTGACTAGCTCGTTGATCAATGCATGGTTACAGTTTCCTGACCATGGACATTTGATGTCATTGATAATGGGATCACATCATTGGGAGAATGATGTGATGGACAAGACCCAATCCTAAGCATAGCACAAGATCGTGTAGTTCGTTTGCTAGAGATTTTCTAATGTCAAGTATCATTTCCTTAAACCATGAGATCGTGCAACTCCCGGATACCATAGGAGTGCTTTGGGTGTACCAAACATCACAACGTAACTGGGTGGCTATAAAGGTACACTACAGGTATCTCCGAAAGTGTCTGTTGGGTTGGCACGGATCGAGACTGGGATTTGTCACTCGGTATGACGAAGATGTATCTCTAGGCCCACTCGGTAATGCATCATCATAATTAGCTCAATGTGACCAAGGGGTTGGTCACAGGATCATGCATTATGGAACGAGTAAAGTGACTTGCCGGTAACGAGATTGAACGAGGTATTGGGATACCGATGATCGAATTTCGGGCAAGTAACGTACCAATTGACAAAGGGAATTGAATACGGGATTGATTGAATCCTTGACATCGTGGTTCATCCGATGAGATCATCATGGAGCATGTGGGAGCCAACATGGGTATCCAGATCCCGCTGTTGTTTATTGACCGGAGAGTCGTCTCGGTCATGTCTGCATGTCTCCCGAACTCGTAGGGTCTACACACTTAAGGTTCGGTGGCGCTAGGGTTGTAGAGATATTAGTATGCGGTAACCCGGAAGTTGTTCGGGGTCCCGGATGAGATCCCGGACATCACGAGGAGTTCCAGAATGGTCTGGAGGTAAAGATTTGTATATAGGAAGTCCAGTTTGACCAACGGAAAGTTTCGGGGTCACCGTGTCTTGGGGACCACCAGAAGGGTCCCGGGGGTCCATCGGGTGGGGCCACCTATCCCGGAGGGCCCCATGGGCTGAAGTGGGAAGGGAACCAGCCCCTGGTGGGCTGGTGCGCCCCCCATGGGCCTCCCCCTGCGCCTAGGGTTGGAAACCCTAGGGGTGGGGGGCGCCCCACCTGACTTGGGGGGCAAGTCCCCCCCCCCCCTTGGCCGCCCCACCCCCCCTTGAGATTGGATCTCTAGGGGGTTGGCGCCCCCCCAGGGCCCCTATATATAGAGGGGGGAGGGAGGGATGCGCACCTCAAGCCCCTGGCGCCTTCCTCTCTTCCCGTAACACCTCTCCCTCTCGCTGAGCTTGGCGAAGCCCTGCTGTTGGGGATATTACCATTGGGTGTAAACCGGCTAGGATAGACCTGATTAACTTCATCAGTAGTTGAGTATGTTAAGGCCCAAGTAGGCAGATGAGGGCTTAAGTCCCATAGCCGGTTTAACGTGCCTTAAACCGGCGTCAGTATGTAACTTGTATTGTAAGTTAGGAATAGCAGAGACCGAGCCGGATACATCTATGAACCGGCGTCGGGACTCTATGAACCGACGGGCGCCACCCGTGTATATAAGGGGACGACCCGGCGGCGGTTCAAGGACAACAGAGAACAACAAGAGACTTAGGCGAAGCTTGTTTGCTCCCTAGTCATCGAACCCCCATCAATTCCATCACAACTAGACGTAGGCTTTTACCTTCATCGAAGGGGCCGAACTAGTAAAAACTCTCTTGCGTCCTTGTGTCCGCTTTAACCCCTTCAAGCTAACCCGTAGCGATGGCTCCACGACTAAGTCCTTTCATGAGGACATCTGCCGTGACAAAACCATGACAGTTGGCGCCCACCGTGGGGCAATCACACGATGGTTTCAAGTTCTTGGAGGGCAACTTCGAAGGACTCAAGGGTTATGTTGTGGGCCGGATGACCAAGAGTCGTCGCGGCAAGCTCTACATCGACGATGCAGGCTGGGGCCCCGAGGCCGGCTCGATTGAGTACGAGTAACGGGTCCCCTTTGGTGGCATACACGTCTTCATCGGCAAGATCAGTGAACCGGGCCCTGAGCTGGACATCTGCACCGACCTCATCGAAACGGCTCAGCGTGCGAGATCGGCCCAGGTTAAACCGACCGTGAAGCGTGCCTTCGTGGGAGTCATCCCCGGAGGAGAATATGAGGGTGGATCAGAATCTGGTAGCGAGACCGTCGTTTATTCCGGCGACGAGTCCTCAACCGGAGAAACCGAATCGTTGTATCAGTTACAAGACGACCGGATCGGGGGCTGTTCCGATGGTGACAGTATTCTGGACCCCTCTGATCTGCCCAACCGGGTTGGGATATTCATGGCCGGGACACAGGCGGCGATCCACTCTTCGACCGCAGCACCAATTTTCTCCGGGTCAGCGGCGGCGGCGGCGGTCGGGGCAGGAGGCCCTGTGCACCCGCCGGCTCAAGTCTTATCTAATCTGTTTGATGAGTTGGCTGTGCTTATGGCGGAGGCTAACCCGGCGGATCAGGACGCCCACAACACGGAAATTGCAAAGGTGAGGGAACAGATCACTCAGGCCAAGGCTGACCTAGCAGCCGAGAACGACAGGATGGCCGCAGAGCGGGCCGCTTTGGAATCTGTGAGGCCTATAAGTTTATGCTGGACCAGAACGCGTCGCATGAAGTCTTGAAAAGGAAGCATCGGTCTCGCCTGCCTACGGTTTTCGACGCCAGAAATCTCTTTAACACCCCAGGGGCAGGAACTAGTAATCCGCCAGTGATAAACCGGGCGAGGCGCCGGAGCCGGTGCGCCGGTTCAGCCTCGCCTGATGGAGCCGCCTCGACAGAGCAATGTCATGCCTCAGCCTGTCCAGACACCGCCAGGTCATTATTCTAATCCAATGGACAATCTTATCGCCTCCGCTTCACGGCTAGAGGCCATCCCAATTGAAGGTGATTCTCCGCAAGCGGTGGAGACGTGCCGGGTTAAGGAACTTCTTCGAACAACCTTGGTTCAGCAGGAAGCATATTCATACAGTCGTGACCGAATTCATTCCACCCCCCGTCCGAGCCGGAGTTACAGTAGGCGGATGGATGAACCGGCTGTCTCCAGTAACGCACGGAACCGTGAAGCGCCCCGTGGCAATAACCCGGCGGGTGATGCTCAGGAAGTGGTGGACCGGGCCCGAGCACGCAGGGACGCCGAGTTAGCGGCGCAACATGAGGCTCGTCAGCTTACGCCGGTTCGTCCAACCACCTCGATCGAGCTAGGAGTTACTTCTAGTTCTTTGGGAGTGCCTTGTCTTTTCCCCGCTTTACGCAATGTGCGCCTGCCCAAGGATTTCAAGGGCCCGCGCAAGGTGCCAAATTACACTGCCGATTTGTCTCCAGAAACATGGGTGGAGAGCTATGAGATGGCCATGGATATGCTTGACGTAGATGAAGCGGCATGTGCAAAGTATTTCACCATGATGCTTGAAGGGATAGCCCGTATTTGGTTAAAGATCTTACCGGCGAATTCTATCAGTTAATGGGCCCAGTTGCGAGCCCGGTTTATCCAGAATTTCAAGGATACGTGTAAGCAGCCCATGTCGATTATGGACTTAGCAGCCTGTGTCCAGGAGGAAGGAGAGTCAACAACCCGGTGGGTGCGCCGAGTTTCGGAAATTTTACACTGATCAGACAGTATCAACGCCGACTCTGCGGTTATAACCTTGGAAAGCAACTTCCGGTTTAAGCCTCTGAAGTTGAAATTGGGACGGATGAAGCGCCATTGTAATGATATGGGGACCCTCATGACTGCGTTAGTGAAGTATGCTGATTCTGATAGTACCAAGGATCCCGAGTCTGATGATGACAAGACAGGGAAGGGAAAGAAGAACAACAACTCCAAAGGGCAGCAACACAACACGGCAGGTCATGGTAACGGAGGCAAGCGTAAAGCGGATGGCAGCATGGACTTTGTGGCTAACACTAGCGCGCAGGACAAGGGCCAGCGACGGAAGGGTAAACCGCCGAATCGCGGTGGAGCTCCAAATCCTAACCCGGACCGCCTGACCTTTCTATTGAACCAGCCCTGTCCAAAGCACGGGACGAAGGAGATGCCAGCCAACCACCTTTGGAAGGATTGCTATATTATGCAGGAGTTCAAAAATTCTAATGCTTTCCGATATGATCATGGATCAGGTGGTGGCTCAGGATCCAGTTCCATGGGCGGGTCATGGTGGAGGAAATGCGGTTCGAGCTTCAATGGTGATCAGGGTGGACATAAACATCAAAATAATCAGAATAGCCAGGGTGGTTACAACCAGCAGCAGCAGTCGGGTTATCAGAGCAATCCAAAGCAGTTGAATAGCGGGCAATATCATGTATTCACTACTAGCTTGGATAAGCGAGACCAGAAGCTTCACAAGCGAGCGGTGAATTCTGTTGAACCGGCCGTGCCTTGTTATTTACGCTGGTCCGAACAACCAATCATATGGAGCAGAGAGGATCACCCTCCCCGGATTGACAATCCGGGTCAGCTAGCGTTGGTGGTGGCACCTCAGGTGGGAGGCTATAAGTTCACCAAGGTGCTCATGGATGGAGGAAGCAGTATTAATATCTTATACTATGAGACCTTCCGCCGTATGGGGCTAACATATAAGAATCTTAAACCGTCCAATACGGTATTCCATGGTGTGGTACCTGGTAAGTCAGCATATCCCGTTGGCAAGATAGCTCTGGAAGTGGCCTTTGGAGATGAGCATGATTACAGGTCAGAGACATTGACTTTTGAGGTGGTGAAGATCCGGAGCCCATATCATGCCTTATTTGGGCGGCCGACTTATGCCAAATTTATGGCACGGCCCTTTTATATTTATTTGCAGCTCAAGATGCCGGGTCACAAGGGGAGCATAACCGTTCATGGAAGCCGCAAGATTGCTTTGGAGTGTGAAGAAGGTGATGCGGCCTATGCAGACTCGGTTTGTGCCACGAAAGAGTTAAAGTATTATAAGGATAATGTTGATCCGGCGGACATGACTCCGTTGAAGAAGCCAACCCCAGAGCAGGATCCGGCCTTAAAGTTCAAATCAACAGCTGAGACTAAGCTTGTTGACTTCGTACCCGGTGATTCATCTAAGCAGTTTAGTATCAGCACCAACTTGGATCCGAAATAGGAAAGCGCGCTCATCGAGTTCATCCGTGAGAATCGGGACATTTTTGCATGGAAGCCTTCTGACATGCCAGGTGTACCGAGGGAACTCGCTGAGCACACTCTTAATGTTGATCCTAAGTACAAACCGGTGAAGCAGTTTCTCCGCCAGTTCAACGAAGAAAGGCGCAAAGCTATTGGAGAGGAGATGGCCAGGCTCTTAGCGGCTGGCTTTATTGTTGAAGTTTTCCATCCTGAATGGCTGGCTAATCCGGTGCTGGTCCTTAAGAAAAACGGCACCTGGCGCATGTGTGTGGATTACACAGATCTTAATAAGGCTTGTCCAGTAGATCCTTTGGCCCTTCCCCGCATCGATCAGATTATTGATGCTACTGCGGGTTGTGAGCGTTTGAGTTTTCTAGATGCATATTCTGGTTATAATCAGATCAAGATGGCAGTTAAGGACCAGGAGAAGACGGCGTTCATAACTCCCTTTGGAGCCTTCTGTCACATCCTAGATAGTCCATGCATTAGAGTGTTGCATCATGTTTACCTTTCACCAGAAACTTGAAATGGGGAAGACAGAACCCCAGAACCCCTCTGAATCCAACTAGGGTTTACTAAAAATATTTTCAGTGAACCTGAAATGCCCTTCTAAAAAGTTCACCCTCTTTGTCTTGGGTTAAAACATCTGGAAAAATAGGTGCACAATTTTCTAGGTCAAGAGAAGGTCATTGAATTAAATCATATGTAATTTGCATTTGGGCATTTAAATGCTAGTAAATATTTTGGATGCTCAAATAATTCTGAAAATAAGTGTGGGCTGTTGGAGATATTCTAAACAGAGCCCCTGATTATTTCCAGGATTTTTAGAAGTGCCTAACCATTTTTAATAACTCAACAAACTTACAGAAAAATAGAAAAAGGAAACAGAAAGCAAAGCTTACCTAGCGCTCACCTGGCAAGCCCACCTGCCGGCCCAACCCAGCCACCGCTCCAGCGAGCTGCTTGGCTTGGCCAGGCAGGTAGCCAGGTGCTCGACGACGGCACCCGAGCACGCCACGCAGCTGCTCGCCGCCCTGCCTCCTCCCTGCACCATCCTGCCGCCACGGTTCGGTCGGCCATTCCTCCCCCGAGCTCGCAGACACCCCT
Source organism: Aegilops bicornis (assembly GCA_021605145.1). NCBI lineage: Eukaryota > Viridiplantae > Streptophyta > Magnoliopsida > Poales > Poaceae > Aegilops > Aegilops bicornis. The sequence continues at coordinate 128,135,525 of CM038671.1, forward strand.
TCTCCTCCCCAACTCCTCTCCCTCGCTCGCCCGCACCATGGCCGACGCCGTCGCGCCCGCGCCACCGTGAAACCCGTGCCCTCCGTCGTCCCCGTGCTGCGCCACCGTGTCTGTTCGCTCCGCCACCACCGACTACTTCGAGCAGGTCGAGCCCCGAGCGCTCGCACGCCCTACAACACCTTCACCGACCTCATCTCCGTCGATCACCGCCGGAGATCCCCATCGCCGTCGCCACCGCATCACCTCGTCCCCGACCTCGCTGACTGCTTCACTGTACTCGCCGTGAGACCAGCTACCTCCCCATCCAATCCGTTAGCCTTCCCGTGCACCGTAGCTGCCGCACGAAGCATCACCGCACGCGCCACCGCCGAGCTCGTCGCCGACGTGACTCCGGCCACCTTCTGGCCACGCCACCTTGTCCACTAACTTCACCACACCCCCAGGAACCCGTAGCACCGCTCCACGCACCTCGCCGTGTCCCGAAGCCTCGGGTTCACTTTCACCCGACTCCGGCAACCGCCTAGCTCGTCGCCAGCGACGCTTCCGGCCACCCCGAGCTCAACCACCGCCACCAAACGCCGCGGCTTGTCTCCGGCTACCTGTAGATGGTGTCCGCCGACCATTTGGTTGCCGGTACGCACAAACACACTCTCGCCGCCGCGTCTGGCTTCGTCGGCGGCTGAACGTCGGCGGGTTTGACCCCGTTGACGGAGTTGACTAGTGGGGGCCCCTCTGCTAATTAACCCAGTTTAGTTTTAACTAAAATTAGTTAGTTAAATTAACTACTGACATGCGGGACCCATTGGTCAGGTTGACCTGGACGCCCCTGTTGACCACTGACGTCACACTGACGCACTGCTGACACAATAACTAATTTCTAGATTTATTTGTATTCAGGAAATTCCAGAAATTTTTTGCAAACTTCAAAAAATCATAGAAATTAATCTGTAACTCCAAATGCAAAGTTTTATATATAAATTTTGATCAAAAAAATTCAACCTATCCAATGGTAATGGTTTCATGCATGACAAAACAAGTTAACCTTGCTGTTTAAGCAGAATAAGATAATGCACTATTATGGCTATGTTAAATGAGCTAGCATTTGAATCTTTGATTCAAATGAGTTCATTCCTTTTTGTTCTAGCTTGCATTAGGCCAACACACATTCATATTGCCATGTCATAGCATGCATCATATTGTTGCATATCGTCATGTGTTGTTTATGTTCGGTGTGTCTTTCGTGATAGGTTCTGCCTTCGAGGATAACACCGAATATCCGTCTGAAGGGTAGTATCCTACTACCACTACATCAGGAAAGCAACCCATTGATCATTCCGATACAAACCCATGATCTCGCTTCTGCTCTTGTTTACTGCATTAAGACAACGCGACTCAAACTGTCGTGTGTTACGGTAGTTGAACCCACTTCCTTTGAATGACCTGTCATTGCCACAGTAACTAGATGAAACCCACTAGTATGTGTAGGAGTTGATTGAGCCATGTTTGTGTTTCCTATCATGCTGTGCTTGCTATGCTTAGAGTTGTGTCATGTCTGGCTCATCGGGATGATGAACTAGAGTGAAAAGTTGTGTTGGTAACAAGAGTGAAGTGTTGAACACGATTTGGTAAAGGTATCGATGAGAGGCCATGTAGGAGTACATGGTGGGTTATTTCATTGAAGCCGTCCCTAAGAACTGAGATCTGTGTGTGTGATTTAAGACTTAGCTACTACCATGCATTTGGCCCAAAACCAATGGACCCTCTCGACTTATTAATCACTCTTTTCCTCTGTCCAGGAGTTGCAAAGTAGTTTCTGGTGTTTGTAGCATCTTTGGGGCATATAACGCTGACCTTAGGGGTGGGCTGTCTTTGCGGTAGGCACGTGGCCAGTGTACGATTCGCCCGTTTGGTGTCTCGGGAACCCTGCACACATCGTTCGGGGCTGTTAGTGGAAACCTCGGCGGACTCCTGCGGATGGAACCCGAATAGGCGATAAACCTGGACTAGGGACTCGTGTGTTTAGCCAGGTCGTGGCCGACACCCTCATTTGGCTTCCGGCAGAAGGTTGCCGAGTACATGTCGTGTAGCGGCGATAACTGGTGAGAGCGTGTGTGAAGAATTACACCCCTGCAGGGTATGAAACTATCCGAATAGCCGCGTCCGCGGTAAAGGACTACTTGGTCACCTATACAGTTCATAGACAAGTAAATGGACACAACTAAAAGCCTCAAGATAAGTGTGAGTACCGCGGATGGCCCTCTCGTGGGTTGACGAGAGAGGATCCACGGTGGAGTATTGTGATGGTGATTAGTGGACTCGTGTGCGACAAATGCTTTTCAAGTGGTGTCACGTAGGATAGCTTAGCCAAGAGTCAAAGCTGGCTTGCTGCAATAACTCCACTACCTTCTTGAGAATGTGCATGTATAATAGGATTACATTGTAAGACTTCTTTGAGTACCGTACTCATGTTTGCTTAATTAATGTTTTGGGGCGACAACACCGCCCTCCGATGGGTTCTTTGTAGACCTTGGCGTCGACGAGTGACCAGCCACCCGTGTGGTGATCCAAGGCTTATGAAGGGCCCTTTGTAGATAGAAGGGCTTCGTCAAGCCTTCTTTCTTTTTAGTGTCTGTACTGAGACTAGTTTGCTTCCGCATGTGCTTGTATGCTTGTATGACTTGAGTGTTGGGTCATGTGACCCCTATCTGTATGAATAGGATATGTATGGCTCCTCGGAGCCTCTTAAATAAAGTACTTGAGTTGTAGAGTTTTGTTGTGATGCCATGTTGTATGTACTCATATCGGGCATATTGTGTGTATGATTGAAATGCTTGGTATGAGTGGGATCCGACAATCTAGTTGTTTATCCTTGGCAGCCTCTCATATGGGAAATGTAGTCTAGTGCTTCCTAAGCGATAGTAGTCCGCTACAGCCCGGTTCACCGAAGTCCTGCTAGCCCAGCACTACTGCTTTGGACACTGGACTGGCCGGCATGTGTTTCACTTCATTCACGTATACATCCCTTCGGGGAAATGTCACGCGGTGACATCCGGAGTCCTGCCTAGCCTGCTACAGCCCGGGTTACCGGAGTCCTGTTAGGCCAGTGCTACAGCCCGGATTCATACGTTGATGACCGACATGCTCGATGTGATTCATGTATGCATGTCCCCATGGGTTGGCGCCGCTTTGGGTTCACGACTAGCCATGTCGGCCCGGGTTCTCTGTCATGTGGATGCTAGCGACACTATCATATAAGTGAGCCAAAAGGCGCAAACGGTCCCGGGCCATGGTAAGGCGACACCCGTGGGAATACCGTGCGTGAGGCCGCAAAGTGATATGAGGTGTTACCGGCTAGGTCGATGTGACTTGGAATCGGGGTCTTGACAGCGTTGGCATCAGAGCAGGGCTGCTGTGAGGTTCGCTAAGCAAAACTGGTCGATGTTGAGTCTAGAAATGCTTTAGTTATATGTAGGGGAATTGATTGTGGGAGGGACGTAAGGCTCTTTTTACTCCTTTACCTTATGCCCTCTGATCTGAGTCATCCTCTTCTCATTCTATGTGGGTATAGGACTAGGCTCTTTTCTCTCTATCAGGTTCACGTGTAACTAATCCGTAGTAACTTATAGGATTGTTGGTTACCAGCCTCAGTTCAGTTCCTACTACTTCTAGTATGTTATTAGTTGAACCAGAACCTTGATATGATGTTGTTGAGTGGTTTTACAATCTGATTTTGAATGTCTCAAATCTGTTCTTGAGCATTCTGAGATGTTATCTTGTCGGTTTTCCTAGAAATTCTAATGTCTTTGTATTGTGGCTGTGCTTTCAGATGGCCACTCGTGCTCAAAACCAAGTGGTTCGCCTGACTAGGTGCATTGATGTGCCCGGTCATATGGCTATGTTAGTCCGGGTTATGATTGAGACGGGTTACCGTTGGTATCCCGAATACACCGTCGAAGAGCAATTCCGAGACTTTAATCAAAGCCAATACCTCTGCGATGTCGGGGATATTTCCTTGTTATCTTGGATCGATTGAGCCCTTCACCACTCCTATGGACTCGGGGTCACTATTGAGATGGTTGTGCAGGATCTTGCATACTCTATGATGACCATCATGCGAGTCGGGGCCAGCCTACTTGAACACCGACTTCCGTTATATGCCGGCTTCGCTCCGGGCGCAAGGGTATCTTCAGCTATCTATGCTGATTCCACTCGGGAGGACTCACTAACCCGCACCACTCACGAGATGCTCGAGGATAAGGACCGAGAGAATCGGGCCTTGAGAATGGAGCTTTTCAACACCCGTGCCGATCATTGGGCCACTTTAACCGGTTTGCACATTTGTGCAAGCTGGATGTATGGATATGAGGGATCATCTGTATCCTGTGATATCTGCTCTGCCAGACATGATGGATTGGCATGATGTGGGAGGCATCACCCCACCCCGTGGTCCCCGCAGGCCACCGTTTGTTGGTCCAAGATGTCATCCTAGCCCCTATGGTCCACAAGCTCCTCAGGACCGTCTGTTTCCGGATAATCATGTTGAGCTTCCAGGCTATGGAGGTGACTTCTATGAGGACTACTACGGAGCTGTCTGAGTTAGTAGTAGTATCCCTAGTATTGTAATAGTTGTAGTTCCACCGTCCTGCGTGACCTGTGGAATATGACTTAGTGTGTATCAATTCCGGAAGTGTAGAAAAATAATGTATAGGAGTTGGAATGCTTCCGATGAGATGTAACGCCTTTCACCATAGTTGTACTCTAGCCGGGCTTGTACTAAACTATGAATGGTGTGTATGACCGTTGGTATATATATGGCAGATTCTATATTACCATGTCATACGTATGAACATCTCTGCATTCCGTGTTATCCATTACATTCCGCACTTCCTTGCCAAATTTTGCCATCCTTGTCTAAACCGTTGTTTTGTTTCTTAGGATGGTCAACACCCGCAACAACCCTGCTACTCCGGAGTAGGGAGAAGCCAGCGTAGCTAGGAATGTTAATCTGCCTCAACCGCCTTCTTTGGACGAAGTTATGAGGGAGGCAGAACGCAACAAGCGTGAGACCAATCGCTTCTTTGGGCGGATTGAGCGAAACCGCGACGCCCGGCCAAGGAATGACCTGGTGTCACTAAATGACTTTGTCAAGCTGTATCGACCCAAGTCTAAACATTCCGTCGAGCCTCTCGATGCGGATGACTGGCTTCGCAGCATCACCCACAAGCTACGTTCTGCTAACGTGGTTGAAGCTGATAAGGTTACCTTTGCTGCCTATAACCTCGAAGGACCTGCTAGCCTTTGGTGGGAGAATTTCGAGGCTATGCGCCCAGTTGGCCAAATCACTACCTGGGCTGAGTTCAGTGCGGCTTTCCGTGAGCATCACATCCCGAAAGATCTCCTGGATCGTAAGAGGGAAGAGTTCTGCAATTTCACCCAGGGTAGACTGACTGTGGATGCATACAGTCGCGAGTTGGGAAACCTAGAACGATATGCTCCTGAAGAGGTATCCACCGACGCCAAGAAGCAGGCAAGGTTCCGCAAGGGACTTAGCCCCGAGCTTCGCCGTGATCTTCGTCTGCACGAGTGCACCTCCTTCCAGAAGTTAGTCAACAAGGCTATCAGTGCTGAAACTGGACAGTCTGACTTTGAAGCTTCACGCAAGCACTCCCGTGACTTTGGTTCTTCATCCGGCTCTGGATCTCAGAAGCGCCGGGTCTGGATTCCAAGCACCGCTCTGCCACCCAGATTCACTCCGAGGCCATCCTTTGAGGCGCCTCGCCCCAACCAGCAGTTTGCACCGCCCAAGGCCTATGGTGGCCCCGCTGCTAATGCTGCTCCACGTCCCAATGTGATAACTTGCTTCAAGTGTGGAGAGACGGGTCACTACATCCGTGAGTGTCCCCAGAACAACCCCAGTCAGATCGGAAAGTCTGTTGGCCGTGGTAAGCCAACAGGAAAGGTGCTCTACGCCAAACCAGCCGCCACTGCTCGTGGCCACGTCAACTATGTTTCAGCTGAGGAGACCCATGAGGATCCCAACGTCGTTCTCGGTACGCTCCTTGTTAATTGCCAACCGGCAACTGTTCTCTTTGATACTGGAGCATCTCATTCATTTATTTCTGGGAGCTATGCTCAATTGCACAACACCACAATTAGTGACATGCACACCTCCATGGAAATTCAGACTCCTGGTTCTAGATGGCAAACCTCTAGAATAAGTCATGGGAATGAAATCCTTGTCGACAGATTAGTCTTCCTTGCATCACTAATAGCTCTCAAGTCCTCGGACATAAACATCATCTTGGGTATGGACTGGATGTCAGCCCATCTTGCTAAGATTGATTGCTCTACTAGAACTGTTCAGCTCACCCATCCTTCGGGCAAGACAGTCAATGTTATGACCCGAGTGTCTAAGCGTCAGCTGTACTCCTTAAATGCCAACCCCCTTCCAGACCTTGAAGATATTCCGGTAGTCCGTGACTTCCCGGATGTCTTTCGGAAGGAACTGCGGTGTTCCACACAGCGGAGATGTCGAGTTCGTGATAGACCTTGTTCTAGGAACCGTCCCAATCTCTAGAAGACCTTATAAGATGGCACCCTTAGAACTAGCCGATCTTAAGAAACAACTTGATGAGTCCTTGCAAAATGGTTTCATCCGTCCTAGTTCTTCTCCATGGGCTTGCCCCGTCCTCTTCGTCAAGAAGAAGGATGGAACGGATCGGATGGTTGTAGATTACCGACCTATCAATTTGGTCACTATCAAGAACAAGTATCCGCTCCCGGGATCAACGACATTGTATGATCAGCTTCTGGATCCTCAATATTTTCAAGATGGATTTGAGGTTGGCCTACCATCAAATCAAAATCAAGAAACGAGGACATTCCTAAAAGCGGCCTTTGTTACTCGTTATGGCCAATACGAGTACACCGTCATGTCCTTCGGGTTAACCAATGCTCAAGCCACCTTCTCTCGGTTAATGAACTCGATCTTCATGGAGTATTTGGATAAATTAGTAAGTGGTTTACCTTGATGATATACTCATCTACTCCAAGAATGAGGAAGAACATGCCGAACATCTAAGGCTAGTGTTGATGAAACTTGAGAGCATCGCCTTTATGCCAAATTCTCTAAGTGTAAGTTTTGGTTGCGAAGTAACCTATCTAGGCCATGTAATCTCTGGTAAGGGCATTGCTTTGTCAATCGGCGAAGTTCAAGCCGTCCTTGAATGGACTCCACCTGAATCGGTCAAGCAAGTTCGGAGTTTCCTCGGTCTAGCGAGCTATTGCCGCCGCTTTGTCGAGAATTTCTCCAAGGTTGCTAAGACTCTAAATGAACTACTCAAGAAAGATAAAAAGTTCGAGTGGACCCCACAGTGCGAGTTCAGCTTCCAGGAACTGAAAAGACGCCTGACATCTGCTCCCGTACTTGTTCCACCAGATTTTTCTAAGGACTTTATTATCTATTGCGACGCCTCGCGACAAGGACTAGGTTGCATACTCATGCAAGATCGTCATGTGATTGCCTACGCTTCTCGGCAGTTGCGTCCACATGAGGATAACTATCCCACACACGCATCTAGAGCTTGCGGCGATGGTCCATGCACTCAAAACATGGCGACATTACCTTCTTGGTAATCGCTATGAAATTTACACTGATCACCAAAGTCTGAAATACTTCTTCATCCAACCGGATTTGAATCTCATGCAAAGACGTTGGGTCGAGTTGATTACGGATTACGACTTAGGAATATCTTACACCCCAGGAAAAGCCAATGTCATGGCTGATGCACTAAGTCGTAAATCTTATTGTAACAATCTGATGTTACAACAAAGTCAACCACTTCTCCACGAGGAATTTCGTAAGCTTAACCTTCACATTGTTCCTCGAGGATTCCTTTCCACCCTGGTGGCGAAACCTACTGTCGGTGTCAAAACCGGCGGATCTTGGGTAGGGGGTCCCGAACTGTGCGTCTTGGCGGATGGTAACATGAGACAAGGGACACCATGTTTTTACCCAGGTTCGGGCCCTCTCGATGGAGGTAATACCCTACTCCTGCTTGATTAATATTGATGATATGGGTAGTACAAGAGTATATCTACCATGAGATCAGAGAGGCTAAACCCTAGAAGCTAGCCTATGGTATGATTGTTGTTCATCCTACGGACTAAAACCCTTCGGTTTATATAGACACCGAATAGGGTTAGGGTTACACAGAGTCGGTTACAAGGGTAGGAAATATACATATCCAGACGCCAAGCTTGCCTTCCACGCCAAGGAAAGTCCTATCCGGACAAGGGACGAAGTCTTCAATCTTGTATCTTCATAGTTTAGGAGTCCGGCCAAAGATGATAGTTCGGCTATCCGGACACCCCCTAGTCTAGGACTCCCTCACCTACCCTTACGGATCAGATCATCAAGGCACAAAAGGTAGATCCGGGAATCTCCCATATCAAGAGAAACCTCAAGAAAGGAGTTGCAGATTGTTTCTCCATTGATGAACAGGGTGTCGTGTTCTTTGGAGACTGTTTAGTGGTTCCCAAGGTACGCAACCTGAGGCGATTGATCCTTAAGGAAGCTCATGAATCTCCTCTCACCATTCATCCCGGTAGTACCAAAATGTATCAAGACCTACGCCAACGGTTTTGGTGGACTAGGATGAAGAGAGAAATCGCTCAATACATTGCTAATTGCGACGTCTGTCGTCGAGTTAAAGCAGAGCATCAACGGCCTGCTGGCACCCTTCAACCTTTGGCTATTCCTGAATGGAAAAGGGATAAAATCGGTATGGATTTCATTACCGGGTTTCCCAGAACCAAGAGAGGGAATAATGCTATCTTCATTGTTGTCGACCGTCTTTCCAAAGTAGCCCACTTCCTACCTGTTCGTGAGAGTATAACCGCTAGCCAGCTAGCTGATTTGTACATCTCCCAAATAGTGTCTCTTCATGGTGTTCCATTGGAGATTAACTCAGACCGTGGAAGTCTCTTCACCTCTCAATTTTGGGAAAGTTTCCAAAATGCTATGGGAACTCGTCTCTCCTTTAGCACCGCCTTCCATCCTCACACAAGTGGTCAAGTAGAACGAGTCAATCAAATTCTGGAGGATATGCTTCAAGCTTCTGTCATTGCTTTTGGTATGAATTGGGAGAAGTGCCTCCCATTTGCCGAGTTCGCTTATAACAATAGTCATCAAGCTAGCTTGGGCAAAGCTCCTTTCGAAGTTCTCTATGGACGAAAATGTCGAACGCCTCTTAAGCGGTCGAAACCGGGAAAGACAACTCTTTGGCCGGATATGATCCAGGAAGCAGAAGAGCAGGTTCGCGTTATTCGTGAGAAATTGAAAACAGCCCAATCTCGTCAAAAGAGCCAATATGACCGCAAGCATAACCCTATGGCTTATGAAGTTGGCGAGAAGTCTTACCTTCGGGTTACTCCTTTGAAGGGAACCCATCGATTCGGTATCAAAGGCAAATTGGCTCCTCGTTACATTGGACCTTTTCGCATTCTTGCCAAACGAGGAGAAGTTGCCTACCAATTGGAACTACCTCTGCATCTTTCCAGAGTTCATGATGTCTTCCATGTCTCTCAACTCAGGCGTTGCTTCTCGGATCCCATCCGTGGAGTAGACCATGAAACGCTTGATCTCCAAGATAATCTCACTTATCAAGAATATCCTGTTCGTATCCTTGATCAAGCCGAGAGTACCACTCGACACCAGAATATCAAGTTTCTCAAGGTTCAATGGTCAAACCACTCCGAGCAAGAAGCTACTTGGGAAAGGGAGGATCGTCTTTGACTTGAGTACCCCACCTTCTTTTCGACAGATCCAAAATCTCGGGACGAGATTCTTTTGAGTGGGGGTGAGTTGTCACATCCTAGCTAGTCCATGCATTAGAGTGTTGCATCATGTTTACCTTTCACCAGAAACTTGAAATGGGGAAGACAGAACCACCAGAACCCCTCTGAATCCATCTAGGGTTTACTAAAAATATTTTCAATGAACCTGAAATGCCCTTCTAAAAAGTTCACCCTCTTTGTCTTGGGTTAGAACCTATGGCAAAATAGGTGCACAATTTTCTAGGTCAAGAGAAGGTCATTGAATTAAATCATATGTAATTTGCATTTGGGCATTTAAATGCTAGTAAATTTTTTGGATGCTCAAATAATTCTGAAAATAAGTGTGCGCTGTTGGAGATATTCTAAACAGAGCCCCTGATTATTTCTAGGATTTTTAGAAGTGCCTAACCATTTTTAATAAGTCAACAAACTTACAGAAAAATAGAAAAAGGAAACAGAAAGTAAAGCTTACCTGGCGCTCACCTGGCAAGCCCACCTGCCGGCCCAGCCCAGCCACCGCTCAAGTGAGCTGCTTGGCTTCGCCAGGCAGGCAGCCAGGTGATCGACGGCGGCACCCGAGCATGCTACGTAGCTGCTCGTCGCCCTGCCTCCTCCCCGCACCGTCCTGCCTCCTAGGTTCGGTCGGCCATTCCTCCCCCGAGCTCGCAGACACCCCTTCTCCTCCCCAACTCCTCTCCCTCGCTCGCCCGCACAATGGCCGACGCCGTTGCGCCCGCGCCACCGTGAAACCCGTGCCCTCCGTCCGCCCCTCGCTGCGCCACCGGTCCGCTTCGCTTCCGCCACCGTCCACTACTTCGAGCAGGTCGAGCCCGGCGCTTCGCCAGACGCCAACAACACCTTCACCGACCTCGTCTCCGTCGATCACTGTCGGAGATCCCCATCACCGTCGCCACCGCATCACCTCGTCCCCGACCTCGCCGATTGCTTCGCCGTACTCGCCGTGATCCCAGCTACCTCCCCATCCTCTCCGTTAGCCTTCCCGTGCACCGTAGCTGCCGCACAAAGCATCACCGCACGCGCCACCGCCGAGCTCGTCGCCGATGTGACTCCGGCCAACTTCTGGCCACGCCACCTTGTCCACTAACTTCACCACACCCCCAGGAACCCGTAGCACCGCTCCACGCACCTCGTCGTATCCCGATGCCTCGGGTTCACTTTCACCCGACTCCGGCGAATGCCTAGCTCGTCGCCGGCGACGCTTCCGGCCACCCCCGAGCTCAACCACTGCCACCAAACGCCATGGCTTGTCTCCGGCTACCCGTAGATGGTCTCCGCCGACCATTTGGTCACCGGAACGCACAAACACACTCTCGCCGCCGCGTCTGGCTTCGCCGGCGGCTGAATGTCGGTGGGTTTGACCCCGTTGACGGAGTTGACTAGTGGGGCCCCCTCTGCTAATTAAACCAGTTTAGTTTTAACTAAAATTAGTTAGTTAAATTAACTACTGACATGCGAGACCCATTGGTCAGGTTGACCTAGACGCCCCCATTGACCACTGACGTCACCCTGACGCACTGCTGACGCAATAACTAATTTCTGGATTTATTTGTATTCAAGAAATTCCAGAAATTGTTGCAAACTTCAAAAAATCATAGAAATTAATTTGTAACTCCAAATGCAAAGTTTTATATATGAATTTTGATCAGAAAAATTCAACCTATCCAATGTTAATGTTTTCATGCATGATAGAACAAGTTAACCTTGTTGTTTAAGCAGAATAAGATAATGCACTATTATGGCTATGTTAAATGAGCTAGCATTTGAATCTTTGATTCAAATGAGTTCATTCCTTTTTGTTCTAGCTTGCATTAGGCCAACTGTCGGGGCAGGCTGATCTGGCCCACGAACACCTATGGGACCAGCGGACCGAGCCCCTTTCGGTTCGGCGGGGAGCGGAGGTCGCACGAAGAGCAGATCGAGGCGAAGCACACGAGAGGTTTACCCAGCTTCGGAACTCTCCGAAGAGAGAACACTCCTACTGCTGCATGTCTAGGTGTATTGCGTTCTTGCTCAGGAGCGTTGAGTGCTACAGTACACCCGAGCTGCTAACAAGACTGAGCGTGGTGGAACTGACCGACCCCCTCTACGTTGCGCATGGGCCTCCTTTTATATGCTCAAGGGGTCTCCGACAGGTGGCAACGTAGACAAGGGTACAAATGGAAAAGTAGTGGTTGGTACACCTACTTGTACAGTGTACAGTGTACCATACCTAACCCGTACGGCAGGGGACAAAGGCATTAAATGCCCGTCTATGTCGCCCTAACAGTGCAAACAGGGACCGTTAGGGGCGCCACGGCTTGCCACGATGGCAATCTTGTCAGCGCCGCTTGCCACCTCGCACCGCTGGCTGCACAGCCTCTCGCCACGCGCGCCTGGAAAGGTCCCAGGGCGACACGTTAGTGGACGCGCTGGAGCATAGGTACAGAGAGGTGGTCTGCCGCGGTTGTTGTCTTGTCACGCCCGGAAGCTTGTCGCTCACCGGGCCTTCCCGGCAAGCTCCTCTTGCCGGGGCCTTGTCTCCTATGTGCCTTGGGTGGCCTTCCCGGCAAGCTCCTCTTGCCGGGGCCTTGTCTCCTTGGCTTAAATACTTTGTTCTTGAATGGCTCCAAAGGAACCACGGAGGATCTTGGCGGTCACCGGTAAGCCTTGCATGGAGGGCTGCAACTGCCCGTGCACAAGTTCGGGATACTAGGGTACCCCTACTCTAGTACACCGACAGGAGCCCCCGGGCCTGGGCCACACACGGTGCCGAGCCCTGTTGGGCCAGGCCCAAAACAGGGCACGGGCATGCGCGGCCTGGGTCATGCCGTTACTCGCCCCGGACCCACCACGCCCTCCACGAACGGCACGCATCGAACGTGGCGTCGTGTGAGAGATCGTGGGTGAGATCGTGGGGGGTTTCTTTATTTGGAAAATCGGAAGGTCCGCCCCCTCCCTCTTTATAAGCAGGGGAAACAGGGGCACGTCGCCTACCTTGCCAGTTGTTGTCCCATCTCGAAAAACCACCGCTGCTCCCCCCTTCTTCTCAAGGCTGAAGAGAGCAGCGCTCCACCCCCCATCGCCACCATCACCACCAACGCCGTCGATCTCCTCCACCGCCTCCGTCATGGCTCTGAAAGCCGACAAGGGGAAGGTCGTGAAGTCGGCCGAGGCACAGCGGCTTGCGGCGGTGCGGAAGGAGCGGGCCATTTTCCCCCCTCAGCTCGCCGCGAGGGAGCTGAGGGAGAACTACTACCTCTTCTGGTCGACGGAGACGCGAGCGTATCCGCGCACGAAGGTACTCCTCGCCGCTGCTTCGGAATTGGCCCCTACTGGGTATCCCTTCTTCACGCTCTTCTTCTACTGCGGGCTCTGTCCGCCTTTCTCTGAATTCTTCTGTGACATCATGAACACCTACGGGTTCCACCTCCTTGATTTCACCCCCAATGCCGTTCTGACCATGGCAGTTTTTGCACATCTCTGCGAAAACTTTGTCGGAGTCCACCCAAATGTAGCCCTTTTCCGCCACTTCTTTTTACCCCGAGTTGAGAGAGGGGAGCCTCTTCTTGGGAGGAATCGCTTGGATCTCCATGGTCGGCAAGAAGGAAGCCTATCTGGAGGAGAGCTCCATAGCAAATGGGAGGAATGGAGGGCAGATTAGTGCTGGATTGTCGAGGAGAACCCGCAGCCATTTACCGCTTCCGCCGCGTAAACCCGATGGTCTTGGCAACAGCGATTGGAGCAATCTGGCCCCGGAGGACGCTTAGGCTGAAGATCGCGATCACCCGAATCCTTCGCCTCAGATTTGCGGACTCACCGTAAACCTTTGTTGGCGCAGACTTTCTTCGCCGCCGACGCCTTTTACAGAGAGGAGGAGACCTGCACAGGTGTTTCGTAACGCGGCAGATATCATGAGGCTGCGCCCAGGCCTCAACTTCAACTTCACCGTCTTGGAGCTTGACGCGATGCTCTTAGAGCTGTTCAAGCCCGATCACGATCATCCGGAGATGTTTAGGTTGCCGAGGGGCATCGTTCATTGTGCAACAATTCCGCGCTTGAGCGCATCCGTGCAATGATGCCGTCGTCACGACTCACATGGAATTTTCCCAACTTGGCAAGAGCCGGCAGATGACGTCGTCGGCGGCGCTTCTTTGACAATCTGGTAGAAATGCGGTTCGCCCGATAAGCGAGAGGGCCTCACCATGACACTACCGATGATGAGATGCAGCGCATCTCCACCAGGCTGGAAGAGGCGGCAGCAGCCGCTGCCGCGGGCGAGTTTGGCTTCATTGTGGAGGAGGCAGAGGCAGCAGAGGCGGCAAGCCTTGTCGAGCGAAAGGAGTTTGCCGGCGAGGAGGAGCTTGCCGAGCCCGAAGCTGAGTCGAGCGAGCCCGCCGAGGGCGCATCCTCCCCACCTCCAAGCAGCTTGTCATGGCGGAGCCCCAGCTCCACCAAGAAGGCATCTTCAAGGCGGAGACATAAGCGGGCGGCGCAGACGGGCAACAGCTTGCCAAGGCTGGCGCTGCACATGGCAAGCACTATTGCCGCTGGAGCACCTCACGCCGCTGCGGTAATCGGAGCGGGGCCCTCGCAGACCACCGGTTCCGCTCCGCCAAGCATCCAAGGGAACCCACTCCTCCGCCTCGTAAATGCGGAGGCGGGCCAGAATTTGACCTCTCCGCGCTCAGCTCCGACGAGGAAGAAGAAGAGTAAGATTCCTTGCTGTACTTGTAATTCTTTGATTTGTTGCTTTGTCTTGTATCTGATTTGCTTTACTCTGATCCCATTCCTTTTCAGGACGCTGGCCCAGAGAATGTCGAAGAGAGCCAAGACCCCGGTGATCATCGTCGAGGACGAACCCACTGCGACAGCAGGAGGTGCATCCGAGACTATCTTGCCAGATGCGGCAACTCTTCTTCAAAGCAGCCCCCAGCGCAGCCCCCAGCGTAAGTATATGGTCTACTTCTTGCTGTTCCGCGTGCATGGGTGCTCTTTCTTTCTTGATATCATCGTTGATTTGTGTAGGAGCAGAGCAGCCTCCTTCGCTTCGACTACGCCGCCAAGGGAGGATTCCCCGGCAAGGGAGCGTTCTCCGGCAAGGGAGATTTCTCCGGCAAGGGGCAGCTCTCCGGCAAGGGACGGCACCAGCGATCCCTTGGCGGCGGAGACCATGACCGCAGACCCTGGCACAGGTAATCTTCTTGCCTGAAAACTTCCCTTGTGTTCTTCTTCTTCTGATTTTGTCTTTGAATATTCGCCTGACTTTTCTTCATCCATCCGCCACAGAGCCAATGGAGACCGAGGTCGCCGGCGAGGAGGACGTGCGCGACAACACTAATGATGCCGCCGCCATCGAAGAAGAAGCCGGCGCTGACGAGCCCGCCGGCGAAGAGGCCGCCAAAGCTGCCGCCGCAGAAGCTGGCGAGGAGTCCGGCGATCGTGACCGACGGCCCGAGGTCGCAGGAGCGCCAGCGCCACGCCGACCGCCGATCCCCGCGCTCTTTGCAGCGTCCGGGATCCGAAACCTGACCAGCGCGCCTATTTGAAGGCCGGCGATGGCGTCTTCATCAAGCTCCCATGGGAGTCGAGCTCCAGGGCGCCGGCCGAAGGAGAAACCTTCGATGAAGAGCTGCTCGCCTCCGCTGGACTGACGCTAGTCGACGCTGGCAGCAAAGCGGGCGAGCCTGAGGAGGAGCAGCTGCTGCGGAGGCTGTTGTCGCTCTACCGCGCCCGACATGCCAAACTGGAATCCCGGGAGGCGCTTGTCGCGAAGGCTGGAGCAGACATCGAGAAGCGCGCGGAGGAGCTCCGGGGCCGCAACCAGGAAGCTCTCGGTCCTGGCGAGGAGGCGGGAGCAACTCGCCGAGGAGGCGCAAGGCCTTCATCCTCGAGAAGGCTGAAGCGAGGAGGAACAATGCTTGCCGCCGAGAAGTCTGCCTTGAGGAAGGTGAGTTGGGCGCAGCGGAAGGTTAACCTTGACAGCCATGAGGAGGATCTTGCCATGCGCGAGCAAACATTTGGCGGGGCTCTCAAGGAAGCAAAGGATCTTGCCAGCTGCCGAGGCCGCCAAGAAGGAGCTGGAGACGAAGGTGGCGCAGTTGGAGGCCAGTCTCAAGGAGAGCGGCGAGGAGCTTGCTGCACTCATGCACGAGCACGAGAAGGACGCCTACACTCTTGGCAAGCTGCAGGGCTGTCTCGCCGAGAGGAGCAAGGAGCTTAGCGCCGCCAAGGACTCCAATGCAGATCTTGAGTTGAAGCTAACTACTTTGACTCAGGCGCTGGACGGCGCCAGGGAGCAGGAGGTGGCCTTGAAGGAGAAGATCAAGGCCGACGAGGGGCTCTTTGGCGAGTCTTCTGCCGCCTGAAGTACCTTGAGGGAGAACGTGGAGCACTGGACCGAGGGTCTCGTGGATGTTGCCGCATCCATCAACAGGAGCCGATGGAGCCGGGATGGTGGATCTTGGATATTCCTCCGACGAGCACCTCCAACCCAGCGCCAAGCTTAGCTTGTTCTTCAAGGGCGTGGTGAAGGCCCTCGGTGACTCTGGGAAGAAGTCCCAAAGCAGTGGCCGAGGAGTCGCGCTAGATCTGCGGGAGCTCTCCAAAAGGTGCCGATGAAGGTGGCCTTCCGCAACCAGGCCTCAACCTCACGAACGTCCTCAAGTCCTCGCCCGGATGCTGATGCGGAGGCGCTCAAGACCCTTGTCGCACCCATTGTGGACAGGGTGAGCGGAATCAAGAGGGTTGAGGGCGATCGCGTAGATTAGGCCGCCTTTTTTCTCTTTCTCTTGCCGCTGCTGGTCATGTCATAAGAACAATCCATTAGAGTTGCGGCAAGCTATCTTGTAATATAACTCTATTTTGGGTATCAATTGCTATGTTATTTCCTTTACTTGATTCTTTCCTTTGTATGTTTTTTCCCTACGCTTTTAGGGAACTTGTCTGCTGGGCACACGAGCCATGAGCGCTTGAAAAGGGACGTTAGCGACTTCTTTGGTGGTGCCGCCTCCGACAAGTAACCTTGTGGAAACTAGTCGCAGCTCACTTAAGTTGTTGAGCGGACTCGAAACAAAGTAAGGGTGCAACTAGCTACGAGTTGGTTCCTCTGCGCACAGGTTTTCCATACAAAGTACGGTCGTTCGAGGAAGATAACTTAAAAATTTTAAAACTGATTGCTCAAACTTTGGCAACTTAGCTTTTTTGTCGTTTGCTTCCCGGTAAGGCTAGACTTCCTTGAGCGACGCTTGGTCCACACCATTATCTTCTCCTTTCCCCCTGGCAAACTTGTGTGCGAGGGAACCTTCTCTTCTTTGAGAAAGAGAAAGAAGAGAAAATAAAGATATGGAGCCTTTTGGCTCGTTATTACTTACCGGGGGTAGGTGCTGCACAAAGTGTCAGATAATGCATGCAAAATAGAAGTAAAAAGCATGAAATTGACAAGATGTGCGAAGCACGCTAGCTTTACTTATGCACGGGGTCTGCGCCCGGCTTTGTACAAAGGATTACATGCAACAGCGGCAAGACTTGTACAAAAGGTGGTTGCTGGAACAGGTCTCAAGAACCGCGCCCTCACGGGTAAAACTTACGAAGATGCTCAATGTTCCAGGAGTTGCTCACGGAATGCCATCTTCGGTCTCAAAGCGGACATCGCCCGAGCCTAGTGACTCGTTTCACCCGGTAAGGGCCTTCCCACTTCAAGGCCAACTTGTTGGAATTCTTGGCGGACTGAACGCTACCGAAGAACAAGGTCGCCTTCCTCGAGACTTCCGGCATTAACTGCGGCTATGGTAGCGGCGCCAAAGCTTGCTGGTATCAAGCAGCTCGTCTGATGCCTGAAGACGATCCTCCTCAAGGAGCAGCGCGTCATCTTGTCGCAGCTGCTCTTGCTCAAGCTCATCATAAGCGAGCACTCGAGGCGATCCAGATACGAAGTTCCGTGGGGAGAACTGCCTCTGCTCCATAGACTAGAGCGAAAGGTGCACGGCGATGGCTCGATTTGGTGTCGCCCTGATCGACCAAAGAACCACCGCAGCTCCTCAATCCAGTTTCTTCCGCACTTGTGCAGCCCGTCGAAAGTTACGGTCTTGAGCCCGCGCAGCACTTCAGCATTTGCCCTCTCCGCTTGACCGTTGCTTCTCGGATGAGCAAGCGAAGCAGAACCTTAGCACCAAGATCTTGGGCGCATCGCATGAAGATGCGGCTCGTGAATTGGGTGCCGTTGTCGGTGATGATCCTGTTAGGGATTCGAAGCGGCAAACAATCGACTGAAGAACTTGACTGCTGACCGTGTTGTCACCTTCCTCATCGCTTCTACTTCCGCCACTTTGTGAACTTGTCGATTACAACGCACAAGTACTCAAAGCCCCGATCGCTTTCGGGGAAAGGGGCCGAGGATGTCGAGCTCCCGGACCGAAAAATGGCCAGGATAAAGGGATGCGTGCGGAGAGCTTGAGCTGGCTCGTGTCTGCTTGGAATGGAACAGCACGCTTCACACTTGGTTACTTGTGCAGTTGCATCACGGAGGCTGTCGACCAAAAGAAACCTTGCGGCAAGTGCTCCGCGCCAATGTGGTGACCACATATGCCTCCATGTATCTCTGCCAACAACTTTTGCCCGTCTTCCCGGTGAATACACTTCAATTTCACACCGTTGAGTCTTCTTCTGTACAGTGTGCTGTCGACAAATTGGTACATACTTGACAGCCGGGCTACTCTTTCCGCTTCTTCTTGCTCTTCGGGAAGTTCTCCTGTCTGAAGGAAAAGGACAATCTGCTGCGCCCATGCTGGAGCTTGCGGCCCGACAACAAGGACTAAAGGCACATCTGCTGCTGCGGGAACACCAGCTTCCACGGCGAGAACCTGCGGCTCAGCCGGAGCTTGGCATTCCCCGGCAAGCTTGCCGGAGCAAAACTTGTCGGGAGCGTGTGCTTCAACGAAACAAACCCTGGGGCTTGTCGGAGCGGACTGCTCCTCAGCACTGTTGGTGTCGATCTTGGGGACCTTCTTGGCGGCGGCTTCGGGAAGCTCTGCCGGAAAGTAGTCACCAAAGATCAAGTTCCTCTTCTTGCTCTGTCCAGTTGATGGTGTTACAGACGGTTGAGCCAGCTTGAGCGCAAAAATCCCTGGTTCCGCAGGTAGCTTAAGTGCGGCGCACTTCGACATGCCATCAGCAATGTCGTTCTGAGCTCTTGGAATATATTCCATCTGTAGGCCGTCAAAGTGCTCTTCTAGCTTTCTCACTTCATCAACATAAGCTTCCATCAATGGACTCGATAACTCTTGTTCACTTGGCGGATGACAAGCTGTGAGTCACCCACGACAACGAGCTTCTTGATCCCAAGGTCTCTGCGATCTCGAGACCGGCAAGCAAACCTTCATACTCTGCGGTATTGTTTGTTGCTTGCTCCTTGGGAAAGTGCATCCGGACTACGTACTTGAGGTGCTCTCCGGTGGGTGCGACAAGTAGCACGCTCAAGACCGGCGCCTTTGCAGCGAGAAGGCACCATCAAAGTACATCAGCCACTCTTTGCTTGCTTCCTTGACGGGGATGCTCGTTTACGGAATTTCTTCATCCGGTGTTGGCATCCATTCTGCTATGAACTCCGCCAACGCCTCGCTTTGGATAGTTGATGTGCTCTCAAACTTGAGGCCAAAGCTTGGCAGTTCCAAAGTGCCCACTCGACAATCCCGCACATCGCCTCTGGATTTTGCAAGATCCTCTTCGCCGGAAAACGAGTGACAATCGTGTGATCTCATGTGCCTGGAAGTAATGGCGCAGCTTTCTCGAGGCCATGAGGAGGCCGAAAAGCAGTTTCTGCACAACAGAGTACCTTGACCTAGCCCCTTGCAGAAGGGAACTGACAAAGTAAACTGGGCGTTGCACCATTCTTTTCTGCATCTTCTCATGCGTCTGTGCAGATCCATCCTTGTCGGGACCAGAGCTTGTCGGTGAAGCCCCCTGCTTGTCGCTGGATGCACCTGCCATGGTTGCTAGCTCATCATCTGCCTCCCTCTCCGCTACTAACGCATCACTAACCACTTGATTGGTTGCCGCTATATATAGCAGCAACTTCTCTTGTGGCTTAGGTGCGACACGTGTTGGAGTGGAGGACAGGTATCTCTTCAAGTCTGCGGCGCAGCCTCCGCTTCAAGTCCATTGCATCGGACCTGCCTTTTTCAAAATTTTAAAAATGGCAGGGCGCTCAGCAGAACCTAGAGATAAACCTCTTTGAGAGCAGCTACATAACCGGCAAGCCTTCGTACATCCTTGACGCGCTTTGGTGCTTCAATCTGCTCAATGGCCTTGATCTTGTCGGGATTGGCTTCAATCCCCGCTGAGATGACGAAGAACCCGAGAAGCTTGCTTGCCGGAAGGGACTCCAAACACACACTTCTCAGGGTTGAGCTTGAGGTTGATCTTGCGCAGATTTGCAAAGGTTTCGTCTAAATCTTTAATCAGAGTCGCCTTGTCCTTGCTTTTGACCACTATGTCGTCCATGTAGGCTTCCACATTTCTGTGCATTTGGGGCTCAAAAGCGTCATGAACTACTCTTGCAAACGTTGAACCAGCATTCTTTAACCCGAAGGGCATCCGTACAAAACAGTATGTGCCACATGGGGTGATGAATGCGGTCTTCTCCTCATCCTCTTCGGCCATGAAGATCTGATGATATCCTGAGTATGCATCCAGAAATGAAAGCAAATCACATCCGGTTGTGGAGTCAACAATCTGGTCGATGCGCGGCAAGGGAAATGGGTCTTTGGGACAAGCTTTATTGACATCGGTAAAGTCGATACAAAGCCTCCATTTCCCGTTAGCCTTGCATACAACTACAGGATTGGCCAACCACGTAGGATGGAGCACTCCTCTGACAAGGCATGCTGCTTCCAGTTTCTTGATTTCTTCTGCGATGAACTCTTGGCGCTCCACTGCCTGCTTCCTGACTTTCTGCTTGACGGGCCGCGCATGAGGAAAATGGCAAGATGGTGCTCAATTACTTTACTGGGAACACCGAGGATGTCAGACGGTTGCCACGCAAACACGTCGACATTCGCCCGCAGGAAAGCAACGAGCACGCTTTCCTATTTAGGGTCGAGAGAGGCACTGATGGTGAAGGTACCACCAGTGTCGTCCTCCTTGGCGGACACCTTCTTGGTCTCTGGTGGAGCTGCCATCGTCTTCTTACACTTGCCGGTGGAGCTCGATGGTGCGTCCTCGACGGTAGCGCAGCACTCTGAGGAGGTGCGCTTGCCGGAGTGGGCATCAGAGCTCTTGCCGGACTTGGTCTTCTTCTTCCCCCCGGGAGCTTCAGCGGTATGTGCTTTGTGATCTGTTGCAGCTGCCGCTTCCCGGTAGATCTTGTCGGCACAGATAAGAGCTTCCTTCTTGTCGCCAGGGACAAAGATGACACTTATCGGGCCTGGCATCTTCAGTATGTTGTATGCATAGTGAGAGGCTGCCATGAATTTGGCAAGTCTTTGGGCGGCCAAGTATCCCATTGTAAGGCAATGGAAAGTCAGCAATGTCAAAAGCGACCCTCTCGATCCTGAAGTTCAACTCGCTGCCAAATGTCACCGACAACGTGATCTTTCCCTTCGGCTTGCTCCTTCCCGGATTGATTCCTTGGAATGTGTCGGTCTCTTCGAGCTCGCCATCAGGGATCTGGAGTTTCTGGAGCACCGCTGAGGAGATCAGGTTCAAGCCGGCCCCGCCGTCTACTAACATCTTGGTGACCTTGAGGTTGCGGATAGTTGGTGAAACCAACATCGGCAAGCACCCGACCGCAGTTACGCGATCAGGGTGGTCCTCAATATCAAAGATGATAGGCGTGTTGGACCATTTCAGAGGCTTGCGTGACTCGATGGATGGTTCTGCTGCATTGACTTCCCGCATCCACTGCTTGAGTTGGCGGTGTGAAGTATGCAGAGAAGCACCGCCGTCAACGCACATGACCTCTGTGGCTTTCTGGAACTCCTGCTCATCAGCCTCGTCATCATCCATGTCTTCATCATCGTCGTCGTCGTCATCCTTGTCGCGGTCGCGGGGAGGTCTGTCTCCTTGCCGCTGCTTGGCCTTGCCGCGGCGTCCTCCTCGGCCGGGACGTTTCTTGCTAGCTAATCCAGCACCTTCCTGGGCCTTCTCCTTGTCGCGTCGTTCGTATTTAGCCTTCTGCTGCTCGACAAGCTGCTCGACCTTCTTGCAGCTCTGGAGGTCATGGCCCTTGGTGCGGTGGATCTTGTAGTACTGCTTGCCGGATCCGTCCTACTTGTCGGCGGCCGCCACAGACTGGCAGTTGGTGCCAGCGGCAACCTCCTTGCCGGAGCTACCAGCCTTGGCTTTCTTGGCGCCACCTCCGTTGCCGGACTGCTCAACAACTAGCACATCTTTGCCTTTCTTCTTCCTGTTGCCCCGCCGCCGGCTCTTCTTTGCCGGGGCGGTCTCCTCACTATCAGATCCTCCTGCTTCAGTATTCTCTCCGGGGAGTCTCCTCCCTTCCTCAGCACGTGCACACTTGTCGGCCAGGGCGTATAGTTCACTGACGTCAGGGTGGACATCGCCATCTCCTCCCGCATCCTGCGGTTTCGCACGTTCTGATGGAACGCGCGGATTACCGCGGGGAGGGTGGACATCTGGGATGTTGTGCTGTACACGGCTGAATCTTTGAATATACTTGCGTAGGGGCTCTCCTTCCTTACAGGCGGCGATGAAGGTCGCTTTCTTGGCCATGGGGCTTGTGGCCGCCTGTAAAGGCACCGACAAACTGATGGCATAGATCTGCCCAAGAGGATATGGAGTTGTCCGACAAGTGCATGAGCCAGGATCTGACATTGGGCTTGAGTACCGGCGGGAAGTAGTTGGCAAGGATCTTGTCATCTCGCCCCCCGGCAGCTTGCACCGCAATGGTGTAGATGCTGAGGAACTCCGACGGATGCGTCTTGCCGTCATACTTCTCTGGTACGTCTGGCTTGAAATTCTTCTTGCTGGGCCACTGGACTTGCCGCAGCTCGCGAGTGAACGCAAGGCAACCTCCCGCGTCTGACAAGTCGCTGGTTCCTCTGGGCGCATGCATGTCGACAGGGCCCAGCGCGCTTGTCGGATTGACGCCGCGCTTCTCTTCGGTGCTCGGCGCGAGTTCGGCGTCCTCTTGCTGTCGTTCGTGAAGAACTTGGCGCTGATCGCGACGAGCTCGTGGATCCGATGACGCGGTGGAGTCGCTGTCGAGGTGGATCCGGCGAGTCGGCGATCTAGGCCTTCGGGGCGGAGAGTGCATGGTGGTTGCACCCCCACCGGTCTCGTCGCCACCGGCTCGTGTTTGGCAGTCCTGCCACCGCAGCGATGTACTCGGCTGCCGCGGAGTGTCGCCGTTGACAAAGCCGATGAGACTCTGAATGGTGGCCCTCCATTCATTGACCTTGTCGGCCATTGGAGGGTAATCCAGGAGCAGTTGAGCTCTCCCAAAGCTTCTGCTGGAGTGGTGGGTGGCAGTGGCGAACGGCACGAGGAGCGGCATATGCTCGGACTTCTAACTATGTTAGAAGGAGCAGTATCCCGTCCAGGCGTCCGTGCCTCGCTCGCGCCAGCATGTTGGCGCGCATGCTGGTCTTGAGCATCCCGAGATCCTCCAGCTCGATCTTGGTCCAACGAGCGTATGGCATTGTGAATGCCATGACGCTGTCGGTCCCGCGCCTCCTGAGACGGGCGCGGTGCATGTATGGACGCCGAGGTCTGCGTAGCTTTGTCCTTGGACTTGGCAGCACCGTGAGCTCCCCCGTCGCCGTCCATTCTTCCGCCGGCGTCTACCCCACCACCTGTTTGCTCCGGCGGTGGTGGGTTTGACGCGGACGGGGCTTCTGCCGCCGAAGCCTTCTTCTTCGGTGGCATGTCGATGAAGATGATGGAGATCTAGCTCGCATGGATGCCGGATCAGGTTCACACAACCTCGACGATCCCCTACCTGGCGCGCCAAAGATGTCGGGGCAGGCTGATCTGGCCCACGAACACCTATGGGACTGGCGGACCGAGCCCCTTTCGGTTCGGCGGGGAGCGGAGGTCGCACGAAGAGCAGATCGAGGCGAAGCACGCGAGAGGTTTACCCAGCTTCGGAGCTCTCCGAAGAGATAACACTCCTACTGCTGCATGTCTAGGTGTATTGCGTTCTTGCTCAGGAGCGCTGAGTGCTACAGTACACCCGAGCTGCTAACGAGACTGAGCATGGTGGAACTGACCGACCCCCTCTACGTTGCGCATGGGACTCCTTTTATATGCTCAAGGGGTCTCCGACAGGTGGCAACATAGACAAGGGTACAAATGGAAAAGTAGTGGTTGGTACACCTACTTGTACGATGTACGATGTACCATACCTAACCACGACGGCAGGGGACAAAGGCATTAAATGCCCGCTTCACGTCGCCCTAACAAAGGCAAACAGGGACCGTCGGGCGCCACCGCTTGCCACGATGGCAATCTTGTCGGCGCCGCTTGCCACCTCGCACCGCTGGCTGCATGACCTCTCGCCATCTTGGCGCCTAGAAAGGTCCAGGCGACACGTTAGTGGATGCGCTGGAAGCGTAGGTATAGAGAGGTGGTCTGCCGGCAAGCGCCTTGCCGGTTGTTGTCTTGTCGCGCCGGAAGCTTGTCGCTCACCGGGCCTTCCCGGCAAGCTCCTCTTGCCGGGGCCTTGTCTCCTATGTGCCTAGGGTGGCCTTCCCAGCAAGCTCCTCTTGCCGGGGCCTTGTCTCCTTGGCTTAAATACTTTGTTCTTGAATGGCTCCAAAGGAACCATGGAGGATCTTGGCGGTCACCCGGTAAGCCTTGTCGCGGACGGCTGCAACTGCCCGTGCACAAGTTCGGGATACTAGGGTACCCCTACTCTAGTACACCGACACCAACACACATTCATATTGCCATGTCATAGCATGCATCATATTGTTGCATATCGTCATGTGTTGTTTATGTTCGGTGGGTCTTTCGTGATAGGTTCTGCCTCCGAGGATAACACCGAATATCCGTCTGAAGGGCAGTATCCTACTACCACTACATCAGGCAAGCAATCCATTGATCATTCCGATACAAACCCATGATCTCGCTTCTGCTCTTGTTTACTGCATTAAGACAACACGACTCAAACTGTTGTGTGTTATGGTAGTTGAACCCACTTCCTTTGCATGACCTGTCATTGCCACAGTAACTAGATGAAACCCACTAGTATGTGTAGGAGTTGATTGAGCCATGTTTGTGTTTCCTACCATGCTATGCTTGCTATGCTTAGAGTTGTGTCAGGTCTGGCTCATCGGGATGATGAACTAGAGTGAAAAGATGTGTTGGTAACAAGAGTGAAGTGTTGAACACGATTTGGTAAAGGTATCGATGAGAGGCCATGTAGGAGTACATGGTGGGTTGTTTCATTGAAGCCGTCCCTAAGAACTGAGATCTGTGTGTGTGATTTAAGACTTAGCTACTACCACGCATTGGGCCCGAAACCAATGGACCCTCTCGACTTATTAATCACTCTTGTCCTCTGTCCGGGAGTTGCAAAGTAGTTTCTGGTGTTTGTAGCATGCTGGGGGCCGCACGCACCGCTGACCTTAAGGGTGGGCTGTGTTGCGGTAGGCACGTGGCCTGGTGTACCGATTTGCCCTTTTGGTGTCTCGGGAACCCTCCACACATCGTTCGGGGCCATTAGTGGAAACCTCGGCCGGACTCACTGCAGAAGGAACTAGGGACTAGGCGATAAACCTGGACTAGGGACTCGCGTGTTTAGTCAGGTCGTGGCCGACACCCTCGCTGGGCTTCCGCTTGAAGGTTGCCGAGTACATGTCGTGTAGCGGCGATAACTGGTGAGAGCGTGTGTGAAGAAGTACACCCCTGCAGGGTATGAAACTATTCGAATAGCAGCGTCCATGATAAAGGACTACTTGGTCACCTATACGGTTCATAGACAAGTAAATGGATACTACTAAAAGCCTCAAGATAAGTGTGAGTACATGGATGGCCCACTTGTGGGTTGACGAGAGAGGATCCACGATGGAGTATTGTGATGGTGATTAGTGGACTCGTGTGCGACAAATGCTTTTCAAGTGGTGTCACGTAGGATAGCTTAGCCAAGAGTCAAAGCTGGCTTGCTGCAATAACTCCACTACCTTCTTGAGAATGTGCATGTATAATAGGATTCTGTTGTAAGACTTGCTGAGTACCCCCGTACTCATGTTTGCTTAATTAATGTTTTCAAACAACAACATCGCCCCCTCCGATGGGTTCTTTGTAGAACTTGACGTCGACGAGTGACTAGCCACCCAGGTGGTGATCCTAGGCTTATGAAGGGCCACTGTAGATAGAAGGGCTTCGTCAAGCCTTCTTTCTTTTTAGTGTCTGTACTCAGACTAGTTTGCTTCCGCATGTGCTTGTATGCTTGTATGACTTGAGTGTTGGGTCATGTGACCCCTATACGTATGAATAGGATATGTATGGCTCCTCGGAGCCTCTTAAATAAAGTACTTGAGTTGTAGAGTTTTGTTTTGATGCCATGTTGTATGTACTCATATCGGGCATATTGTGTGTATGATTGAAATGCTTGGTATGAGTGGGATCCGACAATCTAGTTGTTTATCCTTGGCAGCCTCTCATATGGGGAAATGTAGTCTAGTGCTTTCTGAGCGATAGTAGTCCGCTACAGCCCGGTTCACCGGAGTCCTGCTAGCCCAGCACTACTGCTCTGGACACTTGACTGGCCGACATGTGTTTCACTTCGTTCTTGTGTCTGTCCCTTCGGGGAAATGTCACGCGGTGACATCCGGAGTCCTGCCTAGCCTACTACAGCCCGGGTTACCGGAGTCCTATTAGCCCAGTGCTACAGCCCGGATTCATAAGTTGATGACCGACATGCTTGATGTGATTCATGTATGCCTGTCCCCATGGGTTAGCGCCGCTTTGGGTTCACGACTAGCCATGTCGGCCCGGGTTCTCTGTCATGTGGATGCTAGCGACACTATCATATACGTGAGCCAAAAGGCGCAAACGGTTCCGGGCCATGGTAAGGCGACACCCGTGGGAATACCGTGCGTGAGGCCGCAAAGTGATATGAGGTTTTACCGGCTAGGTCGATGTGACTTGGAATCGGGGTCCTGACAGCGTTGGCATCAGAGCCGGACTGCCTGTAGGTTCGCTAAGCCAAACTGGTCGATGTCGAGTCTAGAAATGCTTTAGTTATATGTAGGGGAATTGATTGTGGGAGGGACGTAAGGCTCTTTTTACTCCTTTACCTTATGCCCTCTCATCTTAGTCATCCTCTTCTCATTCTACGTGGGTATATGACTAGGCTCTTTTCTCTTTATCAGGTTCACGTGTTACTAATCCGTAGTAACTTATAGGATTGTTGGTTACCAGCCTCAGTTCAGTTCCTACTACTTCTAGTATGTTATTAGTTGAAGCAGAACCTTGATATGATGTTGTTGAGTGGTTTTACAATCTGATTTTGAATGTCTCAAATTTGTTCTTGAGCATTTACAGATGTTATGTTGTCCGGTTTTCCCTAGAAATTCTTATGTCTTTGCATTGTGGCTGTGCTTTCAGATGGCCACTCGTGCTCAAAACCAAGTGGTTCGCCTGACCAGGTGCATTGATGTGCCCGGTCATACGGCTATGTTAGTCCGGGTTATGATTGAGACGGGTTACCGTTGGTATCCGAATACACCGTCGAAGAGCAATTAGAGACTTTAATCAAAGCCAATACCTCTGACCTGTCGGGATATTTCCTTCTTATCCTGGATCGACTGAGCCCCTTCACCACTCCTATGGACTCGGGGTCACTGTTGAGATGGCTGTGCAGGATGCTGCATACTCTATGATGACCATCATGCGAGTCAGGACTGGCCTGCTTCGGAAAACCGACTTCCGTTATATGCCAGCTTCGCTCCCAGGGGCGCAAGGGTATCTTCAGGCTATCTATACTGATTCCACTCAGGAGGATTCACTAACCCGCACCACTGCTGAGATGCACGAGGATAAGGACAGAGAGAATAGTGCCTTGAGAATGGAGATTTTAAACACACGAGTCTATAATTGGGCCACTTTGACTAGGTTTGCACCGGTTTGTGCAAGCTGGATGTATGGATATGAGGGATCTGTATCCTGTGAGATCTGCTCTGCCGGACATGAGGGATTGGCGTGATGTGGGAGGCATCACCCCACCCCGTGGTTCCCGCAAGCCACCGTTTGTTGGTCCAAGACCTCATCCTAGCCCCTATGGTCCACAAGCTCCTCAGGACCGTCTGTTTCCGGATAATCATGTTGAGCTTCCAGGCTATGGAGGTGACTTCTATGACGCAGATACTTCCAGTTGCAATCCGTGGGATCATGGGCGCGCACGTCCGTGAAATGCTATTTGGCCTATGCAACTTTTTCGACGTCATCTCTCGGAAGTCGATTGGCGTGAGGCAACTCAGAAGGCTACATGAAGAGATCGTGGTGATACTATGCGAGCTTGAGATGTACTTCCGCCCGCATTCTTTGACGTTCGGTGCATCCGCTGGTCCATATCGTGGAGGATATCATCCAAGTCGGGCCGACGTTCCTGCACAAAGATGATGCCGTTCGACAGGATGAATGGTGTCATCAAAGGATACGTTCGGAACATGTCACGTCCAGAGGGAAGTATATCCAGGGGCTTTCTGACCAAAGAGTGCATCTCCTACTACATGAATTATCTAGGCATCGAGAACCCCGTTGGTCTGCCCGTCAACAGGCACCTCGTCAGGCTCGCTGGATGGGGTCACCGTGAGGGTCGCCCTTGAAATGCATGTCGACTACGAGGGTCGACTCGCCGACTTTGAAAGAGCAAACCTAGTCACGCTACAACACATAGACGTGGTCGATCCTTGGGTAGGAGAGCACAAAACCTTTATTGAGAAGACGTACAATGACCGAGGCCAACAGAGGACGGATGAAGATATACTCAAAGAGCACAACTCATGTTTCACGCGTTGGTTCAAGCAGAAGCTTCTGTCGTACCCTTTACATGAGGATTCTTCCGCGGAAGAACAACTCATATTCGCTTTGTCACGCCGAGCACAACCTGATGACCTATGAGGCGTCACGATATCAACGGCTACACATTCTACACCGAGGACAAGGACATGAAGAGCGATGGTTATCGAACTCCGGGTAACCATGGAATCCTACACCGCAGCGACAAGGACAGATACTACGGAAGGATCGAGGAGATCTGGGAGCTGAGCTACTGTTGGAGAGAAGGTCCGATGTTCCGTGGTCGAGATGGGCCAAGAGCGTCCTAAAAGAAGACCGGTATTTCACAACCATGGTTATACGAAGCCAAATCAAGATCATGGGCATAAGCGTCACCGCGAAAAATGAGCCATGGGTACTGGCTTCCCAAGTGGACCAATGCTTCTTCATTACCGACCCGTCAAAGCCCAACCGTGTTGTTGTGAGGAGAGGCAAAAGGAAGATCATCGGAATGGATGGAGTAGCCAATGAGCAAGACTTCGACAAGCACGGCGACCCGAAGATCGAACATGACGACGATGAAGTAGCAGCACACACCACAAGAAGAAGCAGGACCACCCTACCTAAAGGACGTCCGTTCCACAGAAGAACTCCATTTGCGAAAAAGAAGGGCAAGAAGATTGTGAACGGATACCTAGCTAAGATCGATTGTATTTAAATCGTAGTCTTCATTTCTCGATTGTATTTCATAGGCACTTTTTGATATCATGAATATTTTTAAATTTCATGGGCACTTTTAATTCATGAGGACACTTGATCTCGATCCCACTCCATCTCGATCTCGATTCCCCTCCATCTCGATCTCAATCGCCTCCATCTCGATCCCACCCGCACCTCCCCGCTTAGCTCCACCGCCCGACGACCCACCGCAACCCTCCCGGCTCCACCGCCTCCCGACGAGCACCCGGCCCCGCACCTCCCCGCTCCACCACCGCCAACGGCACCCCGCACCCTCCCGCTCCACCGCCGCCGATGATATTTTCAAGTAACAAATTTGAACATATTTTTTAAAAAATTATTACTGTTTTTATAAAAAAAATATTACTGTTATGATTTAAACAAGTTTGAACATATTTAAACACAAATAAATATCAAACAACATTTAAAATGCATAAAAAAATATTGGGGAGCCTGGGAATCGAACCCAGGACCTCCTCGTGTGTGTCTTTGCGTCTTGACCCGATCGGGCTAGTAGGCGCGATTACGATGTAGATAGGGTTAGGTGGTATATAACCTGACAAGTCGGGCTAGATTAAAACAAAATTCTAATGGCGCACCGAGGGAGGTGCGCCATTAGAATAATCGTACTTATAGGCGCCACGAGGGGTGGTGCGCCATTAGAACCCTCCCCACTCCACCTACTTCCCTCGCCTTTGTGTCCTCCTCCCTCCCTCATGATTCCCCTCGATCGACCCCAACCATACGCCGCCTCCGTCGCCCTTGCCCAGCTGCCAGCCAGCGCCCGCCGCCTCCCTCTCCCTCCCTCCCCTCGAGCACCGCCTCCTGAGCCCGCCTCCCATGGCGCCACCCCTCCGTCCCCTCCGTCACTTGGCCTTTGCCGCCCCTAGGGTTTCGGCTCCAAGGTGGGTGGCAAGCTCGACACGCCGCCTCCTCCTCGACGCGCCGCCTCCTCCTCGACGCACCTCCTCCTCGACGCGCCGCCTCCTCCTCGACGTGTCGCCTCCTCCTCGACGCGCCGGCGCCCTCCTACGGCAGCCTGTCATTATCCCACAGGTGATTCCTCACCTCTCCCCCCTTCCCCTCCTCCCCCCAAGGCTACCTCCCGCAAGTACCATAGCCCTCTTCCCCCGTGTTCTAAGGTTAGCAAATTTGAGTGTCCTCTCGTGAGCCTCTCTTCAACTGGTTTCTTCTTTGTTTGGTTACGAAGATGAGTAGCAAGTATAGTAGGAAGATGATCCATAGTAGGAAGATGATGCATAGTATTGATGAATTTTTTCTTATGAAACTGAAATTATTAACTCCCTACGTAATTTGTAAGACATCCGTAATTTTCCTAAGTAATTGAGAAGAATTTATATACGAGAACATAATAAGAACCCTAATTAGTACAGTTTCCGTTAGCACCTTTGGTAAGATATAACTTACAACTTTACAAGTATCTCTAGTCAAGTCTGATATTGCTTTTTGCTTATATGCGGTCAATTTCTCAACTTGATAACTAGTAGATCGATAGTTTATATATTGTCACATTGACTAGGTTTCATACAAAAAAATCCAGGTTACATAAATTTGTAATTTTATATGGCAATATTATATAGTGGTGAAAGGCTCAGTTATGTCTGACTAATGCTATGCAATGTTATAAAATGGCATCCATTTTGGGCTGAAAAAATGTTATTTCATGAGTTGACAAACTATCTGCTAATACTTCTTCATTGTGAGTAGTTCCACTTTCAGTTTATAAGAAGTATGCTATGCTTATAACTAAGCCAAATGTTTACATTATTCTTATTACTGTGCATGCTTTGTGATGTTCTAGACAGTTAAGTATTTGCAACCTTCTTTGCTAAACTAGATCATGAATATGTCATTGCTTTTCGGTGAGCTCCTAAGTGTACTATTATTCATTTATGATAGTTTGTGAGATCTGTAAATAGATAAATTTAAGTTTGTAATGGCTAACAGCCACACATGTGAATCTGTTCTTGATACACCTTTTCCCTTTTCTTAGAATCATCATATACATACGCATATTTCAGGTTTCCAAGGAGGTAAAGGAATTGAAGTTTAGGCGGTGCAGCAGACAACAACACCTCCAAGGTGAGAAATATGTTCAGTTAGGTACAGTTAGCATCATGTAAGAAAATGGCCATAATGTGCCCTGATAATGATGTATTTTTTCATAAAAATATATAGTGGACTGCCATGATAATGTCATGGTCCTGTGTTTGCAAGCTGTCATAATCTTCAGTTTACTTGACTTTTGAGCCTGCTAGTAGTTTATTCCATGAGTTGTTTTATCGACATGGCACATTTCCAATGGAGTTTTATATATCTTTAGCCACTGTTCATTAACAGCAAGTCAGTTTTGTTTATAGTTGAAAGTAAGTGTGTGATTTGAAATTTTGACTATTGGGGCGTAGTATTGTAACTAGAAGACCATGTATTTTCAGAATTGAGCTAAAGATATGGGGGGTAGTATTTCTGATTTTAGAGCACCTTTCTTTGGATGTATTTTACAGCATTTGTTGGAATCAAAACAATGCTTGTGGGCTGTCTTGTTAAGTTGAGTGAGTCACTAGAGGGCGATAGAGTGACCCACCAATTAATGTTTATGAAGAAGAAGAATAAACCTATTGCTTTCTGCTGTTATGCAACACAGGAGGTTACGGTTTCTTGTATCTCCACCAGTTTGGGTTGGTGAATGTGGATGATTTTTTTATCCTGTGAACTCATTGTACTGCTACAAGAATTTGTTATCATCATGGTGTAATTTTGTTAACATTCTGGTTTTGTTAGATAGTAGCTACACTAATCTAGAGTGATACAATTTTCCTTCCCATTTGGTATCATCATGTTCAGTGTATACAGTTATAACATCATGTGGGTTTTTTAAGTCTGTTTACAACTCATGTGGGTTTTAACATCATGTGGGTTGGTGAATGTGGATGATTTTTTTATCCTGTGAACTTGAATGTTGCAATGCTGTTTTCTTGAGAGGCTCTTGTCAAAAACTTGAGCTCTTGTCTTGCAAAGATGATGATCATCTTGCTAGTTTGCTTGGGTTTTGTCTTCGACCATTGTGTCGTGATGAATTTGCAGGTACCCGAGAGGCCCTTGAGTTTGCGGAATGTCGATTAACTTCTGTTCCGGCAAATTGGTACTCCATATGTCCTATTTTCAGCAAAGGTCATGCTAAAATTTTCCGTGAATTTTAGCATGACTTTGCTAAAATAGGACATATGGGGTACTTATGACTAATGCATGGGCAGGGTATCTTAGTACTTAGTTAAGTAGGATCAACTGCCTGCCATTCTTGCTGCATTAAACCATAGGTGGCAATAGAGCCAAGTGATTAGGCCCAACTTAGAATTCTCCTTAGCATCGATAAACCCTAGATGATAAACCCAACATAGGTGGCAATAGAGCCAAGTGATTAGTGCCAAGTGATTAGGCCCAACCTAGGGTGCCTCGGCATCGATAAACCCTAAATGATGAAAACTTAACTTGGCTGCCCGGATGCCTCGGTGTCGATGAGAACCTAAATGATGTACGCTTAGGCTTTTAGGGTGCCTCGGCGTCGACAAACCCTAAATGATGAAAGCTTAGGCTTTTAGGGTGCCTCGTGTCGACAAACCCTAAATGACGAGGCCATGATCTTGTTCCTTGACAATAACCAACTTTTTAACCAAACTTTTTTCCTATTTAGAGCGAAACATGGCCCACAACGATGAGGCTGGTGGTTCGGGCGGCAAGCAATTATGGGAGCTGTCCCAGGAGATGGAGGAACAACCTCACCACTATGAAGACGCCGCGGAAGACACCGATCCTGATTACCCAACCCCTAGTGGCGTCGGGGATGACACCACTGATGGTGCCGCCGAGGATGCCACCATCGATGATGGCGGCGCACACGAGATGGCAGCCAATCGAAGAAGCAAAGGAAGGATCAAGGCGTCGAATGCGCTCCGCACCGTCAAGGAGGAATTCACTCAAGTGGACTCCGACGGGAATCCAACGGAGCCCAAACATATAGTCAAGAATTTTCGGTTCAGCTCGGGTGCATTCTCCGGAGCACCGTCTCGATCAACACCGAGAACCTAGGCATAAGGACCGAGGGAATTTGCGCAACCTCCTCTTCACGAAGCTGCACAAACGATACAAGTTCCCCGCCGAATTTGAAAACACACGCCTCTCAGGGAATAAAGTGAACAGTGCCGCCCTCACGAAGATGAGCACGGCCCTGTCTACTTGGAGAAGCGCGGTGAAGAAAATGATTGATAAAGGTGATAGTTATGAGAAGATCAAGGCGAAATATCCTTTGATGAGCGAAGATGAGTACAAGGAGTTGAAGATCAAGTGCTCGACCAGTGCAACCTCCGAATCAAGTTAGTGGGGAAAGAAATCACGGGAGTTGAACTTAGGGAACACAAACTCGGTCCCGGCGATTCTGAGTGGCGGAGCCTATATTGGACAAGGAGGGCGTGGGCGTGCCGAGCAAGGCCTACCGCCCGCTTCGAGAAATACAGCGGTAACAAGCGAGACCGGGAACTATGTCGGGGCCGGTACAAGGAGGACCCGATAACAAAGGAGCTTACCACGGATCCGAAGACCAGGGCGCTTGAGCTTGTTACAGTAAGGAATACACCCAGCGTAATTAGCTCCATATGGTTGCACTCTAATTAATCCCCAATATTTCTAAATGGTTCACGTTTCTTTCGCGAGGAAGCCCGAAAGCGATGGCGAGGTCGTCTCGAGCTCCCCTTCGACAGCCCTTTAAATAGGGCGTTGAACATAATGAAAAGCAAGGATAAGCTCACTAAGCCAACATCAGCTGGTCGTGTGGCGGCAAAGGCTTGTCCACAAAATGGGGTCATACTATACACTGGTGTGCGGAAGGAGAAAAGGCCAGCTCGGAAAGCCAAGCGCGCAAGGTTGAAGCACTCAAGGCACAAGTGGTGCGGATTCGGAGCTTGTCCAAGAGCAAGTGGAACAACAAGCGGGAACGAAGCTCAACGCCATGGTGCCTACATTGATTCATGGGTCGGCGACGTGGATTGCGGGCGGCCAACAGGGCCTCCCTCGGTTCCCGGCTTCACGGCCCGACCTTCGCCTGACAACAAGATAGGCGGCGCCATTGGTGTCTCCGGCGGAGGCGGTATTTGTGTCTCCGGCACCGCACGGGCATTGGAGCTTAATGCACCCGGTGTATGCGGCGGCACCTCGCCAAAGAAGCTCCCCTCCGTCGGCTGCGCCCGCGCCGTTGGCGGTGCCTCGACATTAGCCGAGCTCGGCGGCATCACGGTAACTAAGCCTCTCGGCCGATGACTTCATCTCCTTGCCTTTGGTTGGGCATCCTGACGCCTGTACATGTTTTCGCAGGTACCGCCGACGTTCCTTGCACTCTTACGCGCCGTGGGGGCGAGTTGGTCGATGTCGCCAAGGGCGAATCGTTCAACCTGGCAACCGCATGTTCCACGGTAATCCGATGCCACCCACGGTGTATAGGGTTGAAGTGGTTCGGGTGCTGCCAGGGCTGACGAAGCTGTTACCTCCGGTTCGACCCCGGGGCCTGACGAAGAAGATGAGATGACCCTCAGCGCCTGCGTAAACTGGCGGCTGCTTTGGCCGAAGAGCCAGATTCGTTTGGGGGCGGGGGACACCACCCCATAGACAAGACCGCCAGTCGTGCCGGCGCCAAGCCATGGCAAGAACGCCGCAACGCTACCGGACCTGCCGGACATCCCTATGTCGGACATCCCTATGGCACAGGATCCGGACAGCCCTATGGCATAGGATCCGGACGACGACAACGATGACGGTACATTTACCAAAGTCGATAAGTACTTTGCCGAACATGGGTACGCTGACGAGTTCTACGGGCCTCTTTCTCAAGAACCCAACCAAGACGACCGCAATCTAGCTGGTACGGCGGAGAAATCCGATTGCAATAGGCGTCGTCTGGCGTTTAGTTCTCAGGAGACGCCTCCAGCTCCCACCTTCACCGAGCCTTAGATAGCTCAGGTGCGAAATATTATCAGCCCCAACACGCTCAAGAAAGCGGTCTGTGAGCAGAACTCGGTCCCATTACAGGAGATCAAGAAGAAGGGCGGAAGCGAAAAGACTAACAAGGGCGCCCGATGCGAGCCACCCGGCACCGAGTTCGATCCGTGCTCGGGGACGGGCCACCTTCACCTAAGGATATCTCGAGGAGGGTGCATGTGGCGGGTAGGGCGATGCTACCGCCAAATATACTTGAATGCTGCAACCGGTGCTATCACGGAGTCTGCGACAGTGTTCTTTCTTTGGAGAAGCGGCGTCGAGAGAGAATGATGTGGCATACCGGTTTTCGTGGCCAAGGTGCCAGAGGGCAAGGGCTTTGCGGATGGCGACATCGGGGGTATGATCGTCCTGCGGTTTGATGACATCTTTGCTATGTTTAACCTTCATCCGCTGCACTACACCTTCGTGACATCTTTGCTATGTGGCATACCCGGTTTTCGTGGCCAAGGTGCCAGAGGGCAAGGGCTGTTTTCGCTGAGTATGGAGATGCGGATCATTAGAGACAAGACACCGGACATCGTGATAGTCGACCCCTTCTACATGCGTGCCAAGCACTTGAACATCGCTGGGGACCGCCAAGTTGCGAGTTCACACCTCGAAGGCGTCATTCTGGCAAACCCAGATAAGGATAACTTCCTTGTGGCTTACTTTCCCGAGTAAGTCATCCCTTAACCGCCCCGTAACATATGATTTCTTAGATTTTGATCGTTCTTTTTTTCTAACATTCTGTGTTACGTGCGGTGAAACACATTGCACACTCATCCTCTTAAGCCCGAAATATTCCATGGCCACGTATTTTGACCCGAACCGTAACTCCAAGATAGACTACACAAATGTCAAGAAAGTTGTTGATGATGTTCTCCCGGCTCGCCAAATCTGGAGGCACCTTCACCAGGGCAGTTAAATGAAATGCGGCAAGCACATGTTCTCACACAATGTCTAAGTTCTGTTGTGTCAAGCAGCCGCTGGCGGTCGGAAAGGATGCCTACTCGCCCTCCATCACATGCGAGGCGATCGTAAGGACCATCATCAACTTCGCTGCAGATAATCTCAAAGATTGGGCCGCGAGCTTGTCGGCGGTCCAGACGCGGACCTCGGAACAAGAATTCTTCGCATCCAGTCGGAGTTTGCGGACATCATCCATCAAGATGTCCTTCATACCTCGGGGCAGTTCTTCCTCAGATATCAACCATCCAATAGTGAGATAGATGAAACGCTACAAATGCAGGGTGACAACGACCGCGATTTCATGACCATCACGACCGACGGCGGCTTCATCCACACTCCTGTCTGATGAGTCGAGTCGAAAGTAGTGATGTGTAGTTCTGAAACATTGATTAGCTCATGTTGTAATTAAACTTTAATGAATTCGTATGTCTCTTTGGTTTGGACAGTCATTCAACTTAGATGTGTCGATGCTATTTATTAGTAGGACCATGAATCGTGCTATTAATGTCTTGCTTTTCTCTTTCGATCCTTTTGTTGCATCTTGACATATTGCTTATGTATTATGCATTGTTTGGCTTGTGCATAAAGATGTCGTCGTATGTCGGTGTACAAGGGTAAGGTTCCTGAGTCTACAACGATTGGGAGGAGTGTAGGAGACAGGTTCACCGTTTCAGCGTAACAGATTACAAAGGGTACACCACTAGGGTGGAGGCCGAATCTAGATATGCCCGCTATCTAGCGGGAGAGAGGAGGAGCGTTGGAGGAACCGGATGAGGACCCGGTTTGATCGCGATGATGCTCATCGTGATGACCACAACTCTCTTTTATGTGATGGTAGTTTAGATGATCGATATCGACTTGTAATGTGAAGACAAACTCGATACTCATGGTCTTGAGACTTGTAATGTTTTATCTTTGTTTGGTCTTTTGAATTAGGAGACTAATATGATGAATTGTATTCGGAGACTAATCTTCTATTGTATTCGATGAATCTGATGTTCTTTGTGTGCTGCTTTGTCTATATTCTGTCCAATAATATATTTTGTAACCTATGCAAAAATTAGAAAAGCAAAAAAAACCAAATATTCATACTAATGGCGCATCAAGGCAGAGTGCGCCATTAGTATGCCAAAGGATACTAATGGCGCATCAAGGCAGAGTGAGCCATTAGTGTGACAAAGCACATGGTTATATATGGCCCCTCGGGAGGCATACTAACGGCGCATGGAGTTACATACTAATGGCGCACTGCCAGGTGCGCCATTAGTATACCAAATACTAATGGCGCACCAGTGGTGCGCCATTAGTAAAAAATTCTAATGGCGTGCTACTAATGGCGCACCGGTAGTGCGCCATTAGTAGGCAAAACCGGTGCGCCATTAGTAGGCCTTTTCCTAGTAGTGACCCGTCGGTCAAGCTCCCTAGCAAAGAGGATTTGGCTATTCCTGATCCGGAGGCTCAATTGGTGGCAGCTCTGCATGTCATTCCAGAATTGACGGTTCCTTATCTTGCGTATATGAACTGGGGCGAGTTACCAGAGGATGAGACTCTGGCCAGGCAGATAATCCGGCGATCCAAGTCCATGACTATTATCAATGGCGAGTTGCATCATTGCAGTGTGTCAGGAGCGTTTCAATGTTGTGTGTCACGGAGGAAAATTTGTGAGATCTTGCGCGAAATCCACGAAGGAGATTGTGGTCACCACGCCGGTTCAAAATCTCTGGTGGCTAAGGCATTTCATCACGGTTTCTATTGGTGGACTGCTCATGCTGATGCGGAGGACCTGGTTAGGTGATGTGATGGCTGTCAGAAGTTTTCAAGACGCGCTCATGTGCCGGCTCAAGAATTGAGGATGATTCCAATTACTTGGCCGTTTGCGACTTGAAATTTGGATATGGTTGGGCCCTTCAAACGGTCCAAGGACAAAAAGACCCACCTTTTGGTGGCGGTTGACAAGTTTACAAAGTGGGTGGAGGCGGTGCGCGTCAGCAAGTGTGATGCAGCCACGGCGGTTCAATTCATTAAAAAGGTGATTTTCCGGTTTGGCTTTCCACACAGCATCATTACTGATAATGGTACCAATCTGTCTAAAGGTGCTATGAAGGAGTTCTGTGAACGTGAGCACATCCGGCTTGACGTTTCATCAGTGGCTCACCTACAGTCCAATGGCCAAGCAGAGAGGGCTAACCAAGAGATCTTACGAGGTATCAAACCCCGGCTTATGGTTCCTTTGCAGCAGATGCCGGGTTGTTGAGTTGAGGAGTTACCATCTGTATTATGGAGCATCAATACTACGCCCAACAGATCGACAGGATACACACCGTTCTTCATGGTCTACGGAGCGGAGGCGGTTCTTCCTAGTGATATCCGTCATGATTCACCTCGTGTAGCAGCTTATGTTGAAGCGGACAACGAGGTAGCACGACAAGACGCTTTGGACATGTTGGATGTGGAGCGTGACATCGCAGCTGCCCGTTCGGCGATTTACCAGCAGGACCTTCGTCGTTATCACAGTCGCCGAGTTAGAACCAGAACCTTTCAAGAAGGAGATTTGGTGCTCCGACTCATCCAAGACCAGAATGATATGCACAAGCTATCCCCACCTTGGGAGGGACCTTTCGTGGTTAGCAAGAATCTGCACAACGGTCGTACTATCTGATCGATATTCGAGAGCATAAAGACTCACGTACATCAGAGGAGGAGACCAACAGGCCATGGAACATAGCTCATCTTCGGCCCTACTATACTTGAGCCATAAGCTCTACTTATGTACATATTATGACAATGTATATATTATGATCAATACAATAAACCGGAGCCCTAGCTAAAGCGGGGTCTCTGTTACTTTTACATCATGTGTGGTTACACGGAGTTTTCATCTTAAAGTGGCCTCCGGTTTACCCCTTGAGTTAGCTTTTTAACAAGCTTTATATTGTATCACTTGGGGGCTTGGTCGTGTCCGAACCAATGCAACACCTTTTGATAGGCGAAAGCCACAGAATCACTTGGGGACTTGGTCACGTCCCGAACCGATCCACGCCTCTTGATCGGCCTAAGGTCACAGAATCACTTGGGGGCTTTGGTCGAACCCGAACCATTGCTACACCTCTTGATTAGCGTAATGCCACCACATCATTTGGGGACCTGTCTAACTTGAACCATAGCTACGCCTATCGGGGGCTTGGTCGCGTCCGACCATGGTAATGCCACTTGATCGCCTCAAACACCCTCTTTTCGCAAATGATTCTATCTTTGTCTTTGCTTGGAATTCGTTTCTCTTTTTGCATATTTCTCTTGTTGTGTTTTTAAACCGACAATTCTTAAACCGGTTCGACTGCCAGTTGACGGAACACGGTTTATTCTTCATCCGGAGACGCTTTGCCTGGTTTGGTTTTTATTAACATCCTATTATGGAGTAACACCGGTGTTCATCGTAACCCGGAACGGTTTACCTGGTAAACCGGCCTTATATTCACATGAGCTACTTTTCTCCGTTTCAAGTTTGGCACAGCCAACTTCATGCCCTACGATGGCACACAACAGTTTAAGGTTGACGATTCAACAAAAACATAAGTGGCAATAAGTATGCACGAAGGCATATCAACACCAAGTGTGGCAACTAGTCTATTACAAGGCAACACGGTGCCAGATAAGATACTTGTTTTTCTGCATAACATAAGGAAGCAGCAATGTAAACCGGCTTCCGGTTCATGCTTGGTCGCCAGCTTGGCCTGATGGTTGCGGGTCATCTGCGCCGCTTCAACCGATTCCCTACCGGTGTTGAAATCAACAGTTGTCGGTCGATTCCCATTAAAGCTTGGAATATAGCTTCATCATTGATCAGCAACGACGGTTCAATATCAGGAGCGTAACTATGCTTACGGATTGGAGGTATAAGGTTCTCCGCTTCAGGAATCGATGCAGCCACTCGTTTATTTTCGACATCATATTGGGCTTGATAGTGAGACAGATTTGCCTCTTCAGCCAATTGACAAGCCAAAGGCGCACTTCGGTTTATAGCCGGAGATCCTCTTAGCTGAATTCTGTCCGTCTTCTTTCAAGCTTGGGAAGCCTGGGCGCTTCAGCAGGATCAAAATCCGGCACCCATGCTTTGGCCCGGATTAAGGCGTTTATGGCACCGGTTCTAGCAGCAGATTTCTTTAATTCTTCAATCCGGGCAGGAAGCATTGACAACCTTTTAATGGTGTCCTGGATCAAGGTTGGTGCCGGGTTGTTGTGAGAAGCAGTGCTGATGATCTGTTGCGCACCAGTATACAATTGTTCTATTAATGTATAAGCGGCTTTCAATTTCTTCCGCACATCTGATCCCAAGTGACCAACACGTGTCCCTGTATCATTCAAAGGGTTAATAAACTGGCAATTACATGAGAAGGCCTCATTACGTCAGAAATCAAGAAGGCTTACCAAAAACAGCAGCGGTCATGGCATGCAATTGCCACTTTACACTGGCCAGTTCATCAACCACCAGTTTGAGTGCAGCCTCAGCATTCTCTGCCCGTTGAGTTAAAGCGGCCTTTTCAGTGGTCCAATCTGCCCGCTCCTTGTTGAAACCTTCCTTAAGCTTTTTCATGACGCTTAAAGCACTGGTTAATTCATTTTTTGCTTTGGAGGTTTCAGCTTGCTGGGATTTCTGGTTTTCTTGAAGATCAACGATTTGATTTTCTTTCTTGCTCAGATCAGCCTACATACAGATAATCATTTGATAAGAATTAAGGTGCAGAGTTGAAGGACCAACCCCATAACAAGTTATGCCCTTGGTACTTGGGGGCTAATGCATATTTTCTTTTCATCCTACAAATTCTATATAAAGTCCCAAGCTCAATACAAGTATTCAACTTGGCACTTGGGGGCTAATGCCTATTTGCTCTGTCCTTGAGTAATACTGGAATTCATGGTATAAAAGTCTCAATTTAACTACATTAAGTTGAACCGGCCCTTGAGGGATACTTTCCAAAAGTACAGCTGTGTTCAGGATTATATTGGGAAGTCCCAGTTTAAGTTGACATCTTAAAACCGTCACTTGGGGACTATTAGAGTTGACAGAATGAAATGTACAAGCAGAGAGGCGTATGGAATTTACCTCATATTTGTCCTTCATCATATTTACCAGACCGGCTTCATAATCGCGGCTGGTATATAGCCGGTTCAGATAACCGGAATGAAGATCTTGGGGATTCAGAGCGGCATAAGTTGCCAAATCGGCATTCCATTTGCCTTTACCAAACGCAATAAAATCATCCTTTGTAGTGTGCTTGGACAAGGCGACAGGATTGCCTGGCTCGGAATGACCAAAGCTAGTAATAACAACATCATCATCCTTGGCTTCGCCGGTTTGCACTGGGGTCGCCGGTTTATCAGTATGCTTTGAAGGGCTCATTTGTCTTGTCGGTCTGAACATGACTCGTGGGTTGATTTAAAGGGCATGTGGGCGTCAACATGTGCCTCTTCATGATAACATCATGATGTTGCAATGGTGGGTCGTTCGACATATCATCGTGGATGTGTTCTTGAGGATTTGGTATTTTGGTCGGTTTAGGGCGTCGTTTTCTTCTGCCGCTTTGTCGGCCGAGCTTTCTTGCTTAGCCTAGGCTTGTACTGAAAGGAAAAAGACGGATCAGTCTAGTAAACATTGAAAGTGATATATCAAACAACGTTATCAGGAATATGGCTCACCCTAGCACTGTCTTGAGTGGTGGGAGCTGGGTGGCTGACGAATCGCTGGAGGAAGAATGAGAAGTCACCTGATAATCGAAGTCAGATGGATTAAGTGGTTGACGAACACAACCCGCTTTAGGATAAGCATTGATGAAACAGTTAGAGACCTCTGAACGGCGTCTCCGAACCGGACTGTTTGGTAAACTGGTGGAGGTAACTACCTGGCCGCTATGCCGGGTTGCGCGACGAGCTTCATGCTGTTGTGTCTTCATAAGAAAGTTTCGGTCCAAATAAGCAAGAGGATGAGAAAATTTAATTTTCTGGTTTGCCCGACGGATTTTTACTGAAGGTAAACAGTTTGAATCGGAAGAAAGAGTGATTACCTCTACAACATCAGCGTGACTGACTTCAGCATCATCCTGGCAATAATCATTATCAATAAGGCGTGTGAAAAATAAACCAAGTGAGTCAAGCTCTACCTCAAGGTCCGGGTTACCCACATCATCGTCAGCTGGTGGATCGGAGGAGGCAGTGGTTCTCTTTCTATGGGCCGGTTTCTTCACGACTCTGGTTTTGGGCCGGGTTGTTTTCTCCGGTTTCTCTTGTGGAGGCTTCTTGCTCCAAAATGGATCATCACCCTGTTTGAAAGATGTTAATATCAACAAAGAGTACTTAAACATAAAAGTATAAGATATGGGTCTTACGGCTGGCGGTTTGTTAATGGCAGAAAAGGGACGCATGCCGGTTTGAGCGCAAGCGGTTTCCTGTTCATTTAACATCCTTTTGACAGCCTCAGTAACTTCGTCGTCTATCAGCTGGATCTCAATATGCCGTAGAGGGTCTTTTACTTCTTCTGTGTATTTGCACATCAAATTGGAGCGCAGGCTTAAGGGTAGTATACTCCAAGATATCCAGCAGCGAGCAAGGTCAACTCCTGTCAACCCGTTAGCCATGAAGGCCCGGAGCTTGGATAGTTGAGGGGCATATTTGCTTCTCTCCTTAGCAGTCAGTCTTTGAGGGAAGGGATGTGTGCTGCTTAGCGCTCCAGACGGTAACCCGGCAAAGGATTTTCTCCATCAGGAGAGGTATCTTTGCAGTAAAACCATGTTGAATTCCACTCTTTGGGATGGCTGTGCAGTTTGGCATGAGGGTAAGTGACCTCTTTCCTCTTTTGAATCGCCATACCACCTAACTCGGTGTTGGGACCGTCAGTAAATTCGGTGCGGCGGTTTAGATGGAAGCAATCTCTGAATAATTCAACTGTGGGATCCTCTTGAAAGAACACCTCACAGAGCACTTGAAAGTAGCGAGATGTTGAATTACTGGAATTGGGGCCAATATCTTGTGGGCGTAGTTGGAAGTTGGCCAAGACATCCCGATAAAACTTTGAACGGGCGGACTGAAGCCCGGGCTAGATGGTCGACAAAAACAACAACCTCTCCATCTTTGGGTTACAGGTACATTACGGGCGAGGACCCTCCAATGAATGACGTCTTTTTTGCCTAAAGCGTCGGTGCTGACTAAGTTATCCAGTTGAGTTTCAGTCACCCGAGAAGGGACCCAGTTGCACTCGTACACTTCCTTGGCCATGGTGCAATCTGCAAAGCAGTAATATCTGTTCAAGAATA
Source organism: Aegilops bicornis (assembly GCA_021605145.1). Taxonomy (NCBI): domain Eukaryota; kingdom Viridiplantae; phylum Streptophyta; class Magnoliopsida; order Poales; family Poaceae; genus Aegilops; species Aegilops bicornis. The sequence continues at coordinate 128,179,378 of CM038671.1, forward strand.
TGTTGGCAGGGTATATATTGATGCATTCATTGCTAAACCGGAAGAAGTTGCTTATAAAGCGGAATTCTGCAAGGTGGCAATACATAGCTAGGAAATCTTGGCGGTTCAACAAGGGGACTAATGGTATATGCCGAGTTGTCAATTTTTCTACAAAGTTAAACCGCTGATGCGAAACATTGAAGAATCAAGATTGCAGATGAGTGGGTGTGCGAAAACAGGTTTCACAAAATTATGTTACAGTTTTGGATCTGGAGCATGTTCAGAAAAGAAATAAATATTCAAGGTCCAAAAGGGAGCGGCACTGAATCAATGAGCAAGGATACAGGAAGATCTATGACCTTGAGATGCGCAAGTGACGACGGATGCTAGAAACTACCGCTACGCAAAACAAGGATCTAAAGACTTGACTAAGAGTTATCATATAAGAAACAAGCGATGAACGTTGAAGAACATGGAAACCCTAGAACAGATCTATGGTGAAAAGATAGAAGACTTACCAGAGCTAAGGAAGAAACGGAAGACCGTCGTGATGCTCTGGTATACTCATGGTGATGCAGCGGCCAAGGTTGGTGCAGAAGTCGACGGCGACGGCGGAGCTTCGAAGCTGGACGGCGGGAGGAAGACGAAGCAGAGGGGCACGAAGGGGAAAAAGAAATGACCCTTCGGTCTTATTTATAAAGCAAGGGACATGTGTCAGGCGCGAAAATCAAGGGGCCGTGAGTTTGGAAGCGGAGCTGTCGCCTCGATTGTCGCAGATCTATCAAATAAAAAAGAGCATTGTGGATAGCTTTTATGACAGGTGACGTCCACGCGGTTTCTGACGACGGAGAAGATGACATCATGGCGGTTCACCCAATTACACAAAGATGCTGAAGATGAAGTTTTCGCTAAGGATTGACATGAACCTATTCAAATCAATCTGGGGCCTAATGTTGGGGATATTACCATTGGGTGTAAACTGGCCAGGACAGCCCGGATTAACTTCATTAGTAGTTGAGTATGTTAAGGCCCAAGTAGGCAGATGAGGGCTTAAGGCCCATAGCCGGTTTAAGGCACGTAGCCGTAAACCGGTGTCAGTATGTAACTTGTATTGTAAGTTAGGAATAAGAGAGACCGAGCCGGATGCATCTATGAACCGGCGTCGGGACTCTATGAACCGACGGGCGCCACCCGTGTATATAAGGGCACGACCCGGCGGCGGTTCAAGGACAACAGACAACAACTCGATACTTAGGCGAAGCTTGTTTGCTCCCTAGTCATCGAACCCCCATCAATTCCATCACAACTAGACGTAGGCTTTTACCTTCGTCAAAGGGGCCGAACTAGTATAACTCTCTTGCGTCCTTGTGTCTGCTTTAACCCCTTTAAGCTAACCAGTAGCGATGGCTCCACGACTAAGTCCTTTCATGAGGACATCTGCCGTGACAAAACCACGACACCTGCCGAGATTCCCGCTGCTTCCACCACCACGCCGTCGTGCTGCTGGATCTCCATCAACCTCTCCTTCCCCCTTGCTGGATCAAGAAGGAGGAGACGTCTTCCCAACCGTATGTGTGTTGAACGCGGAGGTGTCGTCCGTTCGGCGCTAGGATCATCGGTGATTTGAATCACGACGAGTACGACTCCATCAACCATGTTCTCTTGAACGCTTCCGCTCGCGATCTACAAGGGTATGTAGATGCACTCCTCTCTCTCTCTCTCTCGTTGCTACATGACTCCGTAGATTGATCTTGGTGATGCGTAGAAAATTTTAAATTTCTGCTACGATCCCCAACAGTGGCACCATGAGCTAGGTCTATGCGTAGTTTCTATGCACGAGTAGAACACAAGTTTGTTGTGGTGCCGATATTGTCAATTTACTTGCCGTTACTAGTATTATCTTGATTCGGCGGCATCATGGGATGAAGCGGCCCGGACCGACCTTACACGTACACTTACGTGAGACAGGTTCCACCGACTGACATGCACTAGTTGCATAAGGTGGCTAGTGGGTGTCTGTCTCTCCCACTTTAGTCGGATCGGATTTGATGAAAAGGGTCCTTATGAAGGGTAAATAGAAATTGGCATATCACGTTGTGGTTTTGGCGTAGGTAAGAAACGTTCTTGCTAGAAACCTATAGCAGCCACGTAAAATTTGCAACAACAATTAGAGGGGCGTCTAACTTGTTTTTGCAGCATATGCCGTGTGATGTGATATGGCCAAAAGGATGTGATGGATGATATATATGTGATGTATGAGATTGATCATGTTCTTGTAATAGGAATCACGACTTGCATGTCGATGAGTATGACAACCGGCAGGAGCCATAGGAGTTGTCTTAACTTATTGTATGACCTGCGTGTCAATGAATAACGCCATGTAATTACTTTACTTTATTGCTAAACCGTTAGCCATAGTAGTAGAAGTAATAGTTGGTGAGACAACTTCATGAAGACACGATGATGGAGATCATGATGATGGAGATCATGGTGTCATGCCGGTGACGATGATGATCATGGCGCCCAGAAGATGGAGATCAAAAGGAGCAAAATGATATTGGCCATATCATGTCACTATTTGATTGCATGTGACGTTTATCATGTTTTTGCATCTTATTTGCTTAGAACGACGGTAGCATAAATAAGATGACCCCTCATAATAATTTCAAGAAAGTGTTCCCCCTAACTATGCGCCATTGCGAAAGTTCGTTGTCTCGAAGCACCACGTGATGATAGCGTGTGATAGATTCTACCGTTCACATAAAACGGGTGTAAGCCAGATTTACACATGCAAAACACTTAGGTTGACTTGACGAGCCTAGCATGTATAGACATGGCCTCGGAACACAAGAGACCGAAAGGTCGAACATGAGTCGTATAGAAGATACGATCAACATGAAGATGTTCACCGATGATGACTAGTCCGTCTCACGTGATGATCGGACACGGCCTAGTTGACTCGGATCATGTATCACTTAGATGACTAGAGGGATATCTCTGAGTGGGAGTTCATTAAATAATTTGATTAGATGAACTTAATTATCATGAACTTAGTCTAAAACTTTTGCAAATATATCTTGTAGATAAAATTCCCAACGCTCATGTCAACCTCAACTTGAACGCGTTCCTAGAAAAAACAAAGCTAAAAGACGATGGTAGCAACTATACAGACTGGGTCCGGAACTTGAGGATCATCCTCATAGCTGCCAAGAAAGCATATGTCCTAGAAGAACCGCTAGGTGATGCACCCGCCCCAATGAACCAAGACGTTATTAACGCTTGGCAGCCGCGTGTTGATGATTACTCCCTCGTTCAGTGTAGCATGCTTTACAACTTAGAACCGGGGCTCCAAAAACGTTTCGAGCAGCACGGAGCATATGAGATGTTCCAAGAGCTGAGAATGGTTTTCCAAGCTCATGCCCGGGTCGAGAGATATGATGTCTCCGACAAGTTCTACAGTTGTAAGATGGAGGAGAATAGTTCTGTCAGCGAGCACATACTCAAAATGTCTGGGTTGCACAACCGCTTATCTCAGCTGGGAGTTAATCTCCTGGAAGACGCGGTTGTTGTTAGAATCATTCAGTCGCTTCCACCAAGCTACAAGAGCTTTGTGATGAACTTCAATATGCAGGGGATGGATAAAACTATTCCTGAAGTATATTCAATGCTGAAATCAACGGAGGTGGAAATCAAAAAGGAACATCAAGTGTTGATGGTGAATAAAACCACTAAGTACAAGAAGGGCAAGGGTAAAAAGGGTTTCAAGAAAGACGGCAAGGGAGGTGCCGCGCCCAGCAAGCAAGCTGCCGGGAAGAAACCAAAGAATGGACCCAAGCATGAGACTGAGTGTTTTTATTGCAAGGGAAGTGGTCACTGGAAGCGGAACAGCCCCAAGTACTTAGCGGACAAGAAGGCTGGCAACATCAATGGTATATGTGATATACATGTAATTGATGTGTACCTTACCAGTACTCGTAGTAGCTCCTGTGTATTTGATACCGGTGCGGTTGCTCATATTTGTAACTCAAAACAGGAGCTGCGGAATAAGTGGAGACTGGCGAAGGACAAGGTGATGATGCGCGTCGGGAATGGTTCCAAGGTCGATGTGACCGCCGTCGGCACGCTACCTCTACATTTACCTACGGGATTAGTTTTAAACCTCAATAATTGTTATTTAGTGCCAGCTTTGAGCATGAACATTGTATCTGGATCTCATTTAATAATAGATGGCTACTCATTTAAATCCGAGAATAATGGTTGTTCTATTTATATGAGAGATATGTTTTATGGTCATGCCTCGCTGGTCAATGGTTTATTCTTAATGAATCTCGAACGTGATGTTACACATATTCATAGTGTGAATACCAAAAGATGTAAGGTTGATAATGATAGTCCCACATACTTTCGGCCTTTGCCGCCTTGGTCACATTGGTGTCAAACGCATGCGAAGCTCCATGCAGATGGACTTTTGGAGTCTCTTGATTACGAATCATTTGACACGTCTGAACCATGCCTCATGGGTAAAATGACCAAGACTCCGTTCTCCGGAACAATGGAGCGAGCAACCAACTTATTGGAAATCATACATCTTGATGTATGCGGTCCAATGAGCGTTGAAACGCAGCGGTGGCTATCGTTATGTTCTCACCGTCACTGATGACTTGAGTAGATATGGGTATGTCTACTTAATGAAACAGAAGTCTGAGACCTTTGAGAGGTTCAAGGAATTTTAGAGTGAGGTTGAAAATCAACGTGACAGAAAAATAAAGTTCTTACGATCAGATCGTGGAGGGGAATATTTAAGTCACGAATTTGGCACACACTTAAGGAAATGTGGAATCGTTTCACAACTCACGCCGCCTGGAACACCTCAGCGTAATGGTGTATCTGAACGTCGTAATCGCACTCTATTGGATATGGTGCGATCTATGATGTTGCTCACCGATTTACCGCTCTCGTTTTGGGGCTATGCTTTAGAGACTGTCGCATACACTTTAAATAGGGCTCAATCAAAATCCGTTGAGACGACACCGTATGAATTATGGTTTGGGAAGAAACCTAAGCTGTCGTTTCTAAAAGTTTGGGGATGCGATGCTTATGTCAAGAAACTTCAACCTGAAAAGCTCGAACCCAAGTCGGAAAAATGCGTCTTTATAGGATACCCTAAGGAAACCATTGGGGATACCTTCTACCTCAGATCCGAAGGCAAGATCTTTGTTGCCAAGAATGGATCCTTTCTGGAGAAAGAGTTTCTCTCGGAAGAAGTAAGTGGGAGGAAAGTAGAACTTGATGAAATCGCCTCTTGAAGCGGAAAGAAGCGCATCTCGGGAAGATGTTCTGTCTTTGCTGCACCGGCTAGAGAGGAGGTTAATGATGATGATCAAGGTACTTCGGATCAAGTTGCTACTGAACTTCGTAGGTCCACGAGGACACGTTCCACACCAGAATGGTATGGCAACCCCATCCTGGAAATCATGTTGTTAGACAACGGTGAACCTTCAAACTATGAAGAAGCGATGGCGGCCCAGATTCCAACAAATGGCTTGAAGCCATGCAATCCAAGATAGGATGCATGTATGAAAACAAATTATGGACTTTGACAGACTTGCCCGATGATCGGCGAGCGATAGAAAATAAATGGATCTTTAAGAAGAAGACGGACGCAGATGGTAATGTTACCATCTACAAAGCTTGACTTGTCACTAAGGGTTATCGACAAATTAAAGGGGTTGACTACGAGGAGACCTTCTCACCCGTAGCGAAGCTTAAGTCCGTCCGAATCATGTTAGCAATTGCTGCATTCTACGATTATGAGATATGGCAAATGGACGTCAAAACGGCATTCCTTAACGGCTTTCTTAAGGAAGAATTGTATATGATGCAGCTGGAAGGTTTTCTCGATCCTAAGAATGCTAACAAGGTATGCAAGCTCCAGCGCTCCATCTATGGGCTGGTGCAAGCATCTCGGAGTTGGAACATTCGCTTTGATGAAATGATCAAAGTGTTTGGGTTTATGCAGACGTATGGAGAAGCCTGCGTTTTACAAGAAAGTGAGTGGGAGCTCTGTAGCATTCTCATATTATATGTGGATGACATACTATTGATGTGAAATGATATAGAACTCTTGGAGAGCATAAAGGCCTACTTGAATAAGTGTTTTTCAATGAAGGACCTTGGAGAATCTACTTACATATTAGGCATCAAGATCTATAGAGATAGATCGAGACGCCTCATAGGTCTTTCACAAAGCACATACCTTGATAAGATATTGAAGAAGTTCAATATGGATCAGTCCAAGAAGGGGTTCTTGCCTGTGTTGCAAGGTGTGAAATTGAGCTCGGCTCAATGTCCGACCACGGCAGAAGATAGAGAAAAGATGAGTGTCGTCCCCTATGCCTCGGCCATAGGGTCTATCATGTATGCCATGCTGTGTACCAGACCTGATGTAAACCATGCCGTAAGTTTGGTAGGAAGGTATCAAAGTAATCCCGGCATGGAACACTGGACAGCGGTCAAGAATATCCTGAAGTACATGAAAAGGACTAAGGATATGTTTCTCGTTCTGAGTAATGAAGAGCTCGTCGTAAAGGGTTACGTCAACGCTAGCTTCGACACAGATCTGGATGACTCTAAGTCACAGACCGGATACGTGTATATTTTGAATGGTGGGGCAGTAAGCTGGTGCAGTTGCAAGAAAAGCGTCGTGGCGGGATCTACATGTGAAGCGGAATACATGGCAGCCTCGGAGGGAGCGCATGAAGCAATCTGGATGAAGGAGTTCATTACCGACCTAGGAGTTATTCCCAATGCGTCTGGGCCGATGACTCTCTTCTGTGACAACACTGGAGCCATTTCCCTTGCCAAGGAGCCCAGGTTTCACAAGAAGACCAGGCACATCAAGCGTCGCTTCAATTCCATTCGTGAAAATGTTCAAGATGGAGACATAGAAATTTGCAAAGTGCATACGGATGTGAATGTCGCAGATCTGTTAACTAAACCTCTTCCGCAAGCAAAACATGATCAACACTAGAACTCTATGGCTGTTCGATTCATCACAATGTAACTAGATTAATGACTCTAGTGCAAGTGGGAGACTGTTGGAAATATACCCTAGAAGCAATAATAAAATGATTATTATATTTCCTTGTTCATGATAATTATCTATTGTTCATGCTATAATTGTGTTATCTGGAAATCGTAATACATGTGTGAATACATAGACCACAACATGTCCCTAGTGAGCCTCTAGTTGACTAGCTCGTTGGTCAATGGATGGTTACGGTTTCCTGACCATGGACATTTGATGTCATTGATAGCGGGATCACATCATCGGGAGAATGATGTGATGGACAAGACCCAATCCTAAGCATAGCACAATATCGTGTAGTTCGTTTGCTAGAGCTTTTCTAATGTCAAGTAACATTTCCTCAGACCATGAGATCGTGCAACTCCCGGATACCGTAGGAGTGCTTTGGGTGTACCAAACGTCACAACGTAACTGGGTGGCTATAAAGGTACACTAAAGGTATCTTCGAAAGTGTATGTTGGGTTGGCACGGATCGAGACTAGGATTTGTCACTCCGTATGACGGAGAGGTATCTCTGGGCCCACTCGGTAATGCATCATCATAATGAGCTCAATGTGACCAAGGGGTTGGTCACAGGATCATGCATTATGGAACGAGTAAAGTGACTTGCCGGTAACGAGATTGAACGAGGTATTGGGATACCAACGATCGAAGCTCGGGCAAGTAACGTACCGATTGACAAAGGGAATTGAATACGGGATTGATTGAATCCTTGAAATCGTGGTTCATCCGATGAGATCATCGTGGAGCATGTGGGAGCCAACATGGGTATCCAGATCCCGCTGTTGGTTACTGACCGGAGAGTCGTCTCGGTCATGTCTGCATGTCTCCCGAACCCGTAGGGTCTACACACTTAAGGTTCGGATACGCTAGGGTTGTAGAGATATTAGTATGCGGTAACCCGAAAGTTGTTCGTAGTCCCGGATGAGATCCAGACGTCACGAGGAGTTCCTGAATGGTCCGAAGGTAAAGATTTGTATATAGGAAGTCCAGTTTCGGCCACCGGGAAAGTTTCGGGGGTCACCAGTATTGTACCGTGACCACCGGAAGGGTCCCGGGGGTCCACCGGGTGGGGCCACCTATCCTGGAGGGCCCCATGGGCTGAAGTGGGAAGGGAACCAGCCCCTGGTGGGCTGGTGCACCCCCCATGGGACTCCCCTGCGCCTAGGGTTGGAAACCCTGGGAGTGGGGGCGCCCCACCTGACTTTGGGGGCAAGTCCCCCCCCCCCTTGGCCACCCCCCCTTGAGATTGGATCTCTAGGGTGCCGGCGCCCCCCCAGGGCCACTATATATAGAGGGGGGAGGGAGGGCTGCGCACCCCAAGCCCCTGGCGCCTCCCTCTCCCCCCGTAACACCTCTCCCTCTCGCTGAGCTTGGCGAAGCCCTGCCGAGATCCCCGCTGCTTCCACCACCACGCCGTCGTGCTGCTGGATCTCCATCAACCTCTAGGATCATCGGTGATTTGGATCACGACGAGTATGATTCCATCAACCCCGTTCACTTGAACGCTTCCGCTCGCGATCTACAAGGGTATGTAGATGCACTCCTCTCTCTTTCGTTGATAGATGACTCCATAGATTGATCTTGGTGATGCGTAGAAAATTTTAAATTTCTGCTACGATCCCCAACATTTTATTCAAAGCGAACTGTCAAGGGGGTCCCATAAATCACCCAACTGCGTTAGGGACGCAAAATACGGGAACATAATACCGATATGACGGAAACTAGGGCGACAAGAGTGGAACAAAACACCAGGCATAAGGCCGAGCCTTCCACCCTTTACCAAATATATAGATGCATTAATAAGATAAGAGATATTGTGATATCCCAACATAAACATAATCCAACATGGAGCAATCTTCATCTTCACCTGCAACTAGCAACGCTATAAGAGGGGCTAAGCAAAAGCGGTAACATAGCCAAACAACGGTGTGGGGGCCCCGACTCATAAGTCGTGATCCTGAATGCACGTGTACAGTGACCCCAGAGATCAATGCTCACTGAACACACAGAAGCTGAATAACAAGAGTCTTACATCCATACATACCGTCTGACACAAATTATGACCATCATGGTCAAGTCTTACATTGATAAAGCCTTAAGGGCTGAACATCAAATGAAACACAAGTAGCGGAAATCTTCGTTGGTAAGTAGAACCCATGCCATCTGCCTTAACCCTACAGGCATTTTGACTGGGAAACGTCCTAGTTCGCATGTTCGTCTCCATAGAACTCTTCTTCGAAATCCGGTTCTTCCATGCCTGGCCAATTAAATAACCAGTGGCAAGCTAATGAGTACTTTGAATGTACTCGCAAGCAACCCATGTTTTGGTTCCAGATATAACAATGCATGATATAGGTAAATTCTTGCAGAAAGCTAGTTTTGAGTGCAATGACATGTTCAACAACTTGCAAGACATGCATCAGGCGAATTCAAGTAACCCTGAGGACAGGCTTCAGATATCAACATAAATAGACTGGGCACCAACCCAACTCAATCATGTCAAGTCCTTGGACTTGACCCATGTAGAACTTCCCACTTATCCAAACACACACACTGGTTTGTAAACATGTGGACGTAGCCCAAGAGCGGTTACCGAACTGTCCTTGACCGTGGACACGGCTATTCGAATAGTTTTACACTCTGTAGAGGTTGCACACTTTACCCACAAGATCCGGGGAACTTCTATGTCATCCACGACCCGCGGTACCTCAAGTACCTGGGGTAAGCACCCGATCACTATCTTTCCCTAGACGACACTAACATGGAGTCCACTCGATTGGTAGTAACCCCCGTGCCCAACATTTCACGACTTCAAATTGTGGAGCCTTGCTCCCATATTCATCACATACCACTGACACGGGGTACCAACGGTGTGTCCGGTGCCCCATAAAAATGTTCTTGGCCGCCCTACAGCACGACCCGTCCGAGAGAGAGCACCAACTCTCCCCCGTCACTAGTAATGCGGGCTCCAAGCTAGTATCGGCCTAGGTAATTAATAATGCCCTTTCCCATACAAGGGTAGAGTGGTTGCGCATGTAAGGTTGGAATAACGGTCGCAACTTAAACCAATCCGTTTTGAAGACAACACACCCTTGCCTCGGTACACCACTTCGTCATCAAGTGGCTACCCAACTCATCATCTCCCCCGGGCATAAGTGGCACCCGATGGGGGTTTTCGAAAAGTCTTTTGAAATGATTTTGTCTCCATCACCATGCATACACCGTCCCAGCCATGTAGCATCTACTTTAGCATCCTTTCTACTCCCACCGGCATAACCCTCATAGGAAGGTAGGGTCATGCGCAATGCAAGTCTCAACGAGGAAGTAACAGAGGCAACCAACCAACATGGTTTACCATCTCATCATGATTCCGATGCAACAATAATAATTGCTATAGGACATGCATAAAAAGGGTTTCATGGGCATGGTCAAAGGGCTGCTTGCCTTGGTTGGCTTGGTCTTCAAAGTCTTCAGGCCCTTCCTCTCCTTCTTCTCCAACTACTTCGTCAATCACGGGATCTAAGCGTCGCAAGAAAACAACGGATAAATGAGACAATAATAAGAACAAAAAAGTCAAAGTGTTCAGAAAAATGTCAACTTATTTTTGTAAAATACTAGGAGGAAAACTAGGAAGGGGAAAATTCTTGGTTTTGAATTTGGAGCTAGGGAAACAGAGTTGTGGATTTTCAAACAGAGGTTATATTGTTCAAATTTGAATTTAAATTTGAACAGAGCAGGAAAGTGTAATGGATGTGCATAAAAGTTACATCAATAAATAGGTGGGATTATTCTGAGATTTTAGGAATTGGAATTATTTCATTTGGATAAGTATTCTGTCAAGTGGAATTTTTGTAAAACAGGCAGAAAAAGAAAAAGAAAAGCGACCTTTGTGCCTTTGGGCGGAGAGGCCACGGGCAACAGCCCAGAGGGAAATCAGCCTGCGCGAGGCCGCCACGCCGAAGGCGTAAAAGGCGGCACGCCTTCACCGACGGCGAACCGGCAAGACGCTGCTGCAGGCGTTTAAACTCGACGGGTGGATCCCACCCGTCGCATGCGAGGCTGACGGGCAGGGCCCACGGCCGTCGTCATCTACCTCCGTCCAGAGGCAACGGCGAGCTCGCCGGTGGCGATACAGGGCACGGGAGGGTGCGTGGGTGGTACCGTTGGACTCGGGAGGATGTCGCCGCTCGGGTGGTGGTGGAGATGGTTACGGAGCAGCCTGGTTCGCCGGCGACGAGGTCACGCGGCGGAGGTGCTTCCGGCCGTTCCCGGCTGCAAAAAGAGTGGGAAAGAGAGGGCAAAGGGTCAGTGACGCCTTGCGGTTCCAGATCGAGAGAGAACGAGGGCGGAGGAGGCCTGTACCGCGTGGACGTCGACGATCCGAGGCGGCGGAGCTCGAGCTCGATCTCGAGCTCGGGCGGCTCTGGAGGCAACTGGTTGGTGCGGGAGGTGGATTCTGGCGTGGGGAGCGGCAGGAGGTGAGAGGGAGGCTCGGGGTTGCCTTTTATAGGCTGGCCGAGGTCTACTGGGCGCGGCTTACGGGTTCCCATGGATCGGCTCGGGTGGCCGTTAGAGAGGAAATGGAGGGCTGGGGTGTTCATGGGAGTGGTGTAGGGTGCAGGGAGAGAGAGGAGGAGCGGGGGCGAAGCTGCACGCTGGCCACAGGGAGTGGTGCGAGCATTGGCCGAGCGGTGGCCTTCTGGCCTTGAGCTGCAGGAGAGAGAGAGGAGGTGCGGGAGCAAGTGGGCGGCTTCTTGGCGTGGAGCGGACGTCGAGGGGCATCGGCTGGCGCGCAGGGGGAGGATCGAGGTGGCCGGAGACGCAGGCGTCAGCAGTCGGGTGCCCTGCCAGACGCTCCAGAGCGCGACTTTGGCCGGCATCCGCGGCTTCCCCGCGACCACGCGCGTCCACTTGCGTCTGGAGGCTGCAGGGGGTATGGGCAAAAGCTGGAGAGGGCCTTGGATGCTCTGGAAAGCTGAGGGGAGAGAAGGAGATTGAGAGAGAGAGGGAAATCTGCTGTCCAGAGAAGAAAAATGGGGTTCCCCCCCCCCTTCATCATTGCTTCCTCGGGCAAGGAAGCATCCAGGTGGTAGAGGGGAACTAGGATGGGTTGTGGTAAAAAGCAGGGCTCAAGGAGATTAGTGGAAGAGGCCGGAATTTGCATTTTAAAATTCTGCCAGAAGGTGTTTGATGATGGTTTGGGCAAGTAGATGACTTCCACTTGTCATGAGACTCCACAGGGTGAAGTGTCACATAAAATTAGGGCCTTCCACCAATTTGGAGCTTATAACGGCTAAGTTGCCAATGCAACTTTTGTAAACCCTAGAAACTGGCAGGAATGGACTTGTGCAGATCTAGTTGAGTAAATCACTTCTCCTTGATGCACCACTTGGTGTGGTGGCCTCATTTGGTCATGTGATCATGCTCACAAAAGTTGGGATCAAGGAGAGAAAGTTGGTAGTACAAAGTACTTCAAATTTGATTCTGGCCAGAGGGGGTTTTGGGGGAATTTCATGGGGTTATGTTATTCTCCATGGCATGATACTTGCCAAGATCATCAAAATATGTCATATGTGACATGCTAGAATTTTCTTGGAATTTTTGGAGAATATTTCCTGTAGAAATATTTCAAATCCTTGAAATGAGCAGAAATGGTTTTGGGAGGTTTTGTCCAATATTTTGATCATAACCATGCGTTGAAACTCATATATATGGTAAATATATGTCCATTGAGTCTCCCTAATTTTCCTCAAATATTTTTAAAGCTTTAAAATAATTTTAACCTATTAAATACCATTTCTGGACTTAAGAAAAAGCCTTTAAATAAAATAGGAAAATAACTTTAAAAATTATATTTTTGTGTTTTATGGAAGTCCTATATCTAATAGGTTTCAAATATACTCTTTGAATTATTTTTCATACCCCAAATCAGGTACTTGTAGGGCAAACCTCAATTCGGGGGTTTTTGGAAAACTAATTTTTTTTAAAACACTATTTGGCCAAATTATTTTTGTAAGCAAATACTCCCTCCGTTCCTTGATATAAGGTGTATAGATTTTTGAGAAAAAGTCTGAAATATAAGGTGTATTGCATTGCACCACTTATTTGGATAATTTTTTTAGGGATTTCTTTACATTTCCTTATATCGGGCAAGCTCCTCTATTTCCTCATGTCAATTAGTCAGGTGTAATCTCGTCCAAAACTTGTGAAATTTTCCCTCCATGTGCGTTCTTTAATTTCCGTGCCAAAAACTATACACCCTATATCTAGGAACGGAGGGAGTACTATATTGCACTATACACATGGCATGATCATTGGACAGAAGTTTGGGGCAAGGAGATGAAGTATATAAGGTGGAGTTGTGTTGACTTTAAAGAGCACTTGAAAACACAGAGGGGAAAAAATACCAACTCCAAATAAAAGCCAAATAATGCAAAAGTTTTTGTTGGTATAAAATTTTCATGCTTTATTAATGCAAAATGAAATGTTACAAAATGCAGGGTGTGACAGACCTACCCCCCTTACAAGAATCTCGTCCCCGAGATTCCTAAACTAGGCTTTAAAGAGATACGGAAACTCGGATCTAAGGTAGTCTTCACGTTCCCAAGTTGCTTACCTTGATGTGGTTGCTCCTTTGGACCTTGAAGTACTTGATGGTGCGGCTTGAGTGTGTCGCTCGGCCTCATCCAAAATGCGGATGGGCCTCTCACGATAAGTCAAATCAGGCTGAAGGTCAATGGCTTGGTGGTAGACGTCTTTGTAAAGACCAGGCTTATGCGGAACTTGGAGACATTTCGGAGTTGTGACACGTGGAATACGTTGTGCACATTGGATAGTTCCGGTGGCAGTTCAATCGATAAGCCACTTCCCTCGTCGGTCAATGATCTTGAAGGGGCCGATGTATCTTGGGGCGAGCTTTCCTTTGAAGTGGAAGCGCTGGGTTCCCTTGAGAGGTGTGACCCGGAGATAGACATGATCTCCAACTCGGAAGGTCATGTCTCGACGACGTGAGTCAGCTTAGCTCTTTTGTATTGACTTGGCAGTCTTCAACAGTTCTCTGACAAGTTGGACTTGCTCTTCTGCTTCACGGAGGATATCGGGTCCAAGGACTAGTCCTTCTCCAGTCTTGGACCAATTGAGGGGAGTGCGGCACTTTCGTCCATATAGCACCTCAAACGGTGCCATCTGAAGGCTGGACTGGTAGTTGTTGTTGTAGAAGAACTCGGCAAAAGGGAGGCAATCTTCCCACTTAGCTCCATATGATAGGACCACGGGCTCGGAGCATGTCTTGAGTATCTGATTCACTGTTACATCGACCTCCCTGTGGGTGGAAAGCGATCTTTGAAGGACAACTTGGTCCCCATGGCCTCTTGGAACTTCTTCCGGAACCTTGAGGTAAACTGGGTTCTCGATGCGACACAATCTCCTTGGGAACACCATGAAGGCTTACGATTCTGCTGATGTAGAGGCTGGCTAGCTAGTTTCCCTTGTTAGTCATTTTGACAGGAATGAAATGGGCTACTTTGGTCAAATGGCCAACAATGACCCATATGGAGTCATGACCCTTGCTTGACCTGGGTAAACCGGTGATGAAGTCCATCCCGACTTTGTCCCACTTCCATTCAGGCACCTTGAGAGGTTGCAACAATCCAGCGGGTCGCTGATGTTCAGCTTTGACTCTCGGCATACGTCACACTTTGCAACATAGGTGGCAATCTCCCTTTTCATCCCGTGCCACGTAAACTTTCCTTCAGGTCTTGATACATCTTGGTTCCTCCGGGATGGATGGAATCTGAGGTGTCATGAGCTTCTTGGAAGATCAAATTCTTGTTCTCAATCTGGTTGGTACGCAAATGCGATTCCCAAACCACACAATTCCTTGCTCATCTTACGAGAATCACGGGGCTTTGCACCTCAATCTTCCTCTTGATGCCTTCAATACTTTCGTGTCCCTTCCGGGCTTCCTTAACATCGTCCATCGAGGTAGGCTTGACTTCAAGGTTGGCTAAGAATCCTGGTGCAACCAGTTCCACCCGAAGCTTTCAAGTTACGCATACAAGGCGGGTAGACTTCCCTTAAGCATAGCATTCAAGGAACAAGCCTTTCTGCTTAAGGCATCTGCTACCACATTAGCCTTTCCAGGGTGGTATCGGACATCGAGGTCATAATCCTTGATCAACTCTAGCCACCTTCTCTGCCTCATGATCAATTCCTTCTGAGTGAAAATATAGTTCAGACTTTTGTGATCCGTGTATATCTCACACCGCTTCCCTAGAAGGTAATGTCGCCAGGTCTTTAAGGCGTGAACTACAGCTGCCAACTCAAGATCATGAGTAGCATAGTCTCTTCATGAGGACGCAGCTGTCTAGATAGATATGCTACGACTCTGCCTTCTTGCATCAGAACGCCTCCCAGTCCGGTTCTCGACGCATCACAATATATCACAAATTCCTTGTGTATATATGGTGTGGCCGTAAGCTGAGGCGATGGTCGACCTCTTCTTCAGCTCTGGAAGCTCTCTTCGCACTTCGCGTCCATTCAAACTTCTTGTCCTTCTTCAAGAGCTGGGTCATAGGTCGGGCAATGCTTGAGAATCCTTCAACGAACTTGCGGTAATATCCCGCGAGTCCGAGGAAGCTTCTGACTTCCTTCACATTGCTCGGAGTTTGCCATTCAGTCACGGCTTGAATCTTGGTGGGGTCCACTAACAACCCTTCGGCATCCAATACATGACCCAAGAATCCAACTTCACGCAGCCAAAATTCGCACTTGCTGAACTTGGCATACAGTTGGTGTTCTCGAAGCTTGTCTAGGACCATCCTCAAGTGTTGCTCGTGCTCTTCTTCCGTCTTCGAGAAGACAAGAATGTCATCAATGAAGACAACGACAAACTTGTCCAAATATTCCATGAAGACCTTATTCATGAGATACATGAAGTAAGCTGGGGCATTGGTCAATCCAAAGGACATGGCCGTGCACTCATACAGGCCATATCTGGTTACAAATGTCGTCTTCGGAATATCCTGGGGCCTGATTTTCAGCTGATAATATCCAGATCGAAGGTCGATCTTGGAGAACAACTTGGCCCCATTGAGTTGATCAAACAGATCTTCAATCTTGGGGAGTGGGTACTTGTTCTTGATTGTAACCTCATTGAGGGAGCAGTAATCAATGCACAAGCGGATGGTACCGTCCTTCTTTGCCACAAACAGAACAGGTGATCCCCAAGGGGAGGCACTGGGGCGGTTAAATCCCTTCCTCAACTGCTCTTCCAGTTGCTTCTTCAATTCTGCAAACTCTTCCGATCACATTCTATAAGGCTTCTTATAGATGGGTCCTTCTCCGGGCACGAGATCGATGATGAATTCAATGTATCGGTCAGGAGGCATCCTTGGTAGCTCATCAGGAAAAACATCAGGGTATTCGCATACTACCGGCACTTGCTCCAATCCAACTTCAGTCAGACAATTGACTTGGTTGGCTCGAGCAGAGGAGGGGTTGGAGGCAAATTTAACTTCGACTCCTCGGTCATTGGTCACAGTGATAGTACGGTTGGCACAATCTATCAAGCCTTGGTGCTTGATGAGCCAATTCATTCCTAAGATCACATCCAAGCCTTGTGACCTTAGGACGATAAGGTCTGCTAGGAAGTCTACCCCATCGATGACAATCCCAACTCCTTTACATCCTATCTTGGCTCTCATCTACGCTCCGGGGTTTGTACCACCATAGGGTTATTCAGGGTGTAGGGGTCATGCCACTTTTTAATGCAAACTCTTGGGTGACGAATGAATGCATGGCTCCG
Organism: Aegilops bicornis; assembly: GCA_021605145.1. Classification (NCBI taxonomy): domain Eukaryota; kingdom Viridiplantae; phylum Streptophyta; class Magnoliopsida; order Poales; family Poaceae; genus Aegilops; species Aegilops bicornis. The sequence goes on from CM038671.1 coordinate 128,196,252, forward strand.
TAATCAAACAAAAGCGATTCTTGGTGCTGAGTTGACATGAACGTGCCCAAAGACGACGTCCGGTCTTCACAGGCTTCTTCTCTGATGACATGGTTCACACGACCCCTGCCATTGTTGGGCGGGTTGCGGGGAGCTTGGTTCCTTGGGGGCATTCCACGGCCTTGTCCTGGGTTCTGTGCATTGGAGCGCAGGGCGTTGGGCTTCTTGTTGGGGCAATTCTTGGAGTAGTGTCCTGGCTGACCACATCCAAAGCAAGTAACTTTGTTGGGGTTGATGCTCTTGCCGGCATTGTTATTGGGGTTGTTGTAAGCTGGCCTGGGGTTGGCGTCTTCTTTGAGGTGGATAGTTGGTGCGGGGTGCAGGAGATCTTGGCTGCTGATAGGTTGGCTTGATCGGGGCTGGCTGCCATTGGCGAGGCTTCTGGTTGCTGGAGCTACCCTTGCTGATCATCTTGCGCTTACAGGTATCATCAAAAGCACGTCGCTTGTCTTTAAGCATGAGTGCCTTGTTCACCAGATTAGGAAAGGTTGGGCAGTCACACACAACAAGCGAGTACTGTAGAGTCTGGTTAAGGCCTTCCATGAAGCGCTCCCTTTGGCAAAGATCGGTCTTGACATCCTCAGGAGCATACCTTGACAGAACACTGAACTTCTACATGTACTCCTTGACAGTGCTACTACCTTGCTTCAGGGCTCGGAACTCACGCTTCTTGATGGCCATAATCCCAGAAGGAATGTGGGCCTTGCGGAATACTGCCTTGAAGTCATTCCAAGTGATGTCTTGCCCAGCGCGCATGACCTTGAATCCATCCCACCAAGCTCTGGAGGTACCCCGAGACAAGGCAGCATATGCTACCCTCTCACGGTCTTCAGTGCAGCCGACTAGTTCCAACAGGTCCTCAATGGTGCGGACCCAGTCATCTGCATCCAGGGGTTCAGCAGTCTCGATGAAGGTGGGTGGCGCATGCTTCTTGAACTTTGCCAACGTGGAACGTCCATTGCCGTTCCCCGCCGGTTGGTGGTTGACAGCCTGAGCAATCACCTGGAGGGCTGTTGTGTTGGCTTGGCGTTCCTCTCGGAAGGCTTGGAGGAGCTGAGTCATGTCCATGTTTGGAGGTGGTGGCGGTGGTGGAGCCTGTCCTTGGGCTTGGTCCTGAGTGGCTCCTGCTCCGGCTTCTTGCTGCTGGGTAGAGGTACCAGTACGTGTTACAACAGGCATCCTGTTGGAGCGGTCAAGGGCTCATGAGGGAAAGCAATACAGGTGGGGTGCCTAGTAAGGGGGTGGGCGTGACACAATTTTAAGTTAAACAAGGGCCAGAAGGGCCAAACTCATGCATTAAAACCAAATGGGGGATGTAGTCGTTTACAAGTTCCCGAAGGGAAAGTACGACTTCATCAAAGCAAGTTGAAAGCAAGCACAAGATAACATGGTTTCATTTGAACCATTACACAGACTCGACTTCGCATAAGGGGTACACGACCTATCCTACCTTAAGGGTTACAGACCGGCCTACCCTAGTCCTGAACGGTGTCTAAGTGGTGGAATGCTCGATTCGCGTATTCTCCTCTGGGTCTTCCTCCTCACCTTCATCTGTCTCAGTATCTTCGTCACTTGAGGGAGTGGGGGAGTGGAGGTGCTGAACACGGCGCTGCTTCGCCGGTGGCACCGTGAAGAGGTTGCGATACTCCTTCGCCGTCATCTGGTAGCGGCTTGATGATCCCTTGGCAGGCGTGTCCTATGGGGGTCGCCCGCCTCGATAGGCTACAACGGGCTGACCAGGGGGTGCGCCATCCTTCTTGATCCTGTCCGCCTTTGTCTAAGCTAGGCGGAGGAGTTCCTTGGTCTCATGGAGTTCCTTCCGAAGCTCCATCGACTCCGAGGCCAGGTGCTGAGCCAGCCTGTCGGCACACAGGCTGAAGTAGGTCTGGAAGCGGAGAGAAAGTCCTTCGTCCATGGGTGGGGCTGGTGCGCTGCTCTCGCCATCTCCTTCCTTACGATAAGGCAGGTAACGAGTGGCTGGCTCACTCGCCATCTCGGGCAGAAGATCCCGAAGGCGAGTCAGCACCTTGAGGGCAGCAGTCCTCAACGGCAGAAGGTGGTCGCCATCTGGGGTCCCTCAAAGAACCAGCTCGTTGGGCGTCGTTCGCCTCTAACGACTACCTCCACGTGATACTCCTTCTCGATCTTGTTGATCCGATTGCTCGTGGTAGGAGAAGGTGGGGGCTCGAGTAACCGACACTTCTTGAGGCTGTCCTCGAGAAGTACGGGAAACCCGGTGGTCAGGAGGTCCTCGGGTACAACGGCCATCTACAAAAGTGGAAGGGAAAGGGTCAATAGAGGAAATGTGACCTATGTTTAGGATATTTCTAGAAAACGTAGGTATATAGGTAATCTTCATAGATAGTCTCACTCTAGCTAACGTCCATGCTAACTAAGGCTTCCTACAGTCAGGATGGCTCTGATACCAGCTCTATGGGGGCTCCGACTCATAAGTCGTGATCCCGAATGCACGTGTACAGTGACCCCCGAGATCAATGCTCACTGAACACACATAAGCTGAATAACAAGAGTCTTACATCCATACATACCGTCTGACACAAATTATGACCATCATGGTCAAGTCTTACATTGATAAAGCCTTAAGGGCTGAACATCAAATGAAACACAAGCAGCGGAAATCTTCGTTGGTAAGTAGAACCCATGCCATCTGCCTCAACCCTACAGGCATTTTGACTGGGAAACGTCCTAGTTCGCATGTTCGTCTCCATAGAACTCTTCTTTGAACTCCAGTTCTTCCATGCCTCGCCAATTAAATAACCAGTGGCAAGCCAATGAGTACTTTGAATGTACTCGCAAGCAACCCATGTTTTGGTTCCAGATATAACAATGCATGATATAGGTAAATTCTTGCAGAAAGCTAGTTTTGAGTGCAATGTCATGTTCAACAACTTGCAAGACATGCATCAGGCAAATTTAAGTAACCCTGAGGACATGTTACAGATATCAACATAAATAGAGTGGGCACCAACCCAACTCAATCATGTCAAGTCCTTGGACTTGACCCATGTAGAACTTCCCACTTATCCAAACACACACTGGTTTGTAAACATGTGGACGTAGCCCAAGAGCGGTTACCCAACTGTCCTTGACCGTGGACACGGCTATTCGAATAGTTTCACACTCTGCAGAGATTGCACACTTTACCCACAAGATCCGGGGAACTTCCGGTATGCGTCCCACGACCCTTGGTACCTCAAGTACCCGGGGTAAGCACCCGATCACTATCTTTCCCTAGACGACACTAACATGGAGTCCACTCGATTGGTAGTAACCCCCGTGCCCAACATTTCACGACTTAAAATTGTGGAGCCTTGCTCCCATATTCATCACATACCACTGACACGGGGTACCAACGGTGTGTCCGGTGCCCCATAAAAATGTTCTTGGCGCCTACAGCACGACCCGTCCCGAGAGAGAGAGCACCAACTCTCCCCCGTCACTAGTAATGCGGGATCCAAGCTAGTATCGGCCTAGGTAATTAATAATGCCCTTTCCCATACAAGGGTAGAGTGGTTGCGCATGTAAGGTTGGAATAACGGTGTAACTTAAACCAATCCGCTTTGAAGACAACACACCCTTGCCTCGGTACACCACTTCGTCATCAAGTGGCTACCCAACTCATCATCTCCCCCGGGCATAAGTGGCACCCGATGGGGGGTTTTCGAAAAGTCTTTTGAAATGATTTTGTCTCCATCACCATGCATACACCGTCCCAGTTGCGTAGCATCTACTTTAGCATCCTTTCTACTCCCACCGGCATAACCCTCATAGGAAGGTAGGGTCATGCGCAATGCAAGTCTCAACGAGGAAGTAACAGAGGCAACCAACCAATGTGGTTTACCATCTCATCATGATTCCGATGCAACAATAATAAGTGCTATAGGACATGCATAAAAAGGGTTTCATGGGCATGGTCAAAGGGCTGCTTGCCTTGGTTGGCTTGGTCTTCAAAGTCTTGTGCTCTTCCTCTCCTTCTTCTCCAACTACTTCGTCAATCACGGGATCTAATCGTCGCAAGAAAACAACGGATAAATGAGACAATAATAAGAACAGAAAAGTCAAAGTGCTCAGAAAAATGTCAACTTATTTTTGTAAAATACTAGGAGGAAAACTAGGAAGGGGGAAATTCTTGGTTTTGGATTTGTAGCTAGGGAAACAGAGTTGTGGATTTTCAAACAGAGGTTCTATTGTTCAAATTTGAATTTAAATTTGAACAGAGCAGGAAAGTGTAATGGATGTGCATGAAAGTTACATCAATAAATAGGTGGGATTATTTTGAGATTTTAGGAATTGGAATTATTTCATTTGGATAAGTATTATGTCATGTGGAATTTTTGTAAAGCACGCAGAAAAAGAAAAAGAAAAGCGGCACTGTGCCACTGGGCCAGAGAGGCCACGGGGCAACAGGCCCAGAGGGAAATCAGCCCGCGCGAGGCCGCCACGTCGAAGGCGTAAAGGCGAAGTATGCCTTCAGCGGACGGCGAACCGGCCAAGGCTGGCAAGGCGTTTAAACTCGACGGTGGATCCCACCCGTCGAGGCGTGAGGTCGACGGGCAGGGCCCACGGCCGTCGTCGTCTACCTCCGTCCAGAGGCAACGGCGACCTAGCCGGCGGCGATACAGGGCACGGGAGGGTGCGTGGGTGGTACCGTTGGACTCGGGAGGATGTCGCCGCTCGGGTGGTGGTGGAGATGGTCGCCGGAGCAGCCTCGTTCGCCGGCGACGAGGTCACGCGCGGAGGTGCTTCGGGCGTCGATGGTTCCGGCCGTTCCCGGCTGCAAAAAGAGTGGGAAAGAGAGGGGAAAGGGTCAGTGACGCCTTGTGGTTCCAGATCGAGAGAGAACGAGGGCGGACGAGGCCTGTACCACGTGGACGTCGATGATCCGAGGTGGCGGAGGTCGAGCTCGATCTCGAGCTCGGGTGGCTCTGGAGGCAACTGGTTGGTGCGGTAGGTGGATTAGGAGCGTGGGGGAGCGACAGGAGGTGAGAGGGAGGCTCGGGGTTGCCGTTTATAGGCTGGCCGAGGTCTACCATGGGCGCGGCTTACGGGTTCCCGCGGGATCGGCTCGGGTGGCCGTTAGAGAGGAAATGGAGGGCTCGGGGGTGTTCATGGGAGTGGTTTAGGGTGCCAGGGAGACAGAGGAGGAGGGGGGCGAGCTGCACGCGGGTCACAGGAGTGGCGCGAGCATTGGCCGAGCGGGGCGGCGCTCTGGCGCGAGCTGCAGGAGAGAGAGGAGGGCGCGGGAGAAAGTGGGCGGCCTGCTGGCGCGGAGCGGACGTCGAGGGGCATCGATCAGCGCGTGGGGAGGATCGAGGTGGCCGAGACGCGGCGTCAACGGCAGTCGGGTGCCTGCCAGGCGCTCAGAGCGACTTTGGCCGGCATCCACGGCTTCCCGTGTCATGGCAAGGCCCACTTGCGTCTGGAGGCTGCAGGGGTATGGGTAAAAGCCGGAGAGGGCCTTGGATGCTCTGGAAAGCCGAGGGGAGAGAAGGAGGCTGAGATTGAGAGGGAAATCTGCTGTCCAGAGAAGAAAATGGGGTTCCCCCTTCATCATTGCTTCCTCGGGCAGGGAAGCATCCAGGTGGTAGAGGGAACTAGGATGGGTTGTGGTAAAAGGGGCTCAAGGAGATTAGTGGAAGAGGCTGGAATTTGCATTTTAAAATTCTGCCAGAAGGTGTTTGATGATGGTTTGGGCAAGTAGATGACTTCCACTTGTCATGAGACTCCACAGGGTGAAGTGTCACATATAATTAGGGCCTTCCACCAATTTGGAGCTTATTTGGGCTAAGTTGCCAATGCAACTTTTGTAAACCCTAGAAACTGGCATGAATGGACTTGTGCAAATCTAGTTGAGTAAATCACTTCTCCTTGATGCACCACTTGGTGTGGTGGCCTCATTTGGTCATGTGATCATGCTCACAAAAGTTGGGATCAAGGAGAGAAAGTTGGTAGTACAAAGTAGTTCAAATTTGATTCTGGCCAGAGGGGGTTTTGGGGGAATTTCATGGGGTTATGTTATTCTCCATGGCATGATACTTGCAAAGATCATCAAAATATGTCATATGTGACATGCTAGAATTTTCTTGGAATGTTTGGAGAATATTTCCTGTAGAAATATTTCAAATCCTTGAAATGAGCAGAAATGGTTTTGGGAGGTTTTGTCCAATACTTTGATCATAACCATGCATTTAAACTCATATATATGGTAAATATATGTCCATTGAGTCTCCCTAATTTTCCTCAAATATTTTTAAAGCTTTAAAATAATTTTAACCTATTAAAGACCATTTCTGGCCTTAAGAAAAAGCCTTTAAATAAAATAGGAAAATAACTTTACAAATTATATTTTTGTGGTTCATGGAAGTCCTATATCTAATAGGTTTCAAATATACTCTTTGAATTATTTTTCATACCCCAAATCAGGTACTTGTAGTGCAAACCTCAATTCAGGGGTTTTTGGAAAACTAATTTTTTTGAAAACACTATTTGGCCAAATTATTTTTGTAAGCAAATACTATATTGCACTATACACATGGCATGATCATTGGACAGAAGTTAGATGAAGTATATAAGGTGGAGTTGTGTTGACTTTAAAGAGCACTTGAAAACACAGAGGGGGAAAAACCAACTCCAAATAAATGCCAGATAATGCAAAAGTTTTTGTTGGTCCAAATTTTCATGCTTTATTAATGCAAAATGAAATGTTACAAAATGCAGGGTGTGACAAACGATTTTCTAGGAAGGGTGACAAAGGTTAGAGGATCATGGCAATTTGGGAGGCTTGATAAGCAAGTGGTAGGTAACGCAGCATAGCGGTAGAACGAAGCAACTAGCATAGCAATGATAGTAATGAGATCCAAGGTGACGGTCATCTTGCCAGAAATCCATAAGGAAGAAGAACGAGTCCATGAAGAATATGAAGCCACGTGGGCGAACCAAGCGTGAGCGAACGAATCCTCACGATCGCAACGAAACGGGAACTATCGAGAAGAAGCACACAACATGGTAAACACACCACACATGACAAGGCATAATGCTCAACCAAGTATGATGCATGACAAGGCTACAAGAGGCTACTCATGGCAAGATATGATTCATACAAGAGCAACACATCAAAGCAAGTTTAAATGAGGCCGGAAACAACATATGACAATTCCGGTAAGGCCCCATATGCAAATTTCGAAATTGGTCCAGATCTGAATAAACCTTATGTTCAAGTTGTTAAGCAGAAAGATAAGATGCACCAAGATGATCTACACGAAATTCTTGTCAAGTTTCATATAAAGTTCATTTAATTTGGAGCTATGGCCTAGAAGATTTGAGCGAAACAAGTTAAACATGGCATTGATGCAAAATGCATACAAATATCAAGCAAACACCTCAAAACAAGGATGCAACATGATAATATGAATCTACATGCAATTCTAAGAAAGTTTCATATAGAGCATGCTCAAAACAGAGCAACGGTGCAACACATACACTCCAAACAAGATATAACAACAATCTGTCTAAAACAGCAAGTCGGCATCTAGCAAGTATAAAAACAACATGCTACAGCATCCTAACATGAAAACAAAAGCCATGGGCATGATGCACATGTAAAGCATGACAAAAAATGAACACTAAGCTATCTCCAGGAACTAGTAGAACATGCTCAAAAGGACATGGCAAGATTGCAAATAATATCAGCCTCACAGACTCGGCAGGAATCACAGGACATGGCAGGAATAACATCAGGTTGCAACGTTTAGAGCTATCAAACAACATGCTACAGGAACTTATCATGGAAACCAAGACATGGCATGAATCTACTAATTGCATTTAACAAAAGTCCCTTAGTGTCCATGAGCCAAAAAGGCACAGAAGATATGATGGCACCCACATAAACATAGCAAGTTTCGTTACAGATTCTGACAGTAGAAAATCAGAGCATGGCATAAACAGCAGCATGAAGGCAACTTTGCGAGCTTGAAACACTCATCACAAAGCATTTCATGACAAGACAAGCATACCTACAGCAAGAATAAATGTTCATGAAGCTAATTATGGCAAGAACAAGTTCATAGCATGCAAAGATGACTAGCAACAACCTTGGCAAAATTGAATAACATGTAAACAATCTACCAGGAACATTTTATAGCAAAAGTAGAGCCAGATTAAGACATGCTAGAGCAATCTATAATTGCAACCAGGGGCTTGGATGGATAGAGCATAACCATATGAACAAAACATCCTTACTAACCATGCTCAAAAGAGGCATGGATCTCACTGTAGCAACATGAATACATGGCATGAAAATAACAGCAGAACAAGGAATTGGTGGGACCTTCGAGTTCCTTAGGATAGGGTCGCATCTTGGGCGTGACAAGTTGGTATCAGAGCCTCGACCAACCATAGGAGCCCCTTGATTGATCGTGTAGTTTTAGCCGATGTCGAGTCTAGAAGAAAACTTTTTCGGAGTCTAGTTATATCGGAGAGTAGGAATTCTTTTTACTCCTCTGTCCCTTCGTCGCTCTGGTAAGGAATCGTGATGTAGGTGTTTTGAACTACTCCTTTTCCCATTCAATTTTTTTTCTTTAGGATCACGCGGTTAGTTTTTGTTCGTTGTCCATCCTCTTTTACCCGGTGCATCTCTCGTCAAGTTGATTCGACCCTCTTTCTCTTTTGGGAGACCAATCCTCAGCTCTTTTCAATCGACGTTGTTTTCCCCATCCTAAGTTGTCTTTCTTTTACCCACCCGCCCACCCTTCTTCTTCTCGAAACCGGAGTCTGTAATCGAGTATCCATCCTATTCGTGCGAAGTCTTTGCATTCTTCCCTAAATCATTTCAACCGGTGCTTTTCTCTTCAAGCTATTCGTCGATTCCTCGTCCAAGTTGCCTGTGTTTTTTACCGCCCTCCCACCACTTTTTCTTCCCAGAGTTGGAGTCTCTTTCGACCATCAATTTCATTTGTGCAGAACCTCTTCAGTCTTCCCTCCATTATTTCAACCGGTGAATTCTCGTCTCGTTTGACATTCTTCATCTCTTTTTATTTCCGGTGGATTCAATTCAAGTTTTTCTGGTGATCATATTATTTTCCGTAGCTCAAGTGTTTTCCCTGCTCGTTCGCCTCTCGCCAGTTTATCTTTCCCGAGTGCTCAAGACATCTCAGGAGATTCGTCGATATTCGAATTAATTCGAGATTGTCACCTCATTCAAGTCCTTCAGTTGTTCCGGTGAATCATCTATCTCTTCAACAACCCTTTTTCACCGGTGTTTCTTTTTAGTGGGCCCTAACCCACAGGTCTTTTCCCAGGATCTTACCTGACTCTTCTAATTTTTCCGGAGCTTTTCTGAAATCATTTATTTTCGAAATTTGACGTAAGTATGAATTTCATCAGTCAGACGCCTTTCCAAGATCGATTCCAAATCATTTTCATTGTTGGCTCAACCTCTTCGTTTTCATTCCCCCGGAGTATCTCAACAATTTTGGCGTTGTTTCTCGCCGCCTTTCTCAATTTTGAAGACCGAAGAAGAGTTTCCTCTAAATCTTGTCCGTTCCCCTGGAGATTCGCGGTGCTAGCTCGATGTTATCCTATCAAATTGTTCAAGTCATGCAAATTCTTTTCATCCATCCGGAGCATTTTAGGAGTTGCTTTCCATCTCGATCATCTAGAGGCCATCTTTTAGGAATATCACTTTGTTCTAAGTTTTCAAATTCGTTCTTCAATAATTCTATATTCGTGCCCCTTCGTTCGTTTCAATATTCCTCCGGTGCTTCGTTCAAGCATTCTTCAATCAGTTCGCGATCTCTATGTTCTCTTCTCTCTAAATTCCCTCAAGTATCTTCGTGCTTTTGTAATTCTTACCGGTGATTCATTCTCTTTCGTCATTCAATTTTGAATTCTTATGGTGGTTCGTTCAAGATTCCTTTTCCGTTCTCATCATATCAATTCATTCATTCTTTTCTATTCTACCGGTGGTTCGTCGAAGACCTTCCCAATTTGACGCTATATCTCCCCCTAATTTTTTTCCAACGCGAATAAGTTGTGTGCAAATCCTTTGCTTCGCATCAATTCAATTGATGAAGGATAAGCATAACATAATTCTTATTCTCATTTCATCATGGTCAAGTTGATTAATTCTTTCCTTTCGGAGATTGTTCATGTTGAATAATTTCTCGGTTCTGAGTTGTTCGCCTTTCTTTTCCGTAGTTCCAAGCTTCTCGCTTGTCTCGTCGCGAAGCTCCACCCAAATCATCGTAAGACTTTTATCTTATTCTTTCCATCCCTTAATCCAATCTCATCATCCTTTTGTTACCGGAGTTCTTCACGGTGGATCGTCATGATTCAATTCATTCGTCAAAGAGTTCATCAAGATTCTTGTTCAAGGAGTTCTAGTTTCTTTTCTTCTTGCATCTCGAAGTGCAATTAATTATCCGTGTTTTTTGAGGTGGAGTGTTGCATTTCTTCGTTCTTCTCGGCTATTCAATCTTTTCCGCTTGTGGTCAGAGATAACCTCATAATTTTGAGATGTTATCCATAATTCCACAACAAGCAATACTTTGTTGTTGAATTTCCAACAACTCCGTTCAATGCTTCCTTCTAAGGATGCCTTCTTTTTCATTCATGGTAGAAGTTGTCATCTTCTTCCCCGTTCTTCTCATTCCAATCTTCCAAGTATTCCGGAGGCATTGTGTTGTTCCTCTCGTCAAGTAGAATTCCATCTTCTCAAGTTCATGTTTTATTCTTTCTTTGTTCAGCCAGAGTTCTGCCTAAATTCTTTCATTCTTATTCCGCTTCTATCTCGTTCTAACCGGAGTGGTTTCAAATTCAGTCTTATTCCTTGAGCTTTTGCTTCTTGTCTTATTCAACATACCTCTTTCCTACCCAAGTGCTCTCGTCTTTGTTCATCTTCTCTCTTGCGTTTCTCGTTTCCCTCATCCCTTTTCTCTTCCGTCTCGTTCCTAAGATCTCGGGACGAGATCTCTTGTTAGTGAAGGAGAGTTGTAACGCCACGGATTCGATGCGCCAGGTGTCTCCCAGTTATTCACCGTCGTTGCCATGTCATGTGCTTGCATGTTGCATTTGGCCATGTCATCATCTGCATTTCATCTGCATGTTTTTTAAAACTTGCATCTGTTCGGGTTCCCCCGGTTCTCTCCGTTGTCCGTTCTGAGCCCAACCACTCTCACACGCGCCCGCGGCACCTCCGAAATATTATTTTATAAGTGGCATAAAAATGTTCTCAGAATGGGATGAAAGTTTGCGTGCGGTCTTATTATAGTGTAGGTAGATCGCCTGTCAAGTTTCGTCGCATTCGGTGCTCGTTTGATAGTCCAACCGTTAAACATACAACCGAAATATAGCCGGTGTATCCGTCGGACATTTTCCGTCTCCGAAAACCATTGCCGGGCTGCTTTTCTCTTCTCTCCTCTCAGCCCAACTCTTTTACATAGCCCACTAGGTCCAACCTACCCCTCCTCGCGTCCGGTGCCGTCCGATCGAGATCGGAGGGCTCCGAAACCCCTCAAAGCCCCCTAACCCTAGCACCTACCCTATATAAACACCCCTCCTTCCTAATTTGGACAAAAGCGTCTTCAAGATGCCCTTCTATCCTTGGTGGGACCTTCGAGTTCCTTAGGATAGGGTCGCATCTTGGGCGTGACATAATATGACTCGTTGTTCAGGTTCTTATTGACCACAAAGGGTCCTTCCCAAGGGGGAGATAGCTTGTGCATATCGAATTGATCCTGGATGAGCCGGAGCACCAAATCACCTTCCTGAAAGGTTCTGGACCTAACCCGACGGCTGGGGTAGCAGCGCATGTCTTGCTGGTAAATCACCGAGCGGGCTATTGCCAAGTCTCGCTCTTCATCCAACAAGTCAAGTGCATCCTGACGAGCTCGTTCATTATCAGCTTCAACGTAAGCCGCCACGCGGGGCGAGTCATGACGGATGTCACTTGGCAGGACCTCCTCTGCTCCGTACACCATGAAGAAAGGTGTATAACCCGTAGATCTGTTAGGTGTAGTGTTGATACTCCAAATCACAGAGGGTAATTCCTCCACCCAACAACCCGGCGTCCGCTGTAAGGGGACCAAGAGCCGGGGTTTTATCCCTTTCAAGATGTCCTGATTGGCTCTTTCTGCTTGACCATTGGATTGAGGATGAGCCACCGCCGAAACATCAAGCCGGATATGTTCTCATTGACAGAACTCTTCCATAGCACCTTTGGAGAGATTAGTGCCATTATCAGTTATGATCTTTGTGTGGAAAACCAAAGCGAAAAATCACCTTTTTCATGAACTGAACCGCCGTGGCTGCATCACACTTCTTGACCGGCTCGCCTCAACCCACTTTGTAAATTTATCCACCGCCACCAGGAGGTGTGTCTTTTTATCCTTAGACCTTTTGAAAGGCCCGACCATATCAAGCCCCCAGACTGCAAACGGCCAAGTAATTGGAATCATTCTCAATTCTTGAGCCGGCACATGAGCTCATCGTGAGAATTTTTGACAACCGTAACATTTACTGACCAGATCTTCCCCATCAGCATGAGCCGTCAGCCAATAAAAACCATGACGGAAAGCCTTGGCCACAAGAGATTTTAAGCCGGCATGATGACCACAATCGCCTTCATGGATTTCCCGAAGTATTTCCTGACCTTTCGCAGGCGATACACAATGTTGAAACGCTCCAGTGATGCTGCGATGATGCAGCTCACCCTGAACAATTGTCATGGACTTAGACCGACGGGTGATTTGTCTCGCCAAGGTCTCATCCTCAGGCAACTCTCCCCGGGTCATGTAAGGCAAATATGGCACTGTCCAATCCGGGATGATGTGAAGAGCTGCCACCAACTGTGCCTCCGGGTCTGGAACAGCTAAGTCCTCCTCTGTGGGTAACTTGACAGAAGGATTATGCAAAACATCCAAAAAGGTGTTAGGCGGTACTGGCTTACGTTGAGATCCCAGCCGGCTTAAAGCATCAGCCGCCTCATTCTTCCTTCGATCAATGTGCTCCACTTGATAACCCTTGAAATGCCCGGCTACAGCATCAACTTCTCGATGATAAGCCCCCATGAGGGGGTCCTTGGAGTCCCACTTGCCTGACACCTGTTGAGTCGCCCAAACACCTTACCCGGCTCAAATTCATTTCTTTGGCCATCCGAAGACCATGGAGTAAGGCCTCATATTCAGCTGCATTAATAGTACAAGGAAACATGAGCCGGAGCACATAACAAAATTTGTCACCTCTAGGGGAAGTTAAAACAACTCCAGCCCCTGAGCCTTCCAACTGCCTGGATCCATCAAAGTGAATAGTCCAATACGTGTTATCCGGCTTCTCCTCAGGTGCGTGCAGTTCTGTCCAATCATTGATAAAGTCCACTAGGGCATGACACTTAATAGCAGTATGTGGCACATACTTCAAACCATGAGGCCCAAGCTCGATGGCCCACTTGGCGACTCGTCCTGTGGCCTCTCTATTCTGGATGATGTCCCCCAAAGGAGCAGAGCTTACCATAGTGATAGGGTGACCCTGGAAGTATTGCTTAAGCTTCCGGCTCGCCATGAACACCCCATAAACAAGCTTCTGCCGATGCGGATATCTTTGCTTAGACTCAATGAGCACCTCATTGATGTTGTAAACCGGTCGTTGAACCGGATGCTCCTTGCCAGCCTCCTTGCGCTCCACCACAATTGCAACACTGACAGCACGTGAGTTAGCAGCCACGTATAATAGCAGCATCTCTTTATCAATGGGAGCCGCAATAATCGGCGGTTCAGACAACTGCCTCTTTAAATCTTCAAAGGCAACATTAGCAGCGTCACTCCAGAGAAACATGTTTGTTTTCTTCATCAGCTGATACAGCAGTATGGCCTTCTCACCTAACCGGCTTATAAACCGGCTTAAAGCAGCGATACGACCCACCAATCGCTGAACATCATTGATGCACGCCGGTTTAGCCAAAGAGGTAATTTCCTTATCTTCTCCGGGTTAGCTTCAATGCCCCTGTTGGAGACTAGGAAACTCAAAAGCTTGCCTGCTGGCACACCAAACACACATTTGGCCGGGTTAAGCATCATCTTATAAACCCGGAGATTATCAAAGGTTTCCTTCAGATCATCTATCAAGGTTTCCTTCTCTCTGTACTTCACCACTATATCATCCACGTAAGCATGAACATTGCGCCCAATCTGATTGTGGAGGCAGTTCTGCACACACCGCTGATAAGTCGCCGAGGCACTCTTGAGCCCAAAAGGCATAGACACATAGCAGAAGGCTCCAAAGAGAGTAATGAAGGCCGTGTTCTCCTGGTCCTTAACTGCCATCTTGATCTGATGATAACCAGAGTAAGCATCCAAAAAGCTCAAGCGCTCACAACCCACCGTAGCATCAATGATTTGATCAATACGGGGGAGAGCAAAGGGATCAGCTGGACAAGCTTTATTTAAGTCCGTGTAATCCACGCACATCCTCCAGGTGCCATTCTTCTTAAGTACAAGCACCGGGTTAGCCAACCACTCCGGGTGAAAAACTTCAACAATGAACCCGGCCGCCAAGAGCCGGGCCACCTCCTCACCAATAGCTTTCCGCCTCTCTTCGTTGAATCGCTGAAGAAACTGCCTGACCGGCTTAAACTTTGGATCAATATTAAGAGTGTGCTCAGCGAGTTCCCTCGGTACACCCGGCATGTCAGAAGGTTTCCATGCAAAGATGTTGTGACACCCCAAAATTTTAACCTTGTTTTATTAATTAAAAATTTTCCAGGAAACTAAAACTTTTATTTTTCTGTATTTTCCTTCTGATTTCAGAACCACTCCTTTCTTTATTATTATGGAGTTTTACCCCAAGTGAAATCCTTTCAATCATTGTTGGAATTATTTTTCCCTCTCAAATAAAACAATTCTTTTATCAGTGGGATTAATTGCGTAATTTTTTTCCTTGATGCCTTATTTCTTGAAAAATGTATTTTTCCTAAGCTTCAGGGCCTCTTTTGCACTACAACCATTTGATAATTTTATTTAAAAATTCAACCAAAATTTGGAGATGTCATGTGATTTTTTAAAACACTTCTATGCAAAAACATATTTCATTTCTTGGATATTTTGAGTTCTACACCTATTTTTCAAATCTGGTCCAGTAGACTGTTTTGCACTACAACCTATTTAAATACCTCTTTAAAACTTCTACCAAAATTTTGGGATGTCAGTAGGAGCATATTATTCCATTACATGCAAAAATCCAGGGATGTTCTTTGAAAAAATTGAGTGTATCAACCTCTTCTTCATTCTGGCCAATCTGGATGGATTGTACTACAACTATATTTTAACTTGCTCCTTTTACTGTGATTCCTTTTCCTACTTGTAGCCCTTCCTGCTAGAACCTTAAGTCCAAGAGGTTGGACTCATTGGAGAAATTCTAGCAAGTTTCTTCTTTTGACAAACTAACCTCACCACCCTGTCTTGCATTTAAAGAGACCCCAATATGGAAGATTTGACCCCTCCAAGAAATGCCTAGGTGCCTGTGGCATTTTGTCAAACACCTGGGGAGCATGGACAGATTTGGCATGAGTTTTTGTTTGCATTGTGAACTTGGTCTCCCGACCTAACCACCTTGTCGCTTGATCTCGCCTCTATCACTAACCTAATCCTGTTGCTTGCCAACCCCGCCCGAGCGCTCTGGAGTGCCATGGCATTTCACCGAGCAGTTGGTGGGCGTGCACTAGGCGCGCCCAGAGCGCGCCAACTGCAGCCACGCATCCGAAACCGCCGCGTCGCGCCCCTGGTTTTGCCCTCACTACAGAGCCACCCACTCTCCCTCTCTCCAGAACACGCCAATCAGCCCCTCGCCACGTCTCCGACAAGCCAAGAGCTAGCCGCCACGGCCACCCGACAGTGTGCCCTGCCATGGTCGGCGCCGCTCGAGCCACCAGCGCTCGCCAGCTGCCCCCTGGAGCGGCTCAAGATCATCCACAGCCTCGTCCTCTAGCGCGCATCGCCGCCACGTCACGCTATCTACAGAATGGCGGTCGCCGGCGAGCTTATCCACGGCCGCCGCGAACCGCCTCGGTTGTGATATAAAAGGAGGCCGCCCCCCCCCCCCCCCCCCGAGCCCCTCCGTGCATGCGGGCAGCCTCACACCATCCTTCTCGTGCCCCTTAGTCGTCAATCGAAGAGAGGAGGCCGTCTTCACCCTCTCCGGCCAGTTCGGCCACCGCCGCCTCCCAGCTCCGTTCGGCACAACCAGAGCCTCCCCGGCCCTCCCAACGCCACCAAACGACTCCACTCCATCTTGCGGAGCCGCCCAGACCCCCAGCTGCGACGGAAAACCACCATAGCCCCAAACCCACTTTGCCACCGAAGCCACCCTCCGCTGCAGAGCTCGCCGCCGGCGATTCTCTCCCCCCCTGTTGGGTTCTACGGTAGGGTGCGTTGACTGCAAATTAAAAATTCCTACGCACAGAACATCCAGGAACATGCTACGGGAGATGGATCACAGTTCGTTACCACTAGACGCTTGATGCCGTGCAGTGAAGAAGAGTTGAGGCAGCGCGTCTGCGTGGATCGTCTCCTCCTCATTCGATCTCCCTCGAGCGGCCGGTCGTCCGATCCCACATACGAGTTCGCCGGAGCGGCGCAAGTGCACCGCCTCTAACGGTATCCAAGGCGTGCGGGAGGAACGTCGGCGGCGGACTGCTAGGTCCGATCACATCGGGCGGCGAGTGGAGGTGGCTATTCGCAACACATGCAAACCCTAGTCGCGGCCGAAGCGATCAACCGCCCGAGAGTGCTGCACCTCCACTTTATATAGGCGTCCGTCGAGGGCTCAACACTTGGGCCTCGCACGGACTCTAAAGTTCAAAGTCTATTCGGTCACGTTCCTAGTCGATTCGGATCACATCCGACCGGTGTCCTGAACTGACCTCATAGGTTCCTTCCCTTAAGCGCGCGACCCCTTAGGTTCAAGTCGGCTTGGTCACAGTTCGGATCACCTCCGACCTGTAAGGTTGGTAGCGGCCTCTAGCAAGGCGTGCCGACCACCAAGCAGACGATGAAGCTGGTTAGGCGAACCTGTACAACGTGTCACACTTTTGTTCCCTTTGCCACACGATATATGTTGTCGGGCTCAAGGCGAGACTGTCATCCTTGTGCTAACCCGACCTCTTTCTCGTTCCAGTGATACCGACCACAATACGGATTATCTCATAATCCTTGTCGCATGGCCATGCTATTCCTGGTCAGACCACAGGAGGGCCCCAGAGTATATCTCTCCTGATCGGAGGGGCAAATCCCATCTTGCTCGACCGTGTCTCGCAGCATGGGACTGGACAAACCCGAAACCTACCTTTGTAACTACCCAGTCACGGAGTAGCGTTTGGTCGGCCCAAAGCAATTCTGTCACCATCCAGAGTACATGTGTCAGCTCAGGTCTTAGGACAAAGAACGTATGTTGTACTAGAGACTCACAGATGACATATCGCTGCGTCTCATAGTTGGGTCTGTCCGACTCAGACCTTATCTCGACTCGGATCCGACTACGTCGAATCCAACCGCACCTTTCCAAGTCCATATTATCCGGTTAGCATCCAATGCTCCATGGCTAGTGAGACCAAGCCATCGATCGTGTCATATGCCGGTCTAGTCGGCTGCGTCCACACAGCCCTTTTGACTAGGGACCTTTTAGGACAGTCATCATACAATGCATAGTCCCACAAACAAGTCACATACTTGCTGATACACATCATTGATAATGTCCAAGGACTATCTTTATTCATAAACACATAGGAAATATCATCATACATGATTGCCTCTAGGGCATATCTCCAACACCCCCCGGCGACCCTACAACCACCGGGAGGACCGCCTTGGAGTGGCGGATCCATCCATGCACTCGGATGCCCTCGAGGAACCACCGTTCGCCGGCGAGCATCGCCCGAGCCCCGCATCGGCTCGGACAAAGGAGGAAGGAGGGGGGAAAGACTAGTCAAACCTGACTAGTGGGCCCCCTGGACCCACTGTCAGTGACCCACGCGCGTCCACGTTGGAGTAAGTGGAAGCGTATTTCCAGAATACGCTTTCGACGTGTACGTATATATTCGAATCGTTTTTTTTATTACAGATTTTGACCAAAACTTTGACTGAGCTTAACTTTTTAAATACAACTCCAAATGAGTTGATTCTTTTTCCTACCTCTCTCAAATATTTTCTAGTTTATTTTAAGATTTATTTGAAAAAATTTCAAAACAACCTTTTGTGCTGTTTTGAATTTGTGTGTTGGTTCAAACTTTATTTAAATAGGACTTTGGAGAGAGAGAAGCAAACTTTCAAAAGTTTTGGAGTGCACTCTGCCTTTCCACATATTGAAGGCAAGCATTCTGAACCCTGGCATAATATTTTGCATGCATTGTTTGACACGATTATGGCATCACCTCAATACATGGAACTCGTTATTTTATGTGGTGATGTGATCATTTGCATGAATGCTCATTGAAAATTTCCTTGCTGTTGGAAATGGGCAGGCTTATGATAGTGATCATCCTCGTATGCCCTTCGTGCCTATCGGAAGAATAACGGGAAAGTCTTCGTCTTGGGTAGACTCGAGCTTGTCCCTAGTTCCTCGTCGAGGCGAGTGTGTCCGGCATGGCATGAAGGGTATGATGAGTGGTGATTCTGTCTGTTGGATGAAATATACTCGTTATGCTAATCTTGCAGGGAATACTTAAACCTCCTGAGTCGACCATAGATCGAGTCTTGTTCCAGTAACCCCCATACTTGTTTCGTACTACCACTCGTCTCTACCACAAGTAGAGTACGGTTCAGTAATTTTTCAACCCCTTTCTAGCACACACCGTACAGAGGGACCGGGATGAAGGTACCACGGCCATGGATTAAAGCCAGTCATCCGGTTAGGGGGCATCGGTGTTTCGGTTGTAGCCGAGGGGTAGCTTCCCAGCTTTTATGCCATAAAGATAAATTTTGTGATCCCATGCTAATCGAGGTTGTAGCCTCCCCACTTAGAGTTTTGCTTAACGAGTGTCGTGGGTGATTCCAGACACTGGTGAATTAAGCTAGTGTGTGCAAGTCATGTGCGTTTTCATTTAAAAGGCCGTAGACGGAATTAGTCCCGATGGACTAAAGGAATCCGTTACTCGTGGGTAGAGAGTACACCCTCTGCATAGATTAAACCTATTCGAATAGCCGTGTCCATGGTTAAGGATTACAGTCTGGGATGGGTCAAGTGTCGGTCCTAGTGTCGGTCTTCGGAGGAGAAACTGTTAGACCAGAACATGGATCGTGACTTGTGACTTATGATGGTTATGATTATTATTATTATGGACTGACCCCTCGATAATATCTGAAGTATCAAGTATCCCTGGGACGGTTTACCTCATGGATTTCCACTATGATTATTTTCTTTATAAGCCCTTTATGTGGTGTCGCTGAGACGCCCGACTGTGGCATGTTGTTATTTATTTTCTTTATAAGCCCTTTATGTGGTGTCGCTGAGACGCCCGACTGTGGCATGTTGTTATTTATTTTCTTTATAAGCCCTTTATGTGGTGTCACTGAGACGCCCGACTGTGGCATGCTTGTTATTTATTTTATAAGCCCTTTATGTGGTGTCGCTGAGATGCCCGACGGTGGCATGCATTTTATTTATTTTATAAGCCCTTTATGTGGTGTCGCTGAGACGCCCGACTGTGGCATGCATTTTTATTTATTTTATAAGCCCTTTATGTGGTGTCGCTGAGACGCCCGACTGTGGCATGCTTGTTATTTATTTTATAAGCCCTTTATGTGGTGTCGCTGAGAAGCCTGACTGTGGCATGCATTTTATTCATTTTATAAGCCCTTTATGTGGTGTCGCTGAGACGCCTGACTGTGGCATGCATTTTATTTATTTTATAAGCCCTTTAGGTGGTGTCGCTGAGACGCCCGACTGTGGCATGCATTTTTATTTATTTTATAAGCCCTTTATGTGGTGTCGCTCAGACGCCCGACTGAGGCATTTCTCCTTATTTACTAACCTTTCGAGGCGTCGCTTCAGATACCCGGTTTGTGCATTTTATTATTTATATGTCATTGCATATTCATATATAACCTTCTTGCATGCATCAGAGTTTTTATTATCTTTTGTGACTGACGTCATGAGCATAAAATATTTCAGAACTTCATTGTTATATTATACCCGTGTTCATAATGTTTGCGAGTACATTCAAAGTACTCACTGGCTTGTCCCTGGCTATTGTCTTGGCCAGATTTCTTGCACGGAGAGGAGCGACCGTGATGACAGCCCCGGAACCTAAGCAACGGTGATAGCAGCCTCGCGAAGATAGGAGTTAACCTGTTCAGCTGTTCTTGTGGGAAATGGAGTCCCATAGACACTGATGATTCACAACCCGCTTCCGCCATCAACCACTAGAAAACTTTTGTGGTACTCACAGGCTAGAATGGTCTTGTACTACATATTTTGTCTTTTTGCTTGGAGTTCTGTAACAAGTTGGTGCCTCATCAGCTAACAGTAATCCTGGGGCTGGTGAGCACAAAGGCCATTTTCTGGGAATTTAATACCCGGAAAACCGGTCACCACAGACTTGGTATCAGAGCCAGGCTGACCATTGGCTAATCCTATATTAGCCAGGTCGAAAAACCAAGGTAAGCCAAACCACCAGACCTTAACCACAACCCAGCCAAGCTTCTTGTGCAAGATAGCCACACAGTGACCCCGACACTTTTTGCAGTCGGTGCCCAACCTATCAACCTAGCCTGTCGATCACGCGCCAGCGACTGGTGCCTATAATATCTCATTCGCAAGCTTGCGAAGGAAGACTCCGTTCCCTTTTTTCTATAAAAAGGGCACGCTAGCCTCAACCCAGCATAGCACAGCCTCTACCCCGAACCTAGCCATAATGCCTGGCCTCGTAGTGCACAATGAGACCACGGCAACCAACCTTGGAGGTTTTGTGACCATACTCGCAAACCTCACCCGTCGTGCCTACGCGTTAGAAGAGCCCCCAGAATATGTTGTGTACCAAGGACCGATGGGCGGTGAAAGCCGTCAATTCTGGGCCACTGTGCACATCTACGGTAGGGGTCTATCGCCAGAACGCCCCTACAAGTTCACCGGAAGGACAACTTCCTTCGAGCCACAAGCCATCCAGCTAGCTGCTCGAGAGGCTATAGTTCAACTCCGGCATTTGTCTCCCAGAGTTAACTGTCGCTCGTTCTACTACTACCCCAGGCGTGAAGGGTATGGTAGACCACCCCAAGTTGCCAACGGAGATCACGAGACGGATCCTGCATTATTGCACCTAGTGCGCTATGTAGGTGCACTAGAGGCACTATTCGATTAAATCACCATTGACCTGATCGCAGCTCGTGGAGAGCTGGTTCGTCGAGCCCCAGTGAGAGGAGAAGACGAGCCCGACGCAGACAACCCAGTCGTGTTGTTCGGACAACCAATCGAGACCTTGAGATCAGCCCCAGCCATCAACCAAGATACTTTGATGACCCTGTATGCTTCACGCCTTTTGGGAGCACACTCCATCGGGATTGTGGCCAACAATCCCCGCAATGGTCATCATCGCTACCCCGACTCTGCAGCCCCTCCACCATCTCTGGCAAATTCCAACGGTGAGACCCGTGGAGAAACCTCGACATCCACAAGGCACGCACGTTTGGGTATAAACGAGGTAGACTAAGTCACCCGAGTAGTGCCGAGTCTCAGTGTATCCTCGCTTTGTAATCATGTGACCTTGTGAATTAACGCATCCTATTGTTGTGCCTCTGTTTTAGATAGTAACCTTGCATAGTTACGCCAGCCGCAGTTGCATATTTTTCCAGGCACAACTACCAAGACCACCCCGACGCCCGACTGTGGCATGCTTGTTATTTATTTTATAAGCCCTTTATGTGGTGTCGCTGAGACGCCCGACTGTGGCATGCATTTTATTTATTTTATAAGCCCTTTATGTGGTGTCGCTGAGACGCCCGACTGTGGCATGCATTTTATTTATTTTATAAGCCCTTTATGTGGTGTTGCTGAGATGCCCGACTGTGGCATGTATTTTTATTTATTTTATAAACCCTTTATGTGGTGTCGCTCAGACGCCCGACTGAGGCATTTCTCCTTATTTACTAACCTTTCGAGGCGTCGCTTCAGACACCCGATCGGTGCATTTTATTATTTATATGTCATTGCATATTCATATATAACCTGCTTGCATGCATCATAGTTTTTATTATCTTTTGTGAATGACGTCATGAGCATAAAATATTGCAGAACATCATTGTTATATTATACTCGTGTTCAAAATGTTTGCGAGTATATTCAAAGTACTCACTGGCTTGTCCCTGGCTATTGTCTTGGCCAGATTTCTTGCGTGGAGAGGAGCGACCGTGATGACAGCCCCGGAACCTAAGCAACGGTGATAGCAGCCTTGGCCAGATTTCTTGGATGAATGTATTAGCATGCAATGTGATTTCTCTATCCTTGGCGCAACTACCAAACACCGCCCCGACAACCCCCACAGTGATACGTCACTTTAGTGAGATATGTGTATCTATGGTTGACCCGAGCTGAGCCGGCCAAGTCTTTACTTTTTACCACGGTAAAAGACCCGGCCCGGTGCTATAAAAAGGATCACCGAGTGACCTTGCCAAGCACCCCTCACCTTGTGCACCATTCCCACAACCATTTCTTGCCATGCCGAGCCCTAGTATTTATCTGAGGACTCCAGATGCTACCCCAGGTAGTTTTGTCAAGATATTGTGGGATTTTACCCAGCACCATGGGCGCTACCCAGCCACCCCAAGACGAGCTGTTCAAATCGAGGATCACCCTTCCACCTCGAGGTATTGGGCAGCCGTGCACATCCCGCGTAAACCCAAACCAAGACCCAGAAGTCTCCTTCGTGGGAAATCTATGCCAACCCGCACATGGCCGTAGAAGCTGCTGTGTATGAAGCGCTTGCTCGCCTTCGATTTGCGGTACCCTACGCCAAATGACGAGGGTATTATTATTTTCCGAGCCGACAAAGACCCGGGGGAGTAACATCTTTTCCAGGTGGACGTATTGAGAGAGACCCCGTCTTGGCCAACCTTGTCTAGTACGTCATCGCTCAAGAACGTTTGACCCAACATGTGATGGGTTATCTGCAAAGCCTCGCGGATTTAAACCCTCAGATCGCCATCGGCAGATCACTGAGGCCCGACCAGGAGAGACGCATTCATCGACTGGTAAATACACTCCCTCCGATAGAAGAAGAGTGTATCCTAGTACCGGAAACGTTTTCTCAAGACCCCGTCCAGTTACCGTTTTCAATTTAGATGCACCGCTGTATTTATTGTCGCAATCTTTTTTTTTCGTGTTGTAACTTATGCTTAGTACCCCGAGTTTCGCAGCAAGTAAATCATTAATGTAAGCAGATCTGTCGCTTTTGGACTTTAATGTATTACTGTTTTCCCTCGCAAGAAATCCTGGAGCGTGATTTCTTTTCCCTAAGTTGCCGCATCGTATGTTTTCTCACGACATAGATCACTTATTTCACACAGCCCCAAGGCAGCAGACTCACCACCACGATTACTCGGAACACATACACTGCTTGCAAAAAATTTGCAACTGTGTTGCGTCTAACTAAGCACCTCCGAACAACAGTTAACACCCGGCACACCCCACCTACTCATCGTGGTCACCGCCACCACGGAGAGCCAGCAACCGAGCAGCGGCATCGCGACGATCATCGAGGATCATCGCGCACAGGAGCACCGAGAGCCCCAGCACCGCTGCCAGCCCTCCGCACAGCAGGATCACGTACCAGTCCGGCGCCGCCTCCGCCATTAGCGCCTCGTCTCGAGCTCCAGCAAGCGGAAACAGAGGAGGAAGAGAGAGAGGGAGGAGCAAGGCTAGGTGTGAGGAAGAAGAGGAGGACGCCGCGGTCATTTTATAGCTCGAGCTCGGTGTACGGTGGCCGAGGTCCACCAGCGCGCTCGTCGCCCGACCGCCGGTGTTCGGAGGCGAATCAGCAAAGGCGATGCGATAAGCGCACTGCCCGCGAGGTGAGTGCACGCTGCACCGGCAGCTAGCGCGCCACGCACTACCGCGGTACGGCCTTGGTACCCTACGCGCTAGGCGTCGCCGGTAGGAGAAATCACGGGAGAACGCGCGGGAGAGAGGAAGAAGAAGGAGCCGGAGGAAGGAGAAGAGGCTGACCGTGGGCCCGGGTCCACCAGTCAGCCAGAGAGAACACTGTGCTTTCGGGTGTGACCAGCGTATTCTGAGATTTAGAATTTATTCTAAATTTTGTCCAGTGTAGAAATCACTAGCTTTCCCCCACAACCGTGGATTTTCCCCCCACATCGCCCCAGTATCCCACACTGTATTTTTGCATCACTCATTGCTCCCACTGTGGCCGTTTTCGTTTTAATTCTTATTCATTTAATTTTAACTCTTTGCAAATCTCGAGGACGAGATTTTTCCTAAGGGGGGTAGTAGTTGTAACACCCCAAATTTTCTGGCCAAGTTTTTGAGATTTAAAATTTTTGCCAGGAGTTTTAAATTTTTATTTCTGTGGATTTTCAGAACTCTTCTTTTATTGTTAAGGAGTTTTGCATCTTTTCCCAAGTGGAGCTTTCCAAAATATATGGGACTTTTATGCCAGCTCATTATAACATGTTCTCAATCAGTGGATTTATTTATTAGATCATTTCATCCTGAGCTTTATTCATTAAAATGGATTGTTTTAATTTTTTGGAGCTCTGTTTGTACTACAACCATTTGATAGAATCACTTAAAATTTCAACCAAAATTTGGAGATGTCACGAGATGTCTCTAAATCAATTATGTGCATTAATAAAATTATTTCATTGCTTATTTTGGGTTTTTCACCCGGTTTGCTTCTCTGGTCCAGTGGGCATTTTTGCACTACAACCCGTTTAAATATTTCATTAGAGCCTCCACCAAAAATTATGGGATGTCAATGGTAGCATGCCATTCAATTTTATGCAAAAGCATAGTCATGTTTTTTGAAAAATTTGAGTGCAACAGCCTCTTTTTCATTCTGGACCAGACTTGTGTTTTCTACTACAACTCTGTTATTTCTTGCTCTAATGACCTTGGGTTTTCTCATGCTCGTAGTCAACCCTGCAAAACCCCTAAGTCCAGGAGCATGCTCTATTTGGAACACTTTTGGTCAATGTAATGATGCCACTCACTCCCTGTCCAGAAGTGTAGTTTTGCAAAACTTGCACTAGAAAGTTTCTCCTTTTTGCAAACTAACTACATCACCCTCTCTTATAACCATAGAGACACTGATCTGGAGAGTTTGACCACTCCAAGAGCTACCTAGGTGCCTTTGGCATTCTGTCAAACACCCTGTGTGCATGACCAGTTTTGGCTTGATTTCAAGCTTACATTGTGAGCTTGAGCTCCTGACCTACCCAGCATGTCCTAAGGTTTTGCCCTAGCCCATAACCCCTTTCTGCTAACTCCCTTGTGGTTTGGAACTCTCTAGGCTGCCCTGGCATTTCGTCGAGCACACCCGGGCGTGTTGCAGGCTCGCCAGGCGTGCATTTGGCACCCACGTGCTTCCAAGCCGCCCGTCCACACCTCAAGACTCAAAACCCGGCCCCACCAGCTCGCCGTGTCCCTTGCACCGCCACGCCACCCGACCACCCTCGCACCCCTTACAGGCGCCACCACCAGGATGGCTGTGGCGGCTAGCTGCCGGCCGCTAGCAGGCCCGACCGTGGTCGGCCGCCAAAGCCACCCCGTCTCGCCACCTGCCCTTGTGAGCAGTACGTGCTCATCTGCAAGCGTGTCGCCTAGCTTCCGTCGTCGCCACGACCCCCCTGCTGCTACAGAACGTCGGTTCGCCGTTGTTCTTATCGCCGGCCGCCTCGGACCAACCTAGCCACACTATATAACGAGACCCCGAGCTCAATTCCGCACGCAGGTAGCCTCACACCATCTCACTCGCGCCCCCTTAGCCGTCAATTGAGAGGAGAGAGTCGTCTTCTTCCTCTACATCAACTCCAGCCGCCGCCACTGCCCAGGCCCTGACGGCGCCTCCAGAGCCTCCTCCTCTCCACTCTCTTCACCAGAAGCCATCTCTCCATCCCGTGATCACATCCCCCTACTCCATTTCGATCGGGAACCACCGCGGCACCAAAATCACTTTGTCCCCGAAGCTTCCTCCGCCATGGCTTCGCCACGGCAGCTCACGCCGTCCCCGCCGACCCAGCGACTACCAGCAGGACCGCCCTAGTCTTGCGGGTCCATCCCGACCATCTGGAGCCCGCGATGAGCCGCCAAACGACGGCGACGATCGCCGGAGTCCCCGCCTCTGTTCGGCCGGAGGACGAAGAGGGAAGGAGACTGGTCAAGCGACGGTGGGGCCCCTGGACCCACTGTCAGTGACCCAGGCGCAATCCACGCGGGTTAAGTGGGAACGTATTTCCGAAAGGCGCCTTCGACGTGTACGTATAATCGAAACGTTTTTTCTGTTTTCCTGTTTTATTTTAAAATCAGATTTGACCAGAACTTTGACTGTCGATAACTTTTTAAATACAACTCCAAATGAATTGATTCTTGTTGCTACTTCTCTCAAATATTGTCTAGTTTATTTTAAGATTTATTTGAAAAAATGTCAAAACAACTTTTTGTGCTGTTTTTATTTTGTGTGTTAATTCAAATACATTCTTTTAAATAGGATTTTTGAAGACTTCATGATGATTTGGATGCACCCTTCCTTCCCATGACCTGAAGGCAAGCATTCTGAACCCTGATGAAATGTGTGTGTGTGTTGCATTAGCACGATGACAACACCACCCCGACACGTGCATACGTCATTTTATGTGAGAAGGTGTTCCTCCTCATGAGTGCATGTTAACATGTTTCATGCAAATGAAGTTGAGATGATTGTGATTGAAATCACCGACATATGCCTTTCACGTATACCGGGAGGAAAGCCGGGAAGGCCCTTGTCTTGGGTAGACACGGTCTTGCCCCTAGTCCTCCTTCGAGACGGACGTGCCCGGTATGGCATGAGGGGGATATGTCGCGTGGTGTTTCTATCTGTTGTTTATAATATATGTATTGTTATGCTAATCATGCAGAAAATATTACAACCTCCTGAGTCGACCGTAGATCGAGTCTTGTGCCAGTAACCCCCATACTTGCTTCGTACTACCACTCGTCTCTACACCAAGTAGGGTACGGTTCAGTAAGTTGTCAACCCTTTCCTAGCACACACCGTACAGAGAGGCCATGGTGGAAGATACTGGAGGCATCCGGTTGTCATGCCACCGGGTCCGGGAGCATGGGTGTTTTTTGTAGCCGAAAGGGGTAGCTCCCAGCTTATGCGCTGTATACATTTTGTGATCCCATGTTACGTCGAGGTTGTGGCCTCCCCACTTAGAGTTTTGCTTAACAGGTGTCGTGGGTGATTCCGGACACATGTGAGTTAAGCCGGTGTGTGCAAGTTAGGTGTGTTTTCAACAAAAGATCAGAGACGGAATTAGTCCCGATGGACTAAAGGAATCCATTACTCGTGGGTAAAGAGTACACCCTCTGCAGAGATTAAAACTATTCGAATAGCCGTGTCCATGGTTAAGGATTACAGTTTGGGATGGGTCAAGTGTCGGTCTTAGTGTCGGTCTTCGGAGGCGAAACTGTTAAACTGTTAACTGAAATTGCAGATTTTGGATCATGATAATAACGATTATTATTGTTATTGCTGACTAACCCATGATTTTATTTGGTATGATCGAATATCCCTGGGATGGTTCTACCTCCTGGATATTCACTGTGTTTATTTCTAAAGCCCTTTATGTGGTGTCGCTTAGACGCCCGACTGTGGCTTTTCTTTTAAATCCCTTTATGTGGTGTCGCTTAGACGCCCGACTGTGGCTTTTCTTTTAAAGCCCTTTATGTGGTGTCGCTTAGACGCCCGACTGTGGCATTTCTTTTAAAGCCCTTTATGTGGTGTCGCTTAGACGCCTCGGTGGCATTTCTTTTAAAGCCCTTTATGTGGTGTCGCTTAGACGCCCGACTGTGGCATTTCTTTTAAAGCCCTTTATGTGGTGTCGTTTAGACGCCCGGCTGTGGCATTTCTTTTAAAGCCATTTATGTGGTGTCGCTTAGACGCCCGCCTGTGGCATTTCTTTTAAAGCCCTTTATGCGGTGTCGCTCAGACGCCCGATTGTGGCTTTTCTTTTGAAGTCCTTTATGTTATTTACTTCATGATTTTAATACTACCATATTATTGTATATTCACAAATAACATGCTTGCACGCATCAGAGTTTTACTTATCTCATGTGACTAACGTCTTGAGCATAATATATTTTCAGCACATCATTATTAAATCATGCCTGTGTTCATTATGTTTGCGAGTACATTCAAAGTACTCACTGGCTTGTCCCTGGCTATTGTCTTGGCCAGATTTCATGCTTGGAGAGGAGCGTTGCGGTGTGATAACAGCCACGTGAAGATAGGAGTTATCCTGGTCAGCTGTTCCTGTGGGAAATGGAGTCCCAGAGACGAGGATATTTCATAACCCGCTTCCGCCATCAACCTTGGAAACCTTTTGTTTTACTCATAGGCCAGAATGGTCTTGTACTACAAATTGTATTTTTCTTGGATCATCTGGATCAAGTTAGTGCTTTATCAGCTAACAGTTATCCTGGGGCTGGTAAGCACAAGGGCCATTTTTCTGGAATTAACACCCGGAGAATCGGTCCCCACAGGGATGAACATTAATTTCAGCAAATATATTCTCAAATATGTCATCTTCATCAAACATAGCTTCCCCAAGCTTGGGCCTTTTCATATCATAAGCATAATCACTCTCATCATTAATAGTATGGAAAGCACCAATAGTATAGCAATTATCATATTCTTCCAAGAAAGTGCCAAAAAGATTTTCAAGATCATAAGAAGTATCATTATCTTCCCAATCATAATCACCACAACAAGCAATAGGCATAACGAGATCATCATCAAGTGCATCATCTTCATTTTCATGAGGCACAACAACAATAGGAGCAACATTATTTGGGAGAGATATCTTTTTACCTCTCCTCCTTTTTCTTTTCTTCTTCTTCACCACATCATGTGTGGGTTCAATCCTCTTTTTGGAGCTCCTTATTAAGGAAATTGGTTGAATAGAAGGCTCCTCCTCGTTACCTGATTCATCATAAGAAATAATAGGAGGATATTGGGAAGTCTCTTCCCTTTCATTAGTATTCTCTTCATCTTATATTTGTTTTCTTTCTTTATGTAGTTGGCAATATAAGGATTTTCAATGCAATTCACCGCGCAATACATAAAAATTTCCTCTAGATCAAAATGAAGAACTCTATCAACGGCAAATTCTGGAATAACCTTAGTTATACGTTTCATTTCTTCATAACCCAAGAGCAAACTAAGTTCATTATGATGTGCAAGGGAAATCAAGTCATCACAATTTTTGGACACGATACAATCATGAAACAATTTGCATTGGGTACTGAAATGATCATGTTCATTGCAAAGTTCACAAGTACGGCTAAGAAAATTTAAATTTTCAGCACAAACATCTAGCCTTTCTTGCAACCATTTAGTTTCTAAATGCTTATGCCTCTTGCAGTATCTATCTTCCCTATTTGATGTGTACTTGCAAACCCAATGCACTCCACAAAAATTGTCATGTTTATAGGAGACATTTTCATCATAACTAGTGCAATCATCATTAGTACTATGGATATTCAAGGAGTTCATACTAACAACATTGCAATCATGCTCATCGTTCAAAGATTTAGTGCCAAACATTTTAATGCATTCTTCTTCTAACATTTTAGCACAATTTTCTTTTCCATCATACTCATGAAAGATATTAAAAAGATGAAGCGTATGAGGCAAATTCAATTCCATTTTTTATAGTTTTCTTTTATAAACTAAACTAGTGCTAAAAAAAGAAACAAAAAGATTCGATTGCAAGATCTAAAGATATACCTTCAAGCACTCACCTCCCCGGAAACGGCGCCAAAAACTGCTTGATGTCTACTACGCAACCTTCTTCTTGTAGACGTCGTTGGGCCTCCAAGTGCAGAGGTTTGTAGGACAGTAGCAAATTTCCCTCGAGTGGATGACCTAAGGTTTATCAATCCATGGGAGGTGTAGGATGAAAATGGTCTCTCTCAAACAACCCTGCAACAAAATAACAAAGAGTCTCTTGTGTCCCCAACACACCCAATACAATGGTAAAGTGTATAGGTGCACTAGTTCAGCGAAGAGATGGTGATACAAGTGCAATATGGATGGTAGATATGTAGGGGAACGTTGCAGAAAATTAAAAAATTTCCTACGGTTTCACCAAGATCCATCTTTGAGTTCATCTAAGCAACGAGTCAAGGGAGTGAGTTTGCATCTACATACCACTTGTAGATCGAGTGCGGAAGCGTTCAAGGGGATGGTGATGATGGAGTCGTACTCGCCGTGATTCAGATCACCGATGACCAAGTGCTTTGAGCGGACAGCACCTCCGCGTTCAACACACGTGCAGACGGACGACGTCTCCTCCGTCTTGATCCAGCAAGGAGGAAGGAGAGGTTGAGGAAGACAGCTCCAACGGCAGCATGACGGCGTGGTGATGTTGGTGCAAAGAAGATACTCGGCTGTGGCTTCGCCAAGCACGTACGGAGGAGGAGAGGTGTTGGGGAGGGGAGGGGCTGCGCCTTGTCTTAGGTTTTCAGCCCTCCCCTCACCCATCTATTTATAGGGGAAGGGGCAAGGGGGCCGGCCCCTCTAGATGGGATCTAGAGGGGGCGGCGAGAGGGGGACTTGCCCCCAAGCAGGCGCCCCTCTAGGGTTCCCCCCCAACCCTAGGCGCATGGGCCCAAGGGGGGGGCGCGCCCAGCCCTCCAGGGGCTGGCTCCTGCCCCACGCAGCCCATGTGGCCCCCCGGCAGGGGTGGCCCCTCCTGGTGGACCCCAGGAACCCTTCCGGTGGCCCCGGTACAATACCGATAAGCCCCCGAAACCTTCCGGTGTCCGTTTGACAACTTCCCATATATAAATCTTTACCTATGGACCATTCCGGAACTCCTCGTGATGTCCGGGATCTCATCCGGGACTCCGAAAAACATTCGGTAATCACATACAAGTCTTCCTAATAACCCTAGCGTCACCGAACCTTAAGTGTGTAGACCCTACGGGTTCGGGAGACATGCAGACATGACTGAGACGGCTCAGGTCAATAACCAACAGCAGGATCTGGATACCCATGTTGGCTCCCACATGCTCCTCGATGATTTCATCGGATGAACCACGATGTCGAGGATTCAATCAATCCGTATACTATTCCCTTTGTCGACGGTATGTTACTTGCCCGAGATTCGATCGTCGGTATCCCAATACCTCGTTCAATCTCGTTATCGCAAGTCACTTTACTCGCATACCGTAATGCATGATCCCGTGACCGGACACTTGGTCACTTTGAGCTCATTATGATGATGCACTACCGAGTGGGCCCGGTGATACCTCTCCGTAACACGGAGTGACAAATCCGATCTCGATCCGTGTCAACCCAGCAGACACTTTCGGAGATACCTGTAGTGCACCTTTATAGTCACCCGATTACGTTGTGACGTTTGGTACACCCAAAGCACTCCTACGGTATCCGGGAGTTACACGATCTCATGGTCTAAGGAAGAGATACTTGACATTGGAAAAGCTCTAGCAAAACGAACTACACGATCTTGTGCTATGCTTAGGATTGGGTCTTGTCCATCACGTCATTCTCCTAATGGCGTGATCCCGCTTGTCAATGACATCGATGTCCATAGTCATGAAACCATGACTATCTCGTTGACCAACGAGCTAGTCAACTAGAGGCTTACTAGGGACGTATTGTGGTCTATGTATTCACACGTGTATTATGATTTCCGGATAATACAATTATAGCATGAATAAAAGACAATTATCATGAACAAGGAAATATAATAATAATGCCTTTTATTATTGCCTCTAGGGCATATTTCCAACGATCTCCCACTTGCACTAGAGTCAATAATCTAGTTACATTGTGATGAATCAAACACCCATAGAGTTACGGTGTTGATCATGTTTTGCCCATGGAAGAGGTTTAGTCAACGGATCTGCGACATTCAGATCCGTATGCACTTTACAAATTTCTATGTCTCCATCTTGAACATTTTCACAGATGGAGTTGAAGCGACGCTTGATGTGCTCGGTCTTCTTGTGAAACCTGGGCTCCTTGGCAAGTGCAATAGCTCCAGTGTTGTCACAGAAGAGTTTGATCGGCCCCGACGCATTGGGTATGACTCCTAGGTCGGTGATGAACTCCTTCACCCAAATTGCTTCATGCGCTGCCTCCGAGGCTGCCATGTACTCCGCTTCACATGTAGATCCCGCCACGACGCTTCGCTTGCATGCACCAGCTTACTACTCCACCATTCAACATATACACGTATCCGGTTTGTGACTAAGAGTCATCCAGATCTGTGTCGAAGCTAAGCGTCGACGTAACGCTTCTGACGAGCTCTTCGTCACCTCCATAAACGAAACATGTCCTTTGTCCTTTTCGTGTACTTTAGGATATTCTTGACCGCTGTCCAAAGTGTTCCTTGCCGGGATTACTTTGGTACCTTCCTACCAAACTTACGGCAAGGTTTACATCAACTACGGTACACGGCATGGCATACATAATAGATCCTATGGCTGAGGCATAGGGGATGACGCTCATCTCTTCTTTATCTTTTGCCGTGGTCGGGGCATTGAGCTGAGCTCAATCTCACACCTTGCAAAGACAGTGCAAGAACCCTTTCTTGGACTGATCCATTTTGAACTTCTTCAAAATCTTATCAAGGTATGTGCTTTGTGAAATACCTATGAGGCGTCTCGATCTATCTCTATAGATCTTGATGCCTAATATATAAGCAGCTTCTCCAAGGTCCTTCATTGAAAAACACTTATTCAAGTAGGCCTTAATGCTGTCCAAGAATTCTATATCATTTCCCAACAAAAGTATGTCATCTACATATAATATGAGAAATGCTCTGAGCTCCCACTCACTTTATTGTAAACGCAGGCTTCTCCATAAGTCTCAAGCATAAACCCAAACGCTTTGATCATCTCATCAAAGCGAATGTTCCAACTACGAGATGCTTGCACCAGCCCATAAATGGATCGCTGGAGCTTGCATACTTTGTTAGCATTCTTAGGATCGACAAAACCTTCCGGCTGCATCATATACAGCTCTTCCTTAAGATAACCGTTAAGGAACGCTGTTTTGACGTCCATCTGCCATATCTCATAATCATAGTATGCGGCAATTGCTAACATGATTCGGACGGACTTAAGCTTCGCTACAGGAGAGAAAGTCTCATCATAGTCAATCCCTTGAACTTGCCGATAACCCTTAGCGACAAGTCGAGCTTTATAGATGGTGACATTACCATCCGCGTCCGTCTTCTTCTTAAAGATCCATTTGTTTTCTATCGCTCGCCGATCATCGGGCAAGTCGGTCAAAGTCCATACTTTGTTTTCATACATGGATTCTATCTCGGATTTCATGGCTTCTAGCCATTTGTTGGAATCTGGGCCCGCCATCGCTTCTTCATAGTTCAAGGTTCACCGTTGTCTAACACCATGATTTCCGTGACAGGGTTGCCGTACCACTGCAGTGCGGAACGTGTCCTTGTGGACCTGAAGTTCAAGAGCTACTTGATCCAAGTACCTTGATCATCATCATTATTTTCCTCTTCAGTTGGTGTAGGCATCACAGGAACATTTTCCTGAGCTGTACTACTTTCCCGTTCAAGAGGTAGTACTTCATCGAGTTCTACTTTCCTCCCACTTACTTCTTTCGAGAGAAACTCTATTTCCAGAAAGGATCCATTCTTGGCAACAAAGATCTTGCCCTCGGATCTTAAGTAGAATGTATACCCAATGGTTTCTTTAGGGTATCCTATGAAGACGCATTTTTCCGACTTGGGTTCGAGCTTTTCAGGTTGAAGTTTCTTGACATAAGCATCGCATCCCCAAACTTTTAGAAACGACAGCTTAGGTTTCTTCCCAAACCATAATTCATACGGTGTCGTCTCAACGGATTTAGACGGTGCCCTATTTAAAGTGAATGTAGCTGTCTCTAGAGCGTATCCCCAAAATGATAGCGGTAAATCGGTAAGAGACATCATGGATCGCACCATATCCAATAGAGTGCGATTACGACGTTCGGACACACCGTTACGCTGAGGTGTTCCAGG
Organism: Aegilops bicornis; assembly: GCA_021605145.1. NCBI lineage: Eukaryota > Viridiplantae > Streptophyta > Magnoliopsida > Poales > Poaceae > Aegilops > Aegilops bicornis. The sequence continues at coordinate 128,230,562 of CM038671.1, forward strand.
CGGCGTGAGTTGTGAAATGATTCCACATTTTCTTAAGTGTGTACCAAATTCGTGACATAAATATTCTCCTCCACGATCCAATCGTAAGAATTTTATCTTTCGGTCACGTTGATTCTCTACTTCATTCTGAAATTCCTTGAACTTTTCAAAGGTCTCAGACTTGTGTTTCATTAAGTAGACATACCCATATCTACACAAGTCATCGCGAGAGTGAGAACATAACGATATCCTCCGCGAGCCTCAACGCTCATTGGACCGCACACATCGGTATGTATGATTTCCAATAAGTTGGTTGCTCGCTCCATTGTTCCAGAGAACGGAGTCTTGGTCATCTTGCCCATGAGGCATGGTTCGCATGTGTCAAATGATTCATAATCGAGAGACTCCAAAAGTCCATCAGCATGGAGCTTCTTCATGCGCTTGACACCAATGTGACCAAGGCGGCGATTACCACAAGTATGTGGGACTATCGTTATCAACTTTACATCTTTTGGTATTCATGCTATGAATATGTGTAACATTACGCCGAGATTCATTAAGAATAAACCATTGACCATAGGGGCATGACCATAAAACATATCTCTCATATAAATAGAACAACCATTATTCTCGGATTTAAATGAGTAGCCATCTCGTATCAAACGAGATCCAGATACAATGTTCATGCTCAAACTTGGCACCAAATAACAATTATTAAGGTTTATAACTAATCCCGTAGGTAAACGTAGAGGTAGCGTGCCGACGGCGATCACATCGACCTTGGAACCATTCCCGACGCGCATCGTCAGCTCGTCCTTCGCCAGTCTCCGCTAATTCCGCAGCTCCATCTGTGAGTTACATATATGAGCAACGGCACCAGTATCAAATACCGGTGAGTTACTACAGTAATCGGTAAGGTACACATCAATTACATGTATATCAAATATACCTTTGGTGTTGCGGCCTTCTTATCCGCTAAGTATTTGGGGCAGTTCCGCTTCGGTGACCCTTCCCTTGCAATAAAAGCACTCACCTCGGGCTTGGGTCCATTCTTTGACTTCTTCCGGAAACTTGCTTATCGGGCGCGGCAACCTCTCCTTGCCGTCCTTCTTGAAGTTCTTCTTGCCCTTGCCCTTCTTGAACTTAGTGGTTTTATTGACCATCAACACTTGATGTTCTTTCTTGATTTCAACCTCACTGACTTCAAGATTGAGAATACTTCGGGAATGGTCTTCACCATCCCCTGCATATTGTAGTTCATCACAAAGCTCTTGTAGCTTGGTGAGAGCGTGAAGGATTCTATCAATGACCGCCTCGTCCGGGAGGTTTATGTCCAGCTGGGACAAGCGGTTGTGCAACCCAGACATTTTGAGTATGTGCTCACTGACAGAACTGTTTTCCTCCATCTTACAACTATAGAACTTGTCGGAGACTTCATATCTCTCGACCCGGGCATGAGCTTGAAAAACTAGTTTCAGCTCCTCGAACATCTCATATGCTCCGTGTTGCTCAAAACGCTTTTGGAGCCCGGTTCTAAGTTGTAAAGCATGCCGCACTAAACGAGGGAATAATCATCAAGACGAGACTGCCAAGCATTCATAATGTCTTGGTTCTGCAGGACGGAGCGTCACCTAGCGGTCCTTCTAGGACATATTGTTTCGGCAGCTATGAGGATGATCTCGGGTTCCGGACCCGATCCGTATAGTTGTTGCCATCATCTTTCAGCTTGGTTTTCTCTAGGAACGCGTTGAAGTTCAGGTTGACATGAGCATTGGCCATTTGATCTACAAGACATATTTGCAAAGGTTTTAGACTAAGTTCATGATAATTAAGTTCATCTAATCAAATTATTATAATGAACTCCCACTCAGATTAGACATACCTCTAGTCATCTAAGTGTTACACGATCCGAGTCGACTAGGCCGTGTCCGATCATCACGTGAGACGGACTAGTCATCGTCGGTGAACATTCTCATGTTGATCGTATCTTCCATACGACTCGTGTTCGACCTTTCGGTCTCCGTGTTCCGAGGCCATGTATGTACATGCTAGGCTCGTCAAGTTAACCCTAAGTGTTTTGCATGTGTAAAACTGTCTTACACCCGTTGTATGTGAACGTAAGGATCTATCACACCCGATCATCACGTGGTGCTTCGAAACCATTTAACTTTAGCAACGGTGCACGCTTAGGGAGAACACTTCTTGAAATTGTTGTAAGGGATCATCTTATTTACTACCGTCATTCTAAGTAAACAATATGCATAAACATAATAAACATCACATGCAATTATATAGTAGTGACATGATATGGCCAATATCATATAGCTCCATTGATCTCCATCTTCGGGGCTCCATGATCACCTTGTCACCGGTATGACACCATGATCTCCATCATCATGATCTCCATCATCGTGTCTTCATGAAGTTGTCACGCCAACGACTACTTCTATACGTGGCTAACACGTTTAGCAATAAAGTAAAGTAATTTACATGGCGTTCTTCAATGACACGCAGGTCATACAAAAAATAAAGACAACTCCTATGGCTCCTGCCGTTGTCATACTCATCGACATGCAAGTCGTGATTCCTATTACAAGAACATGATCTCATACATCACAATATATCATTCATCATTCATCACAACTTCGGCCATATCACATCACATGACAATTGCTGCAAAAACAAGTTAGACGTCCTCTAATTGTTGTTGCATCTTTTACGTGGCTGCAATTGGGTTCTAGCAAGAACGTTTTCTTACCTACGAATAACCACAACGTGATTTTGTCAACTTCTATTTACCCTTCATAAGGACCCTTTTCATCGAATCCGCTCCAACTAAAGTGGGAGACACAGACACCCACCAGCCACCTTATGCAACTAGTGCATGTCAGTCGGTGGAACCGGTCTCACGTAAGCGTACGTGTAAGGTTGGTCCGGGCCGCTTCATCCCACAATACCGCTGAAGCAAGATAAGACTAGTAGCGGCAAGCAAGTTGACAAGATCTACGCCCACAACATAATTGTGTTCTACTCGTGCAATAGAGAACTACGCATAGACCTAGCTCATGATGCCATCAGAGGGGAACGTTGCGTAAAATTAAAAATTTCCTACGGTTTCACCAAGATCCATCTATGAGTTCATCTAAGCAACGAGTCAAGGGAGTGAGTTTGCATCTACATACCACTTGTAGATCGAGTGCGGAAGCGTTCAAGGGGATGGTGATGATGGAGTCGTACTTGCCGTGATTCAGATCACCGATGACCAAGTGCTGAACGGACAGCACCTCCGCGTTCAACACACGTGACGTGCAGACGGACGACGTCTCCTCCGTCTTGATCCAGCAAGGAGGAAGGAGAGGTTGAGGAAGACAGCTCCAACGGCAGCACGATGGCGTGGTGTTGTTGGTGCAGCAGTACTCCGACAGGGCTTCGCCAAGCACGTACGGAGGAGGAGAGGTGTTGGGGAGGGGAGGGGCTGCGCCTTGGCTTAGGTTTTCAGCCCTCCCCTCACCCCTCTATTTATAGGGGAAGGGGCAAGGGGGGCCGGCCCCTCTAGATGGGATCTAGAGGGGGGGCGGCGGCCAGGGAGGGGGGACTTGCCCCCCAAGCAAGGGGGGCGCCCCCTCTAGGGTCCCCCCCAACCCTAGGCGCATGGGCCCAAGGGGGGCGCGCCCATCCCTCCAGGGGCTGGCTCCTGCCCCACGCAGCCCATGTGGCCCCCCCGGGAGGGGTGGCCCTCTGGTGGACCTCGAACCCTTCCGGTGGCCCCGGTACAATACCGATAAGCCCCCGAAACCGTCCGGTGTCCGGTTGACAACATCCCATATATAAATCTTTACCTCCGGACCATTCCGGTACTCCTCGAGACGTCCGGGAGCTCATCCGGGACTCCGAACAACATGCGGTCATCACATACACGTGTTCCTTATACCCCTTGCGTCACCGAACCTTAAGTGTGTAGACCCTACGGGTTCGGGAGACATGCAGACATGACTGAGACGACTCTCTGGTCAATAACCAACAGCGGGATCTGGATACCCATGTTGGCTCCCACATGCTCCTCGATGATTTCATCGGATGAACCACGATGTAGAGGATTCAATCAATCCCGTATACTATTCCCTTTGTCAGACGGTATGTTACTTGCCCGAGATTCGATCGTCGGTATCCCAATACCTCGTTCAATCTCGTTACGGCAAGTCACTTTACTAATACCGTAATGCATGATCCCGTGACTGCACACTTGGTCACTTTGAGCTCATTATGATGATGCACTACCGAGTGGGCCCAGTGATACCTCTCCGTAACACGAGTGACAAATCCTGCCTCGATCCGTGTCAACCCAACAGACACTTTCGGAGATACCTGTAGTGCACCTTTATAGTCACCCGATTGCCAGGACGCTTTGGTAGACCCAAAGCACTCCTACGGTATCCGGGAGTTACACAATCTCATGGTCTAAGGAAGAGATACTTGACATTGGAAAAGCTCTAGCAAAGCGAACTACACGATCTTGTGCTATGCTTAGGATTGGGTCTTGTCCATCACGTCATTCTCCTAATGACGTGATCCCGTTGTCAATGACATCGATGTCCATAGTCGAAACCATGACTATCTGTTGACCAACGAGCTAGTCAACTAGAGGCTTACTAGGGACTTATTGTGGTCTATGTATTCATACGTGTATTACGATTTCCGGATAATACAATTATAGCATGAATAAAAGACAATTATCATGAACAAGGAAATATAATAATAATGCCTTTTATTATTGCCTCTAGGGCATATTTCCAACAAGATATAGGTTTTTGTAATCTGAAAATATAAAAACAGCAAGGTAACAAGTGGTAAAAGTGAGCATAAACGGTATTCCAATGATAGGAAACAAGGCCTAGGGTTCATAATTTCACTAGTGCAAGTTCTCTCAACAATAATAACATAATTGGATCATATAACTATCCCTCAACATGCAACAAAGAGTCACTCCAAAGTCACTAGTAGTGGAGAACAAACGAAGATATTATGGTAGGGTACGAAACCACCTCAAAGTTATTATTTCCAATCAATCTGTTGGGCTATTCCTATAAGTGTCGCAAAAAGCCCTAGAGTTCGTACTAGAATAACACCTTAAGACACAAATCAACCAAAACCCTAATGTCACCTAGATACTCCAATGTCACCTCAAGTATCCGTGGGTATGATTATACGATATGCATCACACAATCTCAGATTCATTTATTGAACCAACACATAGAACCTCAAAGAGTGCCCCAAAGTTTCTACCGAACAATCAAGACGAAAACGTGTGCCAACCCCTATGCATAGGTTCATGGGCGGAACCCGCAAGTTGATCACCAAAATATGCATCAAGTGAATCACGTGATATCCCATTGTCACCATAGATACGCACGGCAAGACATACATCAAGTGTTCTCAAATCATTAAAGACTCATTCCGATAAGATTACTTCAAAGGGAAAACTCAATCCATTACAAGAGAGTTTTCACACCCCCAGTCCTAGTATGCACTAGGCTAGCCCTTTATGTGTGCATCATGTTTAAATTTTCAAATGAACTTGAAATGGGGATTGTTCAAACCCTAGCACCAAATGAATTCAAATAGGCTCAAATAAAATCACTTCCAATAAACCCAAAGTGACTTCAGGAAAAGTCCATCATTTTTGAAACTGGTGAAAACTTCTGACAAAAATTGTTGCATATTTTCCTAGGTCATTTCAGGTTTTTGGATTAAATCATAAGTATTTGAATTGGAGCATTTAATGGCTATAAGTATTTTAAATGCTTCAATAATTCTGAAAACATTTGAGTGCTGTTAGTAAACATTTTAAAAGTGCCCACAAATTTTGTCAGGAGTTTTAAAAATGGTTTAGTATTATTACTAAATCAAAAACAGAATAGAAAAATAGAAAATAGAAACAATTAGAAAGAGAGAGCGAGAGAATACTGCCACTTACCCAGCCCAAAGAAGGCGGCCCATCGCCCAACCGCCAGCTTGTCATCTCCATCGCGCCAGCCAGACACTGTTGCGTGCAGGTTCGACGCTACAAGACGGCCGTCTTGCCACGCGACCGCTCGCTTCGCTGCGTCCCCGGGATAGCACAACGCCGCGGGTTTTCCTCCTCGGTGTCGTCCCGATCGCTCCGGCCTGACATTCCTCCCCCCCCCCCCCCGCTCTCCCCCTCGCCATTCCCCATCTCACCGAACGCAGCCGTCGCCACCGACGCCATTCGCCGCGGTCACCGCCTCCCCCACTCCGTTCTCTCTACCACTCGCCGTAGTCGCCGCACCAAGCACACCCGCTCGCGCCGCCGCCTGAGCTCGCCGCCGACGTGGCTCCGGCCACGCAACGGCCCCGTCATCCTGTCCACGGACCTCGCCGCATCTCGTAGGGCCCGTAGATGCCTCGCATGCGCCGACTCGTCCACCGTAGCCTCGATCCCGAGCTCACCCGAGCTCCGACGACCGCCAAGATCGTCGCCGGCGACAACTCCGGCCACCCTAGCCTCCGCCACCACCACGGTTGGATGCGGACGAGCGTCCGCATCCCGTAGCTGAGCTCCGCGCACCAAACGGCGCTCTGTAGGCCAATCCCGAGCACCTCCACCGCGTTTGACCCCGCCGGCGGCTAAACACCGGCAGGTTGACCGGTTTGACCGGCTATGATGACATGGCCACTTAATTAGGCACTAATCACCTCCAGTTAGCCCCGAACAGACACTGACAGTGGGCCCCAGGCCACTAACTAAATTAGATTAGTTAGGTTAGTCACTAACGGATGGGACCCACAGTGTCGGTTGACTGGACCGTCTCCATTGATCGATGATGTCGTGGTGGACGCTTAATGTCTTGACAAGAAGAAAGGATTTTCTGGATTTAAAATAAATCAGAAAATCCAGAAAATGTCCTAAATTGTATAAATCATAGAAATTCAACCATAACTCCAATTGAAATAAATTATATATGAAAAATGATCAAAAAATTCAATCTATCCATCTGTACCATTTTCATGCATCTTAGAACAACTTATAGCTGCTGTTTAGGACAAACCATGTAAATGGCATTTAAATAACCACATGTGGAGTTTAAATTTGAATCTTAGGTTCAAACAAACTTCATTTACCTTGTTGCTAGTTGCATTAGGCCAATCAACAGCATATTGCCATGTCACATTCATGCATCATAATATTGCATTGCCTTGATTGTGTTCTTTCTCTGTTGCCGGTGTTTGTCCCCCCTCAGTAGACGTTGTACCGACGGTGAGTTCGATGACACCGATGAAGAACTATATTATCTTCAGAAGTGCCAGGCAAGCAAAACCCCCTTGTTCATTCCGATATAATCCCACTCTCTCGCTCCTGCTCTCTTTTACTGCATTAGGACAACAACGATTCAAATGTTACATGCCGCGGTAGTTGAACCCCTTTCCTCTACATGACCTGTCATTCCATAGTAATTAGATGAAACCCACTAGCATGAGTAGGAGTTGTTTGAGCCCTGTTGTGCCTACTCGTTCATGCTTTTTTGTCATGCCTGCTACTGCTTAGAGTTGAGTCAGGTCTGATTCATCGGGAATGAATTGGAATGGTGTGTGAACATGTCCTACTGTGTGTGAGCTAAGTGTGTGAACACGATTTGGTAAAGGTAGCGGTGAGAGGCCATGTAGGAGTACTGGTGGGTTGTCTCATTGAAACCGTCCTCAGGAACTGAGTTCTATGTTTGTGATCCATGAACAGCTACTACCATGCATTGGAATGCTTAGGTGCCCCTCTCGACTTATTAATCAACTCGATCTCTGTCCAGGAGTTGCAACTAGTTTTTGGTGTTTGTAGGATATGTGTTGGGGGCCGTGCGTAGCGCTGACCCTAGGGGTGGGCTATGTTGCGGTAGATACACCGTGGCACGGTGTACCGGGCGCACGGTTGGTGTCTCGGGAACCCTGCTCACATTGTTTGGGGCCGTGAGCGACACCCCGGCCGGATCTCCTTACGGATGGAACCCGAATAGGCGATAAACCTGGACGAGAAACTTGTGTGGTTAGTCAGGTCGTGGCCGACTCCCTCGCCAGGCTTCCGCTTGAAGGTTGCCGAGATACACGACGTGTACATGGTGGTAAGTGGCGAGCGTGTGTGAAGAAGTACACCCTGCAGGGTTAACATCATCTATTCGAATAGCCGTGTCCGTGGAAAAGGACTTACGGGTTGCTGCACAGTTCATAGACAAGTGAAAGTGGATACTCTAAAATGCGCAAGATAAGCGTGAGTGCTATGGATGGCGTTCTCGTAGGGACACGGAGCGGATCCATAGTGGTGTATTGATATGGTGAATATGTGGACTCGCAGCGCCACCTCAAAAGAGTTACTTGCAGTCGTAGTTTAGGATAGCCACTGAGTCAAAGCTGGCTTGCTGCAGTCAAACTCCACCACCCCCTTTGTTGATAATGATGCATATGTAGTTAGTTCTGACGTAAATCTTGCTGAGTACATTTGTACTCACGTTTACCTATTTTATGTTTTTGCAGAGAGACTTCAGTCTCACTAGTAGTTCCGCGTGGACTTCGAAGTTTAGCTTGATACCTCAGCTACGATCTTGTGCCCTCGGCATGATCTGGTAGATAGTCAGGCTTCTCAGCCTTTTTCATTTGTAGATGTCTCAGATTGCACATGTTAAGCTTCCGCTTGTGCTTGTAGCTTGTATGCTGTATGTTGGGTCATGAGACCCATGTTTGTAATATCTCGCCTCCTCGGAGCCTAATGAATAAATACTTGAGTCAGAGAGTTATGTTGTGATGCCATGTTGTATTTACACATATCGAGCATATTGTGTGTATGTTTGAAATGCTTGGTATGTGTGGGATCCGACAAGCTAGTTGTTTATCCTTGGCAGCCTCTCTTATGGGGAAATGTAGTCTAGTGCTTCCTTGAGCCATAGTAGTCTCCTACAGCCCGGTTCACTGAAGTCCTGCTAGCCCAGCACTACTGCTCAGGACACTTGACTGGCCGGCATGTGTTTCACTTCGTTCCTGTGTCTGTCCCTTCGGGGAAATGTCACGCGATGACATCCGGAGTCCTGCCTAGCCTGCTACAGCCCGGGTTCCCGGAGTCCTGTTAGCCCAGTGCTACAGCCCGGATTCACACGCTGCTGACCGACATGCTCGACGTGATTCATGTATGCTTGTCCCCATGGGTTAGTGCCGCTTTGGGTTCACTACTAGCCATGTCGGCCCGGGTTCTCTGTCATATGGATGCTAGCGACACTATCATATATGTGAGCCAAAAGGCGCAAACGGTCCCGGGCCATGGTAAGGCGACACCCGTGGGAATACCGTGCGTGAGGCCGCAAAGTGATATGAGGTGTTACCGGCTAGATCAATGTGACTTAGAATCGGGGTCCTGACAGCTTTGGTATCAGAGCCTGACTGCCTATAGGATTACCAAGTCAAACCGGTCGAAGTTGTGTCTAGAAATGCTTTAGTTATGTAAGGGAATTGATTGTGGAAGGGAACGTAAGGCTCTTTTTACTCCTTATACCTCATGGCCTTCTGATCTGAGTCATCCTCTTCTCTTCTACGGTGTTTAAGAACTAGGCTTCTCGTCTATCTATCAGGATGATGTGTTACTAATCCATAGACCTTTAAGATTGTTGGTATAACTATTTGCATTGGATATATATATGTTATATATATAATGTATGTCCAAAAAATATGCCATTTATTAAGGAGCTCTGGAATAATATAACTAGCTCCTATAAAAATTGGCATAAGAAAATAAAATGATTTAGTATTTTTATTGAATCAAAACAAATGTCAGAAAAATAGAAAAGTTAAACAAAAAGGAAAAAGCTTACAGGGCCGACTTACTGCGGCCGGTTCCTCGTGGCTTGGCCCAAGACTATGCGGCTGGCTGCCCGGGCCAGCCCAGCCCACCTGTCCCCCTTCCCTGTCGTCTTCCTCCCGCCAGAGGCAGGCGCGTGCGACGCTGCACCGCCAAGGCCGCGCCACCTCCTCCCTCCCACCCTGCCTGTCCCTCCGCCGATGCGTCTGGACGACGCCACGCGCCCCCGGACCCGCTCACTCTCCCCAGTCCTCTCCTCTCCTCTCCCTAGCTCTCTCTCTCTCACGGCCGAGCGCCACCGTTGCCGTAGCCACCCCCTCCCCCTCGCCTCTCCGACACGCGCGGGAGCTTCGCCTCCTTGCGCTGAAGCCCTCCGTCGAGCCACGCAAGCCGGAGCGCCCCGTGGAGCCGTCGCCGTCGCCATCTTCGCCTCCGGCCGCCGGAGATCCCCTCGCCGCCCCGCTTCGCTCCGGTTCCTCCCCGAGCTCGCCGTTGGCCTCGTCGCAACCGCAGTGAGCTCCTGCCCCTGCTCCCCTTCTCCGCTCCCTCTCTTGCACGCCGTAGCTGCTGCACCGCGCACACCCGAACGCCGGCCGCCGCGGCCGAGCTCCTTGCCATTTTCTTCGGCCGCCCCAGCCCCTGCAACCACCACCGTTGGACGCACCGCATCGCGGCCGTTCCAACGAGACCATCCACAAGACGCTCGTCGCCGGAGTCGCCGGACGAGGAGCGCCGCTGGCCCTGCTTAAGGCCGGCGGCTAATCGTCACTTTGCCGACGTGGCCTTCATTAGATTAGGGGCTAACCAACCTCTGGACTAACATTTAGACACTGACAATGGGACCCACTTAGTTAGGTTACCGGCTAACCAAAATAGTTAGATTAACTAATAAAATCTATGGACCCACGCCACAAGATTGATCACGACGTGGCCGTTGACTGGTCCCACCGTCACCACACAAACCAAGATCGTGTCATCGCCAGTGGACCCCACTGGTCAGGTTTGACCGGACCAGCCCTGTTGACCTCCTGACATCACAGTAACGTCATGCTGACGCAGGAAATCTTTTCTGGATTTATTCTTTTACAGGAAATTCCAGAAATTAGCCAAAACTTCTAAAAATCGTAGTAATTCAACCATAGCTCGAAATCAAATAAGTTATATATGAAAAATGATCAGAAAAATCCAATCTATCCATCTGTACCATTTTCATGCATGTTAGAAACAACTTATAGCTGCTGTTTAGCACAAATCTTATAAATGACATTTTAATATCCACATATGGAGTTTGAATTTGAATCTTGGATTCAAAGCAACTTCATTTAATCTGGTTGCTAGTTGCATTAGCTCAAACCACAGCAAATTGCCATGTCACACTCATGCATCATATTGTTGCATTGCATTGATTGTGTTACTTCTCTGTTGCCGGTGTTTGTCCCCTCTCAGTAGACGACGTACCGACGATGAGTTCGATGACACCGATGAAGAACTATATTATCTTCAGAAGTGCTGTGCAAGCAAAACCCCTTGTTCATTCCGATATAATCCCACTCTCGCTCCTGCTCTCTTTTACTGCATTAGGACAACAATGATTCATCTCACATTACTTGTTGCGGTAGCTGAACCCCTTTATCCTCTGCATGACTGTCATTCCACAAGAAATAGATGAAACCCACTAGCATGAGTAGGAGTTGTTTGAGCCCTGTTGTGCCTACTCATTCATGCTTGTTTGTCATGCCTGCCATCGCTTAGAGTTGTGTCAAGTCCGATTCATCGGGAATGAATTGGAATGGTGTGTGAACATGTCCCATCGTGTGTGAGCTAAGTGTGTGAACACGATTTGGTAAAGGTAGCGGTGAGAGGCCATGTAGGAGTACATGGTGGGTTGTCTCATTGCGGCCGTCCTCAGGAACTGAGTTCTGTGTTTGTGATCCATGACCAGTTACTACCGTGCATTGGAATGCTTAAGTGCCCCTCTCGACTTATTAATCAACCTGATCTCTGCCTGTGAGTTGCAACTAGTTTCGGTGTTTGTAGGATATGTGTTGGAGGCCGTGCGTGGCGCTGACCCTAGGGGTGGGCTATGATGCGGTAGATACACCGTGGCCGGTGTACCGGCGCCCGTTGGTGTCTCGGGAACCCTGCACACATCGTTTGGGGCCGTGAGCGACACCGGCCGGATCTCCTTGGCTGATGGAACCCGAATAGGCGATAAACCTGGACTAGAGACTTGTGTGGTTAGTCAGGTCGTGGCCGACTCCCTCGCCAGGTTTCCGCTTGAAGGTTGCCGAGATACACGACGTGTACATGGTGGTAAGTGGCGACAGCATGTGTGAAGAAGTACACCGCTGCAGGGTTAATATGATCTATTCGAATAGCCGTGTCCGCGGAGAAGGACTTCTGGGTTGCCTATAACAGTTCATAGACAAGTGAAAATGGATACTTTAAAATGCGCAAGATAAGCGTGAGTGCTATGGATGGCGTTCTCGTAGGGAGACGGGAGCGGGTCCATAGTGGTGTATTGATATGGTGAATATGTGGACTCGTAGCGCCACCTCAAAGGAGTTACCTGCAGTCGTAGTTCAGGATAGCCACCGAGTCAAAGCTGGCTTGCTGCAGTCAAACTCCACCACCCCCTTTGTTGATAATGATGCATATGTAGTTAGTTCTGATGTAAGTCTTGCTGAGTACATTTGTACTCACGTTTGCCTATTTTATGTTTTTGCAGAGAGATGTCAGTCTCGCTAGTACTTCTGTGTGGACTTCGATGTTTAGCTTGATACCTCAGCTACGATCTTGTGCCCTCGGCAGGATCTGGTAGATAGTCAGGTTTCTCAGCCTTTTTCATTTATAGTTGTCTGTACTCAGACATGTTAAGCTTCCGCATGTGTTTGACTCAGTATGTTTCGAATCTTTGGGTCGAGAGACCCATGTTTGTAATATCTCGCTCCTCGGAGCCTAATGAATAAATACTTTGAGTCATGGAGTTATGTTGTGATGCCATGTTGTATTTACACATATCGAGCATATTGTGTGTATGTTTGAAATGCTTGGTATGTTTGGGATCCGACAATCTAGTTGTTTATCCTTGGAAGTCTCTCTTATGGGGAAATGTAGTCTAGTGCTTCCTTGAGCCATAGTAGTCCGCTACAGCCTGGTTCACCGAAGTCCTGCTAGCCCAGCACTACTGCTCAGGACACTTGACTGGCCGGCATGTGTTTCACTTCGTTCATGTGTCTGTCCCTTCGGGGAAATGTGGCGCGGTGTCTTCCGGAGTGGTGCCTCGCCTGCTAGAGCCCGGGTTCCCGAGTCTGTTAGCCTGCTACAGCTCGGATTCACACTGCCAATCGACATGCTCGATGTGATTCATGTATGCCTGTCCCCATGGGTTAGTTCCCCTTTGGGTTCACGACTAGCCATGTCGGCCCGGGTTCTCTGTCATATGGATGCTAGCGACACTATCATATGAGGTGTCGGGCCATGGTAAGGCGACACCCGTGGGAATACCGTGCGTGAGGCCGCAAAGTGATATGAGGTGTTACCGGCTAGATCGATGTGACTTGGAATCGGGGTCCTGACAGCTTGTCAAATCCTAGCTAGTCCATGCATTAGAGTGTTGCATCATGTTTACCTTTCATCAGAAACTTGAAATGGGGAAGACAGAACCCCCAAAACCCCTCTGAATCCTACTAGGGTTATTAAAATATTTTCAATGAACCTGAAATGCCGTTCTAAAAAGTTCACCCTCTTTGTCTTGGGTTAGAACCTCTGGCAAAATAGGTGCACAATTTCCTAGGTCAACAGAAGGTCATTGAATTAAAGCATATGTAATTTGCATTTGGGCATTTAAATGCTAGTAAGGATTTTAGATGCTCAAATAATTCTGAAAATAAGTGTGGGCTGTTGGAGATATTCTAAACAGAGCCCCTGATTATTTCCAGGATTTTTAGAAGTGCCTAACTATTTTTTAATAAGTCTACAAACTCAGAAAAATAGAAAAAGGAAAACAGAAAGCAAGGCTTACCTGGCGCTCACCTGGCAAGCCCACCTGCTGGCCCAGCCCAGCCACCGCTACAGCGAGCTTCTTGGCTAGGCCAGGCAGGCAGCCAGGTGCTCTACGGCGGCACCCGAGCACGCCACGCAGCTGCTCACCGCCCTGCCTCCTCCCCGCACCGTCCTGCCACCTCGGTTCGGTCGGCCACTCCTCCCCCAAGCTCGCAGACATCCCTTCTCCTCCCCAGCTCCTCTCCCTCGCTCGCCCGCACCATGGCCGACGCCGTCGCGCCCGCGCCACCGTGAAGCTCGCGTCCTCCGTCGTCTCCGTGCTGTGCCACCATGTCCGTTCGCTCCGCCATCGTCGACTACATCGAGCAGGTTGAGCCCCGAGCACTCGCACGCTCTACAACACCTTCACCGACTCCTTCTCCGTCGATCACCGCCAGAGATCCCCATCGCCGTCGCCACTGCATCACCTCGTCCCCGACCTCGCCGACTGCTTTGCCGTACTCGCCGTAAGCCCAGCTACCTCCCCATCCTCTCCGTTTGCCTTCTCGTGCATCGTAGCTGCCGCACGAAGCATCACCGCACGCGCCACCGCCGAGCTCGTCGCTAACGTGTCTCCGGCCACCCACTGGCCACGCCACCTTGTCCACTAACTTCACCACATCCCCAGGAACCCGTAGCACCACTCCACGCACCTCGCCGTGTCCTGAAGCCTTGGGTTCACTTTCACCCGACTCCGGCGACCGCCTAGCTCCTCGCCGGCGATGTTTCCGGCCACCCCGAGCTCAACCACCGCCACCAAACGCCGCGGCTTGTCTCCGGCTACCCGTAGATGGTCTCCGCCGTCCTTTTGGTCGCCGGAACGCACAATCACACTCTCGCCGCCGCGTCTGGCTTCGCCAGCGGTTAAACGTCGGCGGGTTTGACCCCGTTGACGGAGTTGACTAAGTGGGGCCCCTTTGCTAATTAAACTAGTTTAGTTTTAACTATAATTAGTTAGTTAAATTAACTACTGACATGTGGGACCCATTGGTCAGGTTGACCTGGACGCCCCCGTTGACCACTGACGTCACCCTGACGCACTGCTGACGCAATAACTAATTCTGGATTTATTTGTATTCAGAAAATTCCTGAAATTGTTGCAAACTTCAAAAATTCATAGAAATTAATCTGTTACTCCAAATGCAAAGTTTTATATATGATTTTTGATCAGAAAAATTCAATCTATCCATTGGTAATGGTTTCATGCATGACAGAACAAGTTAACCTTGCTGTTTAAGCAGAATAAGATAATGCACTAATATGGCTATGTTAAATGAGCTAACATTTGAATCCTTGATTCAAATGAGTTCATTCCTTTCTCGTTCTAGCTTGCATTAGGCCAACACACATTCATATTGCCATGTCATAGCATGCATCATATTGTTGCATATCGTCATGTGTTGATTATGTTCGGTGTGTCTTTCGTGGTAGGTTCTGTCTCCGAGGATAATCCCGAATATCCATCTGAAGGGCAGTACCCTACTACCACTTCATCAGGCAAGCAACCCATTGATCATTCCGATACAAACCCATGATCTCGCTTCTGCTCTTGTTTACTGCATTAAGACAACGCGATTCAAACTGTTGTGTCTTGCGGTAGTTGAACCCACTTCCTTTGCATGACCTGTCATTGCCACAAAGAACTAGATGAAACCCACTAGTATGTGTAGGAGTTGATTGAGCCATGTTTGTGTTTCCTACCATGCTGTGCTTGCTATGCTTAGAGTTGTGTCAGGTCTGGCTCATCGGGATGATGAACTAGAGTGAAAGGTTTTGTTGGTAATGAGAGTGAAGTGTTGAACACGATTTGGTAAAGGTATCGATGAGAGGCCATGTAGGAGTACATGGTGGGTTGTTTCATTGAAGTCGTCCCTAAGAACTGAGATCTGTGTGTGTGATTTAAGACTTAGCTACTACCACGCATTGGGATCCTTAATTGACCCTCTCGACTTATTAACCACTCTTGTCCTCTGTCCGGGAGTTGCAAAGTAGTTTCTGGTGTTTGTAGCATCTTTGCCGCACGCAACGCTGACCTTAGGGGTGGGCTGTGTTGCGGTAGGCACGTGGCCCGGTGTACCGATTCGCCCGTTTGGTGTCTCGGGAACCCTGCACACATCGTTCGGGGCCGTTAGTGGAAACCTCGGCCGTACTCCCTGCGGATGGAACCCGAATAGGCGATAAACATGGACTAGGGACACGTGTGTTTAGTCAGGTCGTGGCCGACACCCTCGCTGGACTTCCGCTTGAAGGTTGCCGAGTACATGTCGTGTAGCAGCGATAAGTGGTGAGAGCGTGTGTGAAGAAGTACACCCCTGCAGGGTATGAAACAATTCGAATAGCCGCGTCCGTGGTAAAGGACTACTTGATCACCTATACAGTTCATAGACAAGTAAATGGATACTACTAAAAGCCTCAAGATAAGTGTGAGTACCGCGGATGGCCCTCTCGTGGGTTGACGAGAGAGGATCCACGGTGGAGTATTGTGATGGTGATTAGTGGACTGGGTAATGCGACAAATGATTTTCAAGTGGTGTCACGTAGGATAGCTTAGCCAAGAGTCAAAGCTGGCTTGCTGCAATAACCCCACTACCTTCTTGAGAATGTGCATGTATAGTAGGACTCTGTTGTAAGACTTGCTGAGTACCTCCGTACTCATGTTTGCTTAATTAAAGTTTTCAGACGACAACACCGCCCCTCCGATGGGTTCTTTGTAGACCTTGACGTCGGCGAGCGACTAGCTACCCAAGTGGTGATCCAAGGCTTGTGAAGGGCCACTGGAGATAGAAGGGCTTCGTCAAGCCTTCTTTGTTTTTAGTGTCTGTACTCAGACTAGTTTGCTTCCGCACGTGCTTGTATGTTTGTATGACTTGAGTGTCGGGTCATGTGACCCCTATCTGTATGGATATGTTATGTATGGCTCCTCGGAGCCTCTTAAATAAAGTACTTTGAGTTGTAGAGTTTTGTTGTGATGCCATGTTGTATGTACTCATATCGGGCATATTGTGTATATGATTGAAATGCTTGGTATGAGTGGGATCCGACAATCTAGTTGTTTATCCTTGGCAGCCTCTCATATGGGGAAATGTAGTCTAGTGCCTCCTGAGCGATAGTAGTCCGCTACAGCCCGGTTCATTGGAGTCCTGCTAGCCCAACACTACTGCTCTGGACACTTGACTGGCCGGCATGTGTTTCACTTTGTTCTGTGGTTGTCATCCCTTCGGGAAATTTCACGCGGTGACATCCGGAGTCCTGCCTAGCCTGCTACAGCCCTGGTTACCGGAGTCCTGTTAGCCCAGTGCTACAGCCCGGATTCATACGTTGATGACCGACATGCTCGATGTGGTTCATGTATGCCTGTCCCCATGGGGTAGCGCCGCTTTGGGTTCACGATTAGCCATGTCGGCCCGGGTTCTCTGTCATGTGGATGCTAGCGACACTATCATATACGTGAGCCAAAAGGCGCAAACGGTCCCGGGCCATGGTAAGGCGACACCCGTGGGAATGTCGTGCGTGAGGCCGCAAAGTGATATGAGGTGTTACCGGCTAGGTCGATGTGACTTTGAATCGGGGTCCTGACAGCGTTGGCATCAGAGCCGGACTGCCTGTAGGTTCGCTAAGCCAAACTGGTCGATCTCGAGACTAGAAATGCTTTAGTTATATGTAGGGGAATTGATTGTGGGAGGGACGTAAGGCTATTTTACTCCTTTACCTTATGCCCTTTGATCTGAGTCATCATCTTTTCATTCTACGTGGGTATAGGACTAGGCTCTCTTCTCTCTAATAGGTTCACGTGTTACTAATCCGTAGTAACTTATAGGATTGTTGGTTACCAGCCTCAATTCAGTTTCTACTACCGTTAGTATGTTATCAGTTGAACCAGAACCTTGATATGATGTTGTTGAGTGGTTTTGCAATCTGATTTAGAATGTCTCAAATCTATTCTTGAGCATTTACAGATGTTATGCTATCTGATTCCCCCTAGAAATTCTAATGTGTTTGCATTTTTGCTGTGCTTTCAGATGGCCACTCGTGCTCAAAACCAAGTGGTTCGCCTGACAAGGTGCATCGATGTGCCCGGTCATACGGCTATGTTAGTCCGGGTAATGATTGAGACGGGTTGCCGTTGGTATCCCGAATACACCGTCGAAGAGCAATTCCGAGACTTTAATCAAAGCCAATACCTCTGCCTTTGTCAGGATATTTCCTTCTTATCCTGGATCGACTGAGCCCCTTCACCACTCCTATGGACTCGGGGTCACTATCAAGATAGCTGTGCAGGATGCTGCATACTCTATGATGACCATCATGCGAGTCAGGACTGGCCTGCTTCGGAACACCGACTTCCGTTACATTCCAGCTTCGCTCCCGAGGGCGCCAGGGTATCTTCAGGCTATCTATGCTGATTCCACTCAGGAGGACTCACTAACCCGCACCACTCCTGAGATGCTCGAGGATAAGGACCGAGAGAATCGGGCCTTGAGAATGGAGCTTTTCAACACCCGTGCCGATCATTGGGCCACTTTGACTCGGTTTGCACCGGCTGTGCAAGCTGGATGCA
The DNA here is from genome assembly GCA_021605145.1 of Aegilops bicornis. Lineage (NCBI taxonomy): Eukaryota > Viridiplantae > Streptophyta > Magnoliopsida > Poales > Poaceae > Aegilops > Aegilops bicornis. The sequence continues at coordinate 128,248,993 of CM038671.1, forward strand.
TGGATACGAGGGATCTGTATCCTGTGAGATCTGCTCTGCCAGACATGATGGATTGGCGTGATGTGGGAGGCATCACCCCACCCCGTGGTCCCCGCAGGCCACTGTTTGTTGGTCCAAGACCTCATCCTAGCCCCTATGGTCCACAAGCTCCTCAGGACCGTCTGTTTCTGAATAATCATGTTGAGCTTCCAGGCTATGGAGGTGACTTCTATGATGACTACTACGGAGCTGTCTGAGTTAGTATTAGTATCACTAGTATTGTAATATTTATAGTTCCACCGTCCTGCGTGACCTGTGGAATATGACTTAGTGTGAATCAATTCCGGAAGTGTACAAAAATAATGTATAGGAGCTTGGAATGCTGCCGATGAGATGTAAGGCCTTTCACCGTAGTTGTACTCTAGCCGGGCTTGTACTAAACTATGAATGGTGTGTATGACCGTTGGTATATATATGGCAGTTTCTATATTACCATGTCATACGGATGAACATCTCTGCATTCCGTGTTATCCATTACATTCCGCACTTCCTTGCCAAATTTTTCCATCCTTGTCTAAACCGTTGTCTTGTTTCCTAGGATGGTCAACACCCGCAACAACCCTGCTGCTCCGGAGCAGGGAGAAGCTAGCGCAACTAGGAATGTAAATCTGCCTCAACCGCCTTCTCTGGCCGAAGTTATGATGGAGGTAGAACGCAACAAGCGTGAGACCAATCGCTTGCTGGAGCAGATTGAGTAGAATACCGCACGCCAGCCAAGGAATGACCTGGTGTCAATCAATGACTTTGTCAAGCTGTATCCACCGAAGTTTAAGCACTCCGTTGAGCCTCTCGATGCGGATGACTGGCTTCGCAGCATCACCCACAAGCTAGTTCTGCCAACGTAGCCAATGCTGATAAAGTTACTTTGCTTCCTATCACCTCGAAGGCCCCGCTAGCCTTTGGTGGGAGAAATTCGAGGCTATGCGCCCGGTTGGCCAAATCACTACCTGGGCTGAGTTCAGTGCGGCTTTCCGTGAGCATCACATTCTGGAAGGTCTCATGGATCGCAAGCGGGAAGAGTTCTGCAACTTCACCCAGGGTAGACTGACTGTGGATGCATACAGTCGCGAGTTTGGAAATCTAGCACGATATGCTTCTGAAGAGGTATCTACCGATGCCAAGAAGCAGGCAAGGTTCCGCAAGGGACTTAGCCCCGAGCCCCGAGCTTCGACGTGATCTTCGTCTGCACGAGTGCACCTCCTTCCAGAAGTTAGTCAACAAGGCTATCGGTCTTTGGCCCGGACAGTCGACTTTGAAGCTTCACGCAAGCACTCCGTGACTTTGGTTCTTCATCCGCTCTGGATCTCGAAGCGCCAGTGTGGATTCCAAGCACCGCTCTACCACCCAGATTTACTCGAGGCCATCCTTTGAGGCGCCTCGCCCCAACCAGCTTTGCACCGCCTAAGGCCTATGGTGGCCCGCTGCTAGTGCTGCTCCACGTCCCAATGTGATAACTTGTTTCAAGTGTGGAGAGACGGGTCACTACATCCGTGGATCGTCCCCGAACAACCCGGTCAGATCGGAAAGTCATTGGCCGTGGTAAGCCAGGCGGGAAAGGTGCTCTACGCCAAAACCAGCCGCCCTTTGCCGTGGCCATGTCAACCACGTTTCAGTGAGGAGACCCATGAGGATCCCAACGCCGTTCTCGATGCGCTCCTTGTTAATTGCCATCCGCAACTGTTCTCTTTGATCTTTGGAGCATCGTATTCATTTATTTCTGAGAGCTATGCTCGATTGCACAACACCACATTTTGTGACATGCACACCTCCATGGAAATTCAGACTCCTGGTTCTAGATGGCAAACCTCTAGAATAAGTCATGGGAATGAAATCCTTATCGACAGATTAGTCTTCCTTGCATCACTAATAGCTCTCATGTCCTCGGACATAAACATCATCTTGGGTATGGACTGGATGTCAGCCCATTATGCCAAGATTGATTGCTCTACTAGAACTGTTCAACTCACCCACCCTTCGGGCAAGACAGTCAATGTTTTGACCCGAGTGTCTGAGCGTCAGCTCTACTCCTTAAATGCCAACCCCCTTCCAGACCTTGAAGATATTCCGGTAGTCCGTGACTTCCCGGATGTCTTTCCAGAAGAACTGCCAGGTGTTCCACCTGACAGAGATGTCGAGTTCGTGATAGACCTTGTTACAGGAACCATCCCAATCTCTAGAAGACCTTATAAGATGGCACCCTTAGAACTAGCCGAGCTTAAGAAACAACTCGATGAGTCCTTGCAAAAGGGTTTCATCCGTCCTAGTTCTTCTCCATGGGCTTGCCCCGTCCTCTTCGTTAAGAAGAAGGATGGAACGGATCGGATGGTTGTAGATTACCGACCTGTCAATTTGGTCACTATCAAGAACAAGTATCCGCTCCCCAGGATCAACGACCTGTATGATCAGCTCGCTGGATCCTCAATCTTTTCCAAGATGGATTTGATGTTGGGCTACCATCAAATCAAAATCAAGAATGGGGACATTCTTAAAACGGCCTTTGTTACTCGTTATGGCCAATACGAGTACACCGTCATGTCGTTCGGGTTAACCAATGCTCCAGCCACTTTCTCTCGGTTAATGAACTCAATCTTCATGGATTATTTGGATAAATTTGTCGTGGTTTACCTCGATGATATACTCATCTACTCCAAGAATGAGGAAGAACATGCCGAACATCTAAGGCTAGTGTTGATGAAACTTCGAGAGCATCGCCTTTATGCCAAATTCTCTAAGTGTGAGTTTTGGTTGCGGAAGTAACCTATCTAGGCCATGTAATCTCTGGTAAGGGCATTCTGTCAATCCCGGCGAGTTCAAGCCGCCCTTGATCGGACTCCACCTGAATCGGTCAAGCAAGTTCGGAGTTTCCTCGGTTTAGCGAGCTATTGTCGCCGCTTCGTAGAGAATTTCTCCAAGGTTGCACAGCCTCTAACCGAACTCCTCAAGAAAGATAAAAAGTCGAGTGGACCCCACAGTGCGAGTTTAGCTTTCAGGAACTGAAAAGACGCCTGACATCTGCTCCCGTACTTGTTCCACCAGATTTTTCTAAGGACTTTGTTATCTATTGCGACGCCTCGCGACAAGGACTAGGTTGCATACTCATGCAAGATCGTCATGTGATTGCCTCACGCTTCTCGGCGATTCGTCCACATGTGGATAACTATCCCACACACGATCTAGAGCTTGTAGCAGTGGTCCATGCACTCAAAACATGGTGACTTTACCTTCTTGGTAATCGTTGTGAAATTTACACTGATCACCAAAGTCTGAAATACATCTTCACCCAACCGGATTTGAATCTCAGGCAAAGACATTGGATCGAGTTGATTACGGATTACGACTTAGGAATATCTTACACCCCAGGCAAAGCCAATGTCATGGCTGATGCACTAAGTCGTAAATCTTATTGTAACAACCTGATGTTACAACAAAGTCAACCACTTCTCCACGAGGAATTTAGTAAGCTTAACCTTCACATTGTTCCTCGAGGATTCCTTTTCCACCCCGGTGGCGAAACCCAACCTTACTGATCAAATCATAACCGCCCAGCGGTATGATAGAGGATTATCTCGGATCAAGGAGAACATTGCTAGCGGAGCTGCTAAGTGTTTCTCCATAGATGAGCGAGGTGTTGTCTTCTTTGAGAACCGCTTGGTGGTTCCCAAGAAACAACAGCTACGACAACTGATCCTCAAGGAAGCTCATGAATCTCCTCTCACCATTCATCCTGGTAGTTCTAAAATGTATCAAGACCTACTGAGGGTGTTCCGGACTAGGGGGTGTCCAGATAGCCGAACTATCATCATCGGCCGGACTCCAAGACTATGAAGATACAAGATTGAAGACTTTGTCCCGTGTCCGGATGGGACTTTCCTTGGCGTGGAAGACAAGCTTGGCGATACGGATATGTATATCACCTACCTTTGTAACCGACTCTATGTAACCCTAACCCTATCCGGTGTCTATATAAACCGGAGGGTTTTAGTCCGTAGGACGAACAACAATCATACCATAGGCTAGCTTCTAGGGTTTAGCCTCTTTGATCTCGTGGTAGATCCACTCTTGTAACACACATCATCAATATTAATCAAGCGGGACGAGAGTTTTACCTCCATCAAGAGGGCCCGAACCTGGGTAAAACATCGTGTCCCTTGTCTCCTGTTACCATCCGCCTAGACGCGCAGTTCGGGACCCCCTACCGAGATCTGCCGGTTTTGACACCGACATTGGTGCTTTCATTGAGAGTTCCTGCGTATGCGTCACCGATAGGCCCGATGGCTCCTTCGATCATCAACAACGACGCAGTCCAGGATGAGACCTTTCTCCCCGGACAGATCTTCATATTCGGTGGCTTTGCACTCCGAGCCAATTCGCTTGGCCATCTGGAGCAAATCGAAAGCTACGCCCCTGGTCGTCAGGTCAGAGTTGGAAGTTTAAACTATACGGCCAATATCCGCGGAGACTTGATCTTTGACGGATTCGAGCCGCAGCCAAGCGCGCCGCACTGTCTCGATGGGCATGATGTAACTCTGCAGCCGAACAGTGCCCTGGAGGCCGCACCAGTATCCGCTCCGACCCTTAACCCGGAGCCAGATTCCCCGATCGAGGACGAGTGGTTGGAGACCGCCTCGGGGGCTACAATCTCTACGGCGATCGAGCCGAACTCCATCCCTGTCCTTGGCGAAGACCTCGACTCCAGGGTGCCGGACTCCTCTCCGGACTCCGAAACCCCTGCGCCCCTGCCAATCGAATCCGATTGGGCGCCCGTCACGGAGTTCACTGCCGCGGACATCTTTCAGCACTCGCCCTTTGGTGACATCCTGGATTCACTAAAGTCTCTCTCTTTATCCAAAGAGCCCTGGCCGGATTACGGTCAGGAAGGTTGGGATGCGGACGACGAAGAAATTCAAAGCCCACCCACCACCCACTTTGTAGCCGCTGTCGACGATTTAACCGACACGCTAGACTACGACTCCGAAGACATCGACGGTATGGACGACGAGACCAGAGACGACCAATACCCAGAGCCTACTGGGCACTGGAAGGCCACCTCGTCATATGAGATATACATGGTGGACATCACAAAAGTTGGGAACGGCGTTGGTACAACGGAGGATGACCCTCCAAGAAACAGCCAAGCGCCCGGCGTCGGCGCGCGCTCTAAATCCACCACAGCAAGAATGAAGATTCCGGCACCGGAGATAACAACACACCGACAAAGTGCGAAGACAATCCACTCCAGCAAGATCCAGTAGCGGGGAGGATGGAGACGCCAGCCCTCACGAGAGAGCGGCAGAAGAAGAGGTAGAGGATTATATGCCACCCTCCGGAGACGAAGCAAGCCTCGACGACGATGAATTCGTCATCCCTGAGGATCTCGTCGAACAAGAGCGTTTTAGACGCAGGCTTATGGCCATGGCAAATAGCCTCAAGAAAAAGCAGCAACAACTTAGAGCTGATCAGGATCTGCTAGCCGACAGATGGACTGAAGTCCTCGCAGCCGAAGAGCATGAGCTCGAACGCCCCTCCAAAAGCTACTCTAAACGCAATCTACCCCCCCCCCCCCCGATTAGAGGAGGAGGCTTACGAACCCGCATCACCAGGAGACAATACGGATGACCGACCACCCCGTGGTCACGACAGAGCGGCCTCTAGGCCCTTCACTAGAACCGTGCCCGGCATCGCTCAAAAAGCACTGCCCACGAGTGGTAACGCTCCGGACCTGCGGGATATATTGGAGGACAAGGCAAGACAATCAAGATCGATCTATGGATCGGCGTGGGCATACGGTATGTGACGACAACCGTCGCGCGGACCTGATAAGTCCGCCGGGCCGAACAAAATGCAGACAAAGCTCTTTTGAGCTCCGTCGTGACATCGCCAAAGATGCAGGCGCCAAGACACCCACTATGCTTCACGCAGACGAACTAATGGATCATCAAATCCCCGAAGGGTTTAAACCCGTCAATATTGAATCCTATGATGGCACAATAGACCCCGCGGTTTGGATCGAAGACTATCTCCTTCACATCCACATGGCCCGCGGTGACGATCTTCACGCCATCAAGTACCTCCCCTCAAGCTTAAAGGACCAGCCCGGCATTGGTTCAACAGCTTGCCAAAGACGATCAATTGGGAGGTGGGAGGACCTGGAAGCAGCATTCCTCGATAACTTCCGGTGGCACTTATGTGCGACCACCAGACGCGATGACCTAAGCCACATAATTCAGCAGCAGACGAATCGGCCGGACAATTTTGGACACGGTTCTTAACCAAGAAAAACCAAATCGTCGACCGTCCGGATGTGGAGGCCCTCATGGCCTTCAAGCATAACATCATGACGAGTGGCTTGCCCGGCACCTAGGACAGGAAAAGCCGAAATCCATGGCAGCCCTCACATCACTCATGACCCGCTTCTGGCGGGTGAGGACAGTCAGCTAGCACGCAGCAACAACCTCAAAGAAAAATTCTGGCAGTCCGGACTTCAAGGACCAAAATGGCAGGCCGCGTCGTAACAAAAACAAACGCCGCATTAACGGCGACAATATTGAGGATACGGCACTCAATGACGGATTCAGAGGCTCTAAACCCGGTCAGTGGAAAAAGCCATTCAAAAGTACTACTCCGGGTCCGTCCAATTTGGACCGAATACTGGACCGCTTGTGCCCGATACACGGCACCCCCGAAAAGCCAGCTAACCACACCAACAGGGACTGTTGGGTATTCAAGCAGGCAAGTTAATTGCCGAAAACAATGACAAGGGGCTGCATAGCGATGACGAGGACGAGACCCAACCACCGAACAATAAAGGATGTAAGGTTTCCCCACAAAAGTGCAGACGGTGAACATGATATACGCAACGCACATACCCAAAAGGGAGCGGAAGTGTGCACTCCGAGATGTCTACGCGATGGAGCCAGTTGCCCCGAAGTTCAATCCATGGTCCTCCTGCCCGATCACTTTTGACCGAAGGGACCACCCCACCAGCATCCGCCACGGCGGATTCGCCGCACTGGTCTTAGACCCAATCGTTGATGGATCTCACCTAACCAGCGTCCTGATGGACGGCGGCAGCAGCCTGAACCTGCTTTACCAGGATACAGTGTGCAAAATGGGCATAGACCCCTCAAGGATTAAACCTACCAAAACGACCTTTAAAGGCGTCATACCAGGTGTAGAAGCCAATTATGCAGTGCTCAATTACACCGGAAGTGGTCTTCGGATCCCGGATAACTTCCGAAGCAAGGAGTTAATCTTCGACATAGTCCCGTTCATAGCGGCAATAATGCCTTGCTCGGACGCAGCGTTTGCAAAGTTCAACGCGGTGCCGCACTACGCATACCTCAAGCTCAAGATGCCAGGCCCTCGAGGAGTCATCACGGTCAACGGAAACACTGAACGTTCTCTCGCGGTAGAAGTGCAATGCATCCTCTTAAGTCAATTCTCGAGTCCGGCCGTTAAGCAGCCGAACACAGCTAAGCGCGCCCGGAGTAACCTACAACAAGACCACCTGGCACGTTCCGAGCACGCGTAGCAATGCGGCCCCAACCCCAGCTCCTGCGAAACGTCTAAGCAGGTCCTTCGCGTACACCATTACGCTCTGAAGATACCATGGGCATGGGGAGAGGGGCACGACCACGACAAACCCAGACTGCGGCTCAACCACACCAGGGGCTCTCAAGTGTGTCGTTCCTTTTTTCTTTTCTTTTTACCTTTTACTTTTTACCCACAGGACTCCGTTTGTCAGAGGCCCTGTCCGGCAGCAGACCTGCCGAACTCACGATGCAACAGCCAGGGAAGGATAAAGGCTACAACGAATATACAGGTGGTCTCCATTACGAGCATTTTTATACACCAATCTACAGCCTACCCCTGGAGGGGGACATGTTTAATCGTCCCATACCTTGCTTATCGCACTATTTGTATCGTTCTGCATTCGTAGCATCAGTTATTGAATAAAACAATGCAGCACCTTTTTGCTTATAATTGCATTTCTTTTTCATACATATGTTCATTCACGGCATGTTGCATCCGTACACTTTGGTACGGCTAATATACACTAGGGGCTTAGGTTTCCCGCATCATGGTGTGATGAGTCCGAACACTTTCACAAGTGCGGCACCCCGAACTTGTAGCACTATATGCATCGGCTCCGAATCATGTCTTGGGTCAATAGTTGGGTTTGCCCGGCTCCCATGTTTTGGTACCTTACGTTCCGTTCTATCGGCTAAGGTAGAAATAGGAGAACCACTGCGATACCGCCACAGTTGAGCTGGGTTAACGCCTCAGTGGAGAAAGCTAAAACTGACCGTCATGATGAGGCAAGAGCCGTCGCTGTTCGAGAGGTTTTTGCGAGTCCTTAAAGACTTATGCCGCTTAGAGCGAGGGAGCCGGATACTGTCCGGCCAAGGCGTGATAGCGCCCCAAATTCGACCTTCCGAAGACTAGGGGCTTCACGAAATTTAAAATTATAGAATTGCGTGGCTAAGTGAGAGTGTTCAAGCATTATAAGTCCGGTTGCCTTGTTCGCTGTGTTGAGCGCCTCCTAGATGGACCCAAAAATGGGAACAAGAGCGCTCAAGTTTATCCGAACACCCCAAAGACTCGTGGCATGGGGGTTGAAGCCGACGACTTTCCATCTCTTAGATTTGATAAACAGCCGCATGTAAGGTAATATTTTAAATTAACAAGCGTTGCTTAGCGCATATGAACTAAGTTTTCAGCGCAGGATAACAAAATGCGAGTCTACTCAAATATTACATCTTTGGAGCACTCACCTGCAATAGTGCGAGCGCCCTTCAGCACACTCTTATAATACATCTCGGGCGCGATGCTCCTTGCCCTCTGGTGGCGGGTCCGTCCACGAGCCACGGGCATCCATCTTGCCCAGTGCACCTTCTTGCTGGGCAAGGGCCCGACGGGCACCCTCAATACAAGCGGAATGCTTGATAACTTCAACCCACGGGCACACATCCATCGGCCGCCGCGCAGGCCGAAGTAGCTCCCAGCATGGCCTCCTTAGGCCACAACCAACTATGAGGCCCTTCATGGCCTATTTGGCCGCCTTGTGGAGCTCGACCAGCTGCTTCACTGGTCGCTAAAAGCACCGGATGTCCGGCCTCGACATCTTGAGACCGAAGACCTTTTTCCGTCGAGCTCCCTCCTCGGCCCGGTAGAATGCGGCAGCATCGGACACGCTGCGAGGAAGATCTGCGAACAGCTCTGGAGAGCTCCGGTCGGGTAAGCAACAGGTAATTAACTCTCACATGCTTACTTTGCATGAAAAATGCCTTACCCGCTGCTATTTTCTTCACCGCCTCAATCTCCTGGAGGGCCTTGTAGGCTTCGTCCTTAGCGGTTTTGGCACTCTCAAGAGCCGTTGCAAGCTCAGACTCTCGAGTCTTCGAGTCACGCTCCAAGCTCTCATGTTTTTTCACGAGATCCTAGAGCTCTTGCTGTACCTCCGCCACCCGCGCCTCCTGCTTCTCTCGCTCGGTGCGCTCCGCAGCCGCATTATGTTCGGGCACAGCCACCGCCTCCTTCAGGGTCGCCACCTCGTTAGTGGCCCCTGCAATACCCACGTTATCCTTGTCATTTTTCTTGCAACCAAATCCTTTTCTGTAAGGTACAATTCTCATAAGGTATTACTCACCTTCTTTTTCCTCGAGCTGCTTCTTGGCATGACCGAGCTCGTTCTCGGACCGCTCGAGGTTTTCCTTCAAAGTATTGACCTCCGCAGTCAGTGCGGCGGAGGTCAGCAACACCGCCTGCAATCCCATATTGACATATTTTTATGACTCCGGCGTTTATCTTTCTAAAGATCCTCAGTTCGCTTTTCTTTCCAAACACCGAACCGAGCATCGTGGGCTACTCTTGTCTATGCGGTACCATTTTACATATATTGAAATTCTTACCTCAAAGCTCGTTAGAAGGTCGATACCAACTTATCACGCCTAATATGCGACCCTATCCAAAAGGAACTCGAAGGTCCCACCAAGGATAGACCCGCATATTGAAACGCTTTACAAGGTGGATATCATTACATCAACATTACATAATAGATGGGGATACATACAAGAGGCATACACTGCCACACGAATACAACATCACATCATATACAAGATCAACATCCGACTACGGATGAAACATAAACAGAAACTCAAACAATATCCACCCTGCTAGCCCAGGCTGCCGACCTGGAACCTATCCCCTGATCGAAGAAGCGGAAGACGAACTCCAAAACAAGCAAACATCGCTCTCGTGTCCTGATCATCGCAAACCTGTACACGCAATCGGTGGTGTAGTAATCATGAGCCACGAGGACTCCGCAATCCCATTACCACGGGTATCAAGACTAGCAAAGCTTAATGGGTAAGGAAGAGGTAAAGTGGTGAGGTTGCAGCAATGACTAAGCATATATGGTGGCTAACATACGCAAATGAGAGCAAGAAGAGAAACAAAGGAACGATCGTCAACTAGCAATGATCAAGAAGTGATCCTGAACTCCTACTTACGCCGGACATAACCCGAAACCGTGTTCTCCTCTCGATCAACCCGAAAAGAGACACTCACGATTACGCTACGGTTGGTGTATTTTAGAAGAGTTTACTTCAAGTTTACTACAACCGGATATTAACAAATTCCCATCTGCCACATAACCGCGGGCACGGCTCTCGAAAGTTTATACCCTGCAGGGGTGTCCCAACTTAGCCCATGATAAGCTCTCGCGATCAACGATGGATATTCCTTCTCCCTGGGAAGACCCAATCAGTCTCGGAATCCCGGCTACAAGACATTTTGACAGTAATAAAACAAGACCAGCAAGACCTCCCGGCGTGCCGACACCCTGATAGTAGCCGCGCGTATCTCGTCTCAGGCCACGACCGGATGAGCAGTCCGTACAACTAAAACCAGGCCTCGAGTTTCCCCGAGGAGGCGCTGCAAAGGGCTCTAGTTTGGACCAACACTTAGACAAGCATTGGCCTGGGGGGGCTAAAATAAAGATGACCCTTGGGTTAATTACTCCCAAGGGAAATGTAGGTGGTGGTGAGGCAAATGGTAAAACCAATGTTGGGCCTTGCTGGAGGAGTCTTATTCAAAGCGAACTGTCAAGGGGGTCCCATAAATCACCCGACCGCATTAGGGACGTAAAAATCCGGGAACATAATACCGATATGACGGAAAGTAGGGCGGCAAGAGTGGAACAAAACACCAGGCATAAGGCCGAGCCTTCCACCCTTTACCAAGTATATAGATGCATTAATAATATAAGAGATATTGTGATATCCCAACAAAATCCTGTCCACCATGGAGCAATCTTCAACTTCACCTGCAACTAGCAACGCTATAAGAGGGGCTGAGCAAAAGCGGTAACATAGCCAAACAACGGTGTGCTAGGAAGCGTGACAAAAGTTAGAGGTTCATGGCAATTTGGGAGGCTTGAGCAGCAAGTGATAGGTAGCGCAGCATAGCGAAAGAACGAAGCAACTAGCATAGCAATGATAGTAATAAGATCCAAGGTGATGGTCATCTTGCCTGAAATCCCGCTAGGAAGAAGAACGAGTCCATGAAGAAGATGAAGCCACGAAGACGAACCAAGCGTAGACGAACGAATCCTCACGATCATAGCGAAAACAGGAACTAATAAGAAGAAGCACACAACAAGGTAAACACACCACATATGAACAAGGCATGATGCACAACAAGCATGATGCATGACAAAGCTAGATGAGGCTACTCATGGCAAGAGATGATGCAAACAAGAGCAACACATCAAGGCAAGTTTAAATGAGGTCGGGAACAACATATAACAATTCCGGTAAGTCCTCATATGCAAATTTCGAAGTGGTCCAGATCTGAATAAACTTTATGTTCAAGTTGTTAAAAAGCAAGTTAAGATGCACCACGATGATCTACACGAAATTCTAGTCAAGTTACATATAAGGTTCATTAAATTCGGAGCTACGGCCTAGAAGATATGAGCAAAACAAGTTAAACAAGGCATTGATGCAAAATGCATATAAGTAGGCATGTTGGTGAGCTTGAACCACTCACTACAGAGCAATAAATGGCATGGCAAGGCAACTCACAGTAATAAGACATGTTTATGAAGCTAAACATGGCAAGAGCAAATTCATAGAGTGCATAGACCACTAACCACAATCATGGCAACATTGAACTTAATGTTAACAGGCTGACAGCAACATTATTTAGCAATTTTTAGAGCAAGATTACAACAAGCTACAGCTGGCTATAAATGCAACCAGGGGTATGGATGAATAGATCATAACATGTACAACAAAACATGTTTAGTGAACATCTCCAGATTATGCATGGAATGACTTATAGAAGCAGGTTAACATAGCATCATGATATAGCAGATTCAGACAAGCAAAACAGCAACAGCAAGTACCCTAATTAACAAGCTTGATGCACTCACTACAGGAATCACAAAAATACATGGATGACACCAATGTGAAGATGGCATGGCATAGCACAAAACACATGTAGAGCTCATGATCATAAGATGCACACATCAAATGCAACAAAAATGACAAATCATCAAGTTATAACAGTTTCAGCACGTTAACATCATATAGCACTCTTGCAATGAAGCTTCAGGCATCAAGATGAACTCAAATGAACATGATGCAATGGAGCCAAATGAAGGACTCGACGAGGTGAACAATTTGACATATTACACGCACGAAACGGAGCTACGGATGCAGAGATACGGCATGACGAACATAGCACGATAATTACACAGATAATCGGGACTTAGCAGAATTTGGAGGGGGGAAAGTCAACCTCATGTGGCACGGACTTTGAGGCAGGAGGCGGCTCGCCGGAGTTGTGGCCGAGGAGGTCTCCGGCGAGGTCGAGGACGACGCGAGGAGGTGCTCCCGGACGGATCCGGCCGGATCCGGCCGGCTGGCGGGCGACGGCTGGAGGCGGGAGCCGGCGAGGCGCTGATTCGGCGCGGGCGCCGACGGCGTGAGCGAGGCGGTGCCTCGGGCCCGTGGCGGGCGGTGGCCCATGGCAGGGCCGGGCCGAAGCCGGGCAGCCTGGAGGAGAGAGAGGGCGGCGGCGCGCCACGCCAAGCGAGGATTGGGCGCGTGGCGGGCGCCGACGTGGCGAGGCCGGGTTGGTTGGCGACGTGTCCGCGGACATGTCCGGCGCGGATGGACATGTCCGGCGGCGCGAGGAGAAAACTGCTACTGTTTCGGGGGTTTGGACTGCGGAATCTCGGGGGGGATCACATATATATAGGTAGAGGGAGCTAGGAGAGTCCAAATGAGGAGCGGTTTTCGGCCACGCGATCGTGACCGAACGACCGAGAGCATGGAGGGGAGTTAGGTGGGTTTTGGGCCACTTTGGAAGGGTGTTGGGCTGCAAAGAGAAAGGGGCTTTACGGTTACCGGTTAACCGTTGGAGTATCAACGACCTCCAAATGGCACGAAACTTGACAGCGGTCTACGGTGGTATACTAAGGCTACTTGACAAGCCTCGGTCCATTCCGAGAACGTTTAACACCCGCTCACAACGAGAGACGAAAGGGGAACGCCGGAGTGCATAGGAGTGCCGAATGGCGAAAAGGACAACGGGGAAAATGCTCGGATCCATGAGACGAACACGTATGCAAAAAGAAATGCACATGATGACATGATATGAAATGCAGATGATGACATGGCAAAATGCAACACGCAAGCAAATGACATGGCAACACCGACGAATAACTGGCGGACACTGGCGCGATCGAATCCGGGCGTTACAACACTCCTCCACTAACAAGAGATCTCGTCCGAGATCTTAGGACCGAGCAGGGGAAAAGAATGAGGTGAAACAAGAACTCAAGAGAGGAAACAAAGAGTCAAGAGCACTTGAGAAAAGAGAGGAACGACGAGAATGACAAGAATCGAAAGATCACGGAATCAGATAGACTATGAAACAACTCCGGTTAGAACGAGATAAGAAACAAATAAGACTGAAACGATTTAGGCAGCACTCCGAAGAAAAGGATTAATCACTTGGATGAAATAAGAATAAGATTTATTGTATGCTTATCCTCATCCAATATAATTGATGACAACCGGATTTGGCATAATACTTATTCTCGTTGAAAAAGGATTAAGGGGAAACATCGCGTAACTTGAGAAAGTCTTTATGAACCACCGGTAGGATTTGAGAGAACGAATGGATTGATATGCTGATGAAGGAAAAGAATCTTGAACGAACACCGTGAAAAATGAAAATGAACATAGAGAAGACAACGGATCGCTGGAAAGAATTAGAAAAGCACGAAGATACTTGAGGGAATTTGGGGAAAAGAGAACTGAACTAGGCACCGGTACAAATATAGGAACGAACGGAGCTGAGAACTTGAAACGAAGAAATAATCCAAAAAGATGGCCTCCGGATGATCGAGAGCGAAAGCAACACCTGAAATACTCCGGATGGATGAAAAGAATTGCACGGCTGGAAACAATTAGATAGGATAACATCGAGCTAGCACCATGAATCTCCGGGAGAACGGACAAGATTTAAGACAAATTCTACTTCGGTCTCCAAATGACGACGAGAAACACCAACAAAATTTGTTGAGACACTCCAGGGAAACGAAAGGCGAAGAGGTTGAGCCAACAATGAAAATGATTTGGAATCCATCTTGGAAAAGGCATGTGACTGATGTGATCCATTCTTAAATCACACTTGAAAAGAATTGGGAATAGCTCCGGGAAATTAAAAGAGTCGGTAAGATCCTCGAAAAAGACACGTGGGTTAGGGCCCACTAAAAAGAAAAACACCGTTGGAAAGGGATGTTGAACAGATAGATGATGCACCGGAAGAACTGAAATATTTGACTGAGGTGACAACCTCGAATTAATTAGAACACAGACGAATCTCCTAAGATGTCTTCCGAACGCCGGAATGATAAACTGGCGAGAGGCGAACGAGCAAAGAGAACACTTCGAAGGAAAAGAATATGATTAACCCGAAAAACTTGAATTGAGTCCACCGGAGAAGAAAAGAGATGAAGAATGGCGTACAAAACAAGAATTCACCGGTTGAGATAATTTACGAAAGACTGAAGAGGTTCCGCACGAATGAGATAGCTGGTCGAGAGAGAGTCAGACTCCGGGAAGAAAAGGGTGGGTGGGCGGGAAAAACAAAGGCAACTCGGGAGGGGAAACGACGAATATCTTGAAGAGACAACACCGGTTGAAATCATTTTGGAAAGAAAGGCAAAGACTTTGCACGAGTAGGATGGATACTCGATTACGGACTCCGGTTCAAAGAAGAAAAGGGTGGGCGGGTGGGAAAAGAAAACAACTGAGGACTGAACGCAAAGATGAAGAGGCTCGAGTCGACTTGACGAGAAATGCACCGGATCAAAAGAGGTGAGAAACAACGATCGAAAAACCAACTGCGTGATCCTAAAGAAAAATTTTGAAGGGGAAGAGGAGTAATTCAAAACACCTACGTCAAGATTCCTCACCAGAGCGACGAAGGGGCTGAGGAGTAAAAAGAATTCCTACTCTCCGATATAACTAAACTCCGAAAACAGCTTTCTTCTAGACTCAACAACGGCCAAACTACACGATCAATCAAGGGGGCTCCTAAGGTTGGTCGAGGCTCTGATACCAACTTGTCACGCCCAATATGCGACCCTATCCAAAAGGAACTCGAAGGTCCCACCAAGGATAGACCCGCATATTGAAACGCTTTTGCAAGGTGGATATCATTACATCAACATTACATAATAGATGGGGATACATAGAAGAGGCATACACTGCCACACGAATACAACATCACATCATATACAAGATCAACATCCGACTACGGATGAAACATAAACAGAAACTCAAACAATATCCACCCTGCTAGCCCAGGCTGCCGACTTGGAACCTATCCCCTGATCGAAGAAGCAGAAGAAGAACTCCAAAACAAGCAACATCGCTCATGATCATCGCAAACCTGTACCTGCAACTGGTGGTGTAGTAATCTGTGAGCCACGAGGACTCAGCAATCCCATTACCATGGGTATCAAGACTAGCAAAGCTTAATGGGTAAGGAAGAGGTAAAGTGGTGAGGTTGCAGCAGCGGCTAAGCATATATGGTGGCTAACATACGCAAATGAGAGCGAGAAGAGAAACAAAGGAACGGTCGTCAACTAGCAATGATCAAGAAGTGATCCTGAACTCCTACTTACGCCGACATAACCCAGAAACCGTGTTCTCCTCTCGATCAACCCCGAAAAGAGACACTCATGGTTACGCACACGGTTGGTGTATTTTAGAAGAGTTTACTTCAAGTTTACTACAACCGGATATTAACAAATTCCCATCTGCCACATAACCGCGAGCACGACTCTCGAAAGTTTATACCCTGCAGGGGTGTCCCAACTTAGCCCATGATAAGCTCTCGTGATCAATGAAGGATATTCCTTCTCCCCGGGAAGACCCGATCAGTCTCGGAATCCCTGCTACAAGACATTTCGACAGTAATAAAACAAGACCAGCAAGACCTCCCGGCGTGCCGACACCTCGACAAAGATGGCACAGATCTCGTCTCGAGCCACGACCGGATGAGCAGTCCGCATACAACTAAAACCAGGCCTCGAAGTTTCCCCGAGGAGGCGCTGCAAAGGGCTCTAGTTTGGACCAACACTTAGACAAGCATTGGCCCGGGGGGCTAAAATAAAGATGACCCTTGGGTTAATTACTCCCAAGGGAAATGTAGGTGGTGGTGAGGCAAATGGTAAAACTAATGTTGGGCCTTCTTTGGAGGAGTCTTATTCAAAGCGAACTGTCAAGGGGTCCCATAAATCACCCGACCGCGTTAGGGACGCAAAATCCAGGAACATAATACCGATATGACCGAAACTAGGGCGGCAAGATCGAACAAAACACTGCATAAGGCCGAGCCTTCCACCCTTTACCAAGTATATAGATGCATTAATAATATAAGAGATATTGTGATATCCCAACAAAATCATGTCCACCATGGAGCAATCTTCAACTTCACCGCAACTAGCAACGCTATAAGAGGGCTGAGCAAAAGCGGTAACATAGCCAAACAACGATTGTGCTAGGGAAGCGTGACAAAAGTTAGAGGTTCATGGCAATTTGGGAGGCTTGAGCAAAGAAGTGATAGGTAGCGCAGACATAGCAAAAGAACGAAGCAACTAGCATAGCAATGATAGTAATGAGATCCAAGGTGACGGTCATCTTGCCTGAAATCCCGCTAGGAAGAAGAACGAGTCCATGAAGAAGATGAAGCCACGAAGACGAACCAAGCGTAGACGAACGAATCCTCACGATCGCAACGAAACAGGAACTAACAAGAAGAAGCACACAACAAGGTAAACACACCACACATGAACAAGGCATGATGCACAACAAGCATGATGCATGACAAAGCTAGACGAGGCTACTCGTGGAAAGAGATGATGCAAACAAGAGCAACACATCAAGGCAAGTTTAAATGAGGTCGGGAACAACATATAACAATTCCGGTAAGTCCTCGTATGCAAATTTCGAAATTGGTCCAGATCTGAATAAACTTTATGTTCAAGTTGTTAAACAGCAAGTTAAGATGCACCACGATGATCTACACAAAATTCTAGTCAAGTTACATATAAAGTTCATTAAATTCGGAGCTACGGCCTAGAAGATATGAGCAAAACAAGTTAAACAAGGCATTGATGCAAAATGCATACAAACATTAAGCAAACACCTCAAAACAAGGATGCAGCATGATAATATGAAACTACATGCAATTCTAAGCAAGTTTCATATAGAGCACACCCAAAACGGAGCAACGGTTCAACACATACACAATACAAGGCATAACAACAATCTGTCCATAACAGCAAGTAGGCATATTGCAAGCATCAAAACAATATGCTACAGCACCTCAATATGAAAAAAAAGGCATGGGCATGAAGTACAGGTAAAGCATAGCAAAACATGAACACTGAGCTATCTCCAGAAATCAATAGAGAATGCGCAAACACACATGGAAAAATTGCAAATAATAACAGTTTCATGCTTTACAGAAATAACATCAGGTTGCAATGTTTAGAGCTATCAAAAAACATGTTACAGGAACTTATCATGGCAAACAAAGACATGGCATGAATCTAATAACTGCATAGAACAAATGTTCCTTACTGACCATGAGCCAAAAAGGATCAGAAGATATGATGGCACCCATGTAAACATAACAAGTTATATTACAGATTCATACATGGCAGGAACAACAATAAGTAGACATGTTGGTGAGCTTGACCCACTTACTACAGAGCAATAAATGGCATGGCAAGGCAACTCACAGTAATAAAACATGTTTATGAAGCTAAACATGGCAAGAGAAAGTTCATAGAGTGCATGGACCACTAACAAAAATCATGGCAACATTGAACTTAATGTTAACAGGCTGACAGCAACATTATTTAGAAATTTTTAGAGCAAGATTATAACAAGCTACAGCAGGCTATAAATGCAACCAGGGGCATGGATGGATAGATCATAACATGTAGAACAAAACATGTTTAGTGAACATCTCCAGATTATGCATAGAATGACTTGTAGAAGCAGGATAACATAGCATCATGATATAGCAGATTCAGACATGCAAAACAGCAACAGCAAGTACCCTACTTAACAAGCTTGATGCACTCACTAAAGGAATCACAAAAATACATGGATGACACCATTGTGAAGATGGCATGGCATAGCACAAAACACATGTAGAGCCCATGATTATAAGATGCACACATCAAATGCAACAAAAATGACAAATCATCAAGTTATAACAGTTTCAGCAGGTTAATATCATATAGCACTTTTGCAACGAAGATTCAGGCATCTATATGAACTCAAATAAACATGATGCAATGGTGTGAAATTAGGGACTCGACGAGTCAAACATTTTGACATACTACACGCACGAAACGGAGCTACGGGTGCAAAGAGACGGCATGACGAATATGGCATGATAATTACACAGATAATCGGGACTTAGCAGAATTTGGAGGGGGGAAAGTCAACCTCATGTGGCACGGACTTTGAGGCAGGAGGCGGCTCGCCGGAGTTGTGGCCGAGGAGGTCTCCGGCAAGGTCGAGGACGACGCGAGGAGGTGCTCCCGGACCGGATCCGGCCGGATCCAGCCGGCGGCGGGCGCGGGCGACGGCTGGAGGCGGGAGCATGGAGGCGCTGTCCGGCAAGGCGCAATGACGGGCGGCATGAGCGAGCGGGGCGCTGCCCGGCAAGCGGGCGGCTGGCTGGGGCCGGGCCGGGCCGAAGGGCCGGGCGCGAGGAGAGAGAGGAGGGCGGCGCGCCACGTGGCAAGCGGGATTGGGCGCGGGCGGCGGGCGCGACGTGGCGAGGCCGGATTGGCCGGGGCGTCGTGTCTGGCGGACATGTCCGGCGCGGATGGACATGTTCGGCGGCGCAAGGAGGAAAACTGCTAGGGTTTTGGGGGTTTGGACTGCGGAATCTCGGGGGGGATCACATATATATAGGTAGAGGGAGCTAGGAGAGTCCAAATGAGGAGCGGTTTTCGGCCACGCGATCGTGATCGAACGACCGAGAGCATGGAGGGGAGTTAGGTGGGTTTTGGGCCACTTTGGAAGGGGTGTTGGGCTGCAAAGAGAGAGGGGGCTTTACGGTTACCCGGTTAACTGTTGGAGTACCAAGCGACCTCCAAATGGCACGAAACTTGACAGGCGGTCTACCGGTGGTATACTAAGGCCACTTGACAAGCCCCGGTCCATTCCGAGAACGTTTAACACCCGCTCACAACGAGAGACGAAAGGGGAACGCCGGAGTGCATAGGAGTGCCGGATGGCGAAAAGGACAACGAGGAAAATGCTCGGATGCATGAGACGAACACGTATGCAAAAAGAAATGCACATGATGACATGATATGAAATGCAGATGATGACATGGCAACACCGACGAATAACTGGCGGACACCTGGCGCATCGAATCCGGGGCGTTACAACACTCCTCCACTAACAAGAGATCTCGTCCCGAGATCTTAGGACCGAGACGGGGGGAAAAGAATGAGGTGAAACAAGAACTCAAGAGAGGAAACAAAGAGTCAAGAGCACTTGAGAAAAGAGAGGAACGACGAGAATGACAAGAATCGAAAGATCACGGAATCAGATAGACTATGAAACAACTCCGGTTAGAACGAGATAAGAAACAAATAAGACTGAAACGATTTAGGCAGCACTCCGGCTGAAACATGGAGGAATAGCACACGAGCTAGAGAGGATGGAACGATACTTGGTGAACTCTTGAAGAATGAATTAAATCATGAAGAACCACCATGAAGAACTCCGGTAACAAAAGGATGATGAGATAAAATGAACGAAGAAAGAATAAGATGAGCCTTGCGATGATTTAGATGGAGGTTCCGACAAAATAGTCGAGGAAAATTTGAACTCCGGAAAAGAATAGATGAAAACACTTGGAATCAAGAATTTATTCCTCGCGAACAAACTCCGAAGAAAAGGATTAATCACTTGGATGAAATAAGAATAAGATTTATTGTATGCTTATCCTCATCCAATATAATTGATGACAACCGGATTTGGCATAATACTTATTCTCGTTGAAAAAGGATTAAGGGGAAACATCGCACAAAACTTGAGAAAGTCTTTATGAACCACCGGTAGGATTTGAGAGAACGAATGGATTGATATGCTGATGAAGGAAAAGAATCTTGAACGAACACCGTGAAAAATGAAAATGAACATAGAGAAGACAACGGATCGCTAGAAAGAATTAGAAAAGCACGAAGATACTTGAGGGAATTTGGGGAAAAGAGAACTGAACTAGGCACCGGTACAAATATAGGAACGAACGGAGCTGAGAACTTGAAACGAAGAAATAATCCAAAAAGATGGCCTCCGGATGATCGAGAGCGAAAGCAACACCTGAAGTACTCCGGATGGATGAAAAGAATTGCACGGCTGGAAACAATTAGATAGGATAACATCGAGCTAGCACCATGAATCTCCGGGAGAACGGACAAGATTTAAGACAAATTCTACTTCGGTCTCCGAATGACGACGAGAAACACCAACAAAATTTGTTGAGACACTCCAGGGAAACGAAAGGCGAAGAGGTTGAGCCAACAATGAAAATGATTTGGAATCCATCTTGGAAAAGGCATGTGACTGATGTGATCCATTCTTACATCACACTTGAAAAGAATTGGGAATAGCTCCGGGGAAATTAAAAGAGTCAGGTAAGATCCTGGGAAAAGACCTGTGGGTTAGGGCCCACTAAAAGAAAAACACCGTTGGAAAGGGATGTTGAACAGATAGATGATGCACCGGAAGAACTGAAATATTTGACTGAGGTGACAACCTCGAATTAATTAGAACACAGACGAATCTCCTGAGATGTCTTCCGAACGCCGGAATGATAAACTGGCGAGGCGAACGAGCAAAGAGAACACTTCGAAGGAAAAGAATATGATTAACCCGAAAAACTTGAATTGAGTCCACCGGAGAAGAAAAGAGATGAAGAATGTCGTACAAAACGAGAATTCACCGGTTGAGATAATTTACGAAAGACTGAAGAGGTTCCGCACGAATGAGATAGCTGGTCGAGAGAGAGTCAGACTCCGGGAAGAAAAGGGTGGGTGGGCGGGAAAAACATAGGCAACTCGGGAGGAAAGCAGCGAATATCTTGAAGAGACAACACGGTTGAAATCATTTTGGAAAGAAAGGCAAAGACTTCGCATTTAGTAGGATGGATACTCGACACGGACTCCGTTCAAAGAAGAAAAGGGTGGGCGGTGGGAAAAGAAAACAAGCGAGGATTGAACGCAAAGATGAAGAGGCTCGAGTCGACTTGACGAGAAATGCACCGGATCAAAAGAGGTGAGAAACAACGATCGAAAAACCAACTGCGTGATCCTAAAGAAAAATTTTGAAGGGGAAGAGGAGTAATTCAAAACACCTACGTCAAGATTCCTCACCAGAGCGACGAAGGGGCTGAGGAGTAAAAAGAATTCCTACTCTCCGATATAACTAGACTCCGAAAACAGTTTTCTTCTAGACTCAACAACGGCCAAACTACACGATCAATCAAGGGCTCCTAAGGTTGGTCGAGGCTCGATACTAACTTGATCACGCCCAATATGCGACCCTATCCAAAAGGAACTCAAGGTCCCACCAAGGATAGACCCGCATATTGAAACGCTTTTGCAAGGTGGATATCATTACATCAACATTACATAATAGATGGGGATACATAGAAGAGGCATACACTGCCACACGAATACAACATCACATCATATACAAGATCAACATCCGACTACGGATGAAACATAAATGAAACTCAAACAATATCCACCACGCTAGCCCAGCTGCCGACTTGGAACCTATCCCCGATCGAAGAAGCGTAAGAAGAACTCCAAAACAAGCAACATCGCTCTCGCGTCATGATCATCGCAAACCTGTACCTGCAATCGGTGGTGTAGTAATCTGTGAGCCACGAGGACTCGGCAATCCCATTACCATGGGTATCAAGACTAGCAAAGCTTAATGGGTAAGGAAGAGGTAAAGTGGTGAGGTTGCAGCAGCGGCTAAGCATATATGGTGGCTAACATACGCAAATGAGAGCGAGAAGAGAAACAAAGGAACGGTCGTCAACTAGCAATGATCAAGAAGTGATCCTGAACTCCTACTTACGCCGACATAACCCGTAAAACCGTGTTCTCCTCTCGATCAACCCCGAAAAGAGACACTCACGATTACGCATACGGTTGGTGTATTTTAGAAGAGTTTACTTCAAGTTTACTACAACCGGATATTAAAAATTCCCATCTGCCACATAATCGCGGCACGGCTCTCGAAAAGTTTATACCTCGCAGGGGTGTCCCAACTTAGCCCATGATAAGCTCTCGTGATCAATGAAGGATATTCCTTCTCCCGGGAAGACCCGATCAGTCTCGGAATCCGGCTACAAGACATTTCGACAAGAATAAAACAAGACCAGCAAGATCTCCGGCGTGGCCGACACCACGATAGTAGCCGCACAGATCTCGTCTCGTGCCACGACCGGATGAGCAGTCCGCATAACTAAAACCAGGCCTCGAAGTTTCCCGAGGAGGCCCCGCAAAGGGTTTCTAGTTTGGACCAACACTTCGACAAGCATTGGCCCGGGGGCTAACATAAAGATGACCCTTGGGTTAATTACTCCCAAGGGAAATGTAGGTGGTGGTGAGGCAAATGGTAAAACCAATGTTGGGCCTTCTTTGGAGGAGTCTTATTCAAAGCGAACTGTCAAGGGGTCCCATAAATCACCCGACCGCTGTTAGGGACGCAAAATTCGGGAACATAATACCGATATGACCGAAACTAGGGCGGCAAGATCGAACAAAACACTGCATAAAGCCGAGCCTTCCACCCTTTACCAAGTATATAGATGCATTAATAATATAAGAGATATTGTGATATCCCAACAAAATCATGTCCACCATGGAGCAATCTTCAACTTCACCTGCAACTAGCAACGCTATAAGAGGGGCTGAGCAAAAGCGGTAACATAGCCAAACAACGGTGTGCTAGGAAGCGTGACAAAAGTTAGAGGTTCATGACAATTTGGGAGGCTTGAGCAGCAAGTGATAGGTAGCGCAGCATAGCGAAAGAACGAAGCAACTAGCATAGCAATGATAGTAATGAGATCCAAGGTGACGGTCATCTTGCCTGAAATCCCGCTAGGAAGATATTCTAGTCAAGTTACATATAAAGTTCATTAAATTCGGAGCTACGGCCTAGAAGATATGAGCAAAACAAGTTAAACAAGGCATTGATGCAAAATGCATATAAACATCAAGCAAACACCTCAAAACAAGGATGCAGCATGATAATATGAAACTACATGCAGTTCTAAGCAAATTTCATATAGAGCACACCCAAAACGGAGCAACGGTTCAACACATACACAGTACAAGGCATAACAACAATCTGTCCATAACAGCAAGTAGGCATATTGCAAGCATCAAAACAATATGCTACAGCACCTCAATATGAAAAAAAAGGCATGGGCATGAAGTACAGGTAAAGCATAGCAAAACATGAACACTGAGCTATCTCCAGAAATCAATAGAGCATGCGCAAACACACATGGAAAAATTGCAAATAATAACAGTTTCAGGCTTTACAGAAATAACATCAGGTTGCAATGTTTAGAGCTATCAAACAACATGTTACAGGAACTTATCATGGCAAACAAAGACATGGCATGAATCCAATAATTGCATAGAACAAATGTTCCTTAATGACCATGAGACAAAAAGGATCAGAAGATATGATGGCACCCATGTAAACATAACAAGTTATATTACAGATTCATACATGGCAGGAACAACAATAAGTAGGCATGTTGGTGAGCTTGAACCACTCACTACAGAGCAATAAATGGCATGGCAAGGCAACTCACAGTAATAAAACATGTTTATGAAGCTAAACATGGCAAGATAAAGTTCATAGAGTGCATGGACCACTAACAAAAATCATGGCAACATTGAACTTAATGTTAACAGGCTGACAGCAACATTATTTAGCAATTTTTAGAGCAAGATTATAACAAGCTACAGCAGGCTATAAATGCAACCAGGGGCATGGATGGATAGATCATAACATGTAGAACAAAACATGTTTAGTGAACATCTCCAGATTATGCATAGAATGACTTGTAGAAGCAGGATAACATAGCATCATGATATAGCAGATTCGGACATGCAAAACAACAGCAATAAGTACCCTACTTAACAAGCTTGATGCACTCACTAAAGGAATCACAAAAATACATGGATGACACCACTGTGAATATGGTATGGCATAGCACAAAACACATGTAGAGCCCATGATTATAAGATGCACACATCAAATGCAACAAAAATGACAAATCATCAAGTTATAACAGTTTCAGCAGGTTAACATCATATAGCACTTTTGCAACAAAGATTCAGGCATCAATATGAACTGAAATAAACATGATTCAATGGAGTGAAATTAGGGACTCGACGAGTCGAACATTTTGACATAATACACACACGAAACGGAGCTACGGATGCAAAGATACGGCATGACGAATATGGCATGATAATTACACAAATAATCGGGACTTAGCAGAATTTTGAGGGGGGAAAGTCAACCTCATGTGGCACGGACTTTGAGGCAGGAGGCGGCTCGCCGGAGTTGTGGCCGAGGAGGTCTCCGGCAAGGTCGAGGACGACGCGAGGAGGTGCTCCCGGACCGGATCCGGCCGGATCCGGCCGGGCGTGGCGGCGACGGCTGGAGGCGGGAGAGCCCATGGAGGCGCTGATCCGGGCGGCGCCGATGGCGTGAGCGAGGCGGGCGCCTCGGCAGCGGGCGGCTGGGCTCATGGGGGCAGCCGGCCGAGCGGGCCGGCGCGGCTGGAGAAGAGAGGAGGGTGGCGGCGCGCCACGTGGCAAGCGGGGATTGGGCGCGGGGGCGGCGGCGCTGACGTGGCGAGGCCGGATTGGCCGGGGCGACGTGTCCGGCGGACATGTCCGGCGCGGATGGACATGTCCGGCGGCGCGAGGAGGAAAATGCTAGGGTTTTGGGGGTTTGGACTGCGGAATCTCGGGAGGGATCACATATATATAGGTAGAGGGAGTTAGGAGTGTCCAAATGAGGAGCGGTTTTCGGCCACGCGGTCGTGATCGAACGACCGAGAGCATGGAGGGGAGTTAGGTGGGTTTTGGGCCACTTTGGAAGGGGTGTTGGGCTGCAAAGAGAGAGGGGCTTTACGGTTACCCGGTTAACCGTTGGAGTATCAAACGACCTCCAAATGGCACGAAACTTGACAGGCGGTCTACCGGTGGTATACTAAGGCCACTTGACAAGCCTCGGTCCATTCCGAGAACGTTTAACACCCGCTCACAACGAGAGACGAAAGGGGAACGCCGGAGGGCATAGGAGTGCCGGATGGCGAAACGGACAACGGGGAAAATGCTCGGATGCATGAGACGAACACATATGCAAAAAGAAATGCACATGATGACATGATATGAAATGCAGATGATGACATGGCAAAATGCAACACGCAAGCAAATGACATGGCAACACCGACGAATAACTGGCGGACACCTGGCGCATCGAATCCGGGGCGTTACAACAGGCTTCGGTCAGCCCGCTCTTGGCGGACTGAACTGTCCGGATCACCGCACTCATAACAGTGTGGTGCTCCTCCTTGATGGAGGCGCCGTTGAGCGCCTCCAGTTAGCTATCCGGTGCCTCCGGTTGGACGGAGGACACCGGCGTCTTACCCTTCTTGCGAAGGGATCGTTGCTGGACTCTGGAACCGCTGATGGTTCCGGCATGGAGTCCGGACAAGGGTCGGGCTTAGAGCCCCTGGGTGTCTTGCCCCCCACGCGCCTGGATTCCCGGAGGTTGCCTTGTGGCACCTCCTGCGCCACCTCCTCGTGACCAAGCCCCCCTTGGGGCCCCACCGTGGCATTGTCCGTAGCGTGAGGCGAGGAGGCGGTCGGAAGCGAAGTACTCTCCATTTCCGACGAGCCCAGGGACCCGCTCGATGAATCGGCGAACTCGCCATTGGGCGGGCTGCACGATTGTTCGACATTAGAGAACACTCTGCAATAATAAAAAGCCATGGGTATCCGGACACTTACGATCTCGCCAGGGGCTTGGCCCTTGTAGGCCAATCCTCCTCGTCGTCGTCGACGTTGGTGGCGAAGTCCGGAGGAAGGGTTCTTCCCTTCTTGGACCCTCCGGCCCCCTCAGTTGGGGCGGCCTTCCTTTTCCTCTCCTCCCCCGCTGGGGGAGAAGCTTCTTCTTCTTCCTACTGCCTTCTTGGAGAAGATTCTGCTTCAGAATCCGACAAAGACTCGGGCGCCGCGAGCTCCTTCGAGTTCCCGTGGCCTCCTTCTTGGCCTTCTTCTCCGGCACCACGTACGGCGCCGGAGCCAGCAGCCCCGTCAATCGGGCGTCCGCTGGGTCTTCTGGCAAAGGAGCCGGACAGTTAATCTGTCCGGACGTCTTCAGCCAGTCCTGTCAAAGATTAGGGAGTTTTAGATCCCACGTAGAGTCAATCTATGAAAAAAGAGTCCCGTAAAGGGTAAAATAACTTACCTCGCCGGCTTGACGCCGCGAGCTATATCCGCGATCTTTGTTAGCGGATGCGGGGGCTTCGGCGCCCTTGAACAGCACCTTCCAGGCATCTTCGTACGTGGTATCGAAGAGCTGGCTCAAGGTTCGGTGTTGTGCCGGATCGAACTCCCACAAATTGAAGTCCCGTTGTTGGCATGGGAGAATCCGGCGGATGAGCATCACCTGGATTACGTCGACAAGCCTGAGATTCTTGTCCACCAGGTTTCGGACGCGTGTTTGGAGTCCGGATAGCTCGTCTGAATCCCCCCACTTCAGGCCCGTCTCTTTCCATGACGAGAGCCATGTGGGGAATTCAGATCTGAATTCGGGGGCCGCCACCCATTCAGGGTCGCGTGGCTCGGTGATGTAGAACCACCCCGATTGCCACCCCTTTATTGTCTCCACAAAGGAGCCCTCGAGCCATAGGACTTTGGCCATCTTGCCGACCATGGCACCTCCGCACTCCGCTTGACGGCCGCCCACAACCTTTGGCCTGACATTAAAGGTCTTCAGCCATAGGCCGAAGTGGGGCTGGATGCAGAGGAAGGCCTCGCACACGACGATAAATGCTGAGATGTTGAGGACGAAATTCGGGGCCAGGTCGTGGAAGTCCAGGCCGCAGTAGAACATGAGCCCTCGGACGAATGGGTGAAGTGGAAAACCTAGTCCGCGGAGGAAGTGGGGGAGAAATACCACCCTCTCATGGGGCCTGGGGGTTGGAATGAGCTGCCCCGCGTCGGGCAGCTCAGGCGTGATATCGCCGGACAAGTATCCGGCCTCCCGCAGTCTTGTGATGTGCCCCTCCGTGACGGAGGAGGCCATCCATCTGCCTCCCGCTCCTGACATGGTTGGAGAAGGTTGAGGTGAGAGGTGTGGAGTTGGGCGCTAGAGCTCGAGTTCGCGGAAATGGATAAGCCAAGAAGGAAGAAGGCGCAGGTAAAAGGGTTGGATCTTTATCCCCTTATATGGGCGGACCGAAACATGTGTCCCAACCGGCCTGGTAAACTCGCTTATCTCCCAAGCATCACAATCAATGGCGCGGTTGGGTTACCCACGTCCGTATTGATGGGAATCCCGGAATAAGGGGAACACGATCTCTGCTTCGACAAGACGTGCCAAGGAAACCGCCGCTAAACGCACCGAGGTGGAACAATAAAAACAATTTGAGTAAAGGCTTGGTAGTGGTGCGATGTCACGCCACGTAATACGTCGCCAGATTGATCTTGTGTAATATTATTCTCTCTACGGTGGTACGTGGAATTAATTATGCAGAGACGGACACTATCCTGGTGTTCACAATCTTCTATAAATTATTCGGAGGAAGAACCCGCCTTGCAATGCCGAAGACAACATGCGCGCCGGACTCGTCGTCATTGAAGCCTGGTTCAGGGGCTAATGAGGGAGTTCCAGACTAGGGGGTGTCCGGATAGCCGAACTATCATCAGCGGCCGGACTCCAAGACTATGGAGATACAAGATTGAAGACTTCGTCCCATGTTCGGATGGGACTTTCCTTGGCGTGGAAGGCAAGCTTGGCGATACGGATATGTAGATCTCCTACCTTTGTAACCGACTCTGTGTAACCCTAACCCTATCCGATGTCTATATAAACCAGAGGATTTTAGTCCGTAGGATGAACAACAATCATACCATAGGCTAGCTTCTAGGGTTTAGCCTCTTTGATCTCGTGGTAGATCCACTCTTGTAACACACATCATCAATATTAATCAAGCAGGAAGTAGGGTTTTACCTCCATCAAGAGGGCCCGAACCTGGGTAAAATATCGTGTCCCTTGTCTCCTGTTACCATCCGCCTAGACGCACAGTTCGGGACCCCCTACCCGAGATCCGCCGGTTTTGACACCGACACCTACGCCAGAGGTTTTGGTGGACTAGGATGAAGAGAGAAATCGCTCAATACATTGCTAATTGCGACGTCTGTCGTCGAGTCAAAGAAGAGCATCAACGGCCTGCTGGCACCCTTCAACCTTTGGCAATTCCTGAATGGAAATGGGATAAAATCGGTACGGATTTCATTACCGGGTTTCCCAGGACCAAGAGAGGGAATAATGCTATCGTCGTTGTTGTCGATCGTCTTTCCAAAGTAGCCCACTTCCTACCCGTTCGTGAGAGTATAACCTCTAGCCAGCTAGCTGATTTATACATCTCCCGAATAGTGTCCCTTCATGGTGTTCCATTGGAGATTAACTCAGACCGTGGAAGTCTCTTCACCTCTCGATTTTGGGAAAGTTTCCAAAATGCTGTGGGAACTCGTCTCTCTTTTAGCACCGCCTTCCATCCTCAATCAAGTGGTCATGTAGAACGAGTCAACCAAATTCTGGAAGATATGCTTCGAGCTTCCGTCATCTCTTTCGGCATGAATTGGGAGAAATGCCTTCCATTCGCCGAATTCGCTTATAACAATAGTTATCAAGCTAGCTTGGGAAAAGCCCCTTTCGAAGTTCTTTATGGACGGAAATGTCGAACGCCTCTTAACTAGTCAGAAACCGGGGAAAGACAACTCTTTGGCCCGGATATGATCCAGGAAGCAGAAGAGCAGGTTCGCGTTATTCTGAGAAATTGCAAACAGCCCAATCTCGTCAAAAGAGCCAATATGACCGCAAGCATAATCCTGTGTCTTATGAAGTTGGCGAGAAGGCTTACCTTCGGGTTACTCCTTTGAATGGAACCCATCGATTCGGTATCAAAGGCAAATTGGCTCCTCGTTACATTGGACCCTTTCGCATCCTTGCCAAACGAGGAGAAGTTGCCTGCCATCTGGAGCTACCTCCGCAACTTTCCAGAGTTCATGATGTCTTCCACGTTTCTCAACTCAGGTGTTGCTTCTCGGATCCTATCCGTGGAGTGGACCACGAAACGCTTGATCTCCAAGATAATCTCACCTATCGAGAATATCCTGCTCAGATCCTTGATCAAGCCGAAGCGTGCCACTAGATGCCAGAACATCAAGTTTCTCAAGGTTCAATGGTCAAACCATTCCGAGCAAGAAGCTACTTGGGAAAGGGAGGATCGTCTTCGACTTGAGTACCCCACCTTCTTTCCGACGGATCCAAAATCTCGGGACAAGATTCTTTTGAGTGGGGGTGAGTTGTCACATCCTAGCTAGTCCATGCATTAGAGTGTTGCATCATGTTTACCTTTCATCAGAAACTTGAAATGGGGAAGACAGAACCCCCAGAACCCCTCTGAATCCAACTAGGGTTACTAAAAATATTTTCAATGAACCTGAAATGCCCTTCTAAAAAGTGCACCCTCTTTGTCTTGGGTTAGAACCTCTGGCAAAATAGGTGCACAATTTCCTAGGTCAACAGAAGGTCATTGAATTAAAGCATATGTAATTTGCATTTGGGCATTTAAATGCTAGTAAAGATTTTGGATGCTCAAATAATTCTGAAAATAAGTGTGGGCTGTTGGAGATATTCTAAACAGAGCCCCTGATTATTTCTAGGATTTTTAGAAGTGCCTAACTATTTTTAGTAAGTCTACAAACTTACAGAAAAATAGAAAAAGGAAAATGAAAGCAAGGCTTACCTGGCGCCACACTGGCAAGCCCACCTACCGCCCAGCCAAGCCACCGCTCCAATGAGCTGCTTGGCTTGGCCAGTAGGCAGCCAGTGCTCGACGGCGGCACCCGAAAGCACGCCACGCAGCTGCTCGCCGCCTGCCTCCTCCCCGCACCGTCCTGCCGCCTCGGTTCGGTCGGCCACCTCCTCCCGAGCTCGCGGACACCCTTCTCCTCCCCAGCTCCTCTCCTCGCCTTTCAAGCCATGGCCGACGCTGCCGCACCTGCTGCCACCGCGGAAGCTCGTGCCCTCCGCCGCCTCCGCGCCATCGCGGTCTGCTCGGCTCCGCCATCGTTGACTACATTGAGCAGGTCGAGCCCCGAGCGCTCGCACGCTCTGCAACACCTTCACCAACTCCGTCTCCGTCGATCACCACCGGAGATCCCCATCACCGTCGCCACCGCATCACCTCGTCCCCGACCTCACCGACTGCTTCGGCGTACTCGCCGTGAGCCCAGCTACCTCCCCATCCTCTCATTTTGCCTTCTCGTGCACCGTAGCTGCCGCACGAAGCATCACCGCATGCGCCACCGCCGAGCTCGTCGCCGACGTGTCTCCGGCCACCCACTGGCCACGCCACCTTGTCCACTAACTTCACCACATCCCCAGGAACCCGTAGCACCACTCCACGCACCTCGCCGTGTCCCGAAGCCTTGGGTTCACTTTCACCCGACTCCGGCGACCGCCTAGCTCGTCGCCGGTGATGTTTCTGTCCACGCCGAGCTCAACCACCGCCACCAAACGCCGCGGCTTGTCTCCGGCTACCCGTAGATGGTCTCCGCCCTCCTTTTGGTCGCCGGAACGCACAAATACACTCTCGCCACCGCGTCTGGCTTCGTCGGCGGTTAAACGTCGGCGGGTTTGACCCCGTTGACGGAGTTGACTAAGTGGAGCCCCTTTGCTAATTAAACCAGTTTAGTTTTAACTAAAATTAGTTAGTTAAATTAACTACTGACATGTGGGACCCATTGGTCAGGTTGACCTGGACGCCCCCGTTGACCACTGACGTCACCTCGACGATCACGACGCAATAACTAATTATTGGATTTATTTGTATTCGTAAAATTCCAGAAATTGTTGCAAACTTCAAAAATTCATAGAAATTAATCTGTAACTCCAAATGCAAAGTTTTATATATGATTTTTGATCAGAAAAATTCAATCTATCCATTGGTAATGGTTTCATGCATGACAGAACAAGTTAACCTTGCTGTTTAAGAAGAATAAGATAATGCATTAATATGGCTATGTTAAATGAGCTAACATTTGAATCATTGATTCAAATAAGTTCATTCCTTTCTGTTCCAGCTTGCATTAGGCCAACACACATTCATATTGCCATGTCAAAGCATGCATCATATTGTCGCATATCATCATGTGTTGATTATGTTCGGTGTGTCTTTCGTGGTAGGTTCTGTCTCTGAGGATAATCCCGAATATCCATCTGAAGGGCGGTACCCTACTACCACTTCATCAGGCAAGCAACCCATTGATCATTCCGATACAAACCCATGATCTCGCTTCTGCTCTTGTTTACTGCATTAAGACAACGCGATTCAAACTGTTATGTGTTGCTGTAGTTGAACCCACTTCCTTTGCATGACCTGTCATTACCACAGTAACTAGATGAAACCAACTAGTATGTGTAGGAGTTGATTGAGCCATGTTTGTGTTTCCTACCATGCTGTGCTTGCTATGCTTAGAGTTGTGTCAGGTCTGGCTCATCGGGATGATGAACTAGAGTGAAAGGTTGTGTTGGTAACGGGAGTAAAGTGTTGAACACGATTTGGTAAAGGTATCGATGAGAGGCCATGTAGGAGTACATGGTGGGTTGTTTCATTGAAGCCGCCCCTAAGAACTGAGATCTGTGTGTGTGATTTAAGACTTAGCTACTACCACGCATTGGGATCCTTAATTGACCCTCTCGACTTATTAACCACTCTTGTCCTCTGTCTGGGAGTTGCAAAGTAGTTTCTGGTGTTTGTAGCATGCTGGGGGCCGCATGCAGCGCTGACCTTAGGGGTGGGCTGTGTTGCGGTAGGCACGTGGCCCGGTGTACCGATTCGCCCGTTTGGTGTCTCGGGAACCCTGCACACATCGCTCGGGGCCGTTAGTGGAAACCTCGGCCGGACTCCCTGCGGATGGAACCCGAATAGGCAATAAACCTGGACTAGGGACTCGTGTGTTTAGTCAGGTCGTGGCCGACACCCTCTGGGCTTCCGCTTGAAGGTTGCCGAGTACATGTCGTGTAGCGGCGATAAGTGGTGGAAGCGTGTGTGAAGAAGTACACCCCTGCAGGGTATGAAACTATTCGAATAGCCGCGTCCGTGGTAAAGGACTACTTGGTCACCTATACAGTTCATAGACAAGTAAATGGATACTACTAAAAGCCTCAAGATAAGTGTGAGCGCCGCGGATGGCCCTCTCGTGGGTTGACGAGAGAGGATCCACGGTGGAGTATTGTGATGGTGATTAGTGGACTCGTAATGCGACAAATGATTTTCAAGTGGTGTCACGAGGGATAGCTTAGCCAAGAGTCAAAGCTGGCTTGCTGCAATAACCCCACTACCTTCTTGAGAATGTGCATGTATAGTAGGATTACATTGTAAGACTTCTTTGAGTACCTCCGTACTCATGTTTGCTTAATTAATGTTTTCAGCGACAACACCGCCCCCTCGATGGGTTCTTTGTAGACCTTGACGTCGTGAGCGACTAGCCACCTGTGTGGTGATCCAAGGCTTGTGAAGGGCCCATTGTAGATAGAAGGGCTTCGTCAAGCCTTCTTTCTTTTTAGTGTCTGTACTCAGACTAGTTTGCTTCCGCATGTGCTTGTATGTTTGTATGACTTGAGTGTCGGGTCATGTGACCCCTATCTGTATGGATATGTTATGTATGGCTCCTCGGAGCCTCTTAAATAAATTACTTTGAGTTGTAGAGTTTTGTTGTGATGCCATGTTGTACGTACTCATATCGGGCATATTGTGTGTATGATTGAAATGCTTGGTATGAGTGGGATCTGACAATCTAGTTGTTTATCCTTGGCAGCCTCTCATATGGGAAAATGTAGTCTAGCGCCTCCTGAGCGATAGTAGTCCGCTACAGCCCGGTTCACCGGAGTCCCGCTAGACCAGCACTACTCCTCTGGACAATTGACTGGCCGGCATGTGTTTCACTTCGTTCATGTGTCTGTCCCTTCGGGGAAATGTCACGCGGTGACATCCGGAGTCCTGCCTAGCCTGCTACAGCCTGGGTTACCAGAGTCCTGCTAGCTTGCTACAGCCCGGATTCATACGTTGATGACCGACATGCTCGATGTGATTCATGTATGCCTGTCCCCATGGGTTAGCACCACTTTGGGTTCACGACTAGCCATGTCGGCCCAGGTTCCCTGTCATGTGGATGCTAGCGACACTATCATATACGTGAGCCAAAAGGCACCCGATTCCAAGTCACATCGATCTAGCTGGTAACACCTCATATGAATTTGCGGCCTCACGCACGGTATTCCCACGGGTGTCGCCTTACCATGGCCCGGGACCGTTTGCGCCTTTTGGCTCACGTATATGATAGTGTCGCTAGCATCCATATGACAGGGAACCCGGGCCGACATGGCTAGTCGTGAACCAAAAGCAGCACTAACCCATGGGGACAGGCATACATGAATCACATCGAGCATGTCGGTCAGCAGCGTGTGAATCCGGGCTATAGCACTGGGCTAACAGGACTCCGGGAACCCGGGCTATAGCAGGCTAGGCAGGACTCCGGATGTCACCGCATGAAATTTCCACTGAAGGACGGAACACGAGGAACAAAGTGAAACACATGCCGGTCAAGCGTCCTGAGCAGTAGTGCTGGGCTAGCAGGACTCCGGTGAACTGGGCTGTAGCGGACTACTATGGCTCAAGGAAGCACTAGACTACATTTCCCCATAAGAGAGGTTGCCAAGGATAAACAACTAGATTGTCGGATCCCACACATACCAAGCATTTCAAACATACACACAATATGCTCAATATGTGTAAATACAATATGGCATCACCACATAACTCTACGACTCAAGTATTTATTCATTAGGCTCCGAGGAGCAAGATATTACAAATATGGGTCTCTCGACCCAGCATTCAGAGCATACAAGTCAAACACATGCGGAAGCTTAACATGTCTGAGTACAGACAACTATAAATGAAAAAGGCTGAGAAGCCTGACTATCTACGAGATCCTGCCGAGGGCACAAGATCGTAGCTGAGGTAACAACCTACACATCAAAGTCCATGCGGAACTACTAGCGAGACAGACGTCTCTCTGCAAAACATAAAATAAGCAAACGTGAGTACAAATGTACTCAGCAAGACTTACATCAGAACTAGCTACATATGCATCATTATCAACAAAGGGGGTGGTGGAGTTTGACTGCAGCAAGCCAGCTTTGACTCGGTGGCTATCCTGAACTACATCGCAAGTAACTCTTTTGAGGTGGCGCATTAATGCAGTCCACATATTCACCAATCAATACACCACTATGAATTCGATCCCGTCTTCCAACGAGAACGCCATCCATAGCACTAACGCTTATCTTGCGCATTTTAGAGTATCCACTTTCACTTGTCTATGAACTGTTATAGGCAACCCAGAAGTCCTTCACCGCAGACACAGCTATTCGAATAGACCATTTATAACCCTGAAGGGGTGTACTTCTTCACACACGCTCTCGCCACTTACCGCCATGTACACGTCATGTATCTCGGCAACCTTCAAGCGGAAGCCTGGCGAGGGTGTTGGCCACGGCCTACCTAAACACTCAAGTCCCTAGTCCAGGTTTATCGCCTATTCGGGTTCCATCCGCAGGGAGTCCGGCCGAGGTTTCCTCTAATGGCCCCGAACAATGTGTGCAGGGTTCCCGAGACACCAAACGGGCGCTCGGTACACCGGGCCACGTGCCTACCGCAACACAGCCCACCCCTAAGGTCAGTGCTGCGTGCGGCCCCCAGAATGCTACAAACACCAGAAACTACTTTGCAACTCCCGGACAGAGGACAGGGGTGGTTAAGAAGCCGAGAGAGTCAATTAAGGATCCCAATGAGTGGTAGTAACTGTTTCATGGATCACAAACACAGAACTCAGTTACTGTGGACGGCTAAAATGAGACAACCCACCATGTACTCCTACATGGCCTCTCACCGCTACCTTTACCAAATCGTGTTCACACACTTAGCTCACACACAGTAGGACATGTTCACACACCATTCCAATTCATTCCCGATGAATCAGACCTGACTCAACTCTAAGCGATGGCAGTGCATGACAAACAAGCATGAATGAGTAGGCACAACAGGGCTCAAACAACTCCTACTCATGCTAGTGGGTTTCATCTAATTACTGTGGAATGACAGGTCATGCAAAGGATAAAGGGGTCCAGCTACCGCAGCAAGTAACAAATGAATCGTTGTTGTCCTAATGTAGTAAAAGAGAGCAGGAGCGAGAGAGTGGGATTGTATCGAAATGAACAAGGGGGTTTTGCTTGCCTGGCACTTCTGAAGATAATATAGTTCTTCATCGGTGTCATCGAACTCATCGTTCAGACGCCGCTCATCGAGAGGGACAAACACCGGCAACACAGAAGGAAACACAATCAATGCAATGCGCAATATGATTCATGATCATGACATGGCAATATGGTGTGATTTGAGCTAATGCAACACAAATTCATTTTGATTGAAGTGAAATTCGAAACTAGATCAAATTCCAACCCCAAAACTATTATCAAATTTGTCCTAATCATGTTTCATCCTAAACAGTGAGGTTAACTTTCTCAAACATGCATGAGAATGATACAGATGGATAGATTGGATTTTTCTGATCATTTTTCATATATAGATTATTTGATTTGGAGCTACGGTTGATTTTCTATGAATTTTAGAAGTTTTGGGCATTTTCTGGAATTTCCTGTAAAAGAATAAATCCAGAAAATACATATTGCGTCAGCATGACATCACCCTGATGTCAGCAGGTCAACTGGGCGCCTCCAGGTCAAACCTGACCAGTGGGGTCCACTGGTCAGTGACTGGGGCTGGTTAGTGACACTGCCAGGTGGGTCCGGTTAATGCCCACGTCAGCAAAGTCAACATGACAAGTGGGGCCAGTCAACATCCACGTCAGCACGGTCAAAACTGACGCATGGGGCCACTGTGGTTATGAATTAATCTAAACAGAGATAAAACTAGGTTTGATTAGGGCATGTGCCCGTGTGTGAGTGAGCCTGGGGTGGGTTAGTGGCGTCATTAGTCGCTAATGCTGACGCCACGCTACCGCCGGCGTTAGCCGCCAAAGGACCGAAAACCGTGGCGGAGATCTTGGAATCGCCGTCAGGCGATGGTTCGATGCGCGGTTGGGCTTGCCCGACTCCTGGGAGTGCGCCGCATCCGGTGGTGCAAGTGGCTGGACGCGGGGAGGCCGGAAACGACACCGGCGAACTTGGTAGCGGCTGTCGGAGTTCGGCACGCAAGGGCACGACGTTGGGGAGCACTGCAGGGCTAGTGAGTGGGTGCGCTCGGCTCCTGGAAGCATGCTGAGTACGGTGATGCGCGCGGGGCGGCTGGGTCAAGCTCTGTCCATGGTGGCACCATGGCCGGCGGCACGGAGCTCTCGGCTCCGGTGGGAGAGGCGGCTAAAGGAGAGGAACGAGCTCGGGGAGAAGGGGAAAGGGCGGAGAAGCTCACAGAGAGGCTAACGGAGGGCTCGGCATGCGCGGAGACGGCCGGTGGGCAGTGAATCAACGTCGGCGGCGACCGGCTCCCGAGGAGGAAGAAGATGAGGCAGCCGGCGATGCAGGCCGTCCTAGCGCTTGGGGCCATGGGTGGGGCGAAACGGCGGACGATGGCGGAGCTTCTGGGCATGTAGGAGAGGCGAGGGAGAGGCGGTGGTCGCGGTGGTGGCGAAATGCGGCGACGAACCCGTTCGGGTGGGTGAGAGAGAGAGGTCCAGGGGAGGGGATGGGCACAGAGGAGAGTGAGAGGGGTCCGAGGGGGCCGCGTGGCGTCGTCCGGGGTCCAGAGGGATGCGGCAAGCAGGAGGTGGCCGGGGCGCGTGTGCGTGCACGGCGGCCACACGCCCTCCTGCCTACTGGCAGGAGGTGGAAGACGACAGGGAGGAGGCTAGGTGGGCTGGGCTGGCCAGGTGGGCTGGCCAGCTGCGGTGCTGGGCCGCATAGGTAGGTGGCTGCTCAGGTGAGGCCAGGTAAGCTCTCTCTCTCTCTCTCTCTCTCTCTCTCTTTGTTAACGTTTTTCTATTTCTCTGTAACTTCTGGGCTTTATTAAAAATACCAGGACGTTTCCAAAAATCCTGAAAATAATTGTGGGCTCTGATTGGAATATTTCCATCAGCCCTCACTTAAGTTCAGAATTATTTGGACATTTTAAATATTATATAGCATTTAATTGTCCAAATTCAAATATGTATGAATTAATTCAAAAATCAAGAATGGCCTAAAAATAGGTGCATCATTTTTGTCAGAGGTGCTGGACGAATTCAAAAATGATGAACATTTCTAAAGGGCATTTGGGATCATTGAAATTATTTTTAATAAACCCTAGTTGGTTTAGGGAGGGTGCTGGGGGTTCTGTCATCCCCATTTCAAGTTTCTTTAAATTTAAACATGTTGCATGAATGCTTATGCAGGGTCAATCAAGGACTAAGCTAGGGCTGTGACAACTCACCCCCACTAAACAAGAATCTCGTCCCGAGATTCGAGACGTGAGGTAAGAAGACAGAGGGGACACTAGCTAACACGATCTTCACGATCCAGGTTGCACTTCATAAGTACGTTCATTCAATCATCATCTTTGTCTCGACGTCTTGCTATGAGAACTCTATCCAACATGACAACGAGAAGAAAAGGAAAAACTAGAAGAATCGATCTTCTCGAAGATC
The DNA here is from genome assembly GCA_021605145.1 of Aegilops bicornis. NCBI lineage: Eukaryota > Viridiplantae > Streptophyta > Magnoliopsida > Poales > Poaceae > Aegilops > Aegilops bicornis. The sequence goes on from CM038671.1 coordinate 128,287,700, forward strand.
GAGCAACTGGCGAACAACTCACGGAATGAGACGTTGAACATTTCTCGAGCTGAGACATGAAACATACATCCAGAGGGATGAGGTGTAACAGATGACGAAGGTTCACTACGTTGACACAATTCCACACTTTAAAAGGTGGTGAACGGTTGTCAACGTAGCGAGGGGTGGAGTTGCCATGATACCATAACGAGACATCCTAAGGGAGGTGACTCGCAGGTTTGTTACCTTAAGTGGCAAAAGGAATTACTTTTGATTCAGAGATCATTCAAACTCTTCTCACCAGCCTAAGGCAATCACAATCGATCATTTGAAGGAGTTCGAAAGGATGACATACTCAGACTAGAATGGATGATGTGGACTACCTTGTTGAAGACAACGCAAGGATGATTTTCTTATCATCGGAGGTGGAGGGAACCCATGATAAGTCCACTTTTAAAGATGATATTGGACAGCAACTACCGAGAAGGGCAGCCCGTGGGGGATTGGCACAATGGTGGTGCAAGCTGGGAACAAGATGCAACTGTTGGGAATGTTCCAACCATCATATCAGCCTGAGATTCAGATCCGATTGGTATTAGGATACTTCAGACTCAGCGTGTCGGAAAAGAAAGTTTGCAACACAAATCGACGAGATGACGTTGCGAGATTCTTGGGATATGACCTACGATAGCAAGCTCCAAAACATGAGCGGGTTCTGCTACAACATGTGAACACGTTGTCCAAGACAAGCATGACCACGTGGTAGTCTTATAATAAAACACTACCGAGTTCAGGTGGGGAACCATCATCGAGGATATCGGAGTCCTTGTGCACTTATCGATGAACTTCTTATCCTTGAGCAAGTCAATCAGTGGCTTGGTGTGCTAGGGAATACATATGGAGTGGAGGTAATTAATCTACCAAACCATAGAATACATTCGCACATGCATAACTGACTTGGAATGGTGCCAGAGGAAAACAAAAACAATCTTTCTCGAACTCACGGCGGCAACTTGCACCAAATGCACATGAATTAGAGGAAGTCACTTCTTCCATCCAAGCATAAGCTTCATGAACGGAACACGAAGGCATTGCTTACAAAGTTTCCAACAATAAGTTGATGTTCAGCATGAATCATGGGGGAGACAAAATGCTGCTGATGGGTTCAAAAACAACTCATCGGAATTTCCATATCACTGGACTTCCACCATCATGTGAACACGGTGATAGCATTGGTCAGACCAAAGGATGTAATGGTGTATGCTCGAGGGATCAACCACGAGTAAGAAAACATTACGAACAACGTTGGTTCTGATTTGACTTGACGATGGCCCATACTCAAGTCAAAGTTTTGACAAGGCAATAGATCCAACAACTAATCACGAGGACCAATCGATGGAGATATCATCTTTCTTCAACACACACACACAAGGATATCCCTTAGATGAACTAAATCGGACAAGCTTCCATCTTCCAACTCTCCAAGTTGTTGTTTAGCTTGACCAAACAGCTCAGGGGTATCCAACACAGATTCTTGGAGAAAGGGTGGTTTACAAGAAAACCAACTTGGTCACGAACTCAACATAGCATCCAGGTGACAACCTGGTGATACTTCCGTGAAGATATCCGGAAAATCACGAACCACCAATATGTTACTAAGCTCGAGAACAACCTTGCTTTACAGGGAAAGATGATATGATCAAAAAAATGAGGGATTGACACAATCCTAACTCATTGATCGAAGAGTGCACCAGAAATAAGGACTAGGTAGCACAATCAATCTTAGGATGATGATTAAATAACCAACACGCTAAGAATGAGAATATTGTCCATTTACTACCAAGCAACGAGTTGCTCGAAGTATTGATTTCACACATCATAGTACACTTGTCGGCATTCTGGTTACAATAACACGGGAACCAAGGAATGAACAATGATGACAAGAAGTATTACTGCGTCAAGAATTCATAAGAGGTGGTGCAATTCTCATGACACTCTTGACATAAAGATGGTAACACTCCAAGGTAGAACAGAACAAAAGCTGGATTGGCATTTTGATCTGTGGAATACAACTACTTTGACCCAATCCTAGATATGGACGAGGTACTGGAGTTTGTTTCTCCTAGTCATTCCGGAATAGAATGGCTTGACGGACCACAAGAGTAATAGTCATCGACGAACGAATGCACGCATACTCTTGATTATCAATTGATAGATGGAGGTCAGAAAACAACTAAAGAGGGACAACTCAAAGGAACATATGTTTTTTTCTGAGTTGTGGATGCATAGATTAGTATGTCGGGCGAAGCTCAACATTTCTTCTGGATAACCCATGCGGAAAGGGTAGAACTGGCAGATTCACAATTATGGATGGAGTACTCTATTATGCTGTCAGAGTCATCCCAGGTCTCTAAATAGTCTGATGCATGTGCAAATCCCTTATCTCCGTTTCTAATGTTCATTTGGGCCAGATTAATCACACAAATTAGTGTGTTGAGGTACTCCGCTGCCTCGGCATATATGTTGGAGCTATTATTATGACCCTAGGTGTTTTAGGGAGTCACCTAGTAATCTAGCCATGCTTTGTGTTCCCGGTGTGATGATTCTGGCCACCATTCTCGAAAGCATCCCGTGATGCCATCTAGTAGTAGGTATTCTATTCCTGGGTTCTTGAACCCGAGGTTCACCCTACTTACCTCATGTTGATAGTGTTTGCTAGTTCCTTTAGGATATTAGTAACCTTGCAATAGTCCTCGAGGTCCGTGGTATTTCCTTCTTCCAAATACCATGAACTGCTTATGGCAGAAGTTCTTTTGAGCCAAAAGATCACAACCAGGGTGCTCTTGAGGAGTACTCCATTCTATATTGCGACTCTGCCAGTTCTACTTTTCTGCATAGGTTATCGGCAAGAAACCTGTTGAACTTGATTCGACATACTAACCTATGCTTCCACAACTTAGAAAGTTATATGTTCCTCGAGTTGTTCCTCCTTAGTTGAATTCTGACCCCGTCTGTCAATTGATAGTCAGGAGTAATTGTGCATTCGTGTTCATCGATGCCTATTACTCATGCAGTTCCTAAGGCCATTCTATTCCGGAATGAATAGGAGAAAACAAACTCCAGTACCTTGTCCATTTCTAGGATTAGGTCAAAGCAGTTGTATTCCGCAGATCAAATGCCAATCCAACTCTGTTCTGTTCTACCTTGGAGTGTTACCATCTTTATGTCAAGAGTGTCATGAGAATTGCACCACCTCTTATGAATTCTTGATGCAGTAATACTTCTCGCTATCATTATTCTTTCCTCGGTCTTGTGTTGATGTAACCGGAATGCCGACAAGTGAATTGTGATGTGTGAAATCGATACTCCTAGCAACCTCGTTGCTTAGTATTAAATGGACAATAGTCTCATTCTTAGCGTGTTGGTTATTAAATCATCATCCTAAGATTGATCGTTCCACCTAGTCCTTATTTCTGGTGCACTCTTCGATCAACGAGTTAGGATTGTGTCAATCCCTCACTCTTTTGATCATATCATCTTGCCCTGAAAAGCAAGGTTGTTCTCGAGCTTAGTAACATACCGGTAGTTCGTGATTTACCGAATATCTTCTCGGAAGTATCACCTGGTCATCCCCTGACCGATATGTTGAGTTCGTGATCAAGTTGGTTTTCCTCTAAACCAGCCATTCTCCAAGAATATGTGTTGGATACCCCTGAGCTAGTTGGTTAAGAAAAACAACAACTTGGAGAGTTGGAAGATAAAAGCTTAATCCACTTAGTTCACTCCAAAGGGGATATCTTGCGTGTGTGTGTTGAAGAAAGATGATATCTTCACCAATTGGTCCTTGTGATCAGTTGTTGGACCTATTGTCTTATCAATCCTTGATTTGAGTGTGGGCTATCGTCAAGTCAAATCAGAACCAACAATGTTCGTAATATTGTCTTACTCGTGGGTGATCCCTCGAGCATATACCATTACATCTTTTGGTCTGACCAATGCTATCACCATGTTCACACGATGGTGGCAGTCCAGTGATATGGAAATTCCGATGAGTTGCTGTTGAGCCCATTAGCAGCATTTTGTCTCCCCCATGAGTCATGTTGAACATCAACCTAGTGTTGGAAACTTGTGTAAGCATTTCTTCGTGTTTCGTTCATGAAGCATATGTTTGGATGAAAGTAGTGACTTCCTCTAATTCATGTGCATCTGGTGCAAGTTGCCGCCGTGAATTTGAGAAAGGTTTGTTTTGCTTCCTCTGGAATCATCTCAATTCATTCATGCATCTGTGCGAAGTATTCTGTGGTCTGGAGACTTGCAACCTTCATTCTATGTGTATTCCTAGCACACCAAGCCACTGATTGATTTGTCCAAGGAAAAGGAGTTGTTGTGTTAATCCTAGGTCATGCACAACACTTCGTTACCCTACATGATGGTTCCCCACCTGAACTTAGTAGTGTTAAATATAAGACTACTACGTGGCCATGCTTGTCTGGGACAGCGTGTTCACATGTTTGTAGCAGAACCGCTCATGTTTTGGAGCTTACTACCGTAGTCCATCTCCCGAGAATCTCGCAACATCATTTCACGATTTGTGTTGCAACCTTTCCTTTCGGACATGTCGTTCGAAATGTCCTGGTACCAACCAGATCTGAATCTCAGGCAGATATGATGGTTGAAACATTCCCAGCATTTGCATTATGTTCCCAGCTTGCACCCCAGCAATTGTTACCCAGGGTCATCTTCAAAAGCGGTCCTACCATGGGTCCCATCCATTTCCAGTGATAAGCAAAAGTCATCCATTGCGTTGTCTTCAACAAGGTAGTCCACATCATCCATCCTAGTCCGAGTATGTCATTGCTTCGAACTCCTTCAAACGATTGTTTGTCATTGCCTTAGGCTGGTATAAAGAGTTTCAATGATCTAAATATCAAAAAATAATTCTTTTTGCCACTTAAGGTAATAATTCTACGAGCCACTTCCTTTAAGATGTCTCGTTATGGGATCATGGCAATTATTCCCTCGCCACCTTGACACCATCCACCATCTTTCTAAGCGGGGAATTGTTGCCCCCCAAATCAAACCCGTCCGCTTGTTCTTCCATCCCTCTCGATGTGTTTCGTGGTCTCACCGAGAGATGTTTCAATGTCTCACTCGATGAGTGATCCTGAGTTGTTCGATCTTCAAGAAGATCAATCCTTCTGGAGTTTTCCCTTTCCTCTCATTGTCATGTTAGTTGGAGTTCTCAAAGCAAGACATCTAGACAAAGATGGTGATCATGTCAACGTTCTTATGAAGTGCAACTTGGATCATGAAGACCGTGTTAGCTTGTGCCCCCTCTGTCTTCTTACCTCACGTCTTGAATCTCGGGACGAGATTCTTGTTTAGTGGGGGTGAGTTGTCACATCCCTAGCTTTCCCTTGGCCTTGGTCTGGCTTGGTTGTTGCATCATGTTTAAATTCAAATGAAATTTGAATTGAGGAATTTTCAAGCCTTAGAAAACCCCTAAAAATAACCAACATTTAAACCACATCAAATGAGTCCAAGAAAATGTTCCTGTTATTCTGTGAAAATATTGGCATGATATAAAATTCAAACCAATATTTTTGAAGTCATAGAAATAATTTATTTTGGGCCTTTGATTTAAATCAATAATGTATTTGGGTTGGAATTATTTCTGCTATATATGAAATAATGTTCAAATATTTTTGTAAATTTGCATGTGGCCTTGGAATTTCTCTCTGAGCTCACACAAAAATTTACAGAAAGTTTTAACATGATTTAGTTCTCAAACTAAATCAAAACAAAATAACAGAAAATAAAAAAATAGGAAAGAACAGAGGCTCACCTGACCTTACCTGGCGCCCCACCACAGCCCAGCAAAGGCCCAGCCCACTGGCGCCTGCCAGTCACCACCAACCTCAAGGCCAGAGGAAGGGCCAGGTTCGACGCCACAAGACACCGCCGTGCGCCACCTCCTGCTTGCCACCCGCGCCCCTAGACGCCTGGACGACCTCCACGTCGCCTCCCCGAACCCCCTGGAACCCCTCCACTCTCTCCCCGAGTTTCTCTCCCTCCCTGGCTCTCCTCTCGTCGCACCCGAGAGCCACCGTCGCCGCCGTTTGCCTTTGCCACGGCCACCAGCATCCCCTTGCCAAGCCAGCTAGTCCATGAGCTCCGCCTATTCTTCATCTTCCTCCTCGACGATTTCCCCGGCCTCGGACGCGCTGCTTCATCGTCACCATCGTCGTTTCCGTCGCCAGCCACCGAAGCCCATCACCACCGATTCGGGAGCTACCGGACGTCCCCGACCTCGCCCTCGCGCTCGTTGGACTCGCTGTGAGCACCTGCATCTAACCCCCGTAACCCCGCTGCCTCCTGCTCGCCGTAGCCGTCGCCCCCTTGCTACCCGCAGCCGCCGCCGTCGTGGCTAGAGCCACTGTCGCTCGAAGCCGAGCACACTTCCGTGCTCAGCGCAGCTCCAGGAGTCCGTAGCCACCAGTAACTCCCCCTCCCGTGCTTCCTAGCGCTAACCCGCACCGACCCCGAACTCCCCGGCTGGATCTCCTTGCGGATGGAACCCGAATAGGCGATAAACCTGGACTAGAGACTTCTGTGGTTAGTCAGGTCGTGGCCGACTCCCTCGCCAGGCTTCCGCTTGAAGGTTGCCGAGATACACGACGTGTACATGGTGGTAAGTGGCGAGAGCGTGTGTGAAGAAGTACACCCTCGGGAGGTTAATATGATCTATTCGAATAGCCGTGTCCGCGGAAAAGGACTTCTGGGTTGCCTATAACAGTTCATAGACAAGTGAAAGTGGATACTCTAAAATGCGCAAGATAAGCGTGAGTGCTACGGATGGCGTTCTCGTAGGGAGACGGGAGCGGGTCCATAGTGGTGTATTGATATGGTGAATATGTGGACTCGTGTGTGCCACCTCAAAAGAGTTATTTGCAGTCGTAGTTCAGGATAGCCACCGAGTCAAAGCTGGCTTGCTGCAGTCAAACTCCACCACCCCCTTTGTTGATACCGATGCATATGTAGTTAGTTCTGATGTAAGTCTTGCTGAGTACATTTGTACTCACGTTTGCTTATTTTATGTTTTGCAGAGAGATGTCAGTCTCGCTAGTAGTTCCGTGTGGACTTCGACGTTTAGCTTGTTACCTCAGCTACGATCTTGTGCCCTTGGCAGGATCTGGTAGATAGTCAGACTTCTCAGCCTTCTTCATTTGTAGATGTCTGTACTCAGACATGTTAAGCTTCCGCGTGTGCTTTGACTTGTATGCTCTGAATGTTGGGTCATGAGACCCCTGTTTGTAATATCTCGCTCCTCAGAGCCTAATGAATAAATACTTGAGTCGTAGAGTTATGTTGTGATGCCATGTTGTATTTACACATATCGAGCATATTGTGTGTATGTTTGAAATGCTTGGTATGTGTGGGATCCGAAAATCTAGTTGTTTATCCTTGGCAGCCTCTCTTATGGGGAAATGTAGTCTAGCGCTTCCTTGAGCCATAGTAGTCCGCCATGCCCGGTTCACCGAGTCACCGCTAGCCCAAAGACTACCGCTTTCAGACGCCGATCGGCCAAGATGTGTTTCACTTCGTTCATGTGTCTGTCCCTTCGGGGAAATATCACGCGGTGACATCCGGAGTCCTTCCTAGCCTGCTACAGCCCGGGTTACCAGAGTCGTGTTAGCCCAGTGCTACAGCCCGGATTCACACGTTGATGACCGACATGCTCGATGTGATTCATGTATGCCTGTCCCCATGGGTTAGTGCCGCTTTGGGTTCACGACTAGCCATGTCGGCCCGGGTTCTCTGTCATATGGATGCTAGCGACACTATCATATACGTGAGCCAAAAGGCGCAAAAGGTCCCGGGCCATGGTAAGGCGACACCCGTGGGAATACCGTGCGTGAGGCCGCAAAGTGATATGAGGTGTTACCGGCTAGACTGATGTGACTTGAACAGAAAAGCTTACCTGGCGCTTACCTACAGCCGCCTGGCGCCTCTGGCCGGCCTGTTTCTGTTCTGGCCCAGCCCACCAGGGGCATAGCCGTCTTCCTCCTCTTGCCAGTAGGCAGAGGGGAAGCGGTTCCCGACGCCGTACGTGCCGGCACGCAGCTGCCTGCCTGGCGTCCTGCTCGACGCCCTGGCACACCCGGACGAGGCCACGCGCCCCCGGACCCTCTCACTCTCTCTCGTTCCCCTCTCCCTCGCTCTCTCTCCCACGGCCGAGCGCCACTGTCGCCACCGTCCGTCGCTACCGTAGCCACCGCCTCCCCTCGCCTCTCCGACACGCGCAGGAGCTCCGCCTCCTTGTTCTGAAGATCTCCGCCGAGCCACGCAAGCCGGAGCGCCCTGGAACGCCGTCAACATCGTCATCTTCGACCCACGGCCACCGAGATCACCGGCGACCTTACGTCGTCACCAGCCCCTCCCCGAGCTCGCCGACCGCCTCGTCCGAACCGCCGTGAGCTTCTACGCCGTTCCCCTCTCTCTGTTTCTCCGTTCCCGCGCTGTAGCCCCCTTCCCCCGCCATGGCCGTAGCTCCTCAACGCCGTCCATGTCGCCGTCCTTGCCCTGGCCACCGCAGCCCGCAACCGAGCACGTCACCGTGCTCCTGGTGCCACGAGGGTGCCGCAGAGCCCCTCGGGTGGCCTCCCCGTGCCCCACAGCCGCTCCCGCTCGAAGCCCGTGCTCCGGCCGCCGCCGCCTGCTTCCGTGAGCTCCGGCACCCCCATGGTCTCTCGTGTGTCCCATTGGATGCGCGCGAGCCTGGGCTCCTCGCAGATGGTCTCCGCGGTCCTTTTGGTCGCCGGAGACGCGGCCCCGAGCCCCTCCGCCGCGTTCGGCCTCGCCGGAGGCTAAACGCCTGGCGGGTTTGACCGCTGACCCGCCGCCCTAACCTGTTTAGGTTAGTGCTAATAACCCCCCGCTAATTAAGATAGGTTTGTATTAACTAAGCTAGGTTAGTTTAGTTAGAGGCTGACATGTGGACCCCAGCGTTAGGTTTGACCTGGGCTAACGTTGTTGACCGGATGATGTCACACAGACGTCATGCTGACGCAGTTTTTCATGTTCTGGATTTAAATTAAATCAGGAAAATCCAGAAAATGATCCAAACTTCAAAAAATCATAGAAATTCAACCGTAGCTCAGATTGAAATAAGTTATATATGAAAAATTATCAGAAAAATGCAATCTATCCATCTGTATCAGTTTCATGCATGATAAACCAACTTATACCTGCTGTATAAGTGAAACACTATAATGGCTTATATAAAGAACTTACTTTGGAAATGCATTTGAATCTTTGGTTCAAATGGACTTCAACCAAATGAACTCTAGCTGCATTAGCTCAAACAGCATCACATCTACATGCCATGTTCATGCATCATATTGTTGCATATGCTTGTGTATTGATTGCCGACATTTCCTTCTCGATAGGTCCCGCTCCAGACCGAACGTAGTACTGTCGAGGAGCAAAGGCCCCTGTTGATCTACCAGGCAAGCAAACCCCCTTGTTCATTCCGATACAATCCTACTCTCTCGCTCCAGCTCTCAGTTATTGCATTAGGACAACAACGATTCAACTGCTACCTTGTGCTGCGGTAGTTGAACCCATTCCTCTGCATGACCTGTCATTGCCACAGTAAATAGTTGAAACCCACTAGCATGTGTCGGAGTTGATTGAAGCCATTGTTGTGTTCCTACCATGCCATGCTTGCTATTGCTTAGAGTGTGTCAGTCTGGTTCATTGGGAATGAATTGGAGTGCGATGGTCTTTGTTACGATGTCGAGAGTGAACGTGTGAACACGATTTGGTAAAGGTAGCGGTGAGAGGCCATGTAGGAGTACATGGTGGGTTGTCTCACTGGAACCGTCCTTAGGCACTGAGTTCTATGTATATTGTCCAATGACTCGATACTACCACACATTGGGTTCCGGTAACTCGGCCCCTCTCGACTTATTAACCAACTTGGTCTTTGTCCAGGAGTCGCAACTAGTTTCTGGTGTTTGTAGGTAGTGTTAGTAGTCTACCAAGTGGCACCCGCCAGTGGGCTTGGGACAGACTAGGCACCTGATGTACGGTGTACCAAGCGGCACCGGTTGGTGGGCTTGGGAACCCTGCTCACATCGTTTGGGGCCGTGGCGACACCCGGCCGGATCTCCTTGCGGATGTAACCTGAATAGGCGATAAACCTGGACTAGAGTCTCGTGTGGTTAGTCAGGTCGTGGCCGACACCCTCGCCAGGCTTCCGCTTGAAGTTTGCTGAGATACATGATGTGTACATGGCGGTAAGTGGCGAGAGCGTGTGTGAAGAAGTACACCCCTGCAGGGTTAACATGATCTATTCGAATAGCCGAGTCCGCGGTTATGGACTTCTTGGATGCTTACGTGGTACATAGACAACTTGAAGTGGATACTCTAAAATGCTCAAGACAAATGTGAGTGATATGGATGGCCTTCTCGTAGGGAGACGGGGATGAATCCATAGTAGTGTATTGTGTCGACTAGTGGACCTGCAGCGCCATATCACCTCAAAGAAGTTCTTGTAGTCGTAGAACAGGATAGCCACTGAGTCAAAGCTGGCTTGCCGCAACTAAACCCCACATTACCTTCTTGATACAAATGCATGTATGATAGGATCTGATGTAAGTCTTGCTGAGTACCTTTGTACTCATGTTGCTTTATTTATGTTTTTGCAGCGGAGATTTCGGTCTTGCTAGTAGTTCCGCTTGGACTTCGACGAGTAGCTTGTTACCTAAGCTACGATCTTGTACCCTTGGGAGGGTCTTGTAGATAGTCAGGCTTCTCAGCCTTTTCCTTTTGTGGTTATGCGTACTTTCGGACATGTAATGCTTCCGTTGCTTGTATGCTCTGAATGATGGGTCATGTGACCCCTGTTTGTATTTAATGCTATGTGGCTCTTCTGGGCCTTTATCTATATGAGTTTGCGTTATGTTGTGATGCCATATTGTACAACACATACTTGCATGTTATGCGTACGTGTAATGCTATGTGTGGGATCCGACAACCTAGTTGTCTATCCTTGGTAGCCTCTCTTATGGGGAAATGTAGTCTAGTGCTTCCACCGAGCCATGGTAGTCCGCTACTGGCCGGTTTACGGAGTCCCGCTAGCCCAAAGCACTCTCGCTCCGGAACACTTGATCGGCGGCATGTGATTCACTTCATTCATGTGTCTGTCCTTCGGGAAATGTCACGCGGTGACATCATGATCTGCCTAGCCTGCTACAGCCCGGGTTCCTGAGTCCTTAGCCTGCTTACAGCCCGGATTCGCACGTTGCTGACCGACATGCTCGATGTTGATTCATGTATGCCTGTCCCCTTAAGTTAGTGCCACTTTTGATTCACGACTAGTCATGTCAGCCCGGGTTCTCTGTCATATGGATGCTAGCGACACTATCATATACGTGAGCCAAAAGGCGCAAACGGTCCCGGGCCATGCTAAGGCAACACCCGTGGGAATACCGTGCGTGAGGCCACAAAGTGATATGAGGTGTTACAGGCTAGATCGGTGTGACTTAGAATCGGGGTCCTGACAGCTTAGTTGTCACAGCCCTAGCTTAGTCCTTGCTTGACCCTGCATAAGCATTCATGTAACATGTTTAAATTTAAAGAAACTTGAAATGGGGATGATAGAACCCCCAGCACCCCCCCCCCCCCTAAACCAACTAGGGTTTACTAAAAATAATTTCAATGATCCCAAATGCCCTTTAGAAATGTTCATCATTTTTGAATTAGTCCAGCACCTCTGACAAAAATGATGCACCTATTTTTGGCCATTCTGGATTTTTGAATTAATTCATACGTATTTGAATTTGGACAATTAAATGCTATATAATATTTAAAATGTCCAAATAATTACGAACTTAAGTGAGGGCTGCGGAAATATTCCAATCGAGCCCACAATTATTTTCAGTATTTTTGGAAACGTCCTGGTATTTTTAATAAAGCCCAGAAGTTATAGAGAAATAGAAAAACGTTAACAAAGAGAGAGAGAGAGAGAGAGAGAGCTTACCTGGCCTCACCTGAGCTGCCACCTGCCTATGCGGCCCAGCACCGCAGCTGGCCAGCCCGCCTGGCCAGCCCAGCCCACCTAGCCTCCTCCCTGTCGTCTTCCACCTCCTGCCAGTAGGCAGGAGGGCGTGTGGCCGCCATGCACGCACACGCGCCCCGGCCACCTCCTGCTTGCCGCCTCCCTCTGGACCCCGGACGACGCCACGCGGCCCCCTCGGACCCCTCTCACTCTCCTCCGTGCCCATCCCCTTCCCTGGACCTCTCTCTCTCTCACCCACCCGAACGGGTTCATCGCCGCCGTTCGCCACCACCGCGGCCACCGCCTCCCCCTCGCCTCTCCTACATGCCCAGAAGCTCCGCCATCGTTCGCCGCTTCGCCCCACCCTGGCCCCAAGCGCTGGGACGGCCTGCATCGCCGGCTGCCTCATCTTCTTCCTCCTCGGGAGCCGGTCGCCGCCGACGTCGATTCGCTGCCCACCGGCCGTCTCCGCGCATGTCGAGCCCTCCGTTAGCCTCTCTGTGAGCTCCTCCGCCCTTTCCCCTTCTCCCCGAGCTCGTTCCTCTCCTTTAGCCGCCTCTGCCACCGGAGCCGAGAGCTTTGTGCCGCCGGCCAGGGCGCCACCGTGGACAGGGCCCGACCCAGCCGCCCCAGTTCAGTTCAGGACAGGGCCAGAGCTCGTTCCTCAGTTTAGTTCCTACTATTTCTTTATGTTAACTGTTGATCTCGGAACCTTGTTATGATGTTGTAGAGTGGTTATGCCACCATTTTGCATGATGTCTCAAATCATTTTGAGCATTTACAGCCGTTATGCTGTCCGAGTCATCCCAGGTCTCTAAATAGTCTGATGCATTTGCAAATCCTTTCTTTCCATTCCCGATGTCCTTTATGGTCAGAATAAGCACACTAACCGGTGCGTTGAGGTAATTTATTGCCTTGACATATATGTTGGAGCTATTATATGAACCTAGGTGTTTTAGGGAGTCACCTAGTAATCTAGCTATGTTTTGTGTTTCCAGTGTGATGAATCTGGCCGTCATTCCCGAAAGCATCTCGTGATGCTACCTAGCAGTAGGTATTCTACTCCTGGGTTTTGAACCCAAAATTCACTCTACTTACCCCATGTTGATAGTGTTGCTCGTACCTTTAGGTTATTGGTAACTTTTGTGATAGTCCTCGAGGTCCGTGGTATTCCCTTCTTCCAAATACCATGAACCATTTTGGCAGAAGTTCTCTGGAACCAAAAGGTCACAACAAGAGTGCTCTCGATGAGTTCCCCATTCTATATTGTGACTCTGCCAGATCTACCTTCTCCGCATGGGTTATCTGGAAGAAATGTTGAACTTTGTTCGACATCCTAATCCATGCCTCCACAACTCGAAAAGTTATATGTTTCTTTGAGTTGTCCCTCTTCAATTGTATTCCGACCTTCGTCTATCAATTGATAGTCAGGAGAAATTGTGCATTCATGTTCATTGATGCCTATTATTCTTGTGGTCCGTCAAGCCATTCTACTCCAGAATGACTAGGGGAAACAAACTCCAGTACCTCATCCATATCTAGAATTGGGTCAAAGTAGTTGTAATTCGCAGATCAAAATGCCTATCCAGCTTTTGATTCTGTTCTACCCTGAAGTATTACCGTATTATGTCAAGAATGTCATGAGAATTGCACAACCTCTTATGAATTCTTGATACAGTGATACTCTCGCCATCATTTTTCATTCCTCGGTCCCGTGTTGTTGTAACCGGAATACCGACAAGTGAACTGTGAGGTGTGAAACTGATACTCCTAGCAATCCCGTTGCTTGGTAGTAAATGGACAATATTCTCATTCTTAGCGTGTTGGTTATTGAATCACCATTCTAAGAAAGATTGTGCTACCTAGTCCTTATTTCTGGTGCACTTTTTGGTCAATGAGTTAGGATTATTCAGTCCCTTGCTTATTTGATCATATCATCTTGCTCTGAAAAGCAAGATTGTTCTCAAGCTTAGTAACATACCGGTGGTTCGTGATTTTCTGAATATCTTCTCGGAAGTATTACCAGGTTGTCCCCTGACTGTTGTGTTGAGCTCGTGATCAAGTTGGTATTCTTGTAAACCACCCATTCTCAAAGAATCTGTGTCAGATACCCTGAGCTATTTGGTTAAGCTAAACAACAACTTGGAGAGTTGGAGGAAAAAAGCTTGTCTGACTTAGTTCATATCTAAGGGGTGTCTTCTGTGTGTGTGTGTGTGTGTGTTGAACAAATATGATATCTCCATTGATTGGTCCTCGTGATCAGTTGTTGGATCTATTGCCCTGACAAACTTTGACTTGATTATGGGCTATCATCAAGACAAATCAGAACCAACAATGTTCGTAATGTTGTCTTACTCGTGGCTGATCCCTCGAGCATACACCATTACATCTTTTGGTCTGACCAATGCTATTACCGTGTTCACATGATGGTGGAAGTCCAAAGTGATATGGAAATTTCGATGAGTTCTTTGTTGAGCCCATTAGCGACATTTTGTCTCCCCATGATTCATGTTGAACATCAACCTAGTGTTGAAAACTTTGTAAGCAATGCCTTCGTGTTCCGTTCATGAAGCCTATGCTTGGATGGAAGAAGTGACTTCCTCGAATTCATGTGCTTTAGGTGTAAGTTGCCGCCATGAATTTGAGAAAGGCTTGTTTTGCTTCCTTTGGAATCATCCCAAATCAGTCATGCATACGTGCGAAGTATTCTATGGTTTGGATACTTGCAACCTTCATTCTATATGTATTCTTAGCACACCAAGCCACTGATTGACTTGCTCAAGGAAAAGAAGTCTATGCTTGGGATCTAATCCATGGACTTGCGTAAAGACTTCGATATCCTCGTTGATAGTGCCCCACCTGAACTCGGTAGTGTTTTATGTTAAGACTACTATGTAGTCATTCTTGTCTTGGACAACATGCTCACATGTATGTAGCAGAACGAGCTCATGTTTTGGAGCTTGCTATCGTAGTTCATATCCCGAGAATCTCGCAACGTTATCTCATCGATTTGTGTTGCAACTTTTCTTTTCAGACATGTGAGTCTGAAGTATCCTGTTTCTAACCAGATATGAATCTCAGGCAGATATGATGGTTGGAACATTCCCAAAATTTGCATTTTGTTCCCAGCTTGCATCCCATCGTGCCAATTTCCCATGGGCTGCCCTTCTCAGAAGCTGCTGTCCAGGATCATCTTCAAAAGTGGTCCTACCATAGGTCCCATCCATTTTTGATGATAAGCAAAAGTCATCCATGGCGTTGTCTTCAACAAGGTAGTCCATATCATCCATTCTAGTCCGGGTATGCCATTTCTTCGAGCCCTTTCAGTCAATCAATTGTAAATTGCCTTAAGCTGGTATGAAGAGTTCCAATGACCTTTGGATCAAAAGTAATACTTTTTGCCACTTAAAGGAACAGTCCAACGAGTCATCTTTCTCGAGGTGCCCCGTTACGGCATCATGGCAAATATTTCCTCGCCACCTTGGCACCGTCCACCATCTTTCTAAGCGTGGAATTGTTGCCCACCAATCAAACCCCGTCGTTTGTTCTTCCATCCCTCTCGATGTGTTTTGTGTCTCAACTCGAGATGTTTCAACATCTCATTCCACGAGTTGATCTTGAGTGCTCGATCTTCGAGGAGATCGTTTCCTATAGAGTATTCTTTTTTTGCCATCGTGTTGGATGAAGATCTCGAAAGCAAGGACGTCAAGTTCAATTGGAGCAATGAACCAACATCTTAGGGAAGGGCAATTGGATCGACAAGTTCGTGTTTGCTAGTGTCCCCTCTGTCTTCTTACCTCACGTCTCGAATCTCAGGACGAGATTCTTGTTTAGTGGGGTGAGTATCCTGACCCAGATCAGCCTTGCTTGACTTTGCCTCGCTCATCATGTCATCATGTTTAAATTCCTAAGAAACTTGAAATGGGGATGTTGAAACCCTAGCACCAAATGAATTCAACTAGTTTCAAACTTAAAACTTTTCAATGAAACCAATATTACCTTCATAAATGTTCACCACCTTTGGTTCTGGCTAAACCCTCTGCCAAAAATGGTTTCATATTTTTGGAGGCTATTCTGGATTTTTGAATTAATTCATAAGTATTTGAATTTGGACATTTAAATCTTATAAATATTTTTAAATGTCCAAATAATCCTGAAAGTACTTGGGGGCTATTGGAAATAATTCAAATAGTGCCCACAATTTTTGTCAGGATTTTACAAAATGAGTTAGTATTTTTACTAATTCAAAACATATCAAAATAAATAGAAAACAGCAACAGAATTAGAGAGAGAGAGAAGGACCCACCTGGGCCTTACCTGTGCTGACCGAGCCCACCTGGCTAGTCCACTTGGCGGCCCAGCCCACCAGGGGCACGCTTGTCTTCTTCCCCTTGCCAGCGCACGAAGCAGCTCGGTGGCGAGCGCCGACGTCGCGCCCGGCCACCTCCTGCTTGCTGTCGCCTCCCCCTCGCCTCTCCTACATGCCCAGAAGCTCCGCCACCCTTGCATACGCCTCTCTGCCGAGCCACGCGGCACCAGACGCCTCCGAACGCCGTCACGGTGGTCGTCTTCTACCTCGGGCAGCCGAGATCGACGGCGACCGCACCTCGTCTCCAGGCCGTCCCCGAGCCTGCTTGACCGCCGTATGACTCCCTGTGAGCTCCTGCTCCTTTCCCCTTGCTCTCCCCCTCCGTTTCCGTCCTCCAGCTTGCCTCCCCACCGCAACCGAAGCTCGCCGCCGCCGTGGCTCCTCACCGCCGTGGCCACAGCCACCGCACCTTGTGTCCAAGCACACCACCGTGCTCAGCACGTTCTCACGAGTCCGTAGCCACCCGCAGCGCCTCCTCCCGAGCTCTGTAGCAACACCCCGAGAATGCCCGAGCTGCTGCCGCCGCTAAACCTCGTCGCCGGCCACTTTCCGGCCACCCCAGCTCACCCCGCTTGCACCGTGGGATGCGCGGGATCACCAGCGGCTCGTAGATGCTCTCCGTCGTCGATTTGAGCGTCGGAGGAGCGAACCCGAGCCCATCCGCCGCACCTGTTGTCGCCGGCGTCGAGCCGCCGGCGAGTTGACCCCGCTGACCCCGTTTGACCAAGGGTGGGCCCAGTTTTGACCCCCCTGGGTCAATGACAGGTGGGGCCCGGCCCTGTTAATTAATTAGGATTAGTACTAATTGAATTTAGTTAATCTAATTACACTGACACGCAGGGCCCATAGGTAAGTTTGACCTAGACCAGCCCCGTTGACCACTTACGTCACCCTGACGTAATGCTGACACAGTAATTTAATTACTGGAATTATTTTTACACAAGAAATTCCAGAAAATACGACAAACTTAAAAAAATCATAGAAATTAATCTGTAGCTCCAAATGCAAAGATTTATATATGAAAAATTATCAGAAAAATTCAAGGAATCCATCTGTGCCATTTTCATGCATGTTTGAACAATGTTTGTCCTCTGTTTTGGACAAAACAAATTAAGGGCATTTAAATAATCATATATGGAGTTGGAATTTGAATCATGTATTCAAACCAACTTCATTTAAATCATAGCTAGATGCATTAACTCAAATCACAGCATATTGCCATGTCATGATCATGCATCATATTGTGGCATTGCATTGATTGTGTTCTTTCTCGATTGCGGTGTTTACCCTCCCGATAGGCGTGGTTCTCACGATGAGTTCGATGACACCGATGAAGAGCTATAATATCTTCAGAGTGCCGGGCAAGCAAAACCCCTTGTTCATTACGATACAATCCCACTTTGTCTCGCTCCTGCTCTCTTTTCTTGCATTACGACAACAACGATTCATCTCATTACTTGCTGCGGGAGCTGAACCCCTTTATCCTCTACATGACATGTCATTCCACAGTAAATAGATGAAACCCACTAGCATGAGTAGGAGTTGTTTGAGCCCTGTTGTGCCTACTCATTCATGCTTGTTTGTCATGCTTGCTACTGCTTAGAGTTGAGTCAGGTCTGATTCATCGGGGATGAATCGGAGGTGTGTGAACATGTCCTACTGTTGAGAGCTAAGTGTGTGAACACGATTTGGTAAAGGTAGCGGTGAGAGGCCATGTAGGAGTACATGGTGGGTTGTCTCATTGCAGCCGTCCTCATGAACTGAGTTACGTGTTTGTGATCCATGAAACAGTTACTACCACACATTGGGATCCTTAATTGACTCTCTCGACTTCTTAACCACCCTTGTCCTTTGTCCGGGAGTTGCAAAGTAGTTTCGGTGTTTGTAGCATCTTTGAGGGCTGCACGCAGCGCTGACCTTAGGGGTGGGCTGTGTTGCGGTAGGCACGTGGCACGGTGTACCGATTCACCCGTTTGGTGTCTCGGGAACCCTGCACACATCGTTCGGGGCCGTTAGTGGAAACCTCGGCCGCCCTCCCTGCGGATGGAACCCGAATAGGCGATAAACCTGGACTAGGGACTTGAGTGTTTAGGTAGGCCATCGCCGACACCCTCGCTGGGCTTCCGCTTGAAGGTTGCCGAGTACATGTCATGTAAACGGCGATAAGTGGTGAGAGCGTGTGTGAAGAAGTACACCCCTGCAGGGTTAACATCATCTATTCGAATAGCCGTGTCCGCGGTAAAGGACTTCTGGGTTGCCTATAACAGTTCATAGACAAGTGAAAGTGGATACTCTAAAATGCGCAAGATAAGCGTGAGTGCTATGGATGGTGTTCTCGTAGGGAGACGGGAGCGGATTCATAGTGGTGTATTGATATGGTGAATATGTGGACTCGTGCGCGCCACCTCAAAAGAGTTACTTGCAGTCGTAGTTCAGGATAGCCACCCAGTCAAAGCTGGCTTGCTGTAGTCAAACTCCACCACCCCCTTTGTTGATAATGATGCATGTGTAGTTAGTTCTGATGTAAGTCTTGCTGAGTACAATTGTACTCACGTTTGACTATTTCATGTTTTTGCAGAGAGACTTCAGTCTCGCTAGTAGTTCCGCGTGGACTTTGACATTTAGCTTGTTACCTCAGCTACGATCTTGTGCCCTCGGCAGGATCTGGTAGATAGTCAGGCTTCTCAGCCTTTTTCATTTATAGTTATGCGTACTCGGACATGTTAAGCTTCCGCATGTGTTTGACTTGTATGCTTTCAATCTTTGGGTCGAGAGACCCATGTTTGTAATATCTCGCTCCTCGGAGCCTAATGAATAAATATTTGAGTCGTAGAGTTATGTTGTGATGCCATGTTGTATTTACACATATTGAGCATATTGTGTGTATGTTTGAAATTCTAGGTATGTGTGGGATCTGACAATCTAGTTGTTTATCCTTGGCAGCCTCTCATATGGGGAAATGTAGTATAGTGCTTCCTGAGCGATAGTAGTCCGCTTCTGGCCCGGTTCAGGAGTCTGCTAGCCCAAAGACTACTTCTCGGGACACTTGATCGACGACATGTGTTTCACTTTGTTCTGTGGTACGTCCCTTCGGGAAATGTCACGCGGTGACATCCGGAGTCCTGCCTAGCCTGCTACTGCCCGGGTTCCCGGAGTCCTCATAGCCCAGATTACAGCCGGATTCACACGCTTTGACCGACATGCTCGATGTGATTCATGTATGCATGTCCCCATGGGTTAGTGCCGCTTTGGGTTCACGACTAGCCATGTCGGCCCGGGTTCTCTGTCGTATGGATGCTAGCGACACTATCATATACGTGAGCCAAAAAGGCGCAAACGGACCCGGGCCATGGTAAGGCGACACCCGCGGGGATACCGTGCGAGAGGCCGCAAAGTGATATGACGTGTTACCGGCTAGATCGATGTGACTTGGAATCGGGGTCCTGACAGAAGCTCACAGGGATCTCCTTCCCGTCGGGCCCCACAGGTCCGACCTCGGCCATGTGGTTTGGGTCCGCCTTTGTGTACCGCGTCTTCACCATGGCCCAGGCCTCCCTGGCGCCTTGACGACAGGCCGATATCTTCCATAGTCGAAAGCGCCGCCGTGCTCCCTGAAGCTTCTCTGCAAGCTCTCCAAGGCCTTCGGGTAGGGAGATAGATGGCCACAAGGCCTGGGCGGCGCCTTTCATCACCTGCCGAACTCGTTCGTGCAGTTGCAATAGCTCGGGAAGAAGGTCACCCGTAGAACCGGGCATTTCCTCTTCAGGACGACCCGTGAGCATACCTACAGACATAACTCTATTAATTGACTTCCTCGCCGAACTCTTTTTCAAAAGTTCGCTCAAGCACTTACTGTAAATGCCGCGACGAAGTCACCGATTCTCCTTCACGGAGTCAGACAGCTGGGCACGAACATCCTTTAGTTCCTCACCCAGCTGGGTGTTGGCATCTTGGAGATTATTTTTCTCTTGCCTCACCCTTGTAAGCACATTCTCGCCGGCCTTCAATCGGCACAAGAGCTGTTGCTTGTCTGGATCTAGTCCGGCGCCATCTGCAATATTATTATCAGATTTACACACATGCCGCACTTCACAAACTATTTATATTTTGAAGCATATATTACCAGAGGGGGTCTCTGTGGCTCCCCCTGTAGCGGCTAGTGCGGCCTCAAGTTGGTCCTTGCATTCTTCAAGCTCCTGAGACAGTCGGGTATTCTTATTTGTAAGATCCTGCATAACAAATGATCCTTAAATCAGTTATTCTAACTATTTGAAGTCTCGGGGGCTACTGGCATATATAACTGTCAAATTTCTTCACTCGTATGTCCTTTACATACTTCTCCGTGGCTCTGCCTAGACCATCTTGAGCGGCACGGAGGTGCGCATCTCCCGAATTGAAGGCATTCAAGGCCTCTTGGGAGAAACATGCGTCACGAAGAACTGTCCGTGGCGCTTTGTGATTCATGGCGCTCTCCACTCGAGTTGGTGGCGGACAATCTTCGGCATCCTCTGTCGAAGGAGCATCCGACGACGCCTTGTGCTCGCCTACGCTCGGACCCGGCTTTGGAGCACGGCTAGCGGAGGTTCGATTGGCAACCTCTCGGACTCGGTCCGGCGGCGCTCTTTTCTGAAAAGAGCACCAACGTTAATCGCCTTCGAGGAATCAATCCACGGGAATATGGTGACGCGCTATACCGTTGCGGCGGAGTTTCGATCCGGACCGCACTTCTTTTTAGCCTGCGGGGCTGCACTGCCCCTTGTTGGCTAGCCGCCGTGGGCTCGGCCTCCTGCCTCGAAGGCACCCCCTGCGAAACACCATCAAATACGTGGTGATTAGAAGGAAAGCACGGGTGGGTCATGGTATCCGGACTTCGGTCACGGTTACAGGAGGCCGGAAATAATCCGGGGTAGTCGGCCGTAATGGCAACCAAAGCATTGTCGATGCTAAGTTGGTGGAACATCCCATCGATCAGCTCCACCTTTATATCCGGGTCCTCTTTGGAGGCCGGATCAAGGGACCGTTCCGGATCCTCGGGTTGTGGGGGCGGGCTGTGTATCTTCTCCACGGCCCGGCGCAGTTCCTGCGTAGAAACCATCAAATGAGATATTTAACCACGGGAACATGGATCGGATAGGCCACAAAGATATTTGCTTACCCAACTTCGAGGATTATTCGAAGAAAACCCGTTCAGCAGACTGACGCGGAGAAAATCCTCCTCTTCCCCTTTCTACATGGCGGACAAGGTCTTCACCAGTTCGGTGACCGATCCCGGCCCTTTGCGGCCATGGCGGGTGGCATCGTCCTCCCCGTTGAAGTCCCACATGGGGTGGCCTCTATATTGGAGCGGCTGCACTCCCCTCATAATGCAGGTTGCCATG
Source organism: Aegilops bicornis (assembly GCA_021605145.1). Taxonomy (NCBI): domain Eukaryota; kingdom Viridiplantae; phylum Streptophyta; class Magnoliopsida; order Poales; family Poaceae; genus Aegilops; species Aegilops bicornis. The sequence goes on from CM038671.1 coordinate 128,309,490, forward strand.
ACTCCAATCATGATCAATCCGGCATGAGCCAGTAATCTTATTCGGCTCATCAAGTAAAGGACGTCCCGGTCATTTTCCCCACAGGGGCTCATGGGCGCCAGCTTAGGCGCTTCTTCAGAGGAGCGTTGCTAAACTCCGGAAGGCCGATCCGAACAGAATTCGGCAGCGGGACATCCTCCATGTAAAACCATTCCGAGGGCCAGTCCTCGGACGCCTTCTTTGGGGTTCCGGATAAGTATCCGGTCCCAGCGATGCGCCATAGTTCGGCTCCGCCCACTTGATATATTGATCCTTCGTGAGAACGAGGCACAAGGCAGAACAATCTCTTCCACAGAGCGAAATGGGCCTCAACGACGTAAACAGCGCAAGAAGGGCCACAAAGCCCGCTATATGCAAGATGGAGGCAGGCGTAAGGTTGTGCAGCTGGAGGCCGTAGAACTCCAGAAGCCCCCGGAGAAACGGATGGATTGGAAATCCGAGTCCTCTCATTAGGTAAGAGACGAAGCATACCCGCTCTCCCTTTCCGCCTGCTTCCCGCCCTTATAAGTGGCGAGTCCGGAACGCACCGGAACCATGAAGGCCGGGGGAAGGAATCCCTTGGTTTGGAGCATCACCAATTCGTTGTGCGGGACTGAGCATCTCCCCCAATCTCCGGGCTGAGAACTGGGAGCGCGAGAGGAGGAGCCGCGTCGACTGTCCATGATGGAGTGGGTTTTTTGTCAAAGGCACTCTGATGAAGGCTCGCGAAGGGGGGATGGTGTGATCCGGATCTGGATCCCCGTCTCTTTTATAGATGGCTCATTTGCACAGCAAGGGGAGTAAATGTAAAGATACCCTGACTTTTCACATTCGTTCGACACGTGGACGATGGCCATTATTGGGCGTGGAAGCGAAGCGATATTCACAAGAAAGCCGGACACTATTCAACACAGGATTCGGAGGAGAACCCGCCTTGCAATGCCGAAGACAATCAACACGCCGGACTTATCATCATTGAAGCCTGGTTCGAGGGCTACTGAGGGAGTCCTGGACTAGGGGTGCCGGATAGCGAACTATCATCTTTGGCCGGACTCCTGGACTATGAAGATACAAGATTGAAGACTTCGTCCCGTGTCCGGATGGGACTTTCCTTGGCGTGGAAGGCAAGCTTGGCGATGCGGATATGTAGATTTCCTACTATTGTAACCGATTCTCTGTAACCCTAACCCTATTCGGTGTCTATATAAACCGAAGGGTTTTAGTCCGTAGGACGAACAACAATCATACCATAGGCTAGCTTCTAGGGTTTAGCCTCTCTGATCTCGTGGTAGATCTACTCTTGTACTACCCATATCATCAATATTAATCAAGCAGGAGTAAGGTATTACCTCCATTGAGAGGGCCCGAACCTGGGTAAAAACATAGTGTCCCTTGTCTCCTGTTACCATCCGCCTAGACGCCTGATTCGGGACCCCCTACCCGAGATCCGCGGTTTTGACACAGGACGGCGCCCTGGTGGTGGGCCGATCTGCTGGGCCACCGGGTAAGTGGGCCTCGGTGAGCGCCAAAGTTAGTCCTTTCCTAATTGCATTTTCTTTCTGTTTTCTATTTTCAAGCTGTGTTTGGCTTTATTAAAATGCGAGCATTTCTAAAAATCTTGCAACTGCTCATGACCACTTTGTTGGAAATATATCCTCTGATAACATTTCAGTTTGGGATTATCTGAGCATTTAAAATATTTTATAGTATTTAAATGCCCAAATAAAAATAAGTAATGATTTAATTCAAAATCCAGAATGGCCTAGGAAAATGTGCACCATTTTTGGGAGAGGTTCTAGACCAATTCAAAAATTATGAACTTTTGTGAAGGGCATTATGGGTTCATTGACATGTTTTTCAGTTGAACCTGGTATTTTCAGGGGGGTGCTGGGGTTTGTTGCTCCCCATTTCAGGTTTAAGAGAATTTAAACATGATGCAACACAAGACTAGCTAACCCAGAGCAGGCCAGAACCAGGGATGTGACAACTCACCCCCACTAAACAAGAATCTCGTCCCGAGATTCAAGTCGTGAGGTAAGAAGACAGAGGGGACACAAAGCTAACACGATCTTCTCGATCCAACTGTCCTTCTCGAGGATGTTGATTCATTGCATCATCTTGATCTCGACGTCTTGCTTTGAGAACTTCATCCAACATGACCAAGAGAAGAAAGGAAAAACTCGAGAAGAATCGATGTTCTCGAAGATCGAGCTATTCACGATGATCGTTTGAAGGGGTTCGAAAGAATGACATACTCGGACTAGAATGGATGATGTGGACTACCTTGTTGAAGACAACGCAATGGATGATTTTGCTTATCATAGGAAATGGATGGGACCCATGGTAGGACCACTTTTGAAGATGATCCTAAATAGTAGTTACTGAGGTGCAAGCTAGAAACAAAATGCAAATGCTGGGAATGATTACGTAATCGGGAATAACTCAACGAGAGTGATTCCACCGTTTGAATGGTTATAGCTTATCGGGGAAACCAAGAGCACAAGAATCCCTAAGGAACAACTTATAGAATAAGCCGCATGAGAACCTCGTGGAGAAGATGGAAAAATTGCCCAACACACTGTGCACCGCACTTTTTCCTCTCCGTCTCTCTCTCGCTGTTCTCCAATCACACCCAAGCGTGCTCGCCGCAGCCGTGGCCACTGCCTTCCCCGTGCCTCTCTGACGTGCTCCCGTGCTCCACCCTGACCTCCTCTTCCTCCTCACCGAGCCGCGCGACGCCGGAAGCCCCAAAACGCTGCCAACGCCGTCTTCTTTAACCTCGGTCCGCCGAGATCGCCGGCGACCGCACGCCGTCACCAACCCTTCCCCGAGCCCACCGAGCTTCTCTACGTGACCGCTGTGAGCCACTGACCTTCCCCCGCCCTCTTCTTTTCTTTCCCCGTGCGCCGTAGCGACTGCCCCGCGCTCACCCGCACACGCCGCCGCCCGCACTCGTCGCATGTGACGCTCTGTTGACCATTTGGTCCCGGGCATGCGCCCAACTCGCTCCCCGCATCGCGTACAGCCTTCGTAGCACCTCGCCGTGCTCAGTTGTGCACCGCAGCCCCATCCCCGCTCGCACCAGAGCTCCGGCCGCCGCAAACCTCGTCACCGGCGCTGCTCCCGGCCACCCCAGCCTCCGCCGCCACCACCGTTGGATGCGCCACTCCGCCCTCTTTCCGTAGCTGCTCCCTGCGCGCCAAAAGAGCCACTATAGGTGGATCCCGATGCGCTCCGCCGCGTCGGCCTCGCCGGCGGCCAAAGGACGGTGAGTTGACCCTGTTGACTGAGTTGACCGGGTGGGCCCAGTTTGACCCTTGGGTCTATGACAGGGGGGCCCGCCCTGCTAACTAACCCAGGATTAGCGCTAACTAAATCTAGTTAGTTTAACTAACTACTGACAGACTGGACCCACTGGTCAGTTTGACCTGGACCGCGCCCGTTGACCGCTGACATCACAGTGACGTCATGCTGATGCAATAACTCTTTTCTGGATTTATTCTTTTACAGGAAATTCCAGAAAATAGTGCTAACTTCTAAAATTCATAGAAAATCAACCGTAGCTCCAAATCAAATAAGTTATATATGAAAAATGATCAAAAAAATCCAATCTATCCATCTGTACTAGTTTCATGCATGTTTAAACAAGTTAACTTGTTGTTTAGTGCAAAACATGATAAAGCACTATTTATGTTCACAAATGAGTTTGAACTTTGAATCTTTGGTTCAAAATAGCTCAAACCCATCTGGTTGTAGTTGCATTAGGCCAACCCACTCATTTTACCATGTCATGATCATGCATCATATTGTGCATTGCATTGATGGTGTTTCTTTCTCTGTTGCCGGTATTTGTCCCCTCTCAGTAGACGACGTACCGATGATAAGTTCGATGACAATGATGAAGAACTATATTATCTTCAGAAGTGCCAGGCAAGCAGAACCCCCTTGTTCATTCTGATACAATCCCACTCCCTCGCTCCTGCTCTCTTTTACTGCATTAGGACAACAACGATTCATCTGTTACTTGTCGTAGTAGCTGAACCACTTTATCCTCTGCATGACCTGTCATTCCACAGTAAATAGATGAAACCCACTAGCATGAGTAGGAGTTGTTTGAGCCTTGTTGTGCCTACTCATTCATGCTTGTTAGTCATGCCTGCTACTGCTTAGAGTTGAGTCAGGTCTGATTCATCGGGGATGAATCGGAGGTGTGTGAACATGTCCTACTGTTGAGAGTTAAGTGTGTGAACACGATTTGGTAAAGGTAGCGGTGAGAGGCCATGTAGGAGTACATCGTGGGTTGTCTCATTGAAGCCGTCCTCAGGAACTGAGTTCCGTATTTGTGATCCATGAAACAGTTACTACCACACATTGGGATCCTTAATTGACTCTCTCGGCTTCTTAACCACCCTTGTTCTCTGTCCAGGAGTTGCAACTAGTTTCTGGTGTTTGTAGGATATGTGTTGGAGGCCGTGCGTAGCGCTGACCCTAGGGGTGGGCTATGATGCGGTAGATACACCGTGGACCGGTGTACTGATTCGCTCGTTTGGTGTCTCGGGAACCCTGCACACATCGTTCGGGGCCGTTAGTGGAAACCTCGGCGGACTCCTCATGGATGGAACCGAATAGGCGATAAACCTGGACTAGGGACTTGAGTGTTTAGGTAGGCTGTGGCCGACACCCTCGCTGGGCTTCCTCTTGAAGGTTGCCGAGTACATGTCGTGTAAACGGCGATAAGTGGTGAGAGCGTGTGCCCTCGGCGTTTAGCTTGATACCTCAGCTACGATCTTGTGCCCTCGGCAGGATCTGGTAGATAGTCAGGCTTCTCAGCCTTTTTCATTTATAGGTGTCTGTACTCAGACATGTTTAGCTTCCGCATGTGCTTTGACTTTATGCTCTTAATGCTGGGTCAAGAGACCCATGTTTGCAATATCTCGCTCCTCGGAGCCTAATGAATAACTATTTGAGTCGAAGAGTTATGTTGTGATGCCATGTTGTATTTACACATATTGAGCATATTGTGTGAATGTTTGAAATGCTTGGTATGTGTGGGATCCGACAATCTAGTTGTTTATCCTTGGCAGCCTCTCATATGGTGAAATCTAGTCAAGAGCTTCTGGCGATAGTAGTCCGCTGTGACCGGTTCACGAGTCCTGCTAGCCCAGCACTACTGCTTAGGACACTTGACTGGCCGGCATGTGTTTCACTTCGTTCCTGTGTTTGTCCCTTCGGGGAAATGTCACGCGGTGACATCCGGAGTCCTGCCTAGCATGCTACAGCCCGGACCCCGATTCCAAGTCACATCTATCTAGCCGGTAACACCTCATGTCACTTTGCGGCCTCACGCACGGTATTCCCACGGGTGTCGCCTTACCATGGCCCGGGACCGTTTTCGCCTTTTGGCTCACGTATATGATAGTGTCCCTAGCATCCATATGACAGAGAACCTGGGCCGACATGGCTAGTCGTGAACCCAAAGCAGCACTAACCCGTGGGGACAGGCATACATGAATCACATCGAGCATGTTGGTCAGCAGCGTGTTAATCCGGGCTGTAGCACTGGGCTAACAGGACTCGGGAACCATGTAGCAGGCTAAGCGGGACTCAGATGTCACCTTGTGACATTTCCCGAAAAGGGACAGAACCGAACGAAGTGAAACACATGCCGGCCAGTCAAGTGTCTGGCGGTAGTGCTAGGCTAGCAGGACTCCGGTGAACCGGGCTGTAGCGGACTACTATGGCTCAAGGAAGCACTAGACTACATTTCCCCATAAGAGAGGCTGCCAAGGATAAACAACTAGATTATCGGATCCCACACATACCAAGCATTTCAAACATACACACAATATGCTCGATATGTGTAAATATAACATGGCATCACAACATAACTCTACGACTCAAAGTATTTATTCATTAGGCTCGAGGAGAGATATTACAAACATGGGTCTCTCGACCCAAAGAATCGTGAAACATACAAGTCAAACACATGCGGAAGCTAAACATGTCCGAGTACGCATAACTATAAATGAAAAGGCTGAGAAGCGACTATCTACCAGATCTGTCGAGGGCACAAGACCATAGCTGAGGTAAAAAGCTAGACGTCGAAGTCCACGCTTGGAACTACTAGCGAGGCCAGCGTCTCTACGCAAAACATAAAATAAGCAAACGTGAGTACAAATGTACTCAGCAAGACTTACATAAGAACTAGCTACATATGCATCATTATCAACAAAGGGGTGGTGGAGTTTGACTGCAGCAAGCCAGCTTTGACTCAGTGGCTATCCTAAACTATGACTGCAAATAACTCTTTTGAGGTGGCGCACACGAGTCCACATATTCACCATGTCAATACACCACTATGGATCCGCTCCCGTCTCCCTACGAGAACGCCATCCATAGCACTCACACTTATCTTGCGTATTTTAGAGTATCCACTTTCACTTGTCTATGAACTGTTATAGGCAACCCAGAAGTCCTTTACCACGGACACGGCTATTCGAATAGATCATATTAACCCTGCAGGGGTGAACTTCTTCACACACGCTCTCGCCACTTACCGCCATATACACGTCATGTATCTCGGCAACCTTCAAGGGGAAGCCTGGCGAGGGTGTCGGCCACGGCCTACCTAAACACTCAAGTCCCTAGTCCAGGTTTATCGCCTATTCGGGTTCCATCCGCAGGAGTCCGGCGAGGTTTCCACTAACGGCGCCGAGCGATGTGTGCAGGGTTCGAGACACCAAGCAGGCGAATCGGTACATCAGACCCGCGTGCCTACCGCAACACAGCCCACCCCTAAGGTCAGTGCTGCGTATGCCCCCAGCATGCCACAAACACCGGAAACTACTTTGCAACTCCCGGACAAAGGACAAGGGTGGTTAAGAAGCCGAGAGAGTCAATTAAGGATCCCAATGTGTGGTAGTAACTGTTTCATGGATCACAAACACAGAACTCAGTTCCTGAGGACGGCTATAATGAGACAACCCACCATGTACTCCTACATGGCCTCTCACCGCTAACTTTACCAAATCGTGTTCACACACTTAGCTCACACATAGTAGGACATGTTCACACACCATTCCAATTCATTCCCGATAAATCAGACCTGACTCAACTCTAAGTAGTAGCAGGCATGACAAACAAGCATGAATGAGTAGGCTGTGAGGCTCAAACAACTCCTACTCATGCTAGTGGGTTTCATCTAATTCTTGTGGAATGACAGGTCATGCAGAGGATAAAGGGGTTCAGCTACCTCGGCCAAAGTAACAGATGAATCGTTGTTGTCCTAATGCGGTAAAGAGAGCGAGAGCGAGAGAGTGGGATTATATCGGAATGAACAAGGGGTTTTGCTTGCACGGCACTCGAAGATAATATAGGTCTTCATCGGTGTCATCGAACTCATCGTCGGTACGTCGTCTACTGAGAGGGGACAAATACCGGCAACAGAGAAAGAAACACAATCAATGCAATGCACAATATGATGCATGATCACGACATGGTAAAATGGGTGTGTTGGGCTAATGCAACTACAACCTGATGGGTTTGAGCTATTTTGAACGAAAGATTCAAAGTTCAAACTCATTTGTGAACTTAAATAGTGCTTTATCATGTTTTGCACTAAACAGCAAGTTAACTTGTTTAGACATGCACGAAACTAGTACAGATGGATAGATTGGATTTTTCTAATCATTTTTCATATATAAATTATTTCATTTGGAGTTACGGTTGATTTTCTATGATTTTTAGAAGTTTATACTAATTTCTGGAATTTCCTGAATAATAATAAATCCAGAAAAAGAGTTATTGCGTCAGCATTAGGTCATGCTGACCTCAGCAGGTCAACAGGCGGGTCCAGGTCAAATCTGACCAGTGGGGTCCACTGGTCAGTAGTTAGTTAACTAACTAAAGTTAGTTTGTGTTAAACTAATACTAATCCTAGTTTAGTTAGTGGCCTGGGGCCCACGTGTCAGTGAGTCAGGGGGAAAGTCAAACCGGGCAGTGGGGTCAACCCACGCCGGTCAACGGTTAGCGGTCGCCTGTGTTTAGCCGCCGGTGAGTCCAGACGCGGTTGTGCGCTGCGGGATTCGCCTACGGAGCGCCGTTTGGCGTGCGAAGCACATCTACGGGATGCGGATGCTCGTCTGCATCCAACCATGGTGGTGGCGCGGCCCGGGAGTGGCCGGAGTGGCGCCGGCGACGAGCATTGGCGGCAGCAGTAGCTCGGGCAATCTCGGGGTGGCGCTACGGAGCACGGGAGGAGGCGTTGTGGGTGTCTACGGGCTCATGAGATCGTGTTGAGCATGATGATGGGCTCGGGAACGAGCTGCGGTGGCTGTGGCCACGGCTACGCCATGGCCGGCGGCGAGAAGCTCTCGGCCGTGGTGGGAAATGAAGCTAGGGTGCGAGCGCGAGCTTGAGAGAATAAGGGAGAGGAAGAGGGGCTCACGGCGAGTGAAGAGGTGGCCTCGGCGTGCTTGGGGAAGGCTCGGTGACGGCGGAAAATCGTCGGCGATCTCCGTGGCCGAAGGAGGAAGAAGGGGGCAGGGACGGTGCGTCGGGGCTCTTCTGGTCGCGTGAGACGATGAGGAGGACGAGGGCGGAACGGCAGAGCTCGAGGGCATGTCGGAGAGGCTTGGGGATGGCTACGGCTGCGGCTATGGCGAACGGCGGCGACGGCAGCGCTCGGGCGTTCGCGGGGGAGGGCGAGAGAGAGGAGGGGAGGCCACTTGAGAGAGGGAGAGAGGTGCGGCACGGCGCGTGGCGTCGCGCGGGGCATCCAGGCGACGAGGAGGAGGACAGGCAGGCAGGTGCCATGGCGCGCGGAGCGCGCGCGCGCGCCGGGCACACGCCTCGCCTACTGGCGGGAGGTGTAGGACGGTGCGGTGGCCAGTGGGCTGGGCTGGCCCAGGCGAGCAGGCCGCCTGCAGGAGCAGGCTCTTGAGGAGGTAAGCGCCAGGTAAGTCTCTTCTCCCTTTTATTTTTCTTTTCTATTTTTCTTACGTTTCTTTGGTTTAATAAAAATACTAAACCATTTTATTTTCTTATGCCAATTTTTCTAGGGGCTAGTGGCATTATTCCAGAGCTCCTCAATAACTGGCATAATTTTTGGACATATATTATATATAAAAAAGTATATATCCAATGCAATTAATTATTGGATTAATTCCAAATGCCCAAAATAAATAATTATGAGCTCCTAAAAATATTGGTTTGATTTTTATCTCTGTCCAATATTTTCAGAGAGCAACATGAGCATTTTCTTGGACCCTTTTGGAGCAATTTTTATTTGGGTCATTTCAAGAAATGGTTCTGAGGGTTTCACAAATCCCCAATTCAAATTTAAATGGAATTTAAACATGATGCACACATGACTAGCTAGTCTAGGTCATACCAGAACTAGGGATGTGACAACTTGCCCCCACTAAACAAGAATCTCGTCCCGAGATTCAAGACGTGAGGTAAGAAGGCGGAGGGGCACAAACTAACACGGTCTTCACGATCCAACTGTCCTTCTCAAGATGTTGATTCATTGCTTCATATTGATCTTGACGTCTTTGCTTTCTAGATCTTCATCCAACTCGATGATGTTAGAAAGAAACTCTATTGGAAAGGATCATTGAAACTCTCCATACCAGGCTAAGGCAATTTACAACGATCATTTGAAAGGGGTTTGGGGAAATGGCATACTCAGTTCAGAAAGGAAACTATGGTTATAGAACAACTCGGCAAACGGGAGGCACATTCCAATTGATACCGAGGATATAACCTAGTGATCGAGTGTGCTCTCAAGAACTTGAGCATTTCCATGGTCATCAAGGTTTTACCAACATCTGCCGAGGATCACGGCAACACATCTTACTACCATGATGAATAGTGATGGATGATGCGGATACAAAGGAAGATAACACCTTCTCGAAATTCCCTTAGCGAGGCCAAGAGGCGAAATCTGGATGATCGATCGAGAGACATTTAGCACTCCGCTTCTAATGTTCTCCTTGATGTTCTAGCTACCACGGACATGCTTAAAAGCATCAACATGGCCATCAAGTAAAGGTCGGACTTGAGGCGGTAAATCCATAAGGGTCAACTTGTGGAATAAGTCATACCAAATCCTCATGGAGAAGGGTTGAATTGCTTGTTCAAGATACTACAATAATAGATCTTCCGGCTACGTGTGTCGGCCAGAACATCAACCTCGTCGGAACCTACATCATAGATCTTGGAAATGTTCCAGCCATCATATCTACCCGAGATTCAGATCTTGCTGGTAACAGGATTTTTCAGACAACATGTCCAGAAAAGAAAAGGTTGCAACACAAGTCGACGGGATAACGTTGCGAGAATCTCGGGAGATGAACTACGATAGCAAGCTCCAAAACATGAGCTGGTTCTGCTACATACATGTGAGCATGTTGTCCAAGACAAGAACGGCCACGTGGTAGCCTTATAATAAAACACTACCGAGTTCAGGTGGGGAACCATCATCGAGGATATCGGAGTCCTTGTGCACTTATCGATGAACTTCTTATCCTTGAGCAAGTCAATCAGTGGCTTGGTGTGCTAGGAACACATATAGAATGGAGGCGGCCAACCTATCAAACACTAGAGTACTTCGCACATATGCGTGACTAACTTGAGATGATTCCAGAGGAAGCAAAACAAGCTTTCTCGAATTCACCGCGGCAACTTACATCAAGTGCACGTGAATTATAGAAAGTCACTTCTTTCATCCAAACGTAAACCTCATGAGCGGATCATGAAGGCAATGCTTACAAAGTTTTCAACACTAGGTTGATGTTCAACATGAATCATGGGGGAGACAAAATGCTGCTAATGGGCTCATGACAACTCATCGTAATTTCCATATCCTTTGGACTTCCACCATCATGTGAACACGGTGATAGCATTGGTCAGACCAAAGATGTAATGGTGTATGCTCGAGCGATCAACCACGAGTAAGACAACATTATGAACATCGTTGGTTACGATTTGACTTGACGATAGCCCATACTCAAGTCAAAGTTTTGACAAGGCAATAGATCCAATAGCGATCACGAGGGACCAATCGATGAAGATATCATCTTTCTTCAGCACACACACACCGGGATATCCCTTGGAGATGAACTAAGTCAGGTAAGCTTTTATCTTCCAACTCTCCAAGTTGTTGTTTAGCTTAACCAACTAGCTCAGGGGTATCCAACACGGATTCCTGGAGAAGGGTGGTTTAGAGGAAAACCAACTTATCACGAGCTCAACATATCACTCAGGGGACAACCTGGTAATACTTCTGAGGAGATAATCAGAAAATCACGAACCATCGATATGCTACTAAGCTCGAGAACAATCTTGCTTCTCAGGGCAAGACGATATGATCAAAAGAGTGAGGGATTGACACAGTCCTAACTCGTTGATCGAAGAGTGCACCAGAAATAAGGACTAGGTAGCACGATCAATCTTAGGATGATGATTCAATAACCAACACGCTAAGAATGAGAATATTGTCCATTTATTACCAAGCAAGGGGTTGCTAGGCGTATCGATTTCACACACCACAATTCACTTGTCGGCATTCCGGTTACAACAACACGGAACCGAGGAATGAATAATGATGGTGAGAAGTATCACTACGTCAAGAATTCATGACGAATGGTGCAATCCTCATGACGATCCTGACATAAAGGGGTAATACTCCGAGGTAGAACAGAATCAAAAGCTGGATTGGCATTTGATCTGCGGAATACAACTACTTTGACCCAATCCTGGATATGGATGAGGTGCTGGAGTCTGTTTCTCCTAGTCATTCTGAGATAGAATGGCTTGACGAAATGCAAGAGTAAAGGAAACGATGAACGAATGCACGCATACTCTTGACTATCAATTGACAGACGGGGTCAGAATACAACTAAAGAGAACAACTCAAAGGAACATATAATTTTCTGAGTTGTGGATGCATGGATTAGTATGTCGAGCGAAGCTCAACATTTCTTTCGGATAACCCATGCAGAAAGGGTAGAACTGGCAGATTCACAATTATGAATGGAGAACTCCTCAAGAGTACTCTGATTGTGATCCTTCGGTTCAGCGAGGAACTTCTGCCATAAACGGTTCATAGTATTTGGAAGAAGGAAATACCACGGACCTCGAGGACTATCGCAAAGTTACTAATATCCTAAAGGTACGAGCAACACTATCAACACGAGGTAAGTAGGGTGAATCTCGGTTTCAAGAACCCAGGAATAGAATACCTACTACTAAGTAGCATCACGGGATGCTTTCGAGAAAGTTGGCCAGAATCATCACACTGGAAACATAAAACATGGCTAGATTACTAGGTGATACTCTAGACACCTAGGGTCATAATACTAACTCCAACATATATGTCAAGGCAGCGAGTACCTCAACTCACCGACTAGTGTGGTTAATCGGCCCAAAGGAACATCGAAACGGGAGGAAGGGATTTGCAAATGCTTCCAACTATTTAGAAACCAGGGATGACTCGGACAGCAGAACGGCTGTAAATGCTCAAAATGATTTGAGACATCATGCAAAATAGTGGCATGACCACTCAACATCACAATATCAAGATTCTGAGACCAGCTATGGACATACGGAAGTGGTAAAAACTGAACTGGGATTTGAAACTATCAATTCTATAAGTCTATGGATTAGTAACACGTCATCCTAATAGATAGATGAGAATCCTAGTTCTTAATCCCCGTAGAAGAGAAGAGGATGACTCAGATCAGAAGGCCATGAGGTATAAGGAGTAAAAAGAGCCTTACGTTCCTTCCACAATCAATTCCCTTACATAACTAAAGCATTTCTACACACAACCGACCGGTTTGGCTTGGTAATCCTCTGAGCAGTCGGGCTCGATACCAAAGCTGTCGGGACCTGATTCCAAGTCACATCAATCTAGCCGGTAACACCTCATATCACTTTGCGGCCTCACGCGGTATTCCCACGGTGTCGCCTTACCATGGTCGGGACCGTTTAGCGCATTTTGGCTCATGTATATGATAGTGTCGCTAGCATCCATATGACAGAGAACCGGGCCGACATGGCTAGTCGTGAACCCAAAGCGGCACTAACCCATGGGGACAGGCATACATGAATCACATCGAGCATGTCGATCGGCCAGCGTGTGAATCCGGGCTGTAGCACTGGGCTAACGAGGACTACGGGAACCCAGGCTATAGCGAGGCTAAGCAGGACTCGGATGTCAACATGTGACATTTCCCGAAGGGACAAACACAGGAGCAAGTGAAACACATCTTGGCCAGTCAAGTGTCTGGCGGTAGTCTTTGGGCTAGCAGGACTCCGGTGAACCGGGCTGTAGCGGACTACTATGGCTCAAGGAAACACTAGACTACATTTCCCCATAAGAGAGGCTGCCAAGGATAAACAACTAGATTGTCGGATCCCACACATACCAAGCATTTCAAACATACACACAATATGCTCGATATGTGTAAATACAACATGGCATCACAACATAACTCTACGACTCTCAGACATGTTAAGCTTCCGCTTGTGCTTGTTGCTTGTATGCTCTGTATGTTGGGTCATGAGACCCATATTTGTAATATCTCGCTCCTCGGATCCTAATGAATAAATACTTGAGTCGTAGAGTTATGTTGTGATGCCATGTTGTATTTACAGATATCGAGCATATTGTGTGTATGTTTGAAATGCTTGGTATGTTTGGGATCCGACAAGCTAGTTGTTTATCCTTGGCAGCCTCTCTTATGGGGAAATGTAGTCTAGTGCTTCCTTGAGCCATAGTAGTCACTGCTGCTTTCACGAAGTCCTGCTAGCCCAAAGACTAGTGCTCAAGACACTTGACTGCGGCATGTGTTTCACTTGCTCGGTTCCGTCCCTTCGGGGAAATGTCACGCGGTGACATCCGGAGTCCCGCCTAGCTCGCAACAGCCCGGGTTCCCGGAGTCCTGTTAGCCCAAGCTACGGACTCACACGCCGATCGACATGCTCGTTGTGATTCATGTATGCCTGTCCCCATGGGTTAGTGCCGCTTTGGGTTCACAACTAGCCATGTCGGCCCGGTTTCTCTATCATATGGATGCTAGCGACACTATCATATATGTGAGCCAAAAGGCGCAAACGGTCCCGGGCCATGGTAAGGCGACACCGTGGAATACCGTGCGTGAGGCTGCAAAGTGATATGAGGTGTTACCGGCTAGATCAATGTGACTTGGAATCGCGGTCCCGACAGCTTTGGTATCGAGCTGATCTCAGAGGACTACCAAGCCAAACTGGTCGAAGTTGTGTCTAGAAATACTTTAGTTATGTAAGGGAATTGATTGTGGAAGGGAACGTGAGGCTCTTTTTACTCCTTGCCTTCTGATCTGAGTCATCCTCTTCTCTTCTACGGGGTTTAAGAACTAGGCTTCTCGTCTATCTATCAGGATGACGTGTCACTAATCCATAGACTTATAGAATTGATAGTTTCAAATCCCAGTTCAGTTTTTACTACTTCCGTATGTTCATAGTTGGTCTTGGAACCTTGATATTGTGCTTCTGAGTGGTTATGCCACCATTTTTGCAGGATGTCTCAAATCATTTTGAGCATTTACAGCAGTTATGTTGTCCGAGTCATCCCAGGTCTCTAAATAGTCTGATGCATTTGCAAATCCTTTCTTTCCGTTTCCGATGTCCTTTTTGGTCAGAATAAGCACACTAATCGGTGGGTTGAGGTGAATTATTGCCTCGACATATATGTTGGAACTATTATTATGACCATAGGTGTCTTAGAGGATCATCTAGTAATCTAGCCATGCTTTATATTCCTAGTGTGATGATTCTGGCCATTATTCTCGAAAGCATCCCGTGATGCCATTTAGTAGTAGGTATTCTATTCCTGGGTTCTTGAAACCGAGATTCACTCTACTTACCTCGTGTTGATAGTGTTTTCTAGTTCCTTTAGTATATTAGTAACCTTTGCGATAGTCCTCGAGGTCCGTGGTATTTCCTTCTTCCAAATACCATGAACCATTAAGGCAGAAGTTCTTGAACCAAAAGCTCACAATCAGAGTACTCTTGAGGAGTCCTCCATTCTATATTGTGAATCTGTCAGTTCTACTTTCCTGCATGGGTTATCCGGAAGAAACCTGTTGAACTTGGTTCGACATACTAATCTATGCATCCACAACTCAGAAAGTATATGTTCCTCGGGTTGTTCCTCCTTAGTTGTATTCTGACCCCCGTCTGTCAATTGATAGTCAGGAGTAGTCGTGCATTCGTCATCGATGCCTATTATTCTTGTGGTCTGTCAAGCCATTCTATTCTGGAATGACTGGGAGAAACAAACTCCAGTACCTCATCCATATCCAGGATTGGGTCAAAGCAGTTGTAATCCGCAGATCAAATGCAATCAAGCTTTTGATTATGTTCTACCCTGAAGTATTACCCATTTTATGTCAGGAACGCCATGAGAATTGCACCTTCTCTTGTGAATTCTTGATGCAGTGATACTCTCGCCATCATCGATCATTCCTCGGTCTCGTGTTGTTGCAACCGGAATGCCGACAAGTGAACCATGATGTGTTAAATCTATACTCCTAGTAACCGCGTTGCTTGGTAGTTAATGGACAATATTCTCATTCTTAGTGTGTTGGTTATTAAATCATCATCCTAAGATTGATCGTGCTACCTAGGTCATTTTCCTGGTGCACACTTCGATTGATGAGTTAGGATCTTGTCAAGTCCTCGCTCATTTGATCATATCATCTTGCCCTCAAAAGCAAGATTTTTCTCGAGCTTAGTAACATACCGGTGGTTCGTGATTTCTGAATATCTTCTTAGAAGTATTACTAGGTTGTCCCCTGATTGTTAAGTTGCGCTCGTGATCAAGTTGGTTTTCCTCTAAACCTGCCATTCTCCAAGAATCTGTGTTGGATACCCATGAGCTAGTTGGTTAAGCTAAACAATAACTTGGAGAGTTGGAAGATAAAAGCTTGCCCAACTTAGTTCGTTCCAAAGGGATATCCATGTGTTTGTGTGTGTATTGAAGAGAGATGATATCTTCACCGGTTGTTCCTCGTGATTGGTTGTTGAATCTATCGTCTTATCCAAACCTTGACTTGAGTATGGGCTATCGTCAAGTCAAATCAGAACCAACGATGTTCGTAATGTTGTCTTACTCGTGGTTGATCCCTCGAGCATACACCATTACATCTTTTGGTCTGACCAATGCTATCACCGTGTTCACATGATGGTGGAAGTCCAGTGATATGGAAATTCCGATGAGGTGTTGTTGAGCCCATCAGCAGCATTTTGTCTCCCCCATGACTCATGTTGAACATCAACCTAGTGTTGGAAACTTTTATAAGCATTATCTTCATGTCCCATTCGTGAAGAATATGTTGTATGAAAGAAGTGACCTTCTCTGATTCACGTGCATTTGGTGCAAGTTGCCGCCGTGAGTTCGAGAAAGATTGTTTTTGTTCCCCCTGGTACCATCCCAAGTCAGTCATGCATGTGCAAAGTATGATATGGTTTGACAGGCTCGCAACCTTCATTCCATAGGTATCCCTAGCACACCAAGCCACTAACTGATTTGTTCAAGGACAAGAAGTTCCTTCATAAGAGCTAATCATGACTTATGCTAGGACTTCATTATCCTCGATGATGGTTCCCCACCTGAACTCGGTAGTGTTTTATTTATAAGACTACTACGTGGTCATGCTTGTCTTGGACAGCGTATCCACAGGTTTATGTAGTAACCAGCTCATGTTTTGGAACATGCTATCGTAGTTCATTTTCTGAGAATCTCGCAACATCATCTCTTGGTTTGTGTAGCAAATTTTCTTTTCGGACATGCTTTATGCGAAATGTCCTGTTACCAACCAGATCTGAATCTCGTGCAGATATGATGGTTGGAACATTTCCAAGATCTATGATGTAGGTCCCGAAAAGGTTGATGTTACGGCCGACACCTAGCCGGAAGATCTATTATTGTAGTATCTTGGATGAGCAATTCGACCATCTTCTCCATGAGGAATTGGTATGACTTATTCCACAAGTTGTTCCTTATGGATTTTTGTGCCTCTGAAGTCCGACCTTTACTTGATGGACACGTTGATGCTTTAAGCATTGACCATGGTACCTAGTACATCAAGGAGAACATTAGAAGCGGATTGCTAAATGTCTCTCGGTCGATCATACAGATTTGCTTCTTTGGCATTGCTAAGGAAAAATTTGAGAAAGTGATGTCCTTCTTTGCACCGGCATCCTCCATCACCGTTCATCATGGTTGTATGATGTGTTGCCAGGATCCTTGGCATGGATGTTGGTAAAACCTTGATGAATATGGAAATGCTCAAGTTCTTGACAGCATGCTCAGTCACTAGGTTATATCCTTGGTGTCAACTGGAATGTGCCTTCCATTTGCCGAGTTGTTCTATAACCATAGTTTCCTTTTCAAGTTGAGTGTGCCATTCTTTTGAATTCTTTCAAACGATCATTTGTAAATTGCCTTAGGCTGGTATGAAGAATTTCAATGATCTATGGATCAAAAGTAATTCTTTTTGCCACTTAAGGGAACAATCCAATGAGTCACCTCTGCTAAGGTGCCTCGTTATGGAATCACGGCAATTATCTCCTCGCTACTTTGAAACAATGCACCATCTTACTCAAGCGTGGAGTTGTTGCCTACCAAATTGAACCTTCGTCATCCGTTTATTTCCATCCCTCTCGATATGTGTTGTGTCTCAGATCAAGAGATGTTCCTACATCTCATTCCGTGAGTTGATCGTCAATTGCTCGATCTTTGAGGAAATCAATTCCTCTAGAGTTACCCTTCCTTCTCGTGGTCATGTTGAATGGAGTTCTCAAAGCAAAGATGTCAAGATCAAGATGATGCAATGAATCAACATCTTCGAGAAGGGCAGTTGAATCCTGAAGATCGTGATAGTTTTGTGACCCCCTTTCCTTTTACCTCACGTCTTGAATCTCGGGACGAGATTCTTGTTAGTGGGGGCGAGTTGTCACACCTCCAGTCCTGGTATGCACTAGGATAGCCCTTTATGTGTGCATCATGTTTAAATTTTCAAATGAACTTGAAATGGGGATTTTTCAAACCCTAGCACCAAATGAATTCAAATAGGCTCAAATAAAATCACTTCCAATAAACCCAAAGTGACTTCAGGAAAAGTCCATCATTTTTTAAACTGGTGAAAACCTCTGACAAAAATTGGTGCATATTTTCCCTAGGTCATTTCAGGTTTTTGGATTAAATCATAAGTATTTGAATTGGAGCATTTAATGGCTATAAATATTTTAAATGCTTCAATAATTCTGAAAACATTTGAGGGATGTTAGTAAACATTTTAAAAGTGCCCACAAATTTTGTCAGGAGTTTTCAAAATGGTTTAGTATTATTACTAAATCAAAGACAGAATAGCAAAATAGAAAATAGAAACAATTAGAAAGAGAGAGCAAGAGAATACCTGGCCACTTACCCAGCCCAGCAATGCGGCCCACTGGCCCAACTACCAGTCGTCATCTCCACCGCGCCAGTCGGACGCCGAGCGCGTGCCCGACGCGCGCGCACGGCCGTGCTGCCACGCCACCTGCCTGCCTGCCTGCGTCCCCGGGACAGCGCAACGCCGCGGGTTTTCCTCCTCGGTGCCGTCCCGATCGATCCGGCCTGTCATTCCTCCCCCCGCTCTCTCCCTCGCCATTCCCCATCTCACCGAACGCAGCCGTCGCCACCGACGCCATTCGCCGCGGCCACCGCCTCCCCCTCTCCGTTCTCTCTGCCACTCGCCGTAGTCGCCGCACCAAGCACACCCGCTCGCGCCGCCGCCTGAGCTCGCCGCCGACGTGGCTCCGGCCACGCAACGGCCCCGCCGTCCTGTCCACTGACCTCGCCGCATCTCGTAGGGCCCGTAGATGCCTCGCACGCGCCGACTCGTCCGCCGTAGCCTCGATCCCGAGCTCACCCGAGCTCCAGTGACCGCCAAGGTCGTCGCCGGCGACAACTCCGGCCACCCCAACCTCCGCCACCACCACGGTTGGATGCGTACGAGCGTCCGCATCCCGTAGATGAGCTTCGCGCACCAAACGGCGCTCTATAGGCCAATCCCGAGCACCTCCACAGTGTTTGACCCCGCCGGCGGCTAAACGCTGGCAGGTTGACCGGTTTGACGGGCGATGATGACGTGGTAAACAGTAGGCACTAATCACCTCGGTTAGCCCCTAACGAGACATCGGCGGTGGGCCCGAGGCCACTAACTAAATTAGATTAGTTAGGTTAGTCACTGACGGATGGGACCCACAGGTCAGGGTTGACCTGGACCGTCTCCGTTGACTGCTGATGTCGCGGTGACTCAATGCTGACGCGGTAAAGGATTTTATGGATTTAAAATAAATCAGAAAATCCAGAAAATGTCCTAAACTTCTAAAAATCATAGAAATTCAACCGTAACTCCAAATGAAATAAATTATATATGAAAAATGATCAGAAAAATCCAATCTATCCATCTGTACCATTTTCATGCATGTTAGAACAACTTATAGCTGATGTTTAGGACAAACCATATAAATGGCATTTAAATAACCACATGTGGAGTTTAAATTTGAATCTTAGGTTCAAACCAACTTCATTTAACTTGTTGCTAGTTTCATTAGGCCAATCAACAGCATATTGCCATGTCACATTCATGCATCATAATATTGCATTGCATTGATTGTGTTCTTTCTCTCATTGCTGGTGTTTGTCCCCCTTAGTAGGCGTTACTGCAAGCGATGAGTTCGATGACACCGATAAAGAACTATATTATCTTCAGAAGTGCCAGTCAAGCAAAAACCCCTTGTTCATTCCGATATAATCCCACTCTCTAGCTCCTGCTCTCTTTTACTGCATTAGGACAACAACGATTCAACTGTTACATGCCGCGGTAGTTGAACCCCTTTCCTCTGCATGACCTGTCATTCCACAGTAATTAGATGAAACCCACTAGCATAAGTAGGAGTTGTTTGAGCCCTGTTGTGCCTACTCATTCATTCTTGTTTGTCATGCCTGCTACTGCTTAGAGTTGAGTCAGGTCTGATTCATCGGGAATGAATTGGAATGGTGTGTGAACATGTCCTACTGTGTGTGAGCTAAGTGTGTGAACACAATTTGGTAAAGGTAGAGGTGAGAGGTCATGTAGGAGTACATGGTGGGTTGTCTCATTGAAACCGTCCTCAGGAACTGAGTTCTGTGTTTGTGATCCATGAACAGCTACTACCACGCATTGGAATGCTTAAGTGCCCCTCTCGACTTATTAATCAACTCGATCTCTGTCCAGGAGTTGCAACTAGTTTCTGGTGTTTGTAGGATATGTGTTGGGGGCCATGCGTAGCGCTGACCCTAGGGGTGGGCTATGTTGTGGTAGATACACCATGGCACGGTGTACCGGGCACCCGTTTGGTGTCTCGGGAACCCTGCTCACATCGTTTGGGGCCGTGAGCGACACCCCGGCCGGATCTTCTTGTGGATGGAACCCGAATAGGCGATAAACCTGGACGAGAGACTTGTGTGGTTAGTCAGGTCGTGGCTGACTCCTCGCCAAAGCTTCGCTTGAAGGTTGCCGAGATACACGACGTGTACATGGTGGTAAGTGGTGAGAACATGTGTGAAGAAGTACACCCCTGCAGGGTTAACATCATCTATTTGAATAGCCGTGTCCGCGGAAAAGGACTTCTAGGTTGCCTGTACAGTTCATAGACAAGTGAAAGTGGATACTCTAAAATGCGCAAGATAAGCGTGAGTGCTATGGATGGTGTTCTCGTAGGGAGACGGGAGCGGATCCATAGTGGTGTATTGATATGGTGAATATGTGGACTCGTGTGCGCCACCTCAAAAGAGTTACTTGCAATCGTAGTTTAGGATAGCCACCGAGTCAAAGCTGGCTTGCTGCAGTCAAACTCCACCACCCCCTTTGTTGATAATGATGCATATGTAGTTAGTTCTGATGTAAGTCTTGCTGAGTACATTTGTACTCACGTTTGCCTATTTTATGTTTTTGCAGAGAGACTTCAGTCCCACTAGTAGTTTCGCGTGGACTTCGACGTTTAGCTTGATACCTCAGCTATGATCTTGTGCCCTCGGCAGGATCTGGTAGATAGTCAGGCTTCTCAGCCTTTTTCATTTGTAGATGTCTGTACTCAGACATGTTAAGCTTCTGCTTGTGCTTGTTGCTTGTATGCTCTGTATGTTGGGTCATGAGACCCATGTTTGTAATATCTCGCTCCTCGGAGCCTAATGAATAAATACTTGAGTCGTAGAGTTATGTTGTGATGCCATGTTGTATTTACACATATCGAGCATATTGTGTGTGTGTTTGAAATGCTTGGTATGTGTGGGATCCGACAAGCTAGTTGTTTATCCTTGGCAGCCTCTCTTATGGGGAAATGTAGTCTAGTGCTTCCTTGAGCCATAGTAGTTCACTACAGCCCGGTTCACCGGAGTCCTGCTAGCCCAGCACTACTGCTCAGGACGCTTGATTGGCCGGCATGTGTTTCACCGTTCTGTGTATGTCCTTCGGGAAATGTCACGCGGTGACATCCGAGTCCTGCCTAACTGCTACAGCCCGGGTTCTGAGTCCTGTTAGCCAGTGCTACTGGCCGGATTCACACGCTGCTGACCGACATGCTCGATGTGATTCATGTATGCCTGTCCCCATGGGTTAGTGCCGCTTTGGGTTCACGACTAGCCATGTCAGCCCGGGTTCTCTATCATATGGATGCTAGCGACACTACCATATACGTGAGCCAAAAGGTGCAAACGGTCCCGGGCCATGGTAAGGCGACACCCGTGGGAATACCGTGCGTGAGGCCGCAAAGTGATATGAGGTGTTACCGGCTAGATCAATGTGACTTGGAATCACGGTCCTGACAAGAGTAGAGGGGGAGAAGCAACATAAGATCCAACTATAATAGCAAAGCTTGCGATACATCAAGATCGTGCCAAATCAAGAACACGAGAGAGAGAGATCAAAAACATAGCTACTGGTACATACCCTCAGCCCCGAGGGTGAACTACTCCCTCCTCGTCATGAAGAGCGCCGGGATGATGAAGATGGCCACGGTGAGGGTTCCCCCTCCAGGTGCGGAACAGGGTCCCGATTGGTTTTTGGTGGCTACAGAGGCTTGCGGCGGCGGAACTCCCGATCTATTATGTTCTCCGATTGTTTTAGGGTATATGGATATATATAGGCAGAAGAAATACGTCAGGGGAGCCACGAGGGGCCCACGAGGGTGGAGGGCGCGCCCCGTACCTTGTGGCTCCCTCGTTTCTTTCCTAACATGCACTCCAAGTTTATCCGGTAGCTTTCCTTCCAAAAATAACTTCTCCAGTTGGTTTCATTCCGTTTCGACTCCGTTTGATATTCCTTTTCTTCGAAACACTGTGACAAGGGAAAAAACAGGAACTGGCACTCGGCTCTAGGTCAATAGGTTAGTCTCAAAAATAATATAAAAGTGCATAGTAAAGCCCATAAAACATCCAAGATGGATAATATAATAGCATGAATACTTCATAAATTATAGATACGTTGGAGACGTATCAGCTAGCGGGTGTCTGTCTCTCACACTTTAGTTGGATCGGATTCGATGAAAAGGGTCCTTTTGAAGGGTAAATAGAAATTGGCATATCACGTTGTGGTTTTGGCATAGGCAAGAAACGTTCTTGCTAGAAACCTATAGTAGCAACGTAAAAACTTGCAACAACAATTAGAGGACGTCTAACTTGTTCTTGCAGCATATGCCCTGTGATGTGATATGGCCAAAAGGATGTGATGAATGATATATGTGATGTATGAGATTGATCATGTTCTTGTAATAGGAATCACGACTTGCATGTCGATGAGTATGACAACCGGCAGGAGCCATAGGAGTTGTCTTAATTTATTGTATGACCTGCGTGTCAATGAAAACGCCATGTAATTACTTTACTTTATTGCTAACCGTTAGCCATAGTAGTAGAAGTAACAGTTGGCGAGACAACTTCATGGAGACACTATGATGGAGATCATGATGATGGAGATCATGGTGTCATGCCGGTGAAGATTATGATCATGGTGCCCCAAAGATGGAGATCAAAAGGAGCAAAATGATATTGGCCATATCATGTCACTATTTGATTGCATGTGATGTTTATCATGTTTTTACATCTTATTTGCTTAGAACGATGGTAGCATAAATAAGATGATCCCTCATAAAATTTCAAGAAAGTGTTCCCCCTAACTGTGCACCGCTGCGAAAGTTCGTTGTTTCGAAGCACCACGTGATGATCGGGTGTGATAGATTCTAATGTTCGCATACAACGGGTGTAAGCCAGATTTACACATGCAAAACACTTAGGTTGACTTGACGAGCCTAGCATGTACAGACATGGCCTCGGAACACAAGAGAGCGAAAGGTTGAACATGAGTCGTATAGTGGATACGATCAACATGAAGATGTTCACCGATGATGACTAGTCCGTCTCACGTGATGATCGGACACGGCCTAGTTGACTCGGCTCATGTATCACTTAGATGACTAGAGGGATGTCTATCTGAGTGGGAGTTCATTTAATAATTTGATTAGATGAATTTAATTATCATGAACATAGTCAAAAGGTCTTTGCGAATTATGTCTTAGCTCACGCTTTGGTTCTACTATTTTAGATATGTTCCTAGAGAAAATTTAGTTGAGATTTGACAATAGCAATTATGCGGACTGGGTCCGTAAACTGAGGATTGTCCCCATTGCTGCGCAGAAGGATTATGTCCTTAATGCACCGCTCAGTGTGCTGAACCTCGAGCGTCGGTTGTGGATGTTGCGAACATCTGACATACACGTTTTGATGACTACATGATAGTTCAGTGCGTAATGCTAAATGGTTTAGAATTCAGGCACCAAAGACGTTTTTGAAACATTGCAGAACATATGAGATGTTCCAAGGACTGAAATTGGGATTTCAGGCTAGTGCCCACGTCAAGAGGTATGAGACCTCTGACAAGTTTCTTAAGCCTGCAAACTAAGGAGAAAAGCTCAATCGTTGAGCATGTGCTCAGATTGTATGAGTACTACAATCGCTTGAATCAAGTGGGAGTTAATCTTCCAGATGAGATAGTGATGGTTCTCCAAAGTCACTGCCACCAAGCTACTAGAGCTTCGTGATGAACTATAACATATCAGGGATAGATATGATGATCCTTGAGCTATTCGCGACACCGCAAAAGTAGAAATCAAATAGGAGCATCAATTGTTGATGGTTAGTAAAACCACTAGTTTCAAGAAGGGCAAGGGCAAGAAAGGGATACTTCATGAAACGGCAAATCGATTCTTGCTCTAGTGAAGAAACCCAAGGTTGAACCCAAACCCAAGACTAAGTGCTTCTGAAATAAGGGGAACGGTCACTGAAGCAGAACTACCCTAGATACTTGGTAGATGAGAAGGCTGACAAGGCCGATAGAAGTATATTGGATATACATTATAATGTGTACTTTACTAGTACTCCTAGTAGCACCAGGGTATTAAAATACCGGTTCTGTTGCTAAGTGTTAGTAACTCAAAATAAAAAGCTACGGAATAAAGGGAGACTAGCTGAAGGTGAGATGACGATATGTGTTGGAAGTGTTTCCGAGGTTGATGTGATCAAACATCGCATGCAGGGGCGGAGACAGGGGTGCGAGCAGGGGTCAGACACCCCCATGGTCTCGCCCCCCCTGTGAATGTTCGTCAAGTATTTGTACTACGGTATATAGTAGCGACGTACTCCTCACTATTGTATTGTACTCCCGTTTGAAGCTAATGGACCAATATTGCAGCGCAAAGGCCCAACACAGAGAATCGCTAATTGTACTAGCCGCATCGTGAAAATATGCACAGTTACAGCCGTCGATCTAGTAGTCAGTTTCCCTCCTGGTTTTGTTGGTGGCTTCGTGCGCCCATGCGCCGTCGCCTCTCGGCCCTCGCTGCTTCTTTCGGCACCGCAGGAGCACAGGGCATTCCAAGCTTCTACTCCGGTGATAGAATCTTCGGCTGCTTCATCAACTGATGTTGGCATCGCATCATACTACATCAATTTCAAGGTATGTCACCAGAGTAGTAGTATAACAATGAACTGCCGGTGGATTTGCCAGATCTAACACACATGACAAATTTAAATTCTTGGTGAATTAGTGGTTTGATCTGCAAATTCTATGTGGAACATTACAATTTCGAAAGCTATTTTTTTTGCAATTTTGAAAGCTAATTTCACTCTTTGTTTAAGGTTTCAATGATTGGAGTATATACGAAGAGGAGGGATACAGCTAAAGTAGATTTATTTTTATAAGAAGGCGTACTTTCAGCTCAAATATCATGCAACCAAAAATATAAATCCGTCTGACGTACATGCTAAAGCTAATATTAAACCAACAAAATTGTATCTTGTTAGTATTATCAAATGGGTTATCAAATATATATTGATGTGCATCCATATCAATGCTACTTTTGAGGCTAAATAGTTATATTGTGTCCCTTAAGCCATTATTAGTTTTCTCGCCCCCCTCATGTCCGAATCCTGGCTCCGCCCCTGATCGCATGCTCCCTCTACCATCAAGATTGGTGTTAAACCTAAATAATTGTTATTTGGTGTTTGCGTTGAGCATAGACATGATTGGATTGTGTTTATCTGTAGCGACCCGACCTCAGATGGTCAAGTCTCTGTGCTTCCGTGTCATCCCTGGATCAGTAATGCTGACACACACAGTACTCGAAGGATTTATAACAGAGTAGCAATCACACACTTATTACATCAAATGTCTCAAAAGAGAACTTAATACAATAATATGGCTGAAGGCCATCTAATGCGATAACAGCGGAAGGCTTGGAAGGTAAAGTGAGTCCATCAACTCCAACGGCATAACTGAGCTGCACGGCAACGACCTACAATCCTTACTCCTCGTGCGAAAAGTGCGCAACATAATACGTTGCAGCCGAGAACGGTCAAGACATGGAATATGCTGGCAATGTAACACATAGAGTAATGAAAGAATAAGCTATACTACATGCATATATGGCTGGTGGAAAGCTCTATGGTTACAGCTTTTGCGAAAAGCCAATTTTTCCCTACATCAAAGGAATAAATTTAATTTAACTATCATGGTGGTTGAAACATCATTGAGAAGGTACCCCCAACTCAGATGATCCCAATTAAGGTAATTAACAACCCAGCAAAATTAGTTAAGAGTGATGGGATACTTTTGAATACTCAAGTACTAGATACTCAGAAACGTCCATAACCGGGACATGGCTAACCATGATTAGTTTGTACACTCTGCAGAGGTTTATGACTTTTCCCCACAAGACTCGATCGCCTCTGTTGGATTCTCGCCTTTGCATGGTGTTTGAGAGACGGATGACCGAGACACAGTCTTTCGAAACATTAACTCTCTACACGGATAGATCATACCAAACCTATAAAACCCACTACCTGCGATCTACCTCTTCGAGAGCTTCACGTAACTTACTCAACTATGCTAGAGCCCATAATAGCTTGTGGCTGCACACGGAAGTTTCTAGCATGAATAAACTCAGTTCCCTTTGATCTGGTGGCGGTCCATAGGAAGATCACACGGGTACCCGGATTTCCAAAAAACAGACAACACTGGGTTCCCCAGGTGCCTCAATCCATCCAGATGTGTATTTAAGTTGCCACCTTAAAGTAAACCATTAATTAACGATCTCACATCTGTCGTGAATATCTCTCAAACCCAAACCACATCTACGAGCATAGCATGACAATATAAGCATAACGTAGAAGTAACTCCCAAGGGTTTGAAAGTAACAGGGCAATAGGTTCCTACCTCATCATCTACTTCCCAACCCACAAATTAATGACATCCTAATCATCCAATGTTTGAGGGTTGAAACTAATGCATAAAAACTGGGTAGGAAAAGATATGATCAAGTGTTACTTGCCTTGCTGACGATCCATGAATCCTAGAGACTCGTAGTAACACGCTTCGCACTCCGGGAATTCAATCGCAAGCAAACAATGCATACATAAGTAAACAAGCAAAGATGCACAAACGAAACTTCAACTGAAAGAGGTTGACCGGAGAGTTCAACTTAAGAACTCTGGTTCACAAAAACAATCAAACCAAACGGAACAACAAAACTCAAACGGCGAGAAAAACAAGGTCCGTTTACCAATCTGGGGTCAAATTTTATAAAGGTAAAAACTTGGTTGAGTTGATTATTCGGAAAGAGGGTTTCGATATGAAACTCCAGGCGCTTGAATCGCCTGATTCCGATAAACGAGCGAAAAGATAAACATGTTTGAAAATTGGATCAGAAATCGCGATCAGAATAACCGCGGAATAAATCTGATAAAAGAAAAGCGACGAACTGCTAAATGAACGAACGTTCGTTAACAGAACTTAAACAGTGAACGCGTTCGTTAAATAAATAAACTGACGAAAATAAAACGATCTATAAAAAACGATCTAGGGTTTTTTTTAAACCGAAGGGTTTTCTTAAAAAAAACAAAATAAACCGGCGGCGGGGTCGGGTACCTCCGGCGAGGCGCGTCCGGTGAGCGGGCGGCTCCGCTGGTCCCGAGGGGCGGGTCGGTGAGGGGGCGGCGGCGACGGCGAAGGCGGCGGCGACGGGCGCTGGGAGGGGGCGGCGGCGACGGCGCTGGGCCCGGGCGGCCTGGGCGGCTGCTCGGGGCGGTGGTGGTGGCGGTGGTGGCGGCGGCATTTAAAGGGGCGGGGCGGTGGCTTGGGAAGGGCGCCTGGGTGGAGTCCGGCTCGGACTCCCCTCGGCGTCAGCCACGCACGGGCTGTGTGGAGAGGGAGGCGGCGCTCGTGGCCGGCTGGCTCGGCTGGGCCTTTGGCCCGATCGGGTCCGCTTGCTTTTTTTAAACATTCCGCCAAAAGAAAAAATCCTAGAAAAATAAATAAAAATCTAAAAATTCCAAAACAAGTTTTCTCCGTCTAAATAAAATATTTAGAACTAGATGAACTTTTCTTGGCCCCTAAAATGCAACTTTTTAAAGGGTGCAAATTTTTCTAGGGCTATGAACTTCCAAATAAAATCAAATAAAATCCCAAAAATGATTTTAACATTTTTCCTCCGTTATTTCAATTATTTTGGAGAAGTCATATTATCTCCCCTCATTTATTTGTTTTGAAATAGTTCTCTGGAGAGAAAATAATTAAAACCCAATATCCGCGTCTTTCATTATTTGATAAAATTCAAATACGAAAATTGAAAAATCCCCAACTCCCTCCTAGGGTCCTTCAGTTGCTTAGGATTTTCGAGGATGGAAAACGAGAATGCAAATAAAATATGATATGCAAGAATGACCTATGTATAACATGCCAAATTGAAAATTTGGGATGTTACAAACCTACCCCCGTTAAGATGAATCTCGCCCTCGAGATTCGGGTTGGCTAGAAAATAGGTGCGGATGGTCCTTGCGAATATCCTCTTCTCGCTCCCAGGTGGCTTCTTCCTCGGCGTGGTGGCTCCACTGAACTTTGCAAAACTTTATCACCTTGTTGCGAGTGACTCTGCTATCAAACTCGAGAATTTTTACTGGCTTCTCCTCATAAGTCAGGTTGTTATCCAATTGTATCGCCTCCAGGGGCGCTGTACCCTTTAATGGTATGTCGTCCATCTCAGCGTGGCACTTCTTCAGTTGTGACACGTGAAACACGTCATGCACTCCTGACAATCCTTCAGGTAACTCCAGCTTGTAGGCAACTTCTCCCATCCGTCCCAAAACACGATACGGTCCTACAAATCTTGGGGCTAACTTTCCCTTTACTCCAAAACGTTTCACTCCCCTCAGGGGTGATACTCGCAGATATACTTTGTCTCCAATTTCATAGGTTACTTCCTTGCGTTTAGAATCTGCGTAACTCTTCTTTCTAGACTGAGCAATCTTTAGTCATCTCTCGATCGGTTTAACCGTCTCCTCGAGTCTTTGATCAAATCTGGTCCAAACAACTGACGGTCTCCAACCTCATCCCACATCAATGGTGTTCTACATCTGCGTCCATCTGAGCTTGAACGGTGCCATCTTCAAACTGGCTCGGTAGCTGTTGTTGTGTGAAAATTCTGCGACGGCAAATTGTCATCCCAACTAGATCCATAATCTAGCGCATGGGCTCTCAACATGTCCTCCAAAATCTGATTGACTCTCTCATCGTCCGTCTGCTCACGGGTGGAACGCGTAATCTTGAACTCCAATCTGGTACCCAAGGTCTGGTGTAGCTGATGCCAAAACTTTGAAGTAAACTGTGTTCCTCTATCTGATACGATACTCCTCGGAACTCCGTGCAAACATACTATCCTGGTCATATATATCTTGGCCAACTTTGCACTTGTATAAGTTGTTTTCACTGGGATGAAATGAGCTACTTTGGTCAAACGATCCACTACTAACCATATTGAATCATATCCTGCTTTGGTTACGGGTAATCCGGTGATAAAATCCATGCCAAGTTTGTCCCACTTCCATTCGGGTATTGGCATAGGCTGCAACAATCCTGCTGGCTTTTGATGCTCTGCCTTCACTCTCTGACATACATCGCAAACGGCTACATACTCGGCAATATCCTTCTTCATACCAGCCCACCAGAAACGTTCCTTCAAGTCCAAGTACATCTTGGTGTTTCTGGGTGAATCGAGTATGGTGAGTCATGGGCCTCTTGAAGTATTAACTTCGATCTCCAAATTGTTGGGCACATAAATCCGATCCTCAAACCACAAGGTATCGTGCTCATCCTCGCGAAAACCTTTGGCTTTTCCTTTGCCCATCTTTTCCTTTATCTCAGCAATCTCTTTATCCTCCTTTTGAGCGTCTCGAATCTTGTCTAACAAGGTCAACTGAACCTCCATTGTTGCAAGAAAACCTCTTGGAACAATCTCCAAATGAAGTTCCATAACATCCTATGCTAACTCCTTTGGCAGTCCTCTACCTTCAAGGATATTGGCATAACTCTTCCGACTCAAAGCGTCTGCTACGACGTTGGCTTTTCCTGGATGATAGTGTAGCTTCATGTCGTAATCTTTTATAAGTTCCAACCATCTCCTCTGTCTGAGGTTTAACTCCTTCTGTGAAAATGTACTTTAAACTCTTATGATCCGTGTACACATCACAACGGTTTCCCATGAGATAATGTCTGTGTCTTTAACGCATGTACTACGGCTGCTAACTCCAAATCATGCGTGGCATAGTTCAACTCATGAGGCTTCAGCTTGTCGTGGAGGCATACGAGACAACTTTTCCTTCCTGCATAAGAACACATCCAATTCCCAAGCGAGAGGCATCACAATACACTTGAAACTCCTTATGTATATCTGGCAATGTTAGCACTGGGGCTGTAGTCAACCGTTTCTTCAATTCTTGGAAGCTTGTCTCACCATCCTCTGTCCATCTGAACTTAGTATCCTTCTTTAGCAATTCCGTCATTGGTTTAGCAATCTTGGAAAAATTCTCAATAAATCTCCGATAATATCCTGCCAGTCCAAGGAAACTGCGAATCTCACGATCAAGTGGGTGCCAACCATTCAAAGGATCGACTGAATTTTACCGGTATCTCTTGCTATACCTTCTCCGATATAACATGCCCAAGAAATCCAACTTCCTTTAACCAAAACTCGCACTTGCTGAATTTGGCATATAATCGGTGTTCCTCGAAGTTTCTCAAGAACGAAACGTAGGTGTTCTCGCATGCTCCTCTTCGTTCTTCGAGTAAACCATAATATCATCGATAAACACCACAACAAACTTGTCCAAATATTCCATGAACACTTTGTTCATCATACTCATAAAATAGGCAGGGCGTTAGTCGGTCCAAACGACATGACCGTATACTCGTGATAATCCATATCGTGTGGTGAATGTTGTCTTGGGTATATCCTTCTCTCGGATCTTCAATCGATGGTATCCTCGATCAGAGATCAATCTTAGAAAACACCTTAGCTCCTTGCAACTGATCAAACAGATCATTTATCATCGGTAAGGGATACTTGTTCTTTATTGTTACTTCATTCAGAGCTCGGTAATCAACAACCATCCTTAGGGATTTATCCTTCTTCTCCACCAAAAGTACTGGAGCTCCCCAAGGTGATGAACTTCTACGAATGTAACCTTTCTCCAATAGCTCCTTGATCTACTTCTTAATTTCCTCCAGATCATTTGCGGGCATCCGATAAGGTCTCTTTGATATTGGCCCTGCACGGTATTAGTTCTATCGAAACTTCGATGTCTCGATCCGGTGGCATGCCCGGTAACTCTTCCTAAAAACATCCGGGTAATCCTTCACTATAGGTACTTCTTCTTGTACAACTCCCGTGAGGGTATTCACTTGGCTCCTCCTAGGCACATGCCTAGATACATACTTAATCATTTTTCCCTCTGGGGTGGTAAGATAGATTGACTTGCTAGCACAGTCGATACTTCCTCCAAACTTCGACATCCAATCCATACCTAATATCACATCCAATCCTTGCGACTCCAAGATAATTATGTCGACGGAAAAACATGTGTGCCAATGATTAGGGGTAACTGGGTGCACCATCTGCTAGCCATATACTACTGCTCCAAAGTAGATGACTAAAGAGGGGTCCTAAGGGTGCAGGTTGGTAACTTAAACTTATCCACAAATCCCTTGATATGTATGAATGCGATGCACCAAGATGCTCGAAAAGAACAATAGCGGTAAATGACTGAACCAAAAACTTACCTATTACCGCATCCGGCTGCTCTTCAACTTCCTCCACGTTAACGTGGTTCACTTGTCCTTTGTTAAATGGATTTGGCTTCTTCCTAGCGCTCCCATTTCCGTTTCCATTCTTTCCATCAGGGCAGTCATTGGCATAGTGTCCTTTCTTCCCGCACTTAAAGCAAATAACTTGGCTCAAGTCTCTCTTAGCAGGTGTAGCTGGGTTAGAGCGATTCTGGTTATTGTTGGCTGTATTTCCATTCCCATTCTTCGCACCATTATGCGTTCCTCCTCCAGTATGGTTATGTCCTCCATGGTTATGAACTAGTCCTCCCGAGTTCGGGGTTAAGCGAGGTTTCTGGTGAGCTCCTGAGTTATGCTTCCCTTGTCCATACTTCCTCTTACGATTCTCAATTTGCTGCTGCTTTCCTTCAATCATTAGGGCCTTATCTACCAACTCCTGGTAGTTGTTGAAAGTTGCCACCATCAGCTGCATACTCATCTCATCATTCAGTCCTTCCATGAACTTCTCTTGCTTCGCGGCATCCGTGACCACATCATCAGGGGCATAGCGTGATAATTTGCTAAACTCATCCACGTACTGGGCCACGGTACGGTTCCCCTGGCATAAGTTGCGAAACTCACGCTTCTTTATCTGCATGGCTCCAGTTGAAACATGGGCCGTGCGGAAAGCTTGTTGGAACTAGTCCCAAGTGACATTGGCTATAGGAAAAGTAGCCGTGTAATTCTCCCACCATGCGGCTGCTGGTCCATCCAATTGATGTGCGGCAAAGCGCACTCTCTCAACATCCGTGCATCCTGCGGTGGTTAACTCCCTTCCAATATGGCGTAACCAGTCATCTGCAACTATTGGCTCGGTGCTACTGGAAAACACCGGCGGTTGTAACCTTAGAAAACGGGTTAAATTGTCCACTGGCGGCGGGTTGTTGTTGTTGTTGTTTTTGTTGTTGGCATTGCCCTGGTTCTGAACTAGCAGTTGCATCAAGGTATTCTGCTGTTGGATCAACTGAGTGAGCTCCGGTGGGAAAGCAAAACCAGGGTCACGTCTCGGAGGCATCTGGGGTTTAGAGGGGAGAGATTAGAAATAGAAAGAGGTCTAGTGAGAAAACACTACCCATATGCACATGAGGCAAAACACACATTCATTCAATCAAGCAAGCAAGGGCATACAAAACGGTCTAGGAATATCGCATAAGCGCTCACTACTACTAATTACATGGGGAAAAATACTATTAATATTTGGTGGTCATCTAAAAATTTTGGTCGGTGGAAGACTCCATAATGTCTGCTCCAGCTTCGTCTTCATAGTCATCATCACTTGGATCTGAGTCGGTGTAAATCGATGATGATGTAGTTGTTCCGGACAAGCGGGGTCTTCTTCCTCTTCTTGCTCTTCTTCCTTGGGTGCCGGTCCTCCCATGAAAACTCCAATCTTCTTGACTAGGTCGCCGTTCTTCTCCAAAGAGTATCTTGATTTCTTCCTCATATCCATCGCGTGTAGACTTGAGTTCTTCCTCCAATTTGATGATCTTAGTTTTCGCCTTCTTCAAATCCAGCATGTATGCGCACTTTGTCCGTTCTCATGACGTCGAATGTGCTGGTTGAGCTCCTGGATGTAAGCTGCAATGGATCTATCCTTCTTGGTGCTAATTACTTCCCATTGCTCGTCTCGGCGCCCACATATTTGGTATATGGTGTCTTTAAGTTCCTTGTTGTAGACTTCTCCGATCGTCCCATGGTAATGTGAGCTGCCATACTCTTTCCCAAACTCCATGTTGGTGCATTGAAAACACATACTATGGGCTCCGTGCTTGGTGCAAACGTCCTTCCGGGAACTAGGGCTTGAATCTTCCACATTCTTCTTACGGTAAGGTGGCGTTGTACGTCCGGTGAAGCTTGGTATTCCAATATTCAGGTACCTAGTGACTTCCTTCAAGTGACGTCCGAAAGGTGTGTCTTCATCCGGTTGGGCAAACTTGTACTTCATCTCCGTCATCCTAAAGAGTGGAAAAATGGAGAGAGGTTAGAAATGAGTAGAGAGGAGTGACCTATGGTTTTATCTTAGTTGTCGTGTCCTACACTCAGCGTGTGCTCTGATACCATCTTGTAGCGACCCGACCTCAGATGGTCAAGTCTTTGTGCTTCCATGTCATCCCTGGATCGGTAATGCTGACACACACAGTACTCGAAGGATTTATCACAGAGTAGCAATCACACACTTATTACATCGAATGTATCAAAAGAGAACTTAATACAATAATATGGCTGAAGGCCATCTAATGCGATAACAAATGGAAGGCTTGGAAGATAAAGTGAGTCCATCAACTCCAACGGCATAATCGAGCTGCACGGCAACGACCTACAATCCTTACTCCTCGTTCGAAAAGTCTGCAACATAATATGTTGCAGCCCGAGAACGGGTCAGCACATGGAATATCTTTGGCAATGTAACACATAGAGTAATGAAAGAATAAGCTATACTACATGCATATATGGCTGGTGGAAAGCTCTATGGTTACAGCTTTTGCGAAAAGCCAATTCTTCCCTACATCAAAGGAATAAATTTAATTTAACTATCATGGTGGTTGAAACATCATTGAGAAGGTACCCCAACTCGATGATCCCAATTAAGGTAATTAACAACCCAGCAAAATTAGTTAAGAGTGATGGGATACTTGTGAATACTCAAGTACTAGATACTCGTAAACGTCCATAACCGGGGACACGGCTAACCATGATTAGTTTGTACACTCTGCAGAGGTTTGCGACTTTTCCCCACAAGACTCGATCGCCTCCGTTGGATTCTCGTGACCGCATGGTGTTTGAGAGACGGATGACCGAGACACGATCTTCGTAAACATTAACTCTCTACTCGGATAGATCATACCAAACCTATAAAACCCACTACCTGCTGATCTACCTCTTCGAGAGCTTCATGTAACTTACTCAACTATGCTAGAGCCCATAATAGCTTGTGGCTGCACACGGAAGTTTCTAGCATGAATAATCTCGGTTCCCTTTGAGCCTGGGTGGCGGTCCATAGGAAGATCACACGGGTACCCAGATTTCCAAAACAGCATAACACCTTTGGGTTCCCCGTGTGCCTCAATCCACCCAGATGTGTATTTAAGTTGCCACCTTAAAGTAAACCATTAATTAACGATCCCACATCTGTCGTGAATATCTCTCAAACCCAAACCACGTCTACGAGCATAGCATGACAATATAAGCATAACGTAGAAGTAACTCCCAAGGGTTTGAAAGTAACAGGGCAATAGGTTCCTACCTCATCATCTACTTCCCAACCCACAAATTAATGACATCCTAATCAGGCAATGTGTGGGGTTGAAACTAATGCATAAAAACTGGGTAGGAAAAGATATGATCAAGTGTTACTTGCCTTCTTGACGATCCGTGAATCCTAGAGACTCAGTAGTAACACGCTCAGACCGGGAATTCTATCGCAAGCAAACAACGCATACATAAGTAAACAAGCAAAGATGCACAAACGAAACTTCAACTGAAAGAGGTTGACCGGAGAGTTCAACTTAAGAACTCCGGTTCACAAAAACAATCAAACCAAACGGAACAACAAAACTCAAACGGCGAGAAAAACAAGGTCCGTTTACCAATCTGATCTAGAGTCAAATTTTATAAAGGTAAAAACTTCGTTGAGTTGATTATTCGGAAAGAGGGTTTCGATACGAAACTCTAGGCGCTTGAATCGCCTAATTCCGATAAACGAGCGAAAAGATAAACAGGTTTGAAAATTGGATCAGAAATCGTGATCAGAATAACCGCGGAATAAATCTGATAAAAGAAAAGCGACGAACTGCTAAACGAACGAACGTTCGTTAACAGAACTTAAACAGTGAACGCATTCGTTAAATAAATAAACCGACGAAAATAAACCGATCTATAAAAAAACGTCTAGGGTTTTTTTTTAAACCGAAGGGTTTTCTTAAAAAAACAAAATAAACCGGCGGGGTCGGGTACCTCCAATGAGGCGCGTCCGCGAAGCGGCTTCGCGGTCCGGGCGAGGGGCGGGTCGGCGAGGCGGCGCCGACGGCTAAAGGCGGCGGCGACGGCGCTGAGGGGCGGCGGCGATGGCGCTGGGCTCCGGCGGCTCGGGCGGCTCGGGCTCCGTGGCGGTGGTGGTGGCGGTGGTGGCGGCATTTAAAGGGGCGGACGGGCGGTGGCTTGGGGATGGGGCGCCTGGGTGGAGTCCGCTCGGACTCCTCGGCGATCCACGCCACGCACGGGCGGCGCTGGAGAGGGAGGCGGGCGCTCGTGGGCAGGCTGGCTCGGTGGGCCTTTGGCCCGATCGGGTCTTAGTCCGTTTCGTTTTTTTAAAACATTCCGCCAAAAGAAAAAAATTCCTAGAAAAATAAATAAAAATCTAAAAATTCCAAAACAAGTTTTCTCCGTCTAAATAAAATATTTAGAACTAGATGAACTTTTCTTGGCCCCTAAAATGCAACTTTTTAAAGCGTGCAAATTTTTCTAGGGCAAATAAACTTCCAAATAAAATCAAATAAAATCCCAAAAATGATTTTAACATTTTTCTCCGTTATTTCAATTATTTTGGAGAAGTCATATTATCTCCCCTCATTTATTTGTTTTGAAATAGTTTTCCGGAGAGAAAATAATTAAAACCCAATATCCTCGTCTTTCATTATTTGATAAAATTCAAATTTAAAATTGAAAAATCCCCAACTCTCTCCTAGGGTCCTTGAGTTGCTTAGGATTTTCGAGGATGGCAAACGAGAATGCAAATAAAATATGATATGCAAGAATGACCTATGTATAACATGCCAAATTGAAATTTTGGGATGTTACATTATCGCAATACAGTTATTCATTTAAGGAGAATAATGGTTACTCTGTTTATTTGAATAATACCTTCAATGATCTTGCACCTAAAATGAATGGTTTATTGAATCTCGATCGTAGTGATACACATGTTCATGCCAAAAGATATAAGATAGTAATGATAGTACCACATACTTGTGCCACTGCCATTTGAGTCATATTGGTATAAAACGCATGAAGAAGTTCCATGCTGATGGATCTTTGGACTCACTCATTTTTTTGAAAAGTTTGAGACATGCGAACCATGTCTATTGGTTTATACGCATGAAGAAACTCCATGCAGATGGATCATTTGGACTCACTTGATTTTGAATCACTTGAGGCATGCAAATCATACCACATGGGCAAGATGACTGAAAGGCCTCGTTTTCAGTGAGATGAAACAAGAGAGCAACTTGTCGGAATTAATACATTTGATGTGTGCGATCCAATGAGTGATGAGGCACGCAGTGAATATCGTTATGCTCTTACTTCACAGATGATTTGAGTAGATTCTAAGTATATTTACTTGATGAAACACAAGTCTGAATTATTGAAAGGTTCAAGTAATTTCAGAGTGAAGTTGAAGATCGTCGTGACAAGAAGATAAAATGTCTATGATACGATCATAGAGATGAATATCTGAGTACGTGTTTGGTACACAATTAAGACATTGTGGAAATTGTTTCACAACTAATGCCGCCTGGAACACCATAGTGTGATGGTGTGTCCAAACATCATAGCTGCACCCTATTGGATGTGGTGCAAACCGTGATGTCTCTTATCGGATTACCACTATCGTTTATGGGTTATGCATTAGAGACAACCGCATTCACTTTAATTAGGGCACCACGTAATTCCGTTGAGATGACATCGTATGAACTATGGTTTAGAGAAACCTAAGCTGTCATTTTTTAAAAGTTTGGGGCTGCAACGCTTATTTGAAAAGGGTTTAGCCTGATAAGCTCGAACCCAAAGCGGATAAATGCATCTTCATAGGACACCCAAAACAGTTGGGTATACCTCCTATTTCGGATCCGGAAGCAAAAGTGATTGTTTCTAGAAACGGGTCCTTTCTCGAGGAAAAGTTTCTCTCGAAAGAATTGGGTGGGAGGATGGCGGAGACTTGATGAGGTTATTGAAACGTCACTTCAACCAGTGTGTAGCAGGGCACATGAAGTTGTTCCTGTAGCGCCTACACCAATTGAAGTGGAA
This sequence comes from Aegilops bicornis, assembly GCA_021605145.1. NCBI lineage: Eukaryota > Viridiplantae > Streptophyta > Magnoliopsida > Poales > Poaceae > Aegilops > Aegilops bicornis. Next base: position 128,347,313 of record CM038671.1, read on the forward strand.
GCTGATGATAGTGATCATTAAACTTTGGATCAAGTCACTACCAAACCTCGTAGGTCGACAAGGATGCGTACTATTTTAGAGTGGTACGTAATCCTGTCTTGGAGGTCATGTTGCTAGACAACAATGAACCTACGAGCTATGGAGAAGCGATGGTGGCCTGGATTCCGACAAATGGCTCGAGGCCATAAAATCCGAGAGGATCCATGTGTGAAAACAAAGTATAGACTTTGGAAGAACTACTTGATGGTCATAAGGTTATTGGGTACAAATGGATTTTAAAAGGAAGATGGACAATGATGGTAAGTATCACCATTAAGAAAGCTCGACTTGTCGTTAAGATGTTTTCCGACAAGTTCAAGGAGTTGACTACGGTAAGACTTTCTCACTCGTAGCGATGCTAAGAGTCTGTTGGAATTGTATTAGCGATTCTTTGCATTATTTATGAAATCTTGCGAGATAGGATGACAAAATATTGTTTCCTCGACAATTTTCTTGAGGAAAGGTTGTATGTGATACAACCGTAAGGTTTTTGACAATCCTGAAAGATGCTAACAAGTATGCAAAGCTCCAGCAATCCTTCTAAGGACTGGAGTAAGCATCTTGGAGTTGGAATATACGCTTTGATGAGATGATCAAAGATTTTGGGTTTATACAAAGTTTATGAGAAACTTGTATTTCCAAAGAAGTGAGTGGGAGCACTATAGAATTTCTGATGTGTATATGTTGTTGACATATTGTTGATCAGAAATGATGTAGAATTTCTGGAAAGCATATAGGGTTATTTGAAAAGTGTTTTTTAATGGAAAACCTGGATTAAGCTACTTGAACATTGAGCATCAAGATCTATAAGGATAGATCAAAAACACTTAATAGTACTTTCAAATGAATACATACTGTGACAAGATTTTGAAGGAGTTCAAATAGATCAGCAAATAAGGAGTTCTTGGATGTGTTATAAGGTGTGAGTATTGAGTGAGACTCAAGATCTGACCACGGCAGAAGAGAGAGAAAGGACGAAGGTCGTCCCTATACTTTAGACGTAGGCTCTACAGTATGCTATGTTGTGTACCGCACCTGAAGTGTGCCTTGCCATGAGTTAATCAAGGGGTACAAGAGTGATCCAGGAATGGATCACATGACAGCAGTCAAACTTATCCTTAGTAACTAGTGGACTAAGGAATTTTCTCGATTATGGAGGTGGTAAAAGAGTTCGTCGTAAAGGGTTACGTCGATGCAAACTTTGACACTAATCCGGATGACTCTGAGTAATAAACCGGATTCGTATAGTAGAGCAGTTATTTGGAATAGCTCCAAGTAGCGCATGGTAGCTGCATCTACAAGATGACATAGAGATTTGTAAAGCACACACGGATCACGAAAGGTTCAGACACGTTGACTAATAACCTCTCTCACAAGCGAGATATGATCAAACCCCATGGGTGTTGGATTCATTACAATCACATAGTGATGTGAACTAGATTATTGACTCTAATGCAAGTGGGAGACTATTGGAAATATGCCCTAGAGGCAATAATAAAATGGTTATTATTGTATTTCCTTGTTCATGATAATTGTCTATTGTTCATGCTATAATTGTGTTATCCGGAAATCGTAATACATGTGTGAATACATAGACCACAACATGTCCCTAGTGATCCTCTAGTTGACTAGCTCGTTGATCAATGGATGGTTACAGTTTCCTGACCATGGACATTGGATGTCGTTGATAACAGGATCACATCATTAGGAGAATGATGTGATGGACAAGACCCAATCTTGAGCATAGCACAAGATCGTGTAGTTCGTCTGCTAAAGCTTTTCTAATGTCAAGTATCATTTCCTTAGACCATGAGATTGTGCAACTCCCGGATACCGTAGGAATGCTTTGGGTGTGCCAAACGTCACAACGTAACTGGGTGGCTATAAAGGTACACTGCAGGTATATCTGAAAGTGACTGTTGGGTTGGTACGAATCGAGACTGGGATTTGTCGCTCCGTATGACGGAGAGGTATCTCTGGGCCCACTCGGTAATGCATCATCATAATGAGCTCAATGTGACTAAGTAGTTAGTCGCGGGATCATGCATTACGAAACGAGTAAAGTGACTTATCGGGTAACGAGATTGAACGAGGTATTGGGATACCGACGATCGAATCTCGGGCAAGTAACGTACCGATTGACAAAGGGAATTGTATACATGATTGATTGAATCCCCGACATCGTGGTTCATCTGATGAGATCATCGTGGAACATGTGGAATCCAACATGGGTATCCAGATCCCGCTGTTGGTTATTGGCTAGAGAGCTGTCTCGGTCATGTCTGCATGATTCCCGAACCCGTAGAGTCTACACACTTAAGGTTCGGTGACGCTAGAGTTGTTATGGGAATTAGTATGCAGTTACCGAATGTTGTTCGGAGTCCCGGATGAGATCCCGGACGTCACGAGGAGTTCCGGAATGTCCAGAGGTAAAGATTTATATATGGGAAGTCCTATTTTGGCCACCGGAAAATGTTCGGGATTTTTCGGTATTGTACCGGGAAGGTTCTAGAAGGTTCCGGAGTGGGGCCCACCTGCATGGGGGGACCCACATGAACGTGGGTAGTGGGGACAAGGCCCCACACCCCTGGTCAAGGCGCACCAAGATCCCCCCTTAGAAGGAATAAGATCATATCCTGAAGGGATAAGATCAAGATCCCTAAAAAAGGGGGATAACAATCGGTGGGGAAGGGAAATGATGGGATTTCTTTCCCCCACCTTTGCCAACGCCCCAATGGACTTGGAGGGCAAGAAACCATCCCCCTACACCCCTATATATAGTGGGGAGGTGCATGGGAGCCGCACCCCTTCCCCTGGCACAGCCCTCTCCCTCCCCAACACCTCCTCCGTAGTAGTAGTGCTTGGCGAAGCCCTGCCGAAGAATTGCAAGCTCCACCACCACGCCATCGTGCTGCAGAAGCTCTCCCTCAACTTCTCCTCTCCCCTTGCTGGATCAAGAAGGAGGAGACGTCCCCGGGCTGTACGTGTGTTGAACGCGGAGGCGCCGTTGTTCGGCGCTTAGATTGGAATCAACCGCGATCTGAATCGCTGCGAGTACGACTCCTTCATCCGCATTCTTGTAACGCTTCCGCATCGCGATCTTCAAGGGTATGAAGATGCAATCCCCTCTCTCTCGTTGCTAGTCTCTCCATAGATTGATCTTGGTGATGCGTGGAAATTTTTAAATTTCTGCAACGATCCCCAACATCAAGATGTTAAAAACTAATTTATATGCTACAAGAAAAATTTCTACATAGGAGCACATATATAATCATAAAATAAAAGCATCCAACTATGTAATCTTGGATATTAAAGATCTACAAATATGAATAAGAACTACACAAAAGGTTCTATTAAAATACCACACAAAACATGTCATGTCACGCAACTTTGGGAATGTAAGAAAATGGTATTGAACCATGATCAACAATAATCTAACTACTACTAATAGGCCCACCACAAGCAATTCATCACAAGCACGACTATGTTCTAATATAACACACTAATTCATGTAAACTATTACATGGATCTAAAGCACAAGTCAACAACATAATAGATTGTTAAATAACTATCATGGGCACGGTATGATTTCAAAACAACAAATACACATGCAACAAGGATGAAGTGAATATATAAAATAACCTAAGATATCTTCATGCTAGAGAATAAACTAAACTAAATAAAACATGAAGTATTCCATGATTAGATAAATAAAACAAAGCTTAGAATGATTCCACATAAATATAAGCATGCCGAGCGTTCACCAAATATTGTGCACATGCCTAAAAGAGGACTATACATAATAAAACAAATTGTCAAGTCGAAACAACATGCAAAACTTCCCTTTCATATTAAACTTGTAGGCTAATTCAGAGTTAATGGACGCCGAATTGAGACTAGTCGCTAATGGTTTTGACTTTATGGTCCGTTCATTTGACAAATACGACATCAACGGGTATTGCTTTCGTACCTATGGCAAAGAGTTATCTATGGCCGACCGAAAGTCTACAAATTGTTGTGTCTCTGCTATCGTTGAAGGAGATACTGAATATTATGGAAGAGTTGAAGCAATTTATGAACTTCAATTCTATGGTGCAAACCCACCAAACGTCGTAGTCTTCAAATATTATTGGTTCCAACCGAAGGAGACTAGAAGGACTCCTGAACACTTAGGGATAGTGGAAATCAAACAAAGCACCCATTTGGATGTTCCCGATGTCACAAAAATTGATTCCTCAACCTTAGGCACAAAAATTTTCATCTTGAGATTTTCTACATCCTGAGAAATTCTATCAATACTTCTAGACATATCGTCAATCTTATTCAGCTTTTCTTCTATTGTAGCATTGAAAACTTTTTGAGTATTGATAAATTCTTTAATATTATTCTCAAGATCAGAGGCGTTCCTGTTATTATTATAAGAAGGATTACAATAGGAATTACCATAATTATTAGAGGATTTACTAGGAAAAGGCCTAGGATTAAAATTACCTCTATAAGCATTGTTATTAAAATTGTTTCGCGAAACAAAATTCACATCTATGGCATCACTATTTTGCTCAATCAAGGTGGACAAAGGCACATCATTGAAATAAATAGGAGCACTTTATTAGCAACCAATTTCATAAGAGCATCAACTTTTTCACTCAAAGAAGAAATTTCTTCAACCAAATTAACTTTTTTACTAGTAGGAGCTCTTTCGGTATGCCATTGTGAATAATTGTCCATAATATTGTCAAGCAATTTGGTGGCTTCACCCAAAGTAATTTCCATAAAAGTACCACCCGCGGCGGAGTCCAAAAGATTACGAGAAACAAAATTCAACCCCGCATAAATTTTTTGTATGATCATCCAAAGATTTAACTCATGAGTTGGGCAATTCCTTAGCATTAATTTCATCCTTTCCCAAGATCGTGCAACATGCTCATGTTCAAATTGCTTGAAATTCATGATTTGGGTTCTAAGGGAAATAATTTTCACGGGCGGAAAATATTTAGTAATAAAAGCATCTTTGCACTTATCCCAAGAATCGATAGTATTGTGAGGCAAAGAAGAAAACCAAATTTTTGCACGATCTCGCAAAGAAAACGGGAATAATTTCAACTTCACAATATCATTGTCCACATTTTTTTCTTTTACATATCGCATAATTCCATGAATGTGTTAAGATGGGACACGGCATCCTCATTAGGAGTACCAGAAAATTGATCTTTCATAACAAGATTCAGCAAAGCGGCATTAATATCGCAAGACTCCGCACTAGTGGCGGGAGGAGCAATCGGAGTGCTAATGAAATCATTGTTGTTTGTATTGGGGAAATCACACAACTTGGTGTTCTCTTGAGTCATCATGACTACGCAACAAAATTGCACTAAAACAGATCTGACGAGAAAACGGCGAACGAAAAGGAGGGCGAATAAAATGACAATTTTTTGTGAAGTGGGGGAGAGGAAAACAGAGGCAAATGGCAAATAATGTAAATTGCAAGAAGATGATATTTGTGATTAGGAACCTAGTAGATGTTGACGATGTCTCCCCGGCAACGGCGCCAGAAATTCCTTTTGATGCGGCTTGAACTACGTCGGTATTTCCCCAAAGAGGAAGGGATGATGCAGCACAGCTACGGTAGTTATTTCCCTCAGTGATGAGACCAAGGTTATCGAACCAATAGGAGAACCACACAGCACTACGTGAACGGCACCTTGATGACCCACAAGTATAGGGGATCTATCGTAGTCCTTTCGATAAGTAAGAGTGTCGAACCCAACGAGGAGCAGAAGGAAATGATAAGCGGTTTTCAGCAAGGTATTCTCTGCAAGCACTAAAATTATCGGTAACAGATAGTTGTGTGACAAGGTAATTTGTAACGGGTAACAAGTAACAAGTGTAAATAAAGTGCAGCAAGATGGCCCAATCCTTTTTGTAGCAAAGGACAAGCCTGGACAATTTCTTATATGAAGAAAAGCGCTCCCGAGGACACATGGGAATTATCGCCAAGCTAGTTTTCATCACGTTCATATGATTTGCGTTCGGTACTTTGATAATTTGATATGTGGGTGGACTGGTGCTTGGGTGCTGTCCTTTCTTGGACAAGCATCCCACTTATGATTAACTCCTATTGCAAGCATCCGCAACTACAAAAGAAGTATTAAGGTAAACCTAACCATAGCATGCAACATATGGATCCAAATCGGCCCCTTACGAAGCAATGCATAAACTAGGGTTTAAGCTTCTGTCACTCTAGCAACCCATCATCTACTTATTACTTCCCAATGCCTTCCTCTAGGCCCAAACAATGGTGAAGTGTCATGTAGTCGACGTTCACATGACACCACTAGAGGAGAGACAACATACATCTCATCAAAATATCGAACGAATACCAAATTCACATGACTACTTATAGCAAGACTTCTCCCATGTCCTCAGGAACAAACGTAACTACTCAAAAAACTGTTGGGGAACGTTGCAGAAAATTAAAAATTTTCCTACGGTTTCACCAAGATCCATCTATGAGTTCATCTAAGCAACGAGTCAAGGGAGAGAGTTTGCATCTACATACCACTTGTAGATCGAGTGTGGAAGCGTTCAAGGGGATGGTGATGACGGAGTCGTACTCGCCGTGATTCGGATCACCGATGACCAAGTGCTGAACGGATAGCACCTTCGAGTTCAACACACGTACGGTACGGACGACGTCTCCTCCGTCTTGATCCAGCAAGGAGGAAGGAGAGGTTGAGGAAGATGGCTCCAGCAGCAGCACGACGGCGTGATGATGGTGGAGTGACAGTTCTCGGCAGGCTTCGCCAAGCACACGCGGAGGAGGAGAGGTGTTGGGAGGGAGGGCTGCGCCTTGGCTTGGGTGTGCAGCCCTCCCCTCACCCCTCTATTTATAGAGGGAAGGGAGACGGGGGCCGGCCCCTCTAGATGGCATCTAGAGGGGGGGCGGCGGCCAAGGGAGGGCTTGCCCCCAAGCAGGGGCGCCTCAGGGTTCCCCCAACCCTAGGCGCATGGGCCCAAGGGGGGGCGCGCCCAGCCCATCAGGGGCTGGCTCCTTCCCCCACGCAGCCCAAGTGGCCCCCCCTGGAGGGTGGCCCCTCCCGGTGGACCTCCGGAACCCTTCCGGTGGCCCCGGTACAATACCGGTATGCCCCCGAAACTTTCTGGTGTCCATTTGACAACTTCCCATATATAAATCTTTACCTCCGGACTCTTCCGGAACTCCTCGTGGCGTCCGGGATCTCATCCGGGACTCCGAACATCATTCGGTAATCACATACAAGTCTTCCTAATAACCCTAGCGTCACCGAACCTTAAGTGTGTAGACCCTACGGGTTCGGGAGACATGCAGACATGACTGAGACGGCTCAGGTCAATAACCAACAGCAGGATCTGGATACCCATGTTGGCTCCCACATGCTCCTCGATGATGTCATCGGATGAACCACGATGTCGAGGATTCAAGCAACCCCGTATACTATTCCCTTTGTCAATCGATGCGTTACATGCCCGAGACTTCGATCGTCGGTATCCCAATACATCGTTCAGTCTCATTACCGGCAAGTCACTTTACTCGCATCAGTAATGCATGATCCCGTGACCAAACACTTGGTCACTTTGAGCTCATTATGATGATGCATTACCGAGTGGGGCGGAGATACCTCTCCATCATACGGAGTGACAAATCCCGGTCTCGATCCGTGTCAACCCAATGTACACTTTCGGAGATACCTGTAGTGCACCTTTATAGTCACCCGATTACGTTGTGACGTTTGGTACACCCAAAGCACTCATACGGTATCCGGGAGTTACACGATCTCATGGTCTAAGGAAGAGATACTTGACATTGAAAAAGCTCTAGCAAAACGAACTACACGATCTTGTGCTATGCTTAGGATTGGGTCCTATCCATCACGTCATTCTCCTAATGACGTGATCCCGTTGTCAATGACATCTGATGTCCATAGTCAGGAAACCATGACTATCTGTTGACCAACGAGCTAGTCAACTAGAGGCTTACTAGGGACGTATTGTGGTGTATATATTCACACGTGTATTACGATTTCCGGATAATACAGTTATAGCATGAATAAAAGACAATTATCATGAACAAGGAAATATAATAATAATGCTTTTATTATTGCCTCTAGGGCATATTTCCAACAGTCTCCCACTTGCACTAGAGTCAATAATCTAGTTACATTGTGATGAATCGAACACCCATAGAGTTCTGGTGTTGATCATGTTTTGCGCGCGGAAGAGGTTTAGTCAACGGATCTGCGACATTCAGATCTGTATGCACTTTACAAATCTCTATGTCTCCATCTTGAATATTTTCACGGATGGAGTTGAAGCGACGCTTGATGTGCCTGGTCTTCTTGTGAAACCTGGGCTCCTTGGCAAGTGCAATAGCTCCAGTGTTATCACAGAAGAGTTTGATCGGCCCCGACGCATTGGGTATGACTCCTAGGTCAGTGATGAACTCCTTCACCCAAATTGCTTCATGCGCTGCCTCCGAGGCTGCCATGTACTCCACTTCACATGTAGATCCCGCCACGACGCTTCGCTTGGTACCGCACCACCATCGCTCCACCATTCAACATATACACGTATCCGGTTTGTGACTTAGAGTCATCCAGATCTGTGTCGAAGCTAAGCGTCGACGTAACCCTTCTGACGAGCTCTTCGTCACCTCCATAAACGAGAAACATGTCCTTTGTCCTTTTCAGGTACTTCAGGACATTCTTGACCGCTGTCAGTGTTCCTTGCCGGGATTACTTTGGTACCTTCCTACCAAACTTACGGCAAGGTGTACATCAGGTCCGGTACACAAAGATGGCATACATAATAGATCCTATGGCTGAGGCATAGGGGATGACGCTCATCTCTTCTTTATCTTTTGCCGTGGTCGGGCATTGAGCCGAGCTCAATCTCACACCTTGCAATACAGTGCAAGAACCCCTTCTTGGACTGATCCATTTTGAACTTCTTCAAAATCTTATCAAGGTATGTGCTTTGTGAAAGACCTATGAGGCGTCTCGATCTATCTCTATAGATCTTGATGCCTAATATATAAGCAACTTCTCCAAGGTCCTTCATTGAAAAACACTTATTCAAGTAGGCCTTAATGATGTCCAAGAATTCTATATCATTTCCCATCAAAAGTATGTCATCTACATATAATATGAGAAATGCTACAGAGCTCCCACTCACTTTCTTGTAAACACAGGCTTCTCCATAAGTCTGCATAAACCCAAACGCTTTGATCATCTCATCAAAGCGAATGTTCCAACTCCGAGGTGCTTGCACCAGCCCATAAATGGATCGCTGGAGTTTGCATACTTTGTTAGCATTCTTAGGATCGACAAAACCTTCCGGCTGCATCATATACAGCTCTTCCTTAAGATGCCCGTTAAGGAATGCCGTTTTGACGTCCATCTGCCATATCTCATAATCATAGTATGCGGCAATTGCTAACATGATTCAGACGGACTTAAGCTTCGCCACGGAGAGAAAGTCTCATCGTAGTCAATCCCTTGAACTTGCTAATAACCCTTAGCGACAAGTCGAGCTTTATAGATGGTGACATTACCATCCGCGTCCATCTTCTTCTTAAAGATCCATTTGTTTTCTATCGCCGCCGTTCATCGGCAAGTCAGTCAAAGTCCATACTTTGTTTTCATACATGGATTCTATCTCGGATTTCATGGCTTCTAGCCATTTGTTGGAATCTGGTCCCGCCATCGCTTCTTCATAGTTCGAAGGTTCACCGTTGTCTAACAACATGATTTCCAGGACAGGGTTATCGTACCACTCTGGTGCGGAGCGTGTCCTAGTGGACCTACGAAGTTCAGTAGCAACTTGATCCGAAGTACCTTGATCATCATCATTAATTTCCTCTCCAATTGGTGTAGGCACCACAGGAACAATTTCCTGAGCTGCACTACATTCCGTTTCAAGATGTAGTACTTCAACGAGTTCTACTTTCCTCCCACTTACTCCTTTCGAGAGAAACTCTTTTTCCAGAAAGGATCCGTTCTTGGCAACAAAGATCTTGCCTTCGGATCTAAGGTAGAAGGTGTACCCAATGGTTTCCTTAGGGTATCCTATGAAGACGCATTTTTCCGACTTGGTTTCGAGCTTTTCAGGTTGAAGTTTCTTGACATAAGCATCGCATCCCCAAACTTTTAGAAACGACAGCTTAGGTTTCTTCCCAAACCATAATTCATACGGTGTCGTCTCAACGCATTTAGACGGTGCCCTATTTAAAGTGAATTTAGCTGTCTCTAGAGCATATCCCCAAAATGATAGCGGTAAATCGGTAAGAGACATCATGGATCGCACCATATCCAATAGAGTGCGATTACGACGTTCAGACACCTTTATTACCGAGGTGTTCGGTAGCGTGAGTTGTGAAACGATTCCACATTTTCTCAAGTGTGTACCAAATTCGTGACTTAAATATTCTCCTCCACGATCTGATCGTAAGAATTTTATCTTTCGGTCACATTGATTCTCTACTTCATTCTGAAATTCCTTGAACTTTTCAAAGGTCTCGGACTTGTGTTTCATCAAGTAGACATACCCATATCTACTCAAGTCATCTGTGAGAGTGAGAACATAACGATATCCTCCATGAGCCTCAACACTCATTGGACCGCACACATCGGTATGTATGATTTCCAACAAGTTGGTCGCTTTCGCTCCATTGTTCCGAGAACGGAGTCTTGGTCATCTTGCCCATGAGGCATGGTTCGCATGTGTCAAATGATTCATAATCTAGAGACTCCAAAAATCCATCAGCATGGAGCTTCTTCGATGCTTGACACCAATGTGACCATAAGGCGGCGATGCCACAAGTATGTGGGACTATCATTATCAACTTTACATCTTTTGGTATTCACGCTATGAATATGTGTAACATTACGCCGAGATTCATTAAGAATAAACCATTGACCATCGGAGCATGACCATAAAACATATCTCTCATATAAATAGAACAACCATTATTCTCGGATTTAAATGAGTAGCCATCTCGTATTAAACGAGATCCAGATACAATGTTCATGCTCAAACTTGGCACCAAATAACAATTATTAAGGTTCAAAACTAATCCCGTAGGTAAATGTAGAGGTAGCGTGCCGACGGCGATCACATCGACTGGAACCATTCCCGACGCCAAGCGCATCGTCACCTCGCCCTTCGCCAGCCTCCGCTTATTCCGCAGCTCCTGCTGTGAATTACAAATATGAGCAACGGCACCGTATCAAATACCCAGGAGTTACTACGAGTACTGGTAAGGTACACATCAATTACATGTATATCAAATATACCTTTGGTGTTGCCGGCCTTCTTATCCGCTAAGTATTTGGGGCAGTTCCGCTTCCGGTGACCCTTCCCCTTGCAATAAAAGCACTCAGTCCTGTGCTTGGGTCCATTCTTTGACTTCTTCCAGTAATCGGCTTCAAGGGCGCTGCAACATCCTTGCCGTCCTTCTTGAAGTTCTTCTTGCCCTTGCCCTTCTTGAACTTAGTGGTCTTATTGACCATCAACACTTGATGTTCTTTCTTGATCTCAACCTCTGCTGACTTCAGCATTGAAAATACTTCAGGAATGGTCTTCACCATCCCCTGCATATTGTAGTTCATCACAAAGCTCTTGTAGCTTGGTGGGAGCGATCAAGGATTCTGTCAATGACCGCCTCATCGGGGAGGTTAATATTCAGCTGGGTCATGCGGTTGTGCAACCGGACATTACGAGTATGTGCTCACTGAAAGAACTATTTTCCTCCATCTTACAACTATAGAACTTGTCAGAGACGTCATATCTCTCGACCCGGGCGTGAGCTTGGAAAACTAGTTTCAGCTCCTCGAACATCTCATATGCTCCGTGATGCTCAAAACGCTTTTGGAGCCCCGGTTCTAAGCTGTATAGCATGCCGCACTGAACGAGGGAGTAATCATCAGCGTGAGTCTGCCAAGCATTCATAATGTCTTGGTTCTTCAGGGACGGAGGCGTCACCTAGCGGTCCTTCTAGGACATATTGTTTCCTGGCAGCTATGAGGATGATCTCGGGTTCCGGACCCAGTCCGTATAGTTGCTGCCATCATCTTTCAGCTTGGTTTTCTCTAGGAACACGTTGAAGTTCATGTTGACATGAGCGTTGGCCATTTGATCTACAAGACATATTTTGCAAAAGTTTTAGACTAAGTTCATGATAATTAAGTTCATCTAATCAAATTATTTAATGAACTCCCACTCAGATTTAACATCCCTCTAGTCATCTAAGTGTTACACGATCCGAGTCGACTAGGCCGTGTCCGATCATCACGTGAGACGGACTAGTCATCATCGGTGAACATCTCCATGTTGATCGTATCTTCCATACGACTCGTGTTCGACCTTTTGGTCTCCGTGTTCCGAGGCCATGTTTGTACATGCTAGGCTCGTCAAGTTAACCCTAAGTGTTTTGCATGTGTAAAACTGTCTTACACCCGTTGTATGTGAACGTAAGGATCTATCACACCCGATCATCACATGGTGCTTCAAAACGACGAACTTTAGCAACGGTGCACAATTAGGGGAGAACACTCCTTGATATTGTTGTAAGGGATCATCTTATTTACTACCGTCGTTCTAAGTAAACAAGATGCATAAACATAATAAACATCACATGCAATTATATAGTAGTGACATGATATGGCCAATATCATATAGCTCCATTGATCTCCATCTTCGGGGCTCCATGATCATCTTATCACCGGCATGACATCATGATCTCCATTATCATGATCTCCATCATCGTGTCTTCATGAAGTTGTCACGCCAACGACTACTTCTACTTCTATGGCTAACGTGTTTAGCAATAAAGTAAAGTAATTTACATGGCGTTCTTCAATGACACGCAGGTCATACAAAAATAAAGACAACTCCTATGGCTCCTGCCGGTTGTCATACTCATCGACATGCAAGTCGTGATTCCTATTACAAGAACATGATCTCATACATCACAATATGTCATTCATCATTCATCACAACTTCCGGCCATATCACATCACATGACAATTGCTGCAAAAACAAGTTAGACGTCCTCTAATTGTTGTTGCATCTTTACGTGGCTGCAATTGGGTTCTAGCAAGAACGTTTTCTTACCTACGAATAACCACAACGTGATTTTGTCAACTTCTATTTACCCTTCATAAGGACCCTTTTCATCGAATCCGCTCCAACTAAAGTGGGAGAGACAGACACCCGCCAGCCACCTTATGCAACTAGTGCATGTCAGTCGGTGGAACCGGTCTCACGTAAGCGTACGTGTAAGGTTGGTCCGGGCCGCTTCATCCCACAATATCGCTGAAGCAAGATCAGACTAGTAGCGGCAAGCAAGTTGACAAGATCTACGCCCACAACAAAATTGTGTTCTACTCGTGCAATAGAGAACTACGCATAGACCTAGCTCATGATGCCACTGTTGGGGAACGTTGCAGAAAATTAAAATTTTTCCTACGGTTTCACCAAGATCCATCTATGAGTTCATCTAAGCAACGAGTCAAGGGAGAGAGTTTGCATCTACATACCACTTGTAGATCGAGTGCGGAAGCGTTCAAGGGGATGGTGATGACGGAGTCGTACTCGCCGTGATTCGGATCACCGATGACCAAGTGCTGAACAGACAGCACCTCCGCGTTCAACACACGACGTGCAGTGCAGACGGCGTCTCCTCCGTCTTGATCCAGCAAGGAGGAAGGAGAGGTTGAGGAAGATGGCTCCAGCAGCGACGACGGCGTGATGATGGTGGAGTGATGATGCTCAGCCAGGGCTTCGCCAAGCACACGCGGAGGAGGAGAGGTGTTGGGGAGGGAGGGCTGCGCCTTGGCTTGGTGTGCAGCCCTCCCTCACCCCTCTATTTATAGGGGAGGGAGAGGGGCGGTCCCTCTAGATGGCATCTAGAGGGGGGTGGCTGGGGAGGGCTTGCCCTGCCAAGGGGGCGCCTCAGGGTTCCCCCAACCCTAGGCGCATGGGCCCAAGGGCGCGCCCAGCCCACCAGGGGCTGGCTCCTTCCCCACGGAGCCCAGTGGCCCCCGGAGGGTGGCCCCTCCCGGTGGACCTCCGGAACCCTTCCGGTGGCCCCGGTACAATACCGGTATGCCCCCGAAACTTTCCGGTGTCCGTTTGACAACTTCCCATATATAAATCTTTACCTCCAGACTCTTCAGGAACTCCTCGTGACGTCCGGGATCTCATCCGGGACTCCGAACATCATTCGGTAATCACATACAAGTCTTCCTAATAACCCTAGCGTCACCGAACCTTAAGTGTGTAGACCCTACGGGTTCGGGAGACACGCAGACATGACCGAGACGGCTCTCGTGTCAATAACCAACAGCGGATCTGGATACCCATGTTGGCTCCCACATGCTCCTCGATGATGTCATCGAATGAACCACGATGTCGAGGATTCAAGTAACCCGTATACTATTCCCTTTGTCAATCGATGCGTTACATGCCCGAGACTTCGATCGTCGGTATCCCAATACCTCGTTCGGTCTCAAGTTATCGCAAGTCACTTTACTCGCAAGTAATGCATGATCCCGTGACCAAGCACTTGGTCACTTTGAGCTCATTATGATGATGCATTACCGAGTGGGCCCAGAGATACCTCTCCGTCTTACGGAGTGACAAATCGATCTCGATCCGTGTCAACCCAACAGACACTTTCGGAGATACCTGTAGTGCACCTTTATAGTCACCCGATTACGTTGTGACGTTTGGTACACCCAAAGCACTCCTACGGTATCCGGGAGTTACACGATCTCATGGTCTAAGGAAGAGATACTTGACATTGAAAAAGCTCTAGCAAAACGAACTACACGATCTTGTGCTATGCTTAGGATTGGGTCCTGTCCATCACGTCATTCTCCTAATGACGTGATCCCGCTGTCAATGACATCGATGTCCATAGTCAGGAAACCATGACTATCTCGTTGACCAACGAGCTAGTCAACTAGAGGCTTACTAGGACGTATTGTGGTCTATGTATTCACACGTGTATTATGATTTCCGGATAATACAGTTATAGCATGAATAAAAGACAATTATCATGAACAAGGAAATATAATAATAATCCTTTTATTATTGCCTCTAGGGCATATTTCCAACAAAAACATATTCATGTTCATAATCAGAGGGGTGTTAATACGCATAAAGGATCTGAACATATGATCTTCCACCAAATAAACCAACTAGCATCAACTACAAGGAGTAATCAACACTACTAGCAACCCACATGTACCAATCTGAGGCTTTGGGACAAAGATTGGATACAAGAGATGAACTAGGGTTTGAGAGGAGATGGTGATGGTGAAGATGTTGACGAAGATTGACCCCCTCCCGATGAGATGATCTTTGGTGATGAAGATGGTGATGATTTCCCCCTCCCGGAGGGAAGTTTCCCCGGCAGAACAGCTCTGCCGGAGCCCTAGATTGGTTCCGCCAAGGTTCCACCTCGTGGCGGCGGAGTTTCTTCCCGAAAGCTTGCTTATGATTTTTTTTCTAGGGTAAAAGACTTCATATAGCAGAAGATGGACACAGGAGGCCTGCCGGGGGGCCCAAGAGGCAGGGGGCGCGCCCAGGGGGTAGGGCGCGCCCCCACCCTCGTGGCAAGGGTGTGGGCCCCCTCTGGTATTTCCTTCGCTCAGTATTTTTTATAAATTCCAAAAATGACTTCTGTGAAGTTTCAGGACTTTTGGAGTTGTGCAGAATAGGTCTCTAATATTTGGATCACAATCCACCCTATAAGGGCCTGATCAGCTACTCCCGAGATCCAGAAAACACATACCCGAGATAAAAAAAAGCCCAGCCACGCGCCTCCCGTAGCTCAGTCTCGTCTCCCCCGATCCCCCCCCCCCCCCGGCAGACACGAGCCCTTCACCCGGTCGTCGCCCCCCGCCCTCCCCCCAGCCCCACCTCCCCCTCCCCCCCTCCCGGGCGCCGCGCCGCCCCTCCCTGTCTCCGGACCCACCTGCCGCCCTCTCCCCCACTACCACGCGCGGCGCGGCCCGACCAACCACCCCCGCCGGTGCCGCAACTCTCGACCTTCACCATCGCCGGCACCGCCCCTCCCAACCTTCACCGCCGCCTGCATCCCTCCGACGCTGCCCCTCCTAGCACCTTGCCTTTGCATCCTTGAAATCCCGGCCCCGAGCTGCGCCCTGAACTTCCGGTCAAATTTGACCGGATCCCAGCGACGTCCTCTTCCCTGGCGACGCGAGCGCTCCCTTTCCTGACTCCACGCATCCCTGCGCAATCCCCTCCCCTGGATACTTGACAGGCTTCGGCGCCGCGTCAACGAACGCCGAGGTCGTCTCCTCACTCCACCATGAGCACCACTGCATCCCACCCCGCCACTGCACCCTGGCCTTCCTCCCGCTCCCGCTACTCCCAAATCGCCTCCACCCGTCACCGTCATTCCCCATGGCCATGGAAGACTGCCACCTGTTTCGTTTGTGTTGTGAAGAACAAAACAGAGTTGGCTGAAGATTTGGAGCAGTTCAATGAATCTCACAGTGGAAGGAATCATGTGGGAAAAAGTTGCTTTCACCCATGCCGTCTGCAAGACAAATTCTATTGATTGTGTGTCATCACAAATTTTTTATCTACCATGTGGTGCTACTTCTCTCTCTGTCTCTCTATCTCTCTCTAATTGATTCTAATCCAAAGTCAACAGTGCCCCCAAACCTCTACGGATGGAGCTCTTGCGACCGATTGCTGAAGTTCTAATTAAAAATGGTGAGAAGTCCAGTGGAGAAACGGATTATGTGTGATGTGTGTCGCCGCTGGCGCTGCACATGTGTGCGATGTGCACGCCCAAGAACACAAGCATGAAGAAGTTAAAATGATGAAGAAAAATAATACTCGATGACAAGTTCGAGCACTTAAAAAGTTAGTGTTAACTTAAAAAAAACATTTTGCTCTGGCATATCATGTGTTAGAAAACAAAATCAACAGCTAAGATTTCGGTGATAAAAAGAAACTATAGAAGTTCATATATTTATCCTGAGAGAGTTCAAACTATGTATGCGTGTGCAAACTTTGACGCCCTCAATTTGTTTAATAAAAAATTCCAACAAAAGAGATGGTAGAATTTCTCGTTTGTTAAAAAAACAAAGCTAAGCTAACGCACTACTTTCTCGTATGGGCATAGGATGTCATCTAAAATAGGATATACAAGAAATTGCTCGTGTTTCTTTTTTAAAAAAATTGGATTTTTCTCGTTCATAAAAAAATAACCAATTTTTTAAAAGTTAGATTTTCCTCGTTTCTAAAAAATAAGAGAGAAGGCCAACTCAAAATAACAGAGCAGTTCAAAAAAAAGTATATATAAATGGATTTTCAAAAAAAACTAAAATTTTTGAAATAACCGACAAGGTCAAAAAAACATAGAAATTCAAATTTGAAACCCGTAGAAGTTCAATTTGAAATAACCGAGAAGGTCAAAAAACCTAGAAGTTCAAATTTCAAAACCTAGAAAATTGTTTGCTTATTTAAAACCATATTTTTCTAAGAAGTTCAAAGTAAAAAAAGATAAGTCGAAGGTCAAAAAAACTTAGATGTTTTCTCAATACTAAATAATAAAATGAAGATGTTAAAATAAAAAAAGGAAAAACTAAAGAAGTTTTAAAAGACTTACTAGTTCAAAAAATTATTTAAAGAAAGCATTTTTCATGTTTCCAAAAGAAATTCAAATTTCACAAACATAGAGGTTCAATGTTTATTACAGAACCAAGAAATTCAAATTAAAAATACAAGGAAGTTCAACTTTTTTATAATAAAGGGGTTATATAAAATCCTAGAAGTTCGAATTTAAATAACAGAGAAGTTCAATTTTTAGCACAAAACCAAGATGATCAAGTTACAAAAAAAATCTAAAATAACAAGTTCAAATTAAAAAGACGAAGAAATTCAATGCTTGTTACAAACCCAAAGAAGGTAATAAAAAAAGCATCTCAAACAATTTTACAAAAAAGATTTTCTCTGTTAAAATAAACCTAGAAGCTCAAATTTAAAACCGGAGCGGCTCGATGTCTATCAGAAAGTAGTTTTTTTTTCGTTACTAAAAGAAATAAAACCAGCAAGTCCAAGTTAGAAAGATGGAGAAGTTCAATGATTATAGAAAACTCAGATTTCCCTCGTTATTAAAGAATGGAAACAAGAAGTTCAAAAATAAAATAACAAGAAGTTCAACTTTTAAAAATAGAGCGCTTTAGAATTCATAAAAAAAGAATTAAGAAATTCAGATTAATATTCATAAAAAACTCAGATATTTTCACGTAACCAAGATAAGTTTAGATTGATAACTATCGGAAGTTCATGTACTACACGGTGTGCATTTGTACGAAAAAAAAGATTGAAAAAGCAAAGGCTAATAGTTTTGTTGCTAGAAGTTCAAGTGCTCAGCCCAAAAAAGTTCAAAAATTCTTGTGAGAGAGGTTGAACTAAAATATGTGACAGAAGTTCAAGGAAAAAACAGCGGACGTTCAACTACTACACGGAATGCGTTTCAGATAAGAATATAAGAATAGAAAACCAAAAGCTTAACAGGTTTGTTGCAAGAAGTTCACGTGGTCCTCCGTGCACGGTGCAAAATTAATATTGCGGGACATACGACCTCCAATTACATGTTTGAAAATAGCAAAAAATGACGTCCGACCATCAATTGCATGTAATTCAATGTATGCACAAAAATGTGACAGAAGTTCATAGTGAAAACAATGAGAAGTTCAAGTACCGCAAGGAATGCATTTCAGGTTAGAATAAAAAGTATAGAAAAATAAAAGCTTAAACAGTTTGTTGCTAGAAGTTCAAGTGCTCTGCCCGGGGAAGTTCTTAAATTCTTACGAGAGAGGCTCATCTTGTATTTCCATGTTCGATTTTTTTCCGTATAAAAATCGAATACAATTCTTTACTCAAAATATAAAAAGGTGAAGTTCAAATTGAAATAACACAGAAGATCGGAGTTTATTAAAACCTAGGATTTACCTTTTCAAAAAATAAAAAGCACAACACCATTTTTTGCACTTTTCAAAACAATCTCATAAACGTAAAAATGGTTGCTAGAAGTTCAAGTGCTCGGCGAGGGAAAGTTCAAAAATTCTCGTGAGAGAGGTTCACCGTGTATTTAGATGTCCAAAATACATAAAAAATATATGTTGTTTTGTGTTTGAAAATAATTCTCTCAAACCAGAGAGAAGTTCAAAGTGATAACAACGGGAAGTTCACGTACTACATGGTGTGTATTTCACATAAAAAATAAAATAAAGTGAAACAAAGTGAAGTTCAAACAGACATGCCCCAAGAAGTTCAACTACTTCACGCAGTGCAAAAAACAGCACGTCAAAAATTAGAGTGAAGTTTAAATAGACATGCCCGAGAAGTTAGCCTACTTCACGCAATGCATTTCCATTCACGATGAAGGCAGAAATCATGATCTCGTCGTTTTCTAATTTACTTCAAAACGATAGGAATATCATTTGTGTAAGTTCAAGTCCTCGGTCGGAGAAAGTGAAAAAAAATTGTGAGAGAGGTTTGTACAAAAAGAATATCATTTGTGTAACATCGATTTAAAATGGATGGGAAAATTACAAGCAAAAATATGTCACAGAAGTCCAACGTGAAAACAGCGGGAAGTTCAACTACTACACTGAATGAATTTCACAAGAAAAACTTTTAAAACCGTCGCGAGTATGAAAAATGATCAGCACGGAAAAGTTATGTGTTTATAGAAGCTTTCCATCGGTATATCATTTGCTTAATTCCAGTGAGTGGATGAAGA
Organism: Aegilops bicornis; assembly: GCA_021605145.1. Lineage (NCBI taxonomy): Eukaryota > Viridiplantae > Streptophyta > Magnoliopsida > Poales > Poaceae > Aegilops > Aegilops bicornis. The sequence continues at coordinate 128,367,180 of CM038671.1, forward strand.
GCTACGAGAAAAAAAAGCACGTTAAAAACAGAGTGAAGTTCAGGCAGAAATGCCACAGAAGTTCAAGTACTTCACGCAATGCATTTTCGACGAATCTGTTTCGCGATAAAGGCAGAACGAGTGATCTCGCCGTTTCTGAAATTACTTGAAAATGGCTGGGATTCAGAGAAACCCATCAACATGAAAAAGTTTCGCATTTTTCGTAGTATATTATTTGCCCCATTCTGATGAAGTTTGTAGAAATTAAGGCGAAAATACGTTTTTAGCCATTTTCAAAATCAACGTAAAACCCTAATGAATTTGGAGAAACAATATACACCAAAAAGTTTCACATTTGTTCAGGCTTTCCAACGCCATATCATTTTCTACATTCGGACGTATGATTAAAAAAATAGATCGAAAATACAAACTTGGTAGAACTTGTACCGTTTTCTAAATTACTCTTAAACCATTCAAAATTAGAAAAAACTTTCAACATGAGAAAAAGGCGCATCTTCATAAGCTTTCCAACGCTATATCATTTGTCTCAATTGGATTAGGCATTTAGAAATGGCAACGAAAATACGAACTCGGTTGTTCGGTTTGCGAAATTTTACGATTTTCCACATTACTCTTCAACCATAGGGATTAGAAAAAACTTTCAGCATGTGGAAGGACCGGTTTTACGGCAACTTTCCAACGCCATATTATTTGCCTCATTCCGATAAACGGTTTAGAAATGCGATCGAAAATACGATTCACGTTTTTTGTATGAAGAAAAAACGGTTTTCAAAACTGCTCTTAAACCACTTACATTTTGCCAAAATTTTAAGTTGGGTCATGATACTGTGTCCATAGCTTTCCAACGGTATATCGCAAGCCCCATTTGGGCAATGTTGACAAAAGTTCAACCTAGCACTAGGGGAAGTTCAGGTCGAACAACTCAGGCAGTAAAATTGCAAAAAACGTAATTTCATCACGACCCGAGAGCAAAATCCGCCAGCGAGCGAGATTTCTATTTAAAACCAGTATTTAGTTGCTAAAACACATTTCTAGATTACACTAACATCATATAGAACACTACTAACCAGAATAATTCGCGGGGGAAGCCACGGTTGCAAAGATAGCCCGAAGGTCGGGTTCGTACAGAGGGAAGTTCAGGCGCGCGTACAAACAAAAATACGTCACAGAAGTTCAACGTGAAAATAGCATGAAGTTCAACTACTACGCTGAATGAATTTCAGATGAAAAACTTTTAAAATCGTTGCGAGTATGAAAAAATGATCAACACGGGAAAGTTGCGTGTTTACAGCAGCTTTCCATCGGTATATCACTTGCTCAATTCCGGTGAGTGGATGGAGAGCTAGGAGCAGTGGATAGAGATATACGAGCAAAAAAATCACGTGAAAAACAGAATGAAGTTCAAGTATACGTGTCGAGAAGTTCAGGTTCTTCACGCGGTGCATTTTCGAAGAATCAATTTCGTGATAAAAGCAGAACGAATGATCTCACCATTTTCGCAATTACTTGAAAACGGCTAGGAATCAGAGAAAACCATAAAATTGAAGAAGTTTCGCATTTTTCGTAGCTTTTCAGCGCTATATTATTTGCCCAATTCCGATAAAGTATGTACAAATTATGCCAAAAATATATTTTTATTTATTTTCCAATTTGACTTAAAACTGTAAAGAATTAGGAGAAACAATATATACAAAAAAGTTTCGCATTTGCTTAAGCTTTCCAACGCCGTATCATTTGTTGCATTCGGACGTACGGTTAAACAATTATCTCGAAAATACGAAATCGGTGGAACTTGTACCGTTTTTTGAATTACTTTTAAACCGTTCCAAATTAGAAACACTTTTAACATGAAAAAGTAGCGCATTTTCACAAGATTTCCTATGCCATATCATTTGCCTCAAATTGATTAGCCGTTTATAAATTACATTGAAAATACTAACTAGGCTGTTCGGTTTGCAAAATTTTACAATTTTCAAAATTACTCTTTATCCACAGGGAATTAGAGAAAACTTTCAACATGTCGAAGGAGCAGTTTTGCAGCAGCTTTCCAACGCTATATTATTTACCTCATTCCGATAAGCGGTTTAGAAATGCGATCGAAAATACGTTCACGTTTTTTGTATGAAGAAAAAATGGTTTTCAAAACTGCTCTTAAACCGTTTACATTTTGCCAAAAATTTAACTTGGATCATGATATTGGTTTCCATAGCTTTACAACGGTATATCGCAAGCCCCATTTGAACACTTTTTAGCTGAAGTTCAACCTAGTACTCGGGGAAGGTCAGACACGTTACTCGGGAAGTTCATGTTGTGATCAGAATATTATTCTGATCCCGTGATCAGAAGTATATATATATATTGTCATATGATTTCTTATGCTCAACTAATAATCTATTCATAATGTAAAGTATGAATCAGAAACTTCATTGAGAACTAACAAACTATAATCTCAGTCATTGAAGCAATTGCAATTTATCATCACATCGGAAAGAGTCAATATAAGAGCTTTTCAGCAAGTCCACATACTCAACTATCATTTAGTCTTTCACAATTGCTAACACTCACACAATACTTACGAGTATGGAGTTTTAATCGGACATAGAGAAAGATAGGGGCTTATAGTTTCACCTCCCAACCTTTTACCTCAAGGGTAATGTCAACAATAATAATTCATGCTAACTTACATACAATTGGATATATATATATATATATATATATATATATATATATATATATCAGGATCTTTCCAACACAATGTGCTTGCCAAAGGATAAAATGTAAAAAGGAAAGGTGAAGATCACCATGACTCTTTGCATAAGGGTAGAAGATAAAAGTAAAAGATAGGCCCTTCGCAGAGGGAAGCGGAGGTTGTCATGCGCTTTCATGGTTGGATGCACGAAATCTTAATGCAAAAGAGCGTCACTTTATATTGCCACTTGTGATATGGACCTTTATTATGCAGTCTGTCGCTTTTATTTCTTCCACATCACAAGATCGTATAAAGCTTATTTTCTCCACACTAATAATCATACATATTTAGAGAGAAATTTCTATTGCTTGCACCGATGACAACTTACTTGAAGGATCTTACTCAATCCATAGGTAGATATGGTGGACTCTCATGGTAAAACTAGGTTTAAGGGTATTCGGAAGCACAAGCAGTATCCCTACTTGGTGCAAAGAATTGACTAGCATGAGGGAGAAAGGCAAGCTCAACATGTTGGATGATCCATGAGAATATACTTTATTTCAGATGTAATAAAACATAACCCATTACGTTGTCTTCCTTATCCAACATCAACTCTTTAGCATGTCATATTTTAATGAGTGCTCACAATCATAAAAGATGTCCAAGATAGTATATTTATATGTGAGAACCTCTCTTTCTTTATTACTTCCTATTAATTGCAACAATGACCAAAACTATGCTTGTCAACTCTCAACAACTTTTAATCATCATACTCTTTATATGTGAAGTCATTACCCTCCATAAGATCAATATGATCTCTTTGTTTCTTTTTATTATTTTATTCAATCAAGATCATAGCAAGATAATCAAGCCCTTGACTCAACACTAATCTTTATTATATATAGCTCACAGACTCGATTACATAGGGGGATCATAAAGCAAAACTCAAACTAGATCATACCAAAAACTTTATTCTACTAGATCAAGATATTACTAAAACGATCAAACTAAGAAAAACGGTAAAGATAGGAGTGTGATGGTGATACGATACCGGGGCACCTCCCCCAAGCTTGGCAGTTGCCAAGGGGAGTGCCCATACCCATGTGATTATGTCTCCTTCTTCGGAGGCGGTGATGATGGTGATGATGATGGGTAGTCGCACATCGAGCGTAGGAGATCCTCCAATTTGCGGATAATGCCTTTGAGTGCGATGATATGATCCTTCAACAAAATATTTTCACATGTAAGATACTTGTTTTGTATACGAGCTAACTCAATCATCTTGAAAGCTTCAATCTCAGTGGGGGTAAAGAGAGGTGGAAGGGTATCTTCTTCTTCTGTTGTCGGCGCTTAATCCTCCTTGGCCTTTGTAACGCCCCGGATTCGATGTGCCAGGTGTCCAACAGTTATTCGTCGTCGTTGCCATGTCATTTGCTTGCGTGTTGCATTTGTCCATGTCATCATGTGCATCTCATTTTGCATACGTGTTCGTCTCATGCATCCGAGCATTTTCCCCGTTGTCCGTTTCGCGATTCGGCACTCCTATGTCATCCGGCGTCCCCCTTTTGTCTTTCGTCGTGAGAGGGTGTTAAACGGTCTCGGAATGGACCGAGGTTTGTCTAGCGGCCTTGGTATAGCACCGGTAGACCGCCTGTCAAGTTTCATGCCATTTGGAGGTCGTTTCATACTCCAACGGTTAACCGGGTAACCGCAAAGCCCTCTTTTGTGTGCAGCCCAACACCCCTTCAAAGTGGCCCAAAACCCATCCTAGCCCCCTCCATGCTCTCGGTCGTTCGATCACGATCGTGTGGGCGAAAACCGTGCTCCATTTGGACTCTCCTAGCTCCCTCTACCTATAAATATGTGCCCCTCCCGGATTTTTCACGCAATCCAAACCCTAGTCCTCTTCCTCCTCGCGCCGCCGGACATGTCCATCCCGTCATCGCCGGACATGTCCACCGTCGCCGCCACATCACCCGGACCAATCACGATGCGCCACCTCAGCTCCGCCGCCTCCCGCTCCCAACCAGGAGGCGCCACGTCACCCCGCGCCTCCTCTCTCTCCTCTGCCGCTGCTTCCCAGGTTCGCCGAGCAGTTGGCTCCCGCCGCCGCCGTCGCCCGGGCAGCGCCGCCGCCTCCCGGCCCGCCGCCCGGCCTCCTCCGCCACTCATTGAGCCGCCTGGCCGCCCCTCGCCCTAGCGCCTCCGCGCCGCCCGCCGCCGGCCGGATCCGGTCCGGGGCCACCTCCCCGACGTCCCCCTCCGGCGACGTTATTCTCCCTCTCCGGCCACCGTCCTCACGGATCCGGCGAGATCCGCGCCGCTTTGAAATCCGTGCAACGAGGTTGACCCCGAAAATTCCATCAAGTCCAGAGATTTTTGACATTATCATGCCATGTTCATCGCATCATACCTCTCTACATACTGCTCCGTTTCGTGCGTGTAATATGTAAAATTGTTGACCTCGATGAGTAATTCATTTCATTCCATTGCATCATGTTCATTTGATCCCTTCTTGATGCATGAATCATCGTTGCAAGAGTGCTATGTGATGTTAATCTGCTGAAACTGTTATAACATGCTCATTTGTCATTTTTGCCATGTTTGATGTGTGCATCCTATGAGGTTCATATCTACATGTGTTTTGATCTATGCTATTACATCTTTACATAGGTGCTATCCATGTATTTTTGTGAGTCTTGTACTGAGTGCATCACGCTTGTTAAGTAGGGTACTTGTTGCTGTTTTGCACGTCTGAATCTGCTATATCATGTTGCTATGTTAACCTGCTTCTATAAGTCATTCTATGCATAATCTGGAGATGTTCACTAAAGATGATTTGTTAGACATGTCATGCTCTATCGATCCATGCCCCTGGTTGCATTTATAGCCTGCTGTAGCTTCTTTTAATCTTGCTCCAAATTTGCTAAATAATGTTGCTGTCAGCCTGTTAACATTAAGTTCAATGTTGCCATGATTGTTGTTAGTGATCCATGTACCCTATGAACTTGCTCTTGCCATTCTTAGCTTCATAAACATGTCTTATTTCTGTTGGTTGCCTTGCCATGCCATGTATTGCTCTGTGGTGAGTGGTTCAAGCTCACCAACATGCCTACTTATTGTTGTTCCTGCCATGTATGAATCTGTCATATAACTTGCCATGTTTACATGGGTGCCATCATATCTTCTGATCCTTTTTAGCTCATGGTCATTAAAGGACTTCTGTTCTATGAGATTATTAGATTCATTACATGCCTTATTTTGCTATGATAAGTTCCTGTAGCATGTTGTTTGATAGCTCTAAAGATTGCAACCTGATGTTATTTCTGCAAAGTCTGAAACTGTTATTATTTGCAATCTTTCCATGTGTGTTTGAGCATGTTCTAGTTATTTCTGGAGATAGCTCAGCGTTCATGTTTTGTCATGATTTACCTTTACATCATGCCCATGCCTTTTGTTTTCACGTTGAGATGCTGTAGAATAGTGTTTTGATGCTTGCAATATGCCTAGTTGCTGTTTTGGACAGCTTATCCTTTAAACTTGTATAGTATGTATTGAACCGTTGCTCCGTTTTGAGTGTGCTCTATATGAAACTTGCTTGTTTTTGCATGTAGTTTCATATTATCATGTTGCATCCTTGTTTTGAGGTGTTTGCTTGATGTTTGTATGCATTTTGCATCAATGCCATGTTTAACTTGTTTTGCTCATATCTTCTAGGCCGTAGCTCCAATCTAATGAACTTTATATGTAACTTGACTAGAATTTCGTGTAGATCATCATGGTGCATCTTAACTTGCTGTTTAACAACTTGAACATAAGGTTTATTCAGATCTGGACCAATTTCAAAATTTGCATATGAGGACTTACCAGAGTTGTTCTATGTCGTTTCCGGCCTCATTTAAACTTGCTTTGATGTGTTGCTCTTGTTTGAATCATCTCTTGTCATGAGTAGCTTCATGTAGCCTTTTCATACATCATACTTGGTTGAGCATCATGTCTTGTTCATGTGTGGTGTGTTTACCATGTTGTGTGCTTCTTCTCGATAGTTCCCGTTTCGTTGCGATCGTGAGGATTCGTTAATCTACGCTTGGTTCGTCTTCGTGGCTTCATCTTCTTCATGGACTCGTTCTTCTTCCTAGCGGGATTTCAGGCAAGATGACCATAACCTTGGATCTCATTACTATCATTGCTATGCTAGTTGCTTCGTTCTATCGCTATGCTGCATTACCTACCACTTGCTGCTCAAGCCTCCCAAATTGCATGAACCTCTAACCTTTGTTACCCTTCCTAGCAAACCGTTGTTTGGCTATGTTACCGCTTTGCTCAGCCCTCTTATAAGCGTTGCTAGTTGCAGGTGAAGATGAAGATTGCTCCATGTTGGATTATGTTTATGTTGGGATATCACAATATCTCTTATATTATTAATGCATCTATATACTTGGTAAAGGGTGGAAGGCTCGGCCTTATGCCTGGTGTTTTGTTCCACTCTTGCCGCCCTAGTTTCCGTCATATCGGTATTATGTTCCCGGATTTGGCGTCCCTAACGCAGTTGGGTGATTTATGGGACCCCCTTGACAGTTCGCTTTGAATAAGACTCCTCCAGCAAGACCCAACATTGGTTTTACCATTTGCCTCACCTAGCCCTTTTTCCCTTGGGTTTCCGGAGCCCGAGGGTCATCTTTATTTTAGCCCCCCCGGGCTAGTGCTCCTTCGAGTGTTGGTCCGAAACGGGCAGACTGCGGGGCCACCACGGGGCAACTCGAGGGCTGGTTTTACTCGTAGGCTGACCTATCCGGTGTGCCCTGAGAACGAGATATGTGCAGCTCCTATCGGGATTTGTCGGCACATCAGGCGGCTTTGCTGGTCTTGTTTTATTACTGTCGAAATGTCTTGTAGCCGGGATTCCGAGACTGGTCGGGTCTTCCCGGGGAGAAGGAATATCCTTCTTTGATCGCGAGAGCATATCAGGGGCAAAGTTGGGACACCCCTGCACGGTATAAACTTTCGAGAGCCGTGTCAGCGGTTATGTGGCAAATGGGAATTTGTTAATATCCGGTTGTAGTCAACTTGAAGCAAACTCTTCTAAAATACACCAACCGTGTGCGTAACTGCGTGAGTGTCTCTTTTCGGGTTGATCGAGAGGAGAACAGTTTCGGGTTATGTCGGCGAAGCAGGAGTTCAGGATCACTTCTTGATCATTACTAGTTGGCGACCATTCCTTTGCTCCTCTTCTCGCTCTTATTTGCGTATGTTAGCCACCATATCATGCTTAGCCACTGCTGCAACCTCACCACTTTACCCCTTCCTTTCCCATTAAGCTTTGCTAGTCTTGATACCCATGGTTATGGGATTGCTGAGTCCTCGTGGCTCACAGATTACTACACCACCAGTTGCAGGTACAGGTTTGCGATGATCATGACGCGAGAGCGATGTTTACTTGTTTTGGAGTTCTTCTTCTGCTTCTTCTTCGATCAGGGGATAGGTTCCAGGTCGGCAGCCTGGGCTAGCAGGGTGGATGTCATTTGAGTTTCTGTTTGTGTTCCATCCGTAGTCGGATGTTGATCTCTTGTAAGATGATGTTGTATTCGTGTGGCATTGTATGCCTTATGTATGTATCCCTACCTATTATGTAATGTTGATGTAATGATATCCACCTTGCAAAAGCGTCTTCAAGATGCGCTTCTATCCTTGGTGGGACCTTTGAGTTCCTTTTGGATAGGGTCGCATCTTGGGCGTGACAGCCTTCTTGATTCCTTCAACCTTGTTGATCTCCACGGGTTCTTCTCTCTTCAGCTCTATCTTCATTAGCCAAGCATCATTGCCCTCATTGTTGGAGGAGGGGGACGACCTGATGCATGGCCTTGACAACTCTGGCAGAAAACAGCCCGAAACAAGAACAGAGGATAATTGCGTAATACGGTGGTCAAAACCTTCAGGAGATTATATAATGAATTTTTACTGACCAAAAGAAGTATCGTGCAAGAAAACGGAGTCCGGAAAGCGCACGAGGTGCCCATGAGGCAGGGGGCGCGCCCAGGGGGGTAGGGCGCGCCTCCCACCCTCGTGGAAGCCTCATGTCCTTGTCGGACTACTTATTTTCCAATTTACTTAAATATTCCAAAACGGAGAAAAATTGCCATTAGAACTGTTTTGGAGTCGGTTTACTTACCGTACCACGTACATATTCCTTTTCGGAGTCTGAAGCATGCTGGAAAGTGTCTCTTATGTATTCCTCCGGGGTTGCGGTTTCAACAACATTGGTTTCAACATTTATAGGATTACCTGAGATATAATGTTTGATCCTTTGACCGTTCACCACCTTCAGATTTGTGCCTTTGAAATTGTTGACTTTTATGGCACCGGAACGATAGACCTCCTCGATAACGTAAGGGCCTTCCCATTTAGAGAGAAGTTTTCCTGCAAAAAATCTTAAACGAGAGTTGAATAGTAACACATAATCACCTATATTAAACTCACGCTTTTGTATCCTTTTGTCATGCCATATTTTAACTTTTTCTTTAAACAATTTGGCACTCTCATAGGCTTGGGTTCTCCATTCATCAAGTGAGCTAATGTTAAATAGCCTCTTCTCACTGGCAAGTTTGAAATCATAATTGAGCTCTTTAATAGCCCAATATGCCTTATGTTCTAGTTCGAGAGGTAAGTGACATGCTTTTCCATAAACCATTTTATACGGAGACATACCCATAGGATTTTTATATGCAGTTCTATAGGCCCATAATGCATCATCAAGTTTCTTGGACCAATTCTTTCTAGATCTATTAACAGTCTTTTGCAAAATTAATTTGAGCTCTCTATTACTCAATTCTACTTGATCACTGGACTGCGGGTGATATGGAGATGCAATTCTATGATTAACATCATATTTAGCAAGCATTTTACGAAAAGCACCATGAATAAAATGTGAACCACCATCAGTCATTAAATATCTAGGGACTCCAAACCTCAGAAAAATGACTTCTTTAAGCATCTTAATAGAGGTGTTATGATCAGCACTACTAGTTGGAATAGCCTCTACCCACTTAGTAACGTAATCAACAGCAACTAAAATATGTGTATACCCATTAGAGGAAGGAAACGGCCCCATGTAATCAAAGCCCCAAACATCAAATGGTTCAATAACAAGTGAATAATTCATAGGCATTTCTTGACATCTACTAATATTAACAATTCTTTGACATTCATCACAAGACAAGACAAACTTACGGGCATCTTTGAAGAGAGTAGGCCAATAAAACCCGGATTGCAATACCTTATGTGCATTTCTATCTCCAGCGTGGTGCCCTCCATAAGCCTCGGAGTGACACTTGCGTAGGATTTGCTCCTGTTCATGCTCAGGTACACAACATCTAATAACACCATCTACTCCCTCTTTATAAAGATGTGGGTCATCCCAAAAGTAATGTCACAAATCATAGAAAAACTTTTTCTTTTGCTGGTATGTGAAACTAGGTGGTATGAATTTAGCAATAATGTAATTAGCATAATCAGCATACCATGGAGCAGTACGAGAAGCATTTATGACAGCTAATTGTTCATCAGGAAAGCTATCATCAATAGGTAGTGGGTCATCAAGAACATTCTCTAACCTAGACAGGTTGTCTGCAACGGGGTTCTCAGCTCCCTTTCTATCAATAATATGCAAATCAAATTCTTGTAGCAAGAGAACCCATCTAATAAGTCTAGGCTTAGCATCTTTCTTTTCCATAAGGTATTTAATAGTAGCATGATCAGTGTGAATAGTCACTTTAGAGTCAACAATATAAGGTATGAACTTATCACAAGCAAAAACAACTGCTAAAAATTCTTTTTCAGTAGTAGCATAATTTCTCTGGGCATTGTCTAGAGTTTTACTAGCATATTGAATAATATTTAATTTCTTATCAACTCTTTGCCCTAAAACAGCACCTACAGCATAAGCACTAGCATCACACATAATTTCAAACGGTAAATTCCAATCAGGTGGCTGAACAATAGGTGCAGAAATCAAAGCTTTCTTAAGTATTTCAAATGCCTCTACACAATCATCATCAAAGACAAAAGGAATATATTTTTGTAATAGATTAGTCAGAGGCCGAGAAATTTTTGAGAAGTCCTTAATGAACCTCCTATAAAAACCGGCATGACCCAGAAAAATTCTTATACCTTTGATGTCCTTAGGACACGGCATCTTTTCAATAGCATCAACTTTAGCTTTATCAACTTCAATACCTCTTTTAGAAATTTTATGTCCCAAGACAATGCCTTCATTAACCATAAAGTGGCATTTCTCCCAATTCAAGACAAGGTTAGTTTCTTCACATCTCTCGCAAAACTTCGATCAAGGTTGCACAAGCAATCATCAAAAGAGGATCCATAAACGGAGAAATCGTCCATGAAAACCTCACAAATATTTTCACAAAAGTCAGAGAATATAGCCATCATGCATCTTTGAAAGGTAGAAGGTGCATTACATAAACCAAAAGGCATACGTCTATAAGCAAAGGTACCGAAAGGGTAAGTAAAAGTGGTATTTTCTTGATCCTCAGCTGACACAGGTATTTGAGAGAAACCAGAGTAACCATCTATAAAGCAAAAATGTGTATGTTTGGATAATCTTTCTAGCATTTGATCAATGAATGACAAAGGGTAATGATCCTTTTTGGTATCTTTATTTAATTTACAAAAATCAATTACCATCCTATAACCTGTAATAATTCTTTGCGGGATCAATTCATCTTTATCATTAGGAACGACAGTAATACCTCCCTTTTTAGGGACACAATGAATAGGACTTGCCCACTTACTATCTGCAACGGCATAAATTATACCTTCCTCAAGGAGCTTTAATATTTCCTTTCTTACCACTTCTTTCATCTTAGGATTTAGTCGTCGTTGGTGATGAATAACTGGTTTGGCGTCTTTCTCCAAATTTATTTTGTGTTGACATAGAGTGGGACTAATGCCCTTAATATCATCAAGAATATATCCAATAGCAGCACGGTGCTTCTTCAGAGTTTTCAATAATTTGTCTTCCTCCTTCTCTGAAAGGTTAGCACTAATAATAACATGACATATCTTCTTTTCATCAAGATAAGCATATTTAAGAGTATCAGGTAATGGCTTAAGATCAAACACGGGATCACCCTTGGGTGGAGGAGGATCCCCTAGGATTTCAACAGGCAAGTTGTGTTTCAGAATAGGTCCCTGTTTAAAGAATACTTCATCTATTTCCCTTCTTTCATTCATGAACATATCATTTTCATGATCGAGCAAATATTATTCTAAAGGATCATTAGGAGGCACGGCAATAGAAGCAATACCAATAATTTCATCTTTACTAGGCAATTCCTCATCACGGTGTTGTCTACTAAATTTAGAAAAATTAAACTCATGAGACCTATCACTCAAACCAGTAGTAACAACATCCTTTTTGCAGTCTATCCTAGCATTAACAGTTTTAAAAAAGGGTCTACCAAATATAATGGGACAAAAGCTATCTTGTGGGGAACCAAGAACAAGAAAATCAGCAGAATATTTAACCTTCCCACACAAGACTTCAACATCTCTAACAATCCCAATTGGTGAAATAGTATCTCTATTGGCAAGCTTAATGGTAACATCAATTTCTTCTATCTCAGCAGGTGCAATATCATGCATAATTTCTTTATATAAGGAATGAGGTATTGCACTTGCACTACCACCCATATCACACAAGCCATGATAACAATGATCTCCTATTTTAATAGAAATAACAGGCATGCCTACAACAGGTCTATGTTTATCTTTAGCACCAGGTTTAGCAATTCTAGCAGTCTCATTACAGAAGTAAATAACATGCCCATCAATATTATCAGCCAAGAGATATTTAACCATAGCAATATTAGGTTCAACTTTAACTTTCTCAGGAGGTTTGTATGTCCTAATATTACTTTTGTTGACTACAGTTGAAGCTTTAGCATGATCATTCATTCTAACAGGAAAAGGTGGTTTCTCAACATAAGCAGTAGGAACAATAGGATCATTATAAGTGATCGTCTTTTCTTCAACTTTAATAGGTGCAACTACTTTTACTTCAATGGGAGGATTATATTTAAACCACTTCTCCTTAGGGAGATCAACATGAGTAGCAAATGATTCACAGAAAGAAGCTAGTATCTCAGAGTCAAGTCCATATTTAGTGCTAAATTCACGGAAAACGTCGGTATCCATAAAAGATTTAACACAATCGAACTTAGGTGTCATACCTGACTCTTTACCTTCGTCGAGGTCCCAATCTTCAGAGTTGCGTTTAATTGTTTCCAATGAATCCCATTTGAATTCAATAGTCTTCATCATAAAAGAACCAGTACAAGAAGTATCAGCATGGATTGATTATTACGAGAAAGCCGAGCATAAAAATTCTGAATAATCATTTCTCTTGAGAGCTCATGATTGGGGCATGAATATAACATTGACTTAAGCCTCCCCCAAGCTTGAGCGATGCTTTCTCCTTCGCGAGGCCAAAAATTATATATATAATTACGATCACGATGAACAAGATGCATAGGATAAAACCTCTGATGAAATTCCAATTTCAATCGTTTGTAGTTCCATGATCCCATATCATCACATAGCCTATACCATGTCAATGCATCTCCCTTCAAAGATAAAGGGAAGACCTTCTTCTTGATAACATCATCGGGCATACCTGCAAGCTTAAATAATCCACAAACTTCATCAACATAGATTAAGTGTAAATCGGGATGCAATGTTCCATCTCCTGTAAAAGGATTAGCCAGCAGTTTCTCTATCATACCCGAAGGAATTTCAAAGTAGACATTTTCAATAGGTTCAGTAGGTTGAGGAGCAACTATTTGCTCTACCGTTCGGGGTGAAGATACCCCTAACAAGCCCCTCAAAGGATTACTTTCCATAGTAACAAGTGACAGTAAATTTCAGCACACTATATAAATTTTTCCTTACCAAATTCCACCTACCAAAGGCGCTTCACTCCCCGGCAATGGCGCGGAAAAGAGTCTTGATGACCCAAAAGTATAGGGGATCTATCATAGTCCTTTCGATAAGTAAGAGTGTCGAACCCAACAAGGAGCAGAAGGAAATGATAAGCGGTTTTCAGAAAGGTATTCTCTGCAAGCACTGAAATTATCGGTAACAGATAGTTTTGTGGCAAGGTAATTTTTGTAACGGGTGTCGGTGTCAAAACCGGCGGGTCTCGGGTAGGGGGTATCGATCTGTGCGTCTAGGCCGATGGTAACATGAAGCAAGGGACACAGATGTTTACCCAGGTTCGGGCCCTCTCGATGGAGGTAAAACCCTACTTCCTGTTTGATTAATATTGAAGATATGGGTAGTACAAGAGTAGATCTACCACGAGATCGTAGAGGCTAAACCCTAGAAGCTAGCCTATGATGGTATGATTGTAATTGTGATCGGCCTTCTAAGGACCAACCTCTCCGGTGTATATAGACACCGGAGAGGGCTAGGGTTTACATGGAGTCGGTTACAAGGAAGGAAATATAATATCCGGATCGCCAAGCTTGCCTTCCATGCTAAGGAAAGCTCCATCCGGACACGGGACGAAATCTTGAGTCTTGTATCTTCACGCTTCAATAGTATGGACGTTGTATACAGTCCGGCTGTCCGGATACCCCCTAATCCAGGACTCCCTCAGTAGCCCCTGAACCAGGCTTCAATGACAATGAGTCCGGCGCGTAGTCTTGTCTTCGGCATTGCAGGGCGGGTTCCTCCTCCGAATACTCCAAGGTAATTATTGAACACTCGAACCGTGTCCGGATCCACAAAATGATCTTCACATGCCACCGTAGAGAGAATGGTATTTCACAAATGCAATCTGCTGACAACTTTTTAGGCAACGCGACGTGTCATTACGGTCGGGTCATTATTCAAACCGTTTTCCCACAACCACCCACAGCGCATATTGCGAGGTGGTTTCCTTGACACGTCTTGTCAAAGCAGAGATCGTGTCCCCTTATGACGGGATTCTCATCAATACGGGTATGGGTAATCCAACCGTTCCACTAACCGCGGCGAGCGGGAGGCAAACGGGTTCCACCAGGCAAGTGGGGAGGCGAAAAAAGCATTTACCGCCTCTATAAAGAGACAAGGCCTCTTTCTCTTTACCCACGCCTTTCTCCTTCCACTAGCTCATTCCCCTCTTTTCGAGCCCTAACGCCCAAGCACTCTTCTTCTCCACCAAAGAGAGGTTTTCCAAAGATGTCCGGATCCGGAGCAGGAGGCAGATGGATGGCCTCTACTGTCCGGGAGAAGTATATCTAGAAGCTCCGGGACGCCGGGTATCTGGCCCAGAAGATCAGCCACCATCTCCCACCGGCGGGACAGATTGTCCCCACTCCGGAACCTTACGAGAGAGTCGTGTTCCTTCCCCATTTTGTCCGCAGGCTTGGGTTTCCCCTGCACCCATTTGTTCACGGAGTCATGTATTACTACGGGATTGATTTTCATGATCTTTCCCCCAACTCCTTCCTCAATATCTCGATGTTCATCGTCGTGTGCGAGGCTTTTCTTCGGATCTCACCTCACTTTGGCCTGTGGCTGAAGATTTTTTATGTGAAGCCCAAGGTGGTGAGTGGCGAACACGCCGAGTGCGGCGGCGCCATGGTGAGCAAAATGCCCAAGGCCATTTGGCCGAAGGGCGCTTTCAACGACTCCATCAAGGAGTGGCAGCAGCAGTGGTTTTATATCACCAAACCACGCGGCAAAAAGTGGGCTGCAGCTCCTGAGTTCAGATCCGGAGCTCCACTGCGGCTCACGTCCTGGCCCAAGAAGGGCCCGAACTGGTCCTCGTCCGATGAACTGTCATTGCTCCAGAAGCGCGTACAGAGTGTGGTTGACAGGGACGTCAAACTCGTCGACGTGGTCCAGGTGATGCTAGTTCGCCTGGTTCTCCCTTGTCAGCGCCGAGCCTGCACTCTGCGGGAGTTCGACCCAACCGAGCACCAAACCCTTCAGGAGCTCTATGACTCCTCCCACAAGGATATCTGGAAGGTGCTCTTCAAGCCCGTCAAATCGTGGCCAGGCTCCGCCGAGGACCGTGGGTATCAATTATCCCATGCTGCAAGCCCGGTAGAATTCTGACCCACGCTCTGTCCATCCATGCTTGGTTGGCATGTGAAGAGGAGACATCTTAATCGTGTTTCGTCATGACCTCGAGGATGGATAAACAAGGTGGAGCGGGTTCATCGTCGGCCCGCTGCCGGAGGAACTGCCGGACCTCTTCGGCGAAGATCTTGGTCCCCGCGCCTTACGAGGCGCCAAAGAAGGAGGCCTCCAAGAAGGTCAAGAAGACCCGGAGTGGCCTCCGTTACCGCGAGGCTTCGGATGCAAAATCCGAAGACTCAAGCGACGCTCCTTCTTCGGAAGACGAAGAGGAAGAAGCAGAGGAGGACGAGCCTCACTTTGAAGGCGGGAAGAAGCGTGCAGCTTCCTCGTCTCTGGAGGCCGAATCTCCCAAGAGGAGAAAAGGTTCCCTCCCAGAGGCATCCACCACGGCTGCCGATAGCAGCCCGGAGTGAGATCCCAGGGCCCAGCCCCTAGAGAAGTCGTAAGTATACAAAATCCGAACACGCACATGCGTCCGGGATTATTTTTGGGCATAGTAGTTTTAACTGTTGCTATATTTTGCAAAGTCCGGCAAGGTCTCACGTCGGACAATCCTCATCCGAGGATTCGCTGAGCTCGGACGCCTTGGCGAGCGAGACGCCTCCAGAGGCCCCTTCCCCAAAGTCCCGGCGCGACACTGAGGTGTCGTCTCAACGGGGCCCGGACCAGGGGGCATATTACTGGAGCCGGACACACGGGAGCGATGGCCCCTGAGTGTGCCGTCAACGGGGCCGATCTTGGGTTCGGCCCACAGCCGGACAAGATCCAGGAGACCTTTAAGGCTCCTGGATCGGGCGAGCAGCCACCTTCGACGGTGGGAGGCCTGCCTACTCCGCCGGCAACTTCTGTCCAAGCAGAGTTGCCAGGCAGTCTATCGACAGTGTTAAAGAACGCGTCTATCTTCGATGAACATCGGACCCTTATGGGTGCGGTGGTTGAGAAGATTCAGTCCGGCGAGAGCGGCCTGAACGAATGTTGCCTTGGCCTTATAAAGGCCTTTGAGGTATGTTTCCTAAGAAACCTTTGAGGAATCGTCATAATATGAGTAGTAGCCCCTGATACACTGTCCGGCGAAAGAGAGGGAGCCGGGCAGGGGATCAAATCCCCTATTGTCATGGGAACTTATGTTAATGACGTGTACCTCGTTGTTTGAAAACAGGCATCTGCGAAGAAGGCGGCCGCTCATAATGCGGAAGTGTCCGAACTGAAGCGGTGCCTGGAACAGGCCGAGGAAGAACTTGGCCGTGTGAGGAAGCAATTAGAGGATAAGCAAGGTATGTTGAAACATTGTCTTGCATTAGGCACGAATAAGTAATTGCGCTTATTGAGAATTATTTGTGTTGTATGCCCTAGGAGCGAGTGCCGAATATGAGGCACTGAAGAAGGATGTCGATGATGCCAACGAGAAGGCTGCCACCGAACAGGCACTTCGTGAAAAACACGAGGTTGTGGTTGTCACGGTGAGCGGGAGCTCCAGGAGGCTGTGAAGAAAAGCGAGGGCTTGGAGCAGAGTCTAATAAGGAAAGAATCCGAACTTGCCCAAGCGCTCCTAGCCGCGGAAGATGCTCGGGAAGAAGCCCGAGGTGCTGTACGGGAAATTTAAAAGGCCCGGAAAGTTGCGGCTGGTAAGGCCTTCTGTATTCTTAGCCATTTGTTCATGATAATGGGGAGAATTCTAAGCAGCAAGCTGAATTCTTATTTTCGAGGCGTTTGCGGATCTTCCTTGCAGCATATCAGATGCCGCCCAATTCTACCGAACCGAGGAAAAGAAGTCTGCGGAGAGGGATTTCTGGTCGCAGTATTTGGCACCGAACTATCCGGTGCCCTTTATCGATCAGCTGAAGCAGCTGGTCGAACTGCACCAGGCGGCCGAGCTAGCCATGAAGGACTTGATTGTCTGGTTGTGGTCGGTGGAGCCGATTCCGAGCAGTTACTTCGGGTTCGTGAAGCGGATTGTGGGCGCCTGCCGTCGGCTTGATGCTGTTAAGCGATCGGTCTGCATAGAGGGTGCGCGTATGGCGTTTGCCCGTGCAAAAGTGCATTGGGGGAAGTTTGACATGGAGAAGCTGATGACTGAGGGGCCGCCAGAGGGTAAGGAGCATCGCAAGCCCGAACTTTACTATGAAGGTGTACTGAAGGGAGCCTGCCTTGCGGCGGATAAATGTACCAAAGACATTATATTTCCCTGAGGGCATTCATGTCGCGTTTTATAATATGGGATAATGGCATTTTTATTATATATTGCCTGTTTTGTTTGAACATATGTTCTTCATGTGCGGCTGTTTATTGTATGTAAATCCTGAGAGTTGGCCAGTCGTCGGCTTCTACCCCCATGTAGAAAGAATACGGGGGTGTTCGGGGTATATCTGAACGCTCTTTATCCCATGGTTGGGTCCTTTTAAGGAGGTGTTTCTCACCACGAACCAGGCAATCGGACTATAAGGCTTTATTACTCTCACTTAGCCGTAGGAATTCGAGTATGGTCGGTGCAGCCCCTAGTGTTCGAAAGGCCGAACTAGGGGCTCTATTGGCGCCTGATCAGAAGACCGATCCGTCGCACTCTGCATTTATAATGGCGTTGTGCGGAATAAATCTTAAGGATTTTACAACCACTCGAACAGCTGACCAGCTCTCGCTGTATCATGACAGTCGGTTTTTTGCTTTCTCTACTGAGGTGCTCGTCCGGCAGATCCGGGACACAATCGCAGTAGTTCTCCCTACGCTACCTTAGCCGATATAACGGAACGTAAGGTACCAAAACAAGGGAGCCGGGCAAGCCCAACCAATGACCCAAGACATGATTTGGAGATGATGCATATAGTGCTATAAGTTCGGGGTGCCGAGCGACCGAGAAGGTGGTCGGACTTTATTGCCGTATTATGAAGCCCCTGGCATAATCGGGCGTAACACGAGGTGTCCATAAAAAGCGACGGCCGGTAAGTGTTATTTAAGTCTACGCATTGTAGTAAGATGATATGTTTATGCATATGAGTACGATGTATGATTATGAAAAGAGGCGTTTTTTGACAGAACCTGTGATGGCCGGACTGGAGGGGGTTGTTAGTGGATCAAGAGTGAATCCCCACCGCCTTCTAACTGCTTGTTCCTGCCGTTATGTGTCCGGGCTGATTCCACGCTGCCAATCTTGTTCTGTGTCAAAGTTAGTTTGTAAAGGCAAATGCTTGGAGGCAGTTGAACGTCCTCTTTTAGTTGGTCTAAAGGGTTCCTAATCGGGCCCTGGTAAACCCAGCCGTTATACCGTGAAATAGCGCGAACTCCTCAGTTGGTGTCCGGATAGTTGGCTGTCATATCAAAATTTTGATAGGCATGCGCGACTCGCTACTCCGGCAGTTGTATGATTTCCGCTTTAAGGGCGGGGTTTAGCCTTGCCCATAGGTGTGATTGCATCACACGGTGTTGGCCTGAGTGATTTTCCACGTGGAATCTAGTCAACGTGGTTCATCCCATTAGCATACAGTAAATTACCGCATGGTGGGAAGGTGCCGAAGATTTATTCTTTGGCGTAGCGTTTTTTGGTGATCTGAAGACAACCGTTAGAGTGGTGGGCCAATAAAACTTGGCCTTTACACCTGGCATCTTTTAGAAGATGTTGTTTGTGGATTTACACCTGCGGGGGCTTTATGTGTTATGGAGCCCCCGGTTTGCTATGTCGAGAGGTACTGCAATTGAATTGCTGTGGTGAATGCGGTCGGGGGCGATCGGCCGTACTTTTATGCTATGGGGCGGGGGGTCTCTTGACCAGACGCCTCCCTTCATTGTTTCCGGCACACGACCAGCCGCTTTGTTTTGAGGATCCGGCATTCTCTATTGGTATGCTTTGCCGTCCTTCTAGGAGTACCATGAATTTCACATGGTTGATCGAGTGTGTGGCTCGGGCCGGATAGGTCTGAGCTGTTCTTTGTCCGCTGACCAGACTGGGAGTTGCTGGAATTAGCACCAGCTTTCCTGACTTGACGCTTATGACCATTGCGTCGAGGCTTGAGGATGCTCCCTCTTGTGTTTCGTATTGTTTTGGACCATAGTGGTGTGTTGATGTTGGGGCATGTGTCTTGGATTCTCCTGCTTAGGTTGGGCCGGTTGTGCCGTTCGTCGGGGCGGTCGGGTCCATATCTTTCGGTGGTCAGGACCTTGGTCCATCTATCCACCAGCAAATCTTGGTCAGCTTTAAGCTGTTGTTGCTTCCTTTGCAGGCTCTTTGCCGTGGCCATGAGCCGTCGCTCGAAGCGAGCTTGTTCCACTGGATCTTCAGGCACGCCGAATTCGTCATTGCCGAGGCTTGCCTCGTCCTCGGAGGGGGGCGTATAGTTGTCCCTCTCCAAGTATCCCACTGTGGCCAGTCCGGCATTTTGAAAGGCAAGCCGGCTAGGTTTATATTCATCTTCGGTGCCATCCAGATTGTTTTCATCTTTTGGGCCGGTATTGCTGTGGCGGGGCTTGGAGCGGTGCCGACGACGCCCATGCTTTGCTTTCCTCCCTAAGGGATTATCCTCCGCTGCCTCATCGCCATATGTTTCCTTCGGAGTGTCCGCCATATGTATATCATAAGGAGAGGCGTCTGTCCACCGCCCAGTGAGCGGTGCTTCGTGTTCTTCTCCTACATCGTTGTCTATACCGTCGATGTCTTCAGAGTTGAAGTCCATTACGCCGGTTAAATCATCGACTGTGGCAATGAAGTGGGTGGTGGGTGGGCAACGAATTCGTTCATCGCCTACTTCCCACTCGAGCCGGACATAGTTCGGCCAAGAGCCTCCTGACAAAGAGAGAGACTTTAATGAGACCAGCGTATCGCCGAAGGGCGAGTGCTGGAAGATATGCGTAGCAGTGAACTCCATTACCGGAGCCCAACCTGGCTCGACTGGCTCGAGAGTGCGCGGACTGGAACCAGCATCCGGATACGAATCCGGGGGTCCGGAGTTACAGGCCACCACTGAGGTTAGGCCCATGTTCGGCTCCACCGTCGATGAGTGTGCGACCTGCGGGGCGGGGTTCAGCCCCCCGTCTTTAGGCAACGCAGCCTGCTCCGGATTTAGGTCCGAGGCGACTGCGGGGGTGAGACCCCAAGCTTTGTTCGACAGCAGGTCTAAGCCGTGCTCGTCGCGACTGTCCGGTGCTCCTGGCATAGGCCCGAATCCGTCGAAGATCAAGTCTCCGCGAATGCCCGTCGTGTAGTTCGGTTTCCGAACCCGATCTGGTGGCCAGGGGCGTAGCTGTCGATCTGCTCTAGATGGCCAAGCGAGTTGGCCCGCGGAACGAAGCCGCCGAACACGAAGATCTGTCCGGGGAGAAAGGTCTCAACCGGAATCGTGTTGTTGACAATGAGTGGAGGAGCCACCGAGCCCTCGTAGATTTGGCCACGCAGGAACTCTCAATGAAAGCACCAATGTCGGTGTCAACACCGGCGGATCTCGGGTAGGGGTCCCGATCTGTGCGTCTAGGCCGATGGTAACAGGAAGCAAGGGACACAGATGTTTACCCAGGTTCGGGCCCTCTCGATGGAGGTAAAACCCTACTTCCTGCTTGATTAATATTGAAGATATGGGTAGTACAAGAGTAGATCTACCACGAGATCGCAGAGGCTAAACCCTAGAAGCTAGCCTATGATGGTATGATTGTAATTGTGGTCGGCCTTCTAAGGACCAACCTCTCTGATTTATATAGACACCGGAGAGGGCTAGGGTTTACATGGAGTCGGTTACAAGGAAGGAAATATAATATCCGGATCGCCAAGCTTGCCTTCCACGCCAAGGAAAGCTCCATCCGGACACGGGACGAAATCTTGAGTCTTGTATCTTCACGCTTCAATAGTCCGGACGTTGTATATAGTCTGGCTGTCCGGATACCCCCTAATCCAGGACTCCCTCAACGGGTAACAAGTAACAAGTATAAATAAAGTGTAGCAAGATGTCCCAATCCTTTTTGTAGCAAAGGACAAGCCTAGACAATTTCTTATATGAATAAAAGAGCTCCCAAGGACACATGGGAATTATTGTCAAGCTAGTTTTCATCACGTTTATATGATTCGCGTTCGGTACTTTGATAATTTGATATGTGGGTGGACTGGTGCTTGGGTGTTGTCCTTTCGTGGACAAGCATCCCACTTACGATTAACTCCTATTGCAAGCATCCGCAACTACAAAAGAAGTATTAAGGTAAACCTAACCATAGCATGAAACATATGGATCCAAATCAGCCCCTTACGAAGCAACGCATAAACTAGGGTTTAAGCTTCATCACTCTAGCATCCCATCATCTACTTATTACTTCCCAATGCCTTCCTCTAGGCCCAAACAATGGTGAAGTGTCATGTAGTCGACGTTCACATGACACCACTAGAGGAGAGACAACATACATCTCACCAAAATATCGAACGAATACCAAATTCACATGACTACTTATAGCAATACTTCTCCCATGTCCTCAGGAACAAACGTAACTACTCACAAAACATATTCACGCTCATAATCAGAGGGGTATTAATATGCATAAAGGATCTGAACATATGATCTTCCACCAAATAAACCAACTAGCATCAACTACAAGGAGTAATCAACACTACTAGCAACCCACAGGTACCAATCTGAGGCTTTGGGACAAAGCTTGGATACAAGAGATGAACTAGGGTTTGAGAGGAGATGCTGCTGGTGAAGATGTTGATGAAGATTGACCCCCTCTCGATGAGAGGATCGTTGGTGATGACGATGGCGATGATTTCCCCCTCCCGGAGGGAAGTTTCCCCGGCAGAACAGCTCTGCCGGAGCCCTAGATTGGTTCCGCCAAGGTTCCGCCTCGTGGCGGCGGAGTTTCTTCCTGAAAGCTTGCTTATGATTTTTTCCAGGGTAAAAGACCTCATATAGCAGAAGATGGACACCGGAGGCCTACCAAGGGGCCCACGAGGCAGGGGGGTGCGCCCAGGGGGTAGGGCGCGCCCCCACCCTCGTGGCGAGGGTGTGGGCCCCCTCTGGTATTTCCTTCGCTCAGTATTTTTTATAAATTCCAAAAATGACTTCCGTGAAGTTTCAGGACTTTTGGATAGGGATGGCGCCCGTAGGGTTTGGGTACGGGTGGAGCCACCCCATACCCTTACTCATCATCCCAAACCTTACCCATCACCCATACCTTTACCCGTTAACGGGTACAATTTTTTCCCATGCCCGTCACCCATCAGGGTAAACGGGTACCCGCGAGTAAAATTACCAAGACTTGCAACACACAATTTAAGCGTTACATAGTCATAAACAACAATTTATAATAATAATTTATAAACAACAACACATCGTGACAGCAACACATACTCATTCGTGGGCTAGCTATGGTGGTGCATGATGAGGTCTTTTTAGGGCTGTGGGATCTATGTACATATAATATATTTAATATGTGAATAAATAATATAGTAAGAATATATGCGGGTACATGGGTACATGGGTATGGGTTATACTAAACAATACTCGTACCCACTATACCCAGTGCACTACAAAAAAAATACACTTCCGTGATGACACGTGTTTGTCACAGTAGGTCGCGTTTTCTGTCATGCATGTACATCCATGACGATTTTATGACAAAATCAAGATACTCATACTGTCTTTGTTGTAGAAGTGTTCCATGACATTATGAAAATTATCATCACGGAAGTGTCCACTTCCATGACGATAAATCGCGCGTCACAGAAGTGCTTTCATCAAGGGTGACCGACACGTGGCATCCACCGTAACGGAACGCCGTTAAGCTATCGGGTCGGGTTTTGGATCCGATAACCCGTTAACAGCCCCGACCAATGGGGATTTTCCACGTGTAAAATTATCATTGGCTGGATTTAAACACGGTTCCGCTCATCGTTGGGACAGATGTCATCCACTCATTGGACGTAAGGCGCCTATGATACGTCGACATGTGGCACGGCCCAACAGAGGCCCATTCTTGTGAAAAGGCCGGCCCGTTTGACTTGGTCAAAAGGTGGTGGGCCGGCCCATGGAAAGCCTATTAACGGCCTGTTCGCATATAACCCATTTGCAGCCCGCTAACCCAAGGCCCGTTACGCCCTATCCGAATTAGGCCCAGTAGCGTCATCTGGGCCATCCAATATGATTCCAGCATGTTTTCACTTCTGGCGCATGTATGGCCCATGACGTCTTTCGGCCCATATGAGGCCCTATGTAACTCTTGGCCTATTAACGGCCCGTGGTGAACCGGCCCGTAATGAACAAAGTGTATCACTTTACACCCATTAACGGCCGTGGTGAAACTGGCCCGTAATGAACAAAGGTATCACTTTATACCCATTAACGGCCCGTTATACCGTTGGGCCGTTTCCAGCCCATGTTATCTTCCGGCCTTCTTCAGAGCCCATTTATTCTTGGGCTCATTTCCAGCATTCGTTTACTTACGGCCCGTTACTGTCATTTTCTGCTTGTGGGCCAAATTCAGCCCGTGGTTACAGTCGGCCCGTTTGTGGTCCGTTAATACGTTGGGCCGTTTTCATAGTGTCATCAAATACGACCTGTTAACGATGGCCCGTTATGGTCGGCCCGTGAACGGACGATTCCAACTCTAGCCCGTTTACGGCCGTAATGCGGTCTGTTTGGCCCATGTTTGGCCAATCGATCATACGGCTCGTATAAGACTCGTTGATGATACGGCCCGCAGAAAGCCCATTGTTTCTACGGCCCGTAGAAGGCCCATTGTTTCTACGGCCCGTAGAAGGCCCATCGCTTTCTGACGGCCAAGAGGAGGCCCGATGTCACTACATAAATATTAGCACATGGTTATTGTGGCCTAGTTTTAAAAATAGGTTATTGCAGCCACTAGCAAACCGCGGAAAAAAGAACTGCAATGACTACAAGCAAACAAATAAAAAGACAACAAGGAAATAAATAAGCAAGCAACTAACGCTAGGCTATCACGGCTATTACACATATTACATCCACTTTGGGCATCAAAGTTCGCCACGATTGCAAATATAGGGAACAAAGCAGCATATCATATACACCTTTGGTTGTCAAAGTTGGCGACCAAGCGCAAATAAACGCCAAGACAAAACAAATACAGAACTGAAACCACTTCAGAAGATCTCAAGAAACAATATCCTGGGTACCCATAATGCTGGCAAGATGCTTAGCAAGCTTATTAACTTTCTCTTGTTTGGCGCTTAAATCCTCCAGTGCTTGTTGTTGCACCAGAAAATATGCATCTGAATTCTGCAGGGACTTCCTCAGTCCTTCAGCTTCCTGTCGCAGCACATCTGATCGATGTCTTTCAACTTGAAGTTGAGACTCAAGAAGATGAACTGATTCAGGCAGCGACTTCGAAGAGCTTGTGCCAGTAGTAGTGGCGATGCTTTCGAACACTACATCAAGACAGGACTTTTGGGTTCCCTCACTGTCGTCAAGATAGTTTTATCGACTTTCTTGGAGACCAACAGGGATATCTCACTATCTTGAACCTTATCTGCATTACTTCCTTTACCATTGGATAACGCGGTACTGTTCTCCAATATTTTGTCCACATTCTAAAAGAGAAACAAGCATACACATCACATGTTTACCATGTTGTATATGAAACTCATTTTCTTAAATGAGTTCTGTAGTAAAGTGGACAGGATAACAGCATGAAACAAACATATATCTATGTACCATGGTCACTTTATGGTCTATATCATTCTAGTTTTTGTTGCCAAATCAATATAGAGACACAGTTCAAATAATATTTGTTCAAGACAAAGCAGAATAGACAGAATATAAGTGTGGGTAACTATAGAGCAATAACAACACTTGTAATGTGCATGACATGAGAACATAACTGCCTATTCAATTGAAACTGAAATCAACATAGAGCAGGTTACAACGGCAAACCGCTTAAAGAAACAGGTTTAAAACATACCTCTTGCGCCATTGGAGTTTCAATTCCATCCTTCAAATTTGAAAATAGTTGGTATGAGTAAATACTGTAATGCAACAAAGAAAGGAGTATGAACCATAGCTACGTAACCTGACACGAAAACAAATCTTCTTCTCCTTTAAGCGTTGAGTTGGGATTCGAGTGGTGGTCCTCGTGCTTTGGGCACTATAGTTCCCTTACTAACTGCTTCGTGTTTGGGTGCTCTGTGGTGGAGACGATCTTGTGTCAACTGGAATCGGGTTACTATCTGCCGGGGTTGGGGTTAGAAGGTGTAGTTGGTTCTCTCGTCCAAGCTGGGTAGGGGTACAATCTGTGAGAGTCTGGGTTATGTGTGGTGGATCTGGTCCTTGGGCAAGTACAACTGTGGTTCTATCTGCATCAACTAGTAGCACTATCTTTTCTCAAGACCGTGTTGTTACTCCCTTAGATACTGCCATCACGCTCTCCAATTCAAATGGCTGATAAACAAGAAAAGTAATTGAAAGAATAGACATTGTATGATAGACAGGTGCAATGGATAGTGGGGAATAAAAGAGGGAATGAAATAATTCATATTTATGTTGTCTAACCAAACAGGATAGCATGACACAATTTCACATATATGATGGCTAACTAAATAGGATAGCATGACACAATTTCACATTATGATGGCTAACTAAAAAAGATGGAAAGACATAGTTCAAAATATGAGACTATGTAAATAGGATGACATGACATAACTATATAATGTGTTTATTAAATAGGTTGGCATGCCATAATTCACATACATTCACGGATAGAATGCCATAATTCAAAATATGATGATTTGTAAACACTAATGGTGATGAGATGATATAACTATATGATGTCTTTATTAAATGGGTTGCCATGCCATAATTCAGATAGATGATGTGTATGTACTATGTAAACATGATGGCATGATATAATTCAAATATATGATTTATATTTTAAGCAAGTAAGCAGATGGCAATCCATATATGATGTAAAAACTAAGCAATGCAAGACAACATGCATGACATGGGTAATATAACCCTGCCAAGTTTGAGAATAGACCTTAGGGGGGAAATAGTACTGGTCATCAGTCTCTGAATCCTCCTCTAAGGAGCTCTCTGTAACCAGCAAGATATCTGCTTCAGCAGGTAGCACTGTCTGCTCTGAATACCTTGTTTTCACTCCAGATACTTCCATCACCGCTTTAAATGGCTGATGCACAGGAAGAGTAGTTGAATATACAAACGTTGTCGACAAATGGAACACGTAATACAAAAAAAATGATAGCATGATATAATTCACATACATGATGATTGGCTAAACAGCATGGCATTGCATAATTCACATATATAATGCCTTTGCAACAAGATAGCATTGTATAATTCACATATATAATGTCTTGCAACAAGATGGCAATGCATAATTCACATATATGGTAATTAGACACGGAACAGGTGGCATTCACACAAAGCATGTCTAAACTAATCAAATGACATAGCAATGCGAGACACCATACGCACGATATGAGCAACATAACCCTGCCAAGTTAGAGCATACACCTCGGGGGGGGGGGATAGGACTGGTCATCTGTCTCTAAATCCTCCTCTGAGGAGCTATCCGTAACCAGTGAGATATGCGCTTCGTCAGATAGCATAGTCTGCTCTGAAGACCTTGTTTTCACTCCAGAATTTGCCATCACCGTGTCAAATGGCTGATGCACACGAAGAGTTGAATGTACTAACATTGTTGACAAATGTAATATGTAATGCAAAAAAAGGATGGCCTGATATAATTTACATATAAGATGACTGACTAAGCAGGATGGCATTGCAAAATTCACATATATGATGCCTGGCTAAACAAGATGGCGTTGCATAATTCACATAAACGATGAATAAACTAAACAGATGGCATTCACACAAAGGATGTCTAAACTAAGCAGATGACATATTTGATGTATAAAGTAAGCAATGCAAGACACCATATGCATGATATAACCAACATCAGCATGCCAAGTTAGAGCGAAGACCTCGGGGGTAAATAGGAGTTGTCTTCTCATACGAATCCCCTCGAGCAGATATCTTCCTCTCGACTACAATCCGAAATGCGTGGAGGGGGCTGCCTTTGCGCCTACCATGGAGCGATGTCTGCATGAAATTTTATTGCCACGCAAGGCTCGTCTCTTTTGCTCTACATGTTCAGTTCCATTGTTTACAATAACTGTCATGCATAGGAATAAAACATAGTGAGATTATGTAAGGAGTGCATGCAGAAATCCAGAGTGATGGTAGCAACCTTTGGATAGACCCAAAACCAATAATAGCAGTCAGATAATGGCTTCAGTTAATAAATACAGATAATGGCTTCATTACTGTTTGTTTCCCACCCAACATGAAACTCATAGTAGACACCGGAGATTAACCGGATAGTAGATAGATACTATTAATAGCGGCCCGATATGTACCGCACAACCATTTAAAAACTCAAGTTTGACCATTAGTTTGGAGTCGACTTCAGAGTCTAATCGGTGAACAGGACGATAAAGTAGCATGTAATATTAAGTGATGCATAACGTAAGCAGACACGAAAGAGTGTGACCTCTCTTGCGGACCCGTGTAGTCCTCGAGGTCATCTGCTCGATTGATGATGGTAATGAAGTTTTCATGGCTGCCAGGGGAAGAAGAAGATCCGAGGCGGCGAAAAGATGGAGGCCGGATCCTGCTGTCTGGACCCTTACATCGTTGGAGCAGCTGAGTTGGGGTGGACGACGGCAAAGGTGAGCGGGACAAACCACGCAAGGTTTTCTTTGACAACTATCTGTAAGAGAAGTAATTCTGTAAGTCCTCGTTTGAATTGGAGGATTCCAATAATGCAGGGATAGGAAATAGACAGGAATAGGATAGGAATGCACGTGCAAAACAGAGAATTTAAAAACACAAGATTTCTGCCAATCTGGGTGTTTGATTCACAACAATTGGAAGATCACAGGATGCAAAGAAGCATGGTGAGATTAAGTCAAACCACAAGAAAATGTACGGTTGTAATGCTATTATGCTACTATCTCTTAGTCTTCTGCTTCATGAATAGGAATTTGAAAAGGAGGACACGTGAAAATTAATTCCTACGTTTTTTCTTTCAAGGAGACACTAAAAGAACAAATCCGTGTGCTCAGTGGACAATATATATAACATGTAGAGTAAAAAGAGATGCAACAAGTGTACAACCTCTTTGGCGAAGCCATGTCGATCTCAGCGTGATTGGGTTGGCCGGAGAGGATTCTCTGGCTAACTTTGCTGTCGGAGGAGGGGAAGAAGATCTTAGGCGTCTGGAGATGGAGCTCGAGGTATTGCTCCGTTGTGATGGAGGGTTTCGTCGTTGGAGCAGCTCCGGTGAGTTGTACGACGCCGAGGCTGAAGCAGGACAAGAGAGACAATGAACAACGTTAACCTGAGTGGAATTCTAATAGCATCTCCAATACATGACGTAAAATACATAACCACAAAGTGCTAGATGTAAAATACATCAGCCGCTCATCTCTGAACTTAACTGTCGAAACTGAACTTAACTGTCGAAACTGAACTTAACTGTTGAAACTGAACTTAACTGTCGAAACTGAATTTTGCTGCCGAAACTGAACGCACTAGCAAGGTAAGGCTACACGTCGGTCGACTGACTTTTTCATCTCTGGTCAGTCGAGTTTGCAGCCGTTGGATACGAAATCAAGGGCCTGCGGTTCATCTTCAACCTCCACCCTCGAGCCGCCACCACCACCGCCAAACAGCAGCCTCGCCGCATGCCGGCGGTGCGCCGCCCGCCCGCTTCGAAAACACTCCCGCCGTCGGTCCGCCGCCGCCGCCATCCTCTAGGCCCCCACGTGCCGAAGCTTTTTCTCCGGCGATCCCCACGCCACCGCCCGCCAACGCCCCGCCACCGCCGGCGGCCACTGCCCCCATCCTGAACCCTAATATTGATAGTGGGGTACCTCTCCGGCGAGCCCCCCTCCCCGCTGTGGGTGGTTGTTCCTTCACCCCGGTGTGCCCCCCCCCCCCCCCAACCCCTGAAAATCGACTGACCCAAAAGTCGATTCACCGATCAAGTGTAGCTAAATCGAGCAGCATCACAAGCAAGAGCAAGAGCAAGAGCGAGAGCAGCGTGAAAGCAAGAGCAATAGCAAGAGCAGACCAGGCAGGGGACCGAGAGCAAGATCAGAGCAGCAGCGCGAGCGAGAGCTCAAGCAGCAGCAGCTCCTACTGATGTGGACGTCACCGCCGAGGGAGCGATGCCATGGAGGAAGTGGCCGGCGACGCCGCCGTGGACGGAGCCGCGCCGTGTTGGCTCGGGACCAAGCGTCGGCAGCACCGTGAGATCGAATCAAGAAGAAAATGCGGCAATTAGTGTACAACCTCTTTGGTGGCGCCGATTAGGCCGCAACTTCATCCGAGGAAACGGTGATGATGATGCTCTTCCGGTGGTGCAGGTGAAGACGATGGTGTGGGAATGGAGGTGGTGCGAAAGACGAGGGGAACATCGGGGCAGCTCCTTGGAGGTGGAGGACGGGTTGGGTGAACCGGCGGGACGATGAGATCGACGACGGATCCTCATCCGCACGGTGGATGAGGGACGCCGAGGTGTTCTTGTGGACGACGTCGTCGGGGAAGAGGCTCTGGCCGGGTGGCGGACGGAGCAGGGTGTGGGGTTTCACGCAGGTTTTCGCGGCCTTGGTGTACGAATGGGTGGGCGGATGGGATGGCGGTGGGGAACCATGGCTTAGAGACGCCGCTTGTCCGAAATGTGGGGTAAGTTACGAAAGTACCCCCACCGATTTGAGGCGGTTCTTTCGATTCAGGGGTACCATGGGCATTTCGCGTGTCGGGATTTCACAGGAGGTGGGAGTTTTCGCGCGCGTTGTAATTTCAGAATAGCAAGGCGCGGGTTGAGATGGAGGGAGTTGTCGGAGCACAACCAGACAAATATATATCTTAAATATTTCGGGCTAACAAGGCCGGGTTGAAATTTCCGGACAAGCCTAACGTGTACTTTACCAAATCAATGCGCACTACAAATGTCATTCAAAACTTTGAAGTCATGTTATGTTCAATTAAAATATTCCGCTACGTGTATAATGCATGCAACCTACTACTCAAATGAACGTTTTAGTGCATTCCAAACGTATATACTACCGCTTCAATATGAACTAAATTTGAATTCGCTTCTCTATTTGAATAAGATCTACAGTAATGATTGTTGTGAAGTCAAAGCATTTGAATTCGTTTCTCTGTTTTAATAAGATCTACAATCATCATTATTGTCAAGTTAAACTATCGTTTGTGTATTATCTTCACAAAGACACCACGTGATTAGTCTCGAGTTACATATGAACTATGTGTACTATATGAACTCGAACTAGATTTTGAATCCACTTTATTTTGATTTCAAATCACATTACATTTCTAGCTCTAGCTAGATCTTCATAATCTAAACCATGTCTCATATGTATAATGTGTTTATCACATTATGTATGGTGCCCCGCGCCCTATGCCTACAAGTATTTAGATGTGAGTTGCAAACACCACACATTACCACAAATTCAAATAAAATGTGAGAATGTTCGATATATAGTATTGTTTAGATTGTTCGATATTTAGTTGTAAGCTGCAAACGCCACATATTATCACAAATTCAAATAAAATGTGAGATTGTTTGATGTATAGTATGGTTTAGATTGTTCAGTGCTACGTCTTGAGCTTGCGTTGGCTTTCCCCGGAGAGGAGAGGATGATGCAGCAGAGTAGCGTAAGTATTTTCCTCAGTTTTTGAGAACCAAGGTATCAATCCAAAGAGGAGGCCACGCAGCAAGTCCCTCGTACCTACACAAAGCAAATAACTCCTCGCAACCAACGCAAATAGGGGTTGCCAATCCCTTCACGGTCGATTCAGAGTGAGATCTGATAGAGATGATAGATAATATTTTTGGTATTTTTGGTATAAAGATGCAAAGTAAAATAAAAGGGAAAGTAAAAAAGCAAAGCAATAATAAAGCGTAGGAAGATTAATATGATGAGAATAGACCCGGGGACCATAGTTTTCACTAGTGGCTTCTCTCAAGAGCATAAGTATTTTACGGTGGGTGAACGAATTCTTGTTGAGCAATCGATGTAATTGAGCATAGTTATGAGAATATCTAGGTATGATCATGTATATAGGCATCACGTCCGAGACAAGTAGACCGACTCCTGCCTGCATCTACTACTATTACTCCACTCATCGACCACTATCCAAAGATGCATCTAGAGTATTAAGTTAATGAAAGCAGAGTAACGCCTTAAGCAAGATGACATGATGTAGAGGAATAAATTCATGCAATATTATAAATACCCCATCTTGTTATCCTCGATGGCAACAATACAAAACGTGCCTTGCTGCCCCATCACATCGGGAAAGGACATCGCAAGATTGAACCCAAAGCTAAGCACTTCTCCCATTGCAAGAACTACCAATCTAGTTGGCCAAACCAAACGGATAATTCGAAGAGACTTGCAAAGATAATCAATCATACATAAAAGAATTCAGAGAAGATTCAAATATTGCTCATAGATAATCTTGATCATAAACCCACAATTCATCGGTCTCAACAAACACACCAAAAAAGAAGATTACATCGAATAGATCTCCACGAGAGGGGGAGAACATTGTATTGAGATCCAAAAAGAGAGAAGAAGCCATCTAGCTACTAACTATGGACCCGAAGGTCTGAAGTAAACTACTCACACTTCATCGGAGAGGCTATGATGATGATGTAGAAGCCCTCCGTGGTGGATTCCCCTTCCGGCGGAGCTCCGAAACAGCCCCAAGATGGGATCTCATGGATGCAGGAAGTTGCGGCGGTGGAATTAGGTTTTTGGCTCCGATCTCGATCTGTTGAATGCGTAGGTATATATAGGAGGAAGGAGTACGTCGGTGGAGCTTCAGGGGCCCACGAGGCAGGGGGCGCCTCCACCCTCGTGGCCGCCTCCCTCCTTTCTTGACCGAGGGTCCAAGTCTCTGGATCTTATCGATGAGAAAATCACGTTCCTGAAAATTTCATTCCGCTTTGGACTCCGTTTGATATTCTGCTTTCTTGAAACACTGAAATAGGCAAAAAAAAACATTTCTGGGCTGGGCCTCCGGTTAATAGGTTAGTCCTAAAAGTAATATAAAAGTGGAAAATAAACCCCAATATGGTCCAAAACAGTAGATAATATAGCATGGAGCAATCAAAAATTATAGATACGTTGGAGACGTATCATTCGGCATTTAGTTGTGAGTTGCAAACGCCATGCATTATCACATTATGGTATAACATGTGCACAGCACGTGTATCACCGCTATATTCATGCATGCAATGTTTAAAACACTATGATCTCCTATTCAAATATATGAATCCGCTTTCATATCAAATTATGATCTTTGTTAGTCTCTTACACCCACACAATCCTCTAACCTTTGTAGCTACCACTAACTTTCTCTCGTGCATGCACACGCCCTCCTCGCCTCCCCCTCCCTCGGCATTCTATCCACCGGCACATTCATTTTTTTCTTTAGGTCGTTCTCCCAGTCTCCACAACTCCTTTCCGACACACACCGATCGATAAACCTCTCCAGTGATGCCTGCCTACAACATACACACACCTTCAATCTCCTCCTTTATGTGTCCTTGCCCCGTGTCTCTCATACGGTCAGACACACGTGTAAACTCTCACCCCTCTTTTCATCGATCTCACAACAGCACACTCCTCCCCCTATCTAGCTAGTAGTTGGGCCTCTCGCACCACCTCCTAGCTCCATTCTCTCTGTCTATCCGTCTCGCTGGGCCTTATTTGCCTCTACCAACTGGACGACACCGACCGGTCTCTTGCTATACATATAGCTAGCTAGGTCCTTATAACTCGCTTTTACCCACACGCCGATCGATCTACCTCATTAGTTGTGTCTCTCCTTCCTCCCGACAAACAACAATTGATCTACCGATCTAGTTAGGTTTGCTTACCAAACACATGGTTCCCCTTCATCATCCATGGATGTGTCCCGACAGATCTATCACGCATGTGCACACACGTAAACACATCCCCACTCTTATTGATAACATTGCAGTTCCACCCTCGCTTTGTCTAGTAGGCCTCTCCCACCATCTCAGAAGCAACTCCATCACCCATCCAAAGACTCTACCCCTCTCCCTCCCTCTCTCTCTCTCTCTCTCTCTGTCCCATCATATTTCCCGTCCTTCGCTTATGTATGGATGTCGACCGATCTCCCTCAAGACATAGTTGGGTCTCTCCTTCTCAACACATATACGAAGTCGTTCTACCTCTATAGTTAGGCCTCTCCCTACCCCTCCCCCACACACACACACACCGATACA
Source organism: Aegilops bicornis (assembly GCA_021605145.1). Taxonomy (NCBI): domain Eukaryota; kingdom Viridiplantae; phylum Streptophyta; class Magnoliopsida; order Poales; family Poaceae; genus Aegilops; species Aegilops bicornis. The sequence goes on from CM038671.1 coordinate 128,401,315, forward strand.
TCGAGCGCTCTAGTCATGTCTCACCGCCACACACAAACTTGACATGTGCCCTCTAACGCTTTGGTAGGCCATCGCCTCTATATCTTTGACTTGCACACACACACACAATTTCGATGGCTCTCTTCATCGATCTCGCACTCCACCCACTTGATCCTCTCTTGACTCTATCGATAGCTATGACCCTCCCTCTCTTCTCGTGGATTTCCCGACCCTCTATGTATGATATGGATAGGCCTCCATTTCACACACATTGCATGCAAAATTTTGTTTGAGATGTCATTGACACATATTCCCACAAATAATTCACGAAATCAACCCCCCACCCCACCCCCACCCCCACCCCAAAACCAAAAACACTCACGAACGCGGTTTGCATCTCTCACACACACCCACGTAGGTGGAGGACGTGCAGGAAGAGAAGAGGTGCATGCACGGAGCACGTACTCCCGTCTCTTTCCCAACCACACCCACGCGGGTACACGGTGGAGCTCAATTATGTACGAAAAAGGCAGCCCACGTGGTAATTTGGCACGTGTACTGGTTGTCCACTTGGTGGAGGGAGGATCGTCTACCACGGGTGAACAAACAAATTGCGACTTGACGTGTTATGTTAAAAAAGAGGCAAACCATGTGGGGCCTACCATAGAGGCAAGACTTTTGATGTGTCCGTCAACTCGCATGAACGAGGAGAAGCTTGCTTAGCACGTCGTCTCCCGCCCACGGGCGCGGTGGCTCGCAGAATGAGGTGAAGCTTGCTCCGCCCACGCCCGCCTCCTCGCCCATGCGCTGCGGTGGCTCGCAGGACGAGGAGAAAAATTTACTACTCCCTCCGCTTACTCCTCGTCCCTACTACCTTGGTTATAGAGATTATATCATATTGTTTGGAATATATATGTCCTTTAGTAGATTTCAATATGAACTACTAGTACATACTCCAAACACCGATGTATATAGACGTATTTTAGAGTGTAGATTCACTCATTTTGCTCAGTATGTAGCACTCTCCTCGCCCCTCGACCCTCGCAGGACGTGGTGGACGTGCAGCAATTCATTCGGTCTCATATAGCCGTAACGATATATATCTGCACTACCATTATTGCTCGACTTCAAGAGGCGAAGAGCCAATCGCAAGGATAATAATTATGAGCTGCCAAGCGCAAGGTTATAGGAGAACGAGTAGTAGGTGCCACGACATTTATAAATAAAGTTTTTTTTCTTGATGGCACGCATAATATGATAGGTTCATATGGAGAGAAAAGGAAACCGCTCCACTATATACATAGTCGGACGGGCCAGCCTACACGGTTGCTTTGCTGGGTTTGCTCTCTTCACACTCTCTCGCACAAAACGCATCGTGGGCCACATCTCTAACATCCCGGTGGATCACGTCCTCTTGGGGAAGGGGTGGATGCTTAGTGTAGATGCGGTGGCCGTCGCCGACGGCGAAAACCCACTGTCGGCACGTCCCGATCAGAGGTCCCCGCCGTTCTCTCTCACAAAGCCGGTGAGGTTGCCTTTGTCCCTTGCTCACTGCCACGACGTGGGTAGTTGCCGCCTCCCGCCGCCCTCCTCAAGGTTGAGCTACGCCCCTCAGGTACAACTCCCTTTACAGCTGGCTTGCACCATCGCTCCAGCCTGCCCACATCACTCCTTGTGGATATTTCTCTACTTCTTTGCACCGCACTTACCTCTACTGGCTTCTACGCATCTTGTATTTGTGATGATTTTATGTCTCATCAACTAGTCCAGATAATCTTATTCTAATCACACTTCTTCAATTTCTTTGCCACAGGATGCTCATCTCGATTTTGGTGAAACTGCACAAAATGATTCGATGGTCAAAAGGTTGCAAACTTCATTTATTAGGAGGCTCGAACGTTGCCAAAGAAATTGAAGGCTGGTCGGGTTCACGGTTCAAGGGCCAGGGACTGCATGGATCGTTTTTTTCTTTAGCTGCCTCTGTTCCAAAATAAGTGTCAACTTTAGTAGTAGTACAACTTTGTACTAAAGTTTGCACAAAGTTGAGAAACTTATTTTGGAACGGAGGGAGTACATATTTGCTATGATCTGTTAATCATTAAGATGTAATAGCATGCATGTTAGTCTCCTTTGTATTTGATGAAATGTTGCAACGGGCAACCTTGGACGCAAGATACATGTAACGGCTGGAAGCTTCATAGCATTGTACAAATTTATCTCACGATAAATTACAGTACGTACTATACTAGTACTTCCTCCGTTCCTAAATATAAGTCTTTGTAGAGATTTCACCATGAACCACATGCTGATGTATATAGATGAATTTTAAGTGTAGATTCATTCATTTTGTTCCGTATGTAGTTCACCTAGTGGAATCTCTACAAAGACTTATCTACTAGTAATAGCTAGCCACCACTACTAGGAATTCTCTATCCTCTCCTTGAGCCACATCATCAAAATTGATGTAGCCATTAGATGAAGTAAATCAGTCCATAATAGCCATTCGATCTAGACGTTGAGAGGCTCCGCACTAAGCCACATGCAAGCATGCGAAATACCGTGGCACATGCATGTGAGTGGGTTTTAAATCACATCAACATGTTCGCATGCAAGCATGCACCGGTAGCATGCATGGCTTTTAAGTCCCATTAACATGTCAAAAAGAAAAATATAATCCCATTATGCAAAGAGGAGTTGGCTGATCTTTTTTCCTTACGTGGGATGATCTAAATGATGATGGGAGTTTATTTAGTTTGGCTACCACATTTGTCATGCGGTTATAGATTTTTTTTGTTCTATGAAATCGATAATTTTGCGCAGAGAGATATACCGCTGTTCCGCGGCAACGCACGGGGACTCATCTAGTAATATTTAGGAACGGAGGGAGTACTATGTAAAGAGTTAGGTGTCGCACGATGATAGTGTGAGGTGGGCCGTGTAATCACTGAGCCTGTGTGTTTTCACTGCTCTTGCACTCCTCCGCTGTAAGAATGGAGAAAACAGTAATCTAGTACCCCAAAAGCATGGGACATCCAGCAGTCCTACCACCTCAGTAATAAATACCAATGAGCCGTCAAATCACATACACCCAGCAGTAAGTTGGACGGACGAAGCAACCATCACTCTTGCGCCAGTGAGAGGCCGCGTCCGCTCTGCCCAGGCATGAATGCGGCACCGATTCTTTGGAGCGGCGCTGACCGTTTCGGGCGGGAAGCGCGCGCGGGCGATGGAGGGGCTTTGGGTGGGCCAGGCTGGTCAGGAGCGGGCGTGGCAGCTGTCCGCATGTCCCTACCGGACACGCCCGAAAACGAGAGGATGCACCGACTCTCGCGGCTAAAATCATACACTACACACCATCTCTCTGTAGGAGTAGGTCGATTTGTCGCACTCTCTAACACACACATGCTGTTAAACACACACACGCACACGCACGCACCTTGGTCCCGTTGCACCTTCTAACGTGACTTATTACACCTAGACAGAGGGAGTAGTAAGTATACGAGATACGGTGGCACACTGACTTAAGTCGAATACAAGTGCCCAAAATTTGTGTGCATGTTATAATAAGGATTCACTTAAAATAGTACGTGAGCGAACAGAGGGATCAATTGGACAGTGTTCCCTAGCAGTAGCAAGATGTGTGAGGTAAGATGCACCGCTGGGGCTTTTAATTTTTCTTATTAATTTGTTTGTTTCACCCTCTGACTGGTGGGACCCAACGCATTACTACGTGGAGAGAGGTAAGGTGACTAAGGCTGCATTATTTCTGCACCTTGTGGATAGTCTTACCACCAAAGCCACATGACACGATTATGATTGAAATCCCAATGACGTCACACACACAAAAAACATGGCATGCTTGTCACACGAATGCAGGAATGTATAAAAGGTTATTTTCCTCTCGTTGAACATAATGGGAGGGTTGTGCTTTGGTTAGCTTTGTTCGCTCATCAAACTTGAGGTCTCGGGTTCGATAACTACACTTGAGCATAATTTTTGCCGGGAGGATTCTTTGACTGGTCAAAATGTTTTCTAGGGTTTGCATGCTTCACACTCTCTCTCCAAGATATATATACACGCCTGGAGCCTCGGTAGCTTGTAGTTGCTCTCTTCACACTCTCTCGCCTCTCACTGGAGCCTCAACGCTTGTAGTTCCTCTCTTCACACTCTCTCACCCTCTCCAGATCTTAACAAGACTTCGTTGGCCTCTCTCTCCCCTCACTGCTGCTCAAAGAGCCGGCAGGATCTGTCCGCCGGGAAGGGGAGGAGGCTTAACGCTGTCGCCGTCGGCAAGGGAGGGAATCCACTACTTGCTCAGCTGTTCACTTTCCACCCAGCGGCAGCGGGAGGGCCTCCGACCCCTTCTTCTTTGCCGTCGTCCCGCAGCCCACCGAACCACGCCCCAAGAACCTTAAGGTATAATTTACTTACTCCACATGCATTGCTCTGGCTGCATGTATATCATGAATCAAGGACGTGGTTCAAAGAGGAAAGGAGTGGGGGAAAGTAGTGGGAAAAGTTGTACTCCCTCCGTTCCTAAATATAAGTCTTTGTAGAGATTTTACTAGGACTACATACGTAGCAAAATGAATGAATCTACACACTAAAATGCATCTACATACATCTGTATGTGGTTCATAGTGGAATCTTTACAAAGACTTACATTTAGAAACGGAGGGAGTATATAGCATGAATCTAGGGCGTGGTTCAAAGAGGAAATGAAGGGGAAAGTTGTATAGCATGAATCTAGGACGTGGTTCAAAGAGGAAAGGAATGTGGGAAAGTAGTGGGGAAAGTTGTATCGCATAAATCTAGGACGTGGTTCAAAGAGGAAAGGAAGGGGCGAAAGTACACAAGGCTGTAGAGTTTGAGCAGGACTAGATTTGATGCGCTCACATAGGGAAAGGTGTCTAAACATAACAAAACTGGGACCAAAACAAATATGCTCCTTGGTTGTTTGTTCTTTGTTGCAACAGACTGTGCATGACCACAAAGACATTGGTAGATGCACATGGTGCCGGTGCGTCCACCGTCCGTGCAACTCATTAGCTGTTGTTAATCTAAGGCCCTGTTTGGTTAAAAACTCCTAGTCCCTACCTGCTTGGTTCCAAGGACTAAACATGGACTAGAGGTTATTAAATGACATGCTAAAAGACCATGTTACCCCTAGTAATGAACTAATAGAAACAAGGTGCGATGCGTGGCGAGGCAATTGTTGAAAAAAGTCCCAAAAAGACTCCTCGGGTCTTCTTTATTTAGTCCCAAATGCCCACTTTTAGTCCCTAAAGTCCCTCATGTTTGGTTTAGATGGGACCGACACGTAGTTTTTTAGTCCCTACACCAAAATGTCCTGTAAACAAACACCCTCTAATAATGCATTTGGAAAATTGATGCAATGCCATAGTTAAAAGCAAATTACATGTTTAACGAATTTTATTGTTAATATAATCTCTATGTCAATATTAATCAATGCCCCAGTTTGAGAAATGCTACTGTCTTGCTTTCTTTCCCATTTAGATAAGGTAGATGCTTATTTTTGTTGGCTTCTGTGTCATCCACCGTTATTGACCACTAATTGTTTCCTTTGCACCTCTGTGTAAACAGGGTTATCTACTTCAACTAGTTGCCATTGTGACCTTTTGTTGCCTTTGCACAAAACACTTTTGTTTTAAGAGTGTTTTGTGCAGTTCAACCAAAATGTCACAATCGACAATGTTGCTTGATTGCTTGATCTTAGTGGAACTGCACAAGAGGAGATCTTACTTCCTATCCGTTAAGGCGAATTTGGTTCAGATCTTCTTCTTGTGAGTTGTTTTAATTCCGCATCATGAAAGGTCAAGATTAGCCTTCTTTCACATGATTCTGCAGTGTGCTTTCATATGTTGTGCTACTTGTACGATAATGTTGCTTGATTTTAGTGAACTGCACAAATGGAGACAAGACTTCCAATCTGTATGTGCACCGTAATATCCCATTGAGGTAAGATAAGGATATTTCACAACTGCTGGCCTGTATTTTGCCACTTTCATCAAAAAATTAAGTTTAGTACTATACTTGTGCTCCCTAATTGACATGCCAAATCTTACATTGAAGGCGAAGCTTATGCATTATTGAACCAAGTGATGAAGGGGAAGAACAAGCGGAAGAAAAACAAAAATCAACTCCGGTCTTGTAGTGAAGAATCGAACTGTGATGACACAAGTAATGATATAGTTTTGCATCTTAATTTATTGTTATGGCTGGAACGAGCAATCGTTTTGCCAGCGATTTGATGCCATACGTAATTATCTCTACTTGTGCAAACAGGGATCTTCTTTGAAGATACCATATATTTTAGTGGAACTGCACGAGAAGATGTTGGAAACATTTAACTAATCGAGGAGTATATAGTAAGCATGGCCACCCCGTAGATAGCAGCAGATGGTTCCGGAGAAGTGCTTCATCTGTATGCTCTACACAATCAGCCTCCCGACAAAGGTTGGTACTACCACTGATTTCATCCATATGATTGAGCTTTGTCATCTCTATTGGTGTTGTGCTCTTGTTTAGATACTGTCATGAAAAAGTGGTATTGTCCTTGAGAAGTGCTTCATCTGTCTTGTTTTAAATATTGCCTTTCCTTTTTTCGAGCAAACATGGATGCTAGCATTTAGTAGTCCTCTTGTCTTTGCACAACAGGATCATCTTCCTCACGAAGAAGAATATGGAGTACGTGAGACTAGTTCCGATTATGCCGGGATGAAGAAGCCATCTATCTTCTCATCGGAAGGAGCGGTTGAAGGATGGTTACATTACTCCCCACAAGACCAAACTAACTTCAGCTCGGAAGGACCGACAAATCTCCATTTTTTGCTTTGTGATCTTGAGTACAATGTTGTTCTAGGATTCTTTACGGTGAGTTCCATTTTTCTAAAAGTGTGCTCTACATGGACCATGTATGTGCCTGTTGAAACTGTCAAATCATAGTACGGTTTGCTTTATACTAATCACTTTTTGTATTTGTGCAAACAGGGTGCTCGACTTGATTTCAATGGGAATCTGCACAAAATGTTCATGAATACATCGAATCATTCATTTCCACCACAAGAAAGGAGGTGCCGATAAGTTCAAGGCATTGCAACATATAAGGCGAAATCATACAAGCTACGCGAATTTGGTTGATTTTGGTGGAACTGCACAAAAAGAACAGCTGGTTTATTTAGCACGAGGTGCCATGTCAATGTCCGAACTGATGGCAAACCCTGCCCATTCCCCAATCGTAGGCATTTGATATTTTGGAATGGGACAACCTTGTCAAAATTTGCTCATTGATTTTAGCAAGACATGCGTGTGATATTTTCGAATGGGACGCCCTTTGCTGTCAGCAGCGCCGATCAATTTTTTATTTATTCTTTAGTTGAAGTAAATATTGCCTCTAACATGTGAGTCGCTGAGATGCATAATCATCGATTGTTTTGAATGTTTTCTATGAATTGCCCGAACTGTGTGTTTGATTGCAATGTCTGTAAACGCTAAAAAGCTGCTCAAACTCTTTGTAATCCTTCTGTTCCTTTTTACTTCACACATTTTGAAAGTGCATACTTTTTTGTATAAGATTGGTCAAAGTAGAGATACTTTGACTGCAGACAAAACTTGTATGCAGACTAGAAAGGACCAGAGGGAGTACATGTGAAACTGCTGCAAACGAGGTGATCACCCTGGGAATAATGCTAGTATGTATTGTTTTGCATGTTCATCCAATGCCAGTGATACAGGAATTTGAACTAATCGAAATAAATTCATTAATACACGGTCGGATTTCATATAAACATGCCAGATTTCATTACATTTCATAAATTCTTCAACTAAAAAGGGTGCCACGAGGTATAATTAATTAACCGAAGCTACCCACTGTGTCGGCCGAGGCGAACAGAAGCTTGGTGACTTTCACTGCAGTGCGATTGCATAACCGACATGTGGCCTGTTGGGCCCACGTGTCGATCGACCAACCGCACCAGATTAAGTAGAAGCGATGTTCTTCTCGGTAGCAGCTCTCCAACTCCACGTTGCCGCCAAGAAGCTAACCGGCCGTCAATGGTCAACCCGCCTAGCTTGGCTTCAACCGGAGGGTAGCAGCGGTGGCCTTACTTGGACCCGAGCGGCGGCGACCTACCGTGTTCTACTCTTCCTTGTTTTCTATGTGGCGCGGCCTCGTTGGCAGCGGGGAGGGGCCTCGACGGAGCCGGTGATGTCCTCGGTCTCGTTGCCGGCGGGCGGCGCCTCAGCGGAGCGGTGGAAATCCTCCCCCATGTTGCCGGCAGGGTGGGGCCTCGGCTGAGCCGGCGATGTCCTCTGCCTCATCGACGCCAGCGGAGCGGGGACTCGTCGGAGCCGGCATCGTCCTCTGCCTCGTCCTCGGTCTCGCCAAACAGCGCCTCGCCCGCTTCATCGCCCTCTTTGCTAGCCTCTTTGTAGGCGGCCGTAGCCTCCGCCACCCGCATGCGGTACTGCCCGGCCGAGGCGGCCCTTGCGGGCGGAGCGATGCAGTCGAGCAGCGCCTCTGCTCCGCCCGCTCGCGGCGATCTGCTCCTCCGCTGCAGGTGCTCTGGAGGAGATGGTGGTCGAGGCGGCGTCGGCCTGCGCCTCCCGGAGCTGCTGCTCACGCATCTGCCTCACCCTGTCCATATATTGGGCACGGGCCTCGCCGATGGTCATGGTGCAATGCACCGGCGAGGATGGCGCGGAGGAGGGGGTTGGTGCTGGATCGTCGACTACCATGTTCTCCATTGGGACGTCGTCGTCCTCCGGCTGCCTGCCGGTCAGCAGCAATGGTTGCCATCTCCTTGTGGTCCGTCGTCCGCCCGTCCCAAAGAGCGCTGGAGCGCGAGGAAGCCATGGTGGGCAGTAGTGGTGTGGACAGGAGAAAGGGAACGGATATGATGATCGCGGCTATGGCCGGGCGCAACAGTTTATATAGCAATGGTGGGCGGGCGGAGGGGCGGGCGTGTGGCGCGGAGTAGCCACCTCGACAACCGCATATCATTAATGTGGGTGGCAGACGGACGGAGGGACGCCACTTGTGTCGTTTGAAGGCGGGGCAATCGCCTGCACCGGGAAGCGGGGCGGGCGGCGCTGATTGTTTCGGGCAGAAAGCGCGCGCGGGCGAGGAGATGACTTTACTTGGAGAGGATGACAATGGGGACCCACCAGGTCCATAGCCTCACCGACTCAAGTGCCCCCCCCTTATTATATATATATATATATATATATATATATATATATATATATAACTATAATTTATTTTGCTTCCTCTGGTTTCACGACATCACGGTCCCACACCATTGTCAACCTCTGGAGTAGTCAATAAACGAGAATTGCACAAGAAGCGGCCAATTTGGGACCAAGCAGCTCGAGAAGTATTTGTGCAGAGTTTTTCGATGTTTAGCCCAGATATTAATTTTTCTCCTCTGAACAACAACGAAAACATCGCTGCAGGTATTAACTTGGCGGGCTATGGCCAGTCTAGCTCAGGCCAGATATCCAGCCCAGATATTATTTTTTCAAAATTGAAAATGGCTAGCCCAGCTATACTTTTTTAGGAATACCTGCAAGGTCAAGTTGTTATTCTCCGCTCACTGGGCTGCAAATCTTTCCTAGGAGGGATGCATTAGGCTTAACAAGAAAATGGGCTTTAAGAAATAATAAATGGGATGTAATTCTAAAAACTGGGCAGTAACTATAAAAAAATGCACCAAACACGTGATTACTTTATAAATTATTATTTCTGGATATTGAAAATTTTAATTTCATTAATTGTTGCAAGCGCAATGTTTTGTTGGATTTTTACGTAATATAAATTTATATTGAAATTGTATTTAATCTGACTAGAGGGATAAAAATATTTCAGATCCCATCAAAATGTGGGAAATTTTATTGAATTCTATTTCGAACGGTTGGTTGAAATGGGTTGTACTTTTAACAAACTATAAATGGGCTGTAGTAAATTCCATTAGAATTCAAAAATGGGCTACACATTCTTACAAATCTCAAATGGGATATAAGTTCTCTGCCACACACTTCTGGCCTTACTAAGTTGACGCGTCCCCTAAGAAAATAGAGTTGACGTGTATGCAAGGCTTTGTCAACTTATAGTCAACACACGGTTCTAGCAGCGGTGGCTGTTGGATGTCCATCCAACGGATGTCGTGCTTCTTCTTCAATCTCGAATATTCTTGCTTCACCCGCCCAAAAAATGATTCCTCCCCTTGACATCTGGGGCGCACCGTTTCGGAAGCTGACCTGTGGGCCTACTAAGTTGACGTACCAAGGGATTTGTCAACTTAGTCAATATAAACGATTCTAGCTGCAGTGACCGTACTATGTCCATCCAACGGCCGTTGTGCTTCTTCAACCTCTGGTCTTCTTGCTCCAGCTGCCCAAAGCAGCGCCGGTCGTGTCGCCTGCTCCTGCCTCCCGTGGCCGGCTGTGCTGCCGCGGAGGCCTCACCGCCCCCTACTACTCCCACCGCTGGCCAGGCCATCCCTCCACTCACCCACACCCCCTGTTATTTTGCGACGACGGAAGCGCAGCCGAACCAGTGAACCCTCATACTCCTCCCCGCGTGTGCATCCACTGCCGCGTCTTCCCCGGCTCCGCGTCATCCCCTTCCTAGGCCTCGCCGTAGTCCACCGCCGTGGTGCTCTCGGCGCGGCGTGGTCAACGTGGTCAAGGAACGACTTCCATCGGACGTGGGTATGCGTGGAGAGGCTGACAGCTGGGTCCACGGCAGCCGCAAGGAAGTGCCTCCTTATTACGCGCAAAATAATTATTCCTACACCTGACAGCAGGGACCCACCGGACGGGCCACAGTATTTCGTGAAAAACATGATTCGCCCCCTGACTGCTGGGACCCATGAGCTACATCTTCGCACGCAAGGAAGTGTGTTCGAAAAAAAAACGATTCGCCCCCCTGACTGCTGGGACCCACCAGCTACATCTTCGCACGCAAGGAAGTGCGTCCGAAAAAAAAAACGATTCGCCCCCCGACTGCTGGGACCCACCTGCTACACCATCGCACGCAAGGAAGTGTGTCCCGACAAAAAAAACGATTCGCCCCCCTGACTGCTGGGATCCAGCAGCTACACCTTCGCACGCAAGGAAGTGCGTCCGGGCAAAAAAAACAAAACGATTCGCCCCACGACTCTTTGGGCCACCACTACATCTTCGCACGCAAGGAAGTGCGTCCGGGCAAAAGCGATTCGCCGATCGCTGTTGGGACCCACCGGCTACATCTTCGCACGCAAGGAAGTGCGTCCGGGCAAAAAAAACGATTCGCCCCCCTGACTGCTGGACCCACCATCTACATCTTCGCACGCAAGGAAGTGCCTGACATTCGGGACCCACCTGGTCAAAGCGTACGTAGCGTTGTCATTCTGGTCGCGAACGTGTATGTACATACTGGTCGTTGTAGAGGCGCGCACGTGTCCTAGTAAAGGTGCGCACGTAGCATGTACACGTATGTACATCGGCCAGGGTGCAAGAAAGAAAATACGGCCACGTATATGTACATACGGGCGGGGTTTCGAACGCCTACTCGCGCATACGTACGGCCAGGGTTCGTGTACATGGCTGGGTCGGAACGGAGAAACAGCGTCGTCTCGTGTTCATGGGGAGGCAACGGAGTGCATCGTGTTCATGGGAGGCAACGGAATGCGTCGTGCTCATCGGGAGGCAACGGAACGCGTGGGAGCCAACCGGTTGGGTCGGAACGGAATGTGTGGTCGTGTTCATCGGGAGGGCTTGGACGGAACAGGCGATGGAAACGAGGCATGGCGTACTGCACAATGGAGGAAACGGACCTCCTACATTCGGAACGGGGTCTTGTTGATCGGGAGGGGTGTGGCGTACCGCAAAACGGAGGAAACGGACCTCCTACGGTCGAAACGGGGGTCCTGTTGATCAAGAGGGGTGTGGCATACCGCAAAACGGATGAAACAAACCTCTTACGGTCGAAACGGGGGTCATGTTGATCGGGAGGGGTGTGGCGTACCGCAAAACGGACGAAACGGACTTGTCTTGGAGCGCTACGGTCGAAACAGGGGTCCTGTTCATCGGGAGGGGTGTGGCGCATCGCAAAAGCAGGACTCCACGGGATCTGTTCATCTCCACCGTCGACCTCCTCCAGCCTCCACGGGCTACCGTCGGCCTCCTCCGGCCTCCACGGGCTCCTGTTCATCCAGCCTCCACCGCGGGTACTCCACCGCCTCTTGTTCACCCACCCTCCACCGCTTCTGTTCATCCAGCCCTCCACACCACGGGTCCTGTTCAACCACCCTCCACGGGCACCCCTCCACCGTCTCACTGTTCATCCAGCCCTCCACACCACAGGTCCTGTTCAACCACCCTCCACAGTGCACCCCTCCACCGCCTACTATTCATCCAGCCCTCCACCACACCACGGGTCCTATTCATCCAGAGGCAAATGCCACCGCTCATTGTTCATCCAACCCCATAGCGCTCACTGTTCATCCTGCAGGCAGCATCGATCGGCTTGATTAGCAGCAGTAGCGAAGGAATCGCTCGATCGGGTTCAGTTAACAGCCATCGATCGATCGCTCGGGTTCGGTAACGCGTAGCCTGCAATGCAATCGCTCGGGTTCAGTTAGAGCCCAACGCCTCGCTCGGGTTTAGTTAGAGCCAACGCCTCGCACACACGCGCATACATGTACAAGATAAACGCGCATCGCTCGGCCCTCGACCTCCCACCGTAATCGGCAACTCCCCGAAATTTTCCTCCCCCTCGCTTCTACCATGGTTTTTTCCGTCATGGATGGCCCAAAGAATGTCATGCAGCTGCGTCCGCCCGCCTGTGAAAAAAGCCCATTTTCTGTCATGATTTTTGTCATAGAAGTAGGAGCCCACCACATCTATGATGATACCGGGTTTTGTCACAATTATCGTCATAGAAGTGTCATATGTATGACAGAAAAAAATTTCGTTCGGCCCAAAATGTCACGGATGTGTCTTTTTGTAGTGATGGGTATAAAATTTTCCTATTTATCCACCCATGGGTATTTTTTTGACCCATACCCTTGCCCTAATAGGGTTTTTACCCGTAGGGTACGCGTGTAATGGGTAATTGCCATGCCTACTTTTGGAGTTGTGCAGAATATGTCTCCAATATTTGCTCCTTTTCCAGGCCAGAATTCCAGTTGCCGGCATTCTCCCTCTTCATGTAAACCTTGTAAAATAAGAGAGAATAGGCATAAGTATTGTTACATAACGTGTAATAACAGCCCATAATGCAATAAATATCGATATAAAATAATGATGCAAAATGGACGTATCACACATGCACACAAATAACAAATACTCGCAACCCAATGTATTAAAGGGGTTGTCAATCCCTTTCGGGTAACGGTGATACGTCTCCAACGTATCTATAATTTTTTATTGCTCCATGCTACTTTATCTACTGTTTTAGGCAATATTGGGCTTTATTATCCACTTTTATATTATTTTTGGGACTAACCTATTAACCGGAGGCCCAAATTTCTTTGTTTATGCCTATTTCGGTGTTTCGAGGAAAAGGAATATCGACGGAGTCAAACGGAACGAAATCAAGCTGGAGAAGTTATTTTGGAAGTAAACCCACCGATGGACTTGGATCCCACGTCGAAGATACGGGAGGTGCTCACGAGGGTGGGGCGCGCCCACCCGGCGCGCCCCGCCTCGTGGGGCCCCGTAGCTCCACCGACGTACTCCTTTCACCCATATATACCTACGTGCCCTAAAACTTCCAGCAGAAGATAGATCGGGAGTTCCGCGCCGCAAGCCTCGTAGCCACCAAAAACCTCTCGGAGCCCGTTCGGCACCTCACGGAGGGGGAACCCATCATCGGTGGCCATCTTCATCATCCGGCGCTATCCATGACGAGGAGGAGTAGTTCACCCTCGGGGCAGAGGGTATGTACCGGTAGCTATGTGTTTGATCTCTCTCTCTCGTGTTCTTGATTTGGCACGATCTTGATGTATCGCGAGCTTTGCTATAATAGTTGGATCTTATGTTTCTTCTCCCCCTCTACTCTCTTGTAATGAATTGAGTTTTCCCCTTGAAGTAATCTTATCGGATTGAGTCTTTAAAGATTTGAGAACACTTGATGTATGCCTTGCCGTGCGTATCTGTGGTGACAATGGGATATCACGTGATTCACTTGATGTATGTTTTGGTGATCAACCTGCGGGTTCCTCCCATGAACCTATGCATAGGGGTTGGCACACGTTCTTGACTCTCTGGTAGAAACTTTGGGGCACTCTTTGAAGTACTTTTATGTTGGTTGGATGAATCTGAGATTGTGTGATGCATATCGTATAATCATACCCACAGATACTTGAGGTGACAATGGAGTATCTAGGTGACATTAGGGTTTTGGTTGATTTGTATCTTAAGGTGTTATTCTAGTACGAACTCTAGGGCTGTTTGTGACACTTATAGGAATAGCCCACCAGATTTATTGGAAAGAATAACTTTGAGGTGGTTTCGTACCCTACCATAATCTCTACGTTTGTTCTCTGCTATTAGTGGCTTTGGAGTGACTCTTTGTTGCATGTTGAGGGCTTGTTATATGATCTATCTATGTTATTGTTGTTGAGAGAACTTGCACTAGTGAAAGTATGAACCCTAGGTTTTGTTTCCTATCATTGCAATACCGTTTACGCTCACTTTTATCATTAGTTACCTTGCTGTTTTTATATTTTCAGATTACAAAAACCTTTATCTACCATCCATATTGCAATTGTATCACCATCTCTTCGCTGAACTAGTGCACCTATACAATTTACCATTGTATTGGGTGTGTTGGGGACACAAGAGACTCTTTGTTATTTGGTTGCAGGGTTGTTTGAGAGAGACCATCTTCATCCTATGCCTTCCGCGGATTGATAAACCTTTGGTCATCCACTTGAGGGAAATTTGCTACTGTCCTACAAACCTGTGCACTTGCAGGCCCAACAACGTCTACAAGAAGAAGGTTGCGTAGTAGACATCAAGCTCTTTTCTGGCGCCATTGCCGGGGAGGCTAGGTAAGTGAAGGTATATCTTTAGATCTTGCAATCGAATCTTTTTGTTTCTTGTTTTAGCACTAGTTAGTCTATAAAAGAAAATTACAAAAATGGAATTGAGTTTGTCTCATACGCTTCACCTTTTTAATATCTTTCATGAGAATGATGGAAAGGAAAATTGTGCCAAAGTACTAGAAGAAGAATTACATAGAATGCTTGGCATAAAATATGTGAATGATGAGCATGATTGCAATGTTGTTAGTATGAATTCCTTGAATATCCATGATGCTAATGATATGCAAAGCCACAAGCTTGGGGAAGCTATGTTTGATGAAGATGATATTTTTTCCCCAAGCTTTGTTGAGCAAATTTATTATGATGAAAGCATGCCTCCTATCTATGATGATTATTGTGATGACACGTATGCTATAAAGAATAATGATAACCATGAAACTTGTCATCTTGATCTTAATTTTCAATCACATGATAGTTATTTTGTTAAGTTTGCTCCCACTATTATTCATGAGAAGAATTTTGCTTATGTGGAGAGTAATAAATTTTCTATGCTAGTAGATCATGAAAAGAATGCTTTAGGTGCTGGTTATATTGTTGAATTCATTCATGATGCTACTGAAAATTATTATGAGAGAGGATCATATGCTTCTACATATTGCAATAATATCAAGTTTCCTCTCTATGTGCTTAAAGTTTTGAAGTTATGCTTGTTTTACCTTCCTATGCAAGTTGATTATTGCTCCCATAAGTTGTTTGCTCACAAAATCCCTATTCATAGGAAGTGGGTTAGACTTAAATGTGCTAGTCATATTCTTCATGATGCTCTCTTTATGTTTCAATTCCTATCTTTTATGTGAGCATCATTGAAATCATCATGCCTAGCTAGGGGCATTAAACGATAGCGCTTGTTGGGAGGCAACCCAATTTTATTTTAGTTTCTTGCTTTTTGGTCCTGTTTAGTAATAAATAATCTATCTAGCCTCTGGTTAGATGTGGTTTTATGTTTTAATTAGTGTTTGTGCCAAGTAGAACCTTTGGGAAGACTTGGGTGAAGTCTTTATGATCATGCTGTAAAAAACAGAAACTTTAGAGCTCACGAGATTAGCTTCAACTTTTTACTGGAGAGTGATATTTAGTCGATTCTTTTTGCATATGATTACTATACAAATTCCTCAGGTCTACCAATTTATTTTATAATTTTTGGAGTTCCAGAAGTTTGCGTTAGTTACAGATTACTACAGACTGTTCTGTTTTTGACAGATTCTGTTTTCATTGTGTTGTTTGCTTATTTTGATGAATCTATGGCTAGTAAAATAGTTTATAAACCATATAGAAGTTGGAATACAGTAGTTTTAACACCAATATGAATAAATAATGAGTTCATTACTGTACCTTGAAGTGGTGTTTTGTTTTCTTTCACTAACGGAGCTCACGAGTTTTCTGTTAAGTTTTGTATTGTGAAGTTTTCAAGTTTTGGGTAAAGATTCGATGGACTATGGAATAAGGAGTGGCAAGAGCCTAAGATTGGGGATGCCCAAGGCACCCCAAGGTAATATTCAAGGATAACCAAGAGCCTAAGCTTGGGGATGCCCCAGAAGGCATCCCCTCTTTCGTCTTCGTTCATTGGTAACTTTACTTGGAGCTATATTTTTATTCACCACATGATATGTGTTTTGTTTGGAGCGTCATTTTATTTTATTTAGCTTTGCTTGATGTTAGTTATAATAATGTTTTGCATATTTAGTTTCAATAAAAAAGTCAAGGATAGCCTTTGCCATGCTTATTTTGCTACTATACATGTTGCTGTTTAAAAACAGAAAGTTTACCGCTGTTGCAAAAATTCCTCAGAAAAGTCAGAGCATGATATAATGTTTAATCTTTTTTCATATTGAGCTCTGATAAATTTATTACAGTGGGAATTTTAGTTCATAATTTTTGGAGTTAGGGAAGTATGATGAATCTTGCATTCTTTACAGACTGTACTGTTCTGGCAGATTGCTGTTATGTTTGCATTGTTTGCATATGCTTGCTTGTTTAATGATTCTATTTGAGGATAGGAGTGTTAAATATGCAGAGGCATTTATTATGTAATGTTAAATAATAATGTTAGTGATTTGTTACAGTAGAAAATGATAAGGTTTTGTATTGGTTTATACTAACCTATCTCACGAGTTCTTGTTGAGTTTGTTGTGAATGAAGCTTTTGATAAAAAGAGAAACCATGATATGAGAGGAATTAAGGAGACACAAAAGTTCAAGCTTGGGGATTCCCAAGGCACCCCAAGATAATATTCCAAGAAGTCTCAAGCATTTAAGCTTGGGGATGCCCCGGTAGGCATCCCACCTTTCTTCTTCAACAACTACCGGTTAGTATCGGTTGAGCCTAAGTTTTTGCTTCTTCACATGAGTTGTGATATCCTTGCAATGTAGTTTTATTTAGCTTTGCTTGCTGTTTGAATACAATACCAAGATCTGAAATTCTTAAATGTGGGAGAGTCTTCACATAGTTGTATAATTATTCGACTACTCATTGATCTTCACTTATATCTTTCGGAGTAGTTTGTCATTTGCTCTAGTGCATCACTTATATCTTTTAGAGCATCGTGGTAGTTTTATTTTTAAGAAATAGATGAACTCTCATGCTTCACTTATATTATTTTGAGAGTCTTTAATATCATGGTAATTTGCTTAAAATCCTAATATACTTGGTATTCAAGATATGTGAAACTTTCTTTTGAGTGCGTTGAATACTAAGAAAAGTTTGATGCTTGATAATTGTTTTGAGATATGGAGGTAGTGATATTAAAGTCATGCTAGTTGGGTGATTATGAATTCAAAGAATGCTTGTGTTGAAGTTAGCAAGTCCCTTAGCATGCACGTATGGTTAAAATTGTGTAACAAATTTGAAACATGAAGTGTACCTGGCTTGTGCATCCTTATGAGTGGCGGTCGGGGATGAGCGATGGTCTTTTCCTACCAATCTATCCCCCTAGGAGCATGCGTGTAGTACTTGATTTTTGATGACTTCTAAATTTTTGCAATAAGTATATGAGTTCTTTTGACTAATGTTGAGTCCATGGATTATACGCACTTTTACCTTTCCACCATTGCTTGCCTCTTCGGTACCGTGCATTGCCCTTTCTCACCTTGAGAGTTGGTGCAAACTTCGCCGGTGCATCCAAACCCCGTGATATGATATGCTCTATCACACATAAGCCTCATTATATCTTCCTCAAAACAGCCACCATACCTACCTATTTATGGCATTTCCATAGCCATTCCGAGATATATTGCCATGCAACTTTCCACCGTTTCGTTTATCATCATTATGACATACATTACTTCTGTTATATTGCCATTGCATGATCATGTAGTTGACATCGTATTTGTGGCAAAGCCACCATGCATTAATTTTCATACATGTCACTCTTGATTCATTGCACCATCCCGGTACACCGCCGGAGGCATTCATATAGAGTCATACTTTGTTCTAGTATCGAGTTGTAATCATTGAGTTGTAAATAAATAGAAGTGTGATAATCATCATTCAATAGAGCATTGTCCCAAAAAAATAGAAAGGCCAAAAAAAGGGAAGGCTAAAAAAAAAGGGGCAATGCTACTATCCTTTTTTCCACACTTGTGCTTCAAAGTAGCACCATGTTCTTCATATAGCGAGTCTCATATATTGTGCTTCAAAGTAGCACCATGTTTTTCATATAGAGAGTTTCATATTTTGTCACTTTCATATACTAGTGGGAATTTTTCATTATAGAACTTGGCTTGTATATTCCAACGATGGGCCTCCTCAAGTGCCCTAGGTCTTCGTGAGCAAGCAAGTTGGATGCACACCCACTTAGTTTCTTTTGTTGAGATTTCATACATTTATAGCTCTAGTGCATCCGTTGCTTGGCAATCCCTACTCCTCGCATTAACATCAATCGATGGGCATCTCCTTAGCTCATTGATTAGCCTCGTTGATGTGAGACTTTCTCCATTTTTGTATTCTCCACACAATCCCCATCATCATATTCTATTCCACCCATAGTGCTATATCCATGGCTCACGCTCATGTATTGCATGAAGGTTGAAAAAGTTTGAGATTATTTAAGTATGAAACAATTGCTTGGCTTGTCATCGGGGTATAGAAGTTGGGAACATCTTTGTGTGACGAAAATGAAGCATAGCCTAACTATATGATTTTGTAGGGATGAACTTTCTTTTGCCATGCTATTTTGAGAAGACATGATTACTTTGATTAGTATGCTTGAAGTATTACTATTTATTTTATCAATATGAACTTTTATTTTGTATTCATTCTGATCTGAATATTCATATCACAATTAAGAAGAATTACATTGAAATTATGCCAAAGTATCACTCCGCATCAAAAATTCTTTTTTATCATTTACCTACTCGAGGACGAGCAGGAATTAATCTTGGGGATGCTTGATACGTCTCCAACGTATCTATAATTTTTGATTGCTCCATGATACTTTACCTACTATTTTAGGCAATATTGGGCTTTATTATCCACTTTTCTATTATTTTTGGGACTAACCTATTAACCGTAGGCCCAGCCTGATTCTTTGCTTTTATGCCTATTTCAAAGGTTTCGAGGAAAAGGAATATCGACGGAGTCAAAAGCGGAACGAAATCAAGCTGGAGAAGTTATTTTGGAAGTAAACCCACGATGGACTTGGATCCCACGTCGGAAGATACGGGAGGTGCTCACGAGGGTGGGCGCGCCCACCCCAGGCGCGCCCCCTGCCTCGTGGGGCCCGCGTAGCTCCTCCGACGTACCCCTTGCACCCATATATACCTACTTACCCTAAAACTTCCAGAAAAGAAGATAGATCGGGAGTTCCGCCGCCGCAAGCCTCTGTAGCCACCAAAACCTCTCGGGAGCCCGTTCAAGCACCACGGAGGGGGAACCCATCATCGGTGGCCATCTTCATCATCCCGGCGCTATCCATGACGAGGAGGGAGTAGTTCACCCTCGGGGCTGAGGGTATGTACCAGTAGCTATGTGTTTGATCTCTCTCTCTCGTGTTCTTGATTTGGCACGATCTTCATGTATCGCGAGCTTTGCTATTATAGTTGGATCTTATGTTTCTTCTCCCCCTCTACTCTCTTGTAATGAATTGAGTTTTCCCCTTGAAGTAATCTTATCGGATTGAGTCTTTAAAGATTTGAGAACACTTGATGTATGCCTTGCCGTGCGTATCTGTGGTGACAATGGGATATCACGTGATTCACTTGATGTATGTTTTGGTGATCAACCTGCGGGTTCCGCCCATGAACCTATGCATAGGGGTTGGCACACGTTCTTGACTCTCTGGTAGAAACTTTGGGGCACTCTTTGAAGTACTTTTATGTTGGTTGGATGAATCTGAGATTGTGTGATGCATATCGTATAATCATACCCACGGATACTTGAGGTGACAATGGAGTATCTAGGTGACATTAGGGTTTTGGTTTATTTGTATCTTAAGGTGTTATTCTAATACGAACTCTAGGGCTGTTTGTGACACTTATAGGAATAGCCCACCGGATTGATTGGAAAGAATAACTTTGAGGTGGTTTTGTACCCTACCATAATCTCTACGTTTGTTCTTCGCTATTAGTGGTTTTGGAATGACTCTTTGTTGCATGTTGAGGGCTTGTTATATGATCTATCTATGTTATTATTGTTGAGAGAACTTGCACTAGTGAAAGTATGAACCCTAGGCCTTGTTTCCTATCATTGCAATACCGTTTACGCTCACTTTTATCATTACTTACCTTGTTGTTTTTATATTTTCAGATTACAAAAACCTTTATCTACCATCCATATTGCACTTGTATCACCATCTCTTCGCTGAACTAGTGCACCTATACAATTTACCATTATATTGGGTGTGTTGGGGACACAAGAGACTCTTTGTTATTTGGTTGCAGGGTTGTTTGAGAGAGACCATCTTCATCCTACGCCTCCCGCGGATTGATAAACCTTAGGTCATCCACTTGAGGGAAATTTGCTACTGTCCTACAAACATGTGCACTTGCAGGCCCAATAACGTCTACAAGAAGAAGGTTGCGTAGTAGACATCAAACGGCGCCAGAAATTGGCAAGTAGACGGGATAAAAATTATAGTAGATTGGATAAATAGATCTCGCGGGAACGCGAGATAAAATAAATAAATAAAAATTGGAGCAAGGTATTTTTGGGTTTTTGGATTAATAGATCTGAAAATAAAAGCAAATAAAAATAGATCGTGAAGGAAAATATAATAAAGAAGAGACCCGGGGGCGTATATTTCACTAGTGGCTTCTCTCGAGAAAAAATAGCAACGGTGGGTAAACAAATTACTGTTGGGAAATTGATAGAACTTCAAATACTCATGACGATATCCAGGCAATGATCATTATATAGGCATCACATCCAAGATTAGTAGACCGACTCCTGCCTGCATCTACTACTATTACTCCACACATCGACCACTATCCAGCATGCATCTAGTGTATTAAGTTCATTGAGAAACAGAGTAATGCAATAAGAACGATGACATGATGTAGACAAGATCTATTTATGTAGAAATAGACCCCATCTTGTTATCCTTAATAGCAATGATACATATGTGTCGTTTCCCCTTCTGTCACTGGGATCAAGCACCGTAAGATCAAACCCATCACAAAGCACATCTTCCCATGGCAAGAAAAATCGATCTAGTCGGCCTAACAAACCAAAGATTCGAAAAAGAAATACGAGGCTATAAGTAATCATGCATATAAGAGATCAAAAGACTCAAATAACTTTCATGGATAAAAACATAGATCTGATCATAAACTCAAAGTTCATCGGATCCCAACAAACACACCACAAAAAGAGTTACATCAAATAGATCTCCAAGAGACCATTGTATTGAGAATCAAGAGAGAGAGAGAGAGAGAGAGAGAGAGAGAGAGGAAGCCATCTAGCTACTAACTACGGACCCGTAGGTCTACAAAGGACTACTCACGCATCATCAGAGAGGCACCAATGAGGATGATGGACCCCTCCGTGATGGTGTTTAGATTGGATTTGTGGTTTCTGGAACTTGCGGCAGCTGGAATTGATTTTCATCGACTCCCCTAGGGTTTTTGGAATATTGGGGTATTTATAGAGCAAAGAGGCGGTGCGGGAGGCCACGAGGTGGGCACAACCCACTTGGCGCGCACAGGGGCCTGTGCACGCATACAGTGGGTTGTGCCCCTCGGGCACCCAGTGCTTCTCCAGCCCATTGGGTATCTTCTGGTCCATAAAAAATCCACAAAAAGTTTCGCTGCATTTGGACTCCATTTGATATTGATTTTCTTGATGTAAAAAACAAGCAAAAACAACATCTGGCACTTGGCACTATGTCAATAGGTTAGTCCCAAAAAATGATATAAAATGATTGTAAAACATCCAAGAATGATAATATAACAGCATGGAACAATCAAAAATTATAGATACGTTGGAGACGTATCAGTGGCTGCCCTAGGGGAGCGCCGCCACCCCTTCTGGTTATGTGGGAAAGGGTGAGGGGGGCGCACAACCCCTTAGTGGGCTGGTTTGCCCCTCCCCTTGGCCCATGGGGCCCCCCAACACTTGCCGGGCCCCCTCGAAACCCCTTTCGGTGATGCTGGTCATCAGCCGATACCCCCAGAACAATTCCGAACTGCAATACCCTTCATCCAATATATCAATCTTCACCTACGGACCATTCTGGAGTTCCTCGTCACGTCTGGGATCTCATCCAGGACTCCGAACAACCTTCGGTAACCACCATAATGCCTGAACTATACTTATATCATCACCAAACGTTAAGTGTGTAGACCCTATGGGTTCTCGAGAACTATGCAGACATGGCCGGGACACCTCTACGGTCAATAACCAATAGCAGGACCTGGATGCCCATATTGGTTCCTACATATTCTACGAAGATCTTATCGGTCGAACCTCAATGTCAAGGATTCTGTTAATCCCGAATGCAGTTCCCTTTGTCCATCGGTATGTTACTTGCCCGAGATTCGATCATTGATATCTCCATACCTAGTTCAATCTCGTTACCGGCAAGTCTCTTTACTCGTTCCGTAATACAAGATCTCGTGACTAACCCATTGGTCACATTGCTTGCAAGCTCATTGTGATGATGTATTACCGAGTGGGCCCTGAGATACCTCTCTGTCATACGGAGTGACAAATCCCAATCTTGATCCATGCCAACTCAATAGACACCCTCGGAGATACTTGTAGAGCACCTTTATAGTCACCCAGTTACGTTGCGGCATTTGGTACACACAAGGTACTCCTCTGGCGTCAGTGAGTTGCATGATCTCATGGTCATAGGAACATATACTTGACATGCAGAAAACGATAGCAATAAACTTGACACGATCATATGCTACATTTATAGGTTGGGTCTTGTCCATCACATCATTCTCCTAATGATGTGATCCCGTTATCAAATGACAACTCTTGTCTATGGCTAGGAAACCATACCATCTTTGATCAACGAGCTAGTCCGATTGAGGCTTACAAGGGACATGTTGTTGTCTATGTATCCACACATGTATTTGAGTTTCCGGTTAATACAATCATAGCATGGATAATAAACAATTATCATGAACAAGGAAGTATGATAATAACCACTTTATTATTGCCTCTAGGGCATATTTCCAACAGCGGGCGGCGGTGTTGGGCGGCGTCAGGAACGGCGGGGCTGGGGCGGCGCGTGTGGTGGGTGAGGTGGGGAGAGAGAGGGGGGAGGGGGGTTATGGCCGTTAGATAGGAATCCTCTTTGCCGAGCAAAAAAGCAGACGGCAAAGAGCAAGCGGACGACATCCACCCCGTTCATCTGACCTAGCTAGCTCCACGGTCCAGTGGGGCCCAGCTGGCCTCTTTGCCGTCTGCCTTTTGGACATTTGTCGTCTGCTGGTAGACGACAAAGAATGCACTGATGGCAAACAGTATATTTGCCATGAGTCCATTCTTTGCCGTCTGCTTTTTGGAAGCGGACGGCAAACACCTTCTGTGCCGTTAGCTAGCAGACGACAAAGAAGTGGCTGATGACAAATTAGCTGATTCCTGTAGTGATAGGTCTCTATGTGTTATCAAGTGGTAGATGAAGGAATGAACTCGAGAGAGTTAATAGATTAAGAAGTATTGCTATACAAGCTTATATTTGAGATAGTATGGAACATGATCAAAAGTATTTGGATAACAACATTCATGTTGTTTTACAGATTGCATATGACATGAAAGTTCATTTGCATAAAGAACCATTTGGATAGGAGCACTACAACTCAAGTTATGGTGAATTGAAGTTCGAATTGAATTTGAATTCAACATGTCAAAATTATATGAATTCTGGGTTAACACGATATGAACAAGTATAGAACATAAGTGTTCAAGTGCAAGAGGAATCAATTGAAAAGGTGTCATGGTTTACAAGTAATGATCAAAATGAATATTTGAATCCAAAGTTGTGAGAGAGTGTGGAAGAAGCAAAAAAAAACTGCCGAAGAAAATAAAGATGAAGGGATTGATGGAACTAAATATTTTGAATTCCCCTATTGTGATTTTGTCTGACCAAGGCACTATTGCCATGCCCAATTATGACATTCTTAATATACTAAACCTAGCCAGGTTTGATTTACCTGAATTTTTTGACTTTTTCTATCAGTGAAAAGCGGGCCAATTGAAGACTGCCACGCAAATTATTGGGGGAGCTGATCGGGTGTAACATCTAGCGAATGTTGGATTTAGCTCCAGAGTTTGGTATTGGTTGAGCCTGCACCGGAGCGGGGCGTTCCCATTGGGGTGCATGGACGCACTGCATGCGGCGGCATGTTCCCATTGGGGTGCATGCATGCACTGCATGCGTCGGCGTGTTTCCGTTGGGTGCATGCTGCATTGGATGCGATTTGATTATCTTTTTTTTTCTTTTCTGTGCATGCGAACGCCTGCGTGTCATGCACCTTTCATTGGCAGCTCGGACCGTCCTACTCGTGTGCTCCGCCGTTGTGGTGGGAGTGTGCCACGTGTGTGGTTGTTTACAATTTGATTACCATCCAGATCATGTACGCGCCGTTGGTTCTCGATGTATATAGGCGGTTGCCGCCTTAGTTCTGGTTGCTTCGCGGCGGCGATGGCTGTATTTCAATTGGCTTCTTATATCATGTGGGAGGGCCTATAAATAAGGGTTCGGGTTTCGTCGCCAGCCAGCGCGCTGCCGGCCTTGCCATTCGCTGCGCGCCATGGACGGTGTCGACGCGTGCTTGCCACCCAGCGCAGCGGCCGTTCACGGCGAGGCAGACGACGCAGCCGTCATATTCGCATTGGTAGAACAGTGAGCCAGCGGACGCGGCGGACAGGATGCTGTGGACTCCCTCGGGCGACATCGCAAGCGGGCCGTTCTTCTTCGGGTTGCGGGCTCGAGGCAGCGCATGCCGCATATGAGCAGGCGTTCCCGAGCTGGTTGGGGCGTGCACCTGGCTAGGCTCCACGGCGGCGCTCCAGTACGGCGTCGACAAGGAAGTGAGCCTGTCCTTCATTGTGAAATCGCGCGGCGTTCAAGCTTTTCAAAAGAAACACGTTTGGCTACTCCCAGCGCGACCACGACCGGGAAGCTCTGTGCGGGAGGGCCCGGGTATGTGCCGGAGCCGATGAAGAAGGCCAACTCGGTCGTGACATACGACTGCCTGTTGTTGGTGGTAGACCTGATGATGATGCTCCGGGGTCGGTCCCTATTCGCGCTATCGCGGAAGTGAGCCACGCTGGGTTCAGTATCATGGTTGAAGCATGGTGGAGGCCGTGACCGATTATTTCTCCAGTGAACGGCAAGGGCGAGGAGGAGGGCATCGTGGTGCCCATCAGCCTTCCCAAGGACGCCATGGAGAACTGGCCCACCCCGTCGGCGCCTCAAGCTCATCCAACCTGCCGGCGGCTCTAGCTTGCCCTGCCGCCTCGATCTCATGCCCGTCAGGCCGCCGGTGCCCCGCCGAAGACGACGCGGGGACGCACTCCAGCTCCCTGCTGCTCCACCTCCATGTGAAATGCAGGAGGATCCGAGGATGACCGCTCAGTGGCTGTCTCACCCTAGCTCTCTGCCTCCCACTCATTTCGACCCGGTGCGAGGGCACGGCATTCGCCGCCACCACGCGGGCGTCATAGGTACACAACCAATCTCCTCCTCTATCTCTCCTGCAGGGCGGTGAGGAATTGATTTAGCCTGCGCTTGATGACCGTAGAGGTCGCCACCACTGCAACTGCTGGCTATGGCCATCGACCGTCTCTCCCGTGGTCGCCGAGCTATGTTTTTTTCTCGCAGCCGCCTATCTCCATGTCCTCCCTACTAAAGCACGGCATCATCTACTTCAATCCCGCCCAGCCGTGCATGGCCGACCTTTGATTGCTCAAGGCGCCATTTGTACGTGCACAACGGCATCGACTTCCTCATGTCGCATCCCACCGGCCGGTTCACCAATTGCCAACAACGAGATGGAATCTTAATTTCAGCAATTCTTTCTGCATGTTATTAGTACTATGATCGACATTGGCACTGGAATTTGTACTGGGGTTAAAGCTCAGAGGAGCGTGTCGCGTGAGAAGAGATGCTAAGGATAAAGAACTCAATGCGCGTTGCTTTCTGGAGATAATGACCAGCAGTTCCTTGTTTCATTGAGGTAATATTCGTCACATTATCTTAAAGCAGTTCTTAATTAATTATTGCAGTGCTTACTGTATGATTATGTAGTAGTTCGACAAATTGGAACAGTATTGTTTCTTGGGTGCTTCTTGGTGATGTTATCAGTGACATTTCTTCCATGATGCCATGATCACGTGCAAGCAGGAAACTGAGGCTGTGAGAGCATCGATTGGGCTGCTTGGTTCGTGTTTTGAGGGAAGATCGTGTTGCAGAATTGGAGCGTTTCTTGACAAGAGAAAAAATTGAACAGAGGATAGGATAACAAACGCTTTATTTGTTCTATCTAATCTGTTTTTTTAGATGTAAGAAAAATATAAGCATGCATTTACCAGTAGGCAAGATCATCTAGCAACTTTGTAGTATTATTATATTATTGGCTAAAATAGAAACATCGTAACTCATTAAACATCCTGGTGAGATGTTTGTCATGCATACTAATTTGCAGCATGATTAACTCATTTTTTCATATGTAAATAGTTCCATCTCCAAAGGCACTCCTTACTTATATGTATCCGTATTTTGACGTGTGGAACGTCTTGCATTTCTTTGTTTTCTTCTTTTCTGTTCATGTATGGATTCTTACAGAATTCAGACGCTGTTGGGTGCTTAAGTAATATGTTAGAAGTGTTTATTTCCACGCATGCATCATCAAATCAGCTGTGAGCTGTAAGGTCAAATGCTTAGTATTTTTGCTCATACAAGAAACTCACTCAGTTCGATTAATTCAGCTCCAATGGTGGTATCTGGAAGACATGGAAGTGTACAATTTTTCTGTATGTGCTCTCATATTTATATCCATTTTTTTATTTTTATGCTTTCTTGAGAAAAGAAAACTCTAGACCAGAGAGGGATTACTCCCTATAGGTCTTCTTCCAAGTTTATTTACTCTGTTATTTTTCCCTTTCACATTTTGACCGGAGTGACTAATATGTGCCATGGTATACGTGACAACTATTGCCTATCCATATAATGCATTCCTCATATTAGTCACTAAAAAAACCATATATACACATAAAACTGAAAAGAAAAGGTGGAGTTTATATAGCGGATGCCAAATATTACATAGACACACCTATGGTGACAATAAATGTATCTTCTCCAATTTGCCTATATGCACGACTTCTCTTTTCATAATTACAAGCTTATCCATGTAGCTCTCTAATTTTAAGTTGAAAATAAAACAAAGATAGCATACATAAACATGACGTATCTACAGGGCGCGGCGTGGCGCCGCGCGGGAATAGCTAGTAGTGATCCTAGGGAGTACCAAATTTAAATCACCTCCACAAGTGAATCAAGATCATATCACCGCACACAAGATTTAGAGAAGTGGAGAATGTTGAGAAACTAAACAGTCAACGGAAAAAGGGAAAGAAAATTTCCAAATGGATCTAACGACGCGACAACGTCGACCGGCGGAAGCTGCGATCGGTCGCCCGATTGCAATGATTTTCCCTTGTGTTGTGATGTTCTGTAGCAAGTAATCATGTGTGTGCACAATGCATAAAATGTTTAGGTAGGATTTTTTTTGCGAGATATATATTCGGTAGGATATTAATTGCCTTCAGATTTGGTAGAATATTGATTGCCCGATGATATTTTGATAAAATGTTAAATGTGTTGATATTTAGTATAATATTAATTGTGGGATATATCGCTTATAACATTATAAAATATGATTAGTGCTAAACATAGGAGGAACAGTGGCCGGTGGTTAGGCGTCATGGACGGTGCAGATGACTTGGATCTCCGCCCTTCCTGCTTAGATTTTATAGAAGTTGTAGATAATGTGGAATGTTGAAAATCTGGACCTGGTGTAGGCGAGTGTGTCCATCCATAGCCTTGCTAGGCTGTGCTTGATCATGCCGTTTTTACTGGTTTCATGTTTAGCCTGAGATGACAGCCGTTTCCTAGTTTCTTTCAGCCCAATGTCCAAATTTCGGTTTCTCAAATGGAAATCGATCAAAAAGGCTCGTTGTCAAACACAAATCTCCTTCCTGCTCAGAAGTGCACCAGCTAAAATCTTCATCAATCGTAAGAATTTACAGCGATTCCCCGTGAAAATCTACCTAAAGATTTGGTTCCCTGCCAATAAAAACCTTCCATTTACGTAGATTTCCAATCAAAACCTCCCATTTACTCCCGGATACGATCTCCGTCATTTATGGGGTAATATACAGCGAAACGGCAGCACGCGAGAATTAACACTCGCTTCGGAATTCGACGCGAATTTCTCTCTGGCTTATCCTCTCCCCGGCCATTACTGCGCCAGATTACGTGCCATCATTAACCGCCGATTCGATTTTCTCCCGAAAATCTACATAAAGATTCGTTCCGTTTCTTTCTTCCTCACCAATCCACGAACGAGGCGGGGAGAGAGAGCGAGAGAGAGCGGCGGTTGGCGCACGCCTGTGGGTCGCTTCGCTTCCAGTTCGTGCGCTTCGGGGGATCGGAGATGGCGAGCCGAGGGGGCCGCGGCGGCGGCCGGGCGAATCCAGACGCTGCTCAGGCCGGGTACGGCGGCCGCGGCGGCGCTGGTCGTGGACGCGGTGATGGTGGTGGCCGTGGCCGCGGGTACTACCAAGGAGATGGGGGCGGTGATGGTGGTGGCCGTGGCCGCGGGTACTACCAAGGAGATGGGGGCGGTGATGGTGGTGGCCGTGGCCGTGGTTACTACCAAGGAGATGGTGGCGGGGGTCGTGGGTACTACCAGGGTGGCGGCGATGGCGGCGGGAGAGGGCGTGGGTACTACCAGGGAGAGGGCGATGTCGACCGTGGGTACTACCAGGGAGGCGGTGATGGCGGCGGCGGAAGAGGGCGTGGGTACCAAGGGGGCGGCGATGGCGGTGGCCGCGGCCGAGGACGCGGCTACCAAGGCTACCAAGGCGGCGGCGATGGTGGAGGCCGCGGCCGTGGCTACGAAGGGCCTGGCGATGGCGGACGCGGCCGAGGCCGTGGCTATCAGCAGGGCGGCAACTACGGTGGTGGCCGAGGTGGCAACAACTACGGCGGCCGCGGCGGCAGAGGAGGAGGCCAGAACCAGCCCGACCCCCTCGCTCTCCAAGTCGCGGGCCTCCTCTCCGAGCGCTACCACACAGAGGCGGCCCAGCTCCGGGAGAAGTTCCAGGCGATGGCCATCAGCCGTGCCGAGCCGATGTTCCCGGGGCGCCCCGGGTTTGGCAGAACCGGGCAGGTGTGCATGGTGAGGGCCAACCACTTCTTCGTCGGGCTCGTGGACAAGGGCCTGCACCAGTACGACGTACGTTCCCCTCGATCGCCACTACTTTCTTCTCAGGTTTGCACTGCTCAGTGCTCACTGACGTGGCCATATTTTGTGCGCTTATTTCTTGATTTCAGGTGGCCATGTCGCCGGAGCCGACCATGACGGGCGTTTTCCGAGCTGTCATGTCCACTCTTGTGAAGGAGCACCAGAGCACCACTCTCGCTGGTCGCCTCCCAGCTTACGACGGCCGCAAGAGCCTGTACACCGCCGGCGAGCTGCCCTTTAAAACCAAGGAGTTCGAGGTCACCTTGCCTGACAAAAACCCAGGTCCACCTGGGCAAAGGTAAACTCAGTCAATCAGTCAGTGTGCCACACGACATGATAAGATGAGCAGATCAGGTTCCCGATGACATGTTGTATGTTTGCAGGAGGGAGAGGAAGTTCAAGGTGACCATCAAGCACGCCACCCTGGTCAGCCTGCAGCAGCTGCAGATGCTCATGTCCGGGATCCCCACGGACATACCGGCGCAGGCGCTGCAGGTGCTCGACATTGTGTTGCGTGACATCGTGCTCAACGAACGGGACGACATGGGGTAACAACTGATCTCTGCCCTTTGCCTCGTTAGTCGTCATCGATCATTTTGCATTATCTTCTAATTCGGGATTGGGACTTGTTGTCACTGTTCGCCTTAGGTTCGTCCCGGTAGGCCGGTCTTTCTTCTCGCGGACCATCGAGGATCCCATCCAGTTAGGCCAGGGCATCGAAGGATGGAATGGTTTCTACCAGAGCATCAGACCTACCCAGAGTGGATTGTCCCTCAACATTGGTCAGTGACATGTATTCCTTGCATTCCGTTTCCACTTACCTGCAACACGTTGTGCCAGGATGCATGAATGATCGGAAAATATGCATACTTGCCAATAAATGTACTGTGAATTTTGGATTGCAGACATGTCTTCAACTGCTTTTGTTGGAGGTGGGTCGCTGATTGATTTCATCAAGGAGATTCTTAACAGGAGAGATCTCTCTCGCGGCATTCAAAATGAACTTGATTATGTGAAGGTATGCATATTTTCTGTATCAAATGTATCACGGCCAAGTTGCTGCTGTGGTGGTATATGGTAGGTCATGGTTGTGCGTTGCGCTGCAGATTAAGAAGGCCCTCAGGGGTCTGAGGGTTGAGGTCACCCACCGAGGACAGATGCGCAGGAAATACCGCATCGCTGGCTTGACAAAGGATTCTGCAAGAGAATTGAGGTTCCAATTATCGACTGGCGAAACCAAGACTGTGAGGGACTACTTCCGAGAAACCTACAAGCTGCAGCTGCGTTACGATTTTCTCCGATGCCTGCAAGTTGGTACAGAGCAGAAACCCAACTATCTTCCAATAGAGGTTTGTGCAGAAATCGACTTCATCTTCTCAACATACTTCCATATGTTCTACACCAAGCACTTTCATATGTTCTGAACTTCTGATGCAACTTTCGTTTTGCATTGTACGTAGCATATGTTCTGATAAATACACTTGCGATTGCTCTTCAGGTCTGCAATATAGTTCCCGGACAGCGGTACCAAAAGAAGCTGGATGACGGCCAGGTTTCTAAGATGATGTCTATAGCCTGCCAGCATCCAGCTGGGCGTGAGACCTCCATTCGCAAGGTGATTTCTTCTGCTGTCTTTTCTGCATGTTAACTTTTGTCAGATGAAAGAGTCGCAAAGTTCGTTTTGAACCTTTCACTGATCCTGTCTTTCCTTTTTCTCTTAGTCTGTTCTGGAGAACAAATATAACAGCGCCAAACGTGCAAATGAGTTTGGCATAGAAGTTGACAGCAACCCAACTTCTGTTCAGGCTAGAGTTCTGCCTGCTCCAAAGGTAACCAACCCCTCTTCCAATATTTGCAGGGTTCTTCTTTGATATCTTGTACTACTACTTCTCTGATAAGCTCGTGTTTGATTTTTTCTTGTTGTAGCTGAGGTACCATGGTTCTGCGTTTCTCTACCCAGAAAATGGGGCGTGGAACATGAGAGGCAAGGTAAACTATGACAAACTTGAACTTTCTTTATACACTAGTGACAAGAGCATTTTTCTAATAGTACAAGTGCACAGTAATAATTGTTTGCATGTTTGAATGTGTAATCGAGGTGAGCACCTTATTTTGGTCAGGTACTTTAGGACACCTTTTGTTAATTCAATTTTCCAGTGGCGCTAGTTTTTCAGTTATACTTTTTATAGATGCTTTGTTCTTCAAACTTCAAGAAATAATGATAGCGGTTTGTTTTTTAGTTGTATTATTCTCCTGTTTATATCTAGTACACCTTGCTGCCATCCTAAAAATTTATTGATTTCTCCTGGTTCTCTGTGGAAAGTACTGAAAGCATGGTTGGTAAAATCACTTTGACGTGCAGAAAGTCGTAAATGGTGCCAAGGTTGGTATTTGGGCATGTGTAAACTTTTGCAATGAATTGACTGAGGATCAAGTTCGTATCTTCTGCGGCAAACTGAGTGAAATGTCCTCCACAACTGGAGTGGTAAAATTTCCTGACTATCCCTTCTAATTGTGTTGTGGCCCAAATTTTCTTCTAGTTATAAGTCTTTTTCCATTTGATTTGCAGAACTTCAACGGTGCAAAGCTTAAGATATTCCATGCTCGTTCAGATCAAGTTGAAACCAAACTCCGTGAAGTACGTCAGCAAGCGGGGAATATGAAGATTGACCTCGTACTTGCTATATTGCCAAATAAAAATGGCAGCCTGTATGGTAATGTGTCTTGTTGTAGATTTGATTCCTTTGCAGATGTCATCATGACATATCCCATGCCTGATGTCATTTGTTCCGCAGGTGATATTAAAAGGATCTGTGAAACCGACATTGGTCTGATGTCGCAGTGTTGCCTACTTAAAAATGTCGAGAAATCAAGTCCTCAGTTTCTTGCGAATGTTGCTCTTAAGATCAATGCCAAGGTAAACTCAATTTCAATTGTAAAACTTAGTTTGTTGTCAAATATATATAACAAAGCTTTTTATTCCTCTTTGAAATCATTTGCCGTCTTCACAGTGTGGGGGGAGGAATTCGGTATTTGCTGATATACCAGCAAGCTTACCAGTTGTTTGGAAAACGCCAACGATTATCTTCGGTGCAGATGTTACTCATCCTAGTGCTCTAGATGATACTGCCCCATCCATTGCTTCTGTAAGATTTATTTTCTTCAATCAATGGACATCATATACAATAGTTTATTTTCTTCACATTTTTGCGATTTGTGATGGGGTTTCCATTTAGGTTGTTGCCTCCCAAGATTGGCCTGAGGTGACCAAGTATCATGGTGATGTTCATGCACAAGGTCACCGCGTAGAGCTCATTGAAGGCCTTGAGGGCATTGTAAAGTAAGCTTTTTCATGAGGTGCACCTAAATTTAAAATATGCATACCACACAAGGCAGTTGGTTACTCTTCTTTTCTTTTCTTTCAGGAAGCTGCTACTTTCGTTTGAAAAGCAATCCAAACAGAGGCCGAAGCAGCTGATATTCTATAGGTTCATAATTCCCGCTTGTTTTGATTGGTGTTCTTTTGATCATCATTCCAAAACCCTTACACTGGTTTCATTTCATTGCTAGGGATGGCGTAAGTGAGGGTCAGTTCAGAAAGGTTCTGGAGGATGAGATCCCCCTGATAGAAAAGGTGTTGCTACCAATTTAATGAACAGCAATGCTTGGTGTCATTTGGCCTATCAGTAACATATATTTCATTAACATAACTCCTTGTTTCAGGCATGGGAGGCTTTATACAATGAGAAGCCGCCAATTACCTTCATAGTGGTGCAGAAGAGGCACCATACAAGACTGTTCCCAAGTGATGGCAAATATCAGGACACCAGTGGAAATGTTATGCCAGGTTATTTCACAAATCGCATCAGCAAAATGTCTGATTTCTACGAAATTGTGTTTCTCACATGTTGCTGTAAAATTGCAGGCACAGTTGTTGATAGGCAGATCTGCCACCCAACAGAGTTTGATTTCTTCCTCTGTAGCCATGCTGGTATCAAGGTAATGTTAACGCAGCATTCATCAAATGTAGAAGTTTCTTCTTGATGGTATTGGTATCATCTTAACGAATTGTGAACTTGTCGAACGCAGGGAACAAGCCGTCCTGCGCATTACCACGTGCTGCGAGATGACAACAACTTCAGTGCTGATGACCTGCAGTCTCTTACAAACAACCTGTGCTACACGTAAGGGTGCTCTTACCCGTGATAGTGTGTTTTGCATGTTTTTACTGTTCAATAATGTGACGTTTTGCTCTTCTCAGGTATGCAAGCTGCACTCGCTCTGTATCGACTGGTATGGCACTCTTACCTCTCAGCTGTTTTAAATCCCATCGTATCAGTGTTTTAAATCCCATCCTGTGTAGGCTTTATAAACATAATTCCATGGTGTCTTGTGCAAATAACATTGATTCCATATTTCTTTGGACACAGATAAACTGAGAATTTAAAACTAAACGACAAAACATACATGAGTTTGGTCCATGATCGAATGTGAAATTAGAGTTCTTCTGTCTCAGATATGGGTTACATTATTCTCTGTGTAGTTACTACTATCATCTTATAGTTTGGACCATGATCGAATGTGAAATTAGAGTTCTACTGTGTCAGATATGGGTTACTTTGTGTAGTTACTACTATCATCTTATGCTCAATTTGACCATGTTTCGCTTGTATTTGGCAGCTCCTCCTGCATACTACGCTCATAAACTTGCGTTCCGTGCGCGATTCTACCTAGGCCAAGTCCCAGACATGGCGTCGGAGATAAGCGCCGGCAGTGCACCTCCTCCATTGATGCTTCCTGAGATAAAAGATGAGCTCAAAAGCCACATGTTCTACTGCTAGTCCATACACACATGGATGAAGCCTGAAGCCTGGAGAACTCTAAAGAGTTTATTTCAAGTATACATGGCAACCTGAAGATTTTTTTTGTTTCTGTTGGTTTGATGAACATGGGACTATCTCTTGTGTCTTTAATATTTCCAGAGAATGATTGGTTTATGACTTTATGCAAGGGTATGAATGGGAAGTTTATATTTGAAGTGATTCAGCATCTTGGTGTTCATGTTTTGCATATAAGTTTGAGATAGTTTAAAAAAATCAATAATTAAAACCCTGACTTTGTCCACCATACCACCACATGAGCTAGTTTAACAAATTTCTATTTTCAAAATAAGTTGCAGTCAACGCAGCTTACATTATTCCCTTTTGTGGAAAATTTCCAATTGTATAAACACTAGAACCACCCTGCCGCCCCTGTAGACCTCATTTGAGAATTTCTCAGACCATTTTTCCGACGAGGTTAGTTCAATCCAGAGGTCCCTATGTAAACATTTGTGTTTTTTTAGGGCGTAAACGTTTGTGTTGTACAAATAAGCATGTGTGTGCTTAAGAAAAACCCGGATCAAAAGCTGGTTCATTTTCACAAAACACCTTGCACTGCATGAGGCCTTGATGTTTTTTCTTTTACAGTTTTTTTTCATCTTTTGTTTTTTATTCTTCTCATGGAAGATGGCAAAGAAGAAAGAAGAGAATGTTCCTGCTCACCTTTATCAGCCTTGGAGTACTTTATTTCCCTCTATAAACAACTAGGTTGCCTATCCTTACTCCGGCCTATTTTTTCGCACGAGACCGTGCGGATAAAAAAGCCCTGTGCCAAATCAAATATCAGTGGGGAGGAGAATGGATTGTCCGCCATTTTGGCCGTACATGCACCCCCACCCCATCTCCCTTAGTTTTCTATTACGACCTACTCACTCCAACCACCTTGCTGCCCTGTAATGTGTCCACCACCCCCCCCCCCCCCCCTCCTTCTTTGATCCCTAACTAGATGCCGTACGGGACAACACATTCATCACCCTTGTCATTGATGGTGTGCACCTTGACGCCAGAGGAGCGCCATCGCTCATGTGGGGCGTTGCCCCTCGGTGTGTTAGAGCCACCCCCCCCCCCCCCCCCTCGGGCAACACAATGTCAACCATACTCGGTGGTGGGTTGAGCTCCTGACGTTGCCCCGCCCTCCCCATCGTTGATTGACGTTGCCATGATTTATGCCCTAATTGTTTTTGGTGTTAACGAAAACATAATTCATTGTCTTTACCATGAACAAAAGAAGCACAGGTGGTTGGACGCCCTCACCCCATTTCAAAAATGGAAAAGAAACGGTTTGTAATCTTTTACATTTTTTTACCAAACTCAAAACAGCGTGCTAGAGTATGATGACCAAGCTCATCACCTTGGGATTGATCATGTTCCTTACGAATACGCGCACAGAGTGACCACCATCAATAATGATGGCGAAGAGAAGAAGTGGTAACGCAGATGGATCAGTAGGGGCATGCGAAGATTAGTTTCTCCAGTTGGAACGCACGGGCATGTTTGCTAGTAGTAAAAATACATCATACCGGGACCGAAAAGTGCAAACGGTGCACAAGCTCCACGCAGAACTTTAAAAGAAAACATATTTCTACATCACAAAAAATTGAATTTTCCTATACATAAACAAATACATATATAACATGTTCATGAAAATTTCCAGAACAATATACTTTCATGCGTGGCATAGACAGAAAAAACAAATATGTGCATGAAAGTGGGGCCATTTTTTGTTGTTGTGGGGCTGAGATTTTTTTTTTCAACTTGCATTCAAAATATTTTTGAACAAAATTTTACAAATCCGTCGTGAACATGTATAAGCTTTCACATATTTTTTTTAAACTTGGAAATATCATTTTGCAATCATTTGAAATAAAGTCCTCCGATGCACCCGTCCACCAAAACTTCGCACTTGTACCGGGACCTCCTATTTAGTGATAGCGAACGAGCCAACGTGCACACCCCCTTCCCATTTTTGTTTCGTTTTTCTTCCCATTTTTTACTTATTTATTAAAATATTTCAAGATTTCAAAAAAGTTCTAAATTTCAAAAGAGTGAGTTTTAAAAACATTCAGGAAATTATAAAATGTTCGTGAATTATAAAAAAAATTCACAGATTCAAGAAAATGATCATGAATTGGAGAAATATTGTACTTTTAAGAAAATATTAGTATTTTTTTTCAAGTTCTTAAAAATTTATTCAACGGAATTTTTTGAAAATTGTTCTCCAATACACAAAAATGTTCACGTGTTTTTTTTTCAAGTTCGCAATCTAAAAAATAGTCACGAATTTGGAAAAAAATCATGAATTTGAAAGTATTCATGATTTCATATAAATATTCACAAATTCTAAAAATATCCATGATTTTAAAATTCAGTAATTTGAAAATAAATCCACAAAATGAAAAGTAAAAATAGGACAGAATGAAAAAAAATAAAATGTAAATGAAGAATGAAAGAAAAGGGAAAAGGGAAAATGAACTTGAAAAAATGAAAAAGCAAATGAAAAAAGGAAAGGAAAGGAAAGAATGAACCTAAAAATACCAGAAAAAACGAAAAGTGAAAACACACAAAAAGAGAAAACTCGGCTCAGGAAGGTCAAACTAAATGGTCTGTTTAGGACACATATAGATGTGACATAGTTATGTCACATCTAAACCGATGGTCACTCTGTTTGTGGTCTATTTTTTTGTCCTAATTTTTTTGTTTTTTGTTGCTGCATTATATATTTTTGAGAGCGTGACATCCTTAAAAAACATCTAGATGTGAATTAGACAAACTGTAAACTAAATTCTACTCCCTCCGTTCTCAAATAATTGTCTTTCTAGCCATCTCAAATGGACTACAACATACGGATGTATGTAGACATGTTTTAGAGTGTAGATTCACTCATTTTACTTCGTATGTAGTCACTTGTTGAAATCTCTAGAAAGACAATTATTTAGGAACGGAGGGAGTAGAACCTTTCAAAGCCGGAAAGAAGTTAGTTGGGCCGGCCCAAAGTAAGCGCTCGGTCGCTAACCACCGACCCTACGCGCTAAATAGGATTGGCCCACCGTAAAAAAAAAGACCGACCCCCCCGAAGAAAATTTAGGAGCGCTTGGACTCGGCCGAGCGCCGGGACAAGACGCGGCAAAAACTTCCCCCGAAACATTTCGCCGTCTCTCCTCCCCTTCTCCTGCTCCTCCTCCCGCCTCCCGCGTGCTCCCCTCCTCGCCCCCGCGAGGCCGAGGGGATCGTCCGGCCGCCCGGAGCCGCGGTCGACTCCGGCCAGCGCCCGCTCTCCGCGCCCTTCGGCTCCGCGCCTGGCTTTCGTCCCCGGCCCCGAGGCCGGCTCGCCGGCGGCGGATCCGTCGCCGGAGCTAGGGTTTCGCGGCATCGGGCCTCGCCGCCGCCGAGATCTAGGGTTTCGAGCTCAGGTGCGCCCCCTCCGCCCCCCTAGGATTGCCTGGTGTGGTTGGGTAGGGTATAATTCGTGTGGTTTTGATGGGTTCTGAAATGTCAGGAGCGGAGCAGGATTCGTGGATTAGGTTTTGCGGTTCCGTTCCCGAATCCGTGCTTGATCCGCCGCCGCCCCTGTCTCTTTATTCGAGTCGCGGGCAAAAAAGAGCGTCAGTTCGCCATCGCCGCCCTCCAGTGCTGCGCCAAGGCAGGGTAAACCTTCTCCCCTTCCACGATTCAGGCTCGAGTTCTCTGGTACTACTTAGGTTCGAGCGCAGAAACCCTGGGTTAACTAATGGATGGGGATGATGAGAGGGCGATTTATGCTTTGATTGGTATCCTCTATTCTCCCCTAGTTTCGGCGTGAACAAACTCGTCCTGAATTCTCCCCTGGTTCCAGCGTGAACAAATTCGTCGGTCGAGATCCACCGCCACCTGGGGCTTATGCATATCTTGTTGTTGCATAACTGTGTGGTTGGTAGCAATCACAATTAGGGATCAGTTGCTTGGTTTATTGCCTAAAAAATCCTGAACTTTTTGAATGGTGACCTGAATTTATTATTAAACTGGAACATTTCTTTTTGAACCCTAACTGGAACAAGTATTATACCTTTGTTGGTGTAAGCACATAAAACAGTGAGTTTTTCACTTTTGCTTGAAAGTTTGTGCTCATTCAGTATATACTCATTATCAAGTGCAATTAAAAAAATCTTGCTAAATCAAATTAAAACATGCTTTTTTTATAGTATTTGAATTTACTTTGATATACTTGCAAATTTTCTGATCTGAAACATATCTTGTATTGGAATTTATCAAATTGAGAAGAGTTATTATAAATTAAAGTCTAGAGATAGATTTGATTACCTTTTCCACAATTTATTACCTGCAGGAAAGGTGTAGGTTTCCTAGGGCTAGATCAATATTGAACCTGATAGCTACCACTGCTGACGAATATCACAAAATCATGAAAGCTCCCCAGCAGCACCGTAAACCAACTGATACAGAAGCAAAGGTCAAACATGGTGGCGATAAGTTGCATTGCCTGAAGCCAGGGAAATATACCAACAAATCATCAGGTGATGTGTTAGTGTCATATTCCTAATTTCTAGTAGTATATTACGTTTCTACTGAACTTCAGATCAGACAAATCAACAATTGAAGCAGAAAAGTAGGTGCTCGTTAGCAGCTACATTTGGACTGTGACAACCACATGTCCCTGTTAAGTTCTTAACCATATCACTTTTCAGGCAATATAGGGGCAAAGTGCAGAAGAGAAGATGGTCAATTGTTTACCGGCAGTAAGATTGCACTGAAGGGTGGTATTATGGAAGTACCATTTAGCAATTCGACAAACTTATCTGCTCAACCACCAAATTATTCTAAAAAGATGAAGCTTCAGTTTTTCCCAATAGATGAGGCGATTCAAAAGGTTCTACAGCAGGTGATTATCTCAGTTTTTGCAAGAGACTTTGTATAAGTACTGCATATAATGTTCTTTAAGTTCATGTTTCTTGTCTTATGGCTTGTTCCACCACTTAATTAACAGGAGAAACACAATCCTTACCTGGAGTTGACCTTGGCTCCTCGAAAGAAGATGTCCTCAATTGTGCAACATCTGAACACAAAATGGGGCCGTTCTAGCTGCGCAAAAGGCGAGCTCATGCTCTTCCCATATGGCGCTAGACCGGATAGCTTAGTTGGCAGTGAAAAATGGACTGTTAATGATTCTTGCACTGCTGCTGATGTTTATGTTGCTGTTGGCAGCCCTTCAACATTTCGCTTAAGGTTTGATTTCTTACCGAGAAATGGTTACCTTCGTCGTAATAATATATCTATGGAGGATGATTGTGTGCGTGTGTGCATGCGGGTGCGTGTGTGTGTGTCTTTTGTTTAATTCTCTCTACATTAATTTAAGGTACTTTCAGATGATCATGATTTTGTATTTATTAGCATGTCATAAAAGAAATTAGCACTGATGGTTCAGATTTGGAGTCTCGTCATGTCAAACAGCATGATATGAAAATAAGCGGGCACAAAAAATTTCAACTAATTATCTTTTTGTTTACTTTAGGTATGGATGGTTTGAGCAACAAAGCAGCGAAGAATCTTTGGCACCCGTGCACTTTGCAGAAAAGACCATCGGTGACAAACCTTCAGATCATTTTGTGTTTCCAAACAAACCTTCAGATCCTTTTGAGTTTCCAAACAAACCTTTAGGTCCTTTTGAGTTTCCAAACAAACCTTCAGATCCTTTTGAGTTTCCAAGCAAACATTCAGATCCTTTTGAGTTTCCAAGTAAATTTACCAGTCCATCCGATGTGTGTAACACAGAACAGACTGTTGTGGTGAGTATGCAATTTCATTTGATTTACAACAATGATGTCATTTGTACGTGAGACTTAATCCTCTTTGTATGTTTCCAAAATTAGGATAACCAAAGCAAAGTGACGCCTCTCTCATGGATAGACTGCATATCCAATATCAGTTTTGGAGCACTCTTATCACAGGCTGTACCCTCTCAAGACAGTAAACAACCGCCTTTGCAAAGTAGCTCGATTCTCCAGCAGATTCCTGCTACGTGCGATTCATTTGATGCTGCTATTGCCTCCTTGATTGCTCACCAGCAAACAAGTAACCAACCGAAGGTCTCAAATCCATCTGTTTGGGATGCAGAAGAAACTTGTCATGCATTTCCCCGGAATCAAACTTCAGCTAGGATGTTCTCTTCAGCTCATGGCAACAGTAGTGCTATTACCTCGTCTATCCTGGGTGCAATTCCTGAGTCTGATACAGATGGCAACCAGGTAGCTGCTATTCCCTTGCTCTTGTAATGTTCTGTCTTCCAAACACAGTATGTGTTGCTTAATAGCCTTTTCTTGCTGCAGCGTTGTTCTACTGAAGGCAGGAAAAAGGAATCAAACCCTCAGATACAAGGCTTGGGCAATAATGATAATGTGAAGCCAGATGTGCCAATGGTATCATTTAGGGCCTCTTAACAAACATTGATAGCTTTGAGATGCTTTGTTTTGCTTTCTTGTCCAATTGCTGATTGGATTCTTATATATGCTTACCTGCTCGCTTTCAGCCTGAATCCACCGGTGAGCCAGAGCTCGGGGCATTTGACTCTAGGCTTTTGAGTGGAACCGACAGTTTAGGTCTAAGCGGCTTGCTAGCAAACAGCTTGGATGCATTTCCGAAGTTCACTGTTTCATAAGGCTCAGAAATTTACATCGAAGACCTGAAGTTATAGATCCTGTAAAGAACATCGTTTGGGTTCTTGCTTCAAGAACCGATTACTTTTGGGCTTACTGAAGCTGGTCGTGTAGATAATCAGTTAACGGCCCAT
Organism: Aegilops bicornis; assembly: GCA_021605145.1. Classification (NCBI taxonomy): domain Eukaryota; kingdom Viridiplantae; phylum Streptophyta; class Magnoliopsida; order Poales; family Poaceae; genus Aegilops; species Aegilops bicornis. Next base: position 128,442,983 of record CM038671.1, read on the forward strand.
CTTAGTCGCATAAACTTATTTCTTACTGATCGCTCGCTACTTGCGAGAATTATGTATTTTCAAAATTGTCCATAATCTGCTCGGCTGCTTACTGTATGCATCCTGTATTTTGTCAAATGTTTTACGAACAGATATTCTCTTTGAAACTCTGGACTTGAATATCTGTATGTAAAACCTAAGTGGGCTTACTTGTGAATGGCTTACTGAAATCGATCAATTTTTCATCGTTACATTGCTTTGAAGTTGATTGTGCTTGCGCTGTTGTCATGAATGAAAGAAACAGTTGGTTGAGAAGTTCAGTGGTATGTTGCTACATGACAATATCAATCTTGTGTTATAATTCTGTCAATTATTTCCTGGAACTCACCAGTTTTCCTTTACTACAAGATACGGGAGGTTGAGAAAGAGGGGGCATGTAGTGATGGCCTACAAGCACAGGTTGCAGATGATAGTGTTTCGAAGGGGTCTGAAGATTACATGGCCAATCTTAGCTTCACTCAACTCTTGAGGCTTCGTTTGGCACAAAGGGATTTGGGAGGATTTGGGTGGCGGGGATTTGGGAGGATTTGGTGAATCCCTCCCTTCCACCCAATCCCCTTCATTCCCCAATTCCCCTCCAGCCCCAATCCTCTTTGTACAAAAAAACTCATTTGGTTGACAGGGTTTGCAATAGAGAGATGACATGGTGCAAAACAGTTAAAAATCCAATCTTTACAAGTTATCAAACACCATAGTAAGAAAAACTTGCTACAGAACATTTTGTTGGTAGGCATCTGGCTATCAAATTGAAATCAGAGCAGAATGCGAGTATTACATAATTATCATGAATCAAACATAGGATAACTATCGTTGATAACACACTACTGACAAAAATAAAATGTCCTCTAAACCACCAGAACACAACAAAACAGGCCCTCCCTCCATCGCTTAGCAACCACGACGCACCTAAAACAGATGAAACAAAAAACCATTAAATCGTGAATAAACCATATATATTAAGAAAAGCAAATGTGCAAAAATCGTGAAATAAACCTTGTCAACCACAGCACATCCATGTAAATCGTGTAAAACAGGAGCATGATACAACATTGCATTTTTTTCCATGCTATTAAGTATATGGCGAACAGACCATCGAGCAACAGCTGCTGTTTCGACGACGGACCAAAGAACATCATCAAGTCATAATAAAAAATATTAGTTGAGTCCAAGAATAGCATCAGGTCAATAACTTGAAATACCTACAGTAAACATTTGACTGGAAAACTGTATGAAAGAAAACTATATGGAAAATTCAGGAAGCTAGCTAGTTTAGTATAGTACTCCCTCCGTCCTATAATGTAAGGCGTTTTTGGCACTAATTTAGTGTCAAAAAACGTCTTACATTATGGGACGGAGGGAGTACTAAACTAGCATGTATTAAGTATACTACATGTTCCTGTGACCCTGCGCCCAAAAGTCCATCCATGCAGCTCATAACATCTTTAAATTTAAACCATTCATGCATCTCACATCATTTGAACAAGAAAACAAGACCTGATCCAATCAGGATGGATGGGTTAATCATACATAATCTGCTAGCTCAACGCCAACAGCTAGCAAATAGACACAACAACGCCGCCACCAGTCAATTGCCACATTCAAATGAACCAACCGAGCCAATTGCCAATTGCTGCAGCTGTGAAGAAATTGGATGCAGCCAGCCAATTGCCACATGATATTAAGCAGTTGGAAAATTACATCTCTCTAATTTTCCAAAAGAAAAGCATATGGTGACAAATACTCCTAGATAATATCAATTACAATCACATAACAGTTGGGCCATGCATCAAATTAGTAACTAGGTTCAGAACCATGGTTTTCCAAGAGATGCACCAAATCGTTACTATATTTTAGATCAGCTAGAAAGGAATAAAAATGAAAATGTTTCAAACTGGTCTCAACTGATGATAGAGGGTGGGTGATAAAGGAACTTGAAGCATCTTTTTTTTAGGACCATCTTTAAAATTCTATTCCAAGGGTAAATAAATAAGGGTATAGTGGCCATCTTATTGAAGCCGATATACACATACCATGCACGTTCAAGGCTCGATGTTCACAGAGTATCTATGCTTGAATAATGCAATTGATATATCACAAAAACAGTCTGTATGTGAAAACTGGTGACTATTCTTAATTAATCAAGTTCTTATGCAAAAGACATAACTATTGCTTATTCCTAATTATCCATAGACAAAATTCCAAAAAGGTGTCAAAACTAGAAGTTTCTAAAATCCATCAATTGTTTCTAAAATGATCTGTACATATCTTGCTGCCCAGACTAAATTGGTACACATATTCAGTTTGTTTAAATTTTTATTTGCTGAATAAACATTAGAAAACATATGACATGTGGATAGTGAAATAGGGTGCACGGGGGTCAGTTCTGATCCTTTCTAAATGAAAATATTATGTCAGTTCTGATCCTTTGTAAAGAAAATGTAACAGGAGTGCCGCAGCGCCATAGAAGGATTTTCAGACATTTCCGTTGGCATATAATGGTCCTGACGCTTTGCAAGGTCATACAACGTTTTACCCCTCATACAAAGCCTGAAAAATTTAGCAATTTTCAGGAGTCGTTTCAGAATTCAACACCAACACATTAAGAAGTGAAACTGAGCACAAATGTTAGCTGATTGTAATATCAACACAGTCAAATCATGAAAATCACACTGAACGCAGATAGCAACAATGTGTAATCTCTTTGAATGCAGAAATAATAGTTATCATTTCAGAAACAATATGAGCAAGTAATAGCTAAAGTACAACATGCAGGTGGAGGTAACTGCATATCCAGGTCATGGCTTGATATCATTTAGAAGACAACATGAGCAAGTGGCTGGACCTTGCAGTTACCTCACTACATAACTGTTTGGTTTTGCCTCTGTGTCACAGGCTTTCAGAGAATACTACCCCTCGAGCAACGACCCCAGTACTATCATGGAGGTGTATGGGTGAAAGATAAATTTGTTTTGCATGAAAAGACCAAAGCTAGTTGTCAGAAACCCCAAGATGAGTGTCCATACAATTAACTGCATGTTGATAAAAAACAACTAGCCACCTAAATTATAACAGATATTTGAAGGCTACTGAAGCTAAGTACCGTGTTCTGCAATTAGAAGAGACAGACAGCAAACTGGCCATGTGTGGCCAAGGAGGCAGCGAACTGCAAGCTAAACTCCACGGCAAAGCCAGGTAGGAGAGGAGAAGGATGGCCATGGAGGCAGCGAACTGCTGCAGAACGGAACCATGGCCGCTGGGTGTCGGACGAGGAGCAAGAAGAGCCGGCCCTAGGGTTTGCAGGGGAGGGGATGGAGAAGTGGAGGAGAGGGGAAGAATCACCTCGGGGAGAACCGGCGGAGGAGGACGTCGACGCTCTGGCGGCGGCGGGGCGGTGCAGATCCGGCGGCCTCCTCTCGTTGGCGGCGTCGCGTTCCCTGCATTCCCTGCGTGTGCCCTCGAGGGTTGGGAGACACGTGGATAGAAGGGGATCGAAGGGGGATGAAAGGGATTGGGCTATGCAAAACCCGCGAAACAAATGGGCCGTCGGGGGTTAGAGAGGTTTCTGAGCCCCGCGGGGTTAATCCTCTGAAACCCCCCTTAATCCCCTTCCGTCAAACAAGGCTTGATGGTAATCTTGCTAAGATAGTTTACATATCTAGAATTCTACTCCTTCGGTTCACAAATATAAGATGTTTAGGATATTTCAATACGGACCACATATGAACTGAAATGAGTAGAACAAAGACACTAAAACGTGTGCGTACACATCCGACTCACAAAACAGTTAGAACATCTTATAGTATTTGTGAACGGAGGGAGTAGATATGGTCGTTTGAGAAGGAGTTCTAACTTGTGTATTTCATCTACAGGGTCCAGTCCCATATGATCTTTTAACAGGGTTATTATGGTGATGCACTCTTGTTTCATCTCACTTTTGTGCATTTCTAGTTACAAAGAAGCAAGCAACTCGGAGCATTTTGGGAGCGAATCCCCTGACGGAGTGGTACTACTAACGCCAGCGTTGGTGGCGTGTGCGGCTGTACACTTGTGGCCGCCTTCTGCGACGTGTGTTCCTCTGTACGCTTGCGAGGTGAGAAGACGGCGTCGCAGTCCGGATTTAATACCCGTCGCTACGGCACCAGCCTTTTTCCCAGCTGGATACGTATATACAGTAGTACTTATTTATGGATATCGTTGGCAGTTGCGCATCGTTTTTTTCCTGGGATGGGAGATACTGACGGAGAATGCTTCTTCTGACTGACGGACAAGTCTGAACAGACGCCATTTTCCCCACTTGTGAAGCACGATCTTTTCCTGGGAGAAACTGACGGGGAATTTTTCAAGTCAAACAAGTTTGAAAGGATTTCGCAACTGATCTGATCCTGGTTGCTTTGTTTGACCATCGGATCCCTTTCCTCACCAACTTGCCTGGAGATCCGCAACCGCAACATGCGGCGCTTGCGTCCATGGTCAAATCTGGCGTTCCATCTGAGCAAAACTGACACTACTGCATACTACTCCTTGTCTCTCCGTTATTGTTGTCCTTGTCGCTGCTGCCGTGCCCATCAAAACTCGCTCATTCCATGGCTCATCAACAGTTCGAACCCAAGCCCCTCTAGAGATTGATCTTCCACACGGTTGTGTGTGTTAGAAGGGAAACATGTAACTGCCGTGTCAACTGCTAAAGTGCCACTCTTAAACCCGGACGTCGACGTCAGTAGACCTGTCAGCACATTATTCTACTTGCCGCACTACCCGTTTCATAAATAAAAAAAATCAAAAGAAAAAAATGCCAAGTATATGGCTGATGCAATAACAATGACACAGTATTGTACGTATCAGATTATAGATTGATTTCCCCAAGTAACGAACAGCTAGCCAAGCTGCCAAACGGTAGGCCTAACCGAAGGCTTAACCCGCCACTTGGCAACCAGACAAAGATTCAATTAGCTTGGACTACTGGAATCCCGTTCCAAGCCAGTTAAGACGATAGACATTAAGATACAATACACACGCGTGTACGGAGACGAACTGCCGCCAGATAAACCAAACGTGATTACAGGATGAGGCTGAGTCATGAACTCATGATCAACAAAAAGTACTTTCTGGTAGAGTTGGGGCCGCTTTGGCGATCATGATCGATCTCTTGATCCCAAAGTAATGGACACTCCATAAGCAATGATGAGCACCAAGACCGATAAAACCGGCAATGGAGCCTAAGCACGCGCCTAAATGTACTTTTATGTTGTGAAGGAGAAAAATTATATTGCACTACCGTGTCAAAATTCAGGTAACCTCCTAAATAAACAGTTTTTCTTTTAGACATGTCCAATTTCACGATCCCCATAAACATGTGATTAAGGCCTTGTTCGAAACGCTCAAATTGACTGTAGCTAAGATGCTTAGGTTCCTTATTGTGGAACTAGCTCGCATTTTCCTGGATTTATTTTAGGTTTTCTGAAGATGTTTGTCCAGTGGGAGGAGATGTTTCCATCAACTAAGAAGGCGTCTGTGGTGACTTCTTCAATTTCAAGATGTTGTGTCGGCTCTGTCTAAAAAATAAGGAACACATGAATTTGGTAGCGGCGAAAAAAAACCCTGAAAACAATGTGACTTGAGGACATTATCTACCACAATGGTCACATGACACCAGGAGCCAAAAGGCATTTTCCCGTTACAAGAAAGCTATATTTGAGCCATCTTGCAATTTGATCATGTCATGCCATTGGCACCATGAGTGGACGAAAGCGGCTGGTTTGTTTGCTACCCAGTTGGTGCCCTCTCCACTTCAAAGGGGTCTTCAAAATGTCAACTTCTATAGCCATGGACCACGATCCCAAATAATTCTCAACTTCTCATGATTGAGACAGCCTAAGATGTGTTTATCATCTCATTCCATTTAGTTGCAAATGGCTAAAATAAGCTGGAAATTCATGCCCTCTCTAACCATTCTAATTATGACTTTTTCGCTCCATGCATAATGCTTGTAATCATTATGTTTTAGTGCAACAAAGTGAGGACATTATAGACTTGACATTGGTGCATATATTTTTCTGGATTTATTTCAGACTTTTTGACGATGTTCGCTTAGTGAGAGGAGACACTCACGTCGACTATGACGCGCATGTGGTGATTTCATTCATAGGGTAATTGTCTTTCCTTCGTAAATTACTTGTCGCGTGAGAGGATGTACGCATTTATTCTATTTACAGTGCATTAACTTCTATCCATTTTGCGACAGTAATTACAGACGGAGGGAGTATATCTTGATATGTGAGCATCTGCGATTGTACCGTGTTAAAAAAGATGTTTTAGTGCAAAAGACATTTTGGGGGGGGGGGGGGGGGGACAAAAACAATTTCAAGTTCAAGTTTGCGAAGGGTTACACAGGCAATTTAATTAGGGATGGTGAGTTCATTACTCTAGACTCTGGCTGTATATATCAAAATCGTATCAAAACATATCTTCTGCATTATGAAAAACAAGCAAATAAAGATCACGTTCTCTTGATTTCCATTATGCGCCAGTTGTATGCATGGTCTCGGGGGTTTGAAATAGTAAAGACACACTTGGCTTAGTGACAGCAAGAATTGATTGACATAGTTTATTTTGAGGGTTTAGGGAGGAAGCACAACATGAAAGGTCCAGCTACGACCCTTCGCTCAGACGTTGCAACGAGATATTCTGCAATTGACGTCGTGTTTAGCAATGCTATTTTTATAAGACATCTAGGTGGTTGATGAAACATAAATACGAAATATTCTATAATTAACGTTGTGTTTAGCAATGCGTTTTTAGAAGTCACTTAGGTGGTTGATGAAACATAAATATATGTGTTGAAACCTATATCCATATAATACCATAAGCCCCGCGAGAATATATTTGTCATGAAACAAAGAATTATGTCGACACATACCCAACACTGTGACGTACGATGAGAACATCATGTTTCAAGTCGTTTCCATGTAAAAAATTTCATGCGATTAAATTATTTCAGCGTGAATACTTCGGTTTAATTTTCCAGGGTACTCCAGTCAGCTATGTGCTGTTAGATGATTAATTCTAGCCAGCTACTCGCACTTCATCAGAAAATAAATAGTCCAGTCAGAAATGTGTTGGTGCCATGCTAGCACAATATGAGTACTTATAATTTACACCCCTAAAAAAGCACTTATTTACTAGCAGTACTCACTTAATTAAGAAGATTCCCATCCTCAGCTGAAGAAAAAAGAAGAAGAAAATTTCCATCCTAACCCAAGATTAAAGAAAAAAAAAAGAACACCCACCGGCCACCTCTCTGCCCATCTACATATACGCGACCCACGACGGCGTCTCCCATCTCCCACAACCGCTCTGCTACCTCCTCTTCTTGATTCTTGCCACTGTCCGCCTCTCCCGCCCGGCCCTCGCCATGGACGGCGCCGACAGCATGCGGTTCCAGCGGCAGGCCTCCTGCTCCTGCGCCCCCTCCATGTCGCGCGGCTACGTCCGCGGCGGCTTCGACCTCGACGACGACGACTTCGACGGCTTCGCCGACGGGCACTTCGACAAGGCCGGCGCCGTCCGGCACGGGAGGGCGCCGCCCGCCGCGTCGTCGCGCGGGTGCGGCACGAAGCTGAGGGGCCTGTGGCGGAAGATCGTCCGGGAGAAGAAGAGGATCCTGCTCTGCTCCACCGGCTGCGTGCCCGTCGGCGGCTCTTCGGCCGCGGCGGCGGCGCGGGAGCCGTACGACGCGTACAGCTACGCGCAGAACTTCGACGACGGCGCGTCCTGGGTGGAGCCCGACAACCTCTCGCGCTCCTTCTCCGCGCGCTTCGCCGTCCCCTCCAGGGTCCTGCAGCGGGTCGCCGTGTAGACACGACACGGCCCGCCGGCGGCGGCTGACCGTCGTTTCTTTTGTTTTCGTTCTCTGTTTCTTGTTTTCTCGCCTCTGTCTCAGTTTTGGAGTCGTCAACAACTGTGAAAAGGAATGTTCTTTGCCCATCTGTAAATGGTAGCCCCTCAATCCCAATACCATGATCAGTACCTGCAGCAATTCTTGTGGATTTTGTGCCAAATCTTTATTGATTTGGTAGCAATCTTTGTGATGCAAGTAACTCACTCACATGTCTTGCAATGTTGAATCAGAGATAAAGAGCTTCAAACTTGCCGGCAGTACAAATTATGATAAGTTCCAACATAAATCAAACATGTGAAAACAGTTTGTTGTATGAATCTAAGTGGAAATCTCACCAGAAAATGCTTATCACTTTTATGCTCTCTTTACAGAGTTACTTTGCACAATCTCATCCGATTCAAAGTGTGTGCGCAGCAATTAGGTGTAAAGTGCAGATAACCTAGCTTGGTCAAACATGTTTCTTGGTGATTAGGCGATGCGTCCGCACATGTGTTCCTCTTTTTTCAATGCACCATACGCTTGCAAATTTGACCACCAAAAGGATTTTCACAAAGACGTGACAGCGAAATATCTAACCTTCTACAGAAAATTCACACACAACAACAATCTGGTGAAGCAAACTTCATTCCATTGACAATTTCGGATCACAAACTAATGGAACAAACTCAGTACATTTTTTTTGTGAGAATTAGGACGGAGGAGGGGGTCGGCATCACACGCCGTTGTTGCCGACCTCATCTCTCTTTCAGAAGGGGGAGTTCGTAGTTAATCTGGATCTTTAAACGAAGAAGCAATCTTGTTGCCCATCTCCATCAAAGAAAAGGGCTGTTCTTTTCATAGGTTCACCACTTTGGCACCGTGATATTTTTTGTGTATTTGCTAAGTGGATTATCATGTACTACTTCCTCTATAAACAAATATAAGATGTTTTAGAGACCTGTGTCAAGTCTCTAAAACGAACCTAAAATTCCCAAATCTAACGAGCAGTTCTACGGTTGCATTTGGTACTGCGGCGGATCATGAATTCATAATAATCCAATTCCGTTTGTTCCAAAGGTTTTTTCCTGTTTTAGTTGCTGTTTGCTCTTTCATTTTGTCTACTTTTGTGACTAACTTTCCACACCAATTTTTACAACAAAACACACACACTAAGAAATCATTCGACAATTCCCGCAAAAAAAGAAGAAGAAATCATTCGACAACAACCGCAATCTGAGCCTAATTGAAGCAAATAAATACTCTATATGATAATTGCACATGGAGATGATCCCGGTTTTAACTCCTAATAACGTTCATGAGGGTTGCCTACTGTCAGGTACACTGGATCTCTCCTCTCTGTGATCCATGCTCTGCTCTCGATCTCTCCAACAAAGATAATGAATGCAACGAGACCGTGTACAACGAACGAAGAGCAGCGCATGCGTGCACTCGGGTCATGATCCATTGCTGACCAGGATACCACATTCTCTAGTATCGATCGATCTGATATACTAATATGTTTCAGATACCAGGCCAGCTACAGTCCTCGAGTAAAATTCGCTTGTCGAGTGTCACGTACGATGCATCTGCAAGTACCCACCTTTGCTTGATGTGGAAGATCTGCTGGGACTATGTAATTTCTGCAGGTACATGTTGAACTGTTTTTTTATTTTTGCGAAGGGTAAAACTTTATTGATTACCCAGACAAAAAGTCTTGCTTACAAATATCCGGCACATCGCCTGGACCAGAACCGAGCCACACAGCAGTGCGCTCTTCTACTCTACCAAAGTTTGCAAGGTAGTGGCTAACTTTATTTTGATCACGGGAGATGTGAGCTAATCTCACTTCTCTGCCAGCAGACATGAGGCGCTTGGTTTGATCAATCAACATAGCATAACGGGATCGGTCGACAGAATTACCCCTCAGCATATTGATGCCCACTAGGCAGTCAGTCTCGATCTCCACCGGCATCGGCGTCCACTGGATTGCCAGGTTTAAGCCCTCCATACACGCGGCCAGCTCCGCCTCCAAGGCATCAGCACAAGTTCGCAGTTGGCGGCATGAAGAGAAGATAATCGTACCAGCGTTGTCCCGGAGCACCATGCCCGCTCCAGCCGATCCCGTCGTGGGGCAAAAGGACCCATCGACGTTGAGTTTGGCCCAGCCCGCCGGGGGAGGGGACCATCTGACCGGGGACGAGCTGCTTTCCTGGGTGTGGACTGGCGCCGTCGAGTGCAGCATCTCCACCGATTGCTTGCCCTTCACCGGATCGGCTTCAGTCCGGTTCTGCGCCCCGTTGATGGATTCCACGTAGCTCAACAGAAAGCGGCAGGAAACCTCGACTGGGGCCGACTTCTTATCGTGAGTGATTTCATTTTGAACATGCCAGCAGCGCCATAGCAGCATCATCAACTCCATTCGTTCCTGGTCCAGGAGGTCGCAAAGGCTTTGGGCGAGCCACTCCGATCCCGTCCTCCTGAATGACCGCACCCCAGGGATGCGCCAGTGTTCTTCAATAGCTTGCCATAGCCCGACGGCCCGTGGGCACCTGCAAAACGCATGAAACATATCCTCCGGCTCGGAAGCACAGAGAGGGCACAAGTCAGAAACCTCGAGACCCCGGCGTTTCTTGTTCACCCAGGTGGGTAGACAATCAGTGACGAGTCGCCATACAAAGGTGCGCACCTTAGGAGGAGCAGGGCACCTCCATATGTAAGACCAGACGGCCCGTCGCCCGTCCGGTGCCCTGCTCGCCGCGACTGATGAAGGCCCCAACCGAGCCTCCAGAGCTAGTTGATAAGCACTCCGAACCGTGAAGGTGCCGCTCCTCTTAGAAGCCCATGCGATAATGTCTGCACCTAACCGGGGCGACGTTCTTATTTTCAGTATCTCTTCCGCATCAACCGGGTAGAAAATTTGGTTGATCACCGCCGTCTTCCAGGCACCATGATTGTCCAGGAGATCTGCGACTCGCCGCACTCTGCATCTGCCCTGCGGGGTGATGGGTTTGCCCGAGCCCCTCCTCGGAATCCAGCTATCGCGCCATATACGAATAGACTCACCGTTCCCCACTCGCCAGATTAGCCCTTGCTTCAACAAATCCAGCCCATGTTGCACCCCTTGCCAAGAGGCAGAAGCCCCCGACGAAAAGACCGTGTCCTCAAGCTCACCATTGGGGTAGTACCGTGCCTTAAGGAGACGCGTGCACAAGCTGTCCAGATTGGACAGCAGCCTCCAAGCTTGCCGTGCCAGCAGCGCCTGATTGAAGAGCCTAAGATCACAAAACCCGAGCCCCCCTTGTGCTTTTGGTTTGATCAGGTGTGGCCACGCCTTCCAATGCATCTTCTTCTTGCCCTTCTCCACGCCCCAATAGAAGTTGCGTATCATCCGCATGAGATCCTTGCAGGTGGAGGCAGGGAGGCGAAACACACTCATAATGTATGTGGGGATCGCCAAGGCCACTGACTTGATCAAGACTTCTCTCCCGCTTTGCGCAAGTAATTGTGCCGCATCCCACTCCACCATCCTCTTTGTGAATTTCTGTTGCATATTCTGAAACTTATCTTTGGTCATGCGTCCGGATGGGGTAGGTAACCCCAGATAGCGCTCTTCAAAGCTATGCTGTTGTACCTCCAACACTTGCTTGACCTCCTCACGGATATTAGCAGGGTAGTGTTCCCCGAACAAGATGGAACATTTGTGTGGATTGATGAATTGGCCTGTAGCTCGGGCATAAGAGTTCAGAGCCTCCTTGACGTTGTTGGCTTCAGCCACAGTCGCTCGAAAGAATAGCAAAGTATCATCGGCGAACAACAAATGCGATATGCCAGGTGCCCTTGGGCATACCCTTACGGGCGTGATCTCTTGCACCTCACTTTCTGGCGCAAGATAGCAGCAAGACTGTCAGCCACTAAAAGAAATAAGAAAGGGGATCTCCCTGCCGAAGGCCGCGCGTCGGTGCAAACGAATCTGAGAGGGTTCCGTTGAGATTTATGCAATACCGAACCGAGGTGACACATGCCATAATCCACTTCACCCATTGGCTCGCAAAACCTATTCTCTGCATCACTTGCTCAAGAAATCTCCAATCCACTCTATCGTACGCTTTTGAAAAGTCCAGCTTATACGTACAAAAGCTCCTCTCCAGATCCTTTTCCTGCCTTATATAGTGTGTACACTCAAATGCAATGAGGGCATTGTCAGTGATGAGCCTCCCTGGGACAAAGGCACTCTGCTCCTCAGACACTACATCACCAAGGATAGGCCTGAGCCGGTTGACCAGACATTTTGAGATGATTTTGTACACAACGTTGCATAAACTGATGGGCCTAAACTCCGGCATCGTCTTAGGATTGTCCACTTTTGGAATGAGGACAATTGTAGTATCATTAACTCCCTCCGGCATAACACCCGTGTCAAAGAACTTGCGTACTGCTGCAATGATATCGTCCTTAATAATGCTCCAATGGCGCTGAAAGAATCTGGCCGGGAGGCCGTCCGGTCCCCGCGCCTTGAGGGGGCCTATCTGAAATAACGCGTCGCTGATCTCCTTGTCAGAGAACTGGCCACAGAGCTTTGTGTTCATCTCAGCCGTAATCACCTCCGCAAACAGCGGCACTACAGTCTCAGGGAGCAAGGTTTGGTCAGCTTCAAAGAGATTCTGAAAATAAGCGAGCGCCATACCTGACATAATGTGATGAGCAGTTTGGAATCTTCCCTCTGCATCAAGCAAACCCTTGATTTTATTCTTGCATGCTCTCCATCTAGCCTTGCGATGAAAAAACTTAGTGTTTCGATCACCATGCTTTAGCCATTCTACTCGCGAACGCTGGAGCCACATCATTTCCTCCTTGTACAAAAGTTCGTTCATATGATCAGATTCCTTCCGTATATCATTCCGGTCTGCATTCATGTTGGTAAGCTCCTCCAATCTTGTTCTGGATTTCTCAATTTCCTTTGTGATGTTACCCACCTTCTTGTTGCTCCACTTGTTCAGCGCCAGCAAGGTCGACCGTAGGGCCGCGCTGATGTTGCTCTGGTGGTTCTCTGCACCGGCCGATTTCCAGGCCGCCTCGACTACCTCCGGCAACGCCGGTTCTCTTTCCCACATAACCTCGTATCGCCGCGTCTTGCCGGTGCACACGCAAGTCTCCCGTGCACATCTAAGGATGATGCATGGGACAGTGATCCGAGCAAGGGGACGTGAGGTGAGCCACTTCACACTCCGGAAATTGATCACGCCACTGACTGTCCGCCACCGCCTGGTCCAGCCGCACTTGGACGTTGGCACGTCCACCACGTTTGTTATCATATGTGAACGGATGGCCCACAAATCCCAAGTCTGCAAGCTGGCAGACCTCTAAGCATTCCCTGAAGGCGACCATTTGATTTCGGGGTCGGGGCGTCGAAGACAAATGTTCAAAATCCCACATCGTCTCATTGAAGTCCCCTGCCACCAGCCAAGGCAAATCTGAATGACCTCTTAGTCTGCATAAGCTCTCCCACATGAGATGTCTAGTCTCCACCCTTGGCTCTCCATAAACAAAAGTCACCCGCCATAGCGGGTCATCGTCGGACAATTTTACGAAAGCATCTATCCATCTCGCATTAACATCCTCAATGTTAACCGTCACGTTTTCATCCCAGTACAAGGCTAGGCCGCCACTTTTTCCTTGACTACTTACACCATCAAAACCCTTCAGTCCAAGTCTGTTACGCACTCTCTCCATTTTCTGTTTTGGCTGTCTAGTTTCACATAAAAACACCAGTTTCGGGGAATGTGCTCGACAAAGAGCCTGAAGGTCACGAACTGTACGAGAGTTCCCTGCCCCTCGACAGTTCCAGAATAAGCAACTCATTGCGACTGACGGGGCGCCACACTTGGCCCCGTCAGCTTACCAGCGGCCCCATGGCTGGTTGCCTCCCGATCCTCCTCACGCTCCATGCTGCTAACCTCATTGTCGACGTGCTGCACCCCTACCTTCCCTCTTTTCTGATCTCCGCCCTCTGACATATCCTCGAACGGCACTACTGCATTGCCATCATGTGCAATCAGGTTACAGCCCCTAAGGCTTTCCATATGTCTCTTGCCCAATCCTGAATCATTCAAGTCCATCGACTCCCGAGCACTCCCGAACGACACCTCCAGGTTGTCCAGATCATGCAACGCCGGGATCATATCCTCACGTCCAGGTTGAGTGTCTCTCCTCACCATCGTGCCACACTTCTTGACCGCTGCCTGTTGGAAATATGCCCTAGAGGCAATAATAAAAGCATTATTATTATATTTCCTTGTTCATGATAATTGTCTTTTATTCATGCTATAATTGTATTATCCGGAAATCGTAATACACGTGTGAATACATAGACTACAATACGTCCCTAGTAAGCCTCTAGTTGACTAGCTCGTTGGTCAACAGATAGTCATGGTTTCGACTATGGACATCGGATGTCATTGAAAACGGGATCACGTCATTAGGAGAATGACGTGATGGACAAGACCCAATCCTAAGCATAGCACAAGATCGTGTAGTTCGTTTTGCTAGAGCTTTTCAAATGTCAAGTATCTCTTCCTTAGACCATGAGATCGTGTAACTCCCGGATACCGTAGGAGTTCTTTGGGTGTACCAAACGTCACAACGTAACTGGGTGACTATAAAGGTGCACTACGGTATCTCCGAAAGTGTCATTGGGTTGACACGGATCGAGACTGGGATTTGTCACTCCGTGTTACGGAGAGGTATCACTGGGCCCACTCGGTAGTGCATCATCATAATGAGCTCAAAGTGACCAAGTGTCCGGTCACGGGATCATGCACTACTGATGCGAGTAAAGTGACTTGCCGGTAACGAGACTGAACGAGGTATTGGGATACCGACGATCGAGTCTCGGGCAAGTAACATACCGATTGACAAAGGGGATAGTATATGGGGTTGCTTGAATCCTCGACATCGTGGTTCATCCGATGACAACATCGAGGAGCATGTGGGAGCCAACATGGGTATCCAGATCCCGCTGTTGGTTATTGACCTGAGAGCCGTCTCGGTCATGTCGCATGTCTCCCGAACCCGTAGGGTCTACACACTTAAGGTTCGGTGACGCTTAGGGTTATTAGGAAGACTTGTATGTGATTACCGAATGTTGTTCGAGTCCGGATGAGATCCCGGACGTCACGAGGAGTTCCGGAATGGTCCGGAGGTAAAGATTTATATATGGGAAGTTGTCAAGCGGACACCGGAAAGTTTCGGGGCCCTATCGGTATTGTCTGGGGCCACGGAAGGGTTCCGGGTCCACTGAGAGGCCACCTCCCGGGGGCCACATGGGCTGCGTGGGGGCAGGAGCCAGCCCACAGTGGGCTGGGCGCCCCTTGGGCCCTTGCGCCTAGGGTTGGGGGAACCCAGAGGGGCACCCCTTGCTTGGGGGCAAGTCCCCCTCCTGGCCGCCGCCCCCTCTAGATCCCATCTAGAGGGGCCGCCCCTTGCCCCTTCCCCTATAAATAGAGGGGTGAGGGGAGGGCTGAACACCACAAGCCAAGGCGCAGCCCCTCCCCTCCCAACACCTCTCCTCCTCCGTACGTGCTTGGCGAAGCCCTGTCGGAGTACTGCTGCACCAACAACACCACGCCGTCGTGCTGCCGTTGGAGCTGTCTTCCTCAACCTTTCCTTCCTCCTTGCTGGATCAAAAAGGAGGAGACGTCGTCTGCACTGCACGTGTGTTGAACACGGAGGTGCTGTCCGCTCAGCACTTGGTCATCGGTGATCCGAATCACGACGAGTACGACTCCATCATCACCATCCCTTGAACGCTTCCTTTTCGATCTACAAGTGGTATGTAGATGCAAACTCACTCCCTTGACTCGTTGCTTAGATGAACTCATAGATGGATCTTGGTGAAACCGTAGAATTTTTTTTAATTTTCTGCAATGTTCCCCAACAGTGGCATCATGAGCTAGGTCTATGCGTAGTTCTCTATTGCACGAGTAGAACACAATTTTGTTGTGGGCGTAGATCTTGTCAACTTGCTTGCCGCTACTAGTCTTATCTTGCTTCAGAGGTATTGTGGGATGAAGCGGCCCGGACCAACCTTACACGTACGCTTACGTGAGACCGGTTCCACCAATCGACATGCACTAGTTGCATAAGGTGGTGGCGGGTGTCTGTCTCTCCCACTTTAGTTGGAGCGGATTCGATGAAAAGGGTCCTTATGAAGGGTAAATAGAAGTTGACAAAATCACGTTGTGGTTATTCGTAGGTAAGAAAACGTTCTTGCTAGAACCCAATTGCAGCCACGTAAAAGATGCAACAACAATTAGAGGACGTCTAACTTGTTTTTGCAGCAATTGTCATGTGATGTGATATGGCGAAGTTGTGATGAATGATGAATGACATATTGTGATGTATGAGATCATGTTCTTGTAATAGGAATCACGACTTGCATGTCGATGAGTATGACAACGGCAGGAGCCATAGGAGTTGTCTTTATTTTTGTATGACCTGCGTGTCATTGAAGAACGCCATGTAAATTACTTTACTTTATTGCTAAACGTTAGCCATAGAAGTAGAAGTAGTCGTTGGCGTGACAACTTCATGAAGACACAATGATGGAGATCATGATGATGGAGATCATGGTGTCATGCCGGTGACAAGATGATCATGGAGCCCCGAAGATGAAGATCAAAGGAGCTATATGATATTGGCCATATCATGTCACTACTGTGTATAGTTGCATGTGATGTTTATTATGTTTTATGCATCTTGTTTACTTAGAACGACGGTAGTAAATAAGATGATCCCTTACAAAAATTTCAAGAAGTGTTCTCCCCTAACTGTGCCCCGTTGCTAAAGTTCGTCGCTTCTAAGCACCACGTGATGATCGGGTGTGATAGATCCTTACGTTCACATACAACGGGTGTAAGACAGTTTTACACATGCAAAACACTTAGGGTTAACTTGACGAGCCTAGCATGTACGGACATGGCCTCGGAACACGGAGACCGAAAGGTCGAACACGAGTCGTATGGAAGATACGATCAACATGAGAATGTTCACCGACGATGACTAGTCCGTCTCACGTGATGATCGGACACGGCCTAGTCGACTCGGATCGTGTAACACTTAGATGACTAGAGGGATGTCTAATCTGAGTGGGAGTTCATTAAATAATTTGATTAGATGAACTTTGTTATCATGAACAATAGTCTAAAATCTTTGCAAAATGTCTTGTAGATCAAATGGCCAACGCTAATGTCACCATGAACTTCAACGCGTTCCTAGAGAAAACCAAGCTGAAAGATGATGGCAGCAACTATTTGGATTGGGTCCGGAACCTGAGGATCATCCTCATAGCAGCCAAGAAACAATATGTCCTAGAAGCACCGCTAGGTGAAGCACCCATCCTAGAGAACCAAGACATTATGAATGCTTGGCAGTCTCGTGCTGATGATTACTCCCTCGTTCAGTGCGGCATGCTTTACAGCTTAGAACCGGGGCTCCAAAAGCGTTTTGAGCAACACGGAGCATATGAGATGTTCGAGGAGCTGAAAATGGTTTTCCAAGCTCATGCCCGGATCGAGAGATATGAAGTCTCCGACAAGTTCTATAGTTGTAAGATGGAGGAAAACAGTTCTGTCGGTGAGCACATACTCAAAATGTCAGGTTGCACAACCGCTTTGTCCCAGTGGACATCAACCTCTCGGACGAGGCGGTCATTGACAGAATCCTTGATCGCTCCCACCAAGCTACAAGAGCTTTGTGATGAACTACAATATGCAGGGGATGGTGAAGACCATTCCCGAAGTATTTTCAATGCTGAAATCAGCAGAGGTTGAAATCAAGAAAGAACATCAAGTGTTGATGATCAATAAAACCACTAAGTTCAAAAAGGGCAAGGGTAAGAAGAACTTCAAGAAGGACGGCAAGGATATTGCCGCGCCCGGTAAGCAAGTTGCCGGGAAGAAGTCAAGGAATGGACCCAAGCCTGAGACCGAGTGCTTTTATTGCAAGGGAAGGGTCATCGAAGCGGAACTGCCCCAAATACTTAGCGGATAAGAAGGCCGGCAACACTAAAGGTATATTTGATATACATGTAATTGATGTGTACCTTACCAGTACTCATAGTAACTCACAGGTATTTGATACCGTGTTGTTGCTCATATTTGTAACTCACAGCAGGAGCTGCGGAATAAGCGGAGGCGGCAAAGGACGAGGTGACGATGCGCGTCGGGAATGGTTCCAGAGTCGATGTGATCGCCGTCGGCACGCTACCTCTACATTTACCCATGGGATTAGTTATGAACCTCAATAATTGTTATTTAGTGCCAAGTTTGAGCATGAACATTGTATCTGGATCTCGTTTAATACGAGATGGCTACTCATTTAAATCTGAGAATAATGATTGTTCCATTTATATGAGAGATGTGTTTTATGGTCATGCTCCGATGGTCAATGGTTTATTCTTAATGAATCTCGAACGTAATGTTACACATATTCATAGCGTGAATACCAAAAGATGTCAAGTTGATAACGATAGTCCCACATACTTGTGGCAATCGCCGCCTTGGTCATATTGGTGTCAAGCGCATGAAGAAGCTCCATCTTGATGGACTTTTAGAGTCTCTCGATTATGAATCATTTGACACATGCGAACCATGCCTCATGGGCAAAATGACCAAGACTCCGTTCTCCGGAACAATGGAGCGAGCAACCAACTTATTGGAAATCATACATACCGATATGTGTGGTCCAATGAGCGTTGAGGCTCACGGAGGATATCGTTATGTTCTCACTCTCACTGATGACTTGAGTAGATATGGGTATGTCTACTTGATGAAACACAAGTCTGAGACCTTTGAAAAGTTCAAGGAATTTCAGAATGAGGTAGAGAATCAATGTGACCAAAAAATAAAGTTCTTACGATCAGATCGTGGAGGAGAATATTTAAGTCACGAATTTGGTACACACTTAAGGAAATGTGGAATCGTTTCACAACTCACGCCGCCTGGAATACCTCGGCGTAATGGTGTGTCCGAATGTCGTAATCACACTCTATTGGATATGGTGCGATCTATGATGTCTCTTACAGATTTACCGCTATCATTTTGGGGATACGCTCTAGAGACAGCTACATTCACTTTAAATAGGACACCGTCTAAATCCGTTGAGACGACACCGTATGAATTATGGTTTGGGAAGAAACCTAAGCTGTCATTTCTAAAAGTTTGGGGATGCGATGCTTATGTCAAGAAACTTCAACCTGAAAAGCTCGAAACCCAAATCGGAAAAATGCGTCTTCATAGGATACCCTAAAGAAACCATTGGGTATACCTTCTACCTTAGATCCGAAGGAAAGATCTTTGTTGCCAAGAACGGATCCTTTCTGGAAAAAGAGTTTCTCTCGAAAGGAGTAAGTGGGAGGAAAGTAGAACTCGATGAAGTAGTACCTCTTGAACCGGAAAGTAGTGAAGCTCAGGAAAATGTTCTGTGGTGCCTACACCAATTGGAGAGGAAATTAATGATGATGATCAAGGTACTTCGGATCAAGTTGCTCTGAACTCAGAGGGTCCACTAGGACACGTTCCACACCAGAGTGGTACGGCAACCCTGTCATGGAAATCATGTTGTTAGACAACGGTGAACCTTCGAACTATGAAGAAGCGATGGCGGACCCGGATTCCAACAAATGGCTTGAAGCCATGCAATCCGAGATAGGATCCATGTATGAAAACAAAGTATGTACTTTGGTGACTTGCCCGATGATCGGTAGCGATAGAAAACAAATGGATCTTTAAGAAGAAGACGGACGCGGATGGTAATGTCACCATCTATAAAGCTCGACTTGTCGCTAAGGGTTATCGGCAAGTTCAAGGGATTGACTACGATGAGACTTTCTCTCCCGTAGCGAAGCTTAAGTCCGTCCGAATCATGTTAGCAATTGCCGCATACTATGATTATGAGATATGGCTGATGGACGTCAAAACAACGTTCCTTAACGGTTATCTTAAGGAAGAACTGTATTTGATGCAGCCGTAAGGTTTTGTCGATCTTAAGAATGCTAACATAGTATGCAAGCTACAGCGATCCATTTATGGGCTGGTGCAAGCATCTCGGAGTTGGAACATTCGCTTTGATGAGATGATCAAAGCGTTTGGGTTTATGCAGACTTATGGAGAAGCCTGCGTTTACAAAAAAGTGAGTGGGAGCTCTGTAGCATTTCTCATATTATATGTAGATGACATACTTTTGATGGGAAATGAGATAGAATTCTTGGACAACATTAAGGCTACTTGAATAAGTGTTTTTCAATGAAGGACCTTGGAGAAGCTGCTTATATATTAGGCATCAAGATCTATAGAGATAGATCGAGACGCCTCATAGGTCTTTCACAAAGCACATACCTTGATAAGATTTTGAAGAAGTTCAAAATGGATCAGTCCAAGAAAGGGTTCTTGCATCAGTGCAAGGTGTGAAATTGAGCTCAGCTCAATGCCCGACCACGGCAAAAGATAAAGAAGAGATGAGTGTCATCCCCTATGCCTCGGCCATAGGGTCTATTATGTATGCCATGTTGTGTACCAGACCTGATGTAAACATTGCCGTAAGTTTGGTAGGAAGGTACCAAAGTAATCACGGCATGGAACACTGGACAGCAGTCAAGAATATCCTTAAGTACCTGAAAAGGACTAAGGATATGTTTCTCGTTTATGGAGGTGATGAAGAGCTCGTCGTAAAGGGTTACGTCGATGCTAGCTTCAACACAGATCTGGATGACTCTAAGTCACAAACCGGATACGTGTATATGTTGAATGGTGGAGCAGTAAGCTGGTGCAGCTGCAAGCAGAGCGTCGTGGCAGGATCTACATGTGAAGCGGAGTACATGGCAGCCTCGGAGGCAGCGCATGAAGCAATTTGGGTGAAGGAGCTCATCACCGAACTAGGAGTCATACCCAATGCGTCGGGGCCGATCAAACTCTTCTGTGACAACACTGGAGCTATTGCCCTTGCCAAGGAGCCCAGGTTTCACAAGAAGACCAGGCACATCAAGCGTCGCTTCAACTTCATCCGTGAAAATATTCAAGATGGAGACATAGAAATTTGTAAAGTGCATACGGATCTGAATGTCGCAGATCCGTTGACTAAACCTCTTCTCTTCATGGGCAAAACATGATCAACACCGTAACTCTATGGGTGTTTGATTCATCACAATGTAACTAGATTATTGACTCTAGTGCAAGTGGGAGACTGTTGGAAATATGCCCTAGAGGCAATAATAAAAGCATTATTATTATATTTCCTTGTTCATGATAATTGTCTTTTATTCATGCTATAATTGTATTATCCGGAAATCGTAATACACGTGTGAATACATAGAATACAATACGTCCCTAGTAAGCCTCTAGTTGACTAGCTCGTTGGTCAACAGATAGTCATGGTTTCACGACTATGGACATCGATGTCATTGACAAGCGGGATCACGTCATTAGGAGAATGACGTGATGGACAAGACCCAATCCTAAGCATAGCACAAGATCGTGTAGTTCGTTTTGCTAGAGCTTTTCAAATGTCAAGTATCTCTTCCTTAGACCATGAGATCGTGTAACTCCCGGATACCGTAGGAGTGCTTTGGGTGTACCAAACGTCACAACGAAACTGGTGACTATAAAGGTGCACTATAGGTATCTCCGAAAGTGTCTGTTGGGTTGACACGGATCGAGACTGGGATTTGTCACTCCGTGTTACGGAGAGGTATCACTGGGCCCACTCGGTAGTGCATCATCATAATGAGCTCAAAGTGACCAAGTGTATGGTCACGGGATCATGCATTACGGTATGAGTAAAGTTACTTGCCGGTAACGAGACTAAACGAGGTATTGGGATACCGACGATCGAGTCTCGGGCAAGTAACATACCGATTGACAAAGGGAATAGTATACGGGGTTGCTTGAATCCTTGACATCGTGGTTCATCCGATGACAACATCGAGGAGCATGTGGGAGCCAACATGGGTATCCAGATCCCGCTGTTGGTTATTGACACGAGAGCCGTCTCGGTCATATACGCATCTCTCCCGAACCCGTAGGGTCTACACACTTAAGGTTCGGTGACGCTTAGGGTTATTAGGAAGACTTGTATGTGATTACGAATGTTGTTGAGTCCCAGATGAGATCCCGGACGTCACGAGGAGTTCCTAACAGTCCGGAGGTAAAGGTTTATATATGGGAAGTTGTCAAGCGGACACCGGAAAGTTTCGGGGCCTATCGGTATTGTCTGGGGCCACGGAAGGGTTCCGGGGTCCACCGGAGGGGCCACCTCCGGGGGCCACATGGGCTGCGTGGGGGCAGGAGCCAGCCTGGTGGGCTGGGCGCGCCTTGGGCCCTTGCGCCTAGGGGTTGGGGAACCCTAGAGGCGCGCCTTGATTGGGGGCAAGTCCCTCCCCGGCCGCCGCGCCTCTAGATCCCATCTAGAGGGGCAGGCCCCCCTTGCCCCTTCCCCTATAAATAGAGGGGTGAGGGGCGGGCTGAACACCACAAGCCAAGGCGCAGCCCCTCCCCTCCCAACACCTCTCCTCCTCCGTACGTGCTTGGCGAAGCCACAGCCGAGATCTTCTGCACCAACAACACCACGCCGTCGTGCTGCCGTTGGAGCTGTCTTCCTCAACCTCTCCTTCCTCCTTGCTGGATCAAGAAGGAGGAGACGTCGTCCGTACCATACGTGTGTTGAACACGGAGGTGCTGTCCGTTCAGCACTTGGTCATCGGTGATCCGAATCACGGCGAGTACGACTCCATCATCACCATCCCCTTGAACGCTTCCGCACTCGATCTACAAGTGGTATGTAGATGCAAACTCACTCCCTTGACTCGTTGCTTAGATGAACTCATAGATGGATCTTGGTGAAACCGTAGAAAATTTTTTAATTTTCTGCAACGTTCCCCAACACTGCCACCTTCTTTTTTCCCCCGGTCGTTTTCTTCCGGGGTTGCTCTGGTGGAGCCCCTGTGCCGGTCGCTGACTTAGCTTCAAACTGCAGCTTCACTTGTTGAACCCTACTGCACTCCGGCTTCTCTTTATCAAGCCTCACCCTGAGCCCCTCTACATGCTTTGCCAGTAGCTCATCCGCCTCCACCGCCCCCACACCTTCAGAGTTCTCAAAACCATCATGCGCGTCTACTCTGGTAGGGATCACGAGGTGTTGTTGTTGCTGGCTCCTGCTCGTCTCAGATCGCGCTGAGTACTGCGACGCAGATCCCACACTTCCCAGGGAGAAATCCATCGCCCTACGGGCTCGCGGTTGGCCCGGCGATGGGGTATACGCCGGCCTCTGCTCAAACTTCTTAAACGGGGAGCATCGGAGCGTAGAATCATATCCTTTGGCAGCCATCCCTATTCTTCTCTTTTCGCACGCATCCTTGTGATGTCCCATAAAACCACAGTGGAAGCAAAAGTGAGGGACTCTTTCATACTTGAGCTTGAAAGTACTACGCTTGATCTCCCCCTTGGCCTTATATTCCAGCGTTATCTCTTTCCGCAATCGTCTGTTATATGGCATCTTGATGCGGATGCGCAAGAACTCATTGGTGCCATGGCCGTTCACCGGGGCATCCACCTCCAGTACTACCCCTAGTGCACCTCCTACTGCATTGCCATATGCCCGCATCTGCTTTTTCCACGGGATATCGAAAACCCTCACCCAGACAGGAACTGCGTCCAACTGGGTCTCCGATGGCCTAGCCTCGTTGTCGAACGGTGCAACTAGCAGCGCAACACCGTCATAGATCCAAGGACCCCCTCTTGCGACAAACTTGTAATCGCCCTCGGAGAAGAAGGTGATGGTGTAGAAATTATTCCTGATCGATTGAAACTCGACCCCCGTTCTGAGTTGCCAGATCTTCTCAAAGTGTTTTGATAGGGTTTTTTCACTAGGCCGTCTCCGCGACCTGTACAAGCTCATGAGTTTCCACGTCTCCCGCGCGCCCTCTTCCTCCTCTTCCTCCTCCTCCTCGAAATCAACCAAGACGAAAGCCACATCATCCATGTCCACCTCGCCATCGATCTGGTTCTCAGCATCCTCCGGGAGCCCTCCTCCGTCTGTCGGTCCGTCCCAGTTCCCATCCTCTGAAGCATCCTCCCTGGTCTCAATCCATTCCGGCCCCTGCCTGACCACCATGAGCCTGCCGGCACCAGAGGGCTTCGGGTGGGTAGGAGTCTCATCGACTCCCCCATGATCATAGGAGGGCGAAACCTGAGATGGGGCTGTGCAGGGGCGGGATCTGGATCGATTAGGCGGCTTGTGATCGTGAGGCAGCTCTATCCGATCTGATCTCTTTAGTAGAAAACCTTTCCCTAGGGTTTTGGTTTCCTTGGGACGCACGTAGATGTGTTCCCGGGACGGGACGGATACTCGTAGACACAGAGGACATCGGAGTCGTAGTTCGGGAGGGATTCTCCCGGCGGTCCGTGATGCTCCCGTCGGGGAAGGGCTTTGGCGGCGGTGGCGGAAGTTCACGATCGCCAATCGCCATCGCAACCCTAACCCTAGACGAAGCAGACTTTCGCACAAGTTGCAGCGATTTAAATTTCCTTCCTATGTTGTTGAACTGTTTTTAGCGTGAAATTCACTATGAGGTGGTCGGGGTACATGCATGCATCTTATTCTCTCCGTTCCTAAATATAAGTCTTTTTAGACATTTCAAATAGACTACAACATATAGATGTATGTATATATACATCTAAAAAGACTTATAACTAGGAACGGAGGAAGTATATAAAATAAAAATTGCAAAGAGGGTCCACCCAATACTGTTCGGCTCCGCGAGTTAGACTTGGACACTTGGTTGTGATTGGACACGTTTGAGAGTTTGACCCTTTCAACACCAAACATCTTTGGTCTTTGTCACGTCAAAAAATTATGACCAGTGACATGGCGGTGGTTGTAGTTTTTTTTTCACTGACAACCCAATGACCACAAAAGAGATTTTTTATGAATATCCAGAGAAAATTAAAACAAATACGCCAGAAAGGTAACTGCTAAGTAAAAAGTGAGAATTTTACACTAGTAGAAAAAGGGTCAAATGTGAGACACATTAGTCCCGGTTTGTAACAGAACCGGCACTAATGTGTCCATTAGTGCCGGTTCCAACGGCTAGGCGGGAGGAGCTCTTTAGTATCGGTTCGTGGCGAACCTTTAGCACCGGTTCGTGCCATGAACCGGTACTAAAGAAAGTGGTGGCAGGATGTTGTCAGAGTGGGGCCCTTCCAGCACCTTTAGTACCGGTTCGTGGCACGAACTGGTACTAAAGGTCGTCCTATATAAACCCTTCATCCACCCGAACTCTGTTCTTCCCCCTTTCCCCTCTCCCTCTCCTCTGTTCTTCCCTTCTTCCTCTCGAGTTCATCACAAATTTTGCCCCAAATTTGTCAAGATTTGCAGGCTCCCATCCATTCAAATGATCATCAAGGTTAGCAACTTTGTCCTTTCATCTCTCATTGCTAGATTAGCTCTTGCATTGGTTTATATAGTGATTAATTGTGGGTTTTAGTAATTTGGGAGGAATTATATGTGGTAGTATTTGATTTATATGCAATTTGAGGTCAAAATAACACTTAGTTTGCATATGTAGGTGTGTTTTACTTAGTGCCTTCTAAATCTCCGTCGTAACCACCGTCGATCGCCCACTGCCGTCCGTCATGGCACCACCTTGTGGTGAGCCTCTTGTTCATGAAATTTTATATAAAAATTGATGTTGTGTGATTTGGATATATAGTTACTCGTATAATTATCTTACCCGTACGTTGTTTGTTATACATAGTGCCATGGTTTTGATATCCGTCCCCGTCGGCCCTCGTCCTTGTTATGATTCGGATGTGGTATATTCTCTTTTAAAACTATTTGTTGCATTTCGTGTTTATGACAAATTATTCCCATCAAGTTGACATAGATATTTTTATCTAGGAGGTATGTGAACCGGAAATTCCAACCGACCCTATTGTCGAGAGGTTAAATTTAGTTGAAAGAGAAAACGAGTACTTGAAAGAAAAATTGAAAAGAATTGAGGGGAGAAGATGGAATTGGAGTTGCATGTTGCCCGATGTAAATGCCGATGATCACAAGATCAAGATGGAGAAAATGTGCTTGAAGATTAGAAAGATTAGAAAATATGCCATCGATAGTGAGGCTTGGTATCATTATCTTTGTTGGATCAATTGTTACCTTAGTTGCGATCTTGATCGCATTTGTTGTTGCATTTAAATGCTTTAGCTAGAGAGTTATTTGTTTGTTGCATTTAAGTGTTGTATGAACTTTATGTATGAACTTGTATTAATTTGGTCTATTCGGTGTTGTGTAATGAAGATGAGCGGCAATGGATGTACGATGACCGATGCTCTCCCCAGTTCGTTGAGGGCGTGCATACTTTTCTGCTTGCGGCTGAGGCAAACAAGCGGGCGGATGGTTTTATGCCTTGTCCATGTGCTGGCTGGAAGAATGGTCACAATTACCCTACGTCAAGAACCATTCACGTCCACCTGTTTGAGTCCGGTTTCATGCCCCACTATAATGTTTGGACCAAGCACGGAGAAAGAGGGGTTATGATGGAAGACAATGAAGAAGAAGAGGACTGACGACAACTATCCCGGCCATGGGTTCCCTGAATACGATGATACAACAATGGGGGAAGAAGCTGAGCCGGTAATGCGGGAAGAAGCTGAGCCGGCAATGCGGGAAGAAGCTGAAGAAGAGGCATCAGATGAGCCCGTTGATGATCTAGGTCGGGCCATTGCCGATGCAAAGAGAAATTGCGCAAGTGATTTGGATAAGAAGAAGTTGCAGCGCATGTTAGAGGATCACAAAAAATTGTTGTACCTGAATTGCGTAGGTGACAAGAAAAAGCTGGGCACCACTGCTGGAATTGCTGCAATGGAAGGCGAGAATGGTGTATCGACAAGGGATTTGGAAAGTTGCTGGTAATGATAAATGATATGCTTCCAAAGGACAACGAATTGCCCGAGAGTACGTCTGAACAAAGAAGGTTGTACGCCCTCTAGGGTTAGAGGTGCGTAAGATACATGCATGCCCTAATGATTGCATCCTCTACCGCGGTGAGTACGAGGATTTGAATGCTTGCCCGGTATGTGGTGCATTGTGCTATAAGATCAGCCGCGATGACCCTGGTGATGTCGAGGGCGAGCGCCCCAAGAAGAAGATTCCTGCCAAGGTGATGTGGTATTCTCCTATAATACCACGGTTGAACGTTTGTTCCAAAACAAAGAGCATGCCAAGGCGATGCGATGGCACGAAGAAGACCGTAAGAAAGACGGAAAGTTGAGAGTACCACCGACGGGTCGCGGTGGAGAAAAATCGAAAGAAAGTACGGGAAGGAGTTTACAGATGACGCAAGGAGCGTATGGTTTGGTCTAAGCGCAGATGGCATTAATCCTTTTGGGGAGCAGAGCAGCAACCATAGCACCTGGCTGTGACTCTATGTTTGTATAACCTTCCTCCTTGGTTGTGCATGAAGCGGAAGTTCATTATGATGCGGTGCTCATCCAAGGCCCTAAGCAACCCGGCAATGACATTGATGTGTACCTAAGGCCATTAGTTGAAGAACTCTTACAACTGTGGAATGGAACAGGTGTACGTGCGTGGGATGAGCATACGGGGGAAGAATTTGACCTAAAGGCGTCGCTATTCGTGACCATCAATGATTGGCCTGCTCTCAGTAACCTTTCAGGACCGACAAACAAGGGATACCGCGGATGCACGCACTGTTTGGATGATACCGACAAAGATATATTTGAATAGTTGTAAGAAGAATGTGTACTGGACATCGCCGATTTCTTCCGAGCAGGCATCCCGTAAGAAGAAAGAAAGGCAAGCATTTCAAAGGTGAGGCGGATCACGGACGAAGCCTCGCCACCGTATTGGTGCTGATGTACATGATATGGTCAAGGATTTGAAGGTGATATTTGGAAAGGGTCCTGGCGGACAACCTGTTCCGAAGGACGCCGACGGACGCGCACCCATGTGGAAGAAGAAATCTATATTTTGGGACCTGCCATATATGGATAAGACCTAGAGGTCCGCTCCACAGGGCAGCAAAGAACACGTAGGCCCAGTAGGCCCGCTTTGGAGAGGAGCTCGAGAGAGCGACCGCACGGGGGTTTATAAACCAGTGCGGTCGCCCCTCGGCTAGCGAGGTGGGACTAAACTTGCCGCACCGCATCAGCGCACAAGACTTCTTTAGTACCGGTCGTGGCACAAACCGGTACTAAAGGGGGCCTTTAGTACCGGTTTGTGCCACCACCCGGTACTAAAGGGGGTCGCTTCCGCCGCTTGGGCTGGTTGAACGGCCTTTAGTACCGGTTGGTGGCACAAACCGGTACTAAAGGCCCTCCTATATAAACAACACTTACGAAAATTTCAGTTTCTCATCCGGCTTCTTCTCCTCTCGCACTGCCGCCCGCCACCTCAGACGTCTCCATCCTCGCCGCCGCCCGTCGCCGCCCGTCCCGTCGTCACCGCCCGTCGTCCCGTCCCGTCGTCACCGCCCGGCCCGTCCTGCGTCGTCCCGTCCCGTCGTCGGTGCCGCCAGACGTCCCTCGTGCCGTCGTCGCCTGCCCGTCCGTCTCGTCCCGTCGCTGCCGCCGCCCCTGTCCCCGTCGTTGTCATCCCGTCGTGTTGCCGCCGCGCCCGGCCCGTAACCGCCCTCGTCGCCCTCGCCGATGAGCGCACACACACACATACATTTTTTGTTTTTTAGTTATACAAATAGTTAGAAATTTTTCTATTTTTTAGAAATTGTTAGAAATTTTTCTGTTTTTCAGAAATAGTTAGAAATGTTAGAATTGTTAGAATAGTTAGAAATGTTAGAATAGTTAGAATAGTTAGAATTGTTATACAAATGTTAGTTATATATATAGAAATGTTATGATTTTTTTCTGTTTTTTAGTTATAAAAAATATTAGAAATGTTATAGAAATGTTAGTTATATATAGCATTGTTAGAAATGTTATAGAAATGTTAGTTATATAGAAATGTTAGAAATTTTAGTTATCAAAATCCAATCATTAAAAAATGTTACTTTTTATGGGCATATAGCTAGTATTTGTTCTCGACGATGCCCGACCGCATCCTCGCCGTCGACACGTTCGCGACGACGTCCGGTGACCCATGTCCGGATCGGGAACCGCCGGCTGGCACTGGGAGGTGCTGCACGAGAAGCGCGCCGCTTGATGAGGAACTTCGCCCCGGTCCCGTCGTCGACCCCGATCTCGTTTGGTGGCGTTTGCGTGGGCGGTTTCGGTGCGGAGGAGCCGGCCCGCGGAGGTGGTACGTCGCCGTGTCGGGGAGGAGGACGAGCACGCCCATCGCTACATGGTTGCATTAGAGGCGGCAGGTTCTCCAATACTGGCAGCTTTTCTTTAGGGATCTCACTTCAGCTATGATCCCGTGAGGGTTCCTTCTCTTTAGGTGTCCACAGCCAAGGCCGCGCAGAACCGCATGAGTGTCCTAGATTCTTCTGTAGTATTCGATCTTTATTAGCTACCTAGCCAGTGATGTATTCGAGATTATATCTATTATTCGAGACGATGTATTCGAGATTATATCTATTATTCGAGACGATGTTTTCGAGATTATATCTATTATTCGAGGCGATGTATTCGAGATTATATCTATTATTCGAGACGATGTAATTTGAATACTAAATTGTTTTATATTTCTTTTGGATTAGTTAAATAAAAGCTATGGCGGACAATACCGGCAGAGAGGGAGAACATGCCATGTTCGATATGATACGCCATCCTCACGGGCCAGATGATGATCAGAATGAAGAAGATTATGACGGCTCTGAATTTCTAAACAACACCGGAGAGGGTGATATGATATTCGATCGCGACGACCGAATTGATGAAGTCATGAACTATGATTATGATGATGACGAAGAAAATGTTGATCTTGAAACAACAAAGACCGGCGAGGTATATATATTTATATAAGCAGGCATCCGGTGATCATCACATGTTTTAAATGACTTGAAGATATATTAACGAATCGATCTTTGTTCTTTCAGCCATCCGGATCGAGCAAATCTTCGGGCAAAAGGATGAAACGAGGCCCGAACAAAAAGTTGAAGGAGGGCGTAAAGTACAATATCGAGGCAATCAGACCTAATGGCGAACCATTAGCGCCTAAGAAGATTGCGGACAAGTTAGATTCGTCGGTCTTGGAGTTGCTGTGAAGGACCAACTCCCGATCTCCCTTCAAGAATGGAGAGAGCCAGCAAAATACAAAAGACAAAAAGACAAAAAGGACGCTCCTCCACGTCCAGATGTTACTTTTGTCGACAGAAGACAAAAAGAGCTGCTTTGGGATACTCTCATGGAACATTTCACCCTACCAGATCATTTCACAGAAGCAGATGTGCAGAAAGTCAAGGACGCTTCTCTTAGGAAGATGGCGGTTGCATTCAAGAACCACAAGAATCGTGAATGGGACAAGTACGTCAAGGGAGGAAGGAAGACTCCAAGATTCGAGGGAACACTAGAGAACCAACGTGCTCATTGGGACGATTTCGTGAAATTCAAGGATTCGGAATTAGCTAAGGAAAGGTCGAGAATAAACAAGAAGAATGCCGAAAAAAGGATAAGTTCCATAAGCTGGGGCCAGGTGGCTATGCGGTGGCAATGCCTAAGTGGGATAAGTCTGAGAAAGAAATGGAGGATGCAGGTGTCACTCCGGTTACTAAGAGCTGGCCCCCCAGGTGCAGGACTTGGTTCTATGCGCATGGGGGGGAGTTGGACCCGCAGACAGGCAATGTTTCGACGAGGGCAAGTCTGAAGGGAGCCGACGATGCAATACTTGTTGCAATAGAAGAGGCACGATCGGGGGTGTTCCAGCCCAACAGAGAGAACGACGAGCTTACGCTGGCGTGCTGGGAAATCCTGAACACGGGAAGAACACGAGGCAAGGGCGCTATTCCGTGGTATGAGGGGTTTTCAGACTGGAACAACGACTATAGAACCCGTGCGAGAAAGAAGATTGCAGAGGAGAAGAAGAGGAAGATGGAGGAGGAGCATAGGAAGCGGGACTATGAACGCCTTCAAGGACTAGAAGCAAGTCAAGCGGAATTGGCAGTCAAATTCCAGTGGCAGCAGGAGCAGATCGACTCACTTAGCCAAGAAGGGGTCTCGGCTGCAGCAGCTAGCGGATGATCCAGCATTGGATAGCACCGCCCCATCCATGCCGAGAAGCAGCATGGGTTCCGCCCGACGACGCAATGCTTTGGATAGATACCCGTGGATGACATCACGGATAACACTAACTGCGAGCTACACGTCAAAATGAAGAACATATCCATGAAGGTGGCGGACGCCGTTGCTTTTACAAATCCCCCCGAGGCAACCTTCCATTGCAACCCGATTCTAGCGGGCAATGCTCGTGTCTTGGTTGATGAGGTGGTGGACCCATATTCGGAGCTACAGCTTGACATTCCTGGAGGTGACGACGAGCACTTTCTCGGAGAGGCCAAACATCGTATCATCCTATGGAAAAAGGATTGCATCATCTTTGAAGGCCACCGACACCGCGTCGGCCGACTCCTCGTCAAAGTCCGCCACCGAGTCAGCAGACTCCGCCTCTGCAAGTCCACCAAGTCCGGCAAAGTGTCGGCCACTCCTCCTCCAAGTCCGGCAAAGTGTCGGCCACTCCTCCTCCAAGTCCGCCACAGCAGACGTCCTCCTCCTCCAAGTCCGGCACAACCTCAGGCCACTCCTCCTCCAAGTCCGCACTGACTTGAGCCACTCCTCCTCGTCCAACTCAGCCCGTCGGCCGTCTCCGCCGCCTCGGCAATCGTAGAAGAGACACCCCGCAGCTATGGTGCGTGGCATGCAGTCGAGGTAGTACATGAAGTACAAAGGAGGCAAGCGATATAAATATGGTCCAAGCCTCACGCCTCTTCCGTAGAGGCCTTATGACAGGTCCGAGGAGGAAAACGCAGCCATATCGAAGGCCCGGGTGGAAGCCCATTTTGCACCGAAACCGCCACCGCCGCCAAGGGAGAAAGTGCACGAGGAAACGATTGACCACTTCATTCGTATGGCTCAACCACCAGCTCCCAAGCCTGTTGACACAGACTATGAGCGCCACATCAGGAAGTTAAATCAAGCACGTCTACGTAAGGAGGCGAGCTCGGGATCGAGCAAACAACAAGCAGCTGTTAAAAAATGCGGGAAAACCATTCCCCAGCTGGGAGAACAGGCGGCGCAATCGATCCCCTCGCTTGTTGTGCTAACAACACGTGATGATCTGACGCTACCAATATTATTGTGGGAAAACAGTTTACGTTCGAGGTGGGCAATGTGGTAATAACCAAGGACCATATAATGCAGGCTGAAGTTCTCAACATCATCGTTGGACAACTCCTCGAGATCGAGCCCATGCCCGTGCTTACAGAGGATGAAATAAAAGCGAAAATATGTCCGGGGCCAACCTTTGGTCGAGCAGACAAGGTCAAGAACCTCTCAACGAGAATGTATGAATTGCATCAATGGTACATGAACATTACCAAGATTTCCAATCGATTGTCCCTCATGGTGAATGTCAAGGAGGAGCATTACTTCCATGAGAAAGCTCATCCGTTGAGTATTCTCGAACTGTTTCAGTTATACAATCAAGACGCACTCAACAAATCTATTGTCGGTTGCTATTGTACGTAAGTGATTTCTTTACGTAATTTAAGTCTCAAGCTAGCTGTAGTGATCCTTTTGATCAATCATTACCTGTAATTATCCTCACTATATTCTTTTCTGTGGTATTATGCAGGATGAAGATGTATGAAATGAGAAAAGGTGGACGCTTTGGCATTGGGTTCATTGAGCCAAACACCGTTAATGAATACATATGGCTAATAAATCCACATCATCAAAAGGCCGTAGAGGACAATATGCTAGAGTTCTTGAAGCGCCTCAAATACAATGAAGATATACTACTTCCTTACAACTTCCATTGAGTCACACTGTCTTGTACTACAAATTCTCTGTTTTTGCCTACTAGCTAGCTACATGTTTTTGCTTACATATGCCCGCTTAATTAAGACATGCAAACGTGTGTGCATGCAGATTTCACTGGATCTTGTGTATCATTAAAGTTGACGCCGAAACAGTTGAAATACTGGACTCACTACTCAAAGCAAATACTGACTATAACATCTTGTTTGGGATAGTCAACAGGTAATTTCAATCATTATTAACTATATATCTCAGCCTATTTAGTTCGTCATTTCATGATATGAACTATTTAATAACCCCTTTATTCATTTTCTTTGTCGTATGGAAGGGCTTGGGCAAGGTTCATCGGCGTCACGGAAGGCGAATGAAAAAAAGCTTAAATGGTTTCACCCAAGGTAAGTAATTAAGTAGTACTAGCTAGCTAGCTAGCTAGCTGCCATCTCTTTAATTATCATGCTTGATTAATTATTATCTGATCAAATTCCATTCTCGTAAAGGCCACGAAGCAAGCGCAAGGACTGATCTGTGTGCATTCTGCGTTTGTAGAACATTCACATGATGGCGTCCGAAAGGAGCAGATCTCAAAGACAGGAATGGGTACGCTTGTCAGAACACTATTTAAAATTTTTACACCATTATCGATATCTAGTCACACAACTAATACACATGCATATTAATCTCCTTCTTAACAGTTCACAGAGGTGCAGGACAAGCTTCTAGAAACGGAGCGTGTAGAAGCACTTCAAGAGGAAATAGCGGGATTTTTGCTCGACCAGGTCATAAATCCGAAGGGAGAATACTATTACCCGCTACCGCCCCCATGAAAACCACTTCCAATTGTCATCGTGCTCCGAAGGCACCAATTAGGCTAATGCCACTGGCTCAAGGCAACATGCATATGTAGGAGAAATTGTATATAGCTATACATGTGTGTATGTGTGAATTAATTAATATGGTGGTTTGTGAGACATTGATGATATATATATGCATGATTGGTTCTATTAGAAATTCTATATATATATATATATATATATATATATATATATATATATATATATGCATAACGTGTACAATGTGTAGTATCGTAAAATACCAGCAAACGAAAAAGAATTAAAATGGAAACACAAAATTAAATGAAAAAGAAATCATAAAACTAAAAAACCCCCCAAACATTATAGTACCGGTTGGTCTTACCAACCGGTACTAAAGGGCTCCAAGCCCCCGGAGCTGGCTCGTGCCACGTGGTTACCCTTTAGCACCGGTTCGTGCTGAACCGGTACTAAAGGAGGGGGGGCTTTAGTGCCCACACTTTAGTGCCGGTTATGGAACCGGCACTAAAGGGCCTTACGAACCGGTGCTATTGCCCGGTTCTGCACTAGTGTTAGGTAACTAATTTTACTGACAAAATAAAAAATATGGTTATTATTTTTATTTATTTGGTGTTGAACTCAATGATACTGATGACTGAACTCAGTGATGCTAATTGTTGAACTCAAAAAAGTGAAAATGTTAAACCCAATGATGCTAATTCAAGACCAAGTGTAAATTATGCATGCGATGCTAGCTCATTGTTGAACCAAAGAACACGAAAGGCATATTTGGCAATGGAAGAACCAATAAAAAATAATGCAACCATTCTAGGACAAACCACTCATAGATATTTTACATATTCAGAACTTTTCTATTTCGTGTGTAGACAATTATTCCTCTTAGTTGCACCTAAATAGAAAAAAATGCATTCTAGAAAGCTCATTCAATTTTATAGCTCCCTGCCATGATATACAAGGAAACTAAAATAGACACAAACACCAATATAATATTTACAATCTATCTAGCCAGGCAGCACATAGCAGTCTATGAAGAGTCGCGCTTTTGTTCTTTTAAATTGATCTAGAAGATTTGGTTAAACGAAAAAAGGGTCAATATCTTCAGAAAAGAAACAACTCTGTCACACTCCTTGTAATATTCTTAAATTATCTTAATATTTAGTGGAATTGCATTTTCCGCTATTGATGTGAAATATTCTTAAATTATCCTAATATTTAGTTTAACATTACATAGTTGCTAAACATAATAAAAAATATACTACTTAAGATCATATGTTGAAAATATAAATTGTATTATAAACAAGTAAAAATGTTTAGTCTAATGATAGCTATAACTCCCAACATACCGGATATGCCCACAATCACGCTTTCATCAGCCCACCAGGCTTTCCACTCTTTTAGCATCAGATACTATGTATAGATCCATCAAGGTCCCGATCCTGCGATTAGACAATGTATGGGATAAAAATATAACGAACTTACCGACTGGACTGTTGTATCTTCATCACCTAGCGTATGATAAGCAGTATCAAATTGGTCAAAATGTGGTCCAAATTATACCTAACTGATATATTTTTTATCTTTGGTCGCCGAGGTGAGGGGGCGAGGAAGGCGCTTGGGGCCTCGACTTAGAACCCCACCATTCCGGCACGATGCTCCAAGCCGTCCGGATTAGAGATCATGATGGACCGAGGAGGCGGGAAAGGCGATCGGACTCGGGGGCCTCGACTTGGAACTCCACCGACCTGGCAAGATGCTCCAGGTCGTCCGGGTTGGAGACCTTAGGGGGCGTAACACCCACGAATGCGATAAGGCGGCGAGGGCGACCGGACTCGGTGTTCTCGACTGGATGCTCCAAGCCGTCAAGGTCAGAGTGTAGCGTCCGCCTACGGAAGGAGGCAGGAAATGTGGCCGGACTCGGGGGCCTCGACTTAGAACCACACCGACCCGGCGAGATGCTCCAAGTTGTCCAGGGTCAGATAACTCAGGGGGTGTAACACCCACTGATGGGTGAAGGCGGCGAGGGCGGCCAGACTCGGTGTCCTCGACTGGATGCCCCAAGTCGTCAAGGTCAGAGCATGGTGTCCGCCTGCGGAAGGAGGCAGGGAAGGCGGTCGGGCTCAGTGGCCTCAACCTGGAACCCTACCAAACTGACGAGGTGCTCCAAGCCGCCCGAATCGGAGAAGGCGGGGCAGGCGGTTGGATTCGGTTGCCTTGGCGGATGTTCACTTTTTCTAGCTCAAATTTTAAATACCAATCTTTTTGTTAAAAATCTAATAAATCAACAACTTGGAACTGAGCATTCGAAAATATTAAACTCATTTTGGCTCAACAACTTGAGAGAATTTTCAAAATTTTGTTTTCAACTATAATCTCAGCTCACATTTGGCCCAAACTAAAAGTAGCCACAAAAACTTGAAACAATTCCATACAATCAAACAAGATCAAGCTGAGCATTTAGGGAAGATCTCAACTCATCCGGCTCAACAGATTTAGAGAAGCTTCAAACTTTCCTTTTCAGCTACAATTTTGTCTCAAAAATCTAAAGGTATCAAGATTTGTTTTTGGGACGGGTCATGTTTGATTATGGATGGTCTGCCAAAAAAATAGGCTAATCATTCTTTTGCCACATGGCGACTAACTAGTGGGTCTAGGTTGTTAGAAATAGTGTCAAACGTCCTAATCTGGAAGATTTGGATTTTGTGAAACAACTTACCCCAAATTTTGTGTGTTTTTGGTAAATGTCTCAAAAGTTGAGGTAGTGTGAGACCATAGCCACAACAGTTGTGGTTTTTTGTATTTTCTGTAATTTCTTTGATTAGGAGATTTCGTACCAAAATTAAAATTAACATAGTACAAAACCAAAAACCAGAACTTGAAAGGTTGTTATGCTTTTGCTTGATAGGGTTTACTACTAGGAAATCCATCCATGAATCCATGATAAGAGATTATTTTTTTCCGGATGGGACCTCCTCCATCATAGGCTAGCTTTAGTTGCCTTTTCCATAAATGTTTTTATTAATTTCTTGTCAGGACCCCGATCCTAAGTCACACCGATCTAGCATGTAACACATCATATCACTTTGCGACCTCACGCACGGTATTCCCACGGGTGTCGCCTTACCATGGCCCGGGACCGTTTGCGCCTTTTGTCTCACGTATATGATAGTGTCGCTAGCATCCATATGACAGAGAACCCGGGCCGACATGACTAGTCGTGAACCCAAAGTGGCACTAACCTATGGGAACAGGCATACATGAATCACATCGAGCATGTCGGTCATCAACGTATGAATTCGGGCTGTAGCACTGGGCTAACAGGACTTCGAATATCACCGCGTGACATTTCCCCGAAGGGACAGACATAGGAACGAAGTGAAACACATGCCGGCCAGTCAAGTGTCCAAGCAGTAGTGCTGGGCTAGCAGGACTCCGGTGAACCGGGCTGTAGCGGACTACTATCGCCGTAAGCACGAGACTACATTTCCCCATAAGAGAGGCTACCAAGGATAAACAACTAGGTTGTCGGATCCCACACATAGCAATACAAGTTACACGTCGCATAACATGCAAGTTTGTGCTGTACATCATGGAATCACAACATAACGCAAACTCATATAGATAAAGGCTCTGAAGAGCCACATAGAAATAAATACAAATAGGGGTCACATGACCCATCATTCGAGCATACAAGCAACAAGCGGAAACATTACATGTCCGAGTCTGAGACAACTACAAAATAAAAAGGCTGAGAAGCCTGACTATCTACAAGACCCTCCCAAGGGTACAAGATCGTAGCTGAGGTAACAAGCTACTCGTCGAAGTCCAAGCGGAACTACTAGTAAGACCGAAGTCTCCGCTACAAAACATAAATAAAGCAACGTGAGTACAAAGGTACTCAAAGAAGACTTACATCGAGATCCTATTATACATGCATTAGTATCAAGAAGGTAATGTGGAGTTTAGTTGCAGCAAGCCAGCTTTGACTCTGTGGCTATTCTGTTCTACGACTACCAGAACTTCTTTGAGGTGATATGGCACACATGAGTCCACTAGTCACCACACAATACACTACTATGGATTCATTCCCGTCTCCATACGAGAAGGCCATCCATAGCACTCACACTTGTCTTGAGCATTTTAGAGTATCCACTTCAAGTTGTCTATGTACCACGTAAGCATCCAAGAAGTCCATAACCGCGGACCCGGCTATTCGAATAGATCATGTAAACCCTACAGGGGTGTACTTCTTCACACACGCTCTCACCACTTATCACCATGTACACGTCATGTACCTCGGCAACCTTCAAGCGGAAGCCTGGCGAGGATGTCGGCCACGACCTGACTAACCACACAAGACTCTAATCCAGGTTTATCGCCTATTCGGGTTCCATCCGCAAGGAGATCCGGCCGAGGTGTCGCTCACGGCCCCAAATGATGTGTGCAGGGTTCCCAAGCCCACCTCACCGGATGGATCTACGCTTGGTACACCGTGCCACTTGTGCCTAGTCTGTCCCAAGCCCACCTGGCCGGGTGCCACTTGGTAGACTACTAACACAACCTACAAACACCGTAAACTAGTTGCGACTCTGGGAGAGGTCAAGTTGGTTAATAAGTCGAGAGGGGCACTTAAGCATTCCAATGTGTGGTAGTAGCTAGTCATTGGACAACATACATAGAACTCGGTGCTTAAGGGCGGTTCGGTGAGACAACCCACCATGTACTCCTACATGGCCTCTCACCACGCCTTTACCAAATCGTGTTCACACATTTCACTCTCAGCATCAGAACATAGAACTGTACTCCAATTCATTCCCAATGAATCAGACCTGACACAACTCTAAGCAATAGCAGACATAGCATGGTAGGAATACAACATGGCTCAATCAACTCCTACACATGCTAGTGGGTTTCAACTATTCTTGTGGCAATGACGGGTCATGCGAGAGGAATGGGTTCAACTACCGCATGACACAAAGTAGCAGATGAATCGTTGTTGTCCTAATGCAATAACCGAGAGCAGGAGCGAGAGAGTAGGATTGTATCGGAATGAACAAGGGGGTTTGCTTGCACGGTAAATCAACAAGGGAGGCCTTTGCTTCACGCAATTGGTACTGGAGCGGTCTCCGGAGCAGGACCTATCGAGAAGGAACGGTGCCGGCAATCAATACACAATCATATGCAACAATATGATGCATGAACATGGCATGTAGATGTGATGCTGTTGAGCTAATGCAGCTAGAGTTCATTTGGTTGAAGTCCATTTGAACCAAGAATTCAAATGCAACTCCAAATTAAGCTCTTTATAAATGCCATTTTAGTGTTTCACTTATACAGCAGGTATAAGTTGATTTGTCATGCATGAAACTGGTACAGATGGTTAGATTGCATTTTCTGATAATTTTTCATATATAAATTATTTCAATCTGAGTTACGGTTGAATTTATATGAATTTTTGAAGTTTTGCTAATTTCCTGGAATTTCCTGAATTAAAATAATTCCAGAAAATAAATAATTGCGTCAGCACTGCGTCATGCCTGCGTCAGCAAGTCAACGGTGCTGACCAGGTCAAACCTGACGTGTGGGGTCCACAGGTCAGTGACAAGGGGGTTAAACAGGGGTTAGTTTAATCCTAATTAAAAGATTAGTGGCGTTGGGGCCCACTGTCAGTGTCAGGGAGTTAGATTAGGTGGTGATTAGCTTAAGCTAATCACCTGACGAGCCGGACCCACCTGACAGGCCGGCGCGGTCAAGCGGTCAACCCACCGGCGTTAAGCCGCCCAGCGAGGCCGAACGCAGCGGAGGGCTCGGGACCGCGTCTCCGGTGACCAAAAGGGCCGCGGAGACCATCTCCGAGGAGCGGGTGCTCGCGCGCATCCAGTGGGACACGCGGGAGACCGTGGGGGTGCCGGAGCTCGCCGGAGCGGAGCTCGGGGCGGCGGCCGGAGCACGGTGGCATGCGGGCGCAGCGTTGCGGAGCACGGCAAGGATGCGAGGGCCTCACGGCCTCTGGCGTCACCAGAACACGGTGACGTGGCAGCGGGGTGGCTGGCTCGTGCTCGGCTACCATGGCGCCATGGCGTGGCGAGGAGCTTGCGGGCAGTGGTTGAGCTAGCTAGACGGGGCAAACGAGCCGGGGAGGAGGGGGAAACAAAGTAGAGCTCACGGCGGATCTAGCGAAGGCGTCAGCGAGCTCGGGGAAGCACTGATGCGGCCGGAGCGTGGTCGGCGATCTCGGGCAGCCGGTGACGAAGACGATGGCGATGGCGGCGTTCCAGGGCCTCCCGTGCCGCGTGGCTCGACAGAGAGGTAGCCGGCGATGTGGCGGAGCTTCTGGGCGCAGCGGCAGGTCGAGGGGTGGCGATGGGTCATGGTGGCAGCTGGCGCTCTCCTGCGCTTCGGTGAAGAAAGGGAGAGGGAGCCAGAGGAGGGAGAGGCATGGGAGAGAGGAGTGGGACGGGGATCGGGCGGCGCCGAGAAGAGGCTTCAGCGGGCTGGCAGCGAGGCAGCGGGTGGCGTGGTGGCGCTCTGCCCGCGCTGCTGCCCACACGCCTGGCCTGGGCGCCAGGAGGACGACGGCGGTGGTGGGCTGGGCCGCTGGCCGGGCCAAACCGCCAAGATGCCCGGCTGCATGTAAGTGGCCCGGGTAGGTTTTTCCCTTTTTGTTTTCTTTTCTATTTTTCTGACATTTGTTTGATTTAATTAAAATACTAAATCATTTTATTTTCTTATGCCAATTTTTGTAGGAGCTAGTTATATAATTCCAGAGCTCCTCAGCCACTAGCATAATTATTGGACATATATTATATATATAACATATATATATCCAAAGCAAAATAATTACTGGATTAATCCAAATTCCCAAAATAAATACTTATGAGCTCATTAAAAATATTGGTTTGATTTTTATCTCTGTCCAATATTTTCAGAGAGCAACATGAGCATTTTCTTGGACCTTTTTGGAGCAATTTTTATTTAGGTCATTTCTAAAAATGATTCTGAGGGTTTCACAAATCCCCATTTCAAAATTTAAATGGAATTTAAACATGATGCACAAATGACTAGCTAGTCTAGGTCATACCAGAACTAGGGATGTGACAACTCGCCCCCACTTGAAAAAATCTCGTCCCGAGATTCAGGGGTCGACGGAAAGAAAGCGGGGTACTCCAGTCGAAGACGATCTTCTCGCTCCCAAGTAGCTTCTCTCTCGGAATGATGAGACCACTGAACCTTGAGAAACTTGATGTTCCGACGTCGAGTGACTCGCTCTGCTTGATCAAGAATGCGAACAGGGTACTCTCGATACATGAGGTTATCTTGGAGATCAAGCGTTTCGTGGTCCACTCCACGGATAGGATCCGAGAAACAACGCCTGAGTTGAGAGACGTGGAAGACATCATGCACTCGAGAAAGATGTGGGAGTAGTTCCAACTGGTAGGCAACCCCTCCTCGTTTAGCGAGTATGCGAAAAGTACCAATGTAACGAGGAGCCAACTTGCCCTTGATACCGAAACGATGGGTACCCTTTAGAGGAGTAACCCGAAGGTAAGCCTTGTCGCCAATTTCATAAGCCACTTCCTTATGACGACGGTCATCTTGGCTCTTTTGACGAGATTGGGCTGTTTTCAAATTCTCACGAATGATGCGAACTTGCTCTTACGCCTCTGGATCATGTCCGGTCCAAAGAATTGTCTTTCACGGTTTACGACCAGTTCAAAGGTGTTCGACATCTTCGTCCATAGAGAATCTCAAAATGAGCTTTCTTGAGACTGGATTGATAGCTATTGTTATAAGCAAACTCGGCGTAAGGAAGACATTTTTCCCAATCCATACCGAATGAGATAACGCAAGCTCTGAGCATGTCTTCGAGAATTTGATTGACCCTTTCCACCTGACCACTTGATTGAGGGTGGAAAGCGGTACTGAAGGAAAGATGGGTGCCCATGGCAGTTTGGAAACTCTCCCAGAAATGAGAAGTGAAAAGACTACCACGGTCTGAGTTGATCTCTAGTGGAACACCATGGAGTGAAACTATTCGAGAGATATATAAGTCAGCCGAGCTGACTAGCAGTGATACTCTCTCGAACAGGTAGGAAGTGCGCCACTTTGGAGAGACGATCAATGACTACGAAGATAGCATTATTCCCTTTTTTGGTCCTGGGAAAGCCGGTGATGAAGTCCATACCAACTTTATCCCATTTCCACTCGGGAATAGCTAAAGGCTGAAGGGTGCCAGCAGGCCTCTGATGCTCTGCTTTAACGCGACGACAAACATCGCAGTTAGCAATAAACTGAGCGATTTCTCTCTTCATCCTAGTCCACCAGAACCTCTGACGTAGGTCCTGATACATCTTAGTACTACCGGGATGAATTGTGAGAGGAGATTCATGCGCCTCCTTAAGAATCAATTTCGCAGATGTTGGTTCTTGGGAACCACCAAGCGATTCTCAAAGAAAACAACACCACGATCATCCATAGAGAAACATCCACCAACTCCCTTCTTAATGTTTCTCTTGATGCGGATAACACCCCTATCAAACTTCTGGTCAGAAATGATCTGATCCTCGAGGGTAGGTTTCACCACCAAGGTAGAAAGGAATCCGTGAGGAGCAATGTGAAGGTTAAGCTTACGAATTCCTCATGGAGAAGTGGTTGACCCTGCTGCAACACGAGATTGTTGCAATAGGATTTACGACTTAAGCGCATCAGCCATGACATTGGCTTTGCACGGGGTGTAGGTAATCCCTAGATCATAATCGAGATCAACTCCAACCATCGTCTTTGCCTAAGGTTCAAATCTGGTTGGGTGAAGATATACTTGAGACTCGGTGATCGGTGTAGATCACATAACGTTTACCAAGAAGGTAATGTCGCCAGGTCTTGAGTGCATAGACTACTACCGCAAGCTCTAGATCATGTGTAGGATAATTCTCCTCATGTGGATGCAATCCCGAGATGCATAGGCAATCACATGACGATCTTGCATAAGAATGCAACCTAGTCCCTGTCGTGAGGCGTCGCAGTAGATAACAAAGTCCTTCGTGAAATCCGGTGGCACAAGTATGGGAGCAGAAGTCAGGCGTCTTTTCAGTTCCTAAAAACTGTACTCACACTGTGGGGACCACTCGAACTTTTTATCTTTCTTGAGAAGTTCCGTGAGGGGTTTAGCTACTTTGGAGAAGTTTTCAACAAAGCGGCGACAATAGCTGGCTAGACCAAGGAAACTCCTAACTTGTTTAACTGTTTGGTGGAGTCCAATCAAGAACGGCTGAACTCTCTCGGGATTGACAGCAATGCCCTTACCAGAGATCACGTGGCGAGATAGGTCACTTCGGCAACCAAAATTCACACTTGGAGAACTTGGCATAAAGGCGGTGCTCTCGAGTTTTTCTAACACAAGTCTAAGATGTTCGCATGCTCTTCCTCGTTCTTCGAGTAAATAAGTATATCATCGAGATAAACCACGACGAATTTGTCTAAGTACTCCATGAAGATCGAGTTCATCAAGCGGGAGAAGGTAGCTGGAGCATTGGTTAGACCAAAGGACATGACGGTGTACTCGTACTGGCCATAACGAGTGACAAAGGCTGTCTTGGGGATGTACCCGTTTCGATCTTGATTTGGTGGTATCCTAACCTCAAATCCATTTTGGAGAAGATCGAGGATCCAGCGAGCTGATCATACATGTCGTTGATCCTGGGGAGAGGATACTTGTTCTTTATCGTGACCAAATTAAAGGGACGATAATCTACA
Organism: Aegilops bicornis; assembly: GCA_021605145.1. Lineage (NCBI taxonomy): Eukaryota > Viridiplantae > Streptophyta > Magnoliopsida > Poales > Poaceae > Aegilops > Aegilops bicornis. The sequence continues at coordinate 128,486,476 of CM038671.1, forward strand.
AACATCCGGTCCGTACAATCATTATTCTTGACGAAGAGGACGTGGCAAGCCCAAGTAGAAGAACTAGGACGGATGAAACCCTTTTGCAAGGACTCATCAAGTTGTTTCTTTAGCGCGGCTAGTTCTAAGGGTGCCATCTTGTAAGGTCTCCTAGAAATTGGAGCGGTTCCTGGAATAAGGTCTATGACGAACTCTACATCTCTGTCAGGTGGAACACCTGGCAGTTCCTCTGAAAGACATCCGGAAAGTCACGGACTATCGGGATATCTTCAAGGTCTGGAAGAGGGCTGGCATTAAGAGAATAAAGTTGACGCTTTGCAACTCTAGTGGAGACAGTGACTATCTTGCCAGATGGGTGTGTAAGCTGAGCAGACCTGGTGTAACAATCAATCTTGGCATGATGAGCTGTCATCGATCCATACCCAAGATGATGTTAATATCTCAAGACTTGAGGGCTATAAGTGAGGCAAGGAATACAAGTGCATCAACAAGGATTTCGTTACTATGGCTTACACAAGATGTTTGCCATTTGGATCCGTGGAGTTTGAATGAGTAGCGGGAGGGCATATCACAAAATGACATATCGTGCAAGCGGGCATAGCTTTGAAATGAAGGAATGAGATGCTCCAAGATCGAATGTAACCGTTCTTTGGATGACAGTTGACAAGGAGTGTACCAAGAACGACATCTGGATCATCATGAGCGTCTTTAGCTGAGACGTGATGCACACGTCCATGTTCAGTGGGAGCTGACTTGGCATTGATCATCTTGCGCGATGGCTTACTACCACGGCCAACAGACTTCTCGGGCCGGGGTGGGGCAACTCTGGTCAGAGTACAAATACGGGCAATGTGGCCTGGCTCTCCACACTTGTAACAAATCTTGGAGGTAGGACATGGACCCGTATTGGCAGGTGGTCCACCAATAGGCCTGGGTGGTGCATATAAGTGAACCGGGTGAGGTGCCACATAAGATGGCGTCGGTGTATATCCAGGAGGAAGAGCGGAGTTTGGAACCCAAATCCAGCGCTTCATGAGCCCGAACCGGAAGAAGATCCCAACTCAGGTGTGCTTACGAGACTCCTCGTAAGTGAGCCGAGCTGTCTCGTGTTAATGGCCTTGTTCACAAGAGCACGGAATGTATTGCAATGGTGCAAGTGGAGATCACGACGCAACTTGGGGTTGAGACCCTTCCGGAACCTAGCCTGCTTCTTAGCGTCCGTGGACACCTCTTCTGTAGCATAGCGGGCAAGGTTCTCAAACTCTCTGCTGTAAGCATCAACAGCCAACTTACCCTGGATGAAACTACAGAACTCTTCTCTCTTGCGATCGATGAGGGCTTCAGGAATGTGATGCTCGCGAAAAGCCTCAGTGAAATCTCTCCAGGTTGGAATCTGGCCAGCTGGAAGCATAGCCTCATAGTTCTGCCACCAAAGACTAGCATGACCTTCCAGGTGGTATGCAGCATAGGTGACCTTGTCACTTTCAGCTACGTTCGCAGAACGGAGCTTGCGTGTGATACTACGGAGCCAGTCATCTGCATCGAGTGGCTCGATGGAATGATGAAAGGTAGGTGGGTGCAAGCGAATGAAGTCATGAATGGTTGCAGACCCTTTGAACTGTTGTGTGGTGTTCTCCTCGATACGTGCCAACAAGCGGTTAGACTCACGCTTGTTCCTCTCCATCTCTAACATAAACTCGCCAATGAAGGCTGGTCGGGAGGATCCTCATCCCTACCATCTCCGTGGTTACGGCTACGAGCAGCAGTAACTTCGCTTAAGCGATGACATCCTCGAGAAAGCGAAACCAAGGACGGAATCAACATCACTACATCTTGAAAAATGTAGGACACAGAAATTAGTAACTCTCGAACTCCCCGGGCAATTCCGGCAGCATAACGGCGATAAAATGCTCAAAATGAGACATCCCGCTAAAATGGGGTAGTACAACAACTCAACATCACCACTCAAGGTTATGAGATATTACTAAACAGGCTACACCGAAGGTACTCGAAAACTGGGGTATGACTCTGATCAACCAATCCTAAGAGACTACGGAGTAGTAACACGTGATCCTGATAGACGTAAGAGAAAGCCTAGTTCCTTAACCCCGTCGGAAAGATAGGACGACTCAGATCAGAAGGCCATGAGGTAAAGGAGTAAAAAGAGCCTTACGTTCCCTTCCACAAGCAATTCCCCTACATAACTAAAGCATTTCTAGACTCAACTTCGACCAGGTTGGCTTGGAAATCCTACAGTGATCAAAGGCTCGATACCAAAGCTGTCGGGACCCGATCCTAAGTCACACCGAACTAGCATGTAACACATCATATCACTTTGCGACCTCACGCACGGTATTCCCACGGTGTCGCCTTACCATGGCCGGGACCGTTGGCGCCTTTTGGCTCACGTATATGATAGTGTCTCTAGCATCCATCTGAAAGATAACCCGGGCCGACATGACTAGTCATGAACCCAAAGTGGCACTAACCTATGGGAACAGGCATACATGAATCACATCGAGCATGTCGGTCATCAACGTATGAATTCGGGCTGTAGCACTGGGCTAACAGGACTCCGAATATCACCGCGTGACATTTCCCCGAAGGGACAGACATAGAAGCGAAGTGAAAGACATGCCGGCCGATCAAGTGTCCAAGCGGTAGTCTTTGGGCTAGCAGGACTCTGGTGAACCGGGCTGTAGCGGACTAATATCGCTCAGAAGCACGAGACTACATTTCCCCATAAGAGAGGCTACCAAGGATAAACAACTAGGTTGTCGGATCCCACACATAACAATACAAGTTACACGTACGCATAACATGCAAGTATGCGTTGTACAACATGGCATCACAACATAACGCAAACTCATATAGATAAAGGCTCAGAAGAGCCACATAGCAATAAATACAAACAGGGGTCACATGACCCATCATTGAAAGCATACAAGCAACAAGCGGAAGCATTACATGTCCGAGTACAGACAACTACAAAAGAAAAAGGCTGAGAAGCCTCGACTATCTACAAGACCCTCCCAAGGGTACAAGATCGTGGCTGAGGTAACAAGCTACTCGTCGAAGTCCAAGCGGAACTACTAGTAAGACCGAAGTCTCCGCCGCAAAACATAAATAAAGCAACGTGAGTACAAAGGTACTCAGCAAGACTTACATCAGATCCTATTATACATGCATTAGTATCAAGAAGGTAATGTGGAGTTTAGTTGCGACAAGCCAGCTTTGACTACTGTGGCTATCCTGTTCTCGACTACGAGAACTTCTTTGAGGTGATATGGCGCTACGCAGTCCACTAGTCACCACACAATACACTACTATGGATTCATTCCCGTCTCCATACGAGAAGGCCATCCATAGCACTCACACTTGTCTTGAGCATTTTAGAGTATCCACTTCAAGTTGTCTATGTACCACGTAAGCATCCAAGAAGTCCATAACCGCGGACTCGGCTATTCGAATAGATCATGTTAACCCTGCAGGGGTGTACTTCTTCACACACACTCTCACCACTTATCACCATGTACACGTCATGTACCTCGGCAACCTTCAAGCGGAAGCCTGGCGAGGATGTCGGCCACGACCTGACTAACCACACAAGACTCTAATCCAGGTTTATCGCCTATTCGGGTTCCATCCGCAAGGAGATCCGGCCGGGGTGTCGCTCACGGCCCCAAATGATGTGTGCAGGGATCCCAAGCCCACCTCACGGATGGATCTACGCTTGGTACACCATGCCACTTGTGCCTAGTCTGTCCCAAGCCCACTGGCCGGGTGCCACTTGGTAGACTACTAACACTACCTACAAACACCGAAACTAGTTGCGACTCACAGACGGAGGTCAAGTTGGTTAATAAGTCGAGAGGGCACTTAAGCATTCCAATGTGTGGTAGTAGCTAGTCATTGGACAACATACATAGAACTTCGGTGCTTAAGGGCGGTTCCGGTGAGACAACCCACCATGTACTCCTACATGGCCTCTCACCGCTGCCTTTACCAAATCGTGTTCACACATTTCACTCTCAGCATCAGAACATAGAACTGTACTCCAATTCATTCCCAATGAATCAGACCTGACACAACTCTAAGCAATAGCAGGTATAGCATGGTAGGAACGCAACATGGCTCAATCAACTCCTACACATGCTAGAGGGTTTTCAACTATTCTTGTGGCAATGACAGGTCATGCAGAGGAATGGGTTCAACTACCGCAGCACAAAGTAGCAGATGAATCGTTGTTGTCCTAATGCAATAGCGAGAGCAGGAGGCGAGAGAGTAGGATTGTATCGAAATGAACAAGGGGTTTGCTTGCTCGGTAAATCAACAAGGGAGGCACTTTGCTTCACTGACAGTACTTGGAGCGGTCTCCGGAGCAGGACCTATCGAGAAGGAACGGTGCCGACAATCAATACACAATCATATGCAACAATATGATGCATGAACATGGCATGTAGATGTGATGCTATTGAGCTAATGCAGCTAGAGTTCATTTGGTTGAAGTCCATTTGAACCAAGAATTCAAATGCAACTCCAAATTAAGCTCTTTATAAATGCCATTTTAGTGTTTCACTTATACAGCAGGTATAAGTTGACTTGTCATGCATGAAACTGGTACAGATGGTTAGATTGCATTTTTCTGATAATTTTTCATATATAAATTATTTCAATCTGAGTTACGGTTGAATTTATATGAATTTTTGAAGTTTTGCTAATTTCCTGGAATTTCCTGAATTAAAATAATTCCAGAAAATAAATAATTGCGTCCAAGATCGTCATGCCTGCGCCAGCAAGTCAGCAGTGCTGACCAGGTCAAACTGACGTGTGGGGTCCACACGTCGATGTGGGTTAAACAGGGTTAGTTTAATCCTAATTAAAAGATTAGTGGCGCTGGGGCCCACTGTCAGTGTCAGGGAGTTAGATTAGGTGGTGATTAGCTTAAGCTAATCACCTGACGAGCCGGACCCACCTGACAGGCCGGCGCGGTCAAGCGGTCAACCCCACCGGCGTTAAGCCGCCGGCGAGGCCGAACGCGGCGGAGGGGCTCGGGACCGCGTCTCCGGCGACCAAAAGGGCCGCGGAGACCATCTCCGAGGAGCGGGTGCTCGCGCGCATCCAGTGGGACACGCGGGAGACCGTGGGGGTGCCGGAGCTCGCCGGAGCGGAGCTCGGGGCGGCAGCCGGAGCACGGTCGCGTGTGGGCGCAGCGTTGCGGAGCACGGCATCGATGCGAGGGCCTCACAGACCTCCTGGCGTCACCAGAACACGGTGACGCGCGCTGGGTGGCTGCTCGGGCTCGCCACCGTGGCGCCATGGCCGGGCGGCGAGGAGCTTGCGGCGCGGTGGTTGAGCTAGCTAGACGGGCAAACGAGCCGGGAGGAGAAACGGCAGTAGAGCTCACGGCGGATCCAAATACAAGGCCACGAGCTTCGGGGAAGCAATCGATGGCCGGAGCGTCGTCGGCGATCTCGGGCAGCCGGTGACGAAGACGATGGCGATGGCAGCGTTCCAGGGCCTCCCGCGTCGCGTGGCTCGACAGAGAGGTAGTCGGCGATGTGGCGGAGCTTCTGGGCGCAGCGGCAGGTCAAGGGGTGGCCGGTGGCGGTGTGGCAGCAATGGCGCCTCTCAAGGCTTCGGTGAAGAAAGGAGAGGGAGCGAGGAGGGAGAGGCATGGGAGAGAGGGAGTGGGACCAGGGGATCGGGCGGCTTAGAAGAGGCTTCGCCGCTACCGGGCAGTGAGGCAGGCAAAGCGAGCCGGGTGGTGTGGCGCTCTGCCCGTCTGCCGTGGCCACACGCCTGGCCGACTGGCGCCAGGAGGACGACGGCGGTGGTGGGCTGGGCCGGCCTGCTCGGCTGCACAGGTAAGTGGCCCGGGTAGGTTTTTCCCTTTTTGTTTTCTTTTCTATTTTTCTGACATTTGTTTGATTTAATTAAAATACTAAATCATTTTATTTTCTTATGCCAATTTTTGTAGGAGCTAGTTATATAATTCCAGAGCTCCTCAGCCACTAGCATAATTATTGGACATATATTATATATATAACATATATATATCCAAAGCAAAATAATTACTGGATTAATCCAAATTCCCAAAATAAATACTTATGAGCTCATTAAAAAATATTGGTTTGATTTTTATCTCTGTCCAATATTTTCAGAGAGCAACATGAGCATTTTCTTGGACCCTTTTGGAGCACTTTTTATTTAGGTCATTTCTAAAAATGATTCTGAGGGTTTCACAAATCCCCATTTCAAAATTTAAATGGAATTTAAACATGATGCACAAATGACTAGCTAGTCTAGGTCCTACCAGAACTAGGGATGTGACATTTCTAGACCTGTTGGCTGTGTTCATTTTGTTATATTTTTGACAAGCGGAATATATTAATAGCGTAAATATACCAATTACACCCGGCCTCTATACTAACAAGATATCCAAAAGCATCAAGGATACCCGTAGCCAAAAAAGAAAATAAAAAGAACAAAAGAAAGAAAAAAGACCCCGCCACGGTGAACAATCACTAGCAGCAGCAGCACTCTAACCACTACCAAAGACAACACTCAGAATACAAAAGAGGTTCTCCAAAAGCAACGCCTTCAAGGATTGGGCTTTCATCCTAGAGAAAGTCCGAGTTCACCCAAAACAATGCTTTCAACAAGGTCATTGTCAGGTACAACCAATAAAGGTCAGGCCTTGAGTTTTCATTTTGAATAGAGACTCGGTACTCGAGGAGCACCACAAAAAATGTAGTCCTCCAGTGCTGCCGCCCTCGCTTGCCGAGCCGCTCAAACAAGTCAGCATACACCTGGCACACAATCTTCATCGCATCAAATATATCCTTCCACCAAAACTTAAGACCTCCTAGTAAGGTTGTAGCAGCTCGATATAACAACCCGAATAAAATTGTACTTTGTCGAAAAACTAGGAAACCGAAGCGAAGCACCGTGCAGGCCCGGCCCTGATGGGGGGGCAGGGGGGGCGGCCGCCCCGGGCCCCCAAAAACGAGGGGCCCCCCAAATCTGCCTGTTAATACAACTGGGCCTGTGCTAATACAGTTTGTAAAATGTTATAACTGGGCCTACGTTACCTGCACTGATTACGTTTTGGAGAGGTCGATCCACCAGAGAGCGAGAGCAGATTGTGCGGAGTAATCTGGGGGCAGTGATTTCGTCGGTTTACATCACGCACGATGGCAATTGCCTGCAGGTTGTTCGCCTTCTTTTTCGCCGATCGCCTCAAAACCTCATCACCGACAGGTTGCGGCGGCCGCATGGCAGCGGATTGCGGAAGCGAGACAACCACGCCTCACCATGGCACCGCCGCTGCAGCAGCTCCAGCCTACGCCTCATCACCGCCGCCGATGTGAAAGGTGTCCTATATCTTAACGATTTTGCCGTAACTTATGTCCCAGCTTTTTTGCTCCCTATACCTACGCCTCATCAAGGCTTGAAGGGTCTGTACGGGGCTGCGTTTACTGGGCTGCTTGCCGGACTGCCGAATCCAGGTATGCACATACCCTGTAGAACTCTCGATGCAATGAAATTTATGTACAGCTTATAGATTTGTTCATCTTAGCCGAGTAAAATTGTTTGATGAAAGGCAGTTTTTGCGTGTACTTGCAATATGAAATTACATTCACTTCTATCATAAAAAAATACATACACTTCTTTTTCTTGAAAACCATCAAAGAAATGTCAAAACACAGCACAATATATAAGTACGTGGTTGATTTTGTCGGATTAATTAGGAATAGTTGAAGCACCCGCAAATGAGAAAGGCATGACAATGCTAATAAGCAAACGAATGTACACAGAGTAATTAATCGATAATCATTCCTATTGCATGTTTTAGTACTCCCTCCATTTCAAAATATAGTGCGCGCGCTTTCTGAGGTTTAATTTTGACCATAAATTGAGCCAGCGAGACCATTCTGGCGGGGAGAAAAAAAATTATATAATTGAAAATCTTTTTTTAATATGAATTCACTGGTATAACTTTTGCTCTCGCCACAGTCGGTCTCGTTGGTTAAATTTATGGTCAAAGTTGAAGCATGGGAATAGAGAAAGCACTATATTTTGGAACGGAGAGTATGTTGTACAGTCAAAAACTTGAAGTTTCACAAAGTTTATACCGAAAGTAGCTTTTGAAAGTTAAAGGGGCCCCGAGTTTTAGTTTCGCCCCTGGCCCCTAAAATCTCAGGACCGGCCCTGGCACCGTGTATGTATCAGTAGGTGACCTATGATCGACCACTCATGGAGCTACTGTTGCACTAGTGTGCATGCATGCGTGCGTGCGACCAGTACACGACGCATATGCGGCCACGGAGAATGAACATGCGTACAAGTGTACAACGCATCTTGGTGTCATTACAAAGGGCTGATGATGATTAGTTTAGTGTGAGGGGTCAGGCTGTCACATGCTAACTGTTGGATGCTGATGGCGTGCAGCAGCATGGCGCGCCTGCCGCCCACAACAAGTCCCCTTTCGATCGAAGTATCCTTGCCCCTTCCCATCCTCATTTATTTTCCTTGTTCAATTAGCAACCAAGAAACATATATAGTTTATGACCATCTAGATGTTCATTTGATCATTTCTACCAGCAGCATTGCTGGGTCGCAACACGGTCCTTCATCAGAAAGAAAAGGGTCTGATAAAAACACATATTTGCAAGTGGCAGTTTCACCGTTAGAGATGCTCGAGGTGTTCTGACGCAAGTTGTGCATGTACTGCGATCTGATCCGGCCAAGAAGAATCTTGTGGCGCGGCTAAATCTTTGACGAACTTGATGCCGTCAAACCGCTGAATTAGCCGATCGAGGCGGGGCGACGCAAGTTGCATTAGGATATGATAACGCTCCACTCTTCTCCCAGACTGCAACTTGCGGCAGATTGCTGTTAACGGATCATGTGATCATGTGAAAAGGTTGTACCACTGATCAATGGATTAATCATCGGCGTCGTCGTCGTCATCATCGTCGTCGTCTCCCGCTGCTGCTTTGGATACCTTAAACCTGCTGGCCTGCACGTTGGCTCGCAATCATTCGGCAGCCGCGCGCCTCCCCACCTGATGCGTCTTCGCTTTTTTCCTTTGGGTCCACTGCCTGATGCATCTTCGGAGATCCATCGCCGCTCTTTCTCCTGAACTAATTCAAAGATAAAGACGCCAGCCTTTTGACCGGTATTAGTAGCAATCTGAGTCATGCTAACCTGTGCTCTGTACGGATTTTAAATTTCTTTTTGCAAATTATTGAAAATGATGATGAAGCAAAAGATAACAATTTCAGTTTCTGAAGCTACGGAGTTCTGGTTCATCTGCATTGTTGTTCAGAAACCACAGGTGATCCAGGTTACCAGCTTCTGAATTGTATAGTTAGTTAGTTAATACCCCTTTGTAAACTAATATAAGATCGTTTAGATCACTAATAATGAGTCGTCCTATAAGGTATGATGTTTTTTGACACCGTGTCAAAAAACATCTTACATTATGGGATGGAGAGAGTACTAAAGTACATCTAGATGTGCCATAAGTATTACACATTTGAGTCCTATGTCATTGATCTTACATTCAGATTCGTGTTGATACTTTCTTTTTCTTTTTTCTTTTTTCTCTTTATGCTTGATTCACTCACTTAGAGCACATCTAGATGTGCCCTAGACACATCCTTTCTTTTTTTAGAGAAAAGGCGATAGCCCGACTTTATAGATAAAGCCACCAGCCAGAGTCACAACCACCACACAGCAACACACAGTTAGCAGAAACAACAAAGAAGTCTGAGTACAAGGCATCCAGCCTATCATGGCGCGCAGGCCAGTCAAACGAGCAGCCAAACCACTAAGAAGCCGTCCTCCTGGAACGCCGCGTAAGAGAAGAAGCCGTAGATTTCATTCTGAATAGCATATCGTCGAAAGCTTCAAGGTCCCCTTCCTTAGTCAATGATCTCCACTGCTGCAAAAGGACATTGGTTTTAAATAAGCAACTGACTGGGTTAGCCGGAAAAATATGTTCAATAGTGAACTTGTTCGTAGTGGTCCAAAGCGTCCAACAAATCGCAGCCCAACCCACCAAGAACACCCGCTTAGGCCGGCCAGCAAGAGAGTTAATACATGGCCGAAGATCCTCAAAAGAGGACGGGTTCCAATTGACACGAAGCCAAAGTCTAATGCAACTCCAAATGAATTTAGCCAGAGAGCACTGGAAAAAGATATGCTTGGTATTCTCTAGGGCACCGCACAACTGGCAACTGTCAGAGCCCGGCCCGTTCCTCTTCTTAATCTGGTCAGCCGCTGGAAGTTTTCGACGGAGAGCTTGCCAAAGAAAGATTTTGATCTTAGAAGGGATACGGGCAGACCAAATGTATTTGAACTTGTTCGAACGACCACCATTGATGAGTCTCGAATACGCCGACTTAACAGAAAAACGCCCCAAGGGAGAGTGGGGCCACACAACGGAGTCCTCTTCCTCCGAGAGCAGGGGGAAGCAGGCAGTAAGGCGTTGCCAATCTTCCAACTCCACAGGAGAAAGAGAACGCCGAAAATCTAGAACCCAACCCTGAGCCGAGAGCTCAAAGATGGAGATCTCGGGATTAACACAAAAGGAAAACAGAATCGGGTAAGCCACCGCAAGCGTGGTGTCCCCCACCCACCAGTCTAACCAGAAACGAGTAGATTTACCATCGCGAACAACGAATTTCACAAGGGACCGGAAAATCGGTCTAACACTAACCAGCTGACGCCAAAATTGAGAGCCACCAGAAGAGGAAGCGAACATAGGGCTCGAGGAGGGGAAATATTTAGCTTTGAGAATGTTGAGCCAAGCAGGACGATCCTCAAGGGTCAAAATCTTCCACCACCATTTTAACAAGAGGCATTTATTCATGATTCTGGTATTAAGGATGCCAAGGCCGCCCATGTTCTTAGGTATACAAATGAGATCCCATTTAACCATCATATATTTGCGTTTATTATCGGACGAATTCCAGTAAAATGCACCCCTGTGCTTATCGAAGCCCGAGTGAATCCCATCGGTGAGGAGGTAGAAGCCCATAAGAAACATCGGGAGAGAGGAGAGGTAGGAATTGGTAAGGGCAACCTTGCCCGCCTGCGAATTATAACGGCCTCGCCACGGCAGAACTCTATTACCCACTTTAGTCACCGTCGGGGCAAAATCTTTAGCCAAAAGCTTAAGAGGGGAGATAGGTAGACCCAAGTATTTGAGGGGAAAAGATCCGAGAGAGCAATTCAAAAGGTGGGCCACCCGCTGCGCTTCCGAGACAGGTACCCCAGTAACAATGACCTCACTCTTAGAGAAGTTGATTTTAAGGCCCGACAAAGCTTCAAAGCAGAGAAGAAGAACAGATTCGTGATGGAATTGTCATAAAGTTCAACCATAATGATAGTATCGTCCGCATATTGTAAGTGGGAGATGCCATTAGGAATGAGGTGAGAGCTAACTGGCGAGATGTGACCGGCCGCCACAGCCCGTGACAAAACGTGAGATAAAGCATCGGCTACAAAGTTGAAAAGCAAGGGAGACGCCGGATCGCCTTGTCTCAACCCCCTACCATTCGCAAAGAAATTACTGGTCTGGCCATTGACAGCCACCGCCGTGTGGCCCCCAGTGACAAGTTGCATCAGACGGTGAACCACCGAACCATCGAAGCCCTTGGCCAGCAAAACTTGGCGAAGAAAGGACCAGCGCTGCGAGTCATACGCCTTTTCAAAATCAAGCTTAAGGACCACAGCCTTGGTGTTCTTACAATGGAGGTCATGAATTACCTCGTGTAAGCAAAGCACCCCGTCCAAGATGAATCTCCCCTTAATAAAAGAAGATTGGAAAGGGCTAATGACCCGATGGGCGATCGGGGAAACCCTAGTAGCCATGCCCTTGGCGGGGATCTTAGCAAAATTGTTAATCAGGGCAATGGGCCTAAATTGGGAGATCAAATCCGCGCCTTTGACTTTAGGGATGAGGGTGAGAACTGCATAGTTGAGCCTCGAAATGTCAATAGTCCCCAACCAAAACCCTTGAGAAATAGCCATAATTAGACCTTTTAGCTGAGGCCAAAATTGCCGGAAAAAAGGGATGGAAAAGCCGTCAGGACCAGAAGCCGCATTAGCGTTGGCCGAACGTATCGTCTCAAAAGTTTCCTCTTCCGTGGGAGGGATTAGCAAACTGAGATTATCAGCATTCGAAAGTTGCTCAAGAGGGGACCAGAAGGACGGAGCCAGCCTAAAGCCACACTCAGGTTTAGCCGCTAGAAGGGTAGAGAAGAAAGAGACCACATGCCGCATAATCACCGGAGGGTCAGAAACCCTGACACCCTCAATAATAAGACTATCAATAATACACCTCCGACGCCTTCCGTTAGCAATAGCAAAGAAGTAAGATGTGGGCGAGTCACCCTTCAAGGTCCAATTAATAGTGCCACGTTGTTTCCAGTACACTTCCTCCTGTCTATGAAAGCCCAACAGCACCTCTTCTAGACCATACCGAATTTGCCATTCATTTGCAGAAAGCCCAGAAATATCTGCGCGTTCGTCCAGGACGCCAATTTGAGCCATCAACCTGACTTTGTCACGCCTTGACTCAGCGTAATGGTTTTTGGCCCAACCTCTAAGGAATCTACGAAGGAAATAAGAGCATTGATGCCAGTCATCCATCGGGCCAAAAGAACGGCGAGAAGAAGATAGGAAAGACATAATCTTTTGTGCCACCAACTCATTGAAACCCTCCACTTGAAGCCAAGAAGCATCAAACTGAAACCGCGAGGAACCCACAGGGTGTGTGCCGTCATCAAGAATGAGGGGGGTGTGGTCCGAGCCAACGCAGGAAAGGGCTCTAAGACTGGCTGAGGGGAGAACAGAATCCCACCTCGGGTAAACAAAAACCCTATCGAGAACGGAACGGATGGGGGGAGTTTGATGGTTAGACCACGTGAAGCGGGCTCCGACCCTAGGGATCTCACGAATAGCCGTGTCCCTAATGAAAGCATTGAAAGCATCAGCTAGAGGCCAAGAAAAGTTAGCCGAGCTCTTGTTAGAAGGGAAACGGAGCATGTTAAAGTCGCCCCCGATCAAAAGGGGAAGCTGGCAAGAATCAATTTTAATACTAATCTCGTCCAAAAAAAGCATAAGACATCGCGTGGTCAGCCGGACCATAAACCACCATGATTTCCACCAAAGAATTAAGAGAACGAAGGGAAACCACCATGCTAGCCCAGAAAATGCCATGATCGAATGCCACAAAATCGAAGGTATCCTTTTTGGAACCAAGCAGAAAACCACCCGAATGCCCAAACGGGGCCACAAAATTCCAATGAAATCTGTCTATCCCTGCAATAGCCGATAATTCGCTCACGGAAAAGGAAGATTTGATAGTCTCGACAAGGCCAATAAAATCCACGTTTTCAGACCGAACCAGATCTTTAAGTTGGTCCCTGCGCCCCCTAGCGCAGAAACCTCTAATGTTCCAGAATAATGCCTTCATCTATAGGACAAGTTTTTGATACGAAGACTCGACCTGCTCGGCACCAAGCAGGGTTTTGCACGCTTCCCTGCCCCACGTTTAGATACCACCGGGGGCTTGACACCTGTCATCACCCCCCTCGGCCCCACCAGCCACAACCAGTGGGGCACCCGAACCGGCCCCAGTCTCCTTGGCTTTAGCAATATCTGCCTGGGCAATTTCATTAGCCCTAATAATACCAAGAATAGACGAGGGAGAACCCAAGCTAGAATCTAAGCAAATACCCACATCGTCTAAAATTTTGAGCAAATGATCATCAGATTGAGAAGGGAGAACTAAACGCACAGGAGAGGAAACCGAGGGAGGAGAGGGGGAGGAGACTGGAAACGAACCTGAAGGAGGCAGATCCCGAGCCGCAGCACGCCGAGCAGCCCGATCGGCCACCCGCTCACCACTGTTGGCGACGCGGCCGCTCTTGCGAGCCGTGGAGGCGGGCGAGCGCAACGGCACCGGGCGAGCACGACTGGGGGGCGCCGCAGCAGAGGACGGGCCCGAGGCCATACCCAGATCAGCTTCGAGCCTACGACAGAGCCCAGCCGCAGACTGCCTCGAGTCACCAGAAGCACGGCTCTTGGCGGAGTATTTCTTGACAGAGGATTTCTTCTTCTTCTTAGACACAGCAGGCCGGTAGGAAGATCTTCAATGCCAGACAAGGAGGGGGAAGCGGGACGGGCGGGGAGATTGGAGCACACCGCAGAGAATGGCGTGCCCTTAGCCCCACCAGAAGCCGCACCCCCACCTCCCTCAACACGCCCCGAATCCTGGGCCCCCCCTGCCAGCAGGCGCATTCTCCTTAAGCATCTCCTGATCTTCGGGGGAAAGACCATCCCACTCCGATTGGGTGAAACGAGGATCAGTCCCATGCATGGAGTCGTCGGGGCATCCATCCCCATCTTGACTCTTGTCGCCATTGCCAGAGGCTGGGGGCGGGGGAGGAGGAGGAGGAGGAGACGCCGGGCCCAAGGCCCCCTCCACCCTCACCCGGAGCCGAAAGCCACCAGCCGCAGGGAAGACATCAATGGCGCCGCGAATGCATAGGGGGTCAACACACCAGACCCGAACCCGGGCCGGCCCCAGGATGGCCAGCGAATCTTGGTCCACTTCGATTAGTTTCCCGATGAGAACCCCAAAAGCCATGAGAAACGTCGTGGTGCGCATGTTAGGAGGAACATCTTCGACCAACACCCAAACATCAGACAGAGAGGAAATCGCCTTAGACCCATTAGAAGCAGCTTTGACCGAGACCACAAGTTGGTTCAGAGGCAGCGTGAAGCTAGTGCAAGAGGAAATCATACGGAGGCTCTCTTTGGAAGGAAAAGTCGCAGCAAAATCAAACTCAGAAAATTGGCGGATTTGCCAATCCCAACCACCCTCATCCCACAGCTGAAGTTCGTCAAGAAGGATCTGGGAGGAGATGCGTTTGGCCTGGACGATGATGATGCCAACATTGGATAGCGACGGGATAGGGGCAGCCTCCGGGATCCCCTTATCTAAAGCAAAGAAAGAACAACCAGGGAGGCCGGTGCCATAGTGAACAAACGCGGGCGGCTTGACACGGTTCTGACAGTCCACCGTAAGGTGGCCGTCTTCCCTACAGATGAGGCGGAAGGGAGGATTCTCACACCGAGATTGGAAATGGTCGGGGCGGTGACACGCAAAATAGGTAAGGATGGGGTTGGAGACTTGGGATTGGGGGGGGGGGGGGATGCGACCAGAGCCACGAGGAGGAGGAGGGAGGATACCATCGCCAGACATAGCGGGCCCGGAACCGGAGCCCCGCCCCGCAGCGAGACCGACAGGGCGACGAGTCGGGGCTCCCGACGCGCCACGGGAACAGCGCGACGGCCCACCTCAGCCACCGCCGGAGCCTGCACCGGAGCTCCGCCTGGAAGCAAGACACCAATGGAGGAGACGCCTGAAGACCCGACGAGCCCGCCAGACTGGCCGCCGCCGCCAGCTCCCAGGGATCAACCGCAGCCAAAGGAGCACCAGACACGGGGGAGGGGGGGAGGAGCCGACGGGCCCGAGCCAGACGCGCGAGGAGACACACCAGCCGACGCTGCCGCCGACCCCGACTCCGGGGCGAGCGAGGCCTGCAGCTTCGCGCGGAGGGCCGCCTCGTACTCCAGATTCGCAGCCGCGTCGCCGGAGCCATCACGCCCCGCTTACGCCCGGAGACCGCCTCCGGAGGAAGCACGAGAGCGGTCATTCGCAGCCACCGCCGCAAAGGAGAGGGAGAGGGGAGGGGGGAGCAGATCTAACAAAGCGGCGGATGGGAAGACGGTGACGAGATAGATTTGAGGAGGAGGTCGAAAACCCTAGAAATGGGGGAACCGCACCCCGCCGCACCCATAAGTACCCAGACCGAGCCAGGCCCGGCTCGATGCAGGTACTCATAGGAGGGGTGGGCTGGACCTGGGCCACCCGCGGCCTAGAGACCGAAGACGGGAGGGAGGGGGGAAATCAGAAAAGGACTCCAAAGCCAAACCTGGAACCGGCCCACCAGGGCCCGCGCCACAGGCGGGGGAACCAGCGCCGCCCCCGAACCCAGATCTAGGGTTGGCCCCAGCGCCGACACCGCCGGAGCGACGGAGCCCGCCACCGCGGTGGGGCAAGCAAGGGAGCCCGCCAGGGAGCAAGACGCCAGCGACGGAGCATCCCCCACCGCCCCAACGGGCAACAGCGAGGACGAGGCAGGGGAACGACACGAAGCACGCCGACAACCACGCGAAACTCTACACCATCCATCCACATCCACGGCAGGCCCGACGGCCCGCTTCTGCGAACTTCCACCGCGACCACCATAGGGAACCGCACACCGAGACGAGGCGGGGAGGGGGAGAAGAAGCCTCAGATTCCGACCCGGAGCCATCTGAATCAAGCGCCCAAAACTTGTTAACCCGGAGAGGGGCGGTGGGGCGAGAGCGAGGGGGGAGGCCAGAGAGGAGAGGGGAGCGGCACGCGACGCCGGAACAGAGCCTAGAGGGGTCTGCAGGGGGAGGGAGGAGGGGAGGACGCACAGAGCAGGGACGCCGCCGGGATGGAGCCGGGGGAAGGCGACGCCACGAGGGGAAGGGGGGAGCGGGGGGGAGAGGGGAGCCATAGTGCCGACCACCATCAAGGAATCCTTTGATAATAACACAATATAAAGCAGGGACCATGCATGTTTAACCTGTCGAAGCTGATCACAGCGGCCCAAGGAAATCACCAGCCATCGTCGCGAGGAGCCGGAACTGGCGATCTGCTTCCATCCAGCAGAACCCCATGACCTTGAAGCGCACGATGGTGTACTTCTCTAGCTTCGAGTAGTCCTTGACACATCCTTTCTTCTTTTCAGATAAGGAGTAGTGACTCTGCAAAAAAGAAAGAAAGATAAGAAGTAGTGACCAAACGATTGTGTAGTCTGGGCCAGATGTGAACAGTTGGCGAGTCCAAGCCGACAGGCAGGACGACAGGAGGAGTACGTAGGATAGGATCAGCTCATCGTTCATACAGCTGCATTTTTCTTCTCTCTCAGTTAAGGGCCGGCTGGCTGCCGCACAGCCACAGCTCATGGAGGAGACGTTAGATTACGTGACAACAAACAGCCAAAATAATGGCGGCTTGAGCCAGTCCACATTCGTTTGACTTGGTTAGTTGGTTTGCTCTGTTCGTACTCCAGCTCTCCTTCTCGTTGTACTTGTCGCCGGTCTCGAGGCTTCAACGTCGTCTTCATCGCCGATGGCCGTGTCGACCGTGGTACTACATCATCTCCATTACTGTCCAGGGTATCTCCTTGGACTGCGGAGTGGCTAGCAGAGGTTATCCTCTAGACTTTTAGGCTGGTCACAATGAGTTTTTGAAACGGAGACAAAAGATTTACCTCATATATTAAATGAGAAGGAGAAAAAGTTTGTTACAACACTGCCAGGAAATGGCATGGCAATTACTCTCGCAATAAGAAAGACCCTAATTTTTTCGCCCCGGCTTTAACCCAAAGTTTAGACTCATCGATCACATTGTTTAGCAAAACATGCGGAGGGGCATTCTTGTGTCTAAACACCCTTGCATTACGCTTATTCCAGATCATCCATGAAACCAACATGGTTATCGAAGCCTTCGCTTTCCGGTTGGCAGTGCCCTCGGTGCTCAAACTCGCCCACCATTTCTTGATGGAGTCGTACAAGTGCCATGCGGACGTGTCCATGTCGTGGATGCAGAGCTTCTGAATCACCATGTTCCAGAGCCTGAGGGTGAATTACACACTTTCCTAGACTATGTTACTACCTTCATAGTGGATAGGAACATCTATGTAGTGTCATGCAACGATGTATTTATTAGGTTATAGACTCATTGTTTTTTGGAGTGTGTGATGTTCCGGTAACTTAACTAGTTACCACAAGCACCTCTCTCTTCATTAAATATGTGCCACATAAGCAAAGTTGTATTGGAGAGTGTGATGCTACTCTTAAGTTCCTCCCCATTGTGACCAGCCTTAGAAGAAAGGCGATTGTTAGAATAAATTCAAGGCACTCTATCGATCATCCGAGGACTAAGCAATGACATAAGCCACGACACCGAGATTTGTTAACGAGGTTTACCGATATGGCTACATCCCCGGAGCTTGACTACGGGCGCTCCTCCTCCTAACACCGTCACAATACCGCGCACCGGCCACCCGGACGCCGGCACACGCCGCCGGCTCCCCCTTGCGCGCCTGTGCTATTATGTTGGCATAGGTTACATCGTGTGTTTACCCCCACTATATATGAGAGGCCTAGGATACAAGTGTCCTACTAGGATACGACTCCATATCCTATGTAAACACAATACAACTACAATTTCAACTGTAACCTACCTCGTACACTATATTCGACACAACTCCAACAAACTCCACCTTGGCGAATATACTCCACCACCCTGGATTTGTCAATGCGTCAAACTTTCATGTACATTGGACTTGAGCTTATCCCATGAGTACCGCTGCTACTCCAAAGACTCCATATGACTCCACCTGCAACTTGTAGTCCCTTCTTTTCTTGACCACAGTCAACACTCAAGCAAAAGCAAGTTTCGCATTACTCTAGTTTGCGCTCCCAACTTCCAGAGTATCAGTCCAACGCCATCACACACCGATCACTGACCTAGGTGAAAGTGAACAACTCACATATTGGGTGTAACACATAAGAGTTACCTGAACTCAACATCACCGCTCATTTCTTGACCGTCTGTCTGAAACTTGAAGGAATTTCACTGTTGCTTGTAGTCACCCCGAGTCAAATTTGCAGTTGTCTCACCACATGTATGACCACCAGAGCCCTGACCCGTCTTCATGTCCCTGTGCGTACCGCATGCCTCGCCGCTATTATCGCGTCGAGCCTCCGCTGTCCCGGTCGAGTCTCAAGGGTCGCAAAACCACACCACTCAACCCCCGCTACAGAGTACCACCGATCATGACCGACCGATGACGAGTTTAATGCTTCCATCAGACCACTGGGCTCCAGTCTGAACTACATGTCACTCGCTTTTTTCCCCTTGCTGAATAGGCCTTGATTCCCTGGATCCTTACATCGTAGCCCCTCAATCCAGCTCCACCTTCAACATGACTTCATGGCAGATGATCAGTCCACCCTTGCGCCCCGTCGTATTCAAGCTCTCATGTGCACCGTCTTGAATCAACCCCGCGCCATAGCCTTGTCGAAGCCGCACAAGCCCTCAGGCCTGCGCCACGTGTTTCCACGCCCCAGAAGTCGGTCACCATCAGCATCACGCTCCTATGTCGTCGTCGCCGATCCTACCATCGTCTTCTGTTCCAACCGACTATCTAGTCCGACCCAGCTGAACTTCTCCGGCTGCATGACACGCTCGTTGCTCGTAGCTTATTTTTCCTAAATTGGACGTCGTGTGAAGAGGGAGCCGCCATCGACACCGGACAGCCTCTGCAGCCGCATAGACGAACCGGGTCTGACGCAGCAAGGCCGTAGAGGAGGAGATGCCTCCGGCGATCGCGAAGGTACCACTACCTTAGAGCAACTCTAGCAGACCCTGCAAAAACTTGACCCGCAAAACGCGTTTGCAGTTTCACGAATATCGCGTTTGTGAGTCAAAAACTAGCGCGACCGAACAGACATCGCAAAACAAATCAGAAACTGGAATAAAGAGCTCCTTCCTCTAGTTCGCCGTTGCCGCTTCTTCCTCCAGCCTGGCCGTGCCGCCGCCAACCTCGCCGCCCGCAGTTATGCCCTGCCGTCGGCCGCGCTCTATCGCCCATCGGTCGCGCTTCGCCCCTCGCCGGTCATGCCACTCGCTGCCACGCCTGCCGCTTCCGCCGTCCGCGCCCAGCCTTGTCGGCCACGCCCCATCGCATCCATCGTCCGCGCCTTGCTCTATTGCCAGGCGAGCCGTGCCCCTTTGCCCGCCGCGTCGGGAGGATTCCGGCGGACAAGCTGAGGTAAAGGGAGGCCACGACGATGTCGAGCTCGTCCAATTCGAACCGGCGGCGATCGATTGCGGAGTCTAGCGGCCTTTTCCGATGTGCGGTGATGAATTCCAGCGAGTTTAGGGCGAATTCCGGCAAACTCCGCGACGGCGTGTTTGCTTCGCCGAGGTTTGACCGGTATACGGGGCCCCCTAAATTCGGCCTTCCAACCTCCAAATATAAGGGTTTCGGGTGTGCATTTGCGGTGGCCCTTAAAAATTTTGCGGGTTGGACCACTTTTACTTTCTGTTTTGGACACTTTTTTCGCCTAAAACTGTAAAACGCCAAAATTTTACGGGTTTGACCACTTATGCGGGGTCTGCTAGAGATGCTCTTAGCGGCTCCTCGCTACGGATCGTCGTGTCTACGGAGTAGAGGACGGCCAGGGAAGCGGCACAGAGGGGGCGGTGCAGCGCAATACGTCGAGCGATGTTCATGAAGTCCGACGAAGCCTTTGTAACATCCCAAAAATTTCAAAATTTTGAAATGTTAATAGTAAGATAATACTGGGTGAATTGTTAAGATTTTTAGGGAAAATCAAAACTTTTTGAATCTTGGTTTAAACCTTTCCGAACCAAGTTATACAAATTGGATAATCTTTTATGCAATAAAGAAAAACTTGTTTGAAGGTTACTAAAATTTTTCAAAATGGACTTCATTTCTTTTGGACTCTTTTGAAATATATTGAAATCACATTCAAAATTATGGAGTGAGAATAAAACGACTTTCTCAAATATGGAGGATGAATATTTCATAAAAGATTCAGTTTAAATTTGGAGTTCTTTTGAAGTTTTATTTGAATATGGAATTTAATTGGGTATTTTAAGGTCATTTAAATATTTCGAATAAAAATATATTAGAAATGGGAGGAGATAATATGAATTCTCCAGAAATACAATTGGAAATACTTAACTTTCATTTTTGGTAATTTATAAAACCCTAAAAGAATAATTTTGGGGGAAATTAATAAACCCCATTGCATTAATAAATACAATTATACAACATTTATTTTTTTTATTGCAGGAAATATTGTGGTACTATTTGAATAATACTCCCTCTGTAAACTAATATAAGAGTGTTTAGATCACTACTTCAGTATTCTAAACGCTCTTATATTAGTTTACGGAGGGAGTAATTAAGAAATATTGAACATTTTTAATTATTATTTTAGTCTAAAAATTATTATAGTTTTATTTTAGTATTTTTTTTGAGGAAAAGAAATAACAGAAACGTACTCTAACTGACCTACTGGGCCGAGGTCGACTCTCTCTCCAGCTGTCTCTTGCTCACGCAGCGCAGCACCGTGGCCCAGCTGTCGCGAGCTGAGTAACGCAGCGCAGCACCGTGGCCCAGCTGTCTCGAGCTGAGTAACGCAGCGCAGCACCGTGGAATATCCTACTCGCCGCTCACTGCGGCAAACTGCCCCCGCTTCGCACAGGGGCGAGCGCGGAGCGATGATTTTGGGCCGGCCCACTTACGAACTTCCCATTTCGGTTTTGTGAACCTTCTAGTAGGTTTCATTTTAATGGTTTTCACGTTTCTATTTTTTTTCGTTTTCTGTTTCTTTTTTATAATTTCTTTTTTTCTTGTCTTTTTCAGAACATATTCGTAGTTTTACAAAATGTTTAGGATTTTATTTTTTATTTCTTTTTCTTTTCTTCTCTTTTTTCAAAAAATATCAAAAAATTTAAGTTCTGTTCGTGTTTCAAAAAACAATGTTCTGTTTTTGAAAAAATGTTCTCAAAATTCAAAAATTGTTCTCTCTACACAAAAAAGTTCAAAACTTTCGAAATTTAGAAAATGTACCAGATTTCAACTTTTGGTTCACATATTCAAAAAATGTTCGCTCTTCCAAATTTGTCCAGGATTTTTCAAAATTGTTCTCTATTTCAAAATTTGTTCTCAAGATTCAAAAAATGTTCATGCTTTACAAAATTGTTTGTGCTTCCAAATTTGATCGGGATTTTTCAAAATTGTTCTCCATTTCAAATTTGTTCTCAAGATTCAAAAAATAGTTCGCACTTCAAAAATTTTCTCAAGATTCAAAAATAATTTGTGCTTGAAAAAATTGTTCTCAAATTCCAAAAATGTTCATGTTTTCGTAAAATGCTTGGAAAATTCAAAAATTGTTCTCTCTAAACAAAAAAGTTCAAAACTTTCGAAATTTAGAAAATGTACCAGATTTCAACTTTTGGTTCACATATTCAAAAAAATTTTGCTCTTCCAAATTTGTCCGGGATTTTTCAAAATTGTTCTCTGTTTCAAAATTTGTTCTCAAGATTCAAAAAATGTTCATGCTTTACAAATTTGTTCGTGCTTTCAAAATTGTTCTCCATTTCCAAATTTGTTCTCTATTTCAAAATTTGTTCTCAAGATTCAAAAAATGTTCGTGCTTTAAAAAATTGTTCGCACTTCCAAATTTGTTCTCAAGATTCAAAAATCATTTGTGCTTTAAAAAATTGTTCTCAAATTCCAAAAATGTTCATGTTTTCGTAAAATGTTTGGGAAATTTAAAATTTGTTCGTTTTCATAGAATTTGTTCGCATTTTTGAAAAAAACGTACATTCACAAATGTACTCAAATTTTGGAACAAAAAGTTGGGATTTTGTCAAAAAGTGTTTGCAATTTTAAAAATGTTCAGAATTTATGACTTTCAAAAACGCATCTGGTTAAAATGTTCACTACTTCATTTTTTTATTTTGAAAATTGAAAATAAGTGTGAGTTGTTAAATTTTGTATTGTATTTTTGAAACAGTGCTCGTTTGTAAAAATAATTAACAATTTCGGAGGAAGGTTTGAAAAAAAATATAAAAGTTGTCAGATTCTTCGTTGGTATTAGTTCTTATACTATGACGCTTCACATTTTAACACCAACAGTTGATAGGTCAACTGGTTAGCTCGTCTTGTACGCCACACGGAGATCTAAAGTTCGAATCCTGGCAGGACTGGACTGCAGGCGCATTGTTTTTTTTAAAACATAGCAGCGCCACTGAACAAGGAAACAGGCACGCTCGCTGTATTGGGCCGGCCCAGTCGGGGCTTTCATGCGTGCGTCACGTCGCTATTTGACGCAGAATGCGTCCAATAGGAGTTCCCCAGCACCGTGGCCCAGCTGTCTCGAGCTGAGTAACGCAGCGCACGACCGTGGCCCAGCTAGCTATCTTAGTAGCCCTCAAAAAAAGAAAAAAAAAAGCTAGCTATCTTAGTTCTTGTGCTTTTTAGCTTAGCTTAGTCTCTCTTTTTCCCTTAAAAAATGAAAAAAGCTATCGGTACTTCTCTTGTATAGCTGGTTTTCTAACAGGGTTGGTATGCGTTTGTAACTTTATATGCTTCATCTGTATCGGTTGAGGCTGGTATCATGCAACATGCTGCGCTCGTAATATGTCCCGTTCTCACACCTTAATTGGTGTTTGATTAGGACAATACCTATGTATACATTAGCTTGTGATTTATGGAAAAAAATTATATGAGACCAGGTATTATAGTTAGCAGGTGAGACCCACCCTGATGAATGACACGTGGCAATCATAAATCACAAAGTATCTAATCTCTTTCCCCTGATTTCAAGTGGAGGGTGGGGTAGATGCTTTGTGATTTGTGAATGCCACATGTGATCCATTAGGATGGGTCTCACCTGCTAACTCATGAGACCTGGTCTCATAGAATTCTTTTCCGTGATTTATCTGCCATATTAATGCGATTAGGTAAATAAATGTTTACCAAATTCTGCATGTGATTCACCTTATATTTTAATGAGAAGTTTGTATGTAAACTAAAGCGGAATTGGTTCAGAAAGTAAATAAGTTAAATTAATTCATTCGCAAAATAAATTAATTAATTATCATATACGAGAGGTTGAGTGAAGGATGGCGAGAATTTTTTTTGAAACATGGAACCTTAAGCAGTACAGATATGGTACGGTTCGGAACCGGCCAACCGATCCTACGCACACAAACAGATCGCGATGAGCCTCTTTCTGTCACACGAACGTTCAGATCCGCCGCCGCATTGGTAGCAAGTAAGATCTTCTCGGCCGTGAAGAAGACCCGGCCGATCAGCAGTTGGATTCACGAGGGTGGCAATGGAGAAGCCTGCTGGCCCTTCCGGCGACAGCACACCCTGCCCTCGCTCGGCCTCACCTGGCCCTCCGTATGTCATCTCTCGCTTCATCCTGCCCCCTCCGTTCCTCGGTCTCGTGGGCGGCGAAGCATCGAATTGCTTCTGTTTTTTTTTACCAACGATCGCTCAGGGTTCTCAATTTGATAGATTCGCATCTGCTTCACTCGGATTTCTGGATGGCAGCAGATTTTTTAGATCATACTATTTCATAATGTAAAAAACTGCCAAAGAGATGGCCTCTCTGTTGGCCATTATTGTTAACTCATTTTGATGATAATTGCTCCCGGATCTGCTCATCCAGCCTGCTTAACTGTTCCACTTGATTCAGGTGTTCCCCGTCGGATGCCTCATGCTTGAGCAAGTTCCTTCTCACTAGAACACCGAAGGAACCGGCTGTCACTGCAAATCCCTTGCCCTATCCACCTCCAGTAGCTCAGGGCACCATTGTTGGCCGGTAGAAATCTTCCAGCTTTTGTTCTTCATAGCACGATGAAAACATGTATCATTAATTCATCTTTACGATAAAAACATAATTCCTCTTGGATCTCTACTCACCGAGCCTTCGAGCCTGCTCAACTGTTCTACTTGATTCAGGTGCTCTCCTCCTCCACCCGTGCAAACGGACGCAACGACCGGATGTCTTGTGCTAAAGCAAGTTCCTGCTCACTACAACACTGCAGGAACCATGTCCCACTGCCAATCCCTTGCCATATCCACATCCAATAGCTCAGGACACCATTGAGGACTCGCCACCATCAAGGCCGTGCGTCTCTCATGGGCCACGCATCTTGGTCATCAAACATAACTTTTGGTACTTCACCTTTTACATCAGGACGGACCGTTTGGGTTCTTTCCACACGTATCCTTATCTGGACGGGCCGTTCAAGAGCCTGCAAGAAGCTGAAGATGCTATTGATCGCCACCTCGAGGACCTGAAGGATCAGAAAATGTAAGTTTTATGATAGAACCATGATGTGTTTCTTGTACTTTACGACATACAATGTACTAATCGTGTATAATTAATTAACCAGGCGCGACGAGTCACTAGACAAGCTTTCTCCAATGGATCGTGTTATACGGCTATCTCTCTACTGGCCTGATGGTACAATGAAGAGCCATTCAAAAGCCCTAGCATTTGACAAAAGCCACGAACCAGAGCGCCTAGTGGTTCAAGCTTTAGTGGATCAGTAACGAGGATCACAATCTTTCAGGGGTTTGCTTTCCAACTCTTTGTTCTGCTACTAGAATTAATTGCACCATATGTTTTTGTCTTACTCATGCAAAGGTTGCTCACCCGATCCATGCTTCTTGTTGTAGGATCTTGCATATGAACTCTAAGGTCTTTTGTGCAATCAATTTTTTATTTCTGAGAACGAGAGGTACATCCATTACAATTTCAGTACAGAGACCAAAGGGGTTGATGGTTTTGACCGTCGCACCGATTATCTATTCTTTGCCGAAGGCAAACTTTCACAAGGCAAACACCACCAAGAAATGGTGGTCAGCTGTATCCGCATCGTTGAACCCAATGATAATGGTATTCAACGCATCTTTTCAAGTCGAGCCAACTAAAACTTATCTGTTGGATTAATTATAGACGTGTTTCAGGCTGTAGTATATGATCTACTAATATTCACCTCATATAGTTATTTTGATTCAGCTATAATTAATGTGTGTTTTTGCCTCGTTGATTATGTGTCATTTAACTGATAAATTTCCTCTCTCTCTCCCTCTCTCTCTCTCTCTTTAACGAAGGGCACTGTTATGGTTGTAAGAATACTGGAAGCATTGATATGAAGCACCCAAACGAAGCTGATGCATATTCTGGTGGACACATGAATGGATATTCGCCAGTCGGTGGACTTCATGTGTCGTAGGATGACTTTGATAGTCTGAGTGTAATGGTTTATTTTCTACTAGCAAACTACCCCCTCTGTTTCTAAATATAAGTCTTTTTAGAGATTTAAACAGGGACTACATACGGATGTATATAGAAATATTTTAGAGTATAAATTCATTCATTTTGCTCCGTATGTAGTCCATATTAAAATCTCTAAAAAGACGTATATTTAAAAACGGAGGGAGTACCTTAGTACTTTTGTTCCTTTGTTGTTAATTGTATCACATGTGTTTTCCTTTATTTTTATACAGATTGAGGCCAAGGAGAAAAGGCTAAGACGTATTTTCGTGGTAATGGCGTATCTTGTGTAGTTGTGTGGTGTTAGTAGTATCATTTGTATACATAGTAGCGCTATATGTTGGTTGCTTGTTTGCTCACTCCTTGCTTATGTATTTTCTTTAGGGCTTTGATGATCCGGATTTTTTGACAACTATGAACCCAATTGTTCACACCCACGGGAGTAGCTGGGGTGTGTTTGGTAGGGTGTATGAAGGGTGCATGAGCCCAAGAGTTCCCTTTTCGATCCACTTTTGGGTGTTTGGTAGAGTGTATGAAGGATGCATAAGTCCACACTAGTTTAGCACAAATACACTAGAAGCATGCATGAAGAGAGCATGCATGAAAAGGGGTGTTGAGTTGAGCATGCATGAAGAGAGAACAACTATGCTGAGACAAGAACGCAACCAAACACACCCAAGCCCGCTTGAGTGGAAGACTAGGGGGCTCTCGAACGACACGTCGCAGCACTCTGCGTTTTCTTGTGACCTAAGATCTACTTCACGATCAACAAACCTTTTAGTTGTATATCCAGTTTCCTAAGTCCTTTTTCAGAAACTTGATCTTACTAAGATGTAACGCAAGTAGCGTTATATCCTGTTGCCAAGACAATAAGAAAAAGAGGCATCTTACAATATCATTAGAAAAACATTTGGGTTGAGATGGACCATTTTTATATAAAAAAACATTTGTTGTATCCGTAAGCTTGGTTTACTTTTCTTGTGCCTGCTTATCTTTAAAAATCCATTGATAAAAATAGTGAATGAAGTACACGTTTCTTTGGTAGTACTAAAAGGCATAGCCCGGTTGTGAAAGTTGAAATCACAGTATGTAAACGCAACAAAAGTGGATTCCCTGATGGCCATCAGGACATAGATTGGCTATGCTTGAGAAGGCCCGCGGCTATGCCTGAGAAGATACACAAACTCGTGTTTTTTACGTCAGAGGACCAATCCAATTTGAACTAAAGCCACAACACTTATTTTGGGACGGAGGGGGTATGAATTAAGCTAATTTTGGTCGATCAATGTCCATTGTTACATCTCTTTACTCCATTAATATTATATTATTAATCAAATCAGTGACCAAAGTTAAATCATGCAAAACAAGAACAACATATAGAAGGGTACAGAGTGAGCATTAATATTTTGCTATCTTTGAGGACTTAAATATGATGTGCTATACCAACTATCAACTCCTTCCAGCTAGTACTTATTTATTCATAAAAGAACAGATGGAGTCATGATCTTTACTATTAAAGGAATGTAGGTGATTGTAAGAGCATCTCCAACGGTTCCTATAAAAACTTCCCTTAAAAGTGGTTTTATGGAGTGCCCATACAATTTAGAAGAAATTTTCAGGTGAGGTCCTTTCCCAGTTCCTGTAAAATCCTCCCCTAAAAGTGATTTTTGGCGGTGGTGACGATGGCAAACAACGGATGGCGTAGTCAATAACGCAACGCACTAATTATCCTACAACACTCGTCACCGTAGCAAAAGCAAAAGATATAATCAGGTGCTCAACGGCAACCTATTACACAATGAAGCAAAACGTAAGAGATTTTCTAGGTGCAAACTATATGTGCCAAAGTGGACAGAAGACACAAAACCAAAAGTAGGAAAACACATTATCATATCCCCAAATCGATCAGATTTTAATTTTCACTCAGTGCATAAATGATAACACATTACTATATTTTGCACATGGTACTTTTAACCTTATAAGTCGAAACGCTAGGTTCCACTAACATCACGATAACGGAACAATAACATAAAACAGCTTCCAGGTGCAAAGACCAAAAGATTGTGTCAAATTACTTTGCACAAGATATACTGCAAGAGAAAAATATGACTGACACAAACATTTGAATAACTATTATTCTTATAGTCAGATTGCTATAGACAGGTAAAGAGCTACTGCTGAAAACCATGGCAGAGCGCAAGTCATCCATTCATCGGTTCATGCTACAAAAATTACTAAAGCATGGCACAGATTAGAATCAATGTTCGAAAGAGTCAATATCAACTCTCCTATCAACAAATTAGAATCCCCGTTGTACTGAAGTCCGAGTACATCATCATTTTCAAGGTTTTAACAATGCTATATTTGACTGATTGATCATCCAAAATGCAACACTACACTTGATTAGGTTTTTGATTGAGTAACAACCACAGCACTTTAACTTTTGCGTATCACATGTTATTCATGATTACAGGAGATTGCATATAAATGCAAATATCCACAGCTTAAGCACTAGACTTAAGCTGTAGTAACTGAAAAATATTGAAGGGCAAGAGTAGAGGATGGAACCTTGAAACAGAACATCAATCAGTGGCTCGGTACAAATAGCAGTAACACTAACAAAGTGACGGTTGTGAGTATTTTGTCCGGACTAACACCCATTGTTAGTTACGCGAACAGCACATAGGGATGATCTTAGTAGTACAACATATGCTAATGGAAGGCAACACAGATAGAACGAACAATGTGATGGCAACATTAAGGGTAGCCAAAAAGTATAAGTTCAGACCTGGTGAGGTGATCATCAAACTGTTTCAAGGAACTGAGGCAGTAAGGCACACACATTTACATTGAGGATTTGGGAAACATGAAGGGCTTGCATACTGAGCTAAAAGTGGCATGGATCATATGTAAAGGAAGAATGAGTCGAAGCAGAAATTAAGTAGGAGGAACTCACACATAACCGACAGCTTCTCCGCAGCTCCTCTTTGTCTTCAGCTTGAACAGTCACTGATTTCTGTTGTTGCTCCGAGGGTAGTGGGCTCATCTGGTATAATGTTATCAGTGGAACAAGCGGTTGTGGCTTTTGGAACCGCGTCCCCTCCACTGGTTCTCATCATTGTTATTCCTACACATGCAAAAGTGTTCCTCAGCGCATACTTCGTAGCTGCTACGTCGCGTTTATTGAGCCTCTCTCTGAAGTGGTCAAACTGCATTGGACTAACTTCTGTGAAGCCAGGTGGCAGGTGCTCGATACCAGCGGGTAGGCACGCACTGCTGCCTTGTTGCCATCCCTTTATACTGAACCGCAGCTCGAGTCGCTGGAGCCTGGGCACGGCTCCTGCTTCAAAGGCCAGCAGCAGCTTAGGACAAGAGAACTTCAGGTGCTTGAGAGTTTGGAACGCCGTGCCGCTGCCGGTGATGATGACCCTTTCTTCTGGGCATTTTTCGATCTGCAACTCGAGGTGGATAAGAGATGGCAACCGTGCAAGAATATCGACATCACCATCGTCTTTGGAAGAGACCACCTTCTCAACCCTAAGAACCAACCTGTGGAGGTCGCTCAGTTGACATATCCACTTGGGGATCCTTGAAAACACACAACCAAACAGATCAAGCTTCTGAATACGGCGAGGTGGAGGGGGCAGTGTGCTCCAGCCAACCAGCGGCGTCGAAGAAAGATTCTGCAGAACAAGGCTCTTTAAGTTGCTGGAGTGTGAAAGCCTTTCAAGGGAAGAACGCAAGGCATCCATGCGATTCTCTGCTTCCTCCAAGGTCTCCGTCCTTGACCAATAGAGATCAAGATCTCTCATGTTGTTCAGCTCACCAAGGCACTTGATGTTGTCTATTGAGTTTTCTGATACATCAAACCCATGTAGAGTGCGCAGTGACTTCAAGCTGCCAATCCCATCAGGCAACAAAGTATATTTTGGGACGCACCAAATCGACAACCGGGGCAAACTAACGATATCTGGTGGAATGCTCACCAGCGGTGACCACCGTAAATCAAAACTCTCCAATTGCCTTAGCTCCCCGATTTGACTAGGTAGCTGCAAACTTGTATTGTAATCACAGGCAATCTTTACATATCTTAGTAGAAACAACCCACATATACCAGTAAGATTCAGCCTTCCACTTTTTGGATATTCAAGGTGTAGAACTCGAACATACTTGAACCCCAGTAAACTTGGCCAGAAAGCGGTTCTGAAAACTGCGACTGAGCGAGCCTTTGATAGTGGCTCGCTGGTTATTGCCAGCACCACACCGCGTTCTTCACCACCGTTGCAGAGTGATATTCGACGGATCTGCTTGTTCATCCCTGTCACAATTTGTTGGTGATCCATTACAGTAATAAAATTCTCTTCTGTGCTTTTG
The DNA here is from genome assembly GCA_021605145.1 of Aegilops bicornis. NCBI lineage: Eukaryota > Viridiplantae > Streptophyta > Magnoliopsida > Poales > Poaceae > Aegilops > Aegilops bicornis. The sequence continues at coordinate 128,516,875 of CM038671.1, forward strand.
GATCTGATAAGATCAAGCATTACATCATGTACTCTGCACGACAACACCTCATCATTACAGTCCTTCTCCACAGGCTGGATCATGCTTCTGTTGATGAGCTCGTTGAAGTAGCTCCCTGCAACATCCTCTGCATCTAGCCCATTGATTGAACTCACGAAACCTTCAGCTATCCATTGCCTCGACAAATCATTCTTCATTATCTCGTAATCCTCTGGATACATACCAAGATAAAGCAGGCATGTCTTTAGATGGTGAGGAAGATTTCTGTAGCTAAGGTCCAGTATTTGTTTCATTTCTTCTAGAGTAGGATTGCCTTCAAACATGGATCCCAAGGAATTCCTTACATATTCCCACATTGGCTTCAATTGACCTGCTAGAAGGCTTGATATACTGATAATGGCAAGTGGCAAACCACCGCATCTTTTCAAAATGTCTGTCGAAAACTCCGCATATATGACAGGGCAAGGTTCTCCAAAACCAAATACTCTACTAAAAAATAGTCTTCTTGAGTCCCGGTCATCCAATGATTCTTTGCTATTAGAGCAACAAGTAGCGGCAACAGAGTAAATCCTTGTAGTTGTTAGCACTCTACTGCCACGACTGTTTTCTGGAAAAGCGCATCTAATAACCTTCCATGCAAGCGAATCCCATAAATCATCAATTATGATTAAGTACCTGCGAATAAAATCACAGACAGGAAAAGGTTAGTTAATAGTAAAATTGGAAGCAATGCTTATATAAGAACATCTCCTGCAAGGTTGATTGCATTTTTCATAAAACACAGTAAATTTTATCAGTAATTAAATGGAATCCAACCAACCAGACAGCCACTCATACATTTTAAAAAACAGAGAATAAAATAAAAAAATCGATGAAATATAAATAAAAAACTACAGAAAGAGTGAACCCTACTCAAGACAACCAAAAAAATGAGCATTGCATAGTCAATGCAATAATTGCACATGTAATAATAAATGTGCAATTTTAGTAAAAACACTTATTATAACTAACTCGGCTTGCACTTAAGGAAACAGGATATGTTTTAGCCCTGTTTCATCTGTACCTATCTGAAGCATAAGTGCAAAATTACAGTGCACGCCTCTTCCCACAATTAGGGACAAAAAATGTGTCTCCTCTAAAAAGCATGGCCACTGTCAAATCGCGTGGCAACATGTACTAGACTGCAAAAAAAGCTGAGGGCCTCTTTAGAATACGAAAAAGTTAGGATTGAGATACCATGAATTTCCAAATCCTACAATAAATCAGAATACAGAAATTTGCAAACATGGCTCTTTGGATGCTCCACAGGAATTTGAATAGAGATAAGGTCCATGCAAGACAGAAAGGAAAATTCCCATGAGGTAACCTCTTGCTACAAATCCTATGGAATTAGGGTGTCAGGGCAGATATCATTGCTTTGATCCAAAGGACCTGTACAGAAAAAAATCCAATGGATTGGGATCCTACAAAATTCATATGAAAGTTTTTCAATCCAAAAGGACCATAAATAAATTAAACATGGGCACCACATTGCTTTGAGTCCTTTGTGACGAGTTAATAAAAAGATAACAGGCACATGACAGTTCGACAGTATATGTAACTTGCTGTGGTAACTTCTATTTTTTTAAGCAAAATGTTGAGCTCAATGAAGGACTCAATGGATGAAATAAACATGAAAGGGAACAAAGTAAAGTATAAAATGTAGATTCTCACCAGCAAAAGCTAACATGAAATCAACTTGATACACATTCAGTCAAAGACATGACTGCAATGACTGTGTAAAGCCGAATGCTTATCAGGTATCGCAGTCAATGCCTTAGCCAGATAGATTATTCTGGATGGCAATTTTTGTGCCAACCGTTCCAACATGATTGCGTACAAAGGTGTGGTACTTGGAGTGATTACAGATGGTGTCGGCGTTCTGGGAACGGGGGTCCCCAGACTTGCCTGCCTACGGCCCGCGGCGTGGCTAAGCCAGCAGGCCGTACGGCCCATCTTCATTAACAAGGCATCCAAGACCCTCGCGAGGGGCCAAGCCTCGCGAGGCGGACGGCGCAAGACCTCCTCAGGAGTGGCCTAGTCAGGCAGGCTCACGAGGAGCGGAGATATCAAGGCGGGGCAAACCTCACGAGGCTCTCGTGACGTGAGCCAGGACGATCGACGCCAGACGGGCGCCAGCGTGCGCAGCGTCCTTGTTTCCTCTTTGGTGCTAAGGAAGCGGGCGCATGCGAGGAGTACCGAGGCATCAGGCAAAGGTTGCTATATCGGTGCAACGAGACCAAGACCAGGAGGACGGCAAGACTGAGGTCATCGTGGAGCCCAAGACGGCGTCACCACCAGAGCCTTTTGCAGGCGAAGACCACTTTTGTCAGGATAGCTTGTACTAGCTGTCCCCCTTCAAATTTGCCCGCCGTTATTGGCTCCCTTCCCGCTCAATATTTGGGAAGAGGTGTAAGTGCATCTAGTGCCCCTTAGTGATTTTGGTGTATTGAAGACTTATAGGTTAAGGGACTAATGTGTTTATGAGTGTACACATGTCTATAAGTCTATGAGGAGTTTGATATTTACAGAGAAAGTCGACCCCTAAAAATGAAGTTCTTCGACTGAAGATTTTGATATTATGAAGACTTTCTAAAGACTTTGAAAGTGAAGAAATTGGTGTGACCTTGAAGACTTGGTATTCATTTGAGGAACATGAAGCGTGAAGACTTTTGTTTTCGTTGTTTCGTTTTCTCTTTCTTGAGTCATAGGAAACACCGTACTGTTAAAGGGGGTCGAGGAAATACTAAGGAAAGATTTCCATGTGATGCTCAACTCAAAATCCTACACCTACCAATCCCTTCGAGTGAAGCCTTTGGAAATCTCATACAGTTCAGTCAATTTCCTCGATGTGAGACGAAGTTCTTCCGGGTCGCCGAGGAATTTGTTCTGACCGAGGAGTTAGGAATTCGCCAAAGGCGGATTGCCTACGATGAGGAACATGATAGCCCCGAGGAATTTGAGAGTCAAATTTCCGACCGTTCTTTGTGTTCTTGGCGCCACTGTCCCAAAATATCTTATCCACCTAACGGTCATATCATTGAAGGGCATTTATGTCTTATCATGTCGGCTGCTCCCTAGGCTATAAATAGCCGCCCCTACAACCACTAGTTGGTTGGTCGCCCGAGAGAACTTGACACTTGTCATTTAAGAGCAACCCATCCTCCGAGGACTTTGAGCGAAAATCATCGAGTGAGGAAAAATCCAAAACAAAACCCCACAAACCCAAAGTGATTGAGCATCATCAAGAGATTGATCTGCGTGGATCCGACGCTTATTACCTTTGAAGACTGTGCTTCTTCCAGACGGTTAGGCGTCATGGTCTAGAGCATCCAAGAGGAATTGTGGATCGCCGAGTGACCAAGTCTGTGAAGGTTTGGAAGTCGCTCAAGACTTACCACGAGTGATTGGATGAGGTCTGTGTGACCTTAGTTCAAGGAGAATACGGTGAGGACTTGGTGTCCCGAGGCTGCGTGCTCGCCGATCGGGTGTCCGGATCGTGTGTCCTCGAGTTTAAATACTCACCGCTTCCAACCAGACGCATAACCGAGACATCGGTTGAAACCCAGTCTACCAAATCATTATTTTCACCAACCTAATCGGTTCTATTTCCTCAACCCTTTCATTTCCTCATTCTTGTGTTGAGTGTTCATTCATATCTGTGTTTGAAGACTTTGATCAAGACTTTCTCAATTTTCTCGGTTCAATTTCTTGATCTGTTTGTCTACATCTTGTGCTATCCTGAGATTACGCATTCTGTACTCATTGATTGACTTCATTTCATCATGATGACCATGCCCGCATTCTCCTATGCTTACTTCGAGTACTTATTCCGCAAGTAGTTCTTCTCTTAGGAATTTCCTCACCGCAAATTCCTCATTGAAGAATTCATAAAAATCGCCTATTCACCCCTCTAGTCGATATAACGCACTTTCAATTGGTATCGAGCAAGGTACTCCCTTGTTACGTGTGATTTTGGTTTAACCACCGGAGTTTTAGTTATGTCGACCGCAGGTATGATCAAGGTCTCACTGGGTGTCCTACCTTTGATGGGACGGACTACCCTCTTTGGAAGAACAAGATGCGAATGCATCTTGAGGCAATCGACAACGATCTACGGTATGTTGTGGAAAATGGTGTTCCCTCACCACACCTTCTCTGAATGCTGCCGATGTGAAGAGATTCAAGCAACTCGATTCTCAAGCGAAGAATATCATATGTGGCCATCTGAGCAAAGGACAATATGAAAGAGTGAGTGCTTTGGAAACTGCTAAGCTCATCTGGAACAGGTTGTCCAAAGTAAATGAAGGAGTCTCAACTCAGCGTGACTCTCGAGTTGATGTTCTTCGCAATCTCTTCTGTTAGGAATAAGCAACTTGTATTCCCATGAGGCCATAGGCCGATATATATACATGTACAGGTGTGGAACATATGCAGAAAACCCCTTATACAACGGGATTAATACAAAGGGGTACATGACTTATATCATAACTCTAACACCCCTCAAACTCATGGTGGATGAACAACACCGAAGTTTGGAGAGATAAAGCCATGTTGTGCTCTAGTTTGGGCCTTCGCTGTGAAGTCTCGCCAATCAGAATTCGGAAGGCACATACTTGAAGAGCAATAACTCAGTCTCGCACACCAAAAGCACATAGAAAGCATCAACACCAATATGCTTGGTGAGCTCATGCTTCATGTGATCGCGCAATGCTAATAGCACCTGCATCTTGCCGATAAGAGCAGTCGGTGTAGTAGTGACGACACTCCAAAATCCTGAAGTAACCACCGTAACCAAGTCACCTCTGTAGTCGAAAAGAGCCATTGCTCGCAACTCGACCTCTGCACTCGAACGGAAATCGCAAGCTGTTTCTTCGTCTTCCGCAATGAGAGAACCACCAAGAAAAACACGATGTGAGAAAGTGAACGGCGATCCGAAGGATCACTAGCCCACGTAGCATCCAAATAGGCCTCAAGTCAGAAAGAAGCTGGAGCGAGGAAAGAATAGACGGTGAGAGATTGTGCCTCAAGATAGCGGAGAACACGAAGTAGATGACTATAGTGGATCGAGGTGGGAGCGGAGACGAATCGACTTCGAATATGAACCGGATAAGAGATATCCGGACGAGTGATGACTAGATAGACAAGATCGCCAACAAGATGGCCAGTGTAGCGTCGGGTCGTAGGGGATCACCATCGATGGGACGGAGGTGAACATTGAGCTCCATAGGAGTCTCAACAATGCGCTTCGTCAAGAAGAGCAAGACAAGCAAGAAGATCTGGATATACTTTTCTGCGATATAAAAAAGCCATCGGAGGTAGAAGAGACTTCAATCCCAAGAAAGTAGCGAAGAGGTCCAAGATCGGACATAAGAAACTGCTCACTAAGACGGGCCTTTACAAAGGCAATATACTCGGGTCATCCCGGTGATGATCATTTCATCAACATAGAGAAGAAGAAGAGTCCCACCACGAGGAGAAAGGTGAATAAACAATCTTTGGATCATGAGCCTTTGGTGAAAAACCAGCGGCAGTGACCACAGAGGCAAAACGCTCAAACCAGGCGCGGGGGGCTTGCTTAAGGCCATAGAGAGATCGACGAAGACGACATACCATGCCATCAGGAACAAAATACCCAGGTGGTGGTAAGATTGCCTCTACTAACAACAGAAAGTGGAGTACCATCAGCAGTGAGAACATGAACAGGAGAATCCAGTGATCGAAGAGAGGACAAACTGGAAGAATGAGAAGACATATGAAAAGAAGCTCCAGAGTCCGTAACCCATGGGGATGTACCGATCGTAGAGGGTGGTTGCTTAGTGCGAGAAGCATCAACAGAACCAAAGAAGACTACGAGGAAGAACACGAAGTCATGAAAGCGCACGCTTAAGTCTCAGAATATCCTGCTCAATCAAAGCAATGGCTGAAGCTGTCGAGGTAGATGATGAAGTCCCTGAAGATGATGATCGCACCTTGCGCAGGTGTTTCCTCTTCGTGTAGCACTGGGACTCAATATGACCATCATTGTTGTAGTAGTCGCAATGTGGACGTGGGCGACCTGAGCCTCCAGAAGGAGTGGGCAGGAGCGGCGGAGCACTCGAGCGAGAAGGGTCGGTGCGGCGGGTGGCGTGGAAGGAGGCCGAGTAGCGAGCACGGAGGAACCTCCGGCAAACCAAAGACCACGTGGCGAGTCTCCTCAAAGACGAATCTCGAAAGCGCCTCCATGAGAGAAATACGGCCACGAAGCAAACAACTGCAGCACGCTGGGCTCAAACTCCTTACGGAGCCGAGACAGAATTGTGAGACGCGATGAAACTCCAAATCGGCTCGACACCGGCAACAGGGGCAAGTACGACAACCAAAGATCAAGGAGAGAATCAAAGTCGACGCCAGATAGCGAGAACTCATGCATAGAAGTCATCAACGGTAGAGTCACCCTGTTGAAGAGCATGCTCTGACGGACCACGAAGGTATAAGGCATCACCGGAGGGTCGATAACGCCGACGAAGACGGGTCCACATCTCAAAGATGAGGAAGACCCGTAAACTCGTAAGCAAAGCGAGGCGTAACACTAGCGGTGAGAACAATTGCAAAGACGAGCATCATCATCAAGCCACCGGGTATAAACAGACAGAGCACCATGATACATCCAAGAGCCTCCTCATAAGCCAAAACCCTCTCTTCATAAGCACGATCAATGACCTCATCAAGAAGCTTGGTCGCATCCTTGGCGACTGATTAGCATCCGTGAGGAAGAACCGGTGGAGTCGGCGGAGTAGGGGCCACCGGAGGAACCGGACGTGGCGGACGGCCAGACCTCGCCCGAAAGAACACCCCATAGGCGGATGCCACGCATGTGAATGCGCATGAAGCCCGATGAACTTCGGTGTAATTAGTCCCATCGAAGATCACCGGACAATGAGTGACAAAGAACATAGCCCGATGCAGACATTTTTTTTTTTTTTTTAACAAGAGATCGATCTGGGACGAAGACTCGCAGAGGCGACGGAGTTCGGATGGCGCGCTGAGTCCCGCACCTCTCGGGACGGATCGATTGGGTGGAAGCAGGCGGGCTGCGAGATCGAGGCGCTGGCAGATCGGGCGTGGCTCTCGCGCCGATCGACGAAGTGAGCAGGCGGGCGAGATCGAGGCGGCAGCTCGCGGGGCGGAGCAGGGCGGGCTGCGAGATCGAGGCGGCGAAGTGGTCTGCGAGGCTGCGGAAGTCTGCGATCCAACCGGGAGACAGAGTGAGCTGTCGATCGATCCAATCGGGAGATAAAGGAGGTCTGTGATCCAATCTCGAGTAGGAGTCGGGCACCAAAGTTAGGAGCAGACGTGGGAAACCGGCGGCGGAGAGAAGCAGCCGCGGCGCCACGGGAGGATCAATCACACGAGTTGCGGCGTGTAAAAAAATTGACCTAGCTCTAATACCATGTTAGGAATAAGCAACTTGTATTCCCATGAGGCCATAGGCCGATATATATACATGTACAGGTGTGGAACATATGCAGAAAACCCCTTATACAACGGGATTAATACAAAGGGGTACATGACTTATATTATAACTCTAACATCTTCAACCGCTTCAAAAGACTCGACAACGAAAATGTTCAACAAACCTTCGATCGCCTCACTGACATCTCAAATGAGCTTCAAGCGCTTGGTGCCACTGACATCACCGACCATGAGGTGGTGAAGAAATTGTTAAGATCGCTTGATTCCTCATTTGACACTCGCTTGATGATACAAGAGCGTCGACTACAAGTCACTTGATCCGGTGATATCCTCGAGAGGCTAAATACTCATGAGTTCCAAATTCTTTGAAAAGAGAGATCTCTATGGTTCTAGCTATGGAAAATCACGTGCCTCAAGGCTAAGGTCGTATGCGAATCCGATTGTGAAGACTCGTAGTAGCCTTGGAGATCCTGAAGAATTGAGCCAGAGCTAGCATCGCCGTGAAGAAATTCCATAAGTTCTCAAGACGTGGTCGCTTTGGAAAATCCTCAAGGAGCAGTGATTCCTCATCCAGTGACTATAAGAGAAGACTTTGCCACAAATGCAAGAAACCTGGTCACTACATTCAAGATTGTCCTCAGTGGGAAAAGGAATTAAAGAAGAAGAAATACAAGGATTACAGTTCTGATGATGCTAAAAAGAAGAAAAAATCGTCGAAATCTTCATCATCAAAATCCTCAAAGCCTTCTTCTCACAAGAAGAGCAGCTCCAAAAAGGCTCGTGCATTCATTGGCAAGGAAATGAACTCTGAAGCTGAATCTGAGGAACATGAGGAAGAGGAGGCATCAGAAGAATCTGAGTCTGGTGTGGCAAGTCTAGCTCTCGCCATCGCTTTCGACAAGTCCATCTTCAACTCAAGAGAATGACCTCACCAACAAAGTGATGAAGATAGTGATGACTACGCTCCCACCTATTGCTTCATGGCAAAGGGTGCCAAGGTACTCAAATATACCTCCTTTGAATCTAGTGAAAATGAATCGATGAAGATCTAAAGCCCGGCTACTCAAAACTTGCTAAGATTGTCAGAAACAACAAAGGGCTTTTGAAAAGGTTCAAAACATGCTAGATAAAAGTGATGATATGTTAGGTGAAGAAATGGATCGCACTAAAGCCCTCGATCGAAAATCTTGAGAGACTTGATCTAGGTTCGACAAATTTTCAAGGTCATCATAACACTCTCTTGTTCGATCATGAGAAACTTTCTTATGAATTTCTTCAAAGAAAGCAAGATCTTGAGAAGCTTCAGAGTGAGTTATGAAGATCTTCGAAGGAGCGCGATTCATTACTTGCTCAACAAATCAGCTCTTCCTGTGAAGAATTTGTTCCTCCATGCTTAAAGTGCATTGAGCGTGAATCGCTAATTCTTCACTGAATGTTCAAATGCTTCATTGTTATAAATACTTCACCGCCTCTGCTATCACTAATTCCTCCCGAGGACATTGCTAGTATCCTTGACGATGCAGGTTTGAAGGAATTGTACATGACAGGCATGTACAAAAGCCTCAAAGGGCATCAGACTTTTTGTGATGTGCTTAAAAGCAGATCCTCGACAGAACCCTAGGAAAGAGGGTATTGCCTTTGAGAGGAAACTCAATGCTTGATGGAACATATTGGAAGCTTTGGCGGTATCCCAAAACCTCATGGGTTCTCGCAAAGGGACCTCTAGTTGATCCATCTAACTTATCCGCTTTACTTGTGAATCTCCTCATTCTTCCGATGAGTCATTTGACTCCAACTATAAACCTGCTCAAAAATCGTAATGGTGAACTATTTGCTAGATATGTTGGCACTAAGCTAGAACGGTTCCCCTATGAAGAAAATCTGGGTTCCTAAGAAGTGCCTTGAAAGTCTTCAGTGAATGTCCTCATGACACCACTGTGAAGAAAAGGAACCCCAGATCAAATTCTTCATATGGACCAAATTCTTCATATGGATCCAAGTCCTCATACGGACCAAATTCCTCACGTGGATCAAATTCCTCAAAAGGATCAAAGTCCTCATATGATTATCATCGTGCTAACAACTCTGTTTCGCAGGGTAGAGCTAAGAGCTATGAATATGTGCATTATTCTTCAAACCAATATGTTCATAAGTCCTCGAAGAATTTCTCTGCTTATTCATATGCTTCACCCTAACCCCTCTTATGTGAAACGGAATGGATTGGCCTCTATGCCACCATTCTCATATGGTGCTCGCAGAGTGATGAACTCTTTGCCACCCCTTCAGATTAGGGTGGTGAAGAAAAAGAACTAATCTCTTCTCGCAGGTCGGGGCCTCGGGACGTCTTGTAACGTCTGAAGAATTTCTTTGGGGCACGACAAAAGTGGTGAAAGGACGCAGCTAATCATGAAGAAATAAACTATCATTTCACACGTCCTCATACTTCTTATACATTATCTTTGCTGATGAAATTCATCGATGAACTTGATATCATATTCTTCACCGATGAAGTATATGAGATCGTAAGTTGCACTAATTCATCCGGCAGGATGATCAACCCAAAGCCAATGAGTGGGTCCTCGATAGTGGATGTACAAATCACATGGTGATGACAAGAATCTATTAATGGATACTCCTTATCACCGTCACCATCTGAAGCATATCATCTTTCTTGACAAAGGCAAAAGTCGTGTATTGGGTCTTGGTAAGGTTGCGATCTCTAAGGACATACACATGGACAAAGTCATGCTTGTTGAGTCCTTAGGATATGACCTCATGTCGATCTCAATGCTTTGTGATCTTGATATGGTTGTGTCTTTGGCAAGTATCGTTGTGTTGTGATCATGGAAGCCGACAATTCCAAAGTCTTGAAGGCTTTAGGAGAGGAGACTTGTATATTGTTGATTTCTCTAGGACCACAACCCGATCGTGTGTCTACTTGCGAAAGCTTCGTAGGGCTGGCTATGGCATCGACGACTTGGTCACGCAGGCATGAGGAATTTACTGCACGCTTGCGAAGAAGAAGCATGTCATTGGCATTGAGAATGTCAAATTCCTTAAGGATCACTTGTGTGGAGCCCGTGAAGTGGAAAAATGACCAAGGGCAAGCATCCAAATAAGACTATCATGACCACTACTCGTCCATTCGAATTGCTTCACATGGACCTCTTTGGTCCTAATCATTACTCGGCGATCACTAATGATGCATCTTTATATGGCTTTGTTATTGTTGATGATTACTCTCGTTACACATGGGTACACATTGTTATTTACAAAAATGAAGTGCGTGAAGTCTTCAAACGATTTTCCTCGAGGGCTTCAACTAACTTTGGTGTGAAGATCGAGACACATCAGAGTGACAATGGGCCGAGTTCAAGAATTCCGGTCTTGATGCCTATCTTGATGAACTTGGTATTACTCATGAGTTATCTGCTCCCTATACTCCTCGGCAAAATGGCGTCGTGGGCGAAGAACGAGAACTCTTGTTGAGATGGCTCGCACTATGCTTGATGAATACAAAACGCCTAGGCCTTTTTGGATTGATGCAATTGATACCGCTGCGTGCCACATCATCAACAGAGTATATCTTCACAAATTCTTCAAGAAGGCGCCTATGAACTCCTCAACGACAAGAAACCCAATGTGAGTTATTTCAAAGTCTTGATTGCTAAATCTTTGGATTAGAGATCCTCATCACAATTCTAAATTTGCACGAAAGCACATGAAGGTTTTATGCTTGGTTATGGAAAGGACTCGCACACCTACAGAGTCTTCAACATCGCACTTCACAAGATTGTTGATCTTGTAGATGTGCAGTTCGATGAAACTAATGGCTCGCAAAGAGAGCACCTACCTTCATGTTAGATGAACCAGCTCTGAGGAATCTATCAAGTTCAAGGCAACCGAGGATGTCATTCCCTCTTGAAGAATCTGTGAAGAATTCATCCTTGTACGTGAAGAACGTCGAGTGATGCACTGAAGATAATCTTTGAAGACAATGGTCTTTGAAGAAAATCTTGATCAAATTCCTCGACGACAACCAGGCTCATCCTCGCGTTGCAAAAGAAGTGCAAGTTGACAAGATCATCGATGACATTGAAGCGCGGAGTCCTCTCACACGCTCAAAAGCTTCACATTTATCTAACTTTTGTGGGCACTATGCTTTTGTCTCTATCACGAGCCTACTAAGGTAGATGAAGCATTCGGAGCCCGAGTGGATTCAGGCCATGCAAGAAAAATTACATCGATTCGAGCTCAACAATGTCTCTGAACCGGTCAAACGTCCAGGATCCTCGCAAGCATAATATCATTGGCACAAAGTGGATCTACCGCAACAAGCAAGATGAAAATGGCCTTGTGGTAAGGAATAAAACCGCGACTTGTAGCTCAAGGCTACACACGAGTTGAAGGAATTGATTTCGATAAAACTTTTGCACTGTTGCTAGACTTGAGGCTATTCAAGATATTACTTGCTTATGCTAACCATCATAATATCATTTTTATATCAAATGGATGTGAAAAGTGCATTCCTCAATGGTAAGCTTGAGGAAGAAGTATATGTTGCTCAACCCCGGGTTTTGAAGATCCAAAGAATCCCGACAAAGTCTTGAGACTCAACAAGGCCCTCTATGGTCTCAAACAGTTCCCCCGCAGGCGTGGTATGATACATTGAAGGAATTCTTCGTGAAGAATGGCTTCACACCAGTTCACTCGACCCTACTCTCTTTACTAAATCATATGATGGTGAACTATTTGTGTGTCAAATATACGTTGATGATATTATCTTTGGCTGTACTGACCAACGTTATAGTGATGAATTTTCCTATATGATGAGTGAAGAATATCAAATGTCTATGATGGGAGAGTTGAAATTCTTCTTAGGTCTTTAAATTAAATCAACAACACAATGGCATATTCATATCTCAGGAGAAATACCTCAAAGATGTCTGAAGAAATTCGCATGCAAGATTGCAAAGGCGTCAAAATTCTGTGCCCATAAATGGCCATCTATGCCTTGATGAAAATGGTATTGACTTCGATCACAAGGTATACCGCTCCATGATTGGTTCTTTATTGTACTTATGTGCATCTAGGCGGATATAATGCTTAGTGTTTGCATGTGTGCCCGATTTCAAGCTACAAGAAGGAATCACACCATAAGGTTGTGAAGCATATTCTTCGATATCTAGCTCACACACCAACACTAGGATTATGGTACCCCAAAGGCTCTACTTTTGATCTCATTGGATATTACGACTCGACTATCTTTGGTGATCGTGTGGACCGCAAGTCAACATCTGGTACTTGTCATTTCCTCGGACGATCTTTGGTGCATTGGTCCTCGAAGAAACAGAATCACAGATCACCGTCTCATCGCGGAAGCTGAATACATTCTTCTTGGCTCTTGTTGTGCTCAATTACGTGGATGAAGCAAACTCTCAAGGACTACTGGCGTCAGCGTGAAGAATGTGCCTCTCTCTTTGTGACAATGAGAGTGCCATCAAGATTGCTCACAACCCGATTCGGCACTCGAAGACAAAGCACATTCAGATTCGTCATCATTTTCTTCGTGATCATGTGTTGAAGGGCGACATCTCCATCGAGCATTTGAAGACTGAAGAACAACTAGCCGATATCTTCACAAAGCCCTTGGATGAGAAGAGATTTATCAAGTTGCGGTGTGAGCTAAATATCTTAGAATCTTCGAATGTTCTTTGAAAAGGACACACATCCTGACACTTATGCAAAATTGATGACTTAGATGTGCAACACATGAAGAAACGTTTTTCTTCAATCAATGAAGGATAACACTCTAAGTGTGAAGAAATTAATAAAGAATTTGATTCTCAGAACCCTACGACAATTGTACGCGGTGTCTGAAATCATCATTCTTCAATTTGAGTTTTTCCTCAGTTTTGAAATTCTTCAGTTTTTCAAATTCTTCAACTTTACAAAATCTTCACTGTTTCCGTTGTCTTTCTTCATTGACTATATATATATATATGGGTTTATGTCCTCTACAACATTCACTTATGGCTATTTCTTCAAGTTGCTTTTTCTGCTAAGTGAATGTGATCGGACCCTTCCCCCTCTATGCTATACTCAACCCAATCTATTCACAAATTCTTCATGTGGGTTCTAATTGAAACTCGTTCAAAATCTTCACTGTGTCCTTGTCAGCTGAAGAAATTATGAACGAAACTTTAAAACTGATCTTATCCAAATTTTCGGTTTTGCCGCTCAAACCGTTCCGCATCCCACGATAGATTTATCTATTCACCCACGATCTAACACAATCTCCACTTCTCAGTACGTGGGTGACACATGTCAAGCGAATGAGAAGGGTCAGGCACGTTAGTCCCAAATCTTGGGCGAACAGTTTTTCACCGTGGCTATATATACCCTCTCCTTCCTCACTTCCTTTACTCGCCGACCGCTCTCTCTCTCTCTCTCGCCGAGCTTCTCAAACCCTAAGCGCCGCCGCTTCTCCATCATCGCGGTGAGGAAGAGCTTCCTTGCCTCGACCTGCGTCGTCAAATCGTACTTCAGCGCCCGATCAGCGGAAATCTTCACTCCGCCCTTGCCGCGTAGCTGTCTTCCTCCGCCGAAGTTAGGGCGTGGAAGATCTAACCCGATTTAACTTCCCATCCGTTCTTCTCGGTTCGTCGTGTTCTTCACTTCGGGTAATTAAAAGTTACTTTTATTACTCGCTTTGATTCTCAAACCTTCCTGAAAATCTTCAAAGGTGTTTATTCTTCAAATCTTCACTCAAATGAACACCTCAAACAAAACATGCTCTTGATTCGTTTCTCTAAGCAATGATTTTCTTCAAGATTCCTCAATTGTGTGGATCCTCGATCTATACAACTCTGGAACCTAAGACAAAGATCGCTTAGTAAAATTCTTCAAGGCTCATCTGGTTAAATTCCTCAAACTAGTTCTTTTTGAAAAACCTTCTGAGAACACATATGACCTCTCCAAATTGTTCGCAATTATACTCTGTTCACAGGTACTCATGTCCATTCTTTGAATCACTAGGTTCTCATCAACTTAACTCATTTGCGGCGTTTCTCGAAGAAAGTTGCATACTTCTTCGAGAATTCGATTGTTCAAATTCCTCACCAAGAATATGGCGGAAGGAAAGAAGCCACAGAAAGGAGGAAAGAGGCACGAGGTCATGGCTGCGTTTGAGATTCTGAGGAAATATATGCCGATTATTGCACACTGATGAAGCCGAGTTCGGCAAAGAGAACAAAAATCAGCGTAAAGTGCGCATTCAAAGGATTGAACGGAGATGGGCAAGGGAATGGAGGGAGTACAGATATGTTACTCCAAAGTACATGAAGAAATTCGCTCTCAATCCTCCATGTCCAAGAGCTCCATTGGCACCGGTCAAGAGGTCAATTCCCACCAAAGATCAAGCGTGGTGAGGACTTTCTGAAGAATGGGCCAAGCGCCAAGCCAAATTGGCAAGACAAGCCAATGAGGCGGTGAGGAAATTTAATGAGGACTCAGAAGCTGCCGCCATCGAGGCCTCTGTCGAGCCAAGAAAATCTATGGCAAAGAAGCCCGCACACAAGCCAAGTGCTTCACCAACAAGTGCCCTCACGGTCAAGTTCCTCACGCGCCCTCACGGCCGATTCCTCATGCTGCCCAGCTCCTCCCAAATCCTCGGCTCCTACAAAGTCCTCAGCAGCTCCTCCCAAGTCCTCATTCCGGACAAAGTCCTCAAGACTGCATGCATCTGCCACGTGCCAAAGGATGCAGCATCTCCATTGCCTCTGGTGTTTCAAAGAAGTTCCTCACCGCACCAAATTCTTCATCTGGCCCGACTTCTGCTTTGAAGACTAAGGCCACATTTGGACGAGGTCCTCGGCCAAGTCCCAAGAAGAAGCAGTCGCCTTCCAAATGCCACCGAAGATGATGAGGCTGATGATGATGAACTTGCGAAATCATCGAGAGACCGTCAAGAAAGGGCCGCTAGAGCCAAAGGCACACTGTGCATTACCGTTGGATCCAAGAGCGATCCTAGACTACATTGATCTCGCACAAGGACCCAAACACTCCTATGCACGATTTCAAGTTGACACAGCCAAAGTCACATGTCGACGCATTTCATCCAAGAGGAGAAATGGAAATTTGATACTGACGGAGAGATCAAGAAATCGCGATCTGTAAAAGGAGAAACCGCTGAAGAAAAGCGTTGTCAAGATGACAACTCAAGAACTTATCAAGATGCGGTGACATCAAAGCCCTCGCCGACAAATTTGACTCCTATTATGCTTTGATTGGCAAGGAGCCAAAGTCGATTCGGCTAACCTGACGAAGAAGTTCACCAATGTTGCAGCCCCAACGCAACATGAAATTCCTCCGGCCGGAGCCTCACCGCCAGACTGAAGAACATGCCAAAGACACCCGATGAAGTTCAAAGTCGAAGACAATGCTAGTTCCAGGTGATGACTCCATTCCAAATTGAAGAAATTCCTGTGGCATCCACTAGTGGTGCGCTGAAGAAATCGAATAAGTCAGTATCGCATCGATTGCGCCGAGGAAATTCAACCAGATTTCAGCTCCTCCTGCGCCAACACCAACTCCAATTCTTCCATCTGCATCTGATGTAAAGAAGACCAAGGCTGCAGAACGAGTTGCAGTGAAGAAAAGGAAAGCATCTGCTGCTTCAAATTCTTCAAATTTCAAGAAGATGAAGACAATGACCAGCTCTTTTGAAAATCCTATTGATGCTGTCTCAATTTCCTCCGTGTCATCAAAGGACCTTGTTCCTTTTGGTGAAGATTATGAGATCCCAAGCGAATCTGGTGAAGAAAATCATTCTGCTGCTTCGTCAGAGCAGATTGATGAAGAAATTGAAGTGGAAGCTATCCCTTCAACCCCAATCATTTCATCGCCTATGCCTCAGTTCACGGTGAAGAGGCGGTGTTGAGGAAATTGAAGAAGATGTGGACATTGGAAGCACAACGCCCGGTGATGAACGATGACTTTTGGGAAAGTCAACATCCAAATTCTCCACTCTTCACCCCAATTCAACAGATTCCTCGATCCCTGCTCCAACTGCTCAAATGGGCTCAAGAAACTCATCCCACTTCATCTGCTCATGAAGAAATTCCAGCCACTAAGCGATGAACTCTTTGCCGATCCTCGGATCGCACATGTAGAGGAACGAAATTCCTCGGCTGAAGAACTGAGATTGCGATTCGAGAGGTCGTGATGCAACTCATCGACACTCCATCGCCAAAGCCAAAGAATCCATTCTCAACGAAGCAAAAGTTCAAGGTGAAGATTTCTTCGGCGAGCACGTATTCTTCATCGATTACAATCCATATGATTACGCCGCATAAGGAAGAGGCGTTTACGACCGCCGGTACCAAGCCAATTTCTATTCCTCTGTCGTTCAACAAAGACAAAGTCTTCGATCATGCACATATTCCTCATGTCGACATGGAATCTCTGCCAGCTTGAGCAGGTCCTCGGTGTTCTTCACGATGCGAGGACTTACGAATTTACTGACCGACATCTGCGATTGGAATGAGGAACTTATTCTTCAATTCTATGCAACGCTGCACATCACCGGAGAGACGCCAAGATGTAAACTCATGGGTGTTGGATGGATGTCCGAAAATACTCACTACAAAGCACCAAGAACTAAATTGCTTCGTGCCCTACCACTCGATCCTCCACTTGATGGTGCTCGTTGTATCTACAACGAACCCGAAGCTTTCAAATCACTATATGCAAGTCTTGATGAAGCCTTTGAAGCGTGGCAGCCCAAGAACCAAATTCCTCGTCAAGGAATTATTGTATGTGCCTCGATCGTCTATCGGATTCTGACGAAGACAATGAGTCCTATCAAAGGCCACGACTCAAATGATGAAGAAGTCGTTGGCATCATGAAGAATGTGCTTTTCAATATCATTCATGGCGTTCCCGTCAACTTCCATGATTTCTTCATGAGGACTCTGGCGAACATTGCTATGTCACCTTTTGAGCTGAAGCCTTATGCACCTTGGATCATGAGATTCATCAGGACAAGATCTTCACTCAATTACAAGGCTGATACTCTGAACCACCGCATGACTACTTGCCCCGATTGAAGTCCTCAAGCGGACATTTTCCTCGGTGATGACAAGGGCAAGGCAAGCTTTGTGATCGATGAAGGCACTCGTCCATTAGATGGTCGGGTTTCGCAAAGTCGCATCCTACTCCACCAATGATGACTCGCCACACATGACTCTGCCATAAATACCTCGGCCAAGCAAAGTCCTCAAGCCACGGCACCAGTGGTGATGATCGATCTGAAGTTACTCCTCAGTCTTCATCAGAAGGTTGATCGCAATCATAAATGGGTCAAGCGTCAGTTTGGTTCAATTCTTCACAACATGACCTCTACACACAATGCAGTGAAGAAAAACCACTACTACCTCCATGAAACCTTCAAACGCACCTGGGCTGTTCTTTCTAATGTCTACAGCGCGGAAGATCTGAAGACAATGGGTCCCACAGAAGAATTTGACTGGTCTGCACCTCCTCCGAAGAAATACAAGGTCAAAGTTCCTTCCTTGGTGGCCAGCTCCTATTCTTCATCGCGAGAGACTGATGAAAATGAAGACTTGGACGACACTGCGGCAGGCCCTACTACGACAACCGATCCCAACAACGCTGGCGCTCCTTCATCAACTTGAAATTCTTCAGGGGCGTTAGTCCTCAGTTTCGATCCTTTTGGTCATTTGATGACAAAGGGGGAGAAATTTGAGTTAGTCTTCAAGCGGGTCTATTATATGTGCAATTTTTCATTAAGTTACAACTCTCGTTTTACGAAACTTTTATTGGATCGAGTTGTAATCTTAAACCCGATGGTGCTCGATACTTTTGATGCAATCGTGCTCTCGATACTCTTGAAGCGTTATTTTGCATGCCTGTTCCTTTATTAATGTTATCAGACGCATCTTGAATTTCATCAAGCACCATATTTCATCATGCATTTCAAATTCTTCATATTATATGTCAAATACGTGTATGAATTACAAGATATAAGGGGAGATCTCCATGATTCAACTCTTCAAATGTGCATTGCCTCAAAAGCAAATTCCTCACTATGCACATCTTCGTGGGGAGTTCTTCTATATCTTGCAATCAAATTCCTCAATATCGATGAGTTACACTTCATATGTTTATCCCGTTGAAAAACTTAACCTATATTGTCATCAATCAACAAAAGGGGGAGATTGTAAGTGCATCTAGTGCCCCTTAGTGATTTTGGTGTATTGAAGACTTATAGGTTAAGGGACTAATGTGTTTATGAGTGTACACATGTCTATAAGTCTATGAGGAGTTTGATATTTACAGAGAAAGTCGACCCCTAAAAATAAAGTTTTTCGACTGAAGACTTTGATATTCTGAAGACTTTGAAAGTGAAGAAATTGGTGTGACCTTGAAGACTTGGTATTCATTTGAGGAACATGAAGCGTGAAGACTTTTGTTTTCGTTGTTTCGTTTTCTCTTTCTTGAGTCATAGGAAACACCGTCTTTGTTAAAGGGGGTCGAGGAAATACTAAGGAAAGATTTCCATGTGATGCTCAACTCAAAATCCTACACCTACCAATCCCTTCGAGTGAAGCCTTTGGAAATCTCATATAGTTCACCAATTTCTTCAAAGATGAGAGACGAAGTTCTTCCGTCAATGCGGATTGCCTACAGTGAGGAACATGATAGCCCCGAGGAATTTGAGAGTCAAATTTCCGGCCAGATTCGTGTTATGCGCGCCAGCTGTCTCAAAATATCTTATCCACCTAACGGTCATATCATTGAAGGGCATTTATGTCTTATCATGTCGGGCTGCTCCCTAGGCTATAAATAGCCGCCCCCTACAACCACTAGCTGGTTGGCTGCTCCGAGAGAACTTGACACTTGTCATTTAAGAGCAACCCATCCTCCGAGGACTTTGAGCGAAAATCATCGAGTGAGGAAAAACCCAAAAACCAAACCCCTACAAATCCAAAGTGATTGAGCATCATCGAAGAGATTGATCTGCGTGGATCCGACGCTTGTTACATTTGAAGACTGTGCTTCTTCCAGACGGTTAGGCGTCATGGTCTAGAAACATCCAAGAGGAATTGTGGATCGCCGAGTGACCAAGTGCGTGAAGGTTTGGAAGTCGCTGAAGACTTACCACGAGTGATTGGATGAGGTCTGTGTGACCTTAGTTCAAGGAGAATACGGTGAGGACTTGGTGTCCCGAGGCTGCGTGCTTTCGCCGATCGGGTGTCCGGACTGTGTCCTCGAGTTTAAATACTCACCGCTCCAACAGACGCATAACCGAGACAGCAGTTGAACTGGTCTACCAAATCATTGTCTTCACCAACCTAATCTGGTTCTATTTCCTCAACCCTTTCATTTCCTCATTCGGTGTTGAGTGTTCATTCATATCATGTTTGAAGACTTTGATCAAGACTTTCTCAATTTTCTCGAGTTCAATTTCTTGATCTGTTTGTCTTCATCTTGTGCTATCCTGTGTTTACGCTTCAGTACTCATTGATTGTCTTCATTTCATCATGATGACCATGCCCGCATTCTTCTATGTTTACTCGAGTACTTATTCCAGCAAGTAGTTCTTCACTTAGGAATTTCCTCACCGGCAAATTCCTCATTGAAGAATTCATAAAAATTGCCTATTCACCCCCCTCTAGTCGATATAACGCACTTTCAGAGGACCAGGGCCTCTATAAGTAGAGCTAGCCACCACAGTAGGGGCATCGAGCAGTTCATCCAGCTCTCACCCGCTAAGACACCAAGCACAAGAAGACCTCAACCTCAGGAGGCTGTTCTTCCCTCTGTACTGTTCATCATCAGCCCAAGAGGCAATCCACCACCACCACACTGGAGTAGGGTATTACACCACAACGGTGGCCCGAACCAATATAAATCTCGTGTCTTTCTGTGCCTGAGTTCGTCGAGTTCGTCAGCGAGATCTTAGCGAGCTAGGGCGTAGATCGGTAGGAGGGAAAGACTTCGCGCGCACCCCAGTGTTCGAACCTTAAGGGTTTGCCGGAACCCCACATCCGACATTTGGCGCGCCAGGTAGGGGTGCGTCGTAGCGTCCCTCTAGCCGATTCGTCGCTCCGTCGTCTCCATGGCGGACGCTCGCCGAGCTCGAACTGAGCGCCGGGCTGCCCTCACAGCCCACGTTGCTCAGACAGCTCCCGTCGGCGGGCCACCTCGTTGCTCTCCGTCTCCCGCCGCCAACGCTGTCACCGCCCGGTATTGAAGCGAGCAAAGAAGCGTCCTCGGCGCATCGCATCCTTCGGGCGGGCAGACGCCGCACCGCCACTCCGTCGGCCCGACCCGGCCGGTCTTCGTCTCACGTGACGCCAAGGCTCCCATAGAGGCGCCCGGGCGCGCACACTGCCGCATAAGCGAACTCCTGCGCTATCGCCCGGTCAACGACCTCTATGAGGAGTGGCTCGGCTGCGTCGCTGAAGCTTCGTCCGTCGCGCGAGGGGCTCCACGGCCGTCCTCTCTCTTCCTCGCCCCTCCGTAGGCCACGGGCGACGAGGCTCATGGCGCGCCCACCACCTTCGCTTCTAAGGCGGTGCCTTGGCACCAAGGCGCGCCCCTCATGCATGATCCGCCACGCCCAAGGCCAAGAGAGCGTTAAGAAATCGGCCGTCATGAAGCTGCACCGCGCTCTCAAGCCATTAAGATCACAGACCGCTTCGCAGCTGGCGCCAAGGACTCATCAAGACCAAGCTCCACCTCGGGCCCCGGCAACTACAAATTTCGCCGCCGCGCTTTCACCCCGAAGCCGCAGAAGGCCGCTCGCTGTGCAAGTTCAAGCCGGATCGCCTCACATGACGGCACCGCCGAATTTCGCTGAGTTCTCCTGCAATTTCACGAAGCCGAAAGCATCAAGCGGCAACGGCGATGAGAAAGTCATGGCGAATCGGTTTCCTATGGCTCTTAAGGATGGAGCCCGCTCGACTCCTCGAACTCGCAAAGACGACTTCGATCTCCTCTCGACGAGATGCGCGACCGCTTGCCGCTAACTTCTGTGGCACTTCGCGATCGCCACGGCCATGGGCGACCTGCGCCGCATCAAACAACAACTAGGAGAGACCCTCCAGAAGTACATCCAGCGCTTCAAAAACACTCGCCTCAAGATCCCCAAGGTCACGGATGAGGCCATCATCTCCGCGTTCTCCGACGGCGTCCGTGACGTCAAGATGAAGGAAGAGCTCGCTATCCACGAGGAGCTACGCACATCTCGTGAGCTTCAACCCGGGCGACCAAGTGCGCAAGAGCAGAGGGCGCCCTCCTCGAAAGCCGCCAACAAGGAGCGGAGGAGAAGAAAGCCAAGGCCAAGGACGTGAAGCGCAAGGAAGCGGCGGTTTTCGCAGTGAGCCCGACACCAAGCAGGCGAGATCAGCCCGAGTCATCGAAGAATAGCCGACCGTTTCTGCGCCTTCCACAACTGAACACTCACAACACCGGTGGATCGCTAAGAGCTCGAGCCATTCGCGAGGGCGTTTCGGCCGACGCCCGGCAGCAATGATCGGGCTACGACCATGGAGGAGGACGTGGAGGCGACGCTGGGGCGGCCGTGGCCCGCGCCAGAGTGGCGCGACAGGCCTCGTGAGGACGTGGCGGGAAACATCTCGTGAGGGCTGGAGGGACCCGACCTCGTGAGGATCGCCCCAAAGCAACGCCGGTCTTCCCCGCCTCCACCAAGAAGGAGCATCGACCACCATCAGACGCAGGTGGGGGCTTCAGAGCCGCTGCAGACAATCGCGCGCATCTTGGGCGGCGCTTAGGCCCCGACCTCTCAAGCATCTTCAAGCAGTTCGCTCCACCGAGGTGAACGCGGTGCTCCCTAAGCTCGAGGCCACGCGCCCGGCTCAAGTGGTCCCAATGCACCATCACTTTCAACTCGGCAGATCGGCTTAAAGTGCGCTGCCAGCAGCGCGCCCTCCGATGTTGTGTTCCCGGTCATCAAGAATGTGCAGTTACCAAGACCCTCATCGACGGCGGGCGCAGGCTCAACGCCCCGTCCCGCCGTATTAATCGCTCGACAACCTCCAAGTACCGTATGAGCAGCTCCGACCTACCAAGCCTTTCTCGGGGTGGTAGCGGTTCCACCACACACCGATAGGGCGAGTCCGCTTACTGTCGCCGGAGAGCGCAAGAACTACCGCACCGAGCTCGCCGACTTGACGTCGCAAGCACATCCGCTGCCATAACGCCATCCTCGGGTATCCGGCCTGGCCAAGTTCATGGCGATCACCCATCACGGCCATAACGCCCTCAAGATGCCAGAAGCGGAGGAATCATCACGGTCCCATGTGAAGAGAGAGATGTGGTGTGCTCCCTCGGCCGCGCCTTCCAAGCTGCAAAGAATCAACGACCCTCGACAAAGAAGCGAAGTAGGGCCTCCGAGGCCCTCTCCAAGAAGAAGCAACAGCCGTGCGAGATCTCGGGAGGATGGCGTCAGAATCGGAACCACGTCAGGTCGGCGTCGCTCGGGCGCCTCCTCCATCGCATAGGAAAAGCGCGCGGCGCCTCCTCGGCGAGGCTCGGGGCTCTCTTGGAGGCCTCGAGACCTTGCCAACATCACGAGGGAGGCGCTTGGGCACCACTTGAGGCGTGCCAAGACGCTTTCACTCGGGGAAACAGGCAAGAGCGAGTGCCCACCACTCAGAGTTCATCACCAAGACCACTCGGGGCGCAAGACGAAGAGCCAAGAGCGGGCGACGGCCACCACGAGGCGCAGCCCCCATCCGAAAGCGAGGATGCTGGCTGCGGTTCCAGATCGACGCCCCAGTGGCTCAACAGGCCGCATCTCGTGAGCGCTTCGCCTTCGCAAGGGTGGCCGCGATGGCCCGCCACACACCTACGTCAGCATGCTCCTTCGGCTTGCCGAGCGTGGCGTCGACTTATCAAGCAACATGCGGCGTGTCCTGACGGCTCAGGAGGCCAGGTAGCATGCCGTCCTGGAAGAGATGGAGACGTTCTTCAGGGAACCTCCTGAGCCCCCAGAGCCTCCCGAGGCTCAGGGCTCCGCTGGCTCGTGAAGAGTCATTCCATCGACGACGCCTTTCACCGCACTGCCAACTCTACTTCGTCTACGTAACGGTGACATCTTCCAAGCTCGTTTAGCGGGGCGCCCTCGG
Source organism: Aegilops bicornis (assembly GCA_021605145.1). Lineage (NCBI taxonomy): Eukaryota > Viridiplantae > Streptophyta > Magnoliopsida > Poales > Poaceae > Aegilops > Aegilops bicornis. Next base: position 128,540,547 of record CM038671.1, read on the forward strand.
GCTGCATCATTCCCGAGCCACATGGGTTAAAAGTACTGTGGCATGTATCCCCTTTTGCTTATGTCTTTAGCTTACCTTGTTGGGCGCCCCTCGGTGCATCATCCCAAGCCGCCGGGCGGACCCAGTGGCATGTATCTTCTGCATTCACCCAAGTTGATCTGCTTTCCATGCTTAACACGCATACGGCTATCGCACCTTTCGATCGCCACCCGCCACGGGTCCGTTTCATCTGTCTGATATGGCGGTGAGCTCGCTCGAGGGCCGGACTCGAGGCGAGAGTGCTTGCACCTAATCGCCACCCGCCACGGGTCCGTTCATCCTGTGCAATTCGCTTGCGCATTAAAAGGGGGGCTCTGAGCATCGCGACTCAGGAGCTCTTAATGGCTCTCCAACCCTCACCCCCTGGCCTTTACCACGGCATTGCGACCTAGCATACCAGCGGCGGCTGAGCTCGCTCGAGGGCCGGGACCTGAGGACGTAGAGTGCTTGCACCTAACCGCCTTTGCGAGAACACAGATCTCAAGACTCAAGACCCGGCGCAACCCGCCTTGAGGTAGGGCCTCGTGAGTCCGTGCCGCTCACGAAAGTGCCCAGATACACCATGACCTGCGTGCAAGCCACGTGTCGGTCGGGGTTGTACCTGCGCCGGGGCTCCTCGGGAGGCCCCATCCCACGCACAAGTGGAAGCACCATGCTCACGTTGGCCGTCCACATTGCCGAGGAGGCGGCTATGCCTGCACAAGCGGAAGCACTATGCTCCGTCCGGTGATAAACAATCGAGGAGGCCCCACGGTCGTACCAAACTCAGTGAGCCCAGAGCTCAACGTCCACCACCGCAACGCCTCGCCGGAGAGCCGCGAGGAGGCTGGGCACGGGCTAAGCCGGTCACACCTAAGTGCACGCCACCCAACCAGTCTCCGGACACAGGCGTCGTAGCGCCTCCCGAGGCCTCGGCGGCGGTATGGAAATTGTTTGCCCGTCGAGGGGGACTCTCGAGCATCACGACTCAGAGCCTAATCGTCACGTAGCCCCTCACTCCTTGGTCCGTCTGGTCTCCGGTCGGCCCAATGGCGATTGAGGTATGCAGCGGGGCCGGGCTCTGCCGACGAGAACATTAATCTATCCTCGCGAACTACTACTATAAGCTGTTTGCACGTCGAGGGGACTCGAGCATCGCGACTCAGAGCCTAAGCGGTCACGTAGCCCCTCACTCCTTGGTCCGCCCCGGTCTCGGTCGGCCCAATGGCTGATTGAGGTATCTTGAGCCAGACTCACGCAGCGAGCATAAAGCAAATAAGAAGAAAATCGCAAAATCTCGAAGCAAATATTACAAACACATTGTCCTCACGATATCAAATGAAAAGTCTAAACGCCTCCACGAGGCCTAATGCATGTTGCAGGAACGAAACGGGAGAATAGCCGCAGGTCACCCCCGGGCGCCACCATCACCTGCGGAAGGTGCTAATTCGTGAGCGACGTTGTCTTCACCTTCACCACCAGCTGCAGGATCGGCGACATCGCCGGACAGAGGAGAGGAGACAAAGCCGCGGAACTTCTTCAGCAAGGCCTCCACTTGATCTTATGCTATTGCGGCGGCGCCTCGCGTGATCTTGACCACGAGCTCCAATGACTCGTCAAAGGCAAGCGTTGCCGGGTCGTGAAGGTGCAAGTGGTCAAAATGCGGTCAATCTGGTGAAGATAGGACGCGAGCCTCCGCCTCCGCCATAGGACCGACACCGTCAACGACTTCCTCGAGCGCCTTCACCAAGAGAGAAGCAACGTGAAGGGGCCGTCCTCGTCGGTGGGCCCGACTTCTCCAGCCGTGCTCAGAGCGTCTTGGCGCCTGCGAGATCTCTTCTCGAGATCGGCGAAGGCCACGCGGTCTTCGGCCAGGACTCGCGCCTTGGCATCAAGATCGGCTTCCCTCGCCCCCATCTTCCGCTCCAACTCTTCCAACCGGTTGCGCTCGGCGGCCTGCGCCTTCCCCAACTCCGCCAACTCAGGATCACGGTTCTTGACGGCGTCCTCCCGGGCCTTCATCTCATCCTCCTTCGCTTGGCGGCAGCGTGCTTCTTCGGCGTGCTTGTCGCGCGAGCTCGCAACTTCGCCCTCCAAAGACTTGGCGGTGGTCACGAGCCTTGGCGTCTTTTCATTGCCGTCACGATCACCGCAATAGCTGGCAAAGACTTTGCTTCTCCTTCCGGAAGCCGCAGCAGCCTGGCCCAGCTGAACCGCCAGTCGGAGTGAAGCCAGAGGTCAGCCTCCAGCGCCCGGCCACCGGCGTGGGTCCGCGCCAGAGGTCTCCGCAACTTGGTCATCTCCGAAAGAGCACGTTCGAGAATAGCGGCGAGGCGGAAGAACCAAGGAGTGAGGCGCGGCGATGGGACGAAGGCGACATCGTCACTGTGGCTGGGAGATCACGGGTTCCGAGGGCTGGGACCTCATCACCGCACCAGCGCCGCACGCCGGAGCCGGGGCCATGAAATTTGGTTCCACGCGGCGATGTTCCTCTTGGCCCCATGAGACGGCCGTTTGGGGAGGTGCGGCCGCTACCTCCTTTCTCTATGGAGGAGGCACTACGCCGCATCCTCCTTCCTCTTCTTCGCCGAAGACGTCGGCTGATCAACCAAGGGCGAGCATCAGAAATGACGAGTACAAACAGGGACAAGGAAGCTTAAGACACTTCTTGATCCACCGCAACATACTTCCGCTAGGAGCTTGAAGCCCGACAAAGACGGGACTTGAGGAGAAGCATCTTCGGCGGCGGCAGCGGTAGCGGAAGCAGAGCCGAGCCACCCCTGTAAGGTGTCGGGACGGCGGCATCTCGAGGCACCTGACGATCTACCCTTTGTTGGGATGAGGGTCACACTTCTCCTCCTGGCAAGGCGTCGGCCTCGGCATCGTCAGGAAGAGCGCGGAGGATCTCGGCCTTGCTTTCAGGGGGAAGTCTCCACCTCTTCAAGAGTCTTCTCGAGTCCACCTCCTCTTCCCTCCCCATGGGACTCTGGCCAAGACACCTCCACCGGTTTCGGCGCCGCAGAGCCCCGGAGCGCCGGCTGACACCAGCCAGCGTGCCAAAGGTCGGCACTGGAGGCGACGAATTCCTCCCGCCCTAACGTTGGAACAGGGAACGAAGGCAAAGTGGGTACTCTGGTTGTCCCTAACTATGAGGCGCAGGATGACGCCAATTCATCGTCAGCAGGGCCCCTACCTCGGTGGTCTTGTTTCCCTCTTCTTCAAGCTCCCACAGGCGGCGCAGCCGAGCTGGGCAACTCGCAGCGTCAAGAACTCCCTCAAGAGCATGACCCCGTCACCTTGGCGCCCTCGCGTTGCGGCTTCAAGTCGGTCATCATCCGCCTAACACTAACGATGCCCGCTCATCGGCAAGCTCGCTTTGGGCCACCCCCTGCTGGAAGAGGGCACCACCGTGAGGGCAACACCAGACGCGGATCGGCGCGCTTGGCGTTCATCATGACCCATTTGGATCGAATGTTGCCGGCCCTCTTCCCGGTGCTCGAGATCGAGTTGGCCTTGCCGGATGCGACGAAGTTAGAGCATCCGGAAATGTGACCCTCACTGACACGGAGGAAGAAGAAATGGCGCAGGAGCGCCACGGATGGCATCACGCCTGTGCACGCCTCATGAGTAGGCGAAGATGGACAGGAGGAGGACAGAGTTGGGATGGAGATGCAACGTCTGCAGCCCGTAGTGGTCGAGGACTTCATAAAAGAAATCGGAGAAGGGAGGGACCTACCCGACGGCAACGCTGCTTGAGAAGAAAGGGAAGAAGGTGCTTTCCTCAGTTCGACATCGCCGGAGGCAAGCCGAGCTCGGTCTCCCCCATTCATCGCTCTCACTCCGCCGTCAAGGCGACGGAGGCGAGGCTCTTCTCCGTGTGACGCTGGCGCCTCAAGGGCTGGCTCATACCAAGCCGGTGGCCGAGGAAGTCTCGAAGTTCTTGCGGCGCCATGGATCGCAGATGTGGATGAAATTGAGCGGATCTGGAGGTAGCGCGGCGAGGAGCAAGAAAGGGATCTGGAGCGAGGCGAGGAAGAAGCAATGAAGGCCAGATGCACTGCGCCACCTTTTGTCGGTCGGCGATTGCCGAGGCGGGGGAAGCGAGACGCCCACGCCCAATCAACCGCTGCTGCCAACCGAGGCCGCAGCTTTTGGGGCCCATGGCGCTCGAACTTGGCTTGGCTTGCTGCCAAGCCCGAAGCGCACCTTTGGGCCCGGCTACTTATCGGCGTTCGGGAACGGGGTCCCCAGATTACCGCTTATGCCCCAAGGCGCGTGGCTAAGCCAAAGCAGTCAGACCCATCTTCATCAACAAGGCATCCAAGACCCTCGCGAGGGGCTGCTCGCGAGGCGGACGGCGCAAAACCTCCTCAGGAGTGGCCTAGTCAGGCAGGCTCACGAGGAGCGGAGATATCAAGGCGGGGCAAACCTCACGAGGATCTCGTGACGTGAGCCATGACGATCGACGCCAGGCAGGCAACAGCGCTCGCAGCGTCCTTATTTCCTCTTTGGTACTAAGGAAGCAGGCACATGCGAGGAGTACCGAGGCATCAGGCAAAGGTTGCTATATGGGTGCAACGTGACCAAGACCAGGAGGACGGCAAGACGGAGGTCATCGTGGAGCCCAAGACGGCGTCACCACCAGAGCCTTTTGCATGCAAAGACCATTTTTGTCAGTATAGCTTGTACTAGCTGCCCCCCTTCAAATTTGCCCGCCGTTGTTGGCTCCCTTCCTGCTCAATATTTGGGAAGAGGACCAGGGCCTATATAAGTAGAGCTAGCCACCACAGTAGAGGCATCGAGCAGTTCATCCAGCTCTCACCCGCTAAGACACCAAGCACAAGAACACCTCAACCTCAGGAGGCTGTTCTTTCCTCTGTACTGTTCATCATCAACCCAAGAGGCAATCCACCACCACCACACTGGAGTAGGGTATTACACCACAACGATGGCCTGAACCAGTATAAATCTCGTGTCTTTCTGTGCCGTGAGTTCGTCGAGTTCGTCCATGAGATCTTAGCGAGCTAAGGAGTAGATCGGTAGGAGGAAAAGACTTCGCGCGCACCCCAGTGTTCGAACCTTAAGGATTTGCCGGAACCCCACATCCGACAGATGGTGCTTGTGTATTTCTTATGCACGATACACACATGATAGTAGCGCTTGGATAACCAAAAGCCTTACCATCCCGAACTGGAGCAAAGCTGGCCACTGAATGGGCCTACAGAAAGGTGATAATCAAAAGCCTTACCATCACCTTGTACTAAATCAGCGACAGCGAATATGGAATGGAGGGAGTAATAATCAAGTATGTGTTGTTGTGCTGCATGACGCATGTAAGCACTGTTGCCCTAAATTCTTTTAAAACAATGTGGCCCTGTTACTTGCAATCTATAACATATTAGTAGCAAAAAAAAGAGAAGAATATTGGATATAGAACTCCAAAACCCATGCACACCTGAACCAAATTACTGAATAACCATTTCCAGAAAGTTAAGTGAATGGGAAAATGTTAGGACCTCACCTAGCTAGTAACTCCATTCATGATGACAATATGTGAATTTTTTTTCTAATAATAAACTAAGCTACCATGCTAAGGTTCTTTCAAAAGTGGCTAATCTGGAAAGAGTTCTGCCCTAGGACCACCAAAAGAAATTCCTCAAAGTTCTCACCAATGTCCAACAAATTCAATTTCATTTTCTTAAAAGTGTATGGTGTGACTGCGAGGATGAAATTCCAAATACCAACATTTTACGAAATGATAACTTCATTTCCATGTGACACCCAAACAGAGAAAATATAATTGCAACTGGATATGTTTCAGTTCCATGTGACAGCAAACAGAAACAAGGACTTGAAACATTTAGCAAAAAGTTATAATCAAACGCTAGCAGAGAAGGATTTAAAATCCACCCAATCAAATCGGTTCAATTCTTAGGAGCCAATCAGGGTGGTTTTAATTGTATTTAGTAACAAAAAATTTAGTAAACACAAACAGGAACAGTTACCTCTTATTCGATAGATATTACCTGATACTGGTGATCATATCGTCCAACTTGCCTATTTGAGAAGAGTGTTGCCCCGCAAGTTTCAGTAACAAATTACTGAGAAGGTTCGGCATATCTGGTTTCTGAGACACCGACACAAATGCATGACAATCAAATTGTCCTTGAAGCTTACGGTACACTTCATTTGCAAGTGTGGTTTTTCCAAGACCAGGGAATCCCACAATAGAAGCTACCCTCAGCTCTTTCCCTTCCACCATCAACATCTTCACGAGCTCGTCTCTTGGAGCATCGATGCCCACAAGACCGGCCGCCTCAGCATAGATGGCAATCACTCTTGGATCGACAGCGACAATGCCGGATGATGGAGTGTACTCATCAATTTTGTACCTCGTGCGCCGGTCATGCACTTCACTTACCCGAATCTCGATCCTACGGATCATGCTGGCCATCTGATGGCGCACCCTGAGCTTCTTCAGGAGCTCGGCAGTCTTCTTCAGAAAGCCAGTGGTTGCGCCTTTTTGTCCAAGGTCACGCATGAAGTCGTCGATGCAGTCTTCAATGTCGTATGACATCTCCCTGACTTGGTCCCTCCACTCCCTAGCCTGAATGTCAAGCTCATCCATGCCTGCGAGCTTCACAAGCAGGGCACTCATGCTACTGAACTCGTCCAGAAGGGACGCCACCTTGTTCCGAACGCCTTTGATCTTGCGGTACTCATCCCCCATCAGCGTGGCGAGCTTCCCGAGGAGGGAGTTCATCACGCCGGTGGAAACGCTCGCCATGGTCACCGCCATCTCTTCGCTCCAAGTGCGTTTCGATGTGTCTGGGTGGGTGGGGGGTTAGGGTCAAATCGCCAGTGCTTGCCGAAGGAGAGCCGCGGGGGTAGATGTGGCCGCGGCGCAGATCGATGATTGAGGCTGGATCCTTAAGAAACGGAGGTGAGCTCACCCGAGTTAGTTCAGTGGCTCCATTGGAGGGTGGGGGGTGGGGGATGAGAAGGAATCATGGAGCAGATGGATGACTTGCGCTGAAACCTGAAGGAGGCGAGGTGAGCTCGCCGGAGTTGACCGAGATGGTCGCTCCGTTGCAGCGTGGGGCGGAGGAGCGAGGAGGGATTGCAGAGCAGATCGACGACCGAGGCTCAAGGATGCGAGCTCGCCGGAGGTCACCAGATAAGGTGGCCCCGCTCTGTAGCAGCCTGGCCCGCGTGCGACCAGGATGGGGAGTCGAGGGAATATCACCTCAACTCCCAAACCCTCCTCAAACGCTGGCTGACCGCCCAATCACTATTTTAACCCAGTCGGTCATCTCAAACAGATCTTAAATGTTCGGGTATTATATCAAACTCAAATACGGGTCGGATATAGTGACATCTCTATTTGTCGCCTTACACAAGGCGAGGGGAGCTCTCGCGTCTGGGGGAGCCGCAGATGAGCCGGCCCAGCTGCGAGGTTGGCCACGGACTTATGTTTTTCTTTTTGTTTTCTATTCTTATTTTTTGCTTTATTTTTGTAATTTTCTTTATACTTTAAAATACTGTACACACACGCAGATATAATGCAAAAACACTCTTCAAAAATACATTTGAAAAATATTGAATAAGTATTACAAAATGTTGAATGAGTATATGCAAAATGTTGAACAAATATTAGAAAATGTTGAATAGGTATTTGAAAAATGTTGAATAAGTATTACAAAATGTTGAATGGGTATATGCAAAATGTTGAACAAATACTAGAAAATGTTGAACAAGTATTTGAAAAATGTTGAATAAGTATTACAAAATGTTGAATGAGTATATGCAAAATGTTGAAGAAATATTAGAAAATGTTGAAAATTATTTAAAATATATTGAATAAGTATTACAAAATGTTGAACGAGTATATGAAAAATGGTGAAAAAATATTTGAAAAGTATTAAATACGTTGAACAAGTACTTAAAAATGTTGAATAAGTATTAAAAAATGTTGAATGGGTATTTATAAAATGTTGAATAAGTATTTGAGAAATGTTGAACAAGTATTTAGAAAAAAATTAATAAGCGTTTGGACAATGTTGAACATGTGTACAAAAAATATTGATCACTTATTAAAAAATGTTTTTAACATATAAAAATATGTAGAGTGAAAATGAAGACAAACATAAGAAAAAACAAAAAATGGAGAAGAAAAAAGAAAAAACAAAAAATGGAGAAGAAAAAAATCCAATAAAAACCAAGAAAACACGGTGAAAAAAAAAGCAAACCTGGTAAAAAAATGTTAACCATGTATTCAAAAAACGTGTAGAAATAAAAATAAACAAGTGAAAAGGAAAAATGAAAAATAAAACTGAAGAAACAAATGCAAAAGAGAATGAAAAACCCAATGACAACAATGAAAGAAACAAAAGAAAAAGTAAACAAAAAAGAAAAAATGGTGAATGTATGACAAAACCAAACAAAAACAAAAGAAAAACCCAAAGAAAATAGAATACAAATGACAAAACAAAGAAAACAAAACAATAAAAAAACTTGGAAAACGAAGAAGAAACAGGGAATCACAACTAGTTTTGACTTAAGATGGCTCGAACTACTAGTCCAGCACCAACACGGCTCTAGCGCAGTGGCTAGCAGCTGCCACACTCCTACAGGAGATCAAGTCCGGCTGTAGATGCTCTTAGTGGCTCCGCTCTATTGCAGTTTGGCCCGCGCTAGCGAATGGGCAGTTGGGAGGGGGGGGGGGGGGAGGTATCGGCTGAACTGGAACACGAGATGTCAAATTGAGGAGCACTCATTTTGAAGCCTGCACAAGGGTCACTTGGGGTGGGCTGAGAGCGCACTCTCAGCCCCCACCGCGTGTTGTGCTTTGGGCGCTCTCTCCGGATTTTGTTTTTTATTTATTTTTCCGAACACGCTTTGGGCTTTTTACATGATTTTTTTTACTTTCTGGTTTTTCAGCGGTCATTCTTAGCTTTCTGACAAAAAAAATTCAGAAAAATTGCACACAAAAAAAGTGTTTTTTCCTTCCGCAAGAGGCACTGCCGTGCATCTCGGAAACAAAAAAAAAGTGTATTCTTTTTTCCCGCAAGAGGCACGGTTTTGCTTCCGCGAGAAGCACGGCCGTGCCTCTCGGAAGCAGGGAAAAACGTGTTTTTTCCTTTCACGAGAGGCACAACTGCGCCTCTTGAAAACGGGAAAAACGCGTTTTTCTTTTTTCCCGCGAGAAGTATGGTTTTGCTTCTGCGAGAGGCACGGATTTGCTTCCGCGAGAGGCACGGTTTTGCTCTCGGAAACGACTTTCAAAAAGGAAAAAAACGTGCTTCCAGTGTGGTTTTTTCATGAAAAAAAGGTTCGTCAAGACCCATCGACATGAGATCTAGTTTCGAAAATCTCAACGCGAGGAATCCAACAATGAAAACGGTTTGTGATTTGGACGCACGATTTAAAAGATAAAACGTTTTGAATAAACGGGTCTACAAAAAGGGAAACTCCGAGGTTGCGACAAGTGACGCACATGCAGCGTGCCACTTGTTGTAACCTGGGAGGTAAAAGTGATCTTTGAAAGGAGTACTCCTCAATTAGTGATTTGAAACGGCCCTCGTCGTATCTCTAGCAGATCCTGCAAAAATTCGCGCTCTCCTTAATTTCGACCATTTTGCATGTTTTTCTGGCCTGAACAGATATGCTAAATGAAGCCTGACCCGTGAAATATTTATAGACATCCCTCAAATCCTTCCCTCTACCAATGTATGTACAAGTCGGACGGGTTTTAGGGTTAGCAAACCCTATCCCCTCCGTCACAATCCACGCACGCCGCCGCTAGACCTCCCAAACTCCAGCGATAAATCACGCCGCTTCTCCTCCTTTTTTTGCTTCTCCTTGATGGCCGGTGGTGTTAACAGGTGTGATGGCTGTGGCGGTTCGCCTCCGCACAAGCTCCACGGCACGACGCGCAGTCTGGCAGCTCCAGCCAGCCCCTAGTCAAGCCATGGCGCTCGAAGCAAACACATGACCGAGGCCTACTCTCCAGGAGTGGCGGGTGGAACCCTTGGGATGGCTTCCAGAGTTGCCGGGAGCCTGATGGGGAGCTCATCGCCGTGGAGAAGGCTTTGGTTGCCGAAGAAGAAGGTGTCACCTACCATCTCGCCATCGTCAAGGAAGAGGACGACCTCGCCAACGTGCTTCACAAGTCCACCATGAAATTCTACCTTGGCGTCCATGAGTGACCGTCGACTTTATGTTTAATTTGTGGCGCGAAGATGATTAATTTGATATGTATGCAGTATGGTTGTGATGAACTATTTTGTAGCGCGAAGATGTTTTTAAATTCTTAGTACGAGATTTATAGTATTTGTTCCGCCGGGCCTCATTGTTTTTGGGGAACCCTAAAACGATTTTGTAGTACCGGATTTTAGAGGATTTGCTAGAGATGATTAGAGCATCTCCAATAATTTCCTTATCTCTAAATTAACCATTGTTTACGGGAAGTGAAGGCCAAAAATTCTCTGCAGTAGCTCCAGTAAACTGGCCTTAATTTTGGAGGATCCCGTAAAAGAGGTCTTTTCTCATCGCAAGTTTACGGGAAGATCACCTTCCCATATTGGCCGGCTGAAATTTCACCAACTTCCACCCCGTGACCCTGCTGCTGCCACCGCCACCGCCCATTACAGCCGCGGCCGGTGCCCTGCCCGCCGCCGGCAGGATGGGATACGGCGTCGCTGCAATCTGCAGCTGCTGCCCGGGGGTGCCGCCGTCCTACAACACACATCTCCTCCTTTTCTACCTCGTCGTCGTCCCCTTCTTCGCCTCCTCCACTGCCCTCTCTGGCCTCCGTCTCCAAGCCCTAGCTCAAGAAACCGACGCGACAAATGTATTTGAGGAAATTCTTCATCCACTTTTTTATGTTTTAATTTTTTTAATGACAGTGATGGTTATCGTCAAAATATGTTTGGTCCTTTGGATTATACTAGCGCACATGCCCGTGCATTGCAACGGAAGAAAAATTATCATATGCCCCAAGCATAATAAGCATGTCGCCAAAACCCCATCCACAGAAGGCGCCATGGCTTGCTCCTCACAGCCCCACCCACAAATGTACCTCATCCACCTGTGTTTCATGCACGTACACCCTAAGGCAACCGCGATTTTTCAGCGTGAAATATTGGGACGCTGATGGCAACACGATGTCTCCATGGTCTAAATGCACAACAGCATGTGCGTCAGTGCCGCATATTTTCATACCGTTAGACGGCAACGTGGGCACAACTAAGCAGCCCTTCAACGCCATGTCCCCTGAAGGGCCCTCACCCTCTTTTTGGTGATGTCGTGCGTTCAAGCTAAACTTGGGCATTACTAGGGCCAACCAGAATTAAAATGCTCAATCTTCAACTTTGAAGCCCGGGTCAGGCCCAAAGGGTAATAGTTTGGTCAATATAAGGCCCGAGCTTGAATAAACAATAAGTAGTATCCCCTCCATTTCGAATTACTTGTCGCACGTATGGATGTATCTAGATGTATTTTAGTTCTAAATACATCCATTTCAGCGACGAGTAATTTGGAACGGAGGGAGTATTGTTTAGCTGCGGTTTTTTTCCTGTTCACCAAACAACAGCAAGAACACATGGCGTCCCTGATCTCTATATGTGTTCGGTTTAGCTAACTCAGAGGCAGAAATTTCACGTGCTGACCAATTGTGCAAACCTGTCCTTATGTATTAACACCAAATTTGGGTCATCCATTTTCATAGCATAATTCTAATGTCTAGATGTTGCAAATCTTGGAAGAAATCAAACACAACTAATAGCAAAGAACATTTTGTCATGCTGTTAACTTTGTGAGTATATAATAGCTGCACAACTTCCTCTTACAGTAACAATTCAATACTTGCCAATGATATGAATTTCTGTAAGCTTAATTAGATAACATTTTACATGACAGACCTCGCTGAATCTCTTCAGAGTACATGAAAGGATGTAAAGATGCTGGAGTCGCAGGGAACCCAAAATGCGCAAATGAATTCTCAAAATATAACTATTTGTACCGCTCCATCTAAAAAAATTAATCAACATTGAACTAACGGGACGTGCACTTGTGTAAGGTTGGCAGTGCTTCCTGGTTGGTCACGAGGTCCTGCGTCAATCTATCTATAAAAAGATTAAGTTATTCCAGACATATCAAAAGAGGATTTGTTAGATGAGTACCATCAATTTCATTCCTTTGAACTAAAATGCCTGCTACTCCAAAATTAAAATACCCTCTAAATCGATTCAAGAGATATTGTCACTGTACGTCATGAACTGATGACATTGCACAGAATGCAGATTCAATCTGAAGAATATACTAAAACCATTGGGACGATACACGTGTATGTAATGTATGTGTACGAAAGATCCAGGGTGAGTAAAAACAAGCTATTCATACATCAGAGGAGAGAACAGGGGCTCCATGTGGCTCTTGCGTTTGATTTGGAGCTGTGGCAACACGCCGTCCTCCAACCCCGGCCGTTTCAACCTAGTCTTGGGACCACGTCAGGGGAGAGGACAAGTGCTCCATGCGGCGCTTACAGTCCGATTTGGAGCTGTGGCAACACAACGTCAACGTAATCAAAAGTCCGAACTGATGAAAAGGGCTAGTCGCGACCCAGTGACGCAGCCCAAGCATCGGTCTCGAGAATCAAGAATGCTCGTCAACGAAGAGGGAAGGAAAGATCATATACATGTCATAAGAAAGGGAGTTTATTTACTGCTCCGGTTATATCAATTGACGTCAGGGGAGAGGACAAGTGCTCCATGCGGCGCTTACAGTCCGATTTGGAGCTGTGGCAACACACCGTCAACGCGTGCAACCGGAAGAGAGCGACGGCGCGCGAAACTCACGTATGACTCAAGAGGCCTATACGTGGACACAAAGGGGGGTAACAACAATTTTTAATAAATTGCGTAAATCAGGACTTAAACTCAAGATCTTAGCTCCGATACCATGTTAAGCTTCATGCACTACCCGCCGCAACTAAAAGTCCGAACTGATGGAAATGGCTAGTGCAATCCACATATAGTGTAACACTCCAACCCCTGCCGTTTCAACCTAGTGCACTACAAATTTAGAGCGGCCATCATTGGCACCACCTGCTTCCTCGCACCTCCACGCCGAAGTGCGTTCCTCAAGTCGAACCTAGACATCTTGAGCTCAAATTCTGCAGCACACATCAGAACCAGCAAGCGATGGAAGCGGCCCTGAGGGAGGGTGCAGACTCTTAACGTACGTTGTATACTTTAGGATCTTAAAGTTAGATGTGGCACGTGTGCCTGTTTCTTAGGGACTTTAGTTGACCCCTCTCATAGCAGGAATTCTGTAGCATTTGCAAGTACTGAGATCAATACGGATATAACTCAACTTAATTAAGCCACCAGCACAAGGAGGCCCTGGACATCAGGGTGGCATACCAAAAGCAGTTCAGGCCAAAGCTCAAGTACCTATTGCCGGTAGCATGCACAGACACTTGGAGGCGGCTTCTTCCATTGGTCGCTTCCCGTCATGGATCTGCCTCATGCCAAGAAACAACCCTGGCGTTGGACTCACAGCAGCAGCGTCGCCCTCCTCAAATCGCCAACGTCGAGACTCGGGTCGACGGCCTCAAGGATGCGTCCCCTGCGGGCACCGTGGCATGCAAGGCCTAGCAGCAGGAGCCACTCTACGTCCTCCTCATTGAACTTGCCGGCGCCAAGCCTCAGGTCGACCGCCTCGTCCCGCGCCCGCAAGGTGGAGCTTACGCTTGCCCTCCAACAGCTGGCTGCACCTTGCCGATTTTAAGGACTTCGATCCGATTGGTTTCTGTTCTCGTGGTTGCATGCGAGCAGGAAGATTTTTGTGAGAAGGAAATCAAGGGGATTGGCTTTACCGTGCCGTCCTCATTAAAAGAGGGTAAGGATTGGATCAAAGAAAGGAAAGGAGACCGGGTAGGATCAAATAGGAAGAGGAAGGAGATCGGCAAGGGAGAAGGAAAAACGGAATCAGCAAGGCAGCGTTGGAGAAAATCGGGTAGACCCCGGCATGGTACCGATACCTACGTATTCTGTGTGATTAATTGGGCATATACGTGATATGTGAAGCCCAATTTTAATAGAGAAGGAAGGCCCAGTTGGGTCAGGCCAGAGGCCAATTTAACAGATGGAAGACAACTGACCAACAGCAACAGATACGGTTTGTTTAGGAAAGATTGTGCTCTTCTCGTTTATTTTAAATCTAAGCCGTCAATCTTCATAATAATGCAAAATCAACGGATATAAAGGGATGATGTATGAAGAATTATGAAAGCCTCCGTCCTTTATTATTAGGTAAAGATACTAGTACAATATGGTGCAATTGTGAATAATAGTATAATATTTGCTGCTTCATGTTTTTCCTAGCGTCACAGGTATTGATCCGTGTTAAACCATTTTTGTACATGGGACAATGAGGTCTTCCTGGACAAGCAAAAAATAAACATACTTAGAAAGCTCATTTGGAGAAGGAGACGAGTTGTTCCATTCTTATGTTTGCACAATAAACAAGACAACAATCAAATATAGGATGGTACGAACTAGCTATCCATGTTATTTCTTATGCACAACAATTGAAATAACAATATCTGTTTTTTCTTTCTTTTTGGCACTTCTCATTGAAGTTCACTTCGGATAACCTCACACACTACCTTCATGATGAGATATGGAACTTGCAAGTATTTCACCCGTAGCATGATGCTTATTTTGAAGTCCGCATCAATATGTATAAAAATGATGGGCGGTGAACATCACAAGTGGTTGGACACATCCAGGAGGAAACAATATGGGCCTCTTACCTATTTATGATGCTAATGATATTAATGGTTTTGTACTCAAGTGTGAAGTGCTTCCGATTTGTTACTTGCTGTTTGTGCTTTCGAACTATATGGTGTTGTTCATATGGTGCTTGAGTTTATGCCGGATATGTTTGATGAATATGAAATATGCTATGTTTCATATATGTATTACGTTCAAATTATAAGTGAATTTTCTTATTGCATGGACTAAATTATAGGAAAATATACATTTTGTAATGGTCATTGAGTTGCACATGGTTTAGAAACACAAAACCATGCATGTTCAATGCAACCTCTACATCGCACACAATTATTCTTTCCGCGACATGTGTGATGCCCGCCTAGTCACACACGTTTCCCTGTTTCTGACCATGTGCGCTAGAGCCCCCCCCCCCCCCACCTACCGCACATGTTCATACATAGTTCTGGTCCACACGGTTTAGAAACACAAATCATGTGCAATAAACCACTCATCGCACACAATTGTTCCTTGTATAACACGTGCGACGTACCCCTCATCCAATGACACATATTTCCTTCTTTCCAATCCCACCCCCTTCGCAAACAACACACATCTCCTTTTTTTCCGAGACCTCCCTCCACCCTCTAAAAATGTGCGCGATGCATGTTCTCAACTTTGTGTGAATCTTGTATTTGTACCATTGAATTTATTTATTGCAAAATTTATGCTTTATTCAACATTTCAAAGGCAAGAAAAATATATGATAATCTCCATGCTTGACTATAGCCTCTCGTGGTACCACATAGATAGAAGATGTTGTTCTATGCAGCGTGTTACCCTTATTCTAATACATAAAGGTACAATGTGATGCTTCATGGCACAAATATGTCGACATGCATCACCACATAATCTAGATCACCATAGCATTAGACCAGACCTGTGGAGTGGCATTGAGTTGCAGGTCAGACTTTCTGCCCACAGTTAACCCAAATTTCTCGGACATGTCCAGTGACGCCGAGCTGGCTCCATCAGGAAGCTTCCAGTCAAAGTGATAGAGGAAGTTTGCCAATACAATCTCCATAATTGCAGAGCTAAACAACATCCCAGGACATTGTCGCCGCCCAGCACCAAAGGGAGTAAATTCGAAGTATGTCCCATTATAATCCATGTTTCTAGTTTCAAACCTTTCTGGCTTAAAACTTTCTGGATTTTCCCAGTATTTAGGGTCTCGGGAGATTGCGTAGACATTAACGTATACAGTTGTGCCTTTAAGAATGTCATAGCCCATAATTTGACAGTCTTCTCTAGCTGCACGGGCAACAATAGGACTGGGCGGATGCAACCTAAAAACCTCCTTGATGACCATCCGCATATAGTGGAGTTCAACGAGGGGGCGGGCATTAGTAATGAGAGCTTTATCTTGTCCTAGCAACCCCCTGACCTCTAGCTGCGCTTTAGACATGGCTTCAGGATTGTTCATGAGCTCTGACATAGTCCATGCTAAAACAAGCCCCGTGGTTTCCGTGGCACCTCCAAGTATGTCCTGAAAACGATGGTTGTGGTTCTTAGAATTAAACATATTTTAATAGAAGCGATTAATTATATTGATACGAATATACCATAGGACTAGATTGTATTTTGAACAATTGCCACCACACATAGTCTAGTCTATGTCGACACTAAAGGTTCTATAGTTACTTAATTTCTTTACTCGGATTTGACCAATAAACAGGTGACATTTTAAATATTAACACTTGTTTAACATGTGTCTTTGACTAATACTCCCTCCGCCTCATAATATAATATTGTTTTACAAGCTATTTTAACTTGCAAAATGATCTTATATCATGAGACCTATATTTTAAACTATTTTACATAACAATCCTTAGTATATTGTTTTCATCCACCCAACACAAATATTTATTTATATATCACCATCTTTTAAAAAAGTTATATTACACGCTTTGTAGAGAGTCATGTACTTACGAACGGAGGTTGTACTTGGGGATCATGAAAGAATTAAATTTGTCATCAAAACTCTATATATCAGTAAAACTATTTACTTTTATATATGTTGATGAAAATGTACTATTAGCGAGTTGAAATCAACAGTAAAGACCAATATTACTTTATCAATTAACGTGTTACATGTAAATTTCATCTTATAGATGTATGGTTAGTTTCCCCCAAACAAGTGGGTGGTGCGCAACTCGGCCTCGATCTCAGCCGATAGCTGCAAATCGGAGAAAGTGACATAAGGTGAACAAAACAGTATGCAGTGTAGACATAAGGTGAACAGAACAGCATGACCGGCAGGTATGTGCGTATGGTGTACTCCGAGTATGAGTTAAAAAAAGAAGAGAGAATACTCACAAATAAGACGGCGCCAATTATCTCTGTGGTTAGTGGTGATGCTAACGAGTCCTCCTCCTGCATCCTGAGCAGCACGTCCAGCAGGCCCTCGTCCTCGGTGCTGCAGGCGCCACCGGCGAGCCGCTCAGCCTTGCGCCTCTCGATGATGTCCCCGATGATGCGTTGGATGCTGCCGTAGCTCTTCTTCATGCGGCGTTCGCCGTTGCTCAGCCACCGCACCAGCCGGGACGACGGGAAGAGGTCGACGAGGCAGAAGCCTCCCAGCAGCTCCATGACTTGGTTGAACTCCCGCAGGTACACGTCCTGCTGCTCCAACTTGCCGCCGAAAACTGCGCGCGACGCGACGCAGTTGCTGAGCGCCGACACCTTCTCGCTGACGTTGACGACGGCGCCATTCGAGGCTACAATGGAGCGGAGGAGGTGGCCCACCTCCTCCGCCCTGACGCCCTCCATGCGCTTCACGCACTTGGAGCTGAGAAGCTCCATGACGCAGATCTTGCGCATCCGGCGCCACCGGTCGCCGTAGGGGGCGAAGATGATGCCGTTGCCGCCACAGGCGGCGATGTCCAGCGTCACGCTGCTCTTCCGGTTTGCGAACGTGACGTCATGCGTCTTCATCACCAGCGCAGCTGCCTCGGCGCTGGAAACCACCACCGTGGGGAGCTCGCCCAGCTTAAGGGACATCAGCGGCCCGTACCGGCGAGACAGCTCTGTCATTGTATGGTGCGGGAGAACGCTCACGACATGGTGGAGGCTGCCGATGATCGGCAGGGTCCATGGCCCAGGTGGCAGCCGCTTGCCTGGCTTGCTCTCGCTCTCGCGGCTGGAAGGCTTGAGAAACCAAAGGGCTAGTACCGCGGACAGGGCTATGAAACACAAGCTTAACCACGCCTCCATGGCAGCTAGTTAGGCAGCTTGTTAATTGAGTGCCTCGTTGGCTTTCAGCTTAAGCATGGCGCATCATAAGTATTACTGGGACGGGGGCGTTTGGATCTGAGACACGTAGAATCGTTCTAGCCTTGGTCGGCAATCTGAGACAGATGCCATTTCATGGGTGTGCCAGGCGTGAGTAAATTGCCGAAAGCTACCACATCTGTGACGAGAGCCTTGGTCGGCAGTGAGCTTACCGAGCGGTGGTAACGGCCGTTTTGGCTCTGCCGTTTTGCCCCTGGCCACGTGGTTCCGACAGGTGGGCCATAACTGTCAGTTTTGCACTTAGTCGCGGCTCGCGGCTCGTTTAGTGCATTTTGTTACTCATTTGCTATGGAAGTGGTGGTTTTTTGAAACTTTTGGCAAAAGTGGTGGTTTTAGAGTACCCTAGCTATAAATGTGGTGGCTTTCAGCAATTTACTCGCCAGTCGTCGATGAGGAAGTTGACATGCCCCCTTCGCCTCTGGTACTTGACCGTTATGGCATCGTAGGCGTGCGCCGCCTACTCGGACGTGACGAATGCGCCAAACCATTTTTTTCCTGGTTTCAGTTTGTTGATCTGCTCCATCCACTTGCCCATGTTCGTTGGAAAACATAGCGGTCCTTCCTGTGCGGCGTCGGTCCCGACATGTTTGATGGGAGAGAACTCTAAAATAAGCATAAAAGTTAAAAGTCAGCGCAAAAGAGGACATGACCTTTGCTAAAAATTGGTCATATTGAGTGATAGAAATTTGGTGGGACAAAAATTAATCAATGTTTCACCAAAATGTGGCACTAATTTGAATCCCTGCAATTTTTAAGGCATGTGCAACATAATTGGTTTTCATAGCATTCATACTAGAAGCATGATATCTACACTGCTAACTAAATTCAATCTTCAATAAATATGAGAGAGCATGATATCTACACAAGACAAACGATAAACGGTGATGATATGGCATAATCTTATTGATCACCCATTGATTAGCGATAAATCAGATGATAAATCGCTGAATTGGCCAATTTTTTTAATGGTTCTCTAAACTGAATAAGACAAAGCATAAGGCACCTCAAACATGGAACTGACACAACATAAGAATGAATAGAAAAGCATAAGCTCTTGCACCAATTATATTAAGAGTAAACTCGCACCAATTCGTGGGGGGTATTCCAATTCCCATTGACCAGGAAGGTTGCAAACTTGCAATCCATGGTGGTCGGCGTTGTCATGTTGCACCTTGCGACCACACAACAATGCACAAGGACATGGTCAGGTTAGTCTCGAGCAACATTGCAGGTGTCTATCTAGGGATTTAGTTTGGGGCAGAATGAGAAAGGTGATCGGGCCGACCGCATAACTGGTAGAAGAAGGAGAAGGGAAGGAAGGGGTGGGAGGGGGTCTACCGGCGGGTGCGAAGGTGATTACATCGACAACGACACTGGATGAAGGTGATGGTGGTAGTAGCCAAAGGTGACAACGGTGAGAACGACACTAGCTAGGATTTGGGGCAGAATCAAAGGGGATCAGGTTGTCTGCGAGTGGTTTTGATCGAAATGAATAATGCCTGAAAGGGTATGACCCAACCAGTGTAAGGGAAAAGTAGAGCCTGCCACACCTAACAACATCAGCAATGGCAGACGTAGCATAGTGCCCGCCATTAAAAGGTTTTCTAGTTGCGGCTATTTTGGGGTGCCCGCCACTGCTATTTTTTGGCACATTTTCCGTAATCATCAGATTTCATTGTTTTACGGGTAGATTTTTGTTCACATTTTTGTATGGGATTGAAGTTACTCCATGAGTAGATTCATATGAAACTTCACCACTTTTTTGGTTGATTTACTATTTTTAAAGCAATAATGAAATTCTAGCTATTAAAACAAGCTAAATGCTTTGTTGTTAAATAAAATATGTACATGAACCCTGGAAATTATGAAACTTGAGATGGTGTCATTATATGACCCCTGTAAGGTGTGGTAAAAATCTGAGAGAGTTACAGGAAAAAGTTGATGCACTTCGCATACAAAATAAAGAGTCTCTAGGAAGTATCATGGTTTCGAAGGGAAACTATCGGGTTTGACGGTAACTTTTTGTTTTCCATCATTTCCCCTTTGAAACTTATTCTATGTTGAATGTACACCATTGCATGTTCCATGGTTAAATCTGGGACTATTATGCTTAATATGGTTTTTTAGGTCATTTAATGGACATAAACTACAATTGGACTTCATTTACACTAAAAAGGGCCCGAATATTTGGTGAAAATACCATTTAAGGTCTTGAGTAAGTATTTAGATCATGTATGCAAGTAACAATTACACGTTCATTAACTGGATATGCGACGCGAGTGCCTGGTTCTCTTCAGTTTCTAAACAACCTACAGTACAACATTTGCAAATATTTTAAAATTTTAACCACATACTCTACATGTCAAGATGACACCATGCAAAGTTCCATAGGTTCCAGTCAACATTCAAATTTTATGAAAAACTAATTAATTTTGCATAATTATACTAAGTGTTTGTGTGTGTTTGAATTTACACATATACATCTTTGAAAGTACGAAACTTCTGTTTCAGAAGATCTAAACATTTATTTATGATTTTTCTTCCAATCTTTAAGAAATTAAAACTACTTGTATTTCAAATTTGAATTATATCCAATTAAATATAAGTTTGTGAATAAAATATCTAAAATATAAGAATTAGTGAAACCTGAAATTTTCAAACTATTTTTCGTACAATACCATGGTCATAAAAAATTAAAACACTAAAAATCTAAAAAGCTGTAGGAAATTAAACAAAATACCTAATTTTTTAGTAGTGGTGGGCAAAGGAGGTGCATGCCACTACTAAAGTGGGCCAAATCATTGGCTATTGGCAATGTCGAGTAGATAGCACGGCCCACCACTATTGATCTAACTACCAATGCCGGGCAGTCGCATAACACCCGCCAGTGGTATTGTTGGCCCACGGCTGACCTAGGCCTAGTAAACCGGTGCTTGGATGGAAGGTGTGCCCGCAACTGGTAACAAAAAACCATTGGCCGATATCTTTTCTAACTCTCCACCCGTATCTAAATAAAATATTAGTGACGGGGCCCTCAGCCTACCTGCAACTAATGTGATCCCTCCTATAAGCAGTTTCCTAGTACAACAAGCCCATGCCATGACACAGAACTAGTCACCCCAAGGTTGTTGCCCTAGCGACCTCCCAGTGAAAAATCTAGCCGGAGAACAGTCTGGCAATATTTGTTCGTCTCCGACATCCTCCATTGAACAATCTGGCAATATTTGTTCGTCTTCGACATCCTCCATCAGAAACGCACACATGATCTAGCCTACTATCAAGGGATGCATACGTCGCTGCGCCCGATGCCAATAGTCACTGGCGCAACCCTGCCCCATCAATGCAGAGTCCGTTGCCCGCACATCGACCATCAGAAGTAAGGTCGCTAACAGTAGGTCAGTCCCGGATCCAACTTGGGGGCACCACTATAATACCTACAGTTGAATCTTCATACCGTCACCATGGCAGTCGTCGTCACAGGCCCATGATACGTCTCAAACCTATCTATTTTTTTTATTATTTCATACTATTATATTATCACTTCCATTTTTTATTGCAATTTATATTAATGTTCTAAACTAACATATTAATTTAGTGCCCAGTGTTAGTTCCCATTTTCTGCTTATTTTTGGTTTCGCAGGAAATCAAAATCTACATAGGTCAAAATTACTTGCCAATCTAATAGATTTTTTTAGCAACAAGAAACACGAGAAGCTTCGGGAGAGATTAAGACAAGTAGCAAGGGGCCTCACGACACGCCATCTAGCAATGTGGGGCCTACCTCACCATTTTACGTCGATTCCACCGTCATAAATCCCTATTGATACCGAAACCCCCTGACATATTTTTAGAAGAATTTTATCGCCGCAGCAAGTTCCCGCTCCTCGCAGATCCCATCCAGAGGCCTGTTCCGGAGCTCTGCCAGAGGGGAAAGCCATTTCCGGAGCCATATTCATCAACCTTGCTACCCCCATGACCATGTGTGAGTAGTTCCATTAGGACCTTAGGGTACATAGTATTAGTTAGATGCATGATTCTATCTCTTCTCGGATCTTCAATACCATGTTCGGGATCAATTCGATATAATCGGTGGTGTGTTTGTTCGGACATGATGAATTGTTACTTTATGATCAGACTGTTCATTTAAATCAATTGAATCTTTTAAGGTTTAGGTGTTGCATAATTAAATAACTTTGTATGCTCTCCAATTTATCTATCTCTTGCCCAAATGGATTTTTCTTCAGAGGGAGTTGTGCTTTGTAGTGGGTTCAATCTTGCAGTACTCAAACCCATTAATAAAAAAGGACAAAACATGTATTGTATTGTTTCCACTGAGAATAAAATGATGTGGTTTGGTCATATTGATTGGCTTCTTCATGTCTACATTATGTAATCATGCTTATTGCGATACTATGTTTCTTGCAAACTTAATACATTGAGATGCATGCTGGATAGCGGTTTTAGGATGGAGTATTAGTAGTAGATGCAGTTGGATTAACAGTCTACTTATCACGTACATCGATATGAGAGGAATATGGATTGAGAAGAGCCCAAGCTTGGGGATGCCCAATGCACCCCAACGTAATATCTAAAGGGATGCATCATATACTTCATATAGAGAGTTTTCATATTCTTCATTTCTTACGTTATTGGGATTTTTACATTATATAACTTGGCTTGTATATTCTGATGACGAGCTTCCTCAAATGCTCGAGATCTTCATGAGCAAGAAAGTTGGATGCACACCCACTTAGTTGCAATTGGAGAGCTTTCATACACTTATAGTTCTATTGCATTCGTTGCACGGCAATCCCTATAGCTTGCATCAATGTCGATTGTAAGGCCTCTCCATTGCGTAACAGCCAGCCACATTGATGTGAGACTTTCTCACTTTTTATCTTCTTATAAATTCCCACCATCATTCTATTTGCCATCCAAAGTGCTAAAACCAAGGCTTGTAAATTAAGCATTAAACGAAGTGCTAAGTAGTTGAAAAGGGTTCGTCATAGCTTTGATTACTTGACTGAAGCTCTAGGCTGTGTTATAATAAATTGTTTGAATACGATAAAGCCTTGAGTGATTGGGGACATGAACATGACATATGAGGATTGATTGGTATTACATGAAAACATTAATCCATGAAAATCAATTGTAATTTTTGTTTGCACATTTTGATGTTACTTGTTTGTTATCAATTATAGATTATTTCTTTGAATTAGTTTTGTCTTGAGTTCACACCATGTTACATCATTCGATCAAGATTATGCTGGGTAGCATACACCATAAAAACCCATTGTTCATCATTTACCTACTCGAGGACAGGTATAAATTAAGCTTGGAGATGTTGATACGTCTCAAACATATCTACAATTTTTTATTATTTCATGCTATTATATTATCACTTTTATATAATTTTATAGCAATTCATATTATTTTTTAGACTAACCTATTAATTTGGTACCCAGTGTGAGTTCTTGTTGCCTGCTTGTTTTTTGTTTCAGGAAATCAATATCTACGGAGGTCAAAATCACTTGCCATTTTATACGACTTTTTGCCAAAAGTATTAGGCTGCTCATGGTGGAAAGTATCATATACTAGTATAATGATACTTTGCCTCCACAACATGGAGTATCATAGATGACCTTATTTATTGTCATGCATAACACATGGTAGCACATACTATGATACTTTGTCATGATACTAGATCCTCTTTGTTTGTTTAAGTGTATGCCACCTCATCCAAATTGCTTAGTTGATATGCATGATACTACATATGGTACTCTCACCGCGGGCAACCTTACACCTCATATTTTATTTTTAAACATGGCCCTCTCACTAGGCGGCTTTCTTCAGTAAATGCAATGGCGGCTATGTTCATTAGCTACCGTGGTTTTATAAATTCGAAACATTAGCTTGGTCTGACAATCAAATTATCGATGTTCATAGCTAAGATGGTGTATGAAGATTCCTTTCGTACTTTACAACTTTAATTAATCTACTAATAACAACCATGGCTACACCCATTTATTTGGATATATGTATATTGGCGAGGGAGTATATTTGTATCGATAGTGCATTACACTAAATAGTATGGGTTTAAACTCGAGAACCTTGCATTGATACAAAGCTTAGCCAAAAGTTCGAGCTCATGAGAAAATGATGTGAATAAATTTCAATAGATTTGCCGTGTTTGCCGCTTGTTCACCATAGGTATTACATCTTCTTTTTTTTAAACATGGCCCTCTCACTAGGCGGCTTTCTTCAATAAATGCGGTGGCAGCTATGTTCATTAATTACCGTAATTTATAACTTCCAAAAAATAGCCTGGTCTGACAATCAAATTATCCATGTTCATATCCAACATGGTGTATGAAGATTCCTTTCGTACTTTGCAACTTTAATTAATCTACTAAGAACGACGACGGCTAAGCCCATTTGTACGGTTTGATCTCAACTTAATTGCATGCATGTGCCTTGGGGTTCTAAATTCTGACTTACTTCCATATGTAACTGAATGATTGGATGTTGATATGTCGAACAGATCTAAAGGTGTACTTGTAAGTCAGAGCAGAGTTTCTAACCCCGCAAAAAAAAGAGCAGAGTTTCTAAACTTTCTGCCTAGTATTTCCCCAACCGTGATCTAAGCATACGGATCTGCGTCTGTCTGTTATTGGGGCGGTAAATGTAGCAGCTTTTAAACACTTGCAATAGTCCTATTATGTGTCAGATTTGGCAAAAGAAGAAGAAGAAGAAGGGAACGATTTGGCAAAGTAAAAGCACTGAACCACTCGCTACTTTTTTTTTTTGAGGGAAACCAGTCACTACTTTTGCTCTCTCTCAGATCTACCAACACGCAACTGCACCATTTCTCTTCGTCAACATACAACATACGGATTCCCCGCAAAAGAAAAAAAACATACAACATACCAACAGACGACGCCACGACGGTTCCACACAGGCTCTACAAATCACAATAGTCTACAGTCTTCCCCTTAAAAAAACAATAGTCTACGGTCTCACCAAGTTACCTTAATGTTTTTTTCCTCCAAAAAATATGGGTTTTTTATTAAGCTTGGCATAAACTTCACAAAGTTCCACATTAATTACTCAAAAGATCTCAAGTACACATATAAGTCAGGTTTTCGCCCAGGCCGAATCGATACAAAATGATGCGAAAGTCTTAATACAAGGAGCTCAAAGAGAAAAACGACATCCGAGACCGAGATAAGCGGGAATGCCATCAACTCAAGGCCGAGCATGAAAGCTAGCGGTGCAACACCTAACAAAAGGCGACCTAAAATACTAGAGAGGGATGGAACCGTGCCGCTTTGGTAAACCACGCTTCACTGAACACACCAAGCTATCGCCGTAGAGGGCCGCTTGCCCTCTCGCTCCGGTTGTGGAGCACCGATCCTACCAGTGCATAGCGAGGACCGAGAATGGTGACAACAAGGACACATGTAAGGTAGGAGACCAACGAATCCACAACACGCCAGAGTCAAAGAAGCTTCATGCAGGGATCAAAGCAAATCTGAAACCGATAAACTGCAACCAGTAGGCACCTGAGGTCCCCAGCGACACCCCTAAGAAGGTAACTGCGCAACATGCACCCACCCCAAGCCCGAAACAACGAGCTAGGGGTTTCACCAGAAACCCTCACACGAAGAGGGGACACACAACCATGCCCCTAGAGGGAAGAGACAAACACATATGCATCACCATAGCCAGCGTGGAGCTTTCGCTCGTAGCCTCATTTGTACCACCTGAGATACCAAACCGAGCCAACCCGAGGGAAGGGACACCGTGCTAGCACGGGTCCCCTAGATCTTGACCAGGGAGCCGTCATTGTCGAAGCCACAATGACACTAGGATCTCCGGGCACCCCTCAGCTTGTTACCCTCATAGCCTGGAGAATGTTGCCGTGTTGCTCGCCGCAGAGCCATCCATACATCCACAGCAACCGCGGTCGTCATCCCGACATAGAAGATATCGAAACCCTGCACCACCGCTCGTGCCACCACCCGTTGCCCGTTGCAAAGGACATCGACCACCAGGTCAGGACGGAAAGGCACCTCCTTTCACACCGAGAGGGCTCCACACCAGGATCTGGGCAGTAGAGGAGTCCACCAGCGGTATGCCACCGCCCAAGAATAGGATCGAGCAACTACAACCCGTCTGACCGAGCCCACCCATTCCAAGTCAAGCGACCCCATCAAGCCCCGCATTGGCGAGACAAGCTCCAAGCAACAACCACACGCTGACGAAAGGCCACCGGCCCACCTGGCCATGGCCACAACGACAAACGAGAACATGGACACATGGGAAATAATGAGACATGGGGGAGAGTTTCCCCCCCCGGCCCCCCCCCCCCCCCCCCCGGGGCTTCTCGTAAGTAGCGCCGGCCGGCGGCGGTGAGGGCGTGGTAGGAAGGAGGGATGTGGTGCGGTGGTGATGAGGGCGACACAACTGTGTCACCCTATCGAGCGAGCGGGGGCCTTCTTTGTCAAGTCTTGACAAGTACGTTCATCTGGTGCCACAAGTCTCATATAAGAGTTGCACAGAATTATGAACATGATCCAATTGTTTTCTAAGAAAATATATTTATCACAATATAATATAATATCTCATGTACCCACAACATTTTCACAAGGGTTGCATCAAACTCTCAACAAGTTCCAATGAATCGAAATTTTCGATATTGCTATTGTTTTGAAGATCTTGTCGCCGGGAAGACAAATGTTAGACAGATCGTAGATTCAGTTGATCGCAAGAAAATATAAATGAACAAGGATATATAGAGAAGAATCTAGACCAGGTACTCCTCCCCGCGCATGTGTGAGCCGGCTGTGAGTCTGTTGTAGCAGGCCCAGAACTAATCCATTATATTCTTTTCTCTCTTTGCTCCGGACCTGGCTTGATTTGTAAACGTTGAACCCTGAGACGATGCAAATAGTGGGAGTTGATACGTACAAAGGCTCCATGTTACTAGTAATATTTATGTGGATGTCCCTTTTTACCAACAAAAGGACAAAGGTAGAAGTCGGCATGAGTATCTATATATAGCAGCACCTCCACATAGCACTTGAAGTACACCTCTCATTTTGTTCTCCGAATCATTGTATATCCAAACAACTCAATGGCAGCAGCTCACGCGGACTGTTCCGGCCAGGAGGAGAAGATGGCGACTTTTCACCCGACTTTGTGGGGAGATTACTTCCTTACACACCAGCCACAATCTTCAGGGCAGGTATTACTGTACATACTGGTAGTACTACATATGAAGTACTCCCTTCGTCTCATAATATAGAACGTTTTTTGACACTAGCGTAGTGTCCAAAAAGTCTTACATTATGGGGCGAAGGGAGTAGTAGATGCTACAATCATTTGGAGATAACTATAGGGTCGTGGAAAGATTTTTTGCATGACATCGGCTTATTTAGTGAATATATACAAATGACTTTTAATTTGCCGAACCAAGGCAACAGCAAACATGCATGCATGCACACGTCGACCCAATTTTAAAGAAAAATTACCATATTTATTAAGTAAACTCATGATTTAGCTCTTCTCCTCAAAACATGACAATTACACTATGCCACGTTGTACACACAAAATACAATATTTGTACTCCCTCTGTCCGTGTTTATTAGGCACACTCACATTTCGAGCCCAAGTTTGACCATACATTTGTGTAACATAATATGAATTATATGTAGCAAAATGGTGTCATTGAAAACTTCCTTTGAATACAAATACAACGATTTTTTCAAACCGAATCTAGAGTCAAAATGTGGCCCAAAATACAAGGGGGTCTAATAAACCCGGACGGAGGGAGTACAATACAACATTAAATTGTTTTTCTAAATGACAGTCTGCACTATCGTGAGGGTTTGTTATCACAAACAGCTTTCAACAAACAAATGCCGGAAAACGCCCATGATTTGTTTGGATGCTATGTAACATTTACTGTGTGATGGGTATAGGTTTTAATTAGTTGTAACATCTTTTTATGTGTGAAAGAATTATTTTTCTGGGTCGAAACTTTTACAACAATAGTCACCATATTAGGTATAAATAATATTCTACCATTGTATTAATTAAGAATGTTTTTCTTATAGAATTTTTCATAGTTACTTGAGAGCAACTATTATTTTTAAATTGGCCAAGTAGCATATCATAAAACCAAGAGTTGCACACCATTTGAAGTTTATTTGTAAAACCATGCAACTGCCTCATTGCATATTTCTGTAACTAAAGTTGCTATAATATCTTGAATGTTTAGCTATCCAAATTTCACCACGTAGATAATAAATGGTTAGAGCATTGACTAAATATAAGAATCAACTAACTTAGAAATAAATGGTCTAGTTTGTTAAGATATTTTAATGGTGTGTCATGTTCATCGCAGTTCTTGAAATTGTAGCATTATGGCGAACACTATGATGCAAAGCATTAGTGGTCCACATGATTGATTAGTAATAAAATTTATATTATTGCAGCAACCTCAGATGAGAGAAAGATTGGAAGTTCTATTGGAGCAAGTAAGAACGGTAATAAAAGAGTCAAATGGAATACAAAATGTAACGGAGCTTATACTCTCGCTTGAACGGCTTGGCTTGGACTACCACTATGAGAATGAGATCGGGGAACTACTAGATGTTGTTTTGAACTCTGATTATGATGATAATAATCTACAGTTGGTTTCACTTCGATTTTATCTTTTGCGGAAAAATAGATATGATGTCTCATCTGGTAAGGCCTCTTAAACTCACACAACCAAGATATATAGCAATCAAACATTAATTTCTTGGAAACTATTAATGCCCATTTTCAATAAACATTGCAGATGTATTCAATAAATTTCAAGACAGACAAGGAGATTTCTTTGAATCGGATACAAATACTTTATTGAGCTTATATAGTGCAGCACACATGAGGACCAAGGGAGAGCATGTACTTGACAAGGCAATCTATTTCACTAAAAAACACCTCCTTGGTGCGTTAGAACATTTGGAATCACCGTTTGTAGAGGAAGTGTCTTCTGCACTTCTTACACCTCCTTTTAGAAGGGTTAGGATATTAGAAGCAAGAAGCTACATACCTCGTTATGAAAAGAGGCTACACCTAAATGAAGCCATATTGGAGCTTGCAAAATTGAATTTTAATATTCTGCAACTTCATTTCTGTGAGGAGTTAAAAGAGGTTACCTTGTAAGTTTTTTTTATAATTCTCTTCATGAAATCATTCTACAATGTGTTCTTTTTTTTTTCTAATCATAAGAATGCCAACTGACTTATGTTATGCTCATTCTAGGTGGTGGCAGAAACTCAACGTCGGACCAAATTTGAGTTTCATAAGAGACAGAATAGTGGAAACTTATTTTTGGATAAATGGAACTAGCTACAATCAAAAATATTCTTATTCTCGTATTATAGCAACAAAGATCACTGCTTTCATGACTATAATAGATGACATATTGGACACCTATGGTAGCACTGAAGAGAGCATGCAACTTGTAGAAGCAATTAATAGGTTAAATCCTCCTTCCCTTCACCAATTAGTTTTTCTAATAATTATAATATATGTGTTTTATAATAGTTTTAATATATGAACAAATATACATTAGAATAAACATGAAGATAAATAGTAATATCGAGTCATACAAACACAAAAGAAATAGCGAAGTGTTGCATTATAAGTAGAATGTATTATATCGGGTATGTCCTCGTGACGTCCATAATTCTATTGGTATGGCATATTAGCTATATTACTATATTTGTTGTGCATTGTGTCTTAATACAATTTTTCTTTAGAAAAAAGTGAAATAGTTATATTAAGTTGTCTACGCAATAAACATTGTACCTCACACACTAGTTACACTATAACTCCATAAATAAATAAATATTTTAGAACTATAAGTAATTCCGTTTTGGCAAAAGATGTAGTACCATTGGATTATGGTATTTCTAGTACAAGAAACAATTTATTAATACACATGCAAACATTAAAGTGAAAATTGGGACATGGTCATGGAGCGGTGTTTGTATAAGATATGAAGGAAAGTACCATTGTTAATTACTCATTTAATTGTATTAACTTTTTGTAGAAACACAAATTCATTTCATTCTTGAAGTTTTTTTAAATGCAACATGAGTATTGCTTTATTAATTAAGTAGTAGTATGGTCTAACATAGTGAAATGCAGGTGGGATGAAGGTGCAGTAGATGTGCTTCCAGAATACATGAAGGATATCTACTTATATTTGTTGGAAACATTTCATTCTTTTGAGGAGCATTTAGGACCTGAGAAGAGCTATCGTGTGGTTTATCTTAAAGAATCGGCAAGTATTATATTTTACCAACGAAAACTAGTTTGTCATATTGAAATGTGCACTTAGTTTATTTTAATATGCATTCTCTTACTAATATTTGGTCATTGTGTGCCGCCAAGATGAAAGACCATGATCTAGCTAAGACTAGAAATGTTATATTTTATTAATGTTGTTAGGCCGATATAAAGTAAAAATGGTAACATACTTTAAGTAAATAAATTAAAATTAGATAGATATATTTGCAAGTCTACAAGAGAAAATACTTAACTTACGCTTCAAATAGTGGGACTTAGAACATGTAGGACTATGCCGACCCAATGAGCCTTTTGTATGCTTCGTGTTTCAAGCGTTAGAGCCAGTTATAAATAGTCATCACATTGAAATTGTCATTGTTGCAACAATTCCATTCCCTAATTATGTGGCCCCGGGTGACGTTGCCCGAGATCCAAATTGCAATTGCTACTCAAGCACTCATACATACATACATACATACATATCAAACTTAAGTCGATACTTAAAGATGGTAGGATACAGGTTGCGATTCCAGCCCTATGCATTTGGGACGTAACCCAAACACTTAGACAAAAATAATGAGATGATGTACTAAGATTCAAACCAAGTCTTGGTTGAACTAATCGAATGACCAATCAATCTAGATGGAAATTCTAGATAATTCAAACTTTGAAAGAAGTATTGTAGAAAAAAACTCCCTGCATTCCCTTATGCAAGGCCACTTGTTTTTCATGTCAAACATTGATTCATAATTTGGTCAACAAAATATGGAGTATATGTCATACAAAACATATCATCAGAAAGTGCTTTAAAATGTGCATTCAGTGACATACTTTTTGTGGCATATAACTCACGTTTTGTCGGTAAAATTAATGGTGAAAGTTAGATAAAAAGTATGAAGTGGCCTTGTATAAGGGAATGCAAAGAGTACTAGGATAGTGGTTTCCACTGAACTCTTTGACTCGTAGAATTTCAAGCTTTTGCTCCATACACTAGTGGTTAATAACTGACACTCGAGAAGTTAATCTTGTGCCGCTACGGGTGATAACGGTTAAGCATTACAACAATGCCGAGCTTTGTCACCTACTATAAGATGTGTCACTCTTGATACAATTTGTTCTATAATCAATATAATACTTGAATCATTAGAAACCATTGAAATATATAATTGTATCATCAAGTGTGGTCTCTTCTTCTCTTATTCATTTGGGTGACTGCGAATAACATTAATTCTCTAGTTGTTAGAGTTTGAACACAATTATACATTTGAATCACATATTTATTAGTCCACCACACATTGTCATTAGTAATCAATATCCATTTAGGGAATTGGATGTACTTTCAAGGAAACAATTTGGATGTAGGTCATGTGATAAACCTAGATATCCGCATATGTATGTAATTTTAACTTATTTTAAAATGGAAATGGGACAAGGTCTTCAATTTAGAAAAATCAAATTTTGTCAGATACATTTTTTGAACAAGATATGACTTATCAAAATAGAACACACCTTTAAACATTTCACGAGAGTACAAAATTAACTCACCAATTGACTTTTTGGCACAATAATTATCTTTCATTTTCCCATATGTTGTTTGAAAATTTTGTAGTATCAACAAATTGAGCATAACTCGGAAGATTAGATTCCTTGTGGTGAACCTATCAACCGGGGTTCGGGTCCTATACTTTGAAAGGGTGCTTCCATTTTACTGGATTTATTCGAAGCTTTTTTTTCATTGGGAGTCGATGTTCCCATCGGCTACAAGTTGTCTGTGGTCATTGATCTCAAGATTTGTTAGCTTAGTCTCTCAGAGGAGCTCATAGGGCTAGGGTGTGCACGCTTGTGTACATTGTGTTTAGCGCGGGCAGGCTCTACGTGTGCATATCCGAGCTATGTTTGTACTAGGTTTCCAACAAATTATAGTATTACTTTCAATAATTCACTAAAAATGGTATTGCTTTTCATGAAAGAGTTAGTGTTAATGTTGATATTTTTCATGAAAACCATATTCCCTAGTAAATTTTTATTATATCCATTCCCCGCAAATGTAAGTGTTGAAGTTTTGGATGAAAAGATAACTTTATATCTACCAAACATGTAGATGGACAATGGATAATTTCAATTTTAGTATCTTTGTTTCAAACAATTTTAGTTATTTTATAATTCTTAGCAATATTACAAACATTTTGGGTGATTAATTTTGAAACAATGCAGTTCAAGAAATTAGTTCAAGCATACAACGCTGAACTAAAATGGCGTGATGAAAAATATGTGCCGAAGAAAATTAGCGAACATCTTGAAGTTTCAACGATAAGTATTGGGACATCTGTGGTAGCATGTGCTTTTTTCGTTGGCATGGATGACATAAATGCGGAGACTTTCAATTGGGTTTCTAGTGAGACAAAACTTCTCAAGTCTTTTGCTATATTTGTACGGCTCACGAACGACATGGCATCAACAGAGGTACACATTCTTAGAGATGCACTTGACTTCAAATGAATATTTTGCATGCATCTCGGCAAAGTGTTGCAACGATCTGAACATAATTATTGCCATGTGTTTAAAGAAGTAGTTATACACAATGAATATTCAATCATATTTACCGTTACAATTTAAGGCACATATGTATCTTTTTGCATGCTTACATTGTGATAACCACATGTTGTTATGGTATAGCTAGAATATTTAAACTTTAACAGAAAATTGTTAAAAAAAGGAAGCTATAACCATTTTCAATCTTTCTTAGCTTACGCAAGCTTGAAGTGATGGCCTAAGCATGCCCGACCTAGGCATGACGATGAATACGATGGCATAGGTCGTAGAGAGTGGGGCCCATGAAACATGTGTGCCATGTGTAATATATACATCGGCTGCTATGTGGGTGTGATTACAAGTTTCCTTGTCTTATGTATCTTGATCGATAGTAGCAAATAAATATACTAAAGAAAGGTGAAACATAGCCCTTTCCATTATGAGATCTCAAGTGAGGAGGGGCAAAGTGGAACACAAATGTCTTCTTTTTAATTTCTTGTAGAGGCCTTCTAAACATACCTGTGATTAAACTAGCTATTGTACTAAAACATAATTGACACGTTTTACCATTATATGTATTTAAACTTACTATTGTACTAAAACATAGTTGACACTTTTTACCATTGTATTTTGCAGCGTGAGCAACAAGGGGTCCACTGTGCATCTACTATCCAATCTTACATGAAGGAGCATGAGACGACAAAAGATGACGCGTGCAAAAAGATAAAGGAACTTATTGAGAATTCATGGAATGTTATGTTAAAACATTATTTGGAATTGATAGATCAACCAATGGTTGTGCCACAAATTATACTTGACCTTTCAAGAACTGTGGATAACATGTACAAGCATACCGACGCATACACTAATTCAGAGACAATCAAGGATACTATAAGAATGCTTTTTGTTGACCCAATGGAATAGATGTACGAAGCATGCATCCACAGGGGATACAAAAGTAGCAGTTGCGCACTGCTTTTGCAACAATAAAGCCAGTCATGTTAGAATGGTGATCAAGAGCAGTCTACGTAGATTGCCACCATGTTAATGTATCTTTTTTCAGTTAAATAAACGTGTCGTGCTCGCTTCCGAGAATGTATGAGTGACATTAAACTTTGTTTTTATGCATTGGCTTTTTGAAACATAAATGCTTTCTTTCATTCATTTGCTCTGTGTGTGGTCCTACCCTAGTCCATTATGCAAGCATGGAGATTCTTTCTTCCTCATAGTATAATACAAAATAATTGTCAAAACTTATCCAATCAAGGGGTAAGTTATGATTCAAAGCCAAAAAAAGGTTGGTTGGTGTCATAATTGTATTCATTATTTCATTGCGTTTTTGTAAGGAGCATGTTGTATGGTTAACGCTAACATTGTGATAATAAAGTCCTTGCATCTTGCTCCTCCCGCCTAAACCTCATTGGCTCCAGATAGATTTTCAATATCATAAGATGCATCACAATCGTCATCCCAATCATGATTTTTTCATAAGTAATAGGCATGTCACACTCAGCATCAGTATTGGTAATTGACATTGTTTCATCATTAATAGCAACCCGTGCAACTGCAGATGGCTAGAAATTAATGAGACACATAAATAATCAATAAGAGCTTCATATTTTTATATATTAATATGTTTTGCATGGTTGAAAAAACTTGATATGAAGAATATTATTGACTCAAATGATGCATCAAGGTGACACACCCGTACATAATTCAGAATATAACTTCATTCCTCTTTTATTTTATTGTAGAAGTAAAATATAAATCCTACAATTAGTTTTAAGTAGTTTTTTAGGATCAACAAGGAGGCTTGAAAGGAGCCCCCAATTATTAAATATAAAAAGGTATAGAGATTCCAACATCAGAAAGATCCTACAAGTTTGTGGCAAAACTAAATCACTATCAGTTTGTTTTCTCCAATCATGTCTAATGCTCAATGATGTGCACAACCTTTTTTGGCTGCAATTTAATATTTAATACATGCATTTTATATCAAATTAGTCAGAATATGAATTTGGACATAGGCATGCAACACAATACATATCAATCAACATAATATTGCACTGTATGTATATATAGAATGATCATTGATCATGTTCATGTACCAATATAAGTAGCAAAGTAGGAACATTTGACATCTGAAAGCCATCGCCCCCATAGAGGGCACAACATTGTAGATGAAGGATAATTGAGTAGTTGACGTTCTTGAAGAAGAGGAATGTCCATATTCTCTCAAAATAAGCTTTCACACCGCTTTATAAATAAAGCAACCACCATGTCCACACAACAAGTTCAAGTGCAACATAGGAATAAAATAGTCTGCTAGGGCGTCAACACAAACACACCCAAATAAAGCATAAAATAAATAGGAAAAAGACCACCAAGTGGTCGATGTACTATGGCAAGGCCAGTCGGTGAGCGACAACAATCATCGTTCCATCATATTGCCCAGCCGATCACAATCGTGTTGTCTACACAATGGGTGCTAGTGCTACAAAAATGCAAGGAATTTGAAGATCAAGTCAGAGGCCCGCCCAAGAAAGACCTGCTCCATGACCATCTTATTGCGCATCCTCCACAGGGTCAAATTTAGCGACGCAAACACAAGCTAGAAGAGGTGTCTCCTCCTCCCGTTCTGGTTGGCACGGGTTTGAAGTAACCTGACCAGGTCCAGTGCCTCCCAGTCAGGCCCCAGAGCCTCATGGACAAAATTCCAAAGAACACTTGCCGCCATGCAAGAGAATATAATGTGGGTCCATGTCTTCGGGACATCACAAAGAGGGTGTGTCCTATTCTCAGGGTCATGCCGCTTGATCACGTCCGTCCCAGATGGGAGGCGATCCCGCAATAATTGCCAACTAAAGATTTTGATCTTCAGTTGTAAGGGTGATTTCCAGAGTGGTGAGATCCAAGCAATAGATTATCGTCGGCACATAGCATGGCAGTCCAAGCTGACTGAGAAGTCCCCCGAAGGGGCAAGCTGCCATGAAACGGTGTCAAGATAATCCACGAGCACTGACGGAAGGGCAACCCACATGTTGGCACACTCTACGGTCTCCAACGGTCCAAATGTCCATCGAAACAAGATGTTTCAGTGACCATTGTGGGCAGTAGCGAACACCAATACCATCGGATCCGAGCGGATTGAAATAAGTTTGGGAACCCTGTTGATACGTCTCAAACGCATCTATAATTTTTTATTGTTAAATGCTATTATATTATCACTTTTGTATACTTTATATGTCATTTTATATTATTTTGTTGGACTAGCCTATCTATAATCTATAGTACCTAAATTGCTCATCCCCGCTATCTTATTTCTCTTGACATGCAAGCTATCCACCTCATCAATCTAGCCACATCAGCGTTCCATATATAAAATTACAGGGACCCACCATAAGTTGACAACATCCAATCCAGTTTATCATGCGGCTAGCTCACTGCTACTTCTTGAGCTTCCGTTGGTTTTTCCCTTCAAGAGGAAAGGGTGATGCAGCAAAGTAGAGATAAGTCTTTCCCTCAGTTAGGAACCAAGGTATCAATCCAGTAGGAGATACAAGCAAGTCCCAATATATGCACCTACACAAACAATCAACACTTTCACCCAACGTGATAAAGGGGTTGTCAATCCCTTCACGGTCACTTGCAAAGCTGAGATCTGATAGAGCTAGATATAAGACATTACTAAAACATAAAACAAAATAAAAGTAGATAAATTGCATCGAGATATTTTTGATATTTTTGTTTATAGATTTGAAAATATATGATGGAAAATAGACCCGGGGGCCATAGGTTTCACTAGAGGCTTCTCTCTTGAAGGCAAATAATACGGTGGGTGAACAAATTATTGTTGAGCAATTGATAGAAAAGCGCAAAGTTATGATAAAATCCAAGGCAATGATTATGAATATAGGCATGAAGGAAATATGCCCTAGAGGCAATAATAAAGTTGTTATTTATATTTCCTTATATCATGATAAATGTTTATTATTCATGCTAGAATTGTATTAACCGGAAACTTAGTGCATGTGTGAATACATAGACAAACAAATTGTCCCTAGTATGCCTCTACTAGACTAGCTCGTTAATCAAAGATGGTTAAGTTTCCTAGCCATAGACATGTGTTGTCATTTGATGAACGGGATCACATCATTAGAGAATGATGTGATGGACAAGACCCATCCGTTAGCTTAGCACTATGATTGTTTAGTTTATTGTTATTGCTTTCTTCATGACTTATACATGTTCCTATGACTATGAGATTACACAA
Organism: Aegilops bicornis; assembly: GCA_021605145.1. NCBI lineage: Eukaryota > Viridiplantae > Streptophyta > Magnoliopsida > Poales > Poaceae > Aegilops > Aegilops bicornis. Next base: position 128,577,843 of record CM038671.1, read on the forward strand.
CTCCCGAATACCAGAGGAACACTTATTGTGCTATCAAACGTCACAACGTAATTGGGTGATTATAAAGATGCTCTACAGGTGTCTCCAATGGTGTTTGTTGAGTTGGCATAGATCGAGATTAGGACTTGTCAATCTGATTGTCGGAGAGGTATCTCTAGGCCCTCTCGGTAATGCACATCACTATAAGCCTTGCAAGCAATGTAACTAATGAGTTTGTTACAGGATGATGCATTACGGAACGAGTAAAGAGACTTTCCATTAACGAGATTGAACTAGGTATGGTGATACCGACGATCGAATCTTGGGCAAGTAACATACCGACGACAAAGGGAATGACGTATGTTGTTGTGCGGTTTGACCGATAAAGATCTTCATAGAATATGTAGGAGCCAATATGAGCATCCAGGTTCCGCTATTGGTTATTGACCGGAGAGGTGTCTCGGTCATGTCTACATAGTTCCCGAACCCGTAGGGTCCGCACGCTTAATGTTCGACGATGATCGATATTATGAGTTTATGTGTTTTGATGTACCGAAGGTAGTTCGGAGTCCCGGATGAGACCACGGACTTGACGAGGAGTCTCAAAATGGTCGAGACATAAATATTGATATATTGGAAGACTATATTCGGACACCGGAATAGTTCCGAGGTGTATCGAGTATTTTCTGGAGTACCGGGGGGTTACCAGAAGCCCTCGGGAAGTTATTGGCCCTCATGGGCCTATTGGTGGAAGAGAGGAGGCAGGACAAGGTGGGGCGCGTGCCCCCCTAGCCCAAACCGAATTGGACTAGGGGGCGGCCCCCCTTTCCTTCTCTGCTCCCTCTCCTTCCCCCTTCTCCTAGTTGGAGCAGAAAGGGGCTGAATCCTACTTGGAGTAGGATTGCCCCCAATGGCGCGCCTCCTCCCCTTGGCCGGCCTCCTCCTCCCTCCCCCTTTATATACGTGGGAGGGGGGCACCCCAAAGGCACACCAAAGTTTCTCTTAGCTGTGTGCGGTGCCCCCCTCCACAGAAACACACCTCGGTCGTATCGTTGCAGTGCTTAGGCGAAGCCCTGCGTCGGTAACTTCATCATCACCGTCACCACGCCATCGTGTTGACGAAACTCTCCCTCGGCCTCAACTGGATCAAGAGTTCGAGGGACGTCACCGAGCTGTACGTGTGCAGATCACGGAGGTGCCATACGTTCGGTAGTTGATCGGTTGGATCATGAAGACGTTCGACTACATCAACCGCATTACTTAACGCTTCTGCTTTCGGTCTACGAGGGTGCGTGGACACAATCTCCCCACTCATTGCTATGCTTCTCCTAGATAGCTCTTGTGTGACCGTAGGAAAATTTTGAAATACTACATTCCCCAACCGTGGCATCTGAGCCAGGTCTATGCATAGATGTTATATGCACGAGTAGAACACAAAGAGTTGTGGGCGATAATAGTCATACTGCTTACCAGCATGTCATACTTTGATTCGGCGGTATTGTTGGATGAAGCGGCCCAGACCGATATTACATGACCGCGTTCATGAGACTAGTTCTACCGCTGTGCTTCACACACAGGTGGCTAGTGGGTGTCTGTTTCTCCAACTTTAGTTGAATCGAGTGTGACTACGCCCGGTCCTTGTTGAAGGTTAAAACAACACACTTGACGAAAAATCGTTCTGGTTTTGATGCGTAGGTAAGAACGGTTCTTGCTAAGCCCGTAGCAGCCACGTAAAACTTACAACAACAAAGTAGAGGACGTCTAACTTGTTTTTGCAGGGCTTGCTGTGATGTGATATGGTCAAGATGTGATGATATATAAATTGTTGTATGATATGATCATGTTTTGTATGATTATCAAGAATCGGCAGGAGCCATATGGTTGTCGCTTTATTGTATGAAATGCAATCGCCATGTAATTGCTTTAATTTATCACTAAGCGGTAGCGATAGTCGTAGTAGCAATAGCTGGCGAGACGACAACGATGCTTCGATAGAGATCAAGGTGTCAAGCCGGTGACGATGATGATCATGACGGTGCTTTGGAGATGGAGATCAAAGGCACAAGATGATGATGGAAATATCATATCACTTATATTGATTGCATATGATGTTTATCCTTTATGCATCTTATTTTGCTTAGTACGGTGGTAGCATTATAAGATTATCTCTCACTAAATTTCAAGGTACAAGTGTTCTCCCTGAGTATGCACCGTTGCGACAGTTCATCGTGCCGAGACACCACGTGATGATCGGGTGTGTTAAGCTCTACGTTCACATAAAACGGGTGCAAGCCAGTTTTGCACATGCAGAATACTCAGGTTAAACTTGACGAGCCTAGAACACTGAGACTGAAAGGTTGAGCGTGAATCATATAGTAGATATGATCAACATAGTGATGTTCACCATTGAAAACTACTCCATATCACGTGATGATCGGACATGGTTTAGTTGATATGGATCACATGATCACTTAGATTATTAGAGGGATGTCTATCTAAGTGGGAGTTCTTAAGTAATATGATTAATTGAACTTTAATTGATCATGAACTTAGTACCTGATAGTATTTTGCATGTGTATGTTGTTGTAGATAAATGGCCTGTGCTACTGTTCCATTGAATTTTAATGCATTCCTAGAGAAAGCTAAGTTGAAAGATGATGGTAACAACTACACGGAATGGGTCCGTAACTTGAGGATTATCCTCATTGCTGCATAGAAGAATTACGTCCTGGAAGCACCACTAGGCCTGTTGCAGATGCTACTGATGACGTTAAGAACGTCTGGCAGAGCAAAGCTGATGAATAGTCGATAGTTCAGTGTGCCATGATTTATGGCTTAGAACCGGGACTTCAACAACGTTTTGAACGTCATGGAGCATATGAGATGTTCCAGGAGTTGAAGTTAATATTTCAAGAAAATGCCCGGATTGAGATATATGAAGTCTCATATAAGTTCTATAGCTGCAAGATGGAGGAGAATAGTTCTGTCAGTGAACATATACTCAGAATGTCTGGGTACCACAACCACTTGACTCTACTGGGAGTTAATCTTCCTGATGATAGTGTCATTGACAGAGTTCTTCAATCACTGCCACCAAGCTACCAAAGCTTCGTGATGAACTATAATATGCAAGGGATGGATAAGACAATTCCCGAGCTCTTCGCAATGCTAAAAGCTGCGGAGGTAGAACTCAAGAAGGAGCATCCAATGTTGATGGTCAACAAGACCACTAGTTTCAAGAAGAAGGGAAAAGGGAAGAAGGGGAAATTCAAGAAGAACGGCAAGCAAGTTTCTGCTCAAGTGAAGAAACCCAAGTCTGGACCTAAGCCTGAGACTGAGTGCTTCTACTGCAAAAGGACTGGTCACTGGAAGCGGAACTGCCCCAAGTATTTGGCGGATAAGAAGGATGGCAAAGTGAAAGGTATATTTCATATACATGTTATTGATGTGTACCTTACTAATGCTCGCAGTAGCACCTGGGTATTTGATACTGGTTCTGTTGCTCATATTTGCAACTCGAAACATGGGCTACAGATTAAGCAAAGATTGGCTAAGGACGAGATGACGATGCACGTGGGAAATGGTTCCAAAGTCAATTTGATCGCCGTCGGCACGCTACCTCTACATCTACCTTCGGGATTAGTTTTAGACCTAAATAATTGTTATTTGGTGCCAGCGTTAAGCATGAACATTATATCTGGAACTTGTTTGATGCGAGACGATTATTCATTTAAATCAGAGAATAATGGTTGTTCTATTTATATGAGTAATATCTTTTATGGTCATGCACCCTTGATGAGTGGTCTATTTTTACTAAATCTCGATAGTAGTGATACACATATTCATAGTATTGGAGCCAAAAGATATAAGTTCAATAATGATAGTGCAACTTATTTGTGGCACTATCATTTAGGTCATATTGGTGTAAAGCGCATGAAGAAACTCCATGCAGATGGGCTTTTGGAAGCACTTGATGCTTGCGAACCATGCCTCATGGGCAAGATGACTAAGACTCCGTTCTCCGGAACAATGGAGCGAGCAACAAACTTATTGGAAATAATACATACTGATGTATGCGGTCCGATGAGTGTTGATGCTCGTGGGAGGTATCATTATTTGCTGACCTTCACAGATGATTTGAGCAGATATGGGTAGCTAATTGATGAAACATAAGTCTGAAACATTTGAAAAGTTCAAAGAATTTCAGAGTGAAGTGGAAAATCATCATAACAAGAAAATAAAGTTTCTACGATCTGATCATGGAGGAGAATATTTGAGTTACGAGTTTTGTCTTCATTTGAAACAATGCGGAATAATTTCTCAACTCACGCCACCCGGAACACCACAACATAATGGTGTGTCCGAATGTCGTAACCGCACTTTATTAGATATGGTGCGATCTATGATGTCTCTTACTGATTTACCGCTATCTTTTAGGGGTTATGCTTTAGAGACGGCCGCATTCACGTTAAATAGGGCACCATCTAAACCCGTTGAGATGACACCATATGAACTGTGGTTTGGCAAGAAATCCAAGTTGTCGTTTCTTAAAGTTTGGGGCTGCGATGCTTATATGAAAAAGCTTCAACCTGATAAGCGCGAACCCAAATCGGATAAATGTGTCTTCATAGGATACCCAAAGGAAACTGTTGGGTACACCTTCTATCACAGATCCGAAGGAAAGATTTTTGTTGCTAAGAATGGATCCTTTCTAGAGAAGGAGTTTCTCTCGAAAGAAGTGAGTGGGAGGAAAGTAGAACTTGATGAGGTAATTGTACCTTCTCCCTTATTGGAAAGTAGTTCATCACAGAAATCAGTTCCAGTGATTCCTACACCAATTAGTGAGGAAGCTAATGATGATAATTATGGAACTTCTGATCAAGTTACTACCGGACCTCGTAGGTCAACCAGAGTAAGATCCGCACTAGAGTGGTACGGTAATCATGTTCTAGAGGTCATGTTACTTGACCATGATGAACCTACGAACTATGAGGGAGCGATGATAAGCCCAGATTCCGCGAAATGGCTTGAGGCCATGAAATTTGAGATGGGATCCATGTATGAGAACAAAGTGTGGACTTTGGTTGACTTGCCCGATGATCGGCAAGCCATAGAGAATAAATGGATCTTTAAGAAGAAGACTAACGCTGACGGTAATGTTACTGTCTACAAAGCTCGACTTGTTGTGAAAGGTTTTTGACAAGTTCAAGGAGTTGACTACGATGAGACCTTCTCACCCGTAGAGATGCTTAAGTCTGTCCGAGTCATGTTAGTAATTGCCGCATTTTATGATTATGAAATTTGGAAAATGGATGTTAAAACTGCATTCCTGAATGGGTTTCTGGAAGAAGAGTTGTATATGATGCAACTAGAAGGTTTTGTCGATCCAAAGGATGCTAACAAAGTGTGCAAGCTCCAGCAATCCATTTATGGACTGCTGCAAGCATCTCGGAGTTGGAATAAACGTTTTGATAGTGTGATAAAAGCATATGGTTTTATACAGACTTTTGGAGAAGCCTGTATTTACAAGAAAGTGAGTGGGAGCTCTGTAGCATTTCTAATATTATATGTGGATGACATATTGTTGATTGGAAATGATATAGAATTTCTGGTTAGCATAAAAGGATACTTGAATAAGAGTTTTTCGATGAAAGACCTCGGTGAAGCTGCTTATATATTGGGCATCAAGATCTATAGAGATTGATCGAGACACTTAATTGGACTTTCACAAAGCACATACCTTGATAAAGTTTTGAAGAAGTTCAAAATGGATTAAGCAAAGAAAGGGTTCTTGCCTGTGTTACAAGGTGTGAAGTTGAGTCAGACTCAATGCCCGACCACTGTAGAAGATAGAGAGAAAATGAAAGTCATTCCCTATGCTTCAGCCATAGGTTCTATCATGTATGCAATGCTGTGTACCGGACCTGATGTGTGCCTTGCTATTAGTTTAGCAGGGAGGTACCAAAGTAATCCAGGAGTGGATCACTGGACAGCGGTCAAGAACATCCTGAAATACCTGAAAAGGACTAAGGATACGTTTCTCGCTTATGGAGGTGACAAAGAGCTCGTCATAACTGGTTACGTCAATGCAAGCTTTGACACTGATCCGGATGACTCTAAGTCACAAACTGGATACGTATTTATATTAAATGGTGGAGCTGTCAGTTGGTGCAGTTCCAAACAGAGCGTCATGGCGGGATCTACGTGTGAAGCGGAGTACGTAGCTGCTTCCGAAGCAGCGAATGAAGGAGTCTGGATGAAGGAGTTCATATCCGATCTAGGTGTCATACCAAGTGCATCAGGTCCAATAAAAATCTTTTGTGACAATACTGGCGCAATTTCCTTGGCAAAGGAATCCAGATTTCACAGGAGAACCAAGCACATCAAGAGACACTTCAATTCCATCCACGATCAAGTCAAGGAGGGAGACATAGATATTTGCAAGATACATACGGATCTGAATGTTGCAGACCCGTTGACTAATTAAGCCTCTCTCACGAGCAAAACATGATCAGCACCAAGACTCCATGGGTGTTAGAATCATTACAATGTAATCTAGATTATTGACTCTAGTGCAAGTGGGAGATCAAGGAAATATGCCCTAGAGGCAATAATAAAGTTGTTATTTATATTTCCTTATACCATGATAAATGTTTATTATTCATGCTAGGATTGTATTAACCGGAAACTTAGTACATGTGTGAATACATAGACAAACAAAGTGTCCCTAGTATGCCTCTACTAGACTAGCTCGTTAATCAAAGATGGTTAAGTTTCCTAGCCATAGACATGTGTTGTCATTTGATGAACGGGATCACATCATTAGAGAATGATGTGACGGACAAGACCCATCCATTAGCTTAGCACTATGATCGCTTTAGTTTATTGCTATTGCTTTCTTCATGACTTATACATGTTCCTATGACTATGAGATTATGCAACTCCCGAATCACGGAGGAACACTTAGTGTGGTATCAAACGTCACAACGTAATCTGGGTGATTATAAAGATGCTCTCTGTGTGTCTCCCATGGTGTTTGTTGAGTTGGCACAGATTGAGATTAGGATTTGTCACTCTGATTGTCGGAGAGGTATCTCTGGGCCCTCTCGGTAATGCACATCACTATAAGCCTTGCAAGCAATGTAACTAATGAGTTAGTAATGAGATGATGCATTACGGAACGAGTAAAAAGGGACTTGCTGGTAATGAGATTGAACTAGGTATGGAGATACCGACGATCGAATCTCGGGCAAGTAACATGCCGATGACAAAGGAATGACGTATGTTGTTGTGCGGTTTGACCTATAAAGATCGTCGTAGAATATGTAGGAGCCAATATGAGCATCCCAGGTTCCGCTATTGGTTATTGACCGGAGAGGTGTCTCGCTCATGTCTACATAGTTCTCGAACCCATAGGGTCCGCACGCTTAACGCTCGATGACGATCGGTATTATGAGTTTATGTGTTTTGATGTAATGAAGGTAGTTCGGAGTCCCGGATGAGATCACAGACATGAAGAGGAGTCTCAAAATGGTTGAGACATAAATATTGATATATTGGAAGACTATATTCGGACACCAGAATAGTTCTGAGGTGTATCGGGTATTTTCCGGAGTACCGGGGGGTTACCGGACCCTCGGGGGGTTATTGGGCCTCATGGGCCTGTTAGTGGAAGAGACGAGGCAGGCCAATGTGGGGCGCGCGCCCCCCCTTGCCCAAACCGAATTGGACTAGGGGGCCGGCCCCCCTTTCTTTCTCTCCTCCCTCTCCTTCCCCCTTCTCCTTGTTGGGATAGGAAGGGGGGGGGGGCAAATCCTACTTGGAGTAGGATTGCCCCCCCATGGCGCGCCTCCTCCCCTTGGACGGCCTCCTCCTCCCTCCCCCCGTTTATATACGTGGGAAGGGGGCACCCCAAAGGCACACCAAAGTTTCTCTTAGCCATGTGCGGTGCCCCCCTCCACAGAAACACATCTCGGTCATATCGTTGCAGTGCTTAGGCGAAGCCCTGCGTCGGTAACTTCATCATCACTGACACCATGCCGTCATGCTGACGAAACTCTCCCTCGGCCTCAGCTAGATCAAGAGTTCGAGGGTCGTCATCGAGCTGTACGTGTGCAGATCACGGAGGTGCCGTACGTTCGGTACTTGATCGGTTGGATCACGAAGACATTCGACTACATCAACCGTGTTACTTAACGCTTCCGCTTTCGGTCTACGAGGGTACGTGGACACACTCTCCCCGCTCGTTGCTATGCTTCTCCTAGATAGATCTTGCGTGATCGTAGGAAAATTTTGAAATACTACGTTCCCCAACAAGGCATCACGTCCGTGTCAAGTAGACCGACTCCTGCCTGCATCTACTACTATTACTCCACACATCGACCACTATCTAGCATGCATCTAGAGTATTAAGTTCGTAGAACAGAGTAACGCCTTAAGTAAGATGACATGACGTAGAGGGATAAACTCAAGCAATATGATGAAAACCCTGATGACCCACAAGTATAGGGGATCAATTGTAGCTCTTTTTGATAAGTAAGAGTGTCGAACCCAACGAGGAGCAGAAGGAAATGACAAGTGGTTTTGAGCAAGGTGATGTCTACAAGTGCTGAAATTGTAAGTAGCGGAGTAGTTTGAGAGAAAGATAATTTGTAATGAGCAAGTAACGATAATAGTAGAAAAAGTGCTGCAAGGTAGCCCATGTTCCGCCTCGAGACGGCGGCACTCCGTCCCGAAAGTCCTCCCCTTTTTTTTCTATGTCAGAATGACTTATTTACCAGAAGATGGGCACCGGAGATGGGCCTGGTGAGCACAACCCACCAGGGCGCGCCTGGGCTCCCTGGCGCGCCCAGGTGGGTTGTGCCCACCTGGTGGGCCTCCTCTGGTACTTATTTGCTCCAATATCATCAAATATTCCATAAAAATTCTTCGTGAAGTTTCAGCTTGTTTGGAGTTGTGCAGATAGGTAGACTGATGTAGCTTTTCCAGGTCCAGATTTCCAGCTGCCGAAATTCTCCCTCTTTGTGTGTACCTTGCAAATTATGAGAGAAAAGGCATTAGAATTACTACAAAAAGCACTATTATGCATAAAAACATCATAAATAACAGTAGGAAAACATGATGCAAAATGGACGTATCAACTCCCCCAAGCTTAGACCTCGCTTGTCCTCAAGCAAAAACCGAAATCGAAGAACATGTCCACATGCTTAGAGAGAGAGGTTATATGATTGCTAACACTCACTGCATACCCATGAGCAAAACGTTTCAACCGGACACAAAAAGATAGGGGCTTATAGTTTCGCCTCCCAACGTATCCACCTCGATGGTGATGTCAACAATAATAACTCATGCTACCCATATTCAACTGGACATATGTTCCTAGACCTTTCCTCACCACATGATGCTTGCCAAAGGAGAAAAAAGGAATAGAGGGAAAAACTTTTGACTCTTTGCGTAAAAGTAAATACATAAAAGTAAAAGATAGGCCCTTCGCAGAGGGAAGCAGAGGTTGCCATGCGCTTATTTGTTTGTATGCTCAACCCCTTAGTGCAAAAGAACGTCACGTTGCATTGCCCCTTGTGATGGCAACCTTTATTATGCAGTCTGTTGCTTTTATTCTTTAACATCACAAGTTCGTACAACGCTCAATTTTCTCTTACACTAAATGATCTCACACTTTTAGAAGCAATTTTTATTTCCTTATTGCACCGATGACAACTTACTTGAAGGGTCTTGCTCAATCCCTAGGTAGGTATGGTGGACTCTTGAAAATAAGATTTGGGTTTAAGGGGTTTTGGATGCACAAGTAGTATCTCTACTTGGTGCGGAATTTTTGGCTAGCAAAGATAGGGGGCAAGCACCACATGTTGAAGGATCTATGACAATATAACTTCTATGTGAATAGGAACAAACATAAATCATTAAGTTATCTTCCTTGTCCAATGTCAACAATTTTGGCATATAATATTTTGATGGGGGCTCACAATCACAAAAGATTTCTAGGATAGTATATTTATATGTGAATCTTCTCTTCCCTTATTAATTCTTTCATGAGTTGCATCATTGACTAATGCTATGTTTGTCAATCTCTAATAAAATTTTGTACTTATACTTTTCCTTATGTGGTGTCATCACCTACCATAAGATTAGCATATGATCTTCTTGATTTATTTCCTTTCTTTTTATTGTAACATGAAAGTAAAGAAATCAAAATCTCAAACTAAACTTTATTATATATATCTCGCACATGATTACAAGGATAGGTGAGTAAGCAAACTCTCGAAAAGAAAAGATCGAACTAAACTTTTATTCATCTAAAGCAAAAGATTGAACTAAAATAAGTAAAGGCAAAATATAATGGGGGTGATACGATACCGGGGCACCTCCCCCAAGCTTGGCGGAAGCCAAGGGGAGTGCCCATACCTGGTACTCAATTTTCTTTTGGTGATGAAGAAGATGATGGTGGTGATGAAGCGATCCTATCCTTAAGGATCAAGAGATTCTCCAATCGACGTATGACGCTCCGGAGGTGGGTGATATGCTCTTGATGCAGAATATTCTCACGAGTGAGATACTTATTTTGCACACGAACTGTTTCAATGATGCGAAAAGCTTCAATCCCAGTAGGAGTAAGATAAGCATAATAAGGTTTAAGGATATCTTCTTCTTCCTCCTCGGCTGGCAGTGCTTACTCGACCACCGACGGTTGATCTACAGTAGCCTCCTTGCTCTTGTCTCCCTTGACGGCTTCTACGGGCTATTCTCTCTTCAACTCGTTCTTCATTAACCAAGCATCCTCTTTTATGTTGTTGGAGGAGGAAGAAGACATGATGCCTGGCTTAACAGATATGACCAAAAACCGCAAGAAAAGAGAACACAGGATTTCTCCATGATACGGTGGTCAATAGGTTCGGGGGGTATATAAAGATTTTTATCTTGGGAAACAAGCAAACGGAAGAAAAACGGAGTCTAGAAGGTACCCAAGGTGGGCACAACCCACCTGGGCGCGCTAAGCCAGGCGCGCCCTAGTGTGTCGTGCCCACCAGGGTATGCTTCCTGGAAGTTTCTTATTTTCCTAATTTTCTAAATATTCCAAAACTAACAAAAAATATGTTTGCGGATTTTTTGGAGTCCGTTTACTTACCGTATCACGTACCTCCTTATTTTCACGATTCTGGAGTGTTCCGGAAGGACTCTTTTATGTGTTCTTCCGGTGTCAAAGTTTGGATAAGATTACTTTCAACATTAATGGGCGTACCTGAGATATAATGTTTTATTTGTTGCCCATTAACAACCTTCGGGTTAGTACCTTTGGCATTATTTATTTTGATAGCTCCAAACCGATAAACCTCCTTGATAACATAGGGTCCTTCCCATTTTGAGAGGAGTTTTCCTGCAAAGAATCTAAAACGAGAGTTGTACAAAAGAACATATTCTCCAACTTTAAACTCACGCTTTTGAATTCTTTTATCATGCCATCTTTTAACTTTTCTTTAAACAACTTGGCATTTTCATAAGCTTGGGTTCTCCATTCATCTAAAGAGCTAATATCAAATAACCTCTTTTCACCGGCAAGTTTGAAATCATAGTTGAGTTCTTTGATTACCCAATATGCTTTATGTTCTAACTCAAGAGGCAGATGACAAGCTTTTCTATATACCATTTTATAAGGAGACATACCCATAGGATTTTTATATGCTGTTCTATAAGCTCAAAGTGCATCATCTAGTTTCTTAGACCAACTCTTCCGGGACCTATTGACAGTCTTTTGCAAAATTAATTTTATTTCTCTATTAGTAAGCTCAACTTGACCACTAGACTGAGGATGATAAGGTGATGCAATTCTATGGTTAACATCATACTTGGCAAGCATTTTACGAAAAGCACCATGAATAAAGTGTGAACCACCATCAGTCATTAAATATCCAGGGACTGCAAACCTTGGGAAAATAACTTCCTTAAGCATTTTAATAGAGGTGTTGTGATCAGCACTACTGGTTGTAATAGCTTCTACCCATTTAGTAACATAATCAACAGCAATCAAAATATGTGTATACCCATTAGAGGAAGGAAAAGGTCCCATGTAATTAAATCCCAAACATCAAATGGTTCAACAGCAAGTGAATAACTCATAGGCATTTCTTGACGCTTACCGACATTACCTATTCTTTGGCATTATCACAAGATAAGACGAACTTATGGGCATCCTTGAAGAGAGTAGGCCAATAAAATCCAGATTGCAATACCTTGTGAGTAGTTCTATCTCCAGCATGATGCCCTCCATAAGCTTCGGAGTGACATTAATGTAGGATTTGTCCCTGTTCATGCTCAGGTGCACAATGTCTAATAATAACATCTACTCCTTCTTTATAAAGATGTGGGTCATCCCAAAAGTAGTGTCTTAAATCATAGAAGATTTTTTTTCTTTTGTTGGTATGTAAAGCTAGGTGGTAAATATTTAGCAACAATGTAATTAGCATAGTCAGCATACCAAGGAGTATTATGAGTAGCATTTATTGCAGCTAACTGCTCATCAGGAAAACTATCATCAATAGGTAGTGGGTCATCAAGCACATTTTCAAGCCTAGACAAGTTATCAGCTACGGGGTTCTCAGCTCCTTTTCTATCAGTGATATGCAAAATCAAATTCTTGTAGCAAGAGAACCCATCGAATAAGTCTAGGTTTAGCATCTTTCTTTTCCATAAGATATTTAATAGCAGCATGGTCAGTGTGAACAATTACCTTTGAATCAACAATGTAGGATCAAAATTTATCACAAGCAAACACCGCTGCTAGTAATTCTTTCTCAGTAGTACCATAATTTCATTGAACACTGTCTAGAGTTTTACTAGCATAATGAATAACATTCAATTTCTTGTCAACTCTTTGTCCTAGAATAGCACCAACAGCATAATCACTAGCATCACACATAATTTCAAAAGGCAAGTTCCAATCAGGTGGTTGAACAATAGGTGCAGAAATTAAGGCTTTCTTGAGTGTTTCGAAGGCTTCTAAACAATCGTCATCAAAAACAAAAGGAACAACCTTTTGCAAAAGGTTTGTAAGAGGCCTAGAAATTTTAGAAACGTCTTTGATAAATCTCCTATAGAAACCAACATGACCTAGGAAACTACGAATACCTTTGATATCTTTAGGACATGCCATTTTCTCAATTGCATCAACATTGGCTTTGTCCACCTCATACCTCTTTCAGAAATTTTATGACCCAAGACAATGCCTTCATTAACCATAAAGTGGTACTTCTCCCAATTCAAGACAAGATATTATTTGTTCACATCTCTGCAAAACTCGATCAAGATTGCTTAAACAATCATCAAAAGACTTCCCATAAACAGAGAAGTCATCCATGAAAACCTCAACAATCTTTTCACAAAAGTCAGAGAATATAGTAGTCATACATCTTTGAAAGGTAGCAGGTGCATTGCATAAACCAAAAGGCATACATCTATAAGCATAAGTTCCTAAGGGACAAGTAAAAGTGGTCTTTTATTGATCAGGTTGAGAAACAGGTATTTGTGCAAAACCAGAATATCCATCAAGGAAGCAAAAATGTGTGTGCTTAGATAATCTTTATAGCATTTGATCAATAAAAGGCAGAGGGTAATGATCTTTTCTAGTTGCTTTATTTAATTTTCTGAAATCAATTACCATTCTATAGCCTATAACAATTCTTTGTGGAATAAGTTCATTCTTATCATTAGGAACAACAGTAATACCTCCTTTCTTAGGGACACAATGAACAAGGCTTACCCATCTACTATCAACTATAGGATAGATTATACCTGCTTCCAGAAGTTTTAATATATTCGTTCTTACCACTTCTTTCATCTTTGGATTTAACCGACGTTGGTGATCAACAACGGGTTTAGCATCAGGTTCCATATTAATTTTGTGCTGACATAGAGTGGGACTAATGCCCTTTAAATCATCAAGAGTATATCCAATAGCAACTCGGTGCTTCCTTGGAACTTTCAATAAGCTTTCTTCTTCATGTTCCGAAAGGTTAGCACTGATAATAACAGGATATATCTTCTTTTCATCAAGATAAGCATATTTCAAAGTGTCTGGTAATTGTTTTAATTCAAACACAGGATCACCTTTAGGTGGAGGAGGACCTCCTAGAGTTTCAATAGGCAAATTGTGTTTAAGCAAAGGACATTGTTCAAAGAAAATATTATCTATTTCATTTCTTTCATGCATATGTAAACCATCTTCATGGTCTAGCAAATATTTTTCTAGTGGATCAGTAGGAGGCACATCAATAGAAGCAAGACCAATTATTTCATCCTTACTAGGCAATTCTTTTTCATGAAGCTTTCTACTAAACTTGGAAAAATTAAACTCATGAGACTCATCACCAAAACTAACACCGACAGTTTGTTTCTCACAGTCTATCTTAGCATTAACGGTGTTTAAGAAAGGTCTACCAAAGATAATGGGACAAAAGTCATCTTGTGGGGAACCAAGAACAAGAAAATCAGTAGGGTATTTTATTTTCCCACACAAGACTTCAACATCTCTAGCAATCCCAAGTGGTGTGATGGTGTCTTTATTAGCAAGTTTAATAGTGGCATTTAGGGTTCTATGTCATTCATACTTTCTTGATATAAAGTAAAGGGAATAGCACTCACGCGAGCACCTATGTCACATAAACCATGATAACAGTGATCTCCTATTTTAACTGAGACAACAGGCATGCCAACAACGGGTCTATGTTTTTCCTCTTTATTAGGTTTGGCAATTCTAGTAGCTTCATTGCAGAAGTAAATAACATGCCCATCTATATTTTCTTCTAGGAGATCTTTAACCATAGCAACACTAGGTTCTACTTTGATTCGTTCATCAGGTTTGGGTGTTCTAATATAACTTTTGTTAACCACAGTTGAAACCTTAGCATGTTCCTTTATCCTAACCGGGAAAGGTGGTTTCTCAATATAAGTAGAAGGAACAACTGGATCAACATTATAAAGTATAGTTTCTTCTTTAGCTAGTACCGGTTCTTTAATTTCTTCTTTAATGGGTGGGTGACATTCAAACCACTTCTCTTTAGGGAGATCAACATGAGTAGCAACTGATTCACAAAAGGAGGCTACTATCTCAGAGTCAAGTCCATATTTAGTGCTAAACTTTTGAAAAGCATCGGTATTCATAAAAGATTTAACACAATCATACTTAAGCTTAATACCTGATTCTTTACCTTTGTCAAGTTCCCAATCTTCAGAGTTGTGTTTAATTCTTTCCAAAAGGTCCCACCGGAATTCAATAGTCTTCTTCATAAAAGAACCAACACAAGAAGTATCGAGCATGGATCGATCATTATGAGAAAGCCGATGATAACCCACAAGTATAGGGGATCAATTGTAGCCTCTTTTGATAAGTAAGATTGTCGAACCCAACGAGGAGCTAAAGGTAGAACAAATATTCCCTCAAGTTCTATCAACCACCGATACAACTCTACGCACGCTTAACGTTCGCTTTACCTAAAACAAGTATGAAACTAGAAATACTTTGTAGGTGTTGTTGGATAGGTTTGCAAGAATATAAAGAGCACATAAATAAAAACTAGGGGTTGTTTAGATAAAGAAGCAATAAAGTTAGTATAGCGAGTGTGGAAAAGTGGTGGTAGGAGTTGCGAAATTGTCCCTAAGCAATTGAGTACTTTACTAGACCGATAGCAAGTTTTATGTGGGAGAGGCCACTGCTAGCATGTCATCCCTGACTTGGAATTCTATGCACTTATGATTGGAACTATTAGCAAGCATCCGCAACTACTAACGTTCATTAAGGTAAAACCCAACCATATCATTAAGATATATTGGTCCCCTTCAATCTCGTATGCATCAATGTCTATGCTAGGTTGAAGCTTCTGTCACTCTTGCCCTCCAATACATAGTCCTATCAACATAGAACTAACCCTATGGTGTGATCCATGCACACGTTCATATGATGGGCACCAAAGGATAGCAACATAACCACAAGAAAATTAAACCAATCATAGCAATTCACCAATTACCGATAGGACAACAAAAATCTACTTAGACATCATAAGATGGCAACACATCATTGGATAATAATATGAAGCATAAAGCACCATGTTCAAGTAGAGGGTACAGCGGGTTGCGGGAGAGTGGACTTGTGGCACCCCGATCCACATGGAGCAGGGGGCCTTCGCACGTCAGCCCAGGATAACACCTGACGCACGACAGGTCCATGATACAGCATTCCAGGTATAGTAATATTCATCAAATACATGTGTATATGATTACATCATTGATGAATACAATTATCTAGCATAGCCATAAGGCTATTTAAATGGCAGCGGAAGTCTATTTAAATGGCGGCGAAAGTCTTGGTTTGGCAGCGTCTCATCTAGGCTGGGCTCCACAACTCACAGGACTGGCAAGATTACGGCCTAGCATGACGGAACAAGCGAACAATTCAGGCACGACCTACAAAACTGGCATGACACGCCAGGTCAGTACATTGAATGTACTTGCAAGACAAGAAAATACATAGCATCCAAACAAACAGATGACAAAGCAAGAACCAAGCATATGCAATCAGTCTACTTCAACACAACTTCTAAGCATGGCATGATATTAACTAGAATCGTAAATCAAACTAAGCATGAACAACATCATAGCATCTACTAGCATGGCATATCAAACTTACTTCTAGCAAAGCAACAACAACACATAGCATATCAAAACATGGCATGACATCATGAAACAACGCTGAAAATAAACTAACAGTTACCTCCCGTGAAGACATGATGTATTAACCTTATGCAACAATCACTTACTCTGCCACGGCTCCTCGGAGCACACGCATGACTTACCAAGACCTCGTCTCGGTGTCATATCAACACATCATCATGACTTCTCACGATTTTCCCGTAGTCCAAGTCATCACATGATTTATCACATTTTAATTATCACACAAGTTATTAGCAGATTTATCCTCCATTTCGGCCGAGACCTGATAGTGTGACCTACTACGAACTTGTGCCCATGACCGAGGACGCGGCTATCGATAGATTAAACATACACTCTGCAGAGGTAGCGCACTTTACCCACACCACGGAACCCTAGCCTCGCACTCCCATATGTGCGGACCACGGTGTTCCGACAAAACCGAGCTACTGCCATGACACTCTCCCAGCCACTCCGACCAACTCCCCCTTGGGGTTCAGTCCTGGGTGGCCCCGTGTCTACCAAAGACACCAACGACCACCGTCATGGCAAAACGGTCCCAAACGGGGACAAGGTACCATAAAAAGAAAAACGAGCACACAAGGTTATGTCCGCCTACCTGATCAGGGTAGCGCGTGCCCATAACCTTCCCTCGCGGGAGGCACCGGCGAGAGGCATGACAATAGACCCAGCTAGGACCTCCCCATAAGGTAAATGTGGTTGCACTGGAGAAAGCTCGAGTTGGGTGGCACTATGATATCCCAGTGATGACAGAGGAGGTTTGTAATTAAGTCATATTATTAACTTCTCCATCATCAATCATCATGCGAGCATTATTAACATGAATGCAACAAGTAACATGCAACATACCGATGCAGTAACAAAACATCAAGCATTTCAAAAGAACAATGATAGCATGCGAAACATGGCAATACCAAGTACTAGCAAACTTATCAGTGCAACAGATTATCATAACATCGGTACTAATAACATGAAACTAAACTAGACAGAGGCATGATATTATTAGTAACAACATCAAACTAGCATGGCAACTTACTTAATGAAAACTCAAGCATGCACGGAAGATAACAAAATTATTTAGCACGACTAAAATAGCAGCAGACGAAACAGACAGGAAACTACGACAACTAAACACACACACGAGGTGCAAGCAAAGTCAACATGCAAGTTCAGGGCTCATGATAAGAGGTTGGCTTGCCTGGGGTCGAGAAAACTCCGGGAAAAAGTGCGGAACGATCGCGGAAAGATTTGCCAGAAACAGTTCTCTCTAGGAGGGGGCTGTTTACGGGCAAGGGCAAAGTGGTCATTTTCACTATGTGAAAACATTATGAAAATGATACCAACAAGAAGGGTTCGACGAGACAAAGACATGAGCATTGGTTTCACCTCAATCGGAGTTACGGTTGCGGAGTTATGAAGTGATGAAAATCAGGGACTTTTCTGCAAAAAGAATATTCACAAACGGGTCTCTGAGTGCATAAGACAGAGGCGCAAAATTTGAAATACGCTTTCTGATTAAGAAAACACATTCCGGGCTGAAACAGAGGGAAATATGCTTTCAGCAAAAGAAAACGTACTTTGAGCTGAAGCAGAGGGAAAATAAGCTTTCGTTGGATGAAAGCGTACATGGGCAAAAGCCGTGTCCACTTATCCACGTCAGTAGGGCGCTGGGCCACTGGTGCGTGGGGCCCAGGCGCAGGGGGACGGGGCCGGGCGCTCGTCTTCTTCCTCCCTCTGTTCCTCATGTGGAACAGAGGAGGACCAGGCGATGCAGAGGCGAGCTTCAGGCGAGGCGGCCGGCCGGCTTCGGTCGTCTCCGGCTGTGGCGCGGCCACTGGCGAGCTCGGCATGGCCCGCCGCATCCATTTAGAGGAAGGGCGGCTGCCGGGGAGGCGCAGAGGAGATGGCCACCGGAAAGGAGACTAACCGCGACAACACTGGATCTTGGGGGCGGCGGCTTTAGGTACTCCGGCGACGAGGTGAGGGGTTGGGGAGGATCACCAGAGCAGGGTGAAGAGGTGGGTGCGGTCAGGGAGTGGAGGGGTGGCTTGGGTCGCTTCAATTTAGGAGGACCGAGGCGGCGGCCATGGTGGCGATGGCGGGCGAGGAGAGGCTCGGGAGCTCGGGGGAGAGGCTTGGGAGGGGTTGAGGACCGCGATGAAGCTCGAGGCGTGCTTAAATAGCTGCGGGGAAGAGCTCTAGAGGGAGGTGAGGGAGTCCTGGACTAAGGGGTCCTCGGGTGTCCGGCCTGTTATCCATGGGCCGGACTGATGGGCTGTGAAGACATGAAGGCCGAAGACTATACCCATGTCCGGATTGGACTCTCCTTGGCGATCAACTATGAAGATTCCTTCTTATGTAACCGACCCTATGTATCGGTGTCAAAACCGGCGGATCTCGGGTAGGGGGTCCCGAACTGTGCATCTAGGATAGATGGTAACAGGAGACGGGGGACACGATGTTTACCCAGGTTCGGGCCCTCTCTATGGAGGTAATACCCTACTTCCTGCTTGATTGATCTTGATGAATATGAGTGTTACAAGAGTTGATCTACCACGAGATCGTAATGACTAAACCCTAGAAGTCTAGCATGTATGACTATGGTAATGTATGTGTCCTTTCCCAACTAACCCCTCCGGTTTATATAGTCACCGGGGGGGTCTAGGGTTTACATAGAGTCGGTTACATAAGAAGGAATCTTCATAATCGGTCGCCTAGCTTGCCTTCCACGCCAAGGAGAGTCCAATCCGGACACAGGTATAGTCTTCGGCCTTCATGTCTTCACAGCCCACCAGTCCGGCCCATGGATAACAGGTCGGGTGCCCGAGGACCCCTTAGTCCAGGACCCCCTCAGTAGCCCCTGAACCTGGCTTCAATGACGAGGAGTCCGGCGCGCAGATTGTCTTCGGCATTGCAAGGCGGGTTCCCCTTTCCGAACTCCAAGATAGTCTTCAGATGTAATGATTGTATCCGGTCCTGTATACACAACTGCAGAGGATATAATATTTCACGGGCTCAATCCGTTGATAATTTTTGGTAATATGACATCACACCTGCTCGACCATTATTTTGGAGCCGTTAGCTGGCCCACCGTCCCACGTCTCGAGATGTGGTTTTATTGGCATGTCTTATCCAAGCGGATATCGTGTCTCCCCTTCTTTAGGGGATTCTTGCCAACCCAGACGTGGGTAGTCCAACTGTCGCTTGGGTACAACTCCTTGGGAATAGGCAAGTTTCGAGGCCCAGGAGGAGACGTTTGATATTCGCAGCCTTTATATAGGGGTATAGACCCGTGTTTTTCTTTCACGTAGGCTTCTCCCTCGACCCCTGCTGCCCCGAGTTCCAACACCCAGGTTTCGGTTGCCTTAAGCCTCAATCATGTCCGGATCCAGCCGTCAAGGCCGGTGGGTAGCTTCTTTTGTCACAGAGGGAGATATTGCCAAGCTTCGGTCGGCGAGGTACCAGACCGCAGAAATCCATCATCGGCTTCCTACCGAGGGGTAGGTCATTCCCACCCCCAGATCCGGCGAGAGAGTCGTGTTCGTATCCTACTTCCTTCGTGGTTTAGGGTTTGCACTTAACCCCTTTGTCCGAGGGCTCATGTTCTATTACGGGCTAGATTTTCACGATCTGGCCCCGAACTCTATTCTTCTTATCGCGGCGTTTATTGTCACGTGCGAAGCCTTTCTCCGAACTCCTCCACACTTTGGTTTGCGGCTCAAGACTTTTGACGTGAAGCCGCAAGCGATAGAAGGGGAGCAAGGTGAGTGCAGTGGCGCTACTGTGAGCAAGCTTGCTAGCGCTGTTTGGCTGAAAGGATCCTTCTCCAAATCTTCCGATTTATGGCAGTAGGGGTGGTTCTATATCACCGAGCCCCGTGGCTCCAAGTGGGCAGCTGCGCCTGCCTTTCGATCCAGCCCACCAATCCAGCTTGCATCATGGATCAACAAGGGGCTGGATTGGGGATCATCGAATGATGTGCAAACTCTGCAAAGTCACATCCGAAGCCTCATTGAGAGGGACATCGACATAGCCAACGTCGTTCAAGTAATGCTAGTTCGTCGGACCCTGCCGTGCCAGCGACGGCCTCTCCGCCTATGGGAGTTCAATCCAGAAGGGCCGCAGACTCTTCAGCACTTCTTCGGCACAACGCACGAAGGAATGTGGAGATTATTCTTCGGGAAACAAAGGCAATGGACGGACACCACCGAAGATGTCGGCCTAGACTGTAACCATCCGGATACCCCGGTAAGTACCCATTTACCGAATACCTTATAGTTAGATATCCATTGGCAAGATACCAATAGTATCGTCCTTTTTTCAGGGCTGGACAAAGAAGGTGGAACGGATTAGGTGTCCGGCTCCCCTTCCCGAAGACTCAGCTACTCCTGTGTTAACAAGGATGCTGGTCTCGGCGCCATACCGGGCATCAGCATGGGAGGGCGAGAAGACCCAAGACGACCTTGGTTCCGGAGGTAAGTCAGACACTGGGTCCGGAGAAATCGACCTTTCCTCGCCCGAAGACGGAGGCGGAAAAGGACCCAGTATCCCTTCTCCAAGCAGGAGGAAAAGGGCCGCCTCCGAAGATTGGGAGGGGCGGTCTTCCATCGAGCGGCTTGGGTTTGGAAGGCGACACCGTTAAACAACTCCAACAAGGGAATAAGCCCTCTGCCAAACCGTAAGTGAATCCGGAGTACTTTGATAGCGTCCCGCTCCGTTGCTGTTACCATAACGCATTCATGCATTTTTACAGGTCGGTCGCGGAGGGTCCCTTTAGACCAGGGAAAAAGAGGCAGTACCCGAAGGTGGACCTCCGACCATCCGGGACTCCGGGCTGATGATAACAAAGGCCCCAGATTGTCTGGTTCATAGCCAACATTGATTTTGGAGATGGGTGAACATATTCCTTCAAAGGTTGATTGTGCTTTTGGAGCAGCTTCCGGGGACCTGGAGACTCTGGATATATTGTGGGACATGTTGCGGAAAGCATCCATCTCGGGGGAACAACGTACCTTGATGGGTACAGTGATTGAGAAGGTTTTGTCCACGAAAAGCGGATTAAATGAAGCCTTCGTGAGCCTACTAAAGGGCTTCGAGGTTTGTAACATAATGTTTTCAGCTGTGTTTCATTTGCGAAGATGCGCCAGTGTATAGGTAGTAGCCCCTGAGACTCGGGTTATCTTCCCTGAGGAAGCAAACGGAGGATCGAAAAGGATCGCTTGAGGACTAACCAGATAAACTTTGAACACAGGCTGCTTCCCCCTAGGCCACTTCCCGGACTGTGGAAATTGCCGAGCTGCAGCGGAAGATTGATGCGGCAGGGGATGATCTTGCATTAATCAATATGCGTCTTGACGAGTTGCAAGGTATGTATTCGGTGCAATCCACATATATTTTTATGGTATAAGCATGATGCTAAAATCTGTATGCTGGAGTATGTGTGGCTGCAGATGGTACTGCCGCCATTGAAGTTCTTTGAGCGGAGCTGGCCCAGGGCAAGGAGCAGGCCCGGTGTAGCAATGCTGCTGCCGAAAAGGCATCGGCCGAGCTGAAAGCAGAACAAGCAGCACAGCGCCAGGACGAGGAGAAGATATCCATGGTGGCGCTTGAACTGCAAAATGCCACTAGCCGCTGCGAACTTCCGGAGAAGGAGAATAAAGCCTTAACGGCTGAACTGGACAAGGCCTCACAAGAGGCGAGGGAAGCGTGATCGAAATCCAGAGCAGTCCGTGAGGAGGTTCGACAGGCTAGGGAGATTGCGGCTGGAAAGCCATTTCTGCTGCAGACTAAGTTCGGTGACCCGAACTATGCGCAGCTTAACCAAGTGTGGAGTTCTCCGGACGAGTTCGTGGACTTGCCGAAGAGTTCTTCCGATGCGGTGCGGTATTACCAAGCACGAGATGGGTATGCAATGGAGAAGCTTTTTTGGTCGCAGTTTGGCGCGTCAAAGCGTCCTATGTTGCTCAATGAACAGCTATCCCAATGGGCCGAACTTCATAGGATATCCGGCGCTGCCATGAAGGATGTCATAATCCGGTTGTGGCCAACCGAGCCTGTTCCGAATAGCTATTTCGGTTTGGTGCAGAGGCTTGTTAACGCGGTGCCGCGTATCGACGCTGTGAAGCGGTCAACGTGCATTGAGGGTGCACGGATGGCTTTTGCCCGAGTCAAGACGTTCTGGGGGAAGATGAAGGCCATCTATCGGTGTACAAAAAGAGGGGCGCACTTTTGTACCCCTTTACCTGTGCACGGGCAGTCAGAGCCATGCTCGTGGTTGCACCAAGCAGAGTAGGGGAGGTGAGCCAAAGTAAGACCGAAGCCCAAGACAATCAGAGCAACGCCAAGGCCAAGACCACAAGGAGAAGAGGGATGAAGCAGGTTCCCCCGGCAAGACCCTTGCCGGGGCATCTCGCCCCACACCAACAGAGCGAGCCACCCTTGAGCCCACGATCCCCAACGCCATCATCCACGTGGGGCCAGGGCTCGGGAAGGCACCTCTATGGTGGCATGCAGATGTTTCTGAAGATATATTCAAGATTAGATGAGGATTAGAAGACGACGATCCTCGGCAAGATCCTTGCCGAGGAAGGCCACTGATCCCGACAAGTCCCTTGCGGGGGCGACAAAGACGCCACGGCAAGACCCTTGCCGGACCACCCGGCAAGACCCTTGCCGGGTCACCCAGCAAGGCCCTCACCAAGGACGCCAGCAGGACCACCGCCAGGTCCACGCCAACCAAGCTTCCACCATCGTTCAACATGCAGCTGCCAGCCCAACCAGCTGGGCGGGCACCTCCGTAGCAACATGCAGCTCCCAGGACAACTCATCGAGTGCCTGCGTGGCGGCATGTAGATCTTCATGAAGGCTCCACCACCGCCCCACCTCAGCTGCCTGCCTGCCTACATGGCGCCGCACACATCGCTGGCCAGGGCGCGTGTCAAAGCGAGGAGGAGCAGCGACGGATGGGACGGGCCTCGCCCCCGTCCCCAATAAAGCAAGGGACACCTAAGCTACGCATTAAATGCGTCTTGTCCTGTAATACGAGCGATAAGCTTAGGGCACTGTACGCCTTTCCACCTCCCGCGTGCCACTGTGGCAGCCCCTTTCGACTATAAAAGGAGGCGCATGGCATACTGGAGAGGGATTCGGCTCTTTCGAACCACACACTGACCCCAGCTAGTTCGAGAGCTCAATAACTCTCTGAAATACACCCACCAAAGCAGGACTAGGGTTTTACGCATCCTTGCGGCCCGAACCTGGGTAAACAATCCTTGTGCTGTCTAATAGCCCTGCTCTCCTCGCAATCCAGCGCCCCGGCAACTGTAGTAGGGATTCTTGTGATCCCATAGGTGTCGTTCCACACCGACATCTTTGGCGCGCCAGGTGGGGGGCGCAATTGTGATAATCCGGTCTGGTAGTTAGCCTAGCAGTTCTTCGTCGCCCTTGGCTCCTGAGAAGAAGGCAGCCGGAGGAACGACGCCGCTCGGCAAATGTAAAAGCTAAGTCATTGAGCTTTGAGTTATTTCCTCCTATACATAAAGTTATCGTCCTCGGAGATCTCGCCTATGTATGAGAAACCTACACGCAAAGGGGCCCTCCCGCAATTGGTAACGCCCTTGTTCTGTTTCGAGCCCGCTCAACAGCTCAAAGCGGCCGCGTCGAGAGTGGCGGGGTAGCCTTTCGCACTTGGCAACGCTCCCAACTCTGACTCGAGTCAAGCTCGACAGTTCGAGCGGCCGCGCTAAGGGCGGCAAGGTGGTTCGCCTGATAGCAAGCACACCCGGCAGGCCAATGGGGATCTGTCCCCAAGACGCCGCCTTGGGTTTACGCGCCGGCGAGCCTACCCAGTAAAGTAGGGAGGACATTGATAACCCACAAGTATAAGGGATCACAACAGTTTTCGATAAGTAAGAGTGTCGAACCCAACGAGGAGCTAAAGGTAGAACAAATATTCCCTAAAGTTCTATCGACCACTGATACAACTCTACGCACGCTTGACGTTCGCTTTACCTAGAACAAGTATGAAACTAGAAGTACTTTGTAGGTGTGATAGGATAGGTTTGCAAGATAATAAAGAGCGTGTAAAGAAACTAGGGGCTGTTTAGATAAAGATGCAATAAAGTAAATAAAGCGAGTGTGGAAAAGTGGTGGTAGGAGTTGTGAAATTGCCCCTAAGCAATTGACTACGTTACTAGATCGATAGCAAGTTTTATGCGGGAGAGGCCACAGCTAGCATGTCATCCCTGACTTGGAATTCTATGCACTTATGATTGGAATTATTAGCAAGCAGTCCGCAACTACTAACATTCATTAAGGTAAAATCCCAACCATAGCATTAAGATATATTGGTCCCCCTTCAATCCCATGCGCAACAATCCCCTTACTCGGGTTTAAGTTTCTGTCACTCTAGCAACCCACCATAAAAGAATCATGAACGTATTGCAACACCCTACAGCGGGGATCCCTCACGCTTGCGCGACACGGAGGGCACAATAGGACAGCAACATAACCACAAGCAAATTAAATCAATCATAGCAATTCATCAACCACCAATAGGACAATGAAAATCTACTCAGACATCATAGGATGGCAACACATCATTGGATAATAATATGAAGCATAAAGCACCATGCTCAAGTAGAGGGTACAACGGGTTGCGGGAGAGTGGACCGCTGAATATAGAAGGGGAAGGTGATGGAGATGTTGGTGAAGATGACGGCAGTGTTGGTGAAGATCGCGGTGATGATGATGGCCCCCGACGGCGTTCCGGCGCCACCGGAAGCAAGGGGGAGAGAGCCCCCCTTCTTCTTCTTATTCCTTGACCTCCTCCCTAGATGAGAGAATGGTTTCCCCTCTGGTCCTTGGCTCCCATGGCTTGGGAGGGGCGAGAGCCCCTCCAAGATTGGATCTATTTCTTGGTCTCTCTCTGTTTCTGCGTTCTCTGGTTCTACCCCTTCACCATTTCTTAAATATCCGGAGATCCGTAACTCCGATTGGGGTGAATCTTTCGCCCAGATCTTTCTCATAAAATTAGCTTTCTTGCGCCAAGAGAAGAGCGTCAACCGCCTTCTGGTGGCCCACGAGAGCCAGGCGCGCCTGCCTCCTGGGCGCCCCCCTGTCTCGTGGCCACCGGACCTTTGTTAAGCGTTGATTTTACTTCCCAAAAATCATAAATATTCCAAAAAAAATCTCCGTCCGTTTTTATCCCGTTTGGACTCTGTTTGATATTGGGTTTCTGCGAAACAAAAAAATGCAACAGACATGAACTGGCACTGGGCACTGGATCAATATGTTAGTCCCAAAAAATAGTATAAAAAGTTGCCAAAAGTATATAAAAGTTGAATAATATTGGCATGGAACAATCAAAAATGATAGATACGACGGAGACGTATCAGCATCCCCAAGCTTAATTACCGCTCGTCCTCGAGTAGGTAAATGATAAAAAAAGATAATTTTTGATGTGGAATGCTACCTAGCATTATCTTGATCATATGTCTAATCATGGCATGAATATTAAGATACGAGTGATTCAAAGCAATAGTCTATCATTTGACATAAAAACAATAATACTTCAAGCCTACTGATAAAGCAATCATGTCTTTTCAAAATAACAAGGCCAAAGAAAGTTATCCCTACATCATCATATAGTCTGGCTATGCTCCATCTTCACCACACAAAATATTCACATCATGCACAACCCCGATGACAAGCCAAGCAATTGGTTCATACTTTTTAACGCGCTTCAGCTTTTTCAACCCTCACGCAATACATGAGCGCGCGAGCCATGGACATAGCACTATAGGTGGAATAGAATATGATGGTGGGGGTTATGTGGAGAAGACAAAAAGGAGAAAGTCTCACATCGACGCGGCTAATCAACGGGCTATGGAGATGCCCATCAATTGATGTCAATGCGAGGAGTAGGGACTGCCATGCAACGGATGCACTAGAGCTATAAGTGTATGAAAGCTCAACAAAAGAAACTAAGTGGGTGTGCATCCAACTTGCTTGCTCATGAAGACCTAGGGCATTTTGAGGAAGCCCATCGTTGGAATATACAAGCCAAGTTCTATAATGAAAAATTCCCACTAGTATATGAAAGTGACAACATAAGAGACTCTCTATATGAAGAACATGGTGCTACTTTGAAGCACAAGTATGGAAAAAGAGGATAGTAGCATTGTCCCTTTTTATATATTTTTTAGGGCTTCTTTGGCCCCATTTTTTATTTAGGCTTCTTTAGCCTTCCCCCCCTTTTTTGGGACAATGCTCTATTAATGATGATCATCACACTTCTATTTACTTACAACTCAATATTACAACTCGATACTAGAACAAAGATATGACTCTATATGAATGCCTCCGGCGGTGTACCGGGATGTGCAATGATCTAGCGTAGCAATGACATCAAAAAACAGACAAGCCATGAAAACATCATGCTAGCTATCTTACGATCATGCAACGCAATATGACAATAAATGCTCAAGTCGTGTATATGATGATGATGAAAGTTGCATGGCAATATATCTCGGAATGGCTATGGAAATTCCATGATAGGTAGGTATGGTGGCTGTTTTGAGGAAAATATAATGAGGCTTATGTGTGATAGAGCGTATCGTATCACGAGGTTTGGATGCACCGGCGAAGTTTGCACCAACTCTCAAGGTGAGAAAGGGCAATGCACGGTACCGAAGAGGCTAGCAATGATGGAAGGGTGAGAGTGCATATAATCCATTGACTCACGTTAGTCATAAAGAACTCATATACTTATTGCAAAAGTTTATTAGCCCTCGAAGAAAAGTACTACTACGCATGCTCCTAGGGGGATAGATTGGTAGGAAAAGACCATCGCTCGTCCCCGACCGCCACTCATAAGGAAGACAATCAATAAATACCTCATGCTCCGACTTCGTTACATAACGGTTCACCATACGTGCATGCTACGGGAATCACAAACTCCAACACAAGTATTTCTACAATCCACAACTACCCACTAGCATGAATCTAATATCACCATCTTTATATCACAAAACTATTGCAAGGAATCAAACATATCATATTCAGCGATCTACAAGTTTATGTAGGATTTTATGACTAACCATGTGATTGACCAATTCCTGTCATCTCTCTAAATAGATATAAGTGAAGCAAGAGAGTTTAATTCTTTCTACAAAAGATATGCCCACGCTCTAACAAATATAAGTGAAGCAAAAGAGCATTCTACAAATGGCGGTTGTCTATGTAAAGAGAAACAGGCAATCCAAACTTCAAATGATATAAGTGAAGCACATGAAGCATTCTATAAAGCCATACTCAAAAGATTTAAGTGAAGTGCAATGAGCATTCTATAAATCAACCAAGGACTATCTCATACCAGCATGGTGCGTAAAAGAAAAGTGAAAACTAAATGCAAAAGACGCTCCAAGACTTGCACATAATGCATGAACGAAACGAATTCGAAAACATACCAATACTTGTTGAAGAAAGAGGGGAAGCCTTACGGGGCATCCCCAAGCTTAGACGCTTGAGTCTCCTTGAATACTTAATTTGGGTGCCTCGGGCATCCCCAAGCTTGAGCTCTTTCCTTTCTTCCTTTTCCTCGTATCGAGACATCCTCGATTAGACACTACATCCACACAAAACTTCAACAGAAAACTCGGTAAGATCCGTTAGTATAATAAAGCAAATCACCACTCTAAGTACTGTTGCAAACCAATTCATATTTTTATTTTTGCATTGTGTCTACTGTAATATAGCTTTTCCATGGCTTAATCCACTAATATAAATTGATAGATTCATCAAAACAAGCAAACTATGCATCAAAACAGAATCTGTCAAAAACAGAACAGTCTGTAGCAATCTGAACATTTACCATACTTCTTCTACCCCAAAAATTCTACCAAACTTGGGAAAAATAAAAACTTTGTAAAGAAAGACAGTGCAAAAAGAATCAGAACCATTTGACGTTCCAGTAAAAAATTAAAATTCGCAATACAGCCAAAGTTTCTGTCCTGCACCGTACAAACCAACAAGCATTGTAAACATCCTAAAGGCAAACCTTGGCACATTATTTTTATAATACAATGGAATTGTACAAGGGGATAATTATTTTTATTGAAAAGTTTCTGTAATCAAGATTCACAAAGTTTAGTGAGCATGAACAAAGTTCAAGGCTAGCTCCCACTTCAACAATGGTTGTCTTTCTCACTTTCACTTTCCTTTTTGAAAAGTTTTTAGGTTCCCCTCTTTATTTTTGTGTTTTTAAACTATATGAAAGCACTCAACAGAAATAAATGAATCTCTAAAACTTCCGGGTTGTCTCCCTGGCAGCGCTTTCTTTAAAGCCATTAAGCTAGGCATAAAGTGCTCAAGTAATGAATCCACCCGGATCCCAAGGTATATCAAAGCCAATTTTAATTAACAATGATTTGTAATTTAGTATTGAGCACAAAGTAACATATATCATGCAAAAACGAAGTCTAACTCTCTTCCTATGCATCGGCATGTTATAAAAGAACAATTCATGCACACATAGTAAATGCCAATGCATAGTATAAGCAGTTTCTTGCAATTTCATAGTATGGGAAACATAGAGAGGTGGAGAAATAGTTCCTCTCTCATAATAATTGCAAGTAGGAGCAGCAAGCACATTCATATTACATTCATCGAAATCATCATGTGCAATGGTAAAAGGCAACCCATCAATATAATCCTTAATAAGCACAAACTTCTCCGATATAGTGTAGTTTGGAGAATTAAAAAAGATAATAGGACTATCATGTGTGGGTGCAATAACAACAATTTCATGTTTAACATAAGGAACTATAGCAAGTTCATCTCCATAAGCATAATTCATATTGGCATCTTGGCCACAAGCATAGCAAGCATCATCAAAAAGGGATATTTCAAACAAATTCAAGGGATCATAGCAATCATCATAGCAATCATCCTTCGGTAAGCTCGAAGAGGAATTAAATAATGTATGAGTTGGAGGGTTACTCTCATTAGAAGGTGGGCACTGGTAGCTAATCCGCTCTCCCTCCTTTTGTTCTTTGCTCTCCTCATCATCTTTTTCATCCAATGAGCTCACCGTTTCATCGATTTCTTCTCCCATAGCTTCCTGCAAAATATTAGTCTCTTCTTGGACAGTGGAGAATTTCTCAATATATGGTTTAACGTAAGCATTAGAAGCATAATTATCATAACAATATTCAAGTATGGCAAAGCTTTCAGATTTGTAAAGAGTAGCATCATACTTTTCAATCAAAGAAGCAATTTCAAAAGCACCCTTAAAAGCAACAAATTCTTCAATTTGTTGAACATCATAGTAATTATAAACACCCTTAGCATACGAAGATACGATTCCATTATCAAACTCACATTGGTAGGGAAGGTGTTTCTTAGGGTTTTCAGAACAACAAGTAACATCATATATTTCACATAAATTCCAAGCATAGCATTGCAAACGTTAAATTTGATCCCATAATAGTTTCCCTTTTTCAGATATACGGTGTCGCACATAACAAGCGTGCTCATCTAAAGATTTGCCCTCAACTAATCTAGTTGGGGTTTCAGCACGAGCACAAAGAGATCGAAGATGGTCCAAGTAAAAAGCTTCAGCAGTGTGATAGATTTTGAGTGGTTCTTCAACCATTGGTGTAGTAGGTACAACTAATTTGTTGGTATCTTGCGTTTCCTACCCATAACTAAAGATAGAAAACAACTAAGAACAACAAATGAAAATTACTTAGTGATAAAGCAAAAAGCACACACGAGAATATTCACCCCACGCTATGACTCCCCGGCAACGGCGCCAGAAAAAGGTCTTGATAACCCACAAGTATAGGGAATCCCAACAGTTTTCGATAAGTAAGAGTGTCGAACCCAATGAGGAGCTAAAGGTAGAAAAATATTCCCTAAAGTTCTATCGACCACCGATACAACTCTACGCACGCTTGACATTCGCTTTACCTAGAACAAGTATGAAACTAGAAGTACTTTATAGGTGTGATAGGATAGGTTTGCAAGATAATAAAGAGCGCGTAAATAAAAACTAGGGGCTGTTTAAATAAAGATGCAATAAAGTAAATAAAGCGAGTGTGGAAAAGTGGTGGTAGGAGTTGTGAAATTGCCCCTAAGCAATTGAGTATGTTACTAGACCGATAGCAAGTTTTATGTGGGAGAGGCCACTGCTAGCATGTCATCCCTGACTTGGAATTCTATGCACTTATGATTGGAACTATTAGCAAGCAGTCCGCAACTACTAACGTTCATTAAGGTAAAACCCAACCATAGCATTAAGATATATTGGTCCCCCTTCAATCCCATACGCAACAATCCCCTTACTCGGGTTTAAGCTTCTGTAACTCTAGCAACCCACCATAAAAGAATCATGAACGTATTGCAACACCCTACAACGGGGATCCCTCACGCTTGCGCGACACGGAGGGCACAATAGGACAACAACATAACCACAAGCAAATTAAATCAATCATAGCAATTCATCAACCACCAATAGGACAATGAAAATCTACTCAGACATCATAGGATGGCAACACATCATTGGATAATAATATGAAGCATAAAGCACCATGTTCAAGTAGACGGTATAGCGGGTTGCGGGAGAGTGGACCGCTGAATATAGAAGGGGGAAGGTGATGGAGATGTTGGTGAAGATGACGACGGTGTTGGTGAAGATCGTGATGATGATGATGGCCCCGGCGGCGTTCGGTGCCACCGGAAGCAAGGGGAGAGAGGGCCCCTTCTTCTTCTTCTTCCTTGACCTCCTCCCTAGATGGGAGAAGGGTTTCCCCTCTGGTCCTTGGCTCCCATGGCTTGGGAGGGGCGAGAGCCCCTCCGAGATTGGATCTATTTCTTGGTCTCTCTCTGTTTCTGCGTTCTCTGGTTCTACCCCTTCACTGTTTCTTAAATATCTGGAGATCCGTAACTCCGATTGGGGTGAATCTTTCGCCCAGATCTTTCTCATAAAATTAGCTTTCTTGCGCCAAAAGAAGAGCGTCAACAGCCTTACAGGTGGCCCATGAGAGCCCAGGCGCCTGCCTCCACGGGCGCGGCCCCTGTCTCGTGGCCACGGACAACTTTGTTTCGCGTTGATTTTACTTCCCAAAATCATAAATATTCCAAAAAAATCTCCGTCCGTTTTATCTCGTTTGGACTCCGTTTGATATTGGGTTTCTGCGAAACAAAAACATGCAACATGTGAACGAGGCGCACTGCACCTTTGGATCAATATGTTAGTCCCAAAAAATAGTATAAAAAGTTGCCAAAAGTATATAAAAGTTGAATAATATTGGCATGGAATAATAATAAAATTATAGATACGACGGAGACGTATCAGACATGCAAAGGAAGATCGAACAGGAAAATAACATGCATAATACTGAAAGTGCTGCATAGTTATATTACATCAAATTGTTGCTGCGGTTCTAACTAGAGAGAGCAATTGTCTTGGTTGCGAACCTGCAGCGGCGATAAAGAACGGGATGCCTAATCCCGGCGGTGGCCCTCCACCCTCTGGATTTCGCCGACTCGGCTGATGATGGGCTTGATGCGCTCCTTGAGCGGCGCGAGGTCAGTACCCTCCGACAAGCTCCCCAGCGCGGTGTCAAAGTCGAGGTCGGGGTACCAGTGCGCCACCTTGGTGAGAACCTTGGTCATGGCACCCTGGCAAAGCCTCCGGGACTCGTCAGTCAGTGAGGCCGCCCGTTTGGCGTGGAGCCGCTCCAGAGCGCCAACGACCTTCTCAAATAACATGGCCAGGTTGCAATTGGCGCTCACGCTCCGCTCCGGGACATACCACACGTCCGACATCCCCATGATGGCCAGCTGCGCGGCGGCCTCGTTAGCGACGGTGGCGAGGCGATTGAGCCAATGGTTCTCGCCCTCCACGTGATCCGCGAAGTTGAGGCCCTCGTTCCTCATAGCGCTTCTCGGCCTCGGCTCCTTGGCTGTGGTCCCTCCCGGGTTTTGGCCTCCGACAGCACCTTCTCAAGACCCTCTAGCTTCAGCTTGAGGTCTTTGATGTAGTTTTTGGCCTCGGAGAGCTCCCGGCCTTCGCGACCGCGCCTGCGCCTCAGCCGAGCATTAAGCATGTCCCTCTCCTGGGACAGCTTCAGGGCCTGCTTCTTCAGCCTGTCGCGCTCCGCCTCCAACTCCTCCACCTTGCCGGCGTGAACCTGGGCTTGGGCATCGAGTGCCTCTTTGTGCCTCTGCTCCAGCTCACTGGTCCGCTGCAAGACAAGCTTCTCCACCGCTGCATCCTTGCCATGAAGCATGGCGACAAGCTTCTTCTCGCGTGCAGCGAGGTCCTCCTCCTGGGAGTTCAGCGCGGCCTCATGCTAGGTCCGGGAGGCTTCGGCGGCCGCGGCCAAGTTCCTTGCCGTCTCTTGAGCCTTCTCGACGTCGCGCTTGGCCAGCTCGCCCTGGGCAGCCTTGAGCTCCTTGTGGGCCTCGCGGAACCAGTCCTGCGTCTCGGCGACGCGCTCCTGGAGGTCCGCCTCCGCCTTCTCGACCACCACTGTCCTGGACTTTAATATTTCTAGGTGGGCGCGGTGGAGCGCCTGGAGCTTCCGGAAGCTGGCGCCCATGGCATGGAGGAGCCGCTCCTCCTGCGAGCCGTCGCCACCAATGATTGGCTCGTGACGACTTCAAGCCCGGCAGCGGCAAGCACTTCATCGTCGAACACCTCTCCTTCAACGGGTGTCCTGGTGCTCGACGTGCCTAGAAGGTGGACGAACAAGTCGTCACTCACCCACAGGTACATGCCGGAGCCGGAAGCAGCAGAGGAGGAAGGCTGGTCGCCAGTCTCCTCCTCCTCCTCCTCGGCAGCGGCCCCGCGGCCTCTCCGGCAGGCCCCTTACCGGTCTCCTCAGCGGCAGCCTTGCCGGCATCCCTGGCAGGCCCCTCAGCGGCGTCCTCAGCAGCACCCTCGGCGGCCTTGGCAACGTCCTTGATGATGTTGTCCACGTCCTCTGCGTTCACCGAGGGGGAATCTGGACACCAAAGAAGGGGGTGAGGCAAGGCCAAGACCAAGAACGAGAAAGAAAAAGGAACATGGACAATCGGCGAACGGCTTACCCAGTGCCGGTACCGGGCTGGGAAACAGAAGTCCCCTCCCCGCCAACATTTGGCGTCGAGGCAAAGCCGCCGGCACCCAAGTTCTCCTCCTCCTCCTCCTCCATGTGCATGGGCTTGGTACTTGGCGCCCTTGCCGGGGACGCCCCTCGGGGCAGCGTGGTCGATGGGGGCGGCGTGTTGGGAGTAGCCCTTTGCGGCTCCTCCTCCTGCGGCTCTCCTCCTGCATACCTGGCATGGTCAGCACCAAAGTGTCGTGCCCCTGACACGTGTCGACAGGGGAAGAGTGAAGAACTTACACTGGGGGCTAGGCCGGGCTCTTTATGCAGGCTGCTCAACACCACCAACGGCGCCCTCGAAGTACCAGCCGGGGGCTGGCCACCCGCCGAGACCTTGGCCCTCTTCACTCTCTGTGCCAGCGTCTCTACGTCCCTGTGAAGACGAAGACAAGTCAAGACGAGCAACAGAGATGGAGGAGGCAGAGATAACGAAAAGGAACCAGATGCTTACTCGCCGTCCGCCTCCTCCTCTGCCGTCTTCCTCTTCCTCCTCGGGCTGAGGGATCCATAATCGAAGGTGACCTCCGTGTCAACGTCCACCGGAGGAGGGGAAGGAGGCGGTGTCTGGGCACGCTTGGACGAAGAAGGGGCGACCATCTTCTTCTTCACTGCGACCTTCACCGGCTTCTTCGCCGATGTGGCCCTCGTGTGGGGTCGGGACCCCTCCAAGGTCAGCTGCAGCTGCGCAGCCCTGCCGGGCCGGACCGGCTCGCCGGGACTGGCCCACCACAGGACTCGCCCCCTCCCCATGGCTGGCGTCGTGAATGCGGTCTCGGCCTCCTCCTCCGAGGACTCACCGGTCACATCCTCAACTAGAGGAGCCTCGATGCCGGCGCTGCTGGCTCCCCCAGCCGCCGCTGCCCACCGGGCGAGCTCCTCCTCCTCCGCGGCTGTCGCGGCCTTGTCGTCCACACCGTCAGCGCTGCCGGCCTCCTCGGCAAACTGTGCCTCCCTCGCCCTGGTGGCAATGTAGTCCAACTCTGCCTGGGTGGTGTCCTGGACAAGCAGCCGCTCGGCGTCGGCGTTGACGTACCCCTCGTGCAGGGTGTTGAAGAACTGCTGCACCTCATCGCCCTCCGGCTCCTTCCATCTCGGGCCAGGGCCATGCGCATTGCAGTCCAGCATCATGGCAATGATTTTGGACCGACGCGAGTTTTTGCACAACGGGACCACCCCCGTCGGTAGCTTGAACAGAGGCCCCTTGAGGACCTTGTCGGCCTTCGCGGCGGCCCTCGCGACCTTGCCGGTCCGCTCGATCTCGCCGTCGCGGCCCATGTCTGGAAGAGTCATTTGGCAGAAATGGGCATGCCCCATCCGTGAAGTTGTGGTCGAGGCGGGCGGCCGCATGATGTCGGCGGGGTTCGTGAAGAGCCAGGCTGGCCTCCCCTTGTTATGCAGTGGAGTGATCCGGCGGCGGATGAAGTCCGCCCCGATCATCTCATGGGTGAGGCCAGCCTCAGTGAGCCGGAGGATCCTGGTGGTGGCGACCACGAGCTTCTCGTCGTTAGCATCGACGTCGCTCCAATCACTTCTGCAGACCGGCGGCGCCCGGCGAACTTCACAGAACACTGGCGGGTCCTCCTCCTCGATCCAACACCACCGGCCCCACCATTGTTCCCACCTCTCCTTCATGGCGCCCTCCGGATACGCTTCCTTGGATCTTGAGACCCAGGCGATGCAACCTGAGATGGCGCCCCCTGGTTGGATCCGAGGGGAGAAGTAACGGCGGAAGAGTGCCGTGTTGGGGTGCACCCCGGCGAAGCCCTCGCAGAGATGCGCGAAAAGGGCCATGCACGCCACTGCATTCGGAGTAAAATCCAAGAGGCGCAAGTCAAAGGTATGCATGACATCATTGAAGAAATCGGAGAAGGGAGGACAGAGCCTGCAGGAAAAAAAATCGACGAAGAAGGGGTACCGATTTGGGGCAGCCTCGGCGCAGTCGGCGCGGATGATGCGTGTGGCTGGATGCCCCAAATTCTCTCCCCCCCCGTCTTCACTCCCCACAGGGGCCTGAAGTAGTCCCGAAGCTCGAACACGTCAACCGTCGAGGGGAAGAAGGCGGACTGCGTCCGCTGCACCGCCCGGCGCCTTGTCCGTGACTCGCGGCTCGGCGTCCTTAGCCCTCCTTGCCCTTGGTGGATTTTTGGCGCCCGTGGCGGCTGGGGGAGGAGGGCCGGACAGAGGGCGGCGGAAGCGCAACGGCGGCGAGCAGGAACGAAGCTTGAAGAAGAAGAGGAAGGCAGGCGGAGGTTTCTGAGATTGGGGTTGCGCGAAGGGTAAAAGGAACAGTGCGCCCGCGGTTATCCCTTTTTATGGGGAAGCCGCAGGGCGCGCTGCCCATTTACTGTGATGTGACGCATGCGTGTGGAAACCGCCCCACGCATGCTGCCCCCGTCACGCACACCCCTCCATGCCGCGCCACGCAGCTGGTCGTGAAGGCGTCGCTGAAAAGTCTTCTGGTAAAAATTGCCCCTTTGCCCGGCGCACCGTTTTGGGCCTGGCCCAACAACGTGTCGCGCTTATGTGTGGCCCAGGCCCAGGCTGTCGGAGCCGCACCCGCGGTCGCAACAAGCAGAGCAGGGGAGGTGAGCCAAAGTAAGACCGAAGCCCAAGACAACCAGAGCAACGCCGAGGCCAAGACCACAGGGAGCATAGGGATGAAGTAGGTTCCCCTGGCAAGACCCTTGCTGGGGCAGCTCGCCCCACACCAATAGTGTCGGAGTAAACGACCACGGGTAGCCTAGCCGGCTCCCCCTGGGACCTCTGAAAAAATTATGAGCCGATTAGGCCCTCCAACATCCAAGGCATGGGGCCGCCTTCCCCCGGCCGGTTGACTCTCAGGCCGGCTATCAGGAGGCGGCCCGGCCCTAAAACCTACAGGAAGAAGGCCACAAGAGGGCCGACTCCCAAAGAGCGGGCCACCAGAGGGCCGACTCCGTGAAGCCGGTCACGAGAAGGATGACTCCAAGAAGCCGGCTCCCAAGAAGGCGGCCAAGGCCACACCCTCAGAATCTGCACCCACATAACGATGATGAAATGGGGCGTGGCTACAGTGAAGCCTACCACCCCTGTATCCTGGAGCGCGCATGGCCACAGTGCGCCGTACGGGGTGGCCATCTCCGTCCGTGGCACTGCTGTTGCCATCTTGACCATGACGTCTGAACCACGGGTTGTCAAGTCTGACCTGATGGCCAGGCCCTTGTGAAGAGAGATGCCCGAGGCGGCTCGGCCTCCCGGTCGGCTGAGATATGGCGGCTTCCCATAGCCGGCTTACTCCCTCCCTCGAAGGAGGCGCCTTATTAAGGAGACAAGGCGAGGTGAGGCTACAGTGATCGCCACCAAGGCGGAGGCGCTGTAGCCATGCTTGCCCAGACAAAGCCCACGTCATCAGGATGAGGCTACAGTGACCAGCCCCCGACACGGCCCTCGTCGGTGGGACCAGCTTGTCGACCAAGAGGCCGACGGCGGGGAACCACCTGGTCGGCGGGCCCAGCCGGCGGAGAAGCCGGGCGGACAAAGACTGCCAGCAGCTAGGGCCCGCACTCCAGCCGGATTACCATTGTATCCACAGGGGGTAGGTCTATATAAACCCCCAGTGGCACCCATGCAAAGGGTTGATCTCACGAGAGTTTTAGACACCACATAGAGGGAAGAGGAGAGCTAGCCTAGCCTTTCTTCTTCCTCTCATCAAACAGCTCAAGGAGCCCCTTGTAGCCACTCTTGTTCATCTAGTGACCATCACGGAGACCGCAGAAGCGGCGATAGGTGTTATCTCCATGGAGAGCCCCGAAGCTGGGTAAGATTCGCCGGCGTGCATGTCTTCGCCTCATCCTGTTTCCAGGCACCGACGACGTCTTATTGGCTCCCACAATGATAAGCTACCCGTTGGCATATGTCGCACCTACCATCCGACATTTGGCGCCCACCATGGGGCCAGGTGCACCGTCATCTGGAGATCTATTCTGGACGGGAACCCTCTTCCTCCCCGGCGAGCGTAGCCAGCCCGGCACGCCCGATGGCGCTTGCCCCGATGCGCTGCAAGGTGTCGCTGACGCTTGCGCGGCGAGCTGCCTCGCCAATCTTCTTGGCGAGGCCCGCATCTCCGACGAGCCCGCCTCCGACGCCGGCACAGGCTGCCCCGAGAGCCACCTCGTCAGCCTCCTCGACCAACTCCACGTCTCCAGCGAGCCCGCTGTGGATTTGGAGTCGGTTGGCTCCACCGACCCGATGCTTGTCGACTCCGACACGGCATCACTCGACGCTTTCCCCACCAACGTTGTGATCTACAACGACCCGCTCCCCCGAGCCGACAGCTGTGGCAGTGCCATCACCGAGGAGCTGGTCATCAGTCACGGCGACGCCTCTGGCGAGAACGCCAGACGCATACGCAAGCGGCGATCCATGACTTGTCGAGTCCCCCTCCCGCCAACGCCCGGCCTTGGCACTAGAGGCATGCCGCCTCGCCCTCATGGCGGAAGGCCGGAGGTTAGCCTCCATGAGGCGCCTCACTTTGAAACTCACCGGTGTGAAATCGACCCGCGCCGCCTTGACGCGCCGCCTCTGACGGGCGAAGCGAATCGGCGCCATCAAGCAGCGTGCGCGGCCGTCGCGACATGCTAGGGAGTTAACAGCCCGGTCTCGCCACGCCCCTCGAGAATCTGCGTGCGCCCGAGGCGGCCGTGGGACGAAAGCCGAATGGACTGGGGACGAAGCTCCCCACATGACGAGACGCATCCGGCCCGGTGATCGGTGCTGCTTGGCAACCCGCCGCAGAAAGCCGGCGTCCATGTGGAGAGTCCTCCCCGTTGCCGAGGAAACACGACGCTTAGCGTCCTGAACGCCCGTACGGTCAAAACCAGCAGGCAAGAAAAAGAGCGGGCTGCCGGCCTGGCCCGAACCGGATCTCCATCGAGCGTGATGTAGAAGGCTGCCCTCGAGCCGTGGAGCAACGGGGCAACCCGCCTCCTCCTCCGTCTCATGGGGAGAGATATCCCACCCGCCGCCTGTCGCGCATCCGACTCTCAGCGGCCGACTAGGTCGTCGCGAAGGAGTCAGCGAGAACGATGCTCGCCACCGGATTGACCGCCTAGTGCGATCCCTGGCACTAGAAGAGGAAGACGATGTCGGCCCGCCTTGTTTCGGCCCCCGCATCCGCGACGAGCCCTTCCCCAAAGGGTTCTCGCCCCTGCAGACACGCCTAAGTACAGCGGCTCTGTGAAGTGGAGGATTGGCTGATCGACTACTCCATCAGCCAAGATCGGCATAGCGAGCAACAAAGTAGCGTTGCCATGAAATATGTGCCCCTCATGCTTCACGGCACGACACGAACCTGGCTCAATAGCCTTAAGCCATATAGCATCAACAGCTGGCTAGACTTCACAGAAGCCTTCATCCGCAACTTCACCAGCACCTAGAAGCGGGCTCCCAAGCCTAGACAGCTCTCCTTGTGCGTACAAGGACCCACCGAGTCGACTCGCGACTACCTCACGCTACTGGCCGAAGCCAGAATTCCCTGCGAGGGGTGCACGAGGTTCAAGCCATAGAGTACTTCACCACCGGGTGCCGAGAAGGCACCCTCCTCAAGCACAAGCTTCTTTGCGACGAGCCGACTACCCTCGACGAGCTACTAGTCATAGCGGACAAGTACGCCACCGCCGACTCGATGAAAACTGAGCTCCGGGTGGACGCCTCAGGGAAGGTACTCAACCCGTCTCCCAAGACGCCGGCTGGCGACTCCAACCGACGCCCGTATCAGAACGACAACAAGCGGAAGGGCCCCATGCCACCTTCAGCTACCGGCATGTGGCCCTGATCGAGCGAACAGGCCCGAGGCGGCCAAGGCCAAGAAGTAGAAAGGCGCAGGCCGGCTTGGCAGCCGACCTTCTCCTACGAGTAGGCCCTTGACGCCCCATGCAAGTTCCATAGCGGCGCGAAGCCGTCCAACCACACGACCCGGAAGTGCCACTGGCTCACGC
Source organism: Aegilops bicornis (assembly GCA_021605145.1). Lineage (NCBI taxonomy): Eukaryota > Viridiplantae > Streptophyta > Magnoliopsida > Poales > Poaceae > Aegilops > Aegilops bicornis. The sequence continues at coordinate 128,617,684 of CM038671.1, forward strand.
AAATCTCCAAAGAGGCGAAGGGCTGGCGCGCCGCCTCACTTTCTTTGGTCGACCGCCTCCAGCTCCTCAACAGGTGGCCGCTCGACCAGCGATCGCCTTATTCAAGACAAATTCCACAGCGAGCATGCCGCCTTACGTCATGTTTACAAGCCAGCCGAAGACGGCCCAAGAATGGCGCCGACAAAGACCAAAGAGGTCAACACGGTCGCCTCCAACACCGAGTACATGCCTTTGATCGAGGAAAAGGCCCTATCACGGTGGGCGGGCGATCACCCAGAGGTGATGCCGTCCCCCGGCTCTTATGCATTGGTTTCGGACGCCACCCTTGCGACCGACAGGCGTGCTGCCCGATTCTCCCGCGTACTGATAGACGGCGGGAGCAGCATCAACATCCTGTACCGTGACACCATGGAGAAGCTAAACATCAAGACGAAGCAGCTCATGCCAAGCCGGACTGTGTTCCATGGCATTGTACCCGGCCTGTCCTGCTCACCAATCGGCAAGATCAAGATAGATGTTCTCTTTGGAGAAAAGGATCATTTCCGCCGAGAAGCGATCTGGTTTGAAGTGGTGGACCTTGAGAGCCCCTATCATGCACTGCTTGGCAGACCTGCTCTGGCCAAGTTCATGGCTGTATGTAACACCCCAAAATTTTAACCTAGTTTTTTTAAATATTAAAATTTTGCCAGGAGTTTTAAAAATGTTTATTTCTGTTGATTTCAGGACCTTTCTTTCAATGTTAAGGAGTCTTTTCCAAGTGGAGCTTTCCAAAACATATTGGACTTCTATGCTCTCTGTATACCATTTTCTTAATCAGTAGAATTTTTTTATTAGATTATTTCACCCTGAGCTTTATTCATTAAAATGAATTGTTTTAAATTCTGGAGCTCCTTTTGAACTGCAACCATTTGATGTATTTAGCTAAAAATCCAACCAAAATTTGGAGATGTCATGAGATGTATCTAAATCACTTGTGTGCAATAATATAATCATTTCATTTCATATTTTGAGCTTTACACTTGTTTTCAAATCTGGTCCAGTGGACACTTTTGCACGATAGCCTAATTAAATATTTCCCTAGAACCTCCACCAAAATTATGGGATGTCAGTGGTAGCATGCCATCCAACTTTATGCCAAAACCTTGTGATGTTCTATGGAAAAATTAAGTATACCAACCTGTTTTTCATTCTGGACCAGACTTGTGTTTTGTACTGCAACCATCTCCTAACTTGCTCCGTTACCCATGAGCTTTCTCACCTTGTAGTCCTCCACCTTGCCAAACCCCTAAGTCCAGGAGCATGCACTCTTTGGAAGACTTTTGGTCCATGTAGTGATGCCTTTTTCTTTACATCCCAGAATTGTAGTTTTGCAAAACTTGCACTAGCAAGTTTCTCCTTTTAACAAACTAACTTCACCACCCTCTCTTACATCCACAGAGACCTTGATCTGGAGTTTTGGCCACTCCAAGAAATGCCTAAGTACCCTTGGCATTTTGTCAAACACCTTATGGGCATGATCTGTTTTGGCATGATTTTTGTTTTTGCCTTGTGACCTTGCACCTCAGGGCAATCTAGCATGTCTACTAAGCACCTAGACGATCCTAACCTAGATCTACTAAGTGCCGGCCTCACCCAAGCCTGTAGCATGCCATGGCCTTTCGTCGAGCATGTTAAAGTGCGTGCTCACAGGCGCAGCGAGCCGCAGCGTGTGCACGTGCAGCGCCCGAGCCTGACGCGTCGCGCCACAGCTTGCCACCACTCTGCAGAGCTGCGCCACTCACTTGGCCTCTCGCTACGTCGCGCCAAGAACCCTGACCGCCTCTTCAGTGTTGTCGGCAAGCCGCTTGGCGGCACGCCCGCGGCCGCAACCGCCACCGCCATGAGCAGCAGCGCCCAAGCCTCGGCGCTCGCCACTTTGCCCCACAGGAGCAGCGAGCTCATCATGAGCCATGTCCACTAGCGCTCGTCGCCGCCACGACACCCTAAGCTACAGAATGGCGGTCACCGGCAACCTTATCCCGGCAGCCGTGGAACCAACCCGGCGCCTATTTAAGGAGCCCCCGAGCTCGTCTCCGCACGCAGGGCAGTCTCAAACCCCCTCCCTAGGACCCCATTGGCAGCCAATCGACCCGGGGAGATCTCCTTCCTCATCTCCGGCAACCACAACCGCCGCCACCGCCCTAGCCATTCCGGCGTCATCAGAGCCTCCCCCTCTCCGTTCTCGTCACTAGGAGCTCTACCTCCCTCCCGTGAACTCTTCCCCCTGCTCAATTTTAATCGGGAACCACCGCCGCCCCAAAACCACTACGCCACCGAAACCTTCCTCGCCCCTTGAGCTCGTCAGCCGACTCCCTCCATCCCATCACTCCCTCGACCACCGGAAGAACCGCCCCTAGCCTTGCGGATCCATCCCCCACCCTCGGGGGCCAGCGAGGCCGCCTAAGCGCCCGGCGACGATCGCTGAGCCCCCGCCTCTGTTCGGCCAGGAGGAAGAAGAGGGAAGGAGAATAGTCAAACCTGACGGTGGGCCCTGGACCCCTTTGTCAATGACCCGCCAGTCCATGTGGGTTAAGTGGAAGCGCATTTCCAGTTCACGCCTTCGGCGTGTACGTATATATTCGAAACGTTTTCTTTTCTGTTTTATTTTTAATAACAGATTTTTGACCAAACTTTGACCGGCTATATCTTTTAAAATACAGCTCCAAATAAATTAATTCTTTTTCCTACCTCTCTCAAATATTGTCTAGTTTATTTTAAGATTTATTTGAGAATTTTTCAAAACAACTTTTTGTGCTGCTTTGATTTTGTGTGTTAATTCCTATATGTTCTTTTAATAGGATTTTTTGAAGATTTCAAGATGTGTTGGAATGCACCCTGCCTTCCCATGACCTGAAGGCAAGCATTCTGAACCCTGGTGAAATTTTTGTGTGTGTTGCATAGCACGATGACAACACCACCCCGACACGAGCATACGTCATTTTATGTGAGGATGTGTTCCTACACATGAGTGCATGTTAATGAATTTCATGCAAATGGAGTTGATATGATTGTGATAGAAATCACCGTCATATGCCTTTCATGCATACCGGGAGGAAATACGGGAAGGCCTCTGTCTTGGGTAGACACGGTCTTGTCCCTAGTCCTCCGTCGAGACGGTCGTGTCCGGTATGACATGAGGGGGTATGCCGCGTGGTGTTTCTATCTGTAATTTGAAGTATTTGCATTGTTATACTAATCTTGCAGGGAATCTTACAACCTCATGAGTCAACCGTAGATCGAATCTTGTGCCAGTAAACCCCCATACTTGCTTCGTACTACCACTCGTCTCTACAACAAGTAAGTGCAGTTCGATAAGTTGTCAACCCTTTCCTAGCACACACCATACGAGAGAGGCCATGGTGGAAGATCTGGAGGCATCCGGTAGTCATGCCACGGGTCCGGGAGCATGGGTGTTTGGTTGTAGCCGAAGGGGTAGCTCCCCTAGTTTCTTGTGCAGTATAAATTTTGTGATCACATGTTACGTCGAGGTTGTAGCCTCCCCACTTAGAGTTTTGCTTGACAGGTGCCGTGGGTGATTCCAGACACAGGTGAGTTATGCTGGTGTGTGCAAGTTAGGTGTGTTTTCAATTAAAAGACCGTAGATGGAATTAGTCCCGATGGACTAAAGGAATCCGTTACTCGTGGGTAAAGAGTACACCCTCTGCAGAGATTAAACCTATTCGAATAGCCGTGTCCATGGTTAAGGATTACAGTCTGGGATGGGTCAAGTGTCGGTCTTAGTGTCGGTCTTCGGAGGTGAATCTGTTAACCTGGAATCACGATTGTGACTTGTGATAATTATGATTATTATTTTTTGATGTGGACTAACCCGTGATATTTTTGGTATTAACGAATATCCCTGGGATGGTTCTACCTCCTGGATATTCACTGTATTTATTTATAAGCCCTTTATGTGGTGTCGCTCAGACGCCCGACTGCGGCATTGTTTTTGTTTAATTTAAAGCCCTTTATGTGGTGTCGCTAAGGCGCCTTACGTGGCATTTCTTTTAAAGCCCTTTATCTTGGTGTCGCTAAGACATCCATTGTGGCATTTCTTTTAAAGCCCTTTATGCGGTGTCGCTAAGACGTAATCGTGGCATTTCTTTTAAAGCCCTTTATGTGGTGTCGCTAAGACGCCTCGATGCTGGCATTTCTTTTAAAGCCCTTTATGCGGTGTCGCTAAGACGCCTTGATCGTAGCATTTCTTTTAAAGTCCTTTATGTTATTTATTTCATAATTTTAATACTACCACATTATTGCATATTCACAAATAACATGCTTGCACGCATCAGAGTTTTATTTACCTTTGTGACTAACGTCATGAGCATAAGATATTTTTAGCATATCATTGTTATATTATGCATGTGTCCATAATGTTTGCGAGTACATTCAAAGTACTCACTGGCTTGTCCCTAGCTATTGTCTTGGCCAGATTTCCTTGCACGGAGAGGAGCGACCGTGTCGACAGTTCCGGAACCGAAGCAACGGTGATAGCAGCCTCGCGAAGATAGGAGTTAGCCTGGTCAGTTGTTCCCGTGGGAAATGGAGTCCCATAGGCGATGATGATTTACAACCCGCTTCTGCCATCAACCACTAGAAACCATTTGTTGTACTCACAGACCAGAATGGTCTTGTACTACATTCATATCCTGTATATTTTGCTTGGAATTTCTGTATCAAGTTGGTGCCTCATCTATTCTTGATTATCCTGGGCTGGTGAGCACAAGGGCCATTTTCTGGGAATTATTACCCAGAGATCCGGTCGCGACACTGTACCCCACTACGCCTACCTCAAGATGAAGATGCCAAGTACCAAGGGCATCATCACCATAGCCGGCGATTACAAGAAATCCTCTGAGTGCATTGCAGCCAGCAGCCGGCTGGCCGAGTCCCTTGTGATTGCTGAAGAAAAGAAGATATTGGACCGAGTCGTGGCCATGGCTGGCAAGCAGCCAGCCCTGTCCCCCGACCCCAAGGAATGTGACGCCCAAGGTTCTTTCCAGCCGTCCAAGGAAACAAAGAAGATACCTCTGGACCCAGAGCACCCAGAAAGGTTTGCCGTCATTGGGGTAAACCTGGACAGCAAATAGGAAGGCGAGCTCGTCGATTTCCTCCGTGAGAATCGGGACATCTTTGCATGGTCCCCCAAGGACATGCCGAGTGTTCCGAAGGAATTCGCCGAGCACAAGCTACACGTCCGAGCGGATGCAAAACCAGTCAAGCAGCCCCTCCGCCGACTGTCGGAAGAGAAGAGAAGGATTGTAGGAGAAGAGATAGCCCGGCTCCTGGCGTCGGCTTCATAATGGAGGTGTTCTTTCCGGAACGGCTTGCCAACCCGGTCCTCGTGCTGAAGAAGAATAACAAGTGGCACATGTGTATAGACTACACGAGCCTCAACAAAGCCTGCCCCAAAGACCCCTTCGCCCTGCCAAGGATTGATCAAGTGATAGACTCCACAGCCGGATGCGAGCTGCTGAGTTTCTTGGATGCCTACTCGGGCTACCAACAGATAAAGTTGGACCCAGCTGACCGCCTGAAGATCGCCTTCATCACGCCATTCGGAGCTTTCTGCTGCGACTATGACATTCGGCTTGAGAAATGCGGTGCCACTTTTGAGCGTTGCATGCGAAATGCCTCCTCAAGCAACTCGGCGAAATGCCCACGTCTATGTAGAGCGATATCATGGTGAAGACGGAGAAGCGTGGCACCTTGCTAGAAGACCTCAAGGAAATGTTTGAGAACCTGCGCCGGTTTCAGATCAAGCTCAACCCCGAGAAATGCATGTTCGGAGTACCAGCCGGCCAGCTTCTAGGCTTCCTGGTCTCCGAACGCGGCATTGAATGCAACCCAGTAAAGATCAAAGCCATTGAGAGAATGGAGATTCCCACCAAGCTACGAGACGTCCAGAAGTTTACCGGGTGCCTGGCCTCCCTGAACCGCTTTATCAGCCGGCTTGGAGAAAAGGCTCTCCCCCTCTACCGACTCATGAAGAAAACCACTCACTTCGAGTGGAATGACCAAGCCGACCAAGCTTTCCACGAGCTAAAGAAGATGCTGGCCGCCCGCTTTGTCTTAGCGGCGCCCGGCGAAAAAGAGCCCATGCTCCTTTACATTGCCGCCACCGGTAGGGTGGTGACACCGTCATCGTGGTCCAGCGCCCGGAAGAAGGTCGAGCTCAGCCAGTCTAGAGGCCGGTGTATTACTTAAGTGAAGTACTGTCCACCTTGAAGCAGAACTACCCGCACTACCAGAAGATGTGCTATGGTGTGTACTTCGCCGCCAAGAAGCTCAAGCCCTACTTTCAAGAGCACCCCATCACGGCCGTATGCATCGCCCCGCTCGCCGAGATCATAGGCAGTCGGGACGCATTCGGCCAGGTGGCAAAATGGGCCATTGAGCTGGCCCCTTACGCGATCTTCCACCTGCCTCGCACCGCCATCAAGTCCCAAGCATTGGCTGACTTCCTCGTCGACTGGGCCGAGACCCAGTACCTGCCGCCGGCTCCCGATTCCACTCATTGGCGGATGCACTTCGATGGGTCCAAGATGCGAACCGGCCTGGGAGCCGGCATCATCCTCACCTCCCCCAAAGGCCACAAGCTCAGATACACATTGCAAATTCACTTTGCCGCCTCCAACAATGTGGCCGATGCACGAGGCGCTCATACACGGGCTCCGGCTAGCCAAAGAGCTCGGCATCCGCCGGATCCTGTGCTATGGCGACTCGGATTTGGTAGTCCAGCAGTCATCTAGCGACTGGGATGCCAAGGACGCGAACATGGCAAGCTACCGCTTCCTCGTTCAGCAAATCAGCGGGTATTTTGAAGGATGCGAGTTCCTCCACATGCCACGGGCCGACAACGAGCAAGCAGATGCCCTGGCACGAATAGGCTCCACTCGACAAGCTATACCAACTGGCGTCTCTCTCCAACGCCTCCTCAAGCCGTCTATCAAGCCATCTCCAGAATCCGATTCCATCTTCGTGCCGCTTAACCCTGACGCAGCCGGATCGGCTTGGGAACCAAGCGGTGACCGGGGACTTTGATAGGCGGCTCGGGGACTGCCATAGTCGCACCGGCCGGGGACTTGAGAACCCGGCCGGGGACTCTGATAGTCGGTCTGGGACTGCATCAACACCACAGCGGTGGCCGACTCCATCTCTTCACCACCCAGCCCCGCCACAGTTGCGATGGCCGTGTTGGCTATAGAAGAAGTCACAGCTCCATCATGGGCTCAGCCCATCCTCAACTTCCTGGTAAATAGAGAACTGCCGGCTGACGAGATCGCGGCAAGACAAGTCCAACGCCGAGCCGGAGCATACAAAATTGTTAACAGAGAGCTCGTCAGATGCAATGTCACGGGAGTCTTCCAGCGCTGCGTCGAGCTGGAGAAGGGCATAGCAATCCTCAAGGACATTCACCAAGGCGAATGCGGCGACCACGCAGCCTCAAGATCACTTGTTGCCAAAGCTTTCCGCCATGGATTCTTTTGGCCGACTGCTTTGGACGACGCTAAGGAGTTGGTCAAACATTGCAAAGGGTGCCAAGTCTTCAGCTCCAAGCATCACCTGCCAGCTTCGGCACTCAAGACCATTCCCCTCACCTGGCCTTTTGCCGTCTGGGGACTGGACATGGTGGGCCCGTTCAAGACGCCGCGCGGTGGCATGAAACATTTGCTCGTCGCCGTGGATAAATTTACCAAGTGGATCGAAGCAAAGCCGATTAAGAAGCTGAATGGGCCGACCGCCGTGACATTCATCGTAGATATTACAACTTGCTACGACGTGCCACACAGCATCATCACCGGCAACGACACGAACTTTGCCAAGGGAGCATTGGCACGTTTCTGCGCGACGCAGGGCATCCGACTGGACCTAGCGTCTGTTGCCCACCCGCAGTCAAACGGCCAAGCCGAGCGAGCCAACGGCCTCATCCTTTCCAGCATCAAGCCCCGACTAGTCGTACCACTAGAGCGTTCGGCCGGCTGTTGGCTCGACGAGCTGCCGGCCGTCCTCTGGAGTCTGCGCACTACCCCGAACAAGTCAACCGGCTTCACCCCTTTCTTCCTTGTATATGGTGCCGAGGCTGTCATCCCAACTGACATCGAGTTTGACTCGCCTCGGGTGACCATGTACACGGAAGCAGATGCCAAGGAAGCACGAGAAGACGGCGTCGACCTGCTGGAAGAAAGCCGGCTGTTAGTCCTCAGCCGGTCCGCCATCTACCAGCAGGGTTTGCGCCGCTACCACAGCCGGAAGGTCAAGCCAAAATTCTTCCAAGAGGGTGACCTTGTGCTCCGGCTGATCTAGCGAACAGCCAGCCAGCATAATTTCTCGGCCCCTTGGGAAGGCCCCTTCATTATCAGCAGAGCATTGGAAACGACTCCTACTACCTGATCGACGCACAGAAGCCGAAGGCACGAAAGAGAGATGATTCCGGCAAGGAGTCGGAGCGACCATGGAACGCCAACCTCCTCCGAAGATTTTACAGTTAAAATGCAGTATGTATCACGCTACCTTTTGTACTAAGTATGAGACAATAGGCCCCCCGAGGAGCACTCGGGGACTGCCATCTTTTATCTATGAATGAGGAGTATCATGCTTATGATTATGTCACTACATTCTTTATTCCCGTCCGCACCGGGTTGACCCCGGTCGGCCGGGGACTTGTCATATAAGTTATATTCAAGTTCCACTGCGATCAGGACAAGTAGTGTGCCGGCACCCATGCCCTCTCTTGTCGAAAGTCGCAGCTCAAAGAACCGACTGTCCGGCTGGCAAGAGTCAAAAGTAGGAAAGGATGCCCACATGAAAAACGGCTAAGGACTAACGAACTTGTATAACAAAAGCCGGCTTTATACCATCGCCGACCGGCTACCAGAGTAGCCGGCCAGCCGGCTTCCCATTCACCTTGCCACAATCTAAGAAAGCTCAAGTACTTGTCTTTCCAAAAATGGCCAAGTTCCTCCCTAGCCACAGACTGCAGAGCAGCTGTTCGGCTGGGAAGGCGGCGACCAAGGAAAGGTGGCAAAGGAAACAGCCTAAGGATAAAAAGAAAATACGAATGGAAGCCAAACACATGCATGATTATATTTACACAAAAGCCTTCGAAAGGCCGACATTCAACATAGTTTGAATACACCTCCAGTGGGTGGAACTGCACAAATTTAATAAAAAGTTGTTCAAAGAGTAACAACAGGAAAGCAAGAACGGCAGATCAGGCCAAGGGAGCGATGGGCCGAGTCGAGGCCAGGCGGCGGAGGCGGCAGTCTGGCCAGGAGTGGCGGGTGGCCGAGTCTCGGCACGATCATCACGTCTGGCGGGCAGCCTTCAGGCGCCTCGTTCCTGGAGGCACGATCAGGCTGAAGCTGGCTGGCCGCTTCACCGTTGGGCACGACGTCTTCGCCGCCCTCCCCTTCTTCGTCTTCGCCTTCGTCGCTGGAAGCGATCTCCTCCGCCGAGTCCTCACCTTCCGCCGGATTCAGCCCGAACCACTCCTCCGGCTGGGCGACGCCGTTGTCATTCACCTCAGGAGCAGAAATGCTGGTGTCGGTATATTCGGCGATCACCGAGGCGTGCTGGATGATAGCCGACCGCACGCCACCAGCTCCTCGTCGACCTCCCGCCGGGTGCTCGGTAGCCTAAGCTCAGCCCAGGATACCAGGCTCGAACGAAATCCAGCGCCCGCCTGACGCCGGACCGAGCAGCGGAAGCCTTCCAAGCCTCGAAGCGGCCAACCGCAACCTCGGCCGGTCGGCGGTCAAGCTGAAGTGCGGGAATAGCCTCGCCAGGCGGAGGCGGTCGATGCTGCGCCCGGCCTGTTGAAAGCGGCGAAGCATCTGATGAGCAGTTGCGAGCGAACTGGATTGCCGGCTGCTCCTCAAGCGTCCGGCTGGCATCTGGCGCGATCTCGACCCCCGCCTGCCGGCATGCCTCGCGGTGGGCCTCGATGGCTTGGCTGGCGGCGATGGAGTAGCCGGGGAAGTAATCTTCACGAAGAACAAAGAAGCAGCACAGAATCAGAAGATAAACAAGAAGCAAGCAAAGGGGCGAGAAGGAAGGCGGCTTACCGTCGATCAGATCCTCAACCCGGCCATAGCCCTTGCTCAGCGCTTGCTTCGCCTCGGCCCAGCCCGCCGCCTCGGTCTCGAACTCGGCTTTGAGGGCGGCCTCGCTGTCCTGCACCTTCTTCAGGGCCGCCTTACGGTTCTCCTCCTGGACGGCTAGTCTCTTGGCGGCGGTCACGTTCTGGGCCAAAGGCGCAGACTCAGCCTCCTTGGCACGAAGGGCGGTCTGGGCCCCGCCTAGCTGCTCCCTCAAGTCGGCGTTGGCCTCTACAAGCGTGGAGAAAAAGGAAAAAGCAATAAGGAAGAGGTCGTCAGGGAAGATCCGACCCGACTGCTCAGCAGTCGGCCCAAATCTCGGGGACTACACCCAGTGGGTGCGCTGACGCGCCCCCACGTAAGATAAAGTAAACAAGGCACTCTCTCCGACTATTAGTCAGGTCGGCTGCTGGCCCTGGGAGTTGAAGACAGCTGCGCGGAGGTTATGATACTCCTGAAAGTCAGACGGAGTGCGGATAAGAATAAGATATCCGCCAAGGCCTACTAGAAGTTCCAAGCCGCCTGCTCAGTAGCCAACTTGGAACTCGGGGACTACACCCAGTGGGTGCGCTGACGCGCCCCCACGGAAGAAATCAAGAAAGAAATCGACCAAGGCTAGAAGACTCACCCGGATGACCGCGCGCGTCGTGAGAAACTCATGAGTGTACCATTGCAGCGAGGCGGCCTGGGTCTGAAGCCGGCGATGGACCTCCTGCGCCGCCACGTTCAGCTCTCGTTTGTTCCACGGCTGGCGTCCACTTTCAGACGTCTTGGCGCTTAGCTGCCTCCAGATCCTGCGCCATCGAGCTGGCACCCGCGGCCCTCTGCGGCTCCGGCGCCGAGGGCGCCTCTCCCGCGCGCCGGCGAGGTGGTGACAACACCACAAGATCCGCCCCTGCCGCCGACTCGCCCCCAGCCGACCGCTCAGGCGCCGCAGCAGATCGGCCGCCTAGGCCCGTTCCAGTCGGCGCCGACCGTGGCGCCTCCTCCAGGATGATCACGTCGTCTTCCCTCCTCTCCATCACCGACCGGTCGCGGTCGGCTTCCTCCGACGGGGGCACGGGGATGTTGGGAGCCACGGCGCGGAGGGGAATGACGAGCCGCAGAGGCTGATTGCGCAGAGCCTCCGCCTCCCTCTCCGCGGCCTTGGCCGCCGCTTGAGCCTTGGCCGCCGCGTCGGCTTGCGCTTCGGCCGACTTCTCCTTCGCCTCTTGGGCGGCCCTCCGCTCCTCGGCTTCCCGTTCCTCCCACGCGTTTCGCTCCGTTGCCTCCATGAGGTCGGCGCGGGGATCCACGCGGCAAGAGCTCGAGGACCCTCCCGTCGGTCCGACTATGGAGGCAGCAGAAACTCGTTCGAGGGAAAGAGGCGCTCTGATTGGCAAATCAAGAAGAAGGCTCAGAAGAGCCTCAACCCAAGAAGACAATGAAAAAGCACGAGACATTCAACACTTATGCCGAGACCGCCTGTGGCTGCTTCACCACCTTGCGGAAGCGGGCCGCTTTCGCAGCCAGAAGGCTCAGAAGAGCCTCAACCCAAGAAGACAATGAAAAAGCACGAGACATTCAACACTTATGCCGAGACCGCCTGTGGCTGCTTCACCACCTTGCGGAAGCGGGCCGCTTTCGCAGCCGCCTCGTCCCGCTTGGTCGCTGCCGAGGAACCCTCGGGTTTCTTCGGCCGGCTGCCAAAGAGGCCCGGCCCGGCCAGACGTTTTTGCGCGCCACCCCGGGCGGCTGGCGCAGCAGAAGGTCCCGCGCCTTGGCGATCGCCCGCCAGCTGGCAGCGCGGGATGGCCTCGGCTTCATCATCGTCCGGCCGATCTCGAAGCCCGGCCCGCGAGCTCAGAACGCCCATCTCTCCGCCAGCTCCGACTATGGCATCGTCCATGGCGGCCGCCTGCATCTGGGTCGTCGGGGTCGTCCACCATACGGTCGGCCATGAACTGGCGCTCCGGCCCTGCGGCCCCGGCCGCCGGTCGAAGAAGGGGGTTCTGCTCAGAGACAAGCCGGCTAGTCAAAAGTCGGCCGCCACGAACCCGACAACAAAAGAAGAAGAAAAGAAGGAAAACTCACCATAGGCGGGGGATCAGCCCGAGAATACGGCGCCTTGCCATACTGCCACTCCTCGGTGAGCTTGCAGTTGGAGATGTAGTTTACCATGTAAGACACCTCGTCACGAGGCATCTCCTTGGTGCTCAACCGGAATGGGTCGAAGCGGCCGCTCATCTAGCAGATCATGTGCGGCCGGCCTTGGAGCGGGAGCACCCGGCGCTCCACGAAGGCGGCGACCAGGTCAGCCCCGACCAAGCCCTCCGGTTGGACCATCACCCGGAGCCGGGTGACGGCAGCGTTCCCAGCCAGAGAGAGCGACCTGGCTCGGTAGGACCAAGATGGCTGCCTCCCAGCCGGCGGGCCGGCTACGTAAGCCGACAGATTGACGAAGTCGCCTTGCGGGGTGACGTTCTTCACGTAGAAGTACGATTGCTGCCAGAGCTTTACCGACTGGATCAACGGGATAGGCGGAAAAGGGTTGTTGTCGGCTGACCTCCGCATGGCGATGAAGGCATCACAGGGAGCGGGCACACCCGCGAAGACGGTGCCGAGCTTGCACTGGAAGAACTCCCCAAAGAGCTCAAGGGTGGGGAGGACACCAAGAAAACCCTCGCACAGGGTGACGAAGGCCGACAGCAGCATCACCGTGTTGGGGGTGAGATGATGCGGCTGGCGGCGGTTGAACTCGAGGAAGGAGCGGAAGAGCCCGCTCGCCGGCAGGCCGAGGCCGCGCAGGCGGTGCAAGCGGAAGATGACCCGCTCACCCTCCTCCGGCGCCGCGAAACCTCTGCCTCCGGCGTGAGGCGGGTCTTCACGTAGCCCTCACCCTACAACCACCGCGTCTTGCGAAGCCAATCGATGTGGTCCTCATGGACGTTGGAACCATCCCACGAGCTAGATAGCGTCATGGGAGCGAGAGGAAGCGAGAGAGGCGCAGCGGCGGAGAGCGCAACCACACTGCAGCGGAGCCGCGGCAAACCAAGAAGGTCGTCGGCGAAATGGCGCGGCGGTGAAGGCGCTGCGGCGGTGGAAGAAAGGACAAGGAAGGGTGGAGCGAGGGCGAGCGTGCGAGTGTCTGCCGCTCCCCCTCCTTCCCCTACTTATAGGCCTGTGCGGCGGGGCCGAGGAGGCGAGGCGTGGGGGAACATGGGATTAACTGCGCCCACTCCCCCACGTCCCGCGATTATTGCGCCCTAAAGGCGTGCTGAAACCGCCGCGGGAAGGCGAGCGGTCCGTTCGGGCCACAGAAGATCCGCAGATGGGCCGAGGCCTAGGTATGGCGGGCCCCAGCATACAGTGACGTCCCGTCGCGCGCGTGGGCTGGCAGGCCTTTTTGGCCACGTGGTGCGCGGGGTCAACGCGCGATTTGGCTCGCGTTCTCACCTACGGGCTGTAGAACTTCCTGAAGACAGCGCACCCGCTCAAGGCCGTCTCCTAGCTGCCGGCCCCTCTGGATAGGAAGCTGATCGAGCTTCTCGTCCTCCTTTCAGCCTTGAAGCTCAACCAGCTTCGGGGACTACTGTCGGAGTAAACGACCACGGGTAGCCTAGCCGGCTCCCCCTGGGACCTCTAAAAAAATTATGAGCCGATCAGGCCCTCCAACATCCAAGGCGTGGGGCCGCCTTCCCCCGGCCGGTTGACTCTCAGGCCGGCTATCAGGAGGCGGCCCGGCCCTAAAACCTACAGGCAGAAGGCCACAAGAGGGCCGACTCCCAAAGAGCCGGCCACCAGAGGGCCGACTCCGCGAAGCCGGCCACGAGACTCCGAGAAGCCGGCTCCCAAGAAGGTGGCCAAGGCCACACCCTCAGAATCTGCACCCACATAACGGTGATGAAACGGGGCGTGGCTACAGTGAGCCTGCCTCCCTCGTATTCTGGAGCGTGCATCACCACAGTGCACCGTACGGGGCGGCCATCTCCCGTCCGGCGCGGCACTGTTGCCATGCTGACCATGACGTCAGACACGACGGGTTGTCAGTACGACCCACAGGCGGCGGGCCCCTCCGGCCAGAGAGATGCCCGAAGGCGGCTCGGCCTCCCCCAGTCGGCCTGAGATATGGCCGGCTTCCCATAGCCGGCTTACTCCCTCCCTCGAAGGAGGCGCCTCATTAAGGAGACAAGGCGAGGTGAGGCTACAGTGATCGCCGCCAAGGCAGAGGCGCTGTAGCCATGCTTACCCAGAGAAAGCCCTCGTCATCAGGATGAGGCTACATTGACCAGCCCCCAACAAGGCCCTCGTCGGTGGGACCAGCTTGTCGACCAAGAGGCCGGCAGCCAGCGGGACCCATCAGTCGGCGGGACCCAGCGGCCGGCGGAGAAGCCGGCGGACGAAGAAACTGACGGCTAGGGCCCGCGCCCAGCCGGATTACCATTGTATCCATGGGGGGTAGGTCTATATAAACCCCCCAGGGCACCCATGCAAAGGGTTGATCTCTGAGAGTTTTAGACACCGCATAGAGGGAAGAGGAGAGCTAGCCTAGCCTTTCTTCTTCCTCTCATCAAACAGCTCAAGGAGCCCCTTGTAGCCACTTGTTCATCTAGTGACCATGCGGAGACCCCGCAGAGTAGCAGTAGGGGTGTTATCTCCACGGAGAGCCCCGAAGCTGGGTAAGATTCGCCGGCGTGCATGTCTTTGCATCATCCCGTTTCCAGGCACCTGCGACGTCTTATTGGCTCCCACAATGATAAGCCACCCGTTGGCAAATGTCGCACCTACCACCCGACAAATAGACCAAGCCACCCTTGAGCCCACGGTCCCCAACGCCATCATCCACGTGGGGCTAGGGCTCTGGAAGGCAACTCTGTGGTGGCATGCAGATCTTTGTGATGACATATTCAAGATCAGATGAGGATTAGAAGACGACGACCCTCGGCAAGATCCTTGCCGAGGAAGGCCACCAGACCCCCGGCAAGGCCCTTGCCGAGGACAAGACGCCATACGGCAAGACCCTTGCCGGGCCACCCGACAAGGCCCTCACCAAGGACGCCAGCGGGACCACTGCCAGGCCCGTGCCAACCAAGCTTCCACCGCCGTTCCCATATAGCTGCCAGCCCAACCAGCTGGGCGGGCACCTGCGTGGCAACATGCAGCTCCCAGGCCAACTCATCGAGCGCCTGCATGGCGGCATGCAGATCTTCATGAAGGCTCCACCACCACGCCACCTCAACTGCCTGCCTGCCTACGTGGCGCCGCACGCATCGCTGGCCAGGGAACGTGTCAAAGCGAGGAGGAGCAGCGACAGATGGGACGGGCCTCGCCCCCGTCCCCAATAAAGCAAGGGGACACCTAAGCTACGCATTAAATGCTTCTTGTCCTGTAATACGAGCGATAAGCTCAGGGCACTATACACCTTTCCACCTCCTGTGTGCCACTGTGGCAGCCCCTTTCGACTATAAAATGAGGCCCATGGCATAGTGGAGAGGGATTCGGCTCTTTCAAACCACGCACTGATCACAGCTAGTTCGAGAGCTCAAGAACTCTCTGAAATACACCCACCAAAGCAGGACTTGGGTTTTACACATCCTCGCGGTCCGAACCTGGGTAAACAATCCTTGTGCTGTCTACTAGCCCTGCTCTCCTCGCAACCCCGTGCCCCGGCACCCGTAGTAGGGATTCTTGTGATCCCATAGGTGTCGTTCCGCACCGACACCATCGATGTTGCGACGAAGAGTCCACCCAAAGGCAAGGACCGTTCGGAACCGGAGCATTATTTTGAAGACGTCCTAGAGGCCGCCCGCTTGATAGAGGATCAGTGCTCGAAAGACATAATGTTCGAGTGAGATGTATGGGAATTGTAAAAGACAATTTTATAGTTAATCTATTTTTATGTTTTGCTCGAAAGCTTGAATTCCTCCTGTGCGGCCGTTTTAATATAATCTGAAAGTTCTCCATTCGTTGGCTTCAGCCCCCTCGTAGGAAGTACGGGGGTGTTCTTTATCCAACGTCTTGGTCCATGAAGGAGGTGATAATGCGGCGAACCAGGCAATCCGACTATAGGGCGTTAACACTTTCACTTAGCCATAGGAGTTTTATGGTGGGACTACAATATAGCCCCTGGTGTGTATTGGGCGTATGGTGTCTGACATATTTGATCTGAAAAGATCCTTTGTGTGACACGGAGAATCGCTAAAGATTCCAAGAAGTCGTCAAGTGGTTGACCAGCTCACGCCGCATCATGACAGTCAGTTTTTGGCTTTCTCTACTGAGGTGCTCATTCGGTTTAGACCAGGGCACAATCGCAGTAGTTCTCCCTTTACTACCCTAGCTGATAGAGCGGAACGTAGGGTAGCAAGCACAGGAGTCGGGCAACCCAACTATTGACCCAAGACAATGATTCGGAGCTGATGCATATAAGGACAAACTTGCAATGCTGAAGTACGTTGTGGAGTTGTTCGGGCTTTTGCTGGCAACTCATTTGTTCCCATACCGAGCCCCTGGCAGTTTATGCCAAGGTATATCTGTGAAACAACCATGTGATCCGTACTCAGGGGCCAAACAACACGGATGATTAGTTCAGCTACTGTTTACTGGGAACTAAGCAATATGCCAATGATTACTTATGATATATATAAAAGCCATCCTCCCGGCTATTTGACATGCTCGGGGTCGGAGGGGGAGGAACAAGCATAGTACAGTCTCAAAAAATAGAGAGTGCGGTCTACAAAAGTTATTTTGGACCTCTTGTCGCACGTCTGCACCACAGTCCTTGGTGGGGGAATCCTTGATGGAAATAGCCCCTTAGGTGAGTGTACGGATCCGAACTCCGAGAGAGCCAGTTTCAGATGTTTATCCTGTTCGCCACCTATTTTCAAAGGATAGAGAAGGAGGAAATAAAGAGAAACTAAATAATAATAAGAAAAAGTTACGGGAGTGCTTGCAGGCTTGACCGTATTGTGCTTCAGCCAATGCCCATGGTATCTTGAGTGCGTAATGGTGTATGCGTGGTACAAACTTTGTAGGTGTACGGAGTGGACGGCGGAAGCTGGGTTGCTATTTCTGCTCCGGGAGTGGTTGAACCTCAGGCGGAAATTGCTTTTGACCTCCGGTACTTCGTTGGTGAACCTCTCCGTTATCCCTGTCGCCTGGCGGCCTTCTCCCCTTGTGTTCGGCGTTGAGGTTGCCGGCTTGTTTAAAGACCCAGCAGTTTCTGTTAGTATGGTTAGCTGGTTTATCGGGGTGGCCATGAATCTGGCAGGGTCGGTCCAATATCCTGTCTAGGTAGGATGGTTCATCTCGATTTGCCTTGAATGGCTTCTTCCATTGACCGGGCTTGGGATTGCTGAATCCAACGTTGACCGCTGTGTCACGTGATCTTTCATCATCGTTGCGACTATTGTATTTGCTTCGCCGTGGCTTACCGTTGCCGTCTCAGATTTCGTAAGTGCCGGGGTCGCTGGCGCTGTTGCTTCTACGAGAGAGCCAGCTGTCTTCTCCCGCGCAAAAGCGGGTCATCAGAGCAGTAAGGGCTGTCATGGATTTAGGTCCTTCTTGGCCGAGGTGGCGCGTGTCGGATGTGGGGTTCCGGCAAACCCTTAAGGTTCGAACACTGGGGTGCGCGTGAAGTCTTTCGCTCCTACCGATCTACACTCTAGCTCGCTAAGATGTCGCGGACAAACTCGACGAACTCGCAACACAGAAAGACACGAGGTTTATACTGGTTCGGGCCACCGTTGTGGTGTAATACCCTACTCCAGTGTGGTGGTGGTGGATTGCCTCTTGGGCTGATGATGAACAGTACAAGGGAAGAACAGCCTCCTAGGGTTGAGGTGTTCTTGTGCGTATGAACTTGTGGCGTGAGCATTCGATCAGCTTAGGCCTACTTCAGTTGCCTCTACTATGGTGGCTTGCTCTACTTATATAGGCCATGGTCCTCTTCCCAAATATCTAGCGGGAAGGGAGCCAACAACGGCAGGCAAATTTGAAGGGGGACAACTAGTACAAGCTATCCTGAAAAAAGCGGTCTTCGCCTGCGAAAAGCTCTGGGGTGACGCCGTCCTGGGGTCCATGATGACCTCCGCCTTGCCGTCCTCCTGGTCTTGGTCTTGTTGCACCAATATGGCAACCTTTGCCTGATGCCTCGGTACTCTTCGCCTGCGCTGGCCTCCTTAGCACCAAAGAGGAAATAGGGACGCTGCAAGCACTGGCGCCCGCGTGGAACCCGCCTGGTACCGTCCGTCATGGCTCACGTCACGAGAGCTTCGGAGGTTTGCCTCGACTTGATATCTCCGCTCCTCGTGAGCCTGCTTGTCTAGGCCACTCTAGAGGAGGTCTTGCGTCGTCCTCCTCGCGAGGCTAGGATCCTCGCGAGGGTCTTGGGTGTCTTTGTTGATGAAGATGGGCCGTCTGACTGCTTTGCTTAGCCATCTTTGTGGGCATGAGCGAGCAAGTCTGGGGACCCCCATTCCCAGAACACCGACAGTAGCCCCCGGGCCCAAGGTGCGCTCGGGCTTGGCTTCGCGGCAAAGCCAAGGGTCAAGTTTGGAGCATCACGGGCCCCAAAAGCCTGCGGCCTCGGTCGACGCATGGCGGTTGATTGGATGTGGGCTTCTCCGCTTCCCCACGCCGCCTCGGCAACTGCACGACTTGACAAGCCCCTACGACATGCAAGGAAAACCATCATTACCTGCGATCGTGGGAGACGCCGGTTGCCCTTCTGTTGCTATAGATGGGAAGGGGGGCGGAGCCCCCGTCGCCCATTTCTTCCTTGCTTGCTTGCTTTTTCCTCCCCGCTCCACCGCTGACAACAATGGTGCCACGAAGTAAGCTCTCTGCCTCCGATAAGGGGAAGGCCCCTCATGAGGGCCCTGTCTCCCCGGTGCCCAAGCGCGGGCGCGGCCGCCCGCGCAAGTACGCCGCGACTCCCGCCATGGCTGACCGCCGAGACAGCACCGCGGCACGCGGTGTGGGTCACTCCAGCCATGGCAGTCCAGTTTATGAGGGGAGGCGTGCTATGGTGGCGTGGCCTCCTCGTCCGCACTTCCACTCGGCGGAGGTGTTGCCGGAGTTTGTCGTCTGGTCGGAGAACCCGGCCGGCAACTGGCTCCAGTTTCCGCGCATCTTTGCTGGCGAACTGCCGGCCTCTGGTCCAGCCGGACTCTGGCTGCAGGCGGATGGCTGCTGAAGCAAGGCCTCTTGGGTTGCGGTCGAGACTTCCGCCGCGGGCAATATAGCCCTGGCACGCGGCTGGCAGACGTTCGCCCGCGCGCGCGGCCTGGGCAGGCGGTGCACGCTCCACTTCAAGTATGACGGTGGATCGACCCTCTATGTGAGGGTGTTCGGAGAAGATGGTCGCCGCGCCGGGTGCTGCCCCGAGACGAACGACGGTGAGGAGGTGCTCGGCCTTGGTGATGGTCGCGACGAGGACGAGGGCGAGCCTGCCCTCGGCGGCGACCGCGTCTCCTCCAGCTACGGCGGCTCTTCCTCCGGTGACAGCTCCAGCAGCGGTGGCTACGACCAGCCGCCGCACCGTCGCGCCCGCTTCGAAGGAGGCAGCGGGTCATCTCGCCGTCGCGCCTCCGTGAAGAGCGAGGAGGGGTCTAGCTAGGCTCGGGGCGTCGTCGACGGCCTGCCCCCACGGATTGCTGCAACACCGCTTTGTTTAGCTTTTTCCTTCTTTCCTGCATCAGAAAACGAAACCAGTATGGGCCTAGAGGGGCGTGTATCGAACTGTGGTTCTTTGGTTAATGCACCGTGCGTGTTATCCCCATGCTGTATTGTTATTTTGCGCAAAGATAACTTAACCTGGCGCGTTTGGGACGCCCTTTCCCTCGCGAAGTGTCTGTGTTCGCTCAGAAACTGCAAAAAATTGTTAAAGGGTGCACTAGAGGATTTGCCGTCCACCCAAGCCTTGACTTGGCACTTTGTATCGCGGTACCCGAGGGGCACAGATTAGGAGGGGTGCACCAGCTTCCAGGCTCGAACGAGGCTGGCTCGCGAGAAGGCAGAGAGAAGAAAAATGCTCGCGAGGGCACCTGCCTAGCCCCCTCGCGAGGTATGCGCGCGAGAGAGAGAACACGAGCAAACCAGAGCCGAAAAACGCGGTAAAAGGCTAGGAAACCAAATCAGCAACGAACACCAAGAGCAACTTCGATTAAGGAAAAGCAAGCCAACTACGGAAAGCAAATGAAAAGCCGCGTCCGACACCTAATCTAGTCTTCAAGTCTTCTCACCAGCGCGTAGCTAAGTGCTGTCCACTAGGCGTGAGAGGGAGCCCTAGGGCCTGAGGCCGCGGCTCCTGAGACTCCGGGGCGTGTACAGCCCTGACTCATTATTACGTGAGAGTGTCACGGGCGGCGATTCTTCACAGGCACTGGGCCTTTCTTCTCAGGCTCTGGGCCTTGCTTCATGGATAGAACTTCCGGTGGTGCTGGATGTTCCAGGCGTCGCCAAATGTCGGATGTGGGGTTCTGGCAAACCCTTAAGGTTCGAACACTGGGGTGCGCGTGAAGTCTTTCCCTCCTACCGACCTACGCTCTAGCTCGCTAAGATCTCGCGGACGAACTCGACGAACTCGCAACACAGAAAGACAAGAGGTTTATACTGCTTCGGGCCACCGTTGTGGTGCAATACCCTACTCCAGTGTGGTGGTGGTGGATTGCCTCTTGGGCTGCTGATGAACAGTACAAGGGAAGAACAACCTCCTGAGGTTGAGGTGTTCTTGTGCGTATGAACTTGTGGCGTGAGGATTCGATCAGCTCAGGCCTGCTTGAGTTTCCTCTACTGTGGTGGCTAGCTCTACTTATATAGGCCCTGGTCCTCTTCCCAAATATCGAGCGGGAAGGGAGCTAACAATGGCGGGCAAATTTGAAGGGGGACAGCTAGTATAAGCTATCCTGACAAAAGAGGTCTTCGCCTGCGAAAAGCTCTGGGGTGACGCCGTCTTGGGCTCCACGATGACCTCCGCCTTGCCGTCCTCCTGGTTTTGGTCTTGTTGCACCAATATGGCAACCTTTGCCTGATGCCTCGGTACTCTTCACCTGCGCTGGCCTCCTTAGCACCAAAGAGGAAATAGGGATGTTGCGCGCACTGGCGCCCGCCTGGTACCGTTCGTCATGGCTCACGTCACGAGAGCCTTGTGAGGTTTGCCTCGCCTTGATATCTCCGCTCCTCGTGAGCCTGCTTGGCTAGGCCACTCCAGAGGAAGTCTTGCATCCTCCGCCTCACGAGGCTAGGACCCTCGCGAGGGTCTTGGGTGTCTTGTTGACAAAGATGGGCCATACGGCCTGCTGCTTGGCCACGCTGTGGGCTGCAGGCAGGCAAGTCTGGGGACCCCCGTTCCCAGAACACCGACAGCGCGCAAGCCATTCGTCCCGGACACTGTGTCTGAAAGCCGCCAGGGCTTCCGTGTTCGGACAGTCGATGATTTGGTTCTTTTTGACTGAGAACCGAGTCCAGAGCTTCCTTGCTGACTCTCCGGGCTGCTGGACAATGTGACTTAGGCCATCGGCATTCGGTGGCTGGACATATGTTCCTCGGAAGTTATCGAGGAAGGCCTCTTCCAAGTCCTCCCAGCTGCCTATGGAATTTTCAGGCAGGCTGTTTAACCAGTGCCGAGCTGGCCCTTTTAGCTTTAGTGGGAGGTATTTAATGGCGTGGAGGTCGTCCCCACGGGCCATATGGATGTGGAGGATGAAATCTTCTATCCATACCGCGGGATCGGTTGTCCTGTCGTACGATTCAATATTGACGGGTTTTAATCCTTCGGGAATTCATGATCCATTACTTCATCAGTGAAGCAAAGCGGGTGTGCGGCGCCTCTATGTTGGGCCACACTGCGATGTAACTCCGAAGGAGTCCCTTTGCGGTTTTCGGTTCGGGCGTGGCGAGGTTTGATACGTCCGAATAGGTAGCCATCATCGCATGTCGAGGCGTGCTTGCGCGATCCATAGATCGGTCTTGCGTATACTGCTCTATTGTCCAAGTCCCGCTGCAGGTCGTCTGGGCGATCGTGATCCGCGTTATTCTTGCCTTTACAGCGAGGTGGGGCTGTCTGGTTTTCGGCTTGAGTTGCCTCTTTATCCGGACAGAGTCGTCGGTGACCTGTGGCATTTTGTGACGATGGTACGGGCTCCAACGCCCCGTCGTCGGACTGGTATAGCAATCTGTGCTTTGGGTAGATTTTGGCTAGGCCACTAAGGCTGTATTCTTCGGCGACCAGGACTTCGGTCCATCTGTCGTTGAGTAGGTCTTGGTCATCTTAAAGCTACTGCTGCTTCTTTTTCAGGCTCTTTGCAATAGCTATTAGCCTGCGCTTGAAGCGCTCCTGCTCGAGGGGCTCTTCGGGTACGATGAAGTCTTCATCACCGAGCCTTACCTCATCTTCGGAGAGCAGGATGTAGTTGTCGTCCTCCGAATTGTCGCTGGGCAGGGCCTGTTCATCGGGGCTGGCTTGCCCGTTCTCCTGTTCGGATCTTGCCCCCAACAGGGTCTTCATTGTTTTCGGTGTTGTCCAGAGTACTATTTTCTCTGGTGCCAGCGTCACGGCGATGTGACTAGGAGCGGTGTTTAGGGCACTGGTACTTAGACTGTGTCCCAGGAGGTTTATTCTCAACTGGATCTCCTTTGTCATCGTCGCGAGCTTTTTTAGGTGTATCAACCATGTACACGTTGTATGAAGGGGTGGTCGTCCCACGTCCGGTGACTGGCGGGTCTTGACCTTGCTCCTTGTCGGCATTGTCGTCTATACCGTCAATGTCTTCGGAGCCATAACCAGGCATGTCGGTTGAGTCCTCGATAGTGGCTATGAAGTGGGTGGTGGGTGGGAAGCGAAATTCTCCATTATCAGCCTCTAGCTCAAACCGGACATAGTTCGGCCGCGAGTTCTCCGCTAGGGATAGGTTTTTCAATGAATTCAGCACATCGCCGAAGGGCGAGTGTTGGAAGATATCTGCGGCACTGAACTCGAAGATTGATAACTGATCCAACTCGGTGACGGGGGGCGTGCGTGGTTTGAAACTTATAGCCGGAGACGAGTCCGGAATTCCGTTGACGCTGATATTGCCTGGTGTTGAGTCTGTGTTTTGCTCCAACACCACGGACTCTGTGGCTTCGGATGGTGCAATCTGCTCCGGATCTAAGGCCGTAGCGGTTATAGGAACCATCTCCTGAATCTGGTCCAATGACATATTTAAGTCATGTTCATCGGAGCGAGGGGGAGCGATCGTCGCGGTCCCAAATCCAATGAAGATCAAGTCTCTGCGGATATCCGCGACATAGTTCAAGTTTCCAAATCTGACCTGGTGGCCGGGGGCGTAGCTATTGATCTTCTCCAGATGGCCAAGCGAGTTGGCCCGCAGTACGAAGCCGCCGAATATGAAAATCTATCCGGGGAGGAAGGTTTCTCCTTGGACAGCGTCGCTATCAATGATTGAAGGGGCCATCAAACCTTTCACCGACGACACAGTGGAACTCTCAATGAAAGCACCAATGTCGGTGTCAAAACCGGCGGATCTCGGGTAGGGGGTCCCGAATTGTGCGTCTAGGATCGATGGTAACAGGAGACGGGGGACATGATGTTTACCCAGGTTCGGGTCCTCTCTATGGAGGCAATACCCTACTTCCTGCTTGATTCATCTTGATGAATATGAGTGTTACAAGAGTTGATCTACCACCAGATCGTAATGACTAAACCCTAGAATTCTAGCCTGTATGACTATGGTAATGAATGTGTCGTTTCCGGACTAACCCCTCCGGTTTATATGGACAGCGGTGGGATCTAGGGTTTACATAGGGTCGGTTACATAAGAAGGAATCTTCATAATAGGTCTCCTAGCTTGCCTTCCACGCCAAGGAGAGTCCAATCTGGACACGGGTACAGTCTTCGGCCTTCATGTCTTCACAGCCCACCAGTCCGGCCCATGGATAATAGGCCGGACGCCCGAGGACCCCTTAGTCCAGGACTCCCTCACTATGTAACCCTAGATCCCTCCGATGCCTATATAAACCGGGGGGAGTAGTTCGGATAGGCGACGTTCATTAACATAGTCATACAGGCTAGGCTTCTAGGGTTTAGTGATAACCCATAAGTATAGGGGATCGCAACAGTTTTCAAGGGTAGAGTATTCAACCCAAATTTATTGATTCGACACAAGGGGAGCCAAAGAATATTCTCAAGTATTAGTAGTTGAGTTGTCAATTCAACTACACCTGGATAACTTAGTATCTGCAGCAAAGTATTTAGTAGCAAATTAATATGGAAGTAAAGGTAATGATAGCAAAAGTAGTATTTTTGGGTTTTGTAGTGATTGTAACAATAGCAACGGTAAAGTAAATAAGCGGAGGACAATATGTGAAAAGCTCGTAGGCATTGGATCGGTGATGGAGAATTATGCCGGGTGCGGTTCATCATGTAACAATCATAACATAGGGTGACACAGAACTAGCTCCAATTCATCAATGTAATGTAGGCATGTATTCCGAATATAGTCATATGTGCTTATGGAAAAGAACTTGCATGGCATCTTTTGTCCTACCCTCCCGTGGCAGCGGGGTCCTAGCGGAAACTAAGGGATATTAAGGCCTCCTTTAAATAGAGTACCGGGCCAAAGCATTAACACATAGTGAATACATTAACTCCTCAAACTATGGTCATACCGGGAGTGGTCCAGATTATTGTCACTTCTGGGTTGCTGGATCATAACACATAGTAGGTGACTATAGACTTTCAAGACAGGATCAAGAACACACATATATTCATGAAAACATAATAGGTTCAGATCTGAAATCATGGTACTCGGGCCCTAGTGACAAGCATTAAGCATAGCAAGGTCATAGACACATCAATCTCAGAACATAGTGGATACTAAGGATCAAACCCTAACAAAACTAACTCGATTACATGATAAATCTCATCCAACCCATCACCGTCCAGCAAGCCTATGATGG
Source organism: Aegilops bicornis (assembly GCA_021605145.1). NCBI lineage: Eukaryota > Viridiplantae > Streptophyta > Magnoliopsida > Poales > Poaceae > Aegilops > Aegilops bicornis. Next base: position 128,642,757 of record CM038671.1, read on the forward strand.
AATTACTCACGCACGGTGGTGAGCGTCATGAAATTGGTGATGGAGGATGGTTGATGATGACGACGGTGACGGATTCCCCTCTCCGGAGCCCCGAACGGACTCCAGATCAGCAGCCCTCCCGAGAGAGTTTAGGGCTTGGCGGCGGCTCCATATCGTAAAACGCGATGAATCTTTCTCTCTGATTTTTTTCTCCCTGAACACGAATATATGGAGTTGGAGTTGAGGTCGGTGGAGCTCCAGGCGGCCCACGAGGCAGGGGGGTGCACCAGGGGGCGCGCCCCACCCTCGTGCTGCAGTGGTGGGCCCCCTGGCCTTGATTCTTTCGCCAATATTTTTAATATTTTCCAAAAATAAGTTCCGTGGAGCTTCAGGTCATTCCGAGAACTTTTGTTTCTGCACATAAATAACACCACGGCAATTCTGCTAAAAACAATGTCAGTCCGGGTTAGTTCCATTCAAATCATGCAAGTTAGAGTCCAAAACAAGGGCAAAAGTGTTTGGAAAAGTAGATACGACGGAGACATATGAACTCCCCCAAGCTTAAACCTTTGCTTGTCCTCAAGCAATTCAGTTGATAAACTGAAAGTGATAAAGAAAACTTTTACAAACTCTCTTTGCTCTTGTTGTTGTAAATATGTAAAGCCAGCATTCAAGTTTTCAGCAAAGATTATGAACTAACCATATTCACAATAACTCTTAGGTCTCGTGTTTACTCATATCAATGGCAGAATCAACTAGCGAGCAATAATATAAATCTCGGATGACAACACTTTCTCAAAACAATCATAATATGATATAACAAGATGGTATCTCGCTAGCCCTTTCTGAGACCGCAAAACATAAATGTAGAGCACCTTTAAAGATCAAGGACTGACTAAACATTGTAATTTATGGTAAAAGAGATCCAGTCATAGTCTATACCTACTAATAAAGCAAGGTGCGTTTCTCCAATTTTTTCATCCGTTCACCACCGAAAATATTTTTGTTCTATCCAAGGTGGTACTAAATTTTTGTGCGTCCATCTGTTAGAAAAGAAAAACAGATTTGTTCTGAAATTTGCACGTGGGCCGCACATGCTTCGGCCCAGGAAAGCAAGCCCGTTTCTTTCCTGCCCGTTCATCTGAAAAAACATTATTTACCGCACAGGGCAGCAAATAGTTAAAATTACGCACATGGCGCCAAAATTGGGTCTGCCCATTTACGTTTTCCTCCCTATTCTGTTTCTGTTTTTATTTTCCTTTTTCATGTTTACTCTTCTTTTTTATATTTTTCTTTCCAAATTTATTTTATTTTTTCTTTTTATATGTTTTTAATAAATTCTATTTTTCCTTTTTTCAGAATTCCTTTTTTGTTTAAATTTACGTAAAATCAGCAGAATTCAAAATTTTGCACCAATTTTGAAATTTGTTTGGATCTTTAATTTTTTTACACTCATTCCATTTTTAAAAACTAAAAAAATGTTCGAATTTTTAAAAAAGTGTTTACATTTTCCAAAATGGTTTGAGATTTTCAAAATAAATTGTATTTTAGAAAACGATACAAATTCGAAAATATTCATGCTTATTGAATTGTTCATAAATTTAAAGTATTGTTTGTGTTTGAAAAACACGTTTAAATTATTATTTTTCAATGTTCAAAACATGTGTCCATTTTCACAAATTTAAAAAATTATTTTCTTAAAAGGAGGTTCATGTTTTCAAAACATGTTTGTGAATTTTAAAAAACCATTTCAAGTTTTGTTCATATTTTTCCAAATTTAATGAAATTTTCAAAAACAATGCTCGCATTTTTTTAGAAAAAGAATCAAGATTTAAAAAATTGTTCCACTATGAAGATCTCGCGGGCCAAACATGACCCGTGGGAACACCGCAACTCCTCGCTATGTCGCCCCACCGCTGGGAGACCATTTTGATGGACACATCAATTACCTCTCTCGATGCTTCTTACAAAAAAAATCTCCCGTTGCAACGCACTAGCATATGTGCTAGTCATACCCAATATAAATTAATAGTAATGAATGCAAATGACAGTGGTGCTCTCCAGGTGGTGTTTTTAATAAGAGGGTGATGACTCAACATAAAAGTAAATAGATAGGCCCTTCGCAGGGGGAAGCAGGGATTTGTAGAGGTGCCAGAGCTCGATTTTGAAATAGAGATAAATAATATTTTGAGCGGCATACTTTCATTGTCAGCATAACAACCGAGAGATGGCAATATCTTCCATGCTACACACATTATAGGCGGTTCCCAAACAGAATGGTAAAGTTTATACTCCCCCTCCACCAACAAGCATCAATCCATGGCTTGCTCAAAACAACGAGTGCCTCCAACTAACATAAGTCCCGGGGGAGTTTTTTTTGCAATTATTTTGATTTGATTTGCATAAAGCATGGGACTGGGCATTCCAGTGACCAGCCATTTTCTCGTGAGTGAGGAGCGGAGTCCACCCCTCTTGAGAATAACCCGCCTAACATGGAAGATACGGACATCCCTAGTTGATACATGAGCTATTCGAGCATACAAAACAGAAATTCATTTGAAGGTTTAGAGTTTGGCACATACAAATTTACTTGGAACGGCAGGTAGATACCGCATATAGGAAGGAATGGTGGACTCATATGGAATAACTTTGGGGTTTAAGGGATTGGATGCACAAGCAGTATTCCCGCTTAGTACAAGTGAAGGCTAGCAAAAGACTGGGAAGCGACCAACTAGAGAGCGACAACAGTCATGAACATGCATTAAAATTAATGAACATTGAGTGCAAGCATGAGTAGGATATAATCCACCATGAACATAAATATCATGAAGGCTATGTTGATTCTTTTCAACTACATGTGTGAACATGCGCCAAGTCATGTCACTTGAATCATTCAAAGGAGGATACCACCCCATCATATCACATCACAACCATTTTAATAGCATGTTGGCACACAAGGTAAACCATTATAAACTCCTAGCTAATTAAGCATGACATAAGCAACTATAATCTCTAATTGTCATTGCAAACATGTTTATTCATAATAGGCTGAATCAGGAACAATGAACCAATCATATTTACAAAAACAAGAGAGGTCGAGTTCATACCAGCTTCTCTCATCTCAGTCAGTCCATCATATATCGTCATAATTGCCTTTCACTTGCACGACCGAATGATGTGAATAATAATAATAGCGCACATGCATTGGACTAAGCTGGAATCTGCGAGCATTCAATAAACAGGAGAAGACAAGGCAATATGGGCTCTTGGTTAAATTAACAATAATGCATATAAGAGCCACTTCAACAATTTCATTATGGTCTTCTCCTATCGACCACCAAAGAAAAGAAAAGAAATAAAACTATTTACACGGGAAAGCTCCCAACAAGCAAAAGAAGAACAGGAAATATTTTTGGGTTTTCTTTTAATTATTACTACTACAACAAGAAAATAAACTAGCTAAAAGCTACAACTAATTTTTTGTTTTTCTTAAGGTTTATCAAACACACAAGAAGAAAGCATAAAAAGAAAAATAAACTAGCCTGGATATTACAGTGAAAGAGTATGAGCACCGAGCTAGCAATGAGCGTGTGGACATAAATGTAATGTCGGTGAGAAATATGTACTCCCCCAAGCTTAGGCTTTTGGCCTAAGTTGGTTTATTGCCACGGTTGGCCTGGCAGATATCCGAAGTTATAACCGGGGTCTTACTGAGATGCAGCGGCTATTGCCTCCTGAGCTGCAGCGTGGCGGCGAGCTGCCTCCGCCCTCCTCTCGTACTCATCTGCCTCCTCTCTGGTAATAACATATATTCCTTTTGCCTGATATTCAAAGAAGGCAGGAGCAGGGAAAGTAATATGGACAGCGCGACGTTTGTCAAAGATTAAGCGATACTGGAGGGACTGCTCGTTCCTCTCAAGAAAACGATGATGAACCATGGCATTATAATCTAAATAAACATTAGGCAGCTCAACATCATACTCACGTATAGGTACCTCAAGAAAATTAGCTAGACGGGTTGCATAAATTCTTCCAAAGAAATCTCCATCAATTTTATTATGATGCAACCTACGTGCAACAATGGCTCCCAAATTATAAGATTTATCTCCTAACACAACACTCCTAAGAATACTAGGTCAGGGACACACACGTGACATGCTTCATCCTTACCATTTATGCACCTACCTATGAAGAGAGCAAAATAATGTATAGCAGGAAAATGAATGCTCCCTATGGTAGCTTGTGCTATATCTCTAGATTCCCCCACAGTTATAATAGCAAGAAAATCTCTAAATTCAAATTTGTGAGGTTCACTAGCACTACCCCATTGTGGAAGTTTGCAAGCAGTGGTAAAATCCTCTAAGTCCATAGTATAGGAATTTTCATAAAGATCAAACATGACAGTTTGAGAATTGCGTGAAGATGAAAATTCAAACCTCATCACAAAGGAACTAGTGAGATAGTGGTACTGACGGCATTTTTCTGCCTCAAAGCTCACAAGATCGGTGTTACGCAAATATGCGTTAAATTCTTCACTACTAGGAAAAGGGCTATAGATGAAATGGACACTAATGGCGCACCAGACATGTGGTGCGCCACTACTATATACTAATGGCGCACCATGTGTTGGTGCGCCATTAGTGTCCAAATACTAATGGCGCACCACATCACAGTGCGCCATTAGTAACAATTTTTTTATTTTTTTTCAAAAGTACTAATGGCGCACCAGGGGATAGTGCGCCATTACTAGTTGAACTAGTAATGGCGCACCACATCCACGGTGCACCATTAGTAAAAAAACGCCATTACTAGTTTTGAAAAAAAAATTGAATTTTTTTTACTAATGGTGCACCGTGGATGTGGTGCGCCACTAGTAAAAAAAATTCAAAGTTTTTTTCAATTTTTTTTTCAAAACTAGTAATGGCGCACCGTGGGAGTGGTGCACCATTACTAGTTTTACTAACTTGGTCCAAAAATTCCACCGAATGCACCCCGGTGGACCGCCTTTTCAGCTTTTAAAAAATAAAAGAAAATGATAAAAATGTCAAAAAAATAAAAGAAAATAAGTTTCCCATGTGACATGTGGTCTAGTTGTTGAAAAAATTTACAAATATGAATTTCGACTTTATTTGCAAAATCTCTATGGAAATTTGTAAAATGGGCATAACTTTTGCATACGAACTCGGATTAAAAAGTTTTTTATATGAAAAACCATCTACTCGAAAAGTTACATCCGAATTTAACTGGAGGAACCCCGTTAAACATTTTCAAAATCCCCAAAAACCTAACAGAAAAAAAGTTACGGGGCTTCCAAGATCTAGAGGCAAAAAAATTCAAAAAATTTCGAACTTACTAGTGGCGCATCGTGGATGTGGTGCGCCACTAGTAACATTAAAAATTGGTGTTGAATTTTTTTTCAAAAATTGAATTTTTTTAAATGATACGTAATATGATTGGGAAGTTTGAAATATTTTTTAAAATTTCATCATAGTCATGAACATGAACAAAGTCCTAGACATCAACAAGGTCTAATAGGATTGATATGCTAGATATATCAACAAGTGTTTGTGAAGTGAAATTTATTCTTTGGGTTGGATAGAACTCTGAAGTTAAGCGTGCTTGGGCTGGAGTAGTGTGAGGATGGGTGACCATTTGGAAAGTTTCACCACGGAGTGCGATTTCACCTGAGATTAAGCATACTGATCTGAGATTAAGCCATAGTGACCTGAGATTAAGAAAAAAATGAAAAAAAAAATGAAAAAATTTAAAAAAAAATTGAAAAAGAAATTGTTACTAATGGCGCACTTCTATGCTCGATCCATGAAGTCTTCTGAAGGCCATTCACAAAGCCGCACTGGAGCGTCCCTTGGTGGTTCATCGTCAGCATCACGCATTGCAAGCCTGGGTCCTTGCTTCCTTGAAGAACCACCTTGGTACATTTTCCTAAACATATTTCTTCCTCTAAAAAAATTCTGAAAATTTTAGTAACTTCAAATAAAAGTGAACCAAACTCAACAAAGTTGATAGCAACTACTCCTACAAGTGCCTAGAGCCTATATCATGCATTAGAATTACTTGGAACCATATATATTTGACATGCAAGCTCAAGAACATGGTACCTAGGCAGCAAAAATGTGCAATGAATAAAGCACTAGAACAAAAACTAATTGGACCAATGGAGGAGTCACATACCAAGGAACAATCCCCCAAAGCAGTTTGGTGAGAGGTGCTTTGAGCAAGGAGATCGAAAATCGCAGCAAAATGAGCTAGAACTCGTGCTTGAGCTGGATGGTGATTTTTTTGGGAGGAAGAAGAAGTGTGTGGGTGCAGGAATAAGTGGAGGGGAACCACCGTGGGCCCACGAGGTAGGGGGGTGCGCCCTGGATCCTCGTGGCCAGGTGCTTGCTCCCCCTGCTTTGTTCTCAATGCCAGATATTCTCAAATATTACAGAAAAATCATATTAAATTGGCAGGGCATTTGGAGAACTTTTATTTTCAGGGTGTTTTTATATTGCACGGATAATTCAGAAAACAGACAGAAAAAATACTATTTTTACTTTATTTCAATTAAATAGCAGAAAGTAAAAGGAGGGTACAGAAAGTTGTGCTTTCTAACTTCATCCATCTCATGCTCATCAAAAGGAATCCACTAACAAGGTTGATCAGGTCTTGTTAACAAACTCATTTCGAATAACATGAAACCGGAGAAATTTCGAATAACACTATGTTACCTTGACAGTAGGAAGAGGAAATTCAAAACCTCCAAAAATAATCGATGGAATTTTTCCAATAGAGTTGATACTGTGGGCTTGAGGTTGTTTCCTCGGAAAGTGTACCGTATGCTCATTACCATTAACATGAAAAGTGACATTGCCTTTGTTGCAATCAATAACAACCCCTGCAGTATTCAAAAAGGTCTTCCAAGAATAATAGGCATACTATCGTCCTCGGGAATATCAAGAATAACAAAGTCCGTTAAAATAGTAACGTTTGCAACCACAAGGCACATCCTCACAAATACCGGCTGTGTATAGCAGTTGATTTATCACCATTTGCAAATATATTTCAGTAGGTGTCAACTTATTCAAATCAAGTCTACAATATAAAGAGAGAGGCATAACACTAACACCGGCTCCAAGATCACATAAAGCAGTTTTAACATAGTTTCTTTTAATGGAGCATGGTATAGTTGGTACTCCTAGATCTCCTAGTTTCTTAGGTATTCCACCCTTAAAAGTATAATTAGCAAGCATGGTGGAAACTTCATCTTCTGGTATCTTTCTTTTATTTGTAACAATTTCTTTCATATACTTAGCATAAGGATTCATTTTGAGCATATCAGTTAATCGCATACGCAAAAAGATAGGTCTAATCATTTCAACAAAGAGCTCAAAATCCTCATCATCCTTTTTCTTGGATGGTTTGGGAGGAAAAGCCATGGGTTTCTGAACCCATGGCTCCCTTTCTTTACCATGCTTCCTAGCAACAAAGTCTCTCTTATCATAACGTTGATTCTTTGATTGTGGGTTATCAAGATCAACATCAGGTTCAGCTTCTACATCATTATCATTGCTAGGTTGAGCATCAATATGAACATCATCATTAACATTATCACTAGGTTCATGTTCATTACCAGATTGTGTTTCTGCATCAGAAATAGAAACATCATTTGGATTCTCAGGTGTTTCAGCAATAGGTTCACTAGAAGCATGCAAAGTCCTATCGTTTTTCTTTTTCTTCTTTTTAGAAGGACTAGGTGCATCTATATTATTTCTCGGAGAGTCCTGCTGAATTCTCTTAGGATGGCCCTCAGGATACAGAGGTTCCTGAGTCATTTTACCAGTTCTAGTAGCCACTCTAACAGCATAGTCATTATTCTTACTATTTAATTCATTGAGCAAATCATTCTGAGCTTTAAGTACTTGTTCTACTTGAGTGGTAACCATAGAAGCATGTTTACTAATGAGTTTAAGTTCACCTTTAACTCTAGACATATAATCACCCAAGTGTTCAAGCGTATTGGAATTGTATTTTAATTGTCTACCAATATAAGCATTGAAGCTTTCTTGTTTAACAATAAAATTGTCAAACTCATCTAAGCATTGTCTAGCAGACTTATAACGAGGAATATCACCTTCATCAAATATATAGAGAGAATTTACCTTTACTACCTGTGTCGGGTTATCAACACCATGAGTTTCTTCATTAGGTGAGGGATTAAGATCATATGTTTCTTCAACAGGCGGTAAATTAAGACCATGTATTTCTTCAATAGGAGGTAAATTCTTAACATCTTCAGCTTTAATACCTTTTTCCTTCATAGATTTCTTTGCCTCTTGCATATCTTCAGGACTGAGAAATAGAACACCTCTGTTCTTCGGAGTTGGCTTAGGAATAAGTTCAGGAGTTGGCTCAGGAAGTGTCCAATTATTTTCATTTTTCAACATATTATTCAATAGAATTTCAGCTTCATCCGGTGTTCTTTCCCTGAATACAGAACCAGCACAACTATCCAGGTAATCTCTGGAAGCATCGGTTAGTCCATTATAAAAGATATCAAGTATTTCATTTTTCTTAAGAGGATGATCAGGTAAAGCATTAAGTAACTGGAGAAGCCTCCCCCAAGCTTGTGGGAGACTCTCTTCTTCAATTTGCTCAAAATTATATATTTCCCTTAAAGCAGCTTGTTTCTTATGAGCGGGGAAATATTTAGCAGAGAAGTAATAAATCTTATCCTGGGGACTACACACACAACCAGGATCAAGAGAATTAAACCATATCTTAGAATCACCCTTTAATGAGAACGAAAATATTTTAAGGATATAAAAGTAGCGAGTTCTCTCATCATTAGTGAACAGGGTGGCTATAGTATTTAATTTAGTAAGATGCGCCACAACAGTTTCAGATTCATATCCATAGAAAGGATCAGATTCAACCAAAGTAATTATATCAGGATCAATAGAGAATTCATAATCCTTATCAGTAACAAAGATAGGTGAAGTAGCATAAGTAGGATCATATTTCATTCTAGCATTCAGGGTTTTTTGTTTAAGCTTAGCTAATAATTTCTTAAGATCACTTCTATCATTGCAAGCAAGAAAGTCTCTTTTAGTTTCTTCATCCATAACATAGCCCTCAGGCACAACAGTCATATTTATTGGGAGATCCTTCATCATCACTATCATCAATAATATCAGTTTCAATAATTTCATTCTCTCTAGCCCTAGCAAGTTGCTCATCAAGAAATTCACCAAGTGGCACAGTAGTATCAAGCATAGAAGTAGTTTCATCATAAGTATCATGCATAGCAGAAGTGGCATCATCAATAACATGAGACATATCAGAATTAATAGCAGAAGTAGGTTTAGGTGTTGCAAGCTTACTCAAAACAGAAGGTGAATCAAGTGCAGAGCTAGATGGCAGTTCCTTACCTCGCCTCGTAGTTGAGGGATAAATTTTTGTTTTCGCGTCTTTCAAGTTCCTCATAGTGACCAGCATATATAAATCCCAAGTGACTCAAAGAATAGAGCTATGCTCCCCAAAGAACGGCGCCGTAAAAATAGTCTTGATAACCCACAAGTATAGGGGATCACAACAGTTTTCGAGGGTAGAGTATTCAACCCAAATTTATTGATTCGACACAAGGGGAGCCAAAGAATATTCTCAAGTATTAGCAGTTGAGTTGTCAATTCAACTACACCTGGATAACTTAGTATCTGCAGCAAAGTATTTAGTAGCAAAGTAATATGGAAGTAAAGGTAACGATAGAAAAAGTAGTATTTTTGGGTTTTGTAGTGATTGTAACAACAGCAACGGTAAAGTAAATAAGCGGAGGACAATATGTGAAAAGCTCGTAGGCATTAAATTGGTGATGGAGAATTATGCCGGATGCGGTTCATCATGTAACAATCATAACATAGGGTGACACAGAACTAGCTCCAATTCATCAATGTAATGTAGGAATGTATTCCGAATATAGTCATACGTGCTTATGGCAAAGAACTTGCATGACTTTTTTTTTCCTACCCTCCCGTGGCAGCGGGGTCCTAGCGGAAACTAAGGGATATTAAGGCCTCCTTTTAATAGAGTACCGGACCAAAGCATTAACACATAGTGAATACATGAACTCCTCAAACTATGGTCATCACCAGGAGTGGTCCCGATTATTGTCACTTCGGGGTTGCCGGATCATAACACATAGTAGGTGACTATAGACTTTCAAGATAGGATCAAGAACACACATATATTCATGAAAAAAAAATAGGTTCAGATCTGAAATCATGGCACTCGGGCCCTAATGACAAGCATTAAGAATAGCAAAGTCATAGTATCGGTGTCAAAACCGGCGGATCTCGGGTAGGGGGTTCCGAACTGTGCGTCTAAGGCGGATGGTTACAGGAGGCGGGGGACACGATGTTTACCCAGGTTCCGGCCCTCTCGATGGAGGTAATACCCTACTTCCTGCTTGATTGATCTTGATTATATGAGTATTACAAGTGTTGATCTACCACGAGATCGTAGAGGCTAAACCCTAGAAGCTAGCCTATGGTATGATTGTTTTTCTCCTACGGACTAAACCCTCCGGTTTATATAGACACCGGAGGGGGCTAGGATTACACAGAGTCGGTTACGAGGAAGGAGATCCACATATCCATATTGCCAAGCTTGCCTTCCATGCCAAAGAGAGTCCCATCCGGACACGAGACGAAGTCTTCAATCTTGTATCTTCATAGTCCAACAGTCCGACCAAAGGATATAGTCTAGCTGTCCGGATACCCCCTAATCCAAGACTCCCTCAGTAGTCCCTGAACCAGGCTTCAATGACGATGAGTCCGGCACGCAGATTTGTCTTCGGCATTGCAAGGCGGGTCCCCCCCGCCTCAAGTTCCAACACCCGAGGCTTAGGTCAGGCGCTTCGGACCTTCAACCATGTCCGGATCCAACCTTCAAGGTCGTTGGATGCCTTCCTCTATCACAGAGGAGGACGTCAAGAAGCTAAGACAGGCCAGGTTTCTGACCAGCGAAATCTTGCACAGGTTGCCTGCTCAAGGGCAGGTCATTCCCACTCCCGAACCTGGCGAGAGCGTTGTATTCATCTCTCACTTCCTCCGAGGGCTAGGCTTTGCTTTAGATCCTTTTGTCATGGGGCTCATGTACTATTACGGGCTAGATTTCCATGACATGGCCCAGGATTCAGTCCTTCACATCTCATCGTTTATCGTTGTATATGAGGCCTTCCTCCGCATTACCCCTCACTTCGGCCTGTGGCTTAAGACTTTCAATGTGGAGCCGAAGATGATCGAGGGACGACACGCAGAGTGTGGAGGTGCCGTAATAAGCAAAAGAGCCAATGCCCCATGGCCGGAGAGTTCCTTCCAGGAGGTGTCTAGCTTATGGCAACGGGAGTGGTTTTATATCACAGCTCCCCGGGGTACCAAGTGGGTGGCCGCCCCTGCCTTTCGCTCGGGCCCCCCGTCACGACTGACGTCATGGATCAACAAGGGGCTGGACTGGAGGCCAGTAAAGGACGTGCCGACATTGCAGAGCCGCATCCGAGATCTCCTCGAGAGAGGCGTCGGTCTGGCCATGGTAATGCAAGTCATGTTAGTTCGTCGAGTCCTGCCCTGCAAACGTCGACCTCTCCGCCTATGGGAGTTCAACCTGGAAGGACCACGAGCTATTCAGCACTTCCTCGGCATGATGCTCGAAGAGATGTACAAATTGTTCTTTGGAGCACAAATAATGTGTCCGGACACCACCGAGGATGCGGCTCTGAGCTGCAATCATCCAGATACCCAAGTAAGTAGTCCCGTAGCCGAAGACGTTGTCTTTTTATTTATCACAACATCATTCTGAAAAGTCACTCTTTGACCAGGACTGGGTAACAAAGGCGAAGATGATCAGGTGTCCGCCCCCCCTTCCTGAGGTCTCACCGGATCCTATGCTAGCCAGGATGCTAGAGCTTGCGCCTTATCAAGCGCCCTCAGGGGAAGATAAAGGGGGGAATAAAGAGGCTGAAAGCGGAACTCGCTCACTATTCATCCAAACAGGGGGAGTTAGCGCCTCCGCGAAGGAGGATAACGAAATTCCCTCTCCCCAAGGGAGGAAGAGGACCACCTGTGAAGACCCGGAAACAATGGTTTCCAAACAGGGGAAGAAATCTTCACCAGAGGGTCCTGCCTCGGGGGGCATCCTTGCTGCACAGTGTCCGCAAGGGGATCAGCCTCCCACCGAGCTGTAAGTAACCAAAAAGTGCTTAATAGTAAAAATATCCTGTTTTACCTCTGAGGACAATAACCGAAACATATATCTTGTAGTTCGGATCGTAGCCCTTCTCGACAGAGTTCGTCTTCGGGGGATCTTCTTTCGGATATGATGGAGAGCGAAACACCTCCCCCTGCCACCCCGCCTCATGAGGCGGGCGACCCTGAAGTGTTGTCGCAGAGGGTTTCTCCTGATCCGGCAAGGCCAGAGGGTAATCCTTCGGCCACCCGAAGTCCTCAGTATTCGTCTCCTAAAGAGAGCAACCGAAAGCCGGCACCGTCCGGTGTGCGATCGGACGCACTGAAGGATCTGCTAGAGCAAGCGGCTATCTCAGAAGTGCATCGTACGCTAATGGGTATGGTGATTGAGAGGATTTCATCCGCCGAAAGCGGGTTGCATGAAGCTTTTATGAGTCTGCTGAAAGACTTTGAGGTACGTAAAATAGTGTATGTTTTGGACAGTACCGCACACGTTAGGTGTGCCCTGAGACTGTGGTTGCTGTCGAGAACGACGGAAAACAGAGGATCATAGTCCCAGGTAATAATCATGCCGCCTTCATATGCAGGTGGAAGGAGGTCCGGTGGCTAGCCGGACTGGTGAGTTCACCGAGCTAAAGCGGCAACTTGATGCGGTGGATGTCGACATCATGCTTGTGAATGAACGGCTCGACGAGGCACAGGCTATGTGATTTCTCCTGTGATCAACACATGGTAAGAGGAGCATGATGCTAGTATCTTTAATATGTTTGTGACTGCAGATGGAGCTGTCGCCGTGGAGACCCTTTTGTAAGTGCATCTAGCGCCCCTTAGTGATTTTGGTGTATTGAAGACTTATAGGTTAAGGGTCTAATGCGTTTATGAGTGTACACAGGTCTATAAGTCTATGAGGAGTTTGATATTTACAGTGAAATTCGACCCCTAAAAATGAAGTTCTTCAACTGAAGACTTTGGTATTCTGAAGACTTTCTAAAGACTTTGAAAGTGAAGAAATTGGTGTGACCTTGAAGACTTGGTATTCATTTGAGGACCATGAAGCGTGAAGACTTTTGTTTTCGTAGTTTCGTTTTCTCTTTCTTGAGTCATAGGAAACACCATACTGTTAAAGGGGGTCAAGGAAATACTAAGGAAAAATTTCCATGTGATGCTCAACTCAAAATCCTACACCTACCAATCCCTTCGAGTGAAGCCATTGGAAATCTCATACTGATTCAGTCAATTTCTTGATAACATAGACGAAGTTCTTCCGGTCATTGAGGAATTTGTTACGGCGAGGAGTTAGGAATTCGCCAAAGGCGGATTGCCTACACATGAGGAACATGATAGCCACGAGGAATTTGAACCTCAAATTTCCGACCATTCTTGTCTTCTTGGCCAGCTGTCCCAAAATATCTTATCTACCTAACGGTCATATCATTGAAGGGCATTTATGTCTTATCATGTCGGGCTGCTCCCTAGGCTATAAGTAGCCGCCCCTACAACCACTAGCTGGTTGGCTGCTCGAGAGAAACCGACACTTGTCATTTGAGAGCATCCCATCCTCCGAGGACTTTGAGTGAAAATCATCAAGTGAGGAAAACCCAAACCCAAACACCTACAAACCCAAAGTGATTGAGCATCATCAAGAGATTGATCCTGCGTGGATCCGACGCTTGTTACCTTTGAAGATTGTGCTTCTTCCAGACGGTTAGGCGTCATGGTCTAGAGCATCCAAGAGGAAATTGTGGATCGCCGAGTGACCGAGTTTGTGCAGGTTTGGAACTCGTCTGAAGACTTACCACGAGTGATTGGACGAGGTCTGTGTGACCTTAGTTCAAGGAGAATACGGTGAGGACTTGGTGTCCAGAGCTGCGTGCTCAGGACTGGGTGTCCGGGACTGTGTGTCCTCGAGTTTAAATACTCAGCCGCTCCAACCAGACGTACAACTGAGATAGCAGTTGGAACTGGTCTACCAAATCATTGTCTTCACCAACCTTACTGGTTCTATTTCCTCAACTCTTTCATTTCCTCATTACTGTGTTAAGTGCTTCATCATATCTCTGTTTGAAGAATTTGACTGAAGACGTTCTCAATTTCCTCAGTTCAATTTCTTCAGTCTGTTTGTCTTCATCTTGTGTTATCCTGTGATTACGCTTTCTGTACTCTGTGCTTGTCTTCATTTCATCATGATGACTACGCCAAAGATTCTCGTTATGCTTACTTCGAGTACTTATTCCATTGCAAGTAGTTCTTCGCTAAGGAATTTCCTCACCGCAAATTCCTCGGTGAAGAATTCATAAAATCGCCTATTCACCCCCCCTCTAGTCGATATAACGCACTTTCAATTGGTATCAGAGCAAGGTACTCCCTTGTTCTGTGTGATTTTGGTTTAACCGCTTGGAGTTTTAGTTATGTCGACCGCAGGTATGATCAAGGTCTCTGCTGGCTGTCCTACCTTCGATGGGACAAACTACCCCTACTGGAAGAATAAGATGCGAATGCATCTTGAGGCAATTGATAACGATCTCTGGTATGTTGTGGAAAATGGTGTTCCCTCTGTCTCACCCTCACTGAACGCTACCGATGTGAAGAGATTCAAGCAATTCGATTCTCAAGTGAAGAATATCATATGTGGCCATCTAAGCAAAGGACAGTATGGAAGAGTGAGTGCTTTGGAAACTGCTAAGCTTATCTGGGATAGGTTGTCCAAAGTAAATGAAGGAGTCTCAACTCAGCGTGACTTTCGAGTTGATGTTCTTCGCAATCTCTTCAACCGCTTCAAAAGACTCGACAATGAAAATGTTCAACAAACCTTCGATTGCCTCACTGACATCTCAAATGAGCTTCAAGCGCTTGGTGCCACTGACATCACCGACCATGAGGTGGTGAAGAAATTGTTGAGATCGCTTGATTCCTCATTTGATACTCTGGCACTGATGATACAAGAACGTGCTGATTACAAGTCACTTGATCCCGCTGATATCCTCGAGAGGCTAAATACTCATGAATTCCAGCTTGCTGAAAAGAGAGATCTCTATGGTTCGAGCTATCGCAAATCACGTGCCCTGAAGGCCAAGGCAGTGTCTGATTCTGAATGTGAAGATTCTTGTAGCAGCCTTGGTGATCCTGAAGAATTGAGCCAGGAGCTAGCACTGCTCGTGAAGAAGTTCCGAAAATTCTCAAGACATGGCCGCTTTGGAAAATCCTCAAGGAACAGTGATTCCTCATCTAGTGACTACAAGAGAAGGCTATGCCACAAATGCAAGAAACCTGGTCACTATATACAAGATTGTCCTCAGTGGGAAAAGGAATTAAAGAAGAAGAAATACAAGGATTACAGTTCTGATGACGCTAAGAAGAAGAAGAAATCATCAAAATCTTCATCATCAAAATCCTCGAAGTCTTCATCTCACAAGAAGAGCAGCTCCAAGAAGGCCCGGGCATTCATTGGCAAGGAAATGGAATCTGAGGCTGAATCTGAGGAACATGAGGAAGAGGAGGCATCTGAGGAGTCCGAGTCTGGTGTGGTGAGCTTGGCTCTCGCTACTGCATTCGTCAGCAAGTCTATCTTCAACTCTGAAGAGAATGACCTCACCAACAAGGCTGATGAAGATAATGATGACTACGCTCCCACCTATTGCTTCATGGCAAAGGGTGCCAAGGTAATCAAATATACCTCCTCTGAATCTAGTGAGAATGAATCTGATGAAAACCTCAAGCCCAGCTACTCTAAACTTGCTAAGATTGTTGTGAAACAACAAAGGGCTTTTGAAAAGGTTCAAAACATGCTAGACCAAAGTGATGATATGTTGGGTGAAGAAATGGATCGCACTAAAGCCTTGGTGAAAATCTTCAGAGACTTCAGTCTAGGTTTGACAACCTTCAAGGTCATCATAACACTCTCTTATCTGATCATGAGAAGCTCTCTTATGAATTTCTTCAAAGAAAGCAAGATCTTGAGAAGCTAAGAGTGAGTAATGAAGATCTTCAGAAGGAGCGCGATTCATTGCTTGCTCAACAAATCAGTGCGGCTCACGAAGAATTTGTTCCTCCATGCTTAAAGTGCATTGAACATGAATCGCTAATTCTTCACTGAATGTTCAAATGCTTCAATTGTTACAAATTCTTCACCTGCCTCTGCTATCACTAATTCCTCATCTGAGGACATTGCTAGTATCACTTGACAATGCGAAATTTGAAGGAATTGTACATGACAGGCATGTACTCAAAGGGCATCAGACTCTTTGTGATGTGCTTAAAAAGCAGATCCTCAACAGAAACCCTAGGAAAGAGGGTATTGCCTTTTAGAGTAAAATCAATGCTGATGGTACATACTGGAAGCCTGAGCAGTACCCCAAAACCTCATGGGTTGCTACAAAGGGACCTCTAGTTGATCCATCTAATTTATCTGGCTTTACATGTGAATCTCCTCATTCTTCTGATGAGTCATTTGACACCAACTATAAACTATTCAAAAATCAGAATGGTGAAGTATTTGCTAGATATGTTGGCACTAAGCTGCGATACGGTTCCCCTATGAAGAAAATCTGGGTTCCCAAAAGGTGCCTTGAAAGTCTTCAGGTGAATGTCCTCATGACACCACGTGTGAAGAATAGGAACCCCAGATCAAATTCTTCATATGGACAAAATTCTTCATATGGATCCAAGTCCTCATACGGACCAAATTCCTCATATGGATCAAATTCCTCAAAATGATCAAAGTCCTCATATGAATATCATCGTGCTAAGAACTCTTTGCCACCCCTTCAGATGTGGGTGGTGAAGAAAAAGAACTAATATCTTCTGCAGGGTCAGGTCTCCAGACGTGCTTTAACGTCTGAAGAATTTGCTGGGGGCCTGACAAAAATGCCTGATAGGACGCAGGCTAATCATGAAGAAATGAACTTTCATTTCACACGTCCTCATACTGCTATATCTGTTTTACTGCTTGATGAAATTCATCTGATGAATTTGATATCATATTCTTCACTGATGAAGTATATGAGTTCGTAAGTTGCACTAATTCCTCTGCAGGATGATCAACCTAAAGCCACTGAGTGGGTCCTCGATAGTGGATGTACAAATCACATGACTGGTGACAAGAATCTATTGATGGATGCTCCCTTATCACCATCGCATCTGAAGCATATCATCTTCGCTGACAAAGGCAAAAGTCAGGTATTGGGTCTAGGTAAGGTTGCGATCACAAAGGATCGACACATGGACAAAGTCATGCTTGTTGAGTCCTTAGGATACAACCTTATGTCATCTCAATGATTTGTGATCTTGATATGGTTGTTGTCTTTGGCTCGTATCGGTGTGTTGTTGTTCTGGAAGCTGACAATCCCAAAGTCTTCGAAGGCTGTAGGAGAGGAGACTTGTATATTGTTGATTTTCTCTGAGGACCGCAACCAGCCGTGTGCCTACTTGCAAAAGCTTCAGAAGGCTGGCTATGGCATCGACGACTTGGTCACGCAGGCATGAAGAATCTGCACACACTCGCGAAGAAGAAGCATGTCATTGGCATTGAGAATGTCAAATTCCTCAAGGATCACTTGTGTGGAGCCTATGAAGCTGGAAAAATGACCAAGGCCAAGCATCCAGCAAAGACTATCATGACCACTACTCGACCATTCGAATTGCTTCACATGGACCTCCTTGGTCCTAATCATTACTCAGCAGTCACTAATGATGCATCTCTATATGGCTTTGTTATTGTTGATGATTACTCTCGTTACACATGGGTACACATTGTTACTTACAAACATGAAGTGTAGGAAGTCTTCAAACGATTTTCCTCGAGGGCTTCAACCAACTTTGCTATGAAGATCAAGCACATCAGGAGTGACAATGGAACTGAGTTCAAGAATTCCGTCTTGATGACTATCTTGATGAACTTGGTATTACTCATGAGTTATCTGCTCCTTATACTCCTCAGCAAAATGGCGTCGTGGAGCGCAAGAACAGAACTCTTGTTGAGATGGCTCGCATTATGCTTGATGAGTACAAGACGCCTCACCACTTCTGGATTGAGGCAATTTACACTGCGTGCCACATCATCGACAGGGTATATCTTCACAAATTCTTCAAGAAGACTGCCTATGAACTCCTCACTGACAAGAAACCGAATGTGAGTTATTTCAAAGTCTTGATTGCTAAATGTTGGATTAGAGATCCTCATCACAATGCTAAATTTGCACCGAAAGCACATGAAGGTTTTATGCTTGGTTACGGAAAGGACTCGCACACCTACAGAGTCTTCAACAATGTTCTTGACAAGATTGTTGAAACTGTAGATGTGCGGTTCGATGAAACTAATGGCTCGCAAAGAGAGCACCTACCCTCTGTGATAGATGAACCAGCACCTGAGGATTCTATCAAGTTCAAGGCGACTGAGGATGTCATTCCCTCTTGAAGAATCTGCTTTGAAGAATTCATTCCGAGCGTGAAGAACATCGAGCTAATGCACACGAAGACAATGCTTGAAGAAAATGGTGCTTTGAAGAAAATGCTGATCAAATTCCTCGACGACAACCAGCTCATCCTCGCGTTGCAAAAGAAGTGCAAGTTGAAAAGATCATCGATGACATTGAAGCATCAGGTCCTCTCACACGCTCAAAAGCTTCACATTTATCTAACTTCTGTGGGCACTATGCTTTTGTCTCTATCACAGAGCCCACTGAGGTAGATGAAGCATTTACGAGCTGAGTGGATTCAGGCCATGCAAGAAGAATTACATCAGTTCGAGCTCAACAACGTCTAGGAACTGGTCAAACGTCCAGATTCTCGCAAGCATAATATCATTGTCACAAAGTGGATCTACCGCAACAAGCAAGATGAAAATGGCCTTGTGGTGAGGAATAAGGCACGACTTGTAGCTCAAGGCTACACACTAGTTGAAGGAATTGATTTCGATGAAATTTTTGCACCTGTTGCTAGACTTGCGGCTATTCGCATTTTACTTGCTTATGCTAACCATCATGATATCACTTTATATCAAAAGGATGTGAAAAGTGCATTCCTCAATGGTAAGCTTGAGGAAGAAGTATATGTTGCTCAACCCCCAGGCTTTGAAGATCCAAAGAATCCTGACCAAGTCTTCAAACTCAACAAGGCCCTCTATGGCCTCAAGCAGGCCCTCGGGCATGGTATGACACTTTGAAGGAATTCCTCATGAAGAATGGCTTCACACCGGTTCACTCGACCCTACTCTCTTTACTAAATCTTATGATGGTGAATTATTTGTGTGCCAAATATACGTTGATGATATTATCTTTGGCTGTACTGACCAACGTTATAGTGATGAATTTGCCTACATGATGAGTGAAGAATATAAAATGTCTATGATGGGAGAGTTGAAATTCTTCTTAGGTCTACAAATTTGTCAACAGCGCAATGGCATATTCATATCCCAGGGGAAATACCTCAAGGATGTTCTGAGGAAATACGGCATGTAAAATTGCAAAGGCGTCAAAATTCCTATGCCCACAAATGGCCATCTATGCACTGATGAAAATGGTATTGACTTCGATCACAAGGTATACCGCTCCATGATTGGTTCTTTATTGTACTTATGTGCATCTAGGCCAGATATAATGCTTAGTGTTTGCATGTGTGCCCGATTTCAAGCTACAAGAAGGAATCACACCATAAGGCTATGAAGCATATACTTGATATCTAGCTCACACACCAACACTAGGATTATGGTACCCCAAGGGCTCGCTTTTGATCTCATTGGATATTACGATGACTATGCTTTGGTGATCGTGTGGACCGCAAGTCAACATCTGGTACTTGTCATTTCCTCGGACGATCTTTGGTCTGTTGGTCCTCGAAGAAAGCAGAATCTGCGTATCCATCTCTGGCGGAAGCTGAGTACATTGCTGCTGGTTCTTGCTGTGCTCAATTGCTTTGGATGAAGCACACTCTCAAGGATTATGGCATCAACGTGAAGAATGTTCCTCTCTACTGTGACAATGAGAGTGCCATGAAGATTGCTCACAACCTAGTTCAACACTCGAAGACAAAGCACATTCAGATTCGTCATCATTTTCTTCGTGATCATGTGTTGAAGGGCGACATTTCTATTGAGCATGTGAAGGCGAAGAACAGCTAGCCGATATCTTCACAAAGCCCTTGGATGAGAAGAGATTTAGCAAGTTGCGGTGTAAGCTAAATATCTTAGAGTCTTCGAATGTTCTTTGAAAAGGACACTCGTCCTAACACTGATGCAAAATTGATGACTTAGATGTGCAACACATGAAGAAACGTTTTTCTTCAAATCAATGAAGAATAACACTCTAAGTGTGAAGAAATTAATGAAGAAATTGATTCTCAAAACCCTACGACAATTGTACGTGATGTCTGAAATCAACATTCTTATACGGTGGGTCACGCCACCACCAAAGTTGAAAATCTTCAATTTGAGTTTTTCCTCAGTTTTTTGAAATTCCTCAGTTGTTCAAATTCTTCATCTTTGCAAAATCTTCACTGTTTCCGTCGTTTTTCTTCATTGGCTAAATATATATATATATATATATATATATATATATATATATATATATATATATATATATATGGGTTTATGTCCTCTACACATTCACTTATGGCTATTTCTTCAAGTTGCATTTTACGCTAAGTGAATGTGATCGACCCTTCCCCTCTATGCTATACTCAACCCAATCTATTCACAAATTCTTCATGTGCGTTCTATTTGAAACTTGTTCAAAGTCTTCACTGTGTCCTTGTCAGCTGAAGAATTTGCGAACGGAACTTTTTAACTTATCTTGTCCAAAATTTTCGGCTTTGCCGCTCAAACCGTTCCGCATCCCACGATAGACTTATCTATTCACCCACGATCTAACACGATCTCCACTTTTCAGTACGTGGGTGACACATGTCATCTTGAATAAGAAGGGTCAGGGGCACGTTCGTCCTAAATCTTCGGGCGAACAGTTTTTCACTGCGACTATAAATACCCCCTCACCCCTTCCTCACTTCCTTTACTCCGCTCGATCTCTCTCTCCCGCTCGAGCTTCTCAAACCCTAGCGCCGCCGCTACTCCATCGTCGCCGGTGAGGAAGAGC
Organism: Aegilops bicornis; assembly: GCA_021605145.1. NCBI lineage: Eukaryota > Viridiplantae > Streptophyta > Magnoliopsida > Poales > Poaceae > Aegilops > Aegilops bicornis. The sequence continues at coordinate 128,664,061 of CM038671.1, forward strand.
TTCACTGCCTCGACCTCGTCGCCGTCGTACTCGCGCCGGCCGCGGAAATCTTCACTCCGCCGCCGCCGTAGCTGTCTTCCTCCGCCAAGTTAGGGCGTGGAAGATCTGCACTGACGAACTTCACCTCTCCACCTCACAGTTCGTCGTGTTCTTCGTCCAGGGTAATTATAAGTTACTTTTACTGCCCTCTTTGATTCAAATTTCTCTGCAAAATCTTCAAAGGTGTTTTATTCTTCAAATCCTCACACACTAAACACCTCACATGTCACCTGTACTTGATTCATTTCTCTAAGCATCTTTTTTCTTCAAGATTCCTCAATTGTGTGGATCCTCGATCTATACAACTCTGGAACCTAAGACAAAGAACGCTTAGTGAAATTCTTCAAGACTCATCTGGTCAAATTCCTCAAACTTGTTCTTTTTTGAAAAACCTTCTGAGAACGCATATGACCTCTCCAAATTCCTCGCAACTATACTCTGTTCACAGGTATTCATGTCCGCTGCTGAATCACTAGGTTCTCATCAACTTAACTCATTTGCAGCATTCCTTGAAGAAAAGTTGCACACCTCTTCAGAAACTTCAGTTGTTCATATTCCTCAACTGAAGAAAATGGGTGACAAAAGACCACAGAAAGGAGGAAAGAAGCCTGAGGTCATGACTGCTTTTGAAATCCCTGAGGACATCTATCTTTGAATCTTGCACTCTGATGAGACCAAATTTGGCAAGGAGGACAAAAATTCGCGCAAGGTGCGCATACAGAGGATTGAAAGGAGATGGGCAAGAGAATGGAGGGAGTACATGTATGTTACTCCAAAGTATATGAAGAAATTCGTACTTAGTCCTCCATGCCCAAGAGCTCCATTAGCACCTGGCCAAGTAGCTGACCCCACCAGCATCAAGCGTGGTGAGGATTTTCCTGAAGAATGGGCCAAGCGCCAAGCCAAGTTGGCTAGACAAGTCAAAGAAGCAGTGAGGAAATTCAATGAAGACTCTGCTGCTGTTGCTGCCACCAAGGCCTCTGTCAAGCCTAGGAAATCAATGGCTAAGAAGCCCGCGCACAAGCCAAGTGCTTCACCAACAGTGCCCTCATGGCCTAGTTCCTCAGCAATGCCCTCACGGCTAGAATCTTCAAAGCCCTCTCAGCCAGTTCCTCATGCTGCTCCTGCTCCTCCAAAATCCTCAGCTCCTCCTCCAAAGTCCTCAGCTGCTCCGGCAAAGTCCTCAGTACCTGTGCATCTGGCCACGTGCCAAAGGACTGCAGGCATCTCTATTGACTTTGGTGTCTCAGCAAGTTCCTCAGTTGCACCAAATTCTTCATCAGGCCCCACTCTGCTGAAGACAAAGGCAACGGCTGGACGAGGTCCTCGGCCAAGTCCTAAGAAGAAACAGGTTGCCTTCCAAGTGCCATCTGACGATGAAGCTGATGATGATGAACTTGCAGAAATCATCAGAGACAGACAAGTCAGGGCCGCTAGAGCCAAAGGCACCAATGTTCCACTACTATTGGATCCTAAGTTGATCCTCGATTATATTGATCTTTGGCACAAGGATCCAGACACTCTTATGCCTGATTTCCATTTGACTCCTAGACAAAGTCACATGCCGACCCATTTCATCTCTAAAGAAAAATGGAAATTTGAGAAGGCCAGGCAGATCAAGAAGGCTCAGTTCAGGAAAGAGAAGTTCCTGAGGAAAAACGTTGTCAAAATGACAACTGATGAACTCATCAAAATTTAGTCTGAAATCAAAGCCCTCAGCGACAACTTCAACGCCTACTATGCTGATTGGCAAGGAGCCAAAGTCAGGTTTGTTAAACTGACTGAGAAATTCACCTCCAATGTTGCAGCTCCAACGCAATAGGAAATTCCTCAGGCTGAAGCTTCTGCTCAGCAAACTGAAGAACATGCCAGCACCGCTGATGACTTTCAGACTGCTGAAGAAAATGCTAGTTCCAGGGCTGATGACTGCATTCCAGCCGCTGAAGAAATTGCCAGGGCATCCACTAGTGGTGCGCCTGAAGAAAATGAAGAAGTCAGGGCAACTACATCAGTTGCATCTGAAGAAAATCAACCAGATTCCTCAGCTCCTCATGCGCCTACACCAACTCCTATCCTTCCATCTGCATCAGATGTGAAGAAGACCAAGGCTGCAGAGCAAGCTGCTGTGAAGAAAAGGAAAGCATCAGCTGCTTCAGATTCTTCAGCTCCGAAGAAAATGAAGCCTATGACCAGCTCGTTTGAAAATCCCATTGATGCTATTCCGATCTCAACCATGCCATCAAAGGACCTTGTTCCTTTTGGTGAAGAATATGTGATCCCTAAAAGATCTGATGAAGAAAATCATTCTGCTGCTTCGTCAGAGCAGATTGATGAAGAAATTGAAGTGGATAAAATCCCTTCAACACCAGTTGTTTCCTCGCCTATGCCTCAGTTCACAACTGAAGAGGCTGGCGTTGAAGAAATTGACGATGAAGACGTGGATATTGGATGCACTACACCAGTGATGAATGATGACTTTTGGGAAAGTCAGCACCCCAATTCTCCACTCTTCACCCCACTACAACAAATACCTCAGTCCCCTGCACCAACTGTTCAAATGGGCTCTGAAGAAACTCATCCCACCTCGTCTGTGCATGAAGAAATTCCAGCCACTAGTGTTGAAGAAACTGCTGCTGCTGATCCTTTGAACACGTAGACTGCCACTGAAGAGGAACCAAAAATTCCTCGGCCTGAAGAACCTGAGATTGCGATTCCTGAGGTTGTGATGCAACTCACTGACACTCCTCTGCCCAAACCAAAGGATCCATTCTCACGCAAGCAAAAGTTCAAGGCTGAAGATTTCTTCGGCGAGCATGTGTTCTTCACTGACTACAACCCATATGACTCTGCTCGCATAAGGAAGAGACGTTTCTGGACGGCCAGCTAGGCAAACTTTTATTCCTCAGTGTTGTTCAACAGAGACAAAGTCTTCGATCATGCACACATTCCACATGTAGACATGGAATCTCTGTCGGGCTTCGAGCAAGTCCTCAGTGTTCTTCATGATGCTGGATTGTTGAATTTCTGCACTGACATATGTGATTGGAATGAAGAACTCATTCTTCAGTTCTAGGCGACACTGCACATCACAGGAGATTCTGAAGATGTGAACTCATGGGTGTTGGACTGGATGTCAGAAAACACTCACTACAAGGCACCAGGAACTGAATTGCTTTGTGCCCTCCCACTCAGTCCTCCCCTTGATAGTGCTCGTTGCGTCTACAGTGAACCTGAGCTTACAAATCATTACATGCAAGTGCTGATGAAGCCTTTGAAGCCAGGGCAGGCCCCTCGAACCAAATTCCTCGTCAAGCAATTATGGTATGTGCCTCGGACTGTCTATCGCATTCTGACGAAGACAATGAGTCCCATCAAAGGCCATGACTCAAATGATGAAGAAGTCGTTGGCATCATGAAGAGAATATGCTTTTCAATATCATTCATGGCGTTCCCGTCAACTTCCATGATTTCTTCATGAGGACTCTGGCAAATATTGCTATGTCACCATTTGAGTTGAAGCCTTATGCACCATGGATTATGAGATTCATCAGGACAAGGTCTTCGCTCAATTACAAGGCTGATACTCTGAACCACTTCAGCTACTTGCCTCCAATTGAAGTCCTCAAACGGACATTTTCCTCAGCTGATGATAAAGGCAAGGCAATTGCTGTGATAGATGAAGGCATTCGTCCATTGGATGGTCAATTTCGCAAGGCTGAATCCTATTCAACCAATGATGACTCTGCCACACATGACTCTGCCGCCAACAACTCTGCCAAGCAAAATTAAGCCACAAAGACCTGTGGTGATGACTGATCGTGAGCTTCTCCTCGGTCTTCATCGGAAGGTTGATCGCAATCATAAATGGGTCAAGCGTCGGTTTGGTTCAATTCTTCACAACATGACCTCAACCCATAATGCGGTGAAGAAAAATAAGTACTACCTCCATGAAACCTTCACCCGTGCACTGGCTGTTACATCTCATGTCTACAAGAAGATCTGAAGAAAATGGGTCTGAGGGAAGAATTTGACTGGTCTGCACCTCCTCCGAAGAAATACAAGAAGGTCAAGGTTCCTTCCTTGGTGGCCAGCTCTTATTCTTCATCGCGCGACACTGATGAAAATGAAGACTTGGACGACACTGCGGCAGGCCCTACTATGACACACGACCCCGACAACGCTGGCGCTCCTCCATCAACTTGATATTCTTCAGGGGCGTCCTCAGTTTCGATCCTTTTGGTCATTCGATGACAAAGGGGGAGAAATTTGAGTTAGTCTTCAAGCGGGCCCATTATATGGGGCCTTTTTTTGCTAAGTTACAACTCTCGCTCTTCTGAAACTTTATTGGATCGAGTTGTAATCTTAAACCCGATGGTGCTCTGATACTTTTGATGTGTTCTTCTGCATTCTTATTCCTCGTTAAAATTATTGCATGCATGCTGAATTACATCAGTCACCATATTTCATCATGCATTTCAAATTCTTCATACTATATGTCAAATGCGTGTATGAATTACAAGATATAGGGGGAGGTCTCCATGATTCAACTCTTCAAATGCGCATTGCCTCAAAAGCAAATTCCTCACTATGCACATCTTCAGGGGGAGTTCTTCTATATCTTGCAATCAAATTCCTCAATAGCAGTATTTACACTTCATATGTTTATCCTCGTTGAAGATTTAACCTATATTGTCACCAATCCCAAAAAGGGGGAGATTGTAAGTGCATCTAGTGCCCCTAAGTGATTTTGGTGTATTGAAGACTTATAGGTTAAGGGTCTAATGCATTTATGAGTGTACACAGGTCTATAAGTCTATGAGGAGTTTGATATTTACAGTGAAAGTCGACCCCTAAAAATGAAGTTCTTCAACTGAAGAGTTTGGTATTCTGAAGACTTTGAAAGTGAAGAAATTGGTGTGACCTTGAAGACTTGGTATTCATATGAGGAACATGAAGCGTGAAGACTTTTGTTTTCATAGTTTCGTTTTCTCTTTCTTGAGTCATAGGAAACACCATACTGTTAAAGGGGTTGAGGAAATACTAAGGAAAAAATTCCATGTGATGCTCAACTCAAAATCCTTCACTTACCAATCCCTTCGAGTGAAGCCATTGGAAATCTCATACAGTTCAGTCAATTTCTTCAGTAACAAAGATGAAGTTCTTACGGTCATTGAGAATTTGTTCTGACTGAGGAGTTAGGAATTCGCCAGTGCGGATTGCCTACACAGTGAGGAACATGATAGCCCTGAGGAATTTGAACCACAAATTTCCGACCGTTGCTGTGCTACGCGTCAGCTGTCCCAAAATATCTTATCTACCAAACAGTCATATCATTGAAGGGCGTTTATGTCTTATCATGTCGGGCTGCTTCCTAGGCTATAAATAGCCGCCCCCTACAACCACTAGCTGGTTGGCTGCTCCGAGAGAAACTGACACTTGTCATTTGAGAGCATCCCATCCTCCGAGGACTTTGAGTGAAAATCATCAAGTGGGGAAAACCCAAACCCAAACACCTACAAACCCAAAGTGATTGAGCATCATTGAAGAGATTGATCCTGCGTGGATCCGACGCTTGTTACCTTTGAAGACTGTGCTTCTTCCAGACGGTTAGCCGTCATGGTCTAGAGCATCCAAGAGGAAATTGTGGATCGTCGATTGACCGAGTTTGTGAAGGTTTGGAAGTCGCCTGAAGACTTACCACGAGTGATTGGACGAGGTCTGTGTGACCTTAGTTCAAGGAGAATATGGTGAGGACTTGGTGTCCAGAGCTGCGTGCTCAGGACTGGGTGTCTGGGACTGTGTGTCCTCGAGTTTAAATACTCAGCCGCTCCAACCAGACGTACAACTTAGACAGCAGTTGGAACTGGTCTACCAAATCATTGTCTTCACCAACCTTACTGGTTCTATTTCCTCAACTCTTTCATTTCCTCATTGCTGTGTTAAGTGCTTCATCATATACGTGTTTGAAGACTTTGATCAAGACTTTCTCAATTTTCTCAGTTCAATTTCTTGATCTGTTTGTCTTCATCTTGTGTTATCCTGTGATTACGCTTTACGTACTCTGTGCTTGTCTTCATTTCATCATGATGACTATGCCAGATTCTGTTATGCTTACTTCGAGTACTTATTCCACTGCAAGTAGTTCTTCGCTAAGGAATTTCCTCACCGGCAAATTCCTCAGTGAAGAATTCATAAAAATTGCCTATTCACCCCCCTCTAGTCGATATAACGCACTTTCACCTTCGGGCGGAACTTGCCCGAGCCAAGGAACAAGCCAGAAAAAGTGACGCGGCCGCTCGAAAGGCGGCCGAAGAGCTGAGAGCCGAACAGGCTGCGCATTGTCGAAGCAAGGATGAACTAGCCAAGATGGCTGTGGAATTGAAGGAAGCCGCCGACCGTTACGAGCTTCTTGAAGGTGAAAGTCGAGCTAAGGTAACGGACCTGGAGAAGGCCACGGTGGCTGCCAATGATGCCCGCTCTACAATCAGAGCGATGAAGGAGGAGCTGCGCCATGCCGGGGATATCGCGGCTGGGAAGCCCTTTATGCTGCGGATGAAGTTCGGAGATCCTACGTACGCTCCTCTTGATCGGCTATGGAGTTCTGCAGACGCGTATCTGGATTTGGCAGCAAGTGCTGCTGACGCAGCCGAATACTTCAAAGATCAAAAAGATCGTGAAGTGGAAAAGCTGTTTTGGTCACAATTCAATGCTCCAGCGCGTCCGCTTTGGTTAAACGAGAGAATGGCCGAGTGGGCCGAGCTCCATAGGTTGTCCGAGCTTGCCATGAGGTATGTTGTGGATCATCTGTGGCCGGAAGGGCCAAGGCCGAACAGTTATTTTAGTTTGGTGCAGCAATTCCTTGGTGCTGTGCCACGCGTCGATGCTATGAAGAGGTCGGCATGCATAGAGGGTGCGCGGATGGCACTTGCCCATGTCAAGACATACTGGGCAGAGATGGAGGCCACCGCTATCGCAACCCAGGGTTCGACCGTGGGCCGAATAGCTGCCGAGCACTACTTTGAAGAAGTCCTTGAAGGTGCTTGTTTAATAGAGGCTAAGAGCTCAAAGAATATTATGTTCTAATAACTTGTATTCCCATTGTGAAAACAATGTTTTATTTAGTTATAATGGCCGTGTTTATACTTTTGCCTGAAAGTATTATGATGCCTCCTGTGCGGCCGTTTATGTATATATGTATATAACCTGAAAGTTTGCGTTAAATCGTCGGTTATTTACGCATATAATGCGGGGTGTTCGCAGAAGACGCTGCTCACACTTGATCCAACGTCTTGGTCCATTAAGGAGGTGATAGCGCAGCGAACTAGGCAATCGGACTATAGTGCTTTAACACTTTCACTTAGCCATAGGAGTTTGACGGTGGGGCTACTATATAGCCCCTGGTGGCTCCGCGCTCGTCCGAATACGGGGCGCGTACATGCCTGGCCAGGAAACGGCCCTTCGTTAATGCGGAGGAATCCCGAAGATTCCGCTAAGTCATCGAGTGGTTGACCAGTCTCACGCTTTATCATGACAGTCAGTTTTCGGCTTTCTCTACTGAGGTGCTTGTCCAGATGAACCAGGGCTCAATCGCAGTAGTTCTCCTGGTGCCACCTTAGCCGATAGAGCGGAACGTAAGGTAGCAAAACACAGGAGCCGGGCAAACCCAACATTTGACCAAATACATGATTCGGAGCTGTTGCATATAAGGCCAAACTCGCGAGCCGAACACTCCCTAAGGTATTCGGTCTTTATAACATATGCCGGGCTGAACAATGCCCTTGATAATGAACCCCGAGTGTCCAGGTACGTGCAATATTCTGACGTGGCCAAGTGCCAATAACGTTAGCATCCTTCCAGTTGCCCTGAGAATCCGGAGGATGTGAACAACAAGAGACAGTAAAAAAGGTTTACGCAGGGTCTTAATCTAAAAATAAACCTTTGAGCGGGTCCCTGTTGCATGTCTGCGCCTGTGTCTCCGTTGTGCCGAATCCTGGATGGGTGTAGCACGATTGTCATATGTAAAAGAGAAGAACTTAGTTGAAGGTTGTCGTGCAAAATATTGGTTATTCTAAATAAACCATTAAAAGTTAAGATAAGTAAGGTTGAGCCGAACTAGCCCTATTTACACGTGGGAAGCCCCTGGTACCGTCTATAAGGGTATAATCATCAAACCAATCTCAAGTATATCTAATGATGCGCCGGAATCGTCTAACCATGTCCGTGGTCTTAACGACCGGTCATTTGTTCTGGTTGGTGAGGCTGTCTAGTGTTCGGCTGTTAAAGCAGCCGCACGTTCTTCCGCGCAAAAGGAACGCTCAATATTTCCATTAATTGTGATGGTGCTGCGCGGGCCCGACATCTTAAGCTTAAGAGAAGCGTAATGCGGTATAGCGTTGAAACGAGCGAAAGCTGTTCGTCCAAGTAGTGCTTGATAGCCGCTTCGGAATGGAGCGATGTCGAAGTGTAACTTTTCACTTTGGTAGTTGTCAGGTGAACCGAATACAACTTCTAGTATTAGAGAGCCCGTGGAGCGGGCCTCTGGGCCTGGTATTACTCCCTTGAAGGTAGTATTACCGTGGCTGATCTTTGTCGGTTCTATCCCCATTTTGCGGACTGTGTCCTGATATATTAGGTTTAGACTACTGCCGCCATCCATGAGGACTCTTGTGAGATGGTATCCATTTATTATTGGGTCTAACACCAAGGCAGCCAATCCTTCGTGTCGGATACTTGTCGGGTGATCCCTGCGATCAAAAGTGATCGGGAAGGCCAACCAGGGGTTGAACTTAGTGGTGATGGGCTCTAGGGCGTGTGTGTCTCGGAGTGCAGGTTTGCTTCTCCTCTTCGTCACATGTACCACATTTACTGTTTTAACCTTTGGTGGGAATTTTTTCTGTCCCCCGGTGCTTTGCTGGCGAGGCTCGTCCTCGTCTTCACTTGGTTTCTCCCTCCCCTTGTGTTCGGCGTTTAGCTTACCGACCTGCTTGAAGACCCAGCATTCTCTGTGCGTGTGATTTGCAGGTTTTTTGGGGGTATCATGGATCTGGCATAGTTTGTCTAGAATCTTGTTTAGGCCGGACAGTTCATCTCTGCAGCCTTTAGAAGGCTTCTTCCTTTGACCTGGTCGAGAGCCCCTGAATCCGGTGTTTACCGCCGTATTGTCTGGGTTGTCTTCTATATTTTGACGCTTGCTTTTACTGCGTCGTGGTTTTCCATTGCCATCCCCGACTTCGCTGGTGCTACTGTGGGCTAACTAGCTATCCTCGCCCGCGCAAAAGCAGGCCATGAGGCTTGTTAGGGCTGCCATTGTTCTTGGTTTTTCTTGGCCGAGGTGTCTGGCGAGCCATTCGTCTCGGACGCTGTGTTTCAAGGCTGCTAAGGCTTCGGCGTCTGGGCAGTCGACGATTTGGTTCTTCTTAGTGAGGAACCTGTTCCAAAGTTTTCGGGCTGACTCTCCAGGCTGTTGAACTATATGACTTAAATCGTCTGCATCCAGAGGTCGGACATAAGTCCCTTGAAAATTAGCCTGAAAAGCATCCTCAAGCTCCTCCCAACTTCCAATTGCGTTTTCGGGGAGGCTTTCCAGCCAGTGCCGAACTGGTCCTTTGAACTTGAGGGGCAAGTACTTGATGGCGTGGAGATCGTCTCCGCGAGCCATACGAATATGGAGGATAAAGTCCTCAATCTAGACCCCAGGGTCTATGGTCCCGTTGTACGCGTCTATGTTCACTGGTTTGAATCCTTCTGGAAATTCGTGGTCCAGCACCTCATTGGTGAAACATAGGGGGTGTGCGGCACCCCTGTATTTAGATGTACCATGGCGTTCGGACGGTTGTGGTATTCGGTGTTGTTTTTTTTGTAGCGTGCTTCATAGACCCATAGATGGATCTTGTCATACTGGACTTTTGGCGCAAGTCCTCACATAGATCATGTGTTGACTTTTGTGCGGCCTTGTTAGCCGCTCTATCTCGGCCACGAGGTGGTTGATCCGACCGGTTGGCCATTTTGTTTTTCGGTTGTGTGGGCTCTGAGGCCTCGTCGTCGAATTCGGGCAATAGCTTGCGCTTTGGATAGCTCTTCGTGTCGTAACTACCACCATATTTTTCTTATTTGTCAAGCACTTTGTTCCATCTACTGTTGAGCATATTCTGCGCGGCCTTAAGCCTTTGCTTCTGCTCCTTTAGACTCCTTGTTGTGGCAATAAGCCTTCTGCGGAGGTTCTCTTGTTCCAAGTGCCTTCCCGTGGTGATGTGTGCATCTTCGTCCAGACTGTTTTCCTCTTCGGAGGGAGGTTGGTGGGTTTTATCCTCGGCATCACCGTGTTCGGACATCCGATCCGTACTATGTTCGCCGTTTGCGCCTTCGTCGCGCTCTGCCGCTGGGTCAGTGTGGTCGTCGTTTCCTCTAGAGTCGATCGGGGTGTTGTTTTCTCTTTCGCTATTATCGCTGTTTTTGCCAAGGCGGGGTTTAGCGCGGTGCCTGCGTCGACGCTTTGTCTGCTTCTCAATGGAGCTGTTCTTCGTTGCTTCTTTCCTTTCCTCATCATTGTTTTCTTTGGGTGTATCCACCATGTATATGTCATGTGATGAAGTGGAGGTCTAGCGCCCTATGGGCGGTGGTTCCTGTTCGTCTCCTGCATCGTCGTCCATACCGTCGATGTATTCGGAGTTGAAGTAGAGCATGTCAGTTAAATCATCGACAGTGGCTACTAAGTGGGTGGTGGGTGGGCAGCGAATTTCTTCGCCGTCCGCATCCCATTCTAGCCGGACATAGTACGACCAAGATTCTCCTAACAAGGAGAGAGACTTTAGAGAATTTAGCACATCGCCGAAGGGTGAGTGCTGAAAGATATCCGCGGAGGTAAACTCCATGATCGGTGCCAAATCAGATTTGACAGGCACGAATGCAGGCGGTTCGGAGCCCGTGGCCGGGGACGAATCCAATGGTTCGGCAGCACAGCTCCCGCAAGGGGTAAAGTCAGTATTCGGCTCTATCGCCGCTGAGAGTGAGGCCTCCAAGGCGGGGTCTATCCACCCGTCCTCAGATGGCGCAATTTGCTCCGGATCGAGGGCCGGAGTAGTTGCAGGTGCGATCTCCCGAACACTATTCGACGGCAGAGCTATATCATGCTCGTCGTGATCATGCGGCGCACCTGGCATGGGCTCGAATCCATCGAAGATCAAGTCTCTGCGGATGTCGAAAGTGTAATTCAAGTTCCCAAACCTGACCTGGTGGCCAGGGGCGTAGCTCTCGATCTGCTCCAGATGGCCAAGCGAGTTAGCCCGCAGAGCGAAGCTGCCGAATACAAAGATCTATCCGGGGAGGAAAACCTCGCCCTGGACCGCTTCGTTGCCGATGATCGAAGGGGCCATCAAGCCTTACGGTGACAACATAGTGGAACTCACAATGAAAGCACCAATGTCGGTGTCAAAACCGGCGGATCTCGGGTAGGGGGTCCCGAACTGTGTGTCTAAGGCGGATGGTAACAGGAGGCGGGGGACACGATGTTTAGCCAGGTTCGGGCCCTCTCGATGGAGGTAATACCCTACTTCCTGCTTGATTTATCTTGATGATATGAGTATTGCAAGAGTTGATCTACCACGAGATCATAGAGGCTAAACCCTAGAAGCTAGCCTATGGTATGATTGTTGTTGTCCTATGGACTAAACCCTCCGGTTTATATAGACACCGGAGGGGGCTAGTGTTACACAGAGTCGGTTACAAGGAAGGAGATCCACATATCCGTATTGCCAAGCTTGCCTTCCATGCCAAGGAGAGTCCCATCCGGACACGAGAAGAAGTCTTCAATCTTGTATCTTCATAGTCAAACAGTCCGACTGTCCGGATACCCCCTAATCTAGGACTCCCTCACATAGCAACGTCAATCTCAGAACATAGTGGATACTAGGGATCAAACCCTAACAAAACTAACTCGATCACATGATAAATCTCATCCAACCCATCACCGTCCAGCAAGCCTACGATGGAATTACTCGCACATGGAGGTGAGCATCATGAAGTTGGTGATGGAGGATGGTTGATGATGACGACGGCGACGGATTCCCCTCTCCGAAGCCCCGAACGGACTCCAGATCAGCAGCCCTCCTGAGAGAGTTTAGGGCTTGGTGGCGGCTTCGTATCGTAAAACGCGATGAATCTTTCTCTCTGATATTTTCTCCCCGAACACGAATATATGGAGTTGGAGTTGAGGTCGGTGGAGCTCCAGGGGGCCCACGAGGCAGGGGGCGCGCCCAGGGGGGCAGGCACGCCCCCACCCTCGTGGACAGGTGGTGGGCCCCCTGGCCTTGATTCTTTCGCCAATATTTTTAATATTTTCCAAAAATAAGTTCCGTGGAGTTTCAGGTCATTCCGAGAACTTTTGTTTCTGCACATAAATAACACAATGGCAATTCTGCTGAAAACAGTGTCAGTCCGGGTTAGTTCCATTCAAATCATGCAAGTTAGAGTCCAAAACAAGGGCAAAAGTGTTCGGAAAAGTAGATAAGACGGAGACGCATCATTTAGCCATTACAATCTCGTGGTAGATCAACTCTTGTAACACTCATATTCATCAAGATCAATCAAGAAGGAAGTAGGGTATTAACTCCATAGAGGGCCCGGTCCTGGGTAAACATCGTGTCCCCCGTCTCGTGTTACCATCGATGCTAGACGCACAGTTCGGGACCCCCTACCCGAGATCCGCCGGTTTTGACACCGACATTGGTGCTTTCATTGAGAGTTCCACTGTGCCGTCGACGAAAGGTTTGATGGCCCCTTCGATCGTCTATAGTGACGATGTACATGGAGAAACTCTCCTCCCCGGATAGATTTTTGTGTTCGGCGGCTTCGTACTGCGGGCCAACTCCCTTGGCCATCTGGAGCAGGTCGATAGCTACGCCCGTGGCCATCAGGTCAGATTTGGAAGCTTGAACTACGTCGCGGATATCCATGGAGACTTCATCTTCAATTGATTTGAGACCATGCGATCGTTCCCAGCCGATGAACATGACTTAAATCTGTCATCAGATCACATCCAGGAGATGGTTCCTGCTGCTGCAACGGCCTTAGAATCAGAGCAGATCATGCCATCCAAAGCCATAGAGTCCGTGGCACTAGAGCCGCACACGGACTCAACACCCTGCAATATTTGCGTCAACGGAACTTCGGACTCGTCTCCGGCTATAAGTTCTGGACCGTGTATGCCTGCGGATACCGAGCTAGATCGGTTATCGATCTTCGAATTCGGTGCCGCAGACGTTTTTGAGTACTCACCTTTGGGCGATGTGCTGAACTCTTTAAAGAATCTGTCCTTGGAGAAGGACTCGCAGCCGAACTATGTTCGGTTCGAGTTAGAGGCTGATGATGTGAAATTTTGCTTCCCACCCGCCACCCACTTCATAGCTACCGTCCAGGACTTAACCAACGAGCTTGATTATGGCTCCGAAGACATTGACGGTATGGACGACGATGCCGACAAGGAGCAAGGCCAAGACCCACCATTCACTGGACGTTGGACTGCCACCTCTTCGTACGACGTGTACATGGTTGATATAGCTAAAGGATTTGGCGACGACAAAGAAGAGCCAGATGCGAATAAACCCTCTAAAACGCAGTCCAGGCGCCGGCGCCCTAAACGCCGCTCACGTCGATCAAAAGACGACAACATTGGCACCGGAGAAAATAGTACTCCGGGCGACGCCGAAAACAATGAAGACCCTGTTGGAGCTGCATCCGAACAGGAGGAACAAGACAACAGGCAAGATAACCACGATAAGCGTGCCATGCCCAATGACACGGATGATGATAGTTATCGTCCAGTCTCCGAGGATGATGAGAGCCTCGGCAATGAGGACTTCATCATGCCTGAGGCACCCCTCGAGCAGGAGCGCTTCAAGCGCCAGCTAATAGCCACTGCAAGAAGCCTGAAGAAGAAGCAGCAACAACTCCAAGATGATCAAGACCTGCTCATTGACAGGTGGAATGATGTCCTGGCAGCCTAAGAATACGGCCTCAAGCGCCCAACCAAGAGTTACCCAAGGCGCAGACTGCTACCTCAATTTGACAAGGAGGCACCAGATCCCCCGCGTAATGCGGAACGACCACCACGAGGTCGGGATAGAACGACAACTCAAGCCGAACAACAGGCCGCCCCACCGCCTCGTAAACACAGGGACATACCAGCTCGGGACCATACATACGACCTTCGGCAGGAATTGGACAGCAGAGCAGGACACACCAGATCGATCTACGGATCACGAGAACGCTTCCCTACTCGGGACGACGGCTACCTATTCGGACGTGACAAACCTAATCACACCAGGCCGATGACCGCAGACGGACTTCATCGGAAGTGCGCCGTGACGCGGCCCGATATAGAGGGCCGCACACCCTCTATGCTTCATAGATGAAGTACTAGATCATGAATTCCTCGAGGGGTTCAAACCCGTCAACATTGAATCATATGACGGAACAACCGATCCCGCAGTATGGATTGTGGACTTTATTCTCCACATCCACATGGCCCGTGGAGACGACCTCCACGCCATCAAATACCTCCCACTAAAGCTCAAATGGCCAGCTCGACACTGGCAAAATAGCCTGCATGAAAACTCCATCGGCAGCTGGGAGGACTTAGAAGAAGCCTTCCTTGACAACTTCCAAGGTACATATGTCCGGCCACCCGATGCCGATGACTTAAGCCGCATAGTTCAAAAACCTGGAGAATCAGCCAGAAAAATCTGGACTAGGTTCCTAACCAAAAAGAACCAAATCGTTGACTGTGCAGATGCCGAAGCCCTAGCGGCCTTTAAGCACAGCACCCGTGACGAATGGCTAGCACGCCACCTTGGCCAAAAAAAGCCGAAGTCCATGGAAGCCCTTACGGCACTCATGACCCGCTTTTGCGCGGGTGAGGACAGCTGGCTGGCTCGTAGTAAAAATACAGCCGGCGAGGTAGGCCCCACCAAGGCCAAGAACAGCACCGATGACACCACAGTTACCGCTGGATTCAGTGGCTCCAAGTCCGGCCAACGGAAGAAGCCCTACAGAAGAAACAATGAAGGACCTTCCAGCCTGGACCGCATACTCGACCGTCTGTGCCAGATACACGGCATCCTAGACAAACAAGCCAATCAAACCAACAGAGATTGTTGGTTTTTCAAACAGGTTGGCAAGTTAAATGCTGAAAACAAAGAAAAGGGATCACAAAGTGAGGACGAGGACGAGGAGCCCCGGTAGCCGAACACTGGGGGGCAGAAGAAATTTCCCCCTCAAGTCAAAACGGTGAACATGATATATGCTACACACATCCCAAAAAGGGAGCACAAGCGAGCACTTAGGGACGTCTACGCGGTAGAGCTAGTCGCCCCAAAATTCAATCAGTGGTCGTCGTTCCCGATCACCTTCGATCATCGAGATCACCCAACCAGTATCTGCTATGGTGGTTCAGCCGCACTAGTCCTTGACCCGATTATCGATGGGTTTCACCTAACACGAGTCCTGATGGACGGTGGTAGCAGCCTCAACCTGCTTTATCAGGACACAGTGCGGAAGATGGGCATTAACCCCTCACGAATCAAACCAACAAAGACTACCTTTAAAGGAGTCATACCAGGTGTAGAGGCCCGCTATATGGGCTCAATCACGCTGGAGGTGGTCTTCGGCTCTCCGGACAACTTCCAAAGCAAAGAGTTAATCTTCGACATCGTCCCCTTCCGCAACGGCTACCACGCACTGCTCGGACGAACCGCGTTTGCTAGATTCAACGCAGTGCCACACTATGCTTATCTCAAGCTCAAGATGCCCGGTCCACACGGTGTCATAACAGTCAATGGCAATACAGAACGCTCCCTCCAAACAGAGGAGCACACCACCGCCCTAGCAGCAGAGGTACAGAGCGGCCTTCTCAAGCAGCACCACAGTAAGGTTGCCGAGCCCCTGGACATCATTAAGAGGTTCCGGACTACACTGCAACAGGACAGCGCGGCTCGTCAAGAGCTCGATTAGCAATTTGGCCTCCGTCCCAGTCCTGCTGAAGTAGTGGCATTCATACCACGCGTACATAATTACGCACTCAAAATACCATGGGCATCGACAGTGGCACACGCTAGCCCGGGATCTACAGTTCGGCTAGACCAATCCCGGACACACATATAACTTTACTATTTCCTTTTTCCTTTTTTTCAGGATTCTCTTATGCGGGCCTCTTTTGACGGCCTGATTTATGATCGTGTCAAAGGACAAATACACCGGATCGACATGGAGCACAGGCGTACAGGGGCAGCCCTAGAGGCCAATCCAACGATTACTCTATCTGTTTTCAGGACCCACACGCAGCTCGCCTTTAGTTGTGGCATGTCAAATAGCCAGTTTCTTATGGCATTATTTTGTACCAATGCGCTCTGACGCATTAATCCAACTATAATGGAAACAGTTCATGACCCAAGTTCAAGGGCCCCAGATACCATCTCCGTTCTCCTTCTGTTTTCCTTTCAATTACTTATTTCCTAGCAACCGTACACTCTGGTACGTTTCATATTTGCCAGGGGCTCCTCATCGCCCCATAACACGGCAACAATGTCCGAACAGTCCTTAAAGATAAGTTCGGCACCCCGAATTTAGCATTATATGCATCGGCTCCGAATCATGTCTTTGGTCAATAGTTGGGTTGCCCGGCTCCTGTGCTTGCTACCCTACGTTCCGCTAAATTGGCTAGGGTAGTAAAGGGAGAACTACTGTGATTGTGCCCTGGCCTTGACCAGATGAGCACCTCAGTAGAGAAAGCCAAAAACTGACTGTCATGATGCGGTGTGAGCCGGTCAGCTGTTCGAGGATTACAAATCATTGGAGATTTTACCTGCATTATGCGAAAGATCGGCATTTCCCGATCAGATGCTGACAGCACTCTGGCTTGAACAAGGGGCTGCACCCATGCTTTATTATAAAACTCCTATGGCTAAGTGAGGGCGATTAAGCCGTATAGTCTAACTGCCTTGTTCGTTGCGCTAAACAACTCCTTCAAGGACCATATAATTGGATCAAGATTGTTTAGATTCCATCTCGAACACCTCCGTACTACCTACGTGAGGGCAGAAGCCGACGATTGGCCAACCCTCAGATTACATAAACATGGCCGCACAGGAGGAAACAGTTAAAGCATAAACAAAATTACATTACAAAACAGGTTTTGTTTTCATAATACAAGGCAAAGACAACACGAATGTTTTCATTCGAAAATAATGTCCTGCCCGCACTGTGCTGCGGCAAGTCGAGACCCTTCTATGACATCCGCGAAATATCACTTGGGTGTGCGGTGCTCCTTGCCCTCCGGCGGCCCTCTGGCCACTTCAATGGCGTTCATCTTCGCCCACCACATCTTGCAACGGGCTAAGGCCATGCGGGCACCTTCAACACAGGCCGAGCGCTTGACGACGTCCATCCGAGGACATGCATTCACCATCCGCCTCACGAATCCAAAGTAGCTACTAGGAATAGCTTCGGCTGGCCATAGCCGGATCATCAAATCCTTGATGGCTAGTTCGGTCACCCTATGCAGCTCCACCAGCTATTTCAGCTGATCAGTGAAGGACACGGGAGGCTCTGGCGCCGCATATTGCGACCAGAATAGCTTCTCCGTGGAACCCCCTCCTTCGGCTCGGTAGAACTCCACGGCGTCCGCTACACTGCGTGGTAAATCCACAAAAGCCCCTGGGGAACTCCGAACCTGGGTTAGTAAAAGGTATTGCTTCTCCGCATACTTGCTTTGCATCTTAAATGCCTTACCCGCCGTGATCTTCTTGGCCTCCTGGATCTCCTGGAGGGCGGCCTGGGCCTCATTCCGTGCGGTCTCCACGCTCTGACGAGCCTTGGCAATTTCGGTCCCTTGGACCGACGCATTATGCTCCAAGGTCTCGCATTTCTTAACCGCATTGATGGAGCTCCGGCTGGACTTCTTTGACCCGAGCCTTGAGCTTCTTACGGCCGGCTTGCTGCTGGACAGCCTTCTCCTCGGCCTCGCCCAGGGCCTTCCTCAGGGCCTTGACCTCGGTCGCGGCTCCTGCAAATATTACGACACTGCGGTCAATATACATCGCTTATTCTTTCCGAACACATAGCAAGTCGTTACTCACCTTCCTTCTCCTGAAGCCGAATTTTAACCCCGCCGAGCTCGTTCTCGGTCCGCTCCAGCCTCTGCTTCAGTTCAGAGACTTCGGCAGCATGCGAGGTTGCGGCCAACAGTGACGCCTGCTCATTGATGCATATTAAGTTAGTCTCCTATAACAAAGGATTGATCCTCTGTTCGGTTCTTCTCACCGAACACCAGACAGTGTCTCAGGGGCTACTGTCTACACATGATTTTTCTCTTTCTTACCTCGAAACCTGTCAACAGGTTGCTGCAGGCTTCATCCAGTCCACTCTTGGCGGACTGAACCTTCTCGATCACCGCACCCATAAGGACACGGTGCTCGTCCACGATGGAGTCGCCTCGTAGCGCCTCCATCAGGTTACCCGGCGCCCCTAGATGGACAGGGGCCACCGGTGGAAGCGGCGCCCCCCTCCTTCAAAGGGGGCTGCTCGCCCGACTCCGGAGCCATATGAGTCTCTGGAATCGTATTCGGCTCAGGGCCGAGCTGGATGCGGCCCTCTTCGCCAGTCTCCATGGGGATCGGCTCCTCCATGTGTCCAGCAGTGGAGGTCTCGCCTTGTGGCGCCTCCCGGACAGTGTCCTGGGCTCCTCCCCGGTTCAGAGCGGTCCTCCGGGACAACACTTCGGTGTCGTCCCTGGCCCCGAGGGAATAAGCAGGCGGTGGCGACATGCTCGCCATCTCCGACAGAGCCAACGAACCTACAGATGAGGATCGTTGGATGAGGTCGCGGGCTGGACTGCAACAGTACAATTAACTATGTCAAGATAATGAAGAAAAAGGGCCGGATGTGCGCATGAGCGAGCCATGTCACTTACGATGCAGACTGGGGCTTAGTGCGGGGGCGTCGTTTCGGACTGCTATCAACGTCCCACACGGTGTTGACCGCTGGGATGCCCTTCCTCTTCTTGGGCGTTTCTGCCTCTAGATGCGAGGAAGCTGCCCTCTTCTTCTTTCCCCCCTCAGGGGGAGGGTTCTCCTCCTCCTCCTCCTCCTCCTCGTCTTCCTCTTCATTGTCCTCGGGGACATAGGAATGGGCCTCGTCGTCTTCGGACGTCACGTCTGAATTGCCCTTGCGACGGGGGCCAATTTTGGCCCCTTTGGCTTTCTTCTTGGCCTTCTTCTCCGATGCCTTATATGGCGCCGACACCAGCATCTTCGCTAGATGCGGGATGACCGGTTCTTCAGGCAGCGGAGCCGGACACTGGATACGCTTCGCCCTCTCCATCCACTCCTGAAAAAGCAATAATGAAAGCTCAGGCATTATCCTCGAAACAATTAAGTTGGGGATACATAAAAAATGGCATACCTCGCTGGAGGGGTGTTTACAATAGTGCCCACGGTCTGAATCCGTGGCCGGCGGTTTCTCGTTGCCCTTAAAGAGCGACTTCGAGGCATCTTCGTGGGTGGTCTCGAAGAGCCTCACCAGGGTTTGATGATTCTTCGGATTAAAATCCCACAGAGGGCGACTTCTGCGCTGGCATGGGAGAATCCGGCGAACTAGCATCACCTGGATTACATCAACAAGCTTGACATCCTTGGCTATCATGCTCTAGACGCGTGTCTGCAACTCTATCAGCTCATCGGGCGAACACCAGTCCAGACTCTTCTCGACCCAGGAGGTGAGTCGCATGGGAGCACCGGGCCGAATTCGCAGCCTCGGCCCGGTAGTGCAGCGGGTTACGTGATGTAGAACCATTATCTCTGCCACTCCTTTACTGTCTCCACGAAAGTACCTTTCGGCCAGGAGACGTTGGGTGGCTTGCTCACCATGGCTCCTCCTCACTCCACGTGCTCGCCATCCACCACCTTCGGCTTCACGTTGAAGACTTTGAGCCACAGCCCGAAATGGGGTTGGATGCGGAGGAAGGTCTCACACACGACGATAAACGCCGAGATGTTGAGGAAGGAATTCGGGGACAGATCATGGAAATCTATCCTGTAATAATACATCAGCCCGCAGACGAAAGGGTGGAGCGGAAACCCTAGCCCGCGGAAGAAATGGGAGATGAACACTACCCTCTCGGTGGGCTTGGGCGTGGGGATGACCTGTCCCTTGGCCGGCAGACGGTGGGTGATCTCCTTCGCCAAATATCCGGCCACCTGAAGCTCAGTAATGTCCTCCTCCTTGACGGAGTATACCATCCACTTGCCCTGACCCCCGGATCCGGACATGGTTGCTTGAGTGGAAAGGAGATAAGAACTTGGGCGCTGGAGCTCGAGATTGGAAAGGCAAGGACAGAGAGAGGGTGTGAGAGAGGAAGACGGGATCCTTATCCCCTTATAGAGGCAGCGAATATTAAACACCTCCTCACTCACCTTAAGATTCGCCTATTCCCAAGGGCTGTATAAACGACGCAGTTGGGTTGACCATGACCGCATTGATAAGAATCCCGCGATAAGGGGACACGATCTCTGCTTTGACAAGACGTGCCAACGTCAACCACGTCTCGAGACGTGGGGCGTCAAACACAAAAACGGTTTGGAATTATGACCGGTCGAACGTACTGTCGTGCTACGAAAAGTTGTCAGTAAATGGAACTCGTGTAAAAATATATTCTCTCTGCGCTTGTGTACGGTGTGTGTAACAGGTCCAGATACTATCTTCGCATCCGAAGACTATCTTGGAGTTCGGAAAAAGGGGAACCCGTCTTGCAATGCCGAAGACAATTTGCGCACCGAACTCCTCGTCATTGAAGCCAGGTTCAGGGGCTACTGAGGGAGTTCTGGACTAAGGGGTCCTCGGGCGTACGGCCTGTTATCCATGGGCCGGACTGATGGGCTGTGAAGACATGAAGGCCGAAGACTATACCCGTGTACGGATTGGACTCTCCTTGGCGTGGAAGGCAAGCTTGGCGATCAACTATGAAGATTCCTTCTTGTGTAACCGACCCTATGTAACCCTAGATCCCTCCGGTGCCTATATAAACCAGGGGGCGTAGTCTGGATAGGCGACGTTCATTACCATAGTCATACAGGCTAGGCTTCTAGGGTTTAGCCATTACGATCTCGTGGTAGATCAACTCTTGTAACACTCATATTCATCAAGATCAATCAAGCAGGAAGTAGGGTATTACCTCCATAGAGAGGGCCCGAACCAGGGTAAACATCGCGTCCCCCGTCTCCTCTTACCATCGATCCTAGACGCACAGTTCAGGACCCCCTACCCAAGATCCGCCGGTTTTGACACCGACAGGAGGGGCGAGGCAACACACGGCGTGGCTACGTGTCCGTGCGCCGGCGACGTGCATGCACGGCCAAGGGTCACAGGGAGCGGCGGGTAGGCGACGAGGGGGACGCGGACGAGTGCTAGGGGGTCACGAAGACGAGGGACGCTCACGGACAAGGGGTAGAAGGGGACAAGAGCGAGGAAGCTGACGAGCTCACGGACAGGGACTGTGCGGCAACGACAACGGCTCAACGAGGAAGCAAACTAAGGGGGAACAAGCTCCAGGCGCACGGCGACGATGAGGCTAAGCTGTGTGACATGATTGGACAAACCAGAACCGGCCGGAGCAAAGGTGCCGACGAGAACAGTGGCTAGACCACCGATTTGGCCTGCATAGCCCCGTGGTCACCATCGACATCGCGCGCTCTAGTCGTCTACTTGGTGCCAAACCATGTCAATAGTGGAGTCCTTCCAAGGCTCATTAAGAAAGAGGTGATGGCACGGGCAAAAGTGTAGGGAGTAGAGGGACACGAGCTCGACAAGTTTGCTGTTGCAAACTTGGCCATATTATAGAGACTAGACCAGAGAGGTTAAGTGGCAAACTTGATGTCTAGGAGGTTTATGGTAGCAAGGACTACGGCCCTGGAAAGTTGGAAGGGATTTTGGCAAGTATTTAACATAGCTGCAGTGCAACTGTCAAATATCGCCCAGAAACCAAATGAGGAAGAAACACTCACTAGGAGTGTTGGATTGGGCTAAAACTTGGCAAGGCCCCATGATTTGGTCATGTTTGGATTCTGCAAAAAGATCATACCAAATGGAGTTGCCAAATCGGTACTTGTTTCACAAGCATCACATCTAAGCAGAAACTTTGGAAAAATCCAGGAAAATATTAGCTACATGAAATGAGCCAAAATTTGTGGGAGATAGGCTATATGGATAGGAGAAGGCTTGGAAATATTTTCAGCCATAATGGAGCAAGATAAAATATACTTGCTTCACAAACTGAAAATTTGGACAGAAAACAAGAATTGCTCCTGTGCTCACATAGTTCAATGAAATGAACTGAATTTAGGTGGAGGCTAGTGATTTGAGATACTTGAGAAGATGGAAAAGTTTCATCCCATTTGGAAACTCTATGAAGGTACTTCCTTTACAAGCATGCCATCTGGTCAGAAACTTTGAAAAATTGCACAGGGAGCTAGGATGAATGGATTGAGCTCATCTTTGGTATCCATGGGTGATTTATCAAGGTTAATCACCCTGCCAATTTGCAGCTCAATTGGAATTAGGAGTAAAGCACTTCCTTTGCAAAACTTTCAGAGAGGGCAGAAACTTGCATTGGATCATGTGCTCAAATTATGATTTTTGGAGCATGGTTTGGATGGAAATGGTGGATATATTGCAAGTGCAAGCTCCACAAATTATTTGGGAATTTTCCTTGCTATAAAAATAGTAGCTCCTTTGGAAAATGGCAGAAATGCAATATTGGCTCAAAATAGGAAAAGACAATTTTCCTTATTTAATTATGGCCAATATATTCGCCAGAGCTTGGATTAGGCATAAATATCAACTCCACCAATTCATATGAATTTAGAAGATGGCTAGCTATGCCTTTGAATTTTATTCCTCAGAAAGGCAGGAAAAAGGAATAAATCATAATTCAAAAATATTGCATAAGACTTAGCAATATTCTTGCATATCCAAGGATTTGAAGGATAGGAGGGTCTCCGAGAACAGGTGGGATGATCAACAGATCAAGGAAAATGATGGCTTCTTTGTAATCACAAAGGCCACATTAAAATTCCAAAAATTGGAATTAGGGTTTGAGAGGATTTGAGATGATGCAAAAGGGGTCTTGCCCACTGACAAAGACATGAGCAAGGTTTTGAAAGGTTGGAAATGACAAGAATTCTCAGAGTCATCCAACAAACTAAGGAGAAAGAATTTTGAAAATGAGTGCCAGGAAGGAATAATAGCTCAAAAAATGATAACCCAATTTTGGGGCTGTTACAAACCTTCCCCCCTTAAAAAGAATCTTGTCCTCGAGATTCCTAGGGTTATAGCACAATTGCAAAAATAACTACTCCGGGGAAAACCTCGGGGTAAATTGTGAACCCTTCGGTCGGATTCGAACGAGTTGGGGGCACCGATAATTGGTACACCCCGAGAGATATGGGCATACGCGGTTAAATCCACGGCTAGGGGCACTCGAGATTAGACTCTCAAAATTTTTGCTAGATGCACCCCAGTGAACAGTGGATTCACCTGCTGACACGTGGGTCCAGGGCCCACTGGCAGCCTCCTTCTTCTACCTCCGGCTAACTGCTTCTTCTGTGCTGCAGTTTCACATGCGGCTTGGTGCAGCGCGCATCTAGCTCCTAGGGCGATGAAGACCCTAGTGGTATGACGCCCGGATAATCAAGCTACAGTAACCTCTGCTAATGATGCCACGTCACCTCGATTACTATTGCTAATCTCACGTTAGTTCGAAATCGATTCAAATCCAAAATCAAAATCAAGCAAACAATAAAGCTTTTCAAATATTAAAACTAAAATGTTCGAAGTAACCCAAATAATGCGTAGGTAATTATGGCGAAGAAACCACACTTTTATATAATGGTTTAATACTCTAAAGTGACTTAAACAGTAACAAAAACAATTAAGTAAATACCTTTTTCAATTAATAAAACTCTAAACTAATTTTTTTCGGGGTAAAACTTTTATGACAGTGGGTGGTTCTGAAACATTATTTTAGGTGTTGTTATCATATTTTACTAAACTAAAATTAGTGTGTATCTAAAACAAAACAGCAAATAAAAATAAGAAAAGAGAAAGACAAAACAAAACAAAAATAGAAAGAAAAGGACACCTACGCGGCCCATCTGGCCCACCCCCGGCTGGATAAACCCACCCGCAGCCTAACCCTAACCCCCAGCGCACCAACTCCCCCCAACTTACTCCCCCCCCCCCCCCGATCTGGACCGAGATCGGGGGCACGGACTTGACCTGACACCGTCGCCGTCGCCCGGAGCCACGTCGCCGACCAGCACCCCTTGTCGGACCGCTTCGACTACCTCTTCCTCCTCAACGAATCACCCGAGCAGGAACGCCTCTGCATCGTCCCCTATGTCGTCTTCCTCAACCCACGGCCATCGCACGCCATCGCTGATTTCGCCGCCGCCGAGCCTCCCCCGAGCCCGCTTTGCACCTCTACAGGCTCAACGTGAGCCCTCGCTTCCTCCCCTCTCTCTCTCTCTCTCTCGACGCCCGCTACCCTTAGGACCTCGCGGTCGTGCAAATGGACGCCGGAGGCGTCGATCCGAAGCATCACCGCCACGCGCTGTCGCCACCGACGCGCTCCCGCACGGGCACGTTCGCCCACGCCTGCTACTACCTAGGGTCGCGCCCGGCTCGATCCCTCGACCTAGCGCGTGCGGCGCCTCGTCTGCCAGCGCCAGCTCCCAACTGCGCTGCGCCCGTCCGCCATAGCCCGCCTCCAGCCGCACTCCCACGACCACCTCTGCCCGCTCTGCGCCACCGCGACCACCCTGCGCTTCGCGCCGTGGCGTCGCCCCAGCAGCGTCGTTCGGCCCGCGCCCACAGATTCTCAGAGCCCGTGGCCGACCTCGCCCGCCCCTCCCTTGCCTTGCACACCCCTAGCATCGCAGTCCGGCCGATCCGCTCGGCGCCCATGGCTCTTGTCCCTTCCACCCCGTCGTCCTGTTCTGGCCGGCGCTCGTGTGGCCCCTGGCCACCGGCGCCCGCGCCCAGCTCTCCCGCACCGCCTGGGCGGGCTACACCCGCACCCCAGGGCCTTGCCCCATTTCGCCAGCGCCCGCTACCCGCTAACCCTGCCCGGTAGGCTCGTGTGTCTATGACACGTAGGGCCCGCCTTAAAAAAAAGAAGAATTATAAAAAAATTGAAAACAAAAATAATAATTAACATATTAATTAATTAATTAATTAACCCTGATTAATTAACCTAATTAGTTAATTAACACACTAATATGTCACTGACTAATGGGGCCCATACTTAACTAATCCTAATTAGTTTAAAACAAAGCCTATTTCACCTGTCTTAATGACAGGTGTGTCCCACTGGACCCACATGCCAAGTTTGACTCTGGTCAGCTAGGTTTGAGCTTCCTACGTCATGGTGATGTCATGCTGACATCACCTTTCACTGTCCTGGATAATGTTCGATTTAAATAATTATATAAATTTCAAAAATGCCTAAAACTTTGATAAATCATAGAAAGTAAACCGTAGCTCGGATGAAAATACTTTGTACATGAAAGTTGCTCAGAACGACGAGACGAATCCGGATACACAGCCCATTCATCCGCCACACCTCCCTAGCATAGCAAACTCACAACTGCCCCCCTCCGGTTCATCTGTCCGAAAACGCGAAACACCGGGAATACTTTCCCGGATGTTTCCCCCTTCGCCGGTATCACCTTCCACCGCGTTAGGGCACACCTAATACCGCTCATTGTCATGTCATGCATGGTCATGCTTATGTTTGAATTATATTTATTGTTTCTTCCCCCTCTTCTCTCTGGTAGACTACGAGACCGGCCGGCATTGCTACCCAAGACGACTACGGTGTTGACGACCCCTCCTCGGCTGAGCTTCCAGGCAAGCCCCCCCCCTTGATCACCAGATATCGCCTATTCTTCTCTATACTGCTTGCATTAGAGTAGGGTAGCATGTTATTGCTTTCAGTTTATCCTATCCTGATGCATAGCCTGTCCTTGCTACTACTGTTGTTACCTTTACCTGCAATCCTACATGCTTAGTATAGGATGCTAGTATTCCATCAGTGGCCCTACACTCTTGTCCATCTGCCATGCTATACTACTGGGCCGTGATCACGTCGGGAGGTGATCACGGGCATATACTATATACCTTATACTATTACATTACTTATGATATTGTTCGGAGATGGGGGCTGAAGGGGCTGGTAGCTCCATCCCAGTAGAGGTGGGCCTGGGTTCCCGACGGCCCCCGACTGTTACTTTGTGGCGGAGCGACAGGGCAGGTTGAGACCACCTAGGAGAGAGGTGGGCCTGGCCCTGGTCGACGTTCATGGTTATTTCCAAATAACACGCTTAACGAGTTCTTGGTATTTGATTTGAGTCTGGCCACTGGCCTATACGCACTAACCAACTACGTGGGAACAATTATGGGCACTCGGCGTCATGGTATCAGCCGAAGCCTTCATGACGTCAGCGACTGAGCGGTGCGTGATGGATTGGACTGGAACGCCTGCTAGGCTAGGTCTTCTTCGAGCCGCGTTCGCAACATGCAGGTGTGCAAAGGGCGATGGGCCCAGACCCCTGCGCCATAGGATTTAGAGCGGCGTGCTGACCTCTATGTTGTGCCTAGGTGGGGCTGCGACGTGTTGATCATCCGAGGCCGGGCATGACCCAGGAAAGTGTGTCCGGCCAAATGGGATCGAGCGTGTTGGGTTATGTGGTGCACCCTTGCAGGGAAGTTTATCTATTCGAATAGTCGTGATCTTGATAACAAGACGACTTGGAGTTGTACCTTGACCTTATGACAACTAGAATCGGATACTTAATCAAACACACCCTTCCAAATGCGGATATAACCCGGTGATCGCTCTCTCAACAGGCTGACGAGGAGGATCGCCGGGTAGGTTTATGCTATGCGATGCTACTTGGTGAACTTACCATCTACTCTCTTCTACATGCTTTGCCAAGATGGAGGTGGCACAGCGTAGTCTTCGGTGACTAGCTATCCCCCTCTTATTCTGGCATTCTGTAGTTCAGTCCACCGATATGGCCCTTTACACATATACCCATGCATATGTAGTGTAGCTCTTTGCTTGCGAGTACTTTGGATGAGTACTCATGACTGCTTTTCTCCCTCTTTTCCCCCTTTCCATTCTACCTGGTTGTCGGAACCAAATGCTGGAGCCCAGGAGCTTGACGTCACCGTCGACGACTACTACTACTACACCGAGTGTGCCTACTACTGCGTGCAGTCCGCCAACGACAACCAGGAGTAGTTTAGGAGGATCACAGGCAGGAGGCCTACGCCTCTTTCGATCTGTATCCCAGTTTGTGCTAGCCTTCTTAAGGCAAACTTGTTTAACTTATGTCTGTATGTAGATATTGTTGCTTCCGCTGACTTGTCTATGTTCGAGCACTTGTATTCGAGCCCTCGAGGCCCCTGGCTTGTATTATGATGCTTGTATGACTTATTTTATTTTTAGAGTTGTGTTGTGATATCTTCCCATGAGTCCCTGATCTTGATCGTACACGTTTGCGTGTATGATTAGTGTACGATTGAATCGGGGGCATCACAGTGCCGTAGTGCGCAGCGTGCACTGCGCCGGTGCAGCGAGCACTCATTTTGTGGGCCAGCACCTTGTCGGCACTATTCGTGGATTCGCCTTCTGGACGCCGGTGTTCGAGCGATGAACGGTTCTCCTAGACCTCGCTTACCATACACCGGGGTTGGGCTATAAAAGACGGCAGCGCGGCTCTCCTCCAACGCACAAACAAAATGCCGCTCTACTACCTCTTCAGTTTTGGCGAGATCGAGCCGAGCTCCTCCGGCGAGGATGTGTTCTTGGTGGCGCTATGCTTGTTCCTCGCGGCGCTAGTGGGTACGCTAATCGGCTCATCGATCCTCCTGCTGATTCTCATCAGGAATGATCGGGCTCGGGACCACGCGCGGCTAGGTGCGGTGGCTCGTGATGCGGGAGAAGATGGTGCACTGTGTGGTCCTCTGCCATGCTTGATCCTCTGTCGCTTTGCGCCGGCGGAGTAATCGCGTGCTGCGGTGGAGTGGTGGTGGCGACTTGACTGCGCCACGCAAGGCAGAGGCGAGGGTGGTGGCGGGGTCCAGATGCAGGTGAGGTGGCTGCGCCAGCTCAGGAGTCAGACTAGGGCACAGGAAAAATTTCGCGGATAGCTCCACGATATGTAGGTGTAGAGGTAGAATCGGAGTTGAAATTTGTATCGGGGTAGATGTACTGGATTGAGTGAAATAAAATTGGCAGTGTTCCTCCGGAAATGAAATCGGGAAAAAGAATTAGAGACACGGAATTGCCAGATGGAAATGCCTCGGCGAGGCTCTGGATTGAAAATCCGGCACACGGGGTGTGCAAAGATAGAGAGGGATATGTGACTTTGCATTCCCCCGAGTATTGCCCAAATGTACTCATGGGTGAACCGGGTCAGTATGCAGTACAAACAAACTAACAAATAGACCGATGCAACAAACATGCAATGCAAAACATAGCAGACAAATCATTCTAAGGTGTTTTAATGCGAGTGGGTATATGTAATCCTGGCATACATATACCTACACCAGCGCGCATTTTATTAAAGACTCGGGACGAGCCAAGGTTGTTTTTAGTGTATGTGTTGTACTGATTAAAATCTTGTTAGCAACACATTGCCAACCCTGTCAAACATTTCTGCTTGATAAAGAGACAAACAAAACAAACACAAAAACGAAAGCAAGCAAGCATACATAGAATACGGGGTACAACAGTACAAACACACAACAAGCACGAACGTGCTACGCGCTAAACGAAACTACTCACTCCAGGATACATGGTTCTATCCTCATATCGGGGATGAACCGACAGACCGACCTACTCGCCGAAATAACTGATTGTGCGACTGAGGTCAAGCTGAGGGTTGTCCTTGCTGGGGCTCTCCGGGAGGACGAAGACTGAGCCAATATCCATCTTCTTCGTCTGACACTACTATGGGTTGGGGTTTGACTACTGGAGGTGTGGCTGAAATCGATCCAAGCAAATGTTGTTGGTGGATCCGTAAAAGAGCCTTGTCGAGGGTGATGATGTTTGGTCTGGGCCACAACACAGGCTGAGAGGGTAGCACTGGTTCGATGGCATGGAATGAATGACTTGGGATGCGAATTTACGAGCCTCACGATAAGCTTCCTTGACAACTCGTACCGCATCGTTGTCCAGGGTTCTAAATTCGGCAAGCATCTTAGAAATCATCATCCCCTGGGCAGTGATATATTGCACCAGGCGAGCGATTGCGGGGTCATCTCCTTGGATAGTGGGAGAAGGCTGAATTCCTGCTTTGGCCACAATGCGGAAAAAGCAGAACTCCCGCCTCGTTGCCACATGCGGGAACTTGGTTCGGAGGTGTAGGATGGCCTCCACAGAAGCAGTCTTAATGGCTAAATCAGTGGTAGGCATGGCTCTACCCTGAAAAACAAACCGCTGGCCATGTACTGCGGGACCTAGGCTAATGTGCACTCTTGCATCAAAGTGATGAAGGTGAGGGACATGTGCCGATTGGAACACCAGGTAATCGGGGCTAGCCTTACAGCCAAAGGCTTTGGTGAGCATCTCGGTAAGAAGGGGTGGAAAGCCAGGGTGGTTGACGGCAAAGGTGTGGGTGTAAAACTTGGGAGCTTTGAAGGTGCTAGCCATGGCTGGAGTGTTGCTAGCTAGGCTTCTTTGCAAGGACATGGTTGACTGAGGAGTGAGCGATACGGCTAGCAGAAGGGGCTTTTATAGGCAGCTATGCGGGACATGCCCGCATGGTGTGACCCCTTTCCCTTAATGGTGAAGGGCAAGTGGTGCGGCCGACCAGAAAGGATAGGGTTGATATTCGTTCCACGGATAACTAGGCGGGGACAACAGGGTGAGGACGTGTTGGTCCAGACCGCGCCACCTGTTGATTAACAGTGGCCATGCCGCATGCCAGGGATGGGTCAAATCCCTTAGGGTCATTACGGGTTGAGGATAGCGGTGACCTAATGCTAAGATAACCTAGGCCAGCCTGGCTGCTCTGATACCATCTCATGTGGCACCCCGATCCGCATGGAGCAGGGGGCCTTCGCACGTCACCCCAGGATAACACCTGACGCACGACAGGTCCATGATACAACATTCCAGGTATAATAATATTCATCAAATACATGTGTATATGATTACATCATTGAAATACAATTATCTGGCATAGCCCTAAGGCTATTTGAATGGCAGCGGAAGTCTTGGTTTGGCAGCGTCTCATCTAGGCTGGGCTCCACAACTTAAAGGACTGGCAAGATTACGGCCTAGCATGACGAAACAAGTGAACAATTCAGGCACGACCTACAAAACTGGCATGACACGCCAGGTCAGTACATTGAATGTACTTGCAAGACAACCAAATACATAGCATCCAAACAAACAGATGACAAAGCAAGAACCAAGCATATGCAATCAGTCTACTTCAACACAACTTCTAAGCATGGCATGATATTAACTAGAACCATAAATCAAACTAAGCATGAACAACATCATAGCACCTACTAGCATGGCATATCAAACTTACTTCTAGCAAAGCAACAGCAAAGCATATCATATCAAACATGGCATGGCATCATGAAACTATGCTTAAAATAAACCTCCCGTGAAGACATGATGTATTAACCTTATGCAACAATCACTTACTCTGCCACGGCTCCTCGGAGCACACGCATGACTTACCAAGACCTCGTCTCGGTGTCATATCAACACATCATCGTGACTTCTCATGATTTTCCCGTAGTCCAAGTCATCACATGATTTATCACATTTTAATTATCACACAAGTTATTAGCAGATTTATCCTCCATTTCGACCGAGACCTGATAGTGTGACCTACTACGAACTTGTGCCCATGACCGAGGACGCGACTATCGATAGATTAAACATACACTCTGCAAAGGTAGCGCACTTTACCCACACCACGGAACCCTGGCCTTGCACTCCCATAGTGAGGACCACGGTGTTCTGACAAAACCGAGCTACTGCCATGACACTCTTCCGGCCACTCCGACCAACACCCCCTTGGGGTTCAGTCCTGGGTGGCCCCGTGTCTACCAAAGACACCAACGGCCATCGTCATGGAAAAACGGTCCCAAACGGGGAAAAGGTACCATAAAAACAAAAAACGAGCACACAAGGTTATGTCCGCCTACCTGATCAGGGTAGCGCATGCCCATAACCTTCCCTCGCGGGAGGCACCGGCGAGAGGCATGACAATAGACCCAGCTAGGACCTCCCCATAGGGTAAATGTGGTTGCACTGGAGAAAGTTTGAGTTGTGTGGCACTGTGATATCCCAGTGATGACGGAGGAGGTTTGTAATTAAGTCATATTATTAACTTCTCCATCATCAATCATCATGCGAGCATTATTAACATGAATGCAACAACTGACATGCAACATACCGATGTAGTAACAAAACATCAAGCATTTCAAAAGAACAATGATAGCATGCGAAACATGGCAATACCAAGTACTAGCAAACTTATCAGTGCAACAGATTATCATAACATCGGCACTACTAACATGAAACTAAACTAGACCGAGGCATGATATTATTAGTAACAACATCAAACTAGCATGGAAACATTTTTTCTGTCATACTTATGACAATTCTATGATGATAATTGTGAATAAACACAGTATCATCATAGATGTGGTGGGGTCCTACTTCTATGACAAAAAATCATGACAGAAAATGGGCTTTTAAGTCACAGGCGGGCGAGAGGCGCTTGCATGACATTATTTCGCCGTCCATGACGGAAAAAACCGTGGTAGAAGCAAGGGCGAGGAAAATATCGTGGTGTTCCCAATTAGGGTGGGTGGTGGGGCCGAGCGATGCGCGTTTCTCGTACACGCAGCCGCGTGGAGTGCGGCGTTGGGCTCTAATCGAACGACCGATTGCGCAGGCTACGCGTTCATCGAACCCGAGCGAGCGATCGATGGCTGTTAACTGAACCCGATCGAGCGATTCCTTCGCTACTGGTGCTAACTGAAGCCGATCAATGCTGCCTTTGGATGAATAGTGAGCGTTGCTGGGGGGGGGGGTTTGGATGAACAGTTCCCGGTGGGGGTGGATGAACAGGACCCCGTGGCATTGCCTCTGGATGAACAGTGAGCGTTGCTGGGGGGTTTGGATGAACAGTTCCCGGTGGGGGTGGATGAACAGGACCCCGGTCGTTCGAGCCGGTTGGGGATGGATGAACAGGACCCCGTGGAGGGCAGGATGAACAGGACCACCCGTGGAGGCGGGATGAGCGATAGTAGGCGGTGGAGGGCTGGATGAGCGGTAGCCCGTGGAGGGGTGGTTGAACAGAGACCTTAGAGAGGGTTGGTTGAGCGATGGCGGTGGAGTAGTGCGGTGGAGGCTGGATGAACAGGAGCCCGTGGATGAGCGATCGCGGTGGAGGCTGGAGGAGGTCGATCTTTGGATGAACAGAGCCCGTGGAGGCTGGAGGGGTCGACGGTGGAGATGAAACGATATCACGTGGAGTCCTGCTTTATGCACGCCACACCCCTCCCGATGAACAGGACCCCCATTTCGACCGTAGCGCTCCAACACAAGTCTGTTTCCTCCGTTTTGCGGTACACCACACCCCTCCCGATCAACAGGACCCCCATTTCAACAATAGCAGGTCCGTTTCCTCCGTTTTGCGGTACGCCAGACCCCTCCTGATGAACAGGATCCCGTTTCGAACATGGCCGGTCGAACACAAGGCCATTTCCTCCGTTCTGCTGTACGCCAGGCCTCGTTTCCATTGGCTGTTCCGTCCAAGCCCTCCCGATGAACACGACGACGCATTCCGTTCCGACCCAGCCGGTTGGCTCCCCATGAACACGACGACGACGCTGTTTCTCCGTTCCGACCCAGCCATGTACATGAGCCCTGGCCATACGTATGCGCGAGTAGGCGTTCGAGACCCTGCCCGTATGTACGTACGTGGCCGTATTTTCTTTCTTGCACACTGGCTGCTGTACTTACGTGTACATGCTACGTGTGCGCCTCTACATCGACCAGTATGTACGTACACATTCGCGACCAGAATGAGAACGCTACGTACGCTTCGACCAGGTGTGTCCCGACTTTCAGGCACTTCCTTGCATGCGAAGATGTAGCTGGTGGGTCCCAACAGTCAGAGGGGCGAATCGTTTTTTTTTTGCCCGGACGCACTTCCTTGCATGCGAAGATGTAGCTGGTGGGTCCCAGCAGTCAGGGGAAATGTTTTTTCGTGAAATACGGTGGCCCGTCCGGTGGGTCCCTGCTGTCAGGTGGAGGAATAATTATTTTGCACGTCATAAGGAGGCACTTTCTTGCTGCGGTCGTGGACCCAGCTGTCAGCCTCTCCACGTACAGTCCACATCCGATGGAAGCCGTTCCTTGACCACATTGACCACGCTGCACCGAGAGCACCAGGACGGTGGACGACGGCTAAGCCTAGGAAGGGGACGACGCGGAGCCGGGGAAGACGCGGCAGTGGAAGCCCGCGCGGAGAGGAGTACGAGGGTTCACTGGTTCGGCTGCGGTGTGAGGCTGCCATCGCTGCAGGGCCTGGCCAGCGGTGGGAATAGTAGGGGGTAGTGAGGCCTCCGCGGAAGCACAGCCGGCCACGGGAGGCAGGAGCACGCGGCACGACCGGCGCTGCTTTGGGCGGCTGGAGCAAGAAGACCAGAGGTTGAAGAAGCACTAAGGCCCTTGGATGGACATCGTACGGTCACTGGAGCTAGAATCGTTCATATTGACTAAGTTGACAAAGCCCTCCATCCCCATCAACTTAGTAGGCCCATAAGTCAACCTCCCACTATCGTGGGTCCCAGCTGGCAGGGGGTATTCATTTTTTTGTGCGCAATAAGGAGGCACTTCCTTGCATGCGAAGATATAATTGGTGGGTCCGACCTGTCAGCGGAGGGAACGTTTTCGTGAAATCTGAGGCCCTTCCGGTGGGTCCCAGATGTCAGGTGGAGGAATCATTATTTTGCACGTAATAAGGAGGCATTTCCTTGTGTGCGGCCGTGGACCCAGCTGTCAGCCTCTCCACGTACAGTCCACTTCCGATGGATGTCGTTCGTTGACCATGTTGACCACGCCGCGCCGAGAGCACCAAGGCGGTGGATGGAGCGAGGCCTGCGAAGGGAACAACACGGAGCCAGGGAAGACACGGCAGTGGCTGCCCACGCGGTGGCGAGTATGAGGGTTGACTGGTTCAACTGCCGTCACCGGAAAATAACAGGAGGTGTGGGTGAGTAGAGGGATAGACAGGCCAGGGATGCGAGTATATGATGGGGCCGTGAGGCCTGCTTAAGACACAGCCAGCCACGGGAGGCGGGAGTAGGCGGTTCCAACGGCGCTGGTTTGGGCGGCTGGGGCAGGAAGATCAGAGACTGAAGAAGCACGATTGTCGTTAAATTGACATCTAACGGTCGTATTTGGTAGAGTCGATTGTTGACTAAGTTTCTTTTTTGATAAACCTTGTGTACGCATGAACTTAGTAGGCCCACAAGCCAGCCTCTAAATCTGTGGCAGACAACATAGAGCTCATTTGCTATTTTCTAATAATTTGCAGCCCATTTGCTACTTCTTAAGTAATTTATTATAGCCCATTTTCTGCCCAGGACCACGGTCAAAAAGTTCAACCTTATTTTGCATATTTCAGTGGAGTCTGAACTTTCGTAATCCCGAAATGATAACATTTTTTTAAGAACTTATTGATTTGCCAAAAAAATTTGTTTTATTTTTGTAAGCAAATAAGACGTGGGACAATTGAGTTGGTTTAAGGGGAAACCAGTGGTAAAAAATCAATATTTGGGAGGAAAACAACAACAAAAATAAGGATGTAAATATGAAAAGTGAATTTTATGTATTTTCAATATAATGATACGTGTATATGAACTAGTAAAACTATAGGTAGAGATTAGAAAACGGATGTAGGACATGCGTTTCAAGAGGAAAATAGAATTGGGTTGTGTGTTTGATTCAGTATAAAAAGTGCCTGCACATGTTGTAAGACAAAATATAACTAACGCTGGCGGGCCAGAGGCCAGTAGATACCTGCTGGATCTTTGTACCCCGTTGTCGTCATGGGCTGGGCCTATTAAAAACAAAACCAAGCCTGGGCAGTCTACAACCAGTTGAAACTTGCTCAACCTGAAAAAACAATATACGTGCTCAATAAACGAGAGAACTCTGCAAGTACAGACTGATAACTGGGATGCAGCATGGATATTGTTTTTTCATCGTGATAATAAGAGCATGCACTTGTTTCGAAAAATTTGGAGAACTGGGAATTCGAACGGCAGGTGCCTATGCTACCCATCAAATAGAAATCAGGTGCCTGAAAATTCATTTCGAAACAAATGATTCAGATTTATATCCACATCGACCCTCGGCATGATGGTTGGAAGCAAATGCCAAGTTCATACCAAAAGATCGTTAACAACAATACCAACTTGCGGACGACAAGGTAGTACAGGTACCAATACCAAACTAACTTATAATCTTTTTACTCCTGGCCCTAGTGTTCGTCTGGTAGAAAATCTTGTAGAGGACCAGCTCCCGCTCCTTCTCTTGCTCTAGGTCCCCGAGGTGGTACTGGTGCATCACCCAGTTGGTCCTTTGTTGGTCGAAGTTCTTGTTGGTGTGCAGCACCAGAACCTTTTTGATGCCCGTCTGCCGGCCTTTGACCATCACCGGCAAGGTATTGCCGGTGTTGTGCCACATCGCATGCATGCCGCACTCCGACTGTATCTTGTGACACGTCCATGTGCCCCTTTTGAATGCCCTGGAATTGTGTTGGAAGAAATGCTTGCTTAGGCCACTCAGTGTGATACCTGCAGTATTGTCGAATACAGGTTTTAGTGTATCTAGTTGGCATTTTCATAACATCTTTGGCATGTTGCAGTCACTTGTTTCACTTTTTATTAACTGTCAAATTGTAGTTGCTTCACCAGGTCTACGTCTAAAAAGAAAAATAGAGCTATAAACAAAGGAATATATTTGTGCAAGTAGATGGTCGATCGGTGTCTTACCTGGAAATTTCTCAGGATGGGTGTAGCATATGTCGTGCTCGCTGTCGATGGTTGGTATGAACAAATCGATGAGAGGGTGAGATCTCACGCTGTCAGCACTCACTTTGGTCTCAAGGTGCTCGATCAGCACCTGATCCGTGGGATCGAACTTGACGCCAACCGGCAGCACCGGCCAATCCTTCTTCGACTTGCATGGGTTAATTCCAGTTATATGGTACTCAATGTATGATCAATCGAGTGTTTTAAGTGAATGATGAAAGATATCGACAGATAAGTGGTACTCCAAATCTGAAGTCTAGAATACCCGAACACGCCGCCAGGATTCTTGTGTCACCTCACGCGCAGCGTGTTGTCACGTCAATTCAATGTGTGGACATGATGAATAATTTGACCGACGTATACTAGTACTGCTACTGTACTACTTACTAGTTGTATTTAGTGTCAGATTTTAACCATAGGTTTAACTAACAAGTACGCACTTGAAGCCTAAGTGGTATATATATATATATATATATATATATATATA
The DNA here is from genome assembly GCA_021605145.1 of Aegilops bicornis. Lineage (NCBI taxonomy): Eukaryota > Viridiplantae > Streptophyta > Magnoliopsida > Poales > Poaceae > Aegilops > Aegilops bicornis. The sequence goes on from CM038671.1 coordinate 128,700,776, forward strand.
TATATATATATATATACTGCACAACATCTCCGTCATCATTATCAGTACATCCTGCGCAGGTGAGTTAGGATGCACTTGATCCCAGAAAGGTATCTATCCTTCAAACCAGAGGAGTGCTTCAAACTAACAATAGTCCAACAAAAGAGGGTCGTGCTACAATGAGAATACATGGCTTAGTCTACATATCGATGCGAATCAAGTTGTGCATATTTGCTGTTGGCATGAACCACATCGCCGCATGTCGGGTTTGCAAAAGCCATCCATCGCATGGAAGCTTGATGCCTTTCACACACTGAAGATTATCTCGCAACAAGCTGTGTCGACAAATCTCTGGATATGGTGATTCATGAACCCCATGGTATGATGTGTAAACACAGTCCCCACTGGCGAATGGAAGTTGCATAGCACGGTAATCATCACCGGTAATATGATCGATGATTGGTTGGATGATCGGATAATTGAGCCCGAGGAACATGGAGTGGTTGCCGAGGCTGTAAACCCGCCTCCAGTTGAATAAGCCTGGCCCAAGCAGCCATAGCCATCAATGTCACGAACGCCCCAGGCATTGTACTGCATGTGGTTTGATGAAATGGTTTGGTCAATTTGGTACGTGCAAATGAGCATCAAATGACCACCGTCAGCTGAATGAGCAATAAACCACCACCCATGGGCTGGTATGATTCCAGGTCCTGGAATCATGAAGGCCAGGGCATTTGCGTCTGCTACAACAATTCAAATTGGAGAGCAAAAGGACAAAAATAAACAATCCTGTTCAGGGTATGTGTGGAATTAAGACTATTATAACAATGACACATATCATAGACAGAGAATTGCAATGTCGTGGTCATAATCATACCCCAAGTTAAAAAAAGTAAGCAATGGCTTTCACATTCTAGCAATATATCATGGTTCAAACATCATGTAACAATGAGAGGTAAACAGATATGACGGGGCCTACTCATATTCTACCATAGCACTTACTACAGTTATCATATCAACTCTAAGCAATAACATGCGTTGTTATAAAAATCCTGGAAATGAGAGTAACATATAGCGATCATGAGGTTATACTCATAATATCTATTCTAACAATCATTAGATACCAATTTTTCTCATATCAACTCTAACAATAACATGTGTGGTCATAAAAATCTAGGAAATGAGAGGAACATATAGCAATGATGTGGTTATAGACATACTATATATTCTAAATTTGTAACAATGAACAGGCAGTAATATTCTTAAGGTAAAGATGAGATGAGATAGAACAATTACATGATGATAGTTTCCACCAGTATAGGCAGCCAATCTGTGTGTCAACCGCATAAACGATGCCATCGTGCACTATACCATCAGACAGAAGTGTTGGGTGAAGAGGATCGATGATGAGCCATAACCATGTTTGGCGACCGGATTCCAGATAGACTAATCCCATGTTGAACACAGCAATGAGCTTGTAATCCATGTAGTCTTATGATGGTGTGGGCACTTCGCAGATTACAACCTTCAGCAAACAGAGGTCGAGCCAAAAGCTCGACACCTCTCGTGCGTAGTAGGCAGGAGTGTCCGGCGGGCCGTGAGGCTTGATGGCGGCGGTATCCAAAGATGGAAGGGTGATCTCTCGCTGGGTGTAGATATCCACGAGACACCACGGACTACCGGATTGGTGGATGAGGATGATCCAGTTGGCCTTCATGCCCGCCCAGTAGTGGCCACGCATGAAGAGAAGGTGGACAGGTAGTGGTAGCATGTCGAGGGGCACCAATGCAACCTCCGTAAGGTCGTCAAGTCGGTGTCTGGGCCACCTGCGAGGATCGGGCATTAGCAAGCAGGGTGTCTTGAAAAGAGCCGGCCGGTTGCAGATGAGTAGATGGTACAAAGACACCGAGCATGCGGCCAGATGGACGGTGCTGAGTAGGTCCATACGATTACAGATCAGCTCCAAGAGAACATTGGGGAGGGAATTCCAATCACGGCTCTGCGCGTCAGTCAGTTCTGCCATTGGGGTTTTCGGTGCCTGCGAGCCAGCGGGGAAGTGGATTTGAGCGGGCGAGCGAAGAAGCTTCTCCTCGTGTGGCCGAGCAGTGAGCGGGGGGATATGGTACGCGCAAGCTATCAATGAAGATAGCGCGGGCGGGCGAGCAGTGAGCGGGGCGAAATGGTGTGCGGCCCACGATGGGGAAGAGAGGAGGAGGAAGAAGAGAGGAGGAAGAAGAGTGGAAGACGGGGAAGAAAGTGCATTAAATCTCAATTCTACTACTACTACCAGGATATACCGTCCTTCAGAGTGTAAATAGTTACACAGATGACATGTGGGTCTACCACAAGAGGGTCCATATGTCAGTTAATGGAGGAAAGAAGCGTGCTCTACTGGCAAACATGATGGCAGTACTGGGTAAGGCTGATTTAGTAACACCAACACGCTGGTTCAGCTTATTAATTAAGTGTCCCATCTGCTACAGCGTGTATTGCCACTTCACTGTGAAGACTAGTTGCATAGTTTCCTCTGACCGAGATGGGGAATAATCGATCGCGAAGACTTCCTTTCTACATTATCCCTATGCCTCTACGCTCACTTCACTCATTTTGCTCCGTACGTAGTCACTTGTTGAAATCTCTAGAAAGACAAATACTCCGTATTTGGGAACAGAGGGAGGATTTTACTCCGTATTTGGGAACAGAGGGAGGATTTTACTCCATATTTGGGAACAGAGGGAGTATCACCATATGGAGGGAACAGAGGAAGCTTGAAATATGAACATGTCAATGGGAGGGAGTAAGCCCCATGCATGCATGCATGCAACATGCAACACTCACACGCATTACACATGGACGCACGCAACACTCACGCACCCATGCGGCACACAAAGACACGACGCAACACACACGCTCACGCTGAAGTGCTCAACCTACTCCCTACGTCCGTGAAAGACTGTACATTTAGAGATTTACACATTGACCAGGGCATAATTAACGCCGAAAAGTTATGTGTGCATGCGACCATTGAGAGAAGAAGATTAAATGAAGGTCGTTGCATGCTGTAATTAAGGATAGACATGTAGCTTATACCTAGAGCACAAGTTGGTGCATTAGTCAATCAATATCGATGCTAAATGCATTGGAAGTGTAGATGTACTACACTCTTTGTTTTTTAGCTGATTTCTTTGCTCTGCCAACAGACCGGTGGGACCCAGAAACCAGGTGACAATTTAACCAGTCAACAAAGTGCCACGTCGACTATGTGGCCGGTCAGTAGGGTGCAATACGGTGCTCTAGGATGAGCTAGTGATCGTATAATCACCGCAAAACTATATATAGTGACCGTAAAGAGCGTATTGTTACATACGTTGACCGCTAGTGTATTTTTCTTGTTTCAAATTAAGCGATATTAACCAGAAAGGATGCAGTATGGACTAGTACTAGTACTGCTTTGATGTGTCCCGTCAACTCGCCGAACGAGGAGAAGCTTGCTTACTGCGCCTCTCCCTCGCCCACGCGCGCGATGGTTCGCAGGACGAGGAGAGGGTTTTGACTACAGCGTGCCCTCTCCCTCTCCTTCTCCCTCGCCCTCGCCCTCGCCCTCGCGGTGGACGTGCAACGGTTCAATCGGTGTCAGATTGCCAGAAGCATAATGTTTACTGTAGTATCATCATTGTTGGACCTTCCGAAGAGGCGAAGAGCCAAGTGCAAGTTTCACACGAGTACGAACTGTTAAACCTCCCGAAGAGGCAAAGAGCCAAGCGCAAGGTTTTATAGGAGTTGTCGTCCTAGTAGGAGCGTACTACAACTAAAGCAAACGATGCTACTGTATATGAGGCCGCCACGTCATGTATATCCAAAGCTCTGCCACCTTTTTTTCTCAAAGAGCATGTTGGAGCCCGTGCAACAACCACACAAGTTGCACGTACACATAACACATTTACTAGCAATAAATTCTAAAGGACAAATGCCAGTATGCCACACAAGTTCATCTCCAATTCATGTGATAAATTTGTGCATGATTAGTCTACATATATATTCACAGCGCTATGATACGTCCCCAACGTATCTAAAATTTTTGATTGCTCCATGCTATATTATCTACTGTTTTGGACAATATTGGGCTTTATTATCCACTTTTATATTATTTTTGGGACTAACCTATTAACCAGAGGCCCAGCCCAGAATTGCTGTTTTTTTGCCTATTTCAGAGTTTCGAAGAAACGGAATATCAAACGGAGTCCAAACGGAATGAAACCTTCGGGAACGTGATTTTCTCACCGAACATGATCCAGGAGACTTGGACCCTACGTCAAGAAAGAAAAGAGGAAGGCACGAGGTAGGGGGGCGCCTCCCCAGCGCGCCTCCACCCTTGTGGGCCCCCTGTTGCTCCACCGACGTACTCCTTTCTCCTATATATACCTACGTATCCCCCAAACAATCAGATACGGAGCCAAAAACCTAATTCCACCGTCGCAACCTTCTGTACCCACGAGATCCCATCTTGGGGCCTGTTAGGAGCTCACGAGGGGGGCATCCACCACGGAGGGCTTCTACATCATCACCATAGCCCCTCCGATGAAGTGTGGGTAGTTTACTTCAGACCTTCGGGTCCATAGTTAGTAGCTAGATGGCTTCCTCTCTCTTTTTGGATCTCAATACAATGTTCGACCCCTCTCTTGTGGAGATCTATTCAATGTAATCTTCTTTTTGCGGTGTGTTTGTTGAGACCGATGAATTGTGGGTTTATGATCAAGATTATCTGTGAACAATATTTGAATCTTCTCTGAATTCTTTTATGTATGATTGGTTATCTGTGCAAGTCTCTTCGAATTATCAGTTTGGTTTGGCCTACTAGTTTGGTTTTTCTTGCTATGGGAGAAGTGCTTAGCTTTGGGTTCAATCTTGCGGTGTCCTTTCCCAAAGGATGAGGGGCAGCAAGGCACGTATTGTATTGTTGCCATCGAGGATAACAAGATGGGGTTTTTATCATATTGCATGAATTTATCCCTCTTCATCATGTCATCTTGCTTAAGGCGTTACTCTGTTTTCTTGAACTTAATACTCTAGAAGCATGATGGATCCCGGTCGATGAGTGGAGTAATAGTAGTAGATGCAGGCAGGAGTCGGTCTACTCGTCTCGGACGTGATGCCTATATACATGATCATACCTATATACTCTCATAACTATGCTCAATTCTGTCAATTGCTCAACCGTAATTCGTTCACCCATCGTAAAATACTTATGCTCATGAGCGAAGCCACTAGTGAAATCTATGGCCCCCAGTTCTAGCTTCATCATATTAATCTCCCAGCACTTTATTATTGCCTTTGCCTTTTACTTTGCTTTTATTTTACTTTGCATCTTTATCACAAAAATACAAAAAATATTATCTATCAGATCTCACTCTCGTAAGTGACCATGAAGGGATCGACAACCCCTTATCGCGTTGGTTGCGAGGAGTTATTTGTTTTGTGCAGGTACGAGGGACTCGCGCGTAGCCTCCTACTGGATTGATACCTTGGTTCTCATAAACTGAGGGAAATACTTACGCTACTTTGCTGCATCATCCTTTCCTCTTCAAGGAAATCCAACGCAGTGCTCAAGAGGTAGCATGAAGAATTTCTGGCGCCGTTGCCGGGGAGTCTACGCAGAAGTCAACATACCAAGTACCCATCACAATCCCTTATCTCCCGCATTACATTATTTGCCATTTGCCTCTCGTTTTCCTCTCCCCCACTTCACCCTTGCCGCTTTATTCGCCTCTCTTTTTCGTTCGCCTCTTTCTCGCTTGCTTTTTGTTTGCTCGTGTGTTGGATTGCTTGTTTGTCACGATGGCTCAAGATAATACCAAATTATGTGACTTTACCAATACCAACAATAATGATTTCCATAGCACTCTGATTGCTCCTCTTACCAATACTGAATCTTGTGAAATCAATGCTGCTTTGTTGAATCTTGTCATGAAAGATCAATTCGCCGGCCTTCCTAGTGAAGATGCCGCTACTCATCTAAATAGCTTTGTTGATTCGTGTGATATGCAAAAGAAGAAATATGTTGATAATGATATTGTTAAATTGAAGCTATTTCCTTTTTCGCTTAGAGATCGTGCTAAAGCTTGGTTTTCATCTTTGCCTAAAAATAGTATTGATTCTTGGAACAAGTGCAAAGATGCTTTTATGTCTAAGTATTTTCCTCCCGCTAAGATCATCTCTCTTAGAAACGATATTATGAATTTTAAGCAACTTGATCATGAACATGTTGCACAAGCTTGGGAGAGAATTAAATTAATGATACGTAATTGCCCTACTCATGGGTTGAACTTGTGGATGATTATACAAAAAACTTATGCCGGATTGAATTTTGCTTCTAGAAATCTTTTGGATTCGGCCGCGGGAGGCACTTTTATGGAAATCACTTTATGAGAAGCCAGTAAACTCCTAGATAATATTAAGGTTAATTATTCTCAATGGCACACCGAAAGATCTACTAATAAAAAAGTGCATGCGATAGAAGAAATCAATGTTTTGAGTGGAAAGATGGATGAACTTATGAAATTATTTGCTACTAAGAGTGTTTCTTCTGATCCTAATGATATGCCTTTGTCTACTTTGATTGAGAATAATAATGCATCTATGTATGTGAATTTTGTTGGTAGGAATAATTTTGGTAACAACACTTATAGAGGAAACTTTAATCCTAGGCCTTATCCTAGTAATTCCTCTAATAATTATAGAAAATCCTACAACAATTATTATGGAAATTTTAATAAGATGCCCTCTGAATTTGAGACTAGTGTTAAAGAGTTTATGAATTCTCAAAAGAATTTTAATGCTTTGCTTGTAGAGAAATTGCTTAAAGTTGATGAATTGGCTAGGAACTTTGATAGAATTTCTCTTGATTGTGATTCTTTAAAGCTTAGATCTATTCCTCCTAAGAATGATATCAATTAGTCTCTCAAAGCCATGAGAATTTCCATTGATGAGTGCAAAGAAAGAACCGCTAGGATGCATGCTACGAAAGATGCCTTTATTAAAGCGTGTTCTTCTAGTTCCTAATAAAGATGAAGATCTAAAAGTTATTGATGTGTCCCCAATTAAATATTTGTTTTGCAATATGAATCTTGACAATGATGGGACTTAATATGATCCACCTTTACCTAGAAGGCGTTCCAAGAATTCGGAGTTTTTAGATCTTGATGCTAAAATTGATAAAAGTGGGATTGAAGAAATCAATACCCTAGACTTTGCTAAACCCACTATTTTGGATTTCAAGGAATTTAATTATGAAAGTTGCTCTTTGATTGATTGTATTTCCTGGTTACAATCCGTGCTAAATTCTCCTCACGCTTATAGTCAAAATAAAGTGTTTACTAAACATATCGTTGATGCCTTGATGCAATCTTATGAAGAAAAGCTTGAGTTGGAAGTTTCTAACCCTAGAAAACTTTATGATGAGTGGGAACCAACTATTAAAATTAAGATTAAGGATCATGAATTCTATACTTTTATGTGATTTGGGTGCTAGTGTTTCCACTATTCCCAAAACTTTTGATACTAAGAAACTTTTGATGCTTGATGATTGTTTTGAGATATTGAGGTGATAATATCAAAGTCGTGCTAGTTGAGTAGTTGTGAATTTGAGAAATACTTGTGTTGAAGTTTGCAAGTCCCGCAGCATGCACGTATGGTAAACGTTATGTAACAAATTTGAAACACGAGGTGTTCTTTGATTGTCCTCCTTATGAGTGGCGGTCGGGGACGAGCGATGGTCTTTTCCTACCAATCTATCCCCCTAGGAGCATGCATGTAGTGCATTGGTTTTTGATGACTTATAGATTTTTGCAATAAGTATGTGAGTTCTTTATGACTAATGTTGAGTCCATGGATTATAAGCACTCTCACCCTTCCATCATTGCTAGCCTCTTCGGTACCGAGCATTGCCCTTTCTCACATTGAGAGTTGGTGCAAACTTCGCCGGTGCATCCAAACCCCGTGATATGATACGATCTTTTACACATAAACCTCCTTATATCTTCCTCAAAACAGCCACCATACCTACCTATTATGTCATTTCCATAGCCATTCCGATATATATTGCCATGCAACTTTCCACCATTCCGTTCATCATGACATACTCATCATTGTCATATTGCTTAGCATGATCATGTAGTTGACATAGTATTTGTGGCAAAGCCACCGTTCATTATTCCTTCATACATGTCACTCTTGGTTTATTGCATATCCCGGTACACCGCCGGAGGCATTAATATAGAGTCATACTTTGTTCTAAGTATTGAGTTTTAATCATTGAGTTGTAAATAAATAGAAGTGTGATGATCATCATTTTCTAGAGCATTGTCCCAAGTGAGGAATAAAAAAAGAGAGAAAGGCCATAAAAAAGGAGAAGGCCCAAAAAAAATGAGAGAAAAATAGAGAAGGGACAACGTTACTATCCTTTGCCACACTTGTGCTTCAAAGTAGCACCATAATCTTCATGATAGAGAGTCTCTCATTTTGTCACTTTCATATACTAGTGGGAATTTTTCATTATAGAACTTGGCTTGTATATTCCAACAATGGGATTTCTCAAGTGCCCTAGGTCTTCATGAGCAAGCAAGTTGGATGCACACCCACTTAGTTTCTTTTGTTGAGCTTTCATACATTTATAGCTCTAGTGCATCCGTTGCATGGCAATCCCTACTCCTTGCAGTAACATCAGTCGATGGGCATCTCCATAGCTCATTGATTAGCCTCGTTGATGTGAGACTTTCTCCTTTTTGTCTTCTCCACATAACCCCCATCATCATATTCTATTCTACCCATAGTGCTATGTCCATGGCTCGCTCTCATATATTGCGTGAAAGTTTATAGGTTTGAGATTAATAAAGTATGAAACAATTGCTTGGCTTGTCATCGGGATTGTGCATGATGAGAGCATTCTTGTGTGACGAAAATGGAGCATGACTAAACTATATGATTTTGTAGGGATGAACTTTCTTTGGCCATGTTATTTTGAGAAGACATAATTGCTTAGTTAGTATGCTTGAAGTATTATTATTTTTATGTCAATATGAACTTTTGTCTTGAATCTTTCGGATCTGAATATTCATACCACAATTAAGAAGAATTACATTGAAATTATGCCAAGTAGCACTCCGCATCAAAAATTCTGTTTTTATCATTTACCTACTCGAGGACGAGCAGGAATTAAGCTTGGGGATGCCTGATACGTCTCCAACGTATCTATAATTTTTTAGTGCTCCATGCTATATTATCTACTGTTTTGGAAAATATTGGGCTTTATTATCCACTTTTATATTATTTTTGGGACTAACCTATTAACCGGAGGCCCAGCCTGGAATTGCTTCTTATTGCCTATTTCAGAGTTTCGAAGAAACGGAATATCAAACAGAGTCCAAAAGGAATGAAACCTTCGGGAACGTGATTTTCTCACCGAACATGATCCAGGAGACTTGGACCCTACGTCAAGAAAGAAAAGAGGAAGGCACGTGGTAGGGGGGGCGTGCCCTCCCCCCCCCCCCCCAGGCACGCCCTCCACCCTCGTGGGCCCCATATTGCTCCACCAACGTACTTCTTCCTCCTATATATACCTACGCACTTCAAACGATCGACACGGAAAAAAACCTAATTCCACCGCTGCAACCTTCTATACCCACGAGATCCCATCTTGGGGCCTGTTAGGAGCTCACGAGGGGGGCATCCACCACGGAGGGCTTCTACATCATCACCATAGCCCTCCGATGAAGTGTGAGTAGTTTAATTCAGACCTTCGAGTCCATAGTTAGTAGATAGATGGCTTCCTCTCTCTTTTTGGATCTCAATACAATGTTCTCCCCCTCTCTTGTGGAGATCTATTCGATGTAATCTTCTTTTTGCGGTGTGTTTGTTGAGACCGATGAATTGTGGGTTTATGATCAAGATTATCTATGAACAATATTTGATTCTTCTATGAATTCTTTTATGTATGATTGGTTATCTTTGCAAGTCTCTTAATTATCAGTTTGGTTTGGCCTACTAGATTGGTTTTTCTTGCAATGGTAGAAGTGCTTAGCTTTGGGTTCAATCTTGCGGTGTCCTTTTCCAGTGACAGTAGGGGCAGCAAGGCACGTATTGTATTGTTGCCATCGAGGATAACAAGATGGGGTTTTTATCATATTGCATGAATTTATCCCTCTACATCATGTCATCTTGCTTAAGGCGTTACTCTGTTTTCTTGAACTTAATACTCTAGATGCATCTTTGGATAGCGGTCGATGAGTCGAGTAATAGTAGTAGATGCAGGCAGGAGTCAGTCTACTTGTCTCGGACGTGATGCCTGTATACATGATCATACCTAGATACTCTCATAACTATGCTCAATTCTGTCAATTGCTCCATAGTAATTTGTTCACCCACTGTAAAATACTTATGCTCATGAGAGAAGCCACTAGTGAAATCTATGGCCCCCGGGTCTATCTTCATCATATTAATCTTCCAACACTTTATTATTGCCTTTGCCTTTTACTTTGCTTTTATTTTACTTTGCATCTTTATCACAAAAATACCAAAAAAATTCTATCATATCTATCAGATCTCACTCTCGTAAGTGACCGTGAAGGGATTGACAACCCCTTATCGTGTTGGTTGCGAGGAGTTATTTGTTTTGTGCAGGTACGAGGGACTCGCGCATAGCCTCCTACTGGATTGATACCTTGGTTCTCAAAAACTGAGGGAAATACTTACTCTACTTTGCGGCATCATCCTTTCCTCTTCAAGGAAATCCAACGCAGTGCTCAAGAGGTAGCACGCTATCGTTCACAATTTACCGTACTCCACTTACACGTTATAGATGGGCTACATGTCCTCCTCCAGGTTCCAGTCCAAGGTGTTCTTCATGGATGGCACGATCCATAGTGGTGGGCAACGAGAATCATTGTCTCAGCTTTCTAGTCCGGTTCCACACGATGGAGACTCATCCAAGATGAAGCGGCATAAATCAGGGATAGCGTGTCCCAGCATGTCGTTCATCCGGCGGTGCGCACGGAAGACACAACCATGCTTCATGAACGGCAGGCCTTCCATGTCGTGCACTGAAGGTGGCATCCGTTTCACAATGGGGTAGCTGCCCCCAATGAAAAGCGAGTACTCTCCAAGAGTGTTCCTCGGCACCCACGTAGCATCACGAGGGTCGAACTCGGCGCCGTTCAGCTGGTACACGCGGCATCTCAAATCTGGACACATGGTGACATACGTAGTCAAGGTCCATGCATAATAATGTTGTGCTCAAATATGGCGGTCAGTAATACTGTGCACCAAATAGTACTACTCCGGTATAGAGGAAGCAAAATAACCGGCTTATTATATATAGCCACTGTTGGCTACATGGATGAGATAGTAAGACATGGGAAAACAAAAATGGTGGCAGCTAGTGGGTTCAAGTCTTCAAGGGCCTAGCTAGCTATATGTGTCCTTCAAGGTAAAAAGTACTCCTACTAGTACGTAAGTAGAGTAATAGTACAACAATGAAAGAGAAGGCGAGAGGGTTAAAAAATGGAATACCTGGGTAGATGGTGACGGTCCGATCGTGGTAGATTGTGTGACCATGTTGCACAGTAGTGGTACCATGGGTAACGACTGCTAAGATAGTTGATCCCAATATGCCAAAGTCAGCTACAAGGTTCCTTGTTAGACCGAATCGCGGATGCAAATGCACATCCAGGATCGGCGATCTTATTTTGATCGCGGGATGACTGGTCCCTGCAAAATAATGGAGTACCGTTAGGGATGCAAATGATGGTTTGTGCATTCCATTTGTAGTCTCCCGTACCGTAGGATGGCAACCAGATGAAACAAGTCCCCTGGCTTATCACCATGAAGATGCGGCCTCGATGGCGCACGGCATCTTCGAATGTGTAGGGTTACAAATCTGCCGCCGCCAACATGCGCCAGCCTCTGCCGTTACTGCCTGTTGCATTGATGGCAGTCCTTATGTCGAACACCGCAATGAGATAGTAATCGTCGTAGCCGCGTCGAGATAGTAATCGTCGTAGCCGCGTCGCTTTGTCGGCGGGTCCGCAATTGCTATCTCTTCAATCTCATGTAGGCATCATCATACGTATTCAAGCCCAGCCAGTCCGGAAGGCTGATCCCAATGGTGGAGAAGGGGTCTACCGGAATGGCCGCACTGTTGTGGATGTTGTGCAAAATGATGGTGGTATCCGGCCGGAGGTATGCAAGCCAATCTTCTTTGGCACCGACCCAGACCTATATATAAGACGGTGGGCAGCGGAGAAATTACGGGATGGAAATGGAATAACTAACTACTACATGATCAAACTCCATTACTGACCTGCTCATTGGACAAAATCTGACTACCTCTCAACATCGGCAACTCTAGCAGAGTCAACGTGCAACCATGGCCAGGGAGCGGTGGACTGTTTGAAGGATTGTCCCATAGAAGAACCTTCTCCTTGAGGACTGTTCAACGTGCAACAAGCATGGCCTTTTCCCAAGCCATTTTAAGCACCGTCTTGAAATAGATGGTGCAGGAAGCACCGAGTCTTGCGGCGATGAGGACGTCGGAGCGGCGTGCGATTTCTCCCAGAGGATCGTCGTCCAAGGTCTCCCAGCCCCGACGAGGAGGAGAACCACCTGGCGAATCCATGGGAGCAGCGACAAACTGCCTTCTCTTCGGGGGGAGGGGAACTGGCGAGGAGGAGATAAGAGCATAGTAACCGCAGGGCCTCGTCCCTTCCAACTGTAGATCGTTCCTTCCAACTATAGCGAAGGGGTGAGGCTATTATTTACTACTAGTACTAGCATTATGGGACGTTATGTGATTGCATTATACTATAAATAATAGCACTAGTAAGAAATTTTTGGCACTAGCTAGTAGTTTTTGGCGTGGATTAAGAAATTTTGGGTATGTTTTTGCTATTTTTTGTACACGCCAACTAGTGTCAAAAAACGTCTTACATTATGTGACGGAGGAGTATGTACTCGTACTGTAGCCGTACTAGTACTACTTTCTCAACTAGCAGTGCGAGGGTACTACTAGTGCTATGTACTGTACTTCTAGTATAGTGCACCAGTTTTGAACTCTTGAATCTCAGGGCCAAGGAGCTACAGTTGGAAGTGGAGGGTGCTACTGTTCTCTAGAACCATCGCTGTACTATCAATGCAGGGAAAGTACACCTGCGTAGTGGCCTAGGGTGCTCTATTCAGCCGCTCCTCTCATGTAGCTGGCCTACTCAGCCGCTCCTCTCACGCACACACTAGCAGCCTGTTTATCATCGACGGTTACTACGGGGGCAGAACAGTTGAGTTATTTGATACAGCCAGACTAGGCTTTTCGCTTCCATTTCTGGAGGTGTAATGGATCTCGTCAAACTTTGTTAGTAGTTCCTTCTTTATGAATGAGATGAAGCAAAGCTTTTGCCTCCGCTTTCAAAAAAAAAAACACGCCAAGAGGAATTTCTTTTATAGTAGAGCCGATAATGGAGTGAAGTACATGCGTAACGCCACAAGCTCTGAGTAGTAGTAGAGCACTTTACGTACAGAGCCATATTGCATAGTTCCCAATGCCCCGCCAGGCTTTTCCGGCTCCTCGGGCTTAATTGGGAGGCGCTAGTTTAAATATGCTACTAGCGGATGAGGAAGCTGCAAGTGAGGTGCGGCTAGGGCGAGCACGCGAGCCACGAGATGCTAGGAAGGAAAACCCATTCACATGGCTAGGCTATCCAGTGCACCTAGATTGTGGTGCCGCATGTCCGTTTGACTTCAAAACTCAAACTACCCGTGTAAAATATTGGCTCGCAGCAAAGTTACTATTTAAAAAAAGGCCGCCGTGCGTTCGGCCGGGATCGAACCCACAAAACAAGGTATACACTCCCGCGACCACTAGTAGTACTCGTTGGAGTACAACACAACCTAGAATTGCCTTTTGTCGCTAGTAGTACATTGTTCCTTACAAGAAACCCCTAATAATGCAAGAAACCACTAATACTGCCAAGAAACTAATACCACTTGCATACGTGGCAGACTTAAGACAAGACTACCTTATCAACCATTGTACATGATCTTACCAACCAACCCTACCAAGAAACGACTACTCTACAAAGTGCCATTATAGGCACGTTTTAAAACATGGCCCTGTTTGGATACATTTGTTGTCAATCTAACCCTGCCATCCCAACACCACTTTGGTTAGAGTTATTTCAGGGTTAGAATCTAACCTCTGGCTTAGAGTATCCAAACAGGGCCCGTGTCGCCCATTAAGTCAACACCTTCTATTCGACCGGGCGTTATGACTTGTGGGACCTACATGTCAGTCTGCACAAAAATCCCCGAGTGACCTCCTACCTCCGGCCTGTCCACCTAGTCATCCTCGGCCATGGGACGCAGCTACCGCCGCCGGCAGAAGGCGAGGTCAAAACCGCCGGCGGTGCGGAGCCCATCTTGCGGCAGCCCGGATGCCAGCTCCGTCCGGCGCTCGTGGCCGCTAGCTAGCCAAGATAGCTCTGTCCACCGCTTGTCTCGTAAGGTTTGCTAGCTATATTGGCGGCGGCGCGGCGGCTTGCTGGCGCCAAGGCTAAGGCCGACCATCCGGCTCGGCGAAGGCAGTAGCGGCGGCTTGCTCGCTCGTGAGTCACGCTCGGGCCAGCCTGCCAACCCGTGCGGAGGCCAGCGCAGGCCCGTCCGATGAAGCGGCGGCCAACTTGCTCATCACCGGCGCCGCCGACAAACACGCATCAGCACTGTTTGAAGTAATGTTCAGGAAAAATAATGATTTGAGGGGGAATAACAGGATAGAAGGTCAGATGTGGGTCCCTCGTGTCAACAGTCAAACAAAATGTGGTGGTTTAAGCTACCTCATCAGCACTGACGTGTGGGCCAACCCTGTCATAAATGGGTTTAAACTAACCTAATCGGTAGGTAGTAGTTTTTGGCATGGATTAAGAAATTTTGGGTATGTTTTTGCTATTTTTTGTACAATAGATTCTTCCTAGGGCTGGTTGAAAGTGGTAGTTTTTTTGTTAAATACTCTACGTATTGTAAGTAGGAGTGAAATTTAAGCTTTGGAACCCAATAAGCAAGGCTAGTTACATAGTGCATATGTGTACATGATTGAAATTAAATATCAACCGAGTGACTAATATCTTGATGGAAAACTCAAAACTATGGAATACTAGGGAAAAATATTTGCATGGTTGGAAATACTAGCAATGTTCATGTGCGTTGTAACGAATCATAATTAGAATAATACTTATTCACAAACTTGATACAAAACACTCTAATTTTGATATACATATATCACTAGAGATATATTATGTTTCAATTAGAATATATTCCTTGGCCTGTTTTGGTGAGGTCGGGGAGGGATGTGGTTGGTTTTAAGATACTAATTATGGGTTTTTTTGAAAATTGGTAGACAAGTGGGATGTTTGTGAGAAAAGGCAACAATTTACCTCACAGTCGTTAGATGTAGATCTAATGGTCACAAACAACGGATGGCAGACACACCGTCATCACCAACTTAGTCTTCTGTAGGAGTACTAGCAAGATCCGTGCATTGCACGGAACATCAAGATGCGTTTTTTTATAAAAACACTCGTTGTGATTGACCCATGCGGGAGTAATCCCATGTGTAAAAAATAATGATATCTCGAGAAATAGGAGACAAGGTGAAGAGGAGTGGGGTGTGGTGGTGATCGGTGGTCAGACTAAGTGGAGGCATGGGGATTGATGTCGCCGACAGCGGCCACCAGGCCAGTTTGTTCCAGAAGCTTCCTTTCTTAATTTCTCAACAATGAGGTTGTTGGAGATAAGGATGAACGAGGAAAGGCCTTGTCTGCAAATGTGGAGAGGGGTGCGGGTATCTTGTAGTTTAATTTCCATCAGTCAGATATAGATCGGACGGTCTATATTGCAAGATGGCACGCATACCATCATCACCAACTCGGTTTTTACAAGAGAAGAAATATAAGTATGGAGATACAAACGTATTATCGATACTTGTTTCTGTAAACTAGCATCTACATTCTATTCAACGCCTCAGCATGTGAGGCCTTAGCACAATGACTTCTCATTGTGTAAAACAAAGGTTTTCCGTCGTCACGATAAGGAGGGGGTGACGGGCGCTTTTTGGCTTGCTCTAGTCCTAGTAGTCATACTAGGTGGTCTAAGCACGTGTAGATTTATTCTTTTTCACGTCTCATGTTTGCCGTACTGCCACGACTGTTGATGAATAGACGATAAGTTATTCACGGGGAAACCCTTGTTGAGCGTGTTTGCGAGAGAGAGAGAGAGACAGTGTGCGTGTGTGATATGTCTAGAGACTGAGGCAATGATAACAATTTCTTTGTGTGTATGTGTGTGGAGGATAGAGAGAGAGACATGTACATGGGGCTTTGTGTTGTGTAACGTGAAGACACATATACATAATTAGAGAGTGAGTGTGCAAGATACACATGCGGACATGGGGAGAGATTAGGATCCAGATTAATGGGTGTTTGTGCGTGTCTGTGTGTGTTTGTGTGCGTGTTTGTGTGTGAGAGGGAGTGTGTGTATGTGGAGTAAAGAGACCCCTAATGATGTAAACCTAGTATAAGGGAAGGGGGAATGGTGTGACATGTTTAGTAGCGGGATAGCATGGGTGCGGGCGGGGGGAGCAGACTATTTGGAAGAGACATCGATTGTGTGTGGGAGAGGGGTGTGAGAGAGAGCGAGAGAGAGAGAGAGATAGAGAGAGAGAGCTAGCGACAGAGAGAGAGAGAGGAAGAGAGGGGGTGTTTGTGTTCATAAATGGCATATAGATAGGGAGAGAATGTTGATGTTGTTTGAAATTGGCCTATGTACGGAGACGCAAGGGAAGCGAGTCATTGTGTGTGATAGGGACTTCATGAGAGATCTAGAACAGATGGTGTAGAGAACAATGTGCGAGATCGAGAACGATGATACATTAGGGGGCTATGGAAAGAGTCACGACATATATGTATACAGGGAGGAGCTGGGGTGGGTCCGCATGTGGGAGAGATAGAAAGAGGAGAGTGGTGCACAAGGAGACAAACTGTGCTTGTTTTGTAGTGGGGGTGGTGTGTGAGGTGAGTGTGCGAGAACCACATAACTAGGGCGATAGACGTTTGGGGGCAACGTTTTGTGTGTATGGGAAAGATACACTCTACATAGTGCGTGTGCTTGGGAAAGAGAGATGCCGGAGACCTAGCTAGAGAGTGGGGAAGTGCTGTGTGCATGCCCAAGAGATAAAGTGATAGAGCCCTATATTGGGGTCCGGACTTTAGAAGAGAGAGGGGTGTTAATGTGCTCGTGTGTTGGTGTTTGGGGGAGAGAACGACTTCTGTGTGGGGGGGGCGACGAGGGGGGGTTTGCTTCAGATAAAGAGCGAGGTGTCTATATTTGAGGGAATTTAGCGTAATTGAGATATACACGGTCAATAGTGTGTGCACTCAAGGTTGATCAATTTGTTTCACAGTTTGGACTATGAGATAACAATACTTTTGAACATGCGTGATATACTTTGATGTACCAGAATTACAAACCTAAGATTGGAATTTTGGAATTCGACTCCATCATTAGCTTTTGTAATTCAATTAAATGGAGGTACATTTTAAGCCGGGATTTCGTGATTTCAAATTCATATATCAAACCTAGAGATATACACATATGGGCATGTTCAAACTTTATAATCATCCACTTTATTCATACACATACACATTTTTTTTCTTTTGTCATCATATTTAGGATAAACACATTTGGAATTTCATTTGAATTGGACCATATGATGGTATTTGCTTGTAGTAGCTCAATGATCCATATTTGAATTGAAAGGACAATCTAAGTTTCGAGTTGGAGACATTGATTTTCAAAACTTGCACTTTTTTTGCGTGCAAAACAAACAAATTCTCGGCCATTATATCATAGTCGGCCGTACAAGAGCAGAATATAATTTCAGGCGCCAAAAGTTTTCAAACTTCCCGCTCACATCGAAATATCTCGCGCCCGAAAGTTTAGCCCTGTGATATTCCTGTTTTACCTATGCCACATGAACGGAAAAGGGCTGCTTTGGTAACTCCATTGTTTTCCCCTCTTTTCCCCCAACATTCTTCCACAGAGCCCCTCCCCGACCCCCAACCATGGCAAGCCGCCGAATCTAGTCCTCCGCCGCAGCGGTGGACCTCACACCCCGACGGATCTACCTTCTGCACCTTGGAACCCCCAACTGCCAACTCACCACTTCACCGGAGCCGCTTGGTGGCGGCTTGTACACCGCTCCAGATCTCCTTGACCGCCATCATGGTACACCGCACCGGATCTGCTTAACCGACGCCCTCGTCCATCACAGTGTAGGCCCTTCACTGACTCCCTCGTTCATCCCTTCGCTGGCCCTTCATACAAGCCCTCGTCCGCCGCAACAAATCCGCCTCACTGAAAGCACTATACAACGCACCCGCCGAAGCCTTCGTCCACTGCACCGGACCCGCTCCATGGATGCCATATTCAACTCCACCGGCCATGCTTTACCGACGCCGCAGCCTCATCAGGTTATTTCAATTTGTACTCCTTCAGTTTTTCTCTTTATCATGCAACTATTCACTTACCACAGATGAGCTTTCCTGTATGTCGACAAAGCGCCAGCATAGCCGTAATCGAGCCGCTTCAGCTACGGCGATAGCCGGCCCAAACTCAACCACAACACGAGCACCATCGACAATCCTTAGCTATCAAGTATGCCAACGATACCCATACGCCGACGAGAATCAGGTACTATTATCCAACGGCCGGCGCCTACGTTCACTTTCTTAGCATAAGCACCACACCTTTGAATTTCTTAAGGGCATTATTCAGTTTTTCATGAGACGGGTTATTCTGCTTGCACCTGTAGGGCCATACTTCTGGCAGTGAACATGTTACATGTGCTAAATTACATACCAGTGCACATATAGTTAATATGCTTTAGTTTTGTCCTAAGTATTCTTGTACTTCCTAGATATCACCGCCTACTATTTTACTTCTTGCATGCTATATTTATGATAATGGTGTTATTCGATGCCACCTGTTGGTTCCATCGCATCGCTTCACGTTCTCTATGCTTAATTACACATCAGCAAACTAGCATGTGGTTCCGCTGGTTTTTGTTTGTTTTACCCTACATTTTCTGATGCTAGCTATTACATCACTGCTATGAGCCTCTATTCATTACTTTTTGGTGTGTTCTTGATCTTCCCAAGTTGCATGAATAATTTGATGCTTCTTTTAATTATGGAGCTGCCAACCCCATCAAGCAAAATATTTGTTCTTTTGGGGCTGGCACCTCGAACAAGCATAAAAATAGAGGGAAGCAGATATATTGTTGTGTATGCACACACCCTTCTTTCATTAGTTTAGATGAACCATTGATGATCAATTCGAACCAGTGCATGCGAATAAAATTAATTTTAGCTAAATAGAGGGTGCATAATAAACTACAACAAGTAGATTTGCAACCACGGGATGCTGACGATATCTTCAAAGAACATTGCAACAAAGAATGAGGCTTCACAAAGAACATATGTAAGCCGGTGTGTTTTAGTACATGTGAAATGTAATGCGTGTGGGCTGCTTTCTTGGCTTGTTCCCTCAACATGTAATCCTCTGAGAATAACAAATAGTTCGGTTATGCCTTTGGTGTATTGCTTGATTCAATGCTTGTTTGTTACTTGTTACGCTATACCGAAGTTGGCCAATATGTCAGTATTGCATGTTGTACTATCGTAAAGATATGCATGCCTAGTTCATTTGAGTCCTTTACTTTTCCTCTGAACTTCATCACAATACTGTCTTCGTAGTTTATATGAGGCCACACTGTTAAGTGCTTTCTCAGATTATTTCAACTGCTTAGATGCCTTGGCAACTTAAATATAGCGGTGGTACACTCCCTTTCAACTAGGGATGTCAACTGGGTCCAGTTTAATCCCGATTCAAGTCCACTAGTGGTATGATAGTTCAAAAGAGTTTTTGTTTTTTTGAGGAAAATTAACCAGGGAGCTAGCAAAAACTAACTAGATGGGACTGGCGGATGTCGTTTATTTCCACTTACATCCCTAGTTTCATCTTACCACTTTAATTTCTTTTCGGTTGATGCTGCTTTGAACCATTTAAATATAGCTTGCCATGCTCGGCAATAATTCATATGTCGTTTTCCATGTAAGCTTACTGCCTGGATCATGCGATACCTATCTCTTACTTATGTCCAGCGGAAACCTTTCAGGATGCCGTTGACACTAGGACACCATGTACAACCCCAGAACCTATTTGTGGAAGTAGTGCGCCATCCATGTTACTAGATGGTACCAGTTCAGAGCCAACACCACCGGAGAGCAGTCTGAGCACATATATTATAGTTCTTGAGGCTCTACTAGAGGCAGAAAGAGATGGTGTGGCTGCCATGAATGAGGTAATCTCGATCTTCAAGCTGGAAATTATGCAATTAGCTGCACGCATTATGCAAGCAACCCAAGAATTGGAGGAAGTAAGAATGCAAGCATTTGAAGACGGAGGAGGTCCTGCTCATACGCTATCTGAAGCCTGTGGTAATCCAGTTCTTCTTTAGATAGCAGTTGAAATTGTCATTAGATTATTGTACTTGCATGTTGTGTCATGTCTCTGAATGGATTATGTTGTAAGACCCCCTATGTTGTCCATGTGTTGTAATGATCCGAATTTTTTAGGAGAGGTAATCCTCAGTAATTGTATAATTGACATAAGGTGAACTGTTTTTCGTGTGAGCATATTGTATTGGATGAAATAACTGTTTGACTCAAAGTGTATCCAACCTACTGAATTCGAAGATCACGGCATTTCTAAATCATAATCATATATATAAGTGGAATAAATCTTTGTTGTGGTTTTGAAGAAATAAATAACAAAACGTAGAATTATCTGTGGATATTTGTTATCGAATAAAAATTGGATTTGAATTTAGTTGCCAGGGCCCAGGGCAAACGTGAATGCTAGTTCTCAAGTTTTGAACGAAGCGGCTAAACACCCACTATCATTTGTGGGCTTCCCGAAGCAAGTGTTTGCGAGATGGAAATTACTGTCTACCCCTGACACTTGAAATCCTTATCGACCGGATTTACACTGCTGTCGATAGGGGTAGACTAGTAACTTCAATCAGACGTGACACGACGGCCTCTGAGACCATTCAGACACGGTGGGCGTAAGCCAAACGCAGAAAAACACATTTGATTCAAGCTCGTCCAAAAGACATGTGTCTCTCCCTCCATTTCCCCATTCATCCACGGTGGGCAGCAAAACAAACTCTCCTCGCCCGAAATCGATGTAGGCTAATATTTTAAATAGGGGCAGATGTGTAACTTCCCTCAGACGTGACACAACCGCTCTACCTGTCAGGCCCGTTCATACATCGTGGGAGCCAACCGTGGGCGGCAAAACACCCTCTCCTCGCCTGAAATCGTTACCGGCAAATATTTGGGAGATGCGAGATTACCGTCCTATCCCCAACCGATGTGATGTCCGAAATTTTAAACGGTGGATAAGTTCGTAACTTTCCCACATTTTAGACAAGTGCGTCCCAAAGTTTGAGACCCCCCTCCCCTCCATTTCTCCATTCATACACCATCGGCGCCACGACAACCTTCCCACTGCGGCCATCCTCCTCCGTCCGCCATCCCATCTTCCACCTTGCCGGAGCCGCTACCCCTACCCCGTCGTCCACTGCAAGAGATGAACGTCTCTTGATGCTTAGGGTTTTCCCCTTTTATCTACTCTACTATGATCTGCGTAGGTGTTTTATGTCATACTAGCATTACTCCACCCTTCAAGCTAAACAACACAACACTCAAAATTCCAAAGCTTAGTTGTTCAAATATGATTGTGATATGATACTGATATTAGTTAACAGACACATTTAATTGGTTAGCTAAAGGTCCCACTTGAGTTTCCAAATGCATGTCGCGACATATAGAGAGGTAGCAGAATTGCATTTCTTTGTCACCTATTGACTGTACTTTCTTGTTCATACCAAATTTTAGTTGTTATTTCAAAGCAAATATCGGTTGCTAACTACCCTTTGCGCGGTTTGTAGCTTTAGATCTGCCATCCCACTGCCACGGTCAACGCTATACTCATCATGCTTACGGTTTCCCCATTTTATGATGACCACGATCAGCCTACGTGGTTAGGTCGTAATAATAGCACTGCTCCACCCATCGAGCTAAACAAGCTTAGTTGTACAAATTCAAATATGATATTATGCTGATATTAGTAAAACTGAGAGATGTTTAATTGGTCAGCTAAATGTTCCTACTTTAGTTTCGAAATGCATGTGAGCCACATATGGAGAGACCGGAAGGAATAGTATTTCTCTGTGCGCTCTGGTTCATCATGGGTGGCCAACCGACATTGTATAGAAAGACTTGTAATATCTTCAATCTGCTTGCTCTTCTGCTCTTCTTTAAGATGATCCTCTTCTCTTGTGGTCGACTGGTCAGGTCGAGTTATTCTCCCTTGGTATATTTTGAATCTGTCAGGTCAGGTCGACTTGTTCTTCTTTACTATATGTTGAAGCTGTCATCTGCGAAGTATCATCACTTCTGGAGCTCTCATATTTTGAGTAGTAGGCCACATTATATTAATGCACACACCAAATTACAGCATGCATGGCACCTCTTAGAAGTTGCAGAGATAGCACAAAGGGGTTTACAGGGAGGAAGTATTGGATTAGAATCATACGCATTACAAAGTTAATCTCACTTGTTTTATGTTTTCATGCATGTCGTATTGAACATTATCAAAATGAATATGAGATGGGCGCACGAGAGGAATATTGCGGAACAATCCACTGGCTAACAAACTTGGCATGGTGGAGGATGACCTATCTTATTCACCCATCAAGGTGCATGCTCTAACTTGGCAAGGTTGTATTGGTCGCACATATTTTGCATCGACCTCTTGCATTACTTCTACTTTGTTACACCATCCGCTTAGTTTAAGCATCATATATGAGTATATGCCATACCTATCCATTTTACGTACCTATTCCATGTGTCGTCATACTATGTTTTTGCAGTCAAATGTTGTTCTTTCGTAATAGATGTCCAAAAGGAAGAGGGTGATTGCAGATCCTCAAGGAGTACAAACTAGGTATTTGGAAAAGGTAGTGATACCTGTTAAATCAGATAGATCAGCAGCCACAGAAAACACAGGCCCAACTATAACAGACTTTACCCCTACTCCAGTGGCCAAACCCCTATTAGAACTGCTGACAGCCCAGCGTCAGGTACTGTCTATGATATCAATTCAAAATTTGAACTCCTAAATTTCTGCATGTGCCTTACCTTCTCTCTTATATGAAAACTAATTTTAGATGAATCTCCTTGGTCAAAGGATCATAGGATCTCAGGACAATACTGGGCTCTGCATTGCTCTTATCAATACCTCTTGCCCTTTGTCAGCATACTTACACTCATTGCTATTTGATTATGTAGCATCACTGTAAATTTTCGCTTCTTTATCCTTCCTTTGCTTGAAATTATAAGATCGATATTTACTCTTAGATAAATGTAGAATTAACACAATGGTTATGAAGTTTTGGATTGCTCATGTAAGTACCTGTTGTCATGTCACTAGTAGAAAAAGGGTCAAACGTGAAGCACATTAGTGCCGGTTTGATTTTGGCCCGGTACTAATGGAACCATTACTGCCGGTTCGAACGGATTTGCATTAATGCCGGTTCGTGTTGAACCTTTAGTACCGGTTCGTGGCACGAACCGGTACTAAAATCTAACCTTTAGTACCGGTTCGTGCCACGAACCGGTACTAAAGGGGTCTGACCTATAGTGTCGGTTTGTGTCACACACCGGCACTATAGGGCGATTTTCCAACTCTACCCCAGTGTGTCGCCATTTCAGTTATGAAAAAATCAAAAGAAAATGATAAAAACTTCAAAAAAATAAAATCCTTCGAGAGGTAGTTATATTACTACATCTACTAGTTAGGAAATTTTGAAAACTACAATTTGGACATGTTTTGCAAAAAGTGTAGGGAAAAGGTAAAACGGCTATAACTTTTGCATACGATGTCGGAAAAAACGTATAATATATCAAAAAATTCAGCACGAAAATCCACATCCGATGGAGACCGCCTACGGCCTGTTTGGAATTTTTTAGAATCCTCAAATTCCAAAAGGAAAAAGATATGGTCAAATTTCAGTTTTTTAAAAATTGGTTAAATCTGGTCAAACTACTTATTCAAGAAGTATTAATGTTACTACATAATTATTCAAGAATATTAGTGTTACTAAATAATTATTTCAATTTTTTGAATTTTTGTCAAATCTGGTCAAACTATGGTCAAACTGTGGTCAAACTATGGTCAAACTTATTCAAGAAATATTAGCGTTACTAAATAATTACTGTTTTTTAGAATAATAGTTTCAAACTCAAACGGTGAAATGTGTGACTTCATGCTCAAGCTAAACTCCTGAGGGTTAATAGGATTGACATCCTACTATTGTTAGGAAAACAACAGGATTGACATCCTACTATTGTTAGGAAAACAACAAGTGCAGACTCGGAAACGAAGGAGAATAGAACCCGAAAATTAAGCGTGCTCGGGCTAGAGTAGTGAGAGGGATGGGTGACCGGTCGGGAAGTTAGATGATTTGGAATGAGTGATCCACACTTGAGCAGTTAAGAGAGGTGATTAGAGAATAAATCATCAAATAATTCAGAAAAATTAAAAATAAAAAAATCAAATTTTTTTTCCAAAATTTTCAAAAAAAAATTCAAAAAAAGAAACCTTTAGTACCGGTTGGTAACACCAACCGGTACTAAAGGTCCCCCATACCAGGGCGCGAGCTCACGCCACGTGGTGGCACTTTAGCGCCGGTTCGTGCCGAACCGGTACTAAAGGGGGGGGCCTTTAGTGACCACACTTCAGTGCCGGTTATGGAACCGGCACTAAAGGCCCTTACAAACCGGCGCTAAAGCTCCGTTTTCTACTAGCGTGTACTCCCTCTGTATCGAATTATTTGTTGATCAATTGGATGTATTTAGAACTTAATATTGCTAGATACATCCATTTGAGTGACAACTAATAACGGACGATGGTGGTATTACTGTGCATGCATCGCGAGATAGTTGATTGTCTAGCATTACTCTGCATCTTCTCTGCCCTGCCCCCACTTTCTCCAAATTATCATATCTACATTTACACTTACCAAAATGTTGAATAAAGCCAATGCCGCCGGTGAGGTCGATGAAGACGGGAGACGGACCAGCCCACTCGAACGTGGCTTGATAGACCACCAGGGTTGCCTCCTCCGGCATTGCGGCGAGGCGCGCATGCTCCCCCTTCTCCTCGTTAAGGTGCAGTGCCTCCTCGTCGTGGCGCAGCTCCTGCTCCCGGTGCATCTGCCACTCATCGTCGGCCGCCTCCTCGGCGAGCCAATGCGCCTTCCACCGCTCAAGGTGGGCCGCCTCCTCCTCCAGCATCACGGCGTAGTGGATGGGAGGCGCGCTCACCCACTTGCGATATTGGCCGGTCGAGGAGTAGGACTCGTCGGGCTGAGTGGGCGCCGATGGCGACCGCTTTTGCGTGGGAGTGGGCTCGGGCAGCGACGGGGCGAAGAGAGGAGCGTGAACGGAGTCCCCCGCCACCGACAAGGAGAGGGCTTGGTCCAACGCAGCCCAATGGGCGTCCTCCTCGAGCCGGCTCACCTTCAGCGTGTGCTGCAGGGCCTCCTCGAGGGCGACTTGGTACACTGTCTCCTCCTCCTCTGGCAAAACCTGCGGGGGGTGGTGGAGGAACGTCGTGGTCGACGTGGACGACGCGGTGGCGCTCCTCCTCATGCTCTAGCGCAAACTAGCGCTCCCAGTCAGGGGAGTTTGGCGCGTAGGCACGCATCACGCAATGCTCGGGCGTAAGGACCTCACGACACCGGCGAACCTCCTCAGTGTGCGCCAGCGCCGAGCGTGCCGCTGCAGGAATGGTGATCCGGTGTGGGTCCAGATGCCAGGCATGTGGCAAGTTGACATCCAGATACTACAGAGGCCGGCGGTACTACCAGTGGCACCGCGCTTGGTGGACTGGTATGTACAACCGCTCCCGCTCCTATGGTGGCGAGCCGCGTCTAACCAACGGAGGAGGAAGCGGGCGGGAAGAGCTCGCGCCGAAGCTGAACCTCCCCTTCCGGCTAAAGAAGCCCATGGCTGGTGGCTGGCTGGCTAGGGTTTTCTGGTCACCGGCGAGGGAGCAAGTGTGGCCAGATGTGGACGGGGGAGATGGAAGTGGATGAGGCCGGCCCCGCCGCACGCTTTCATCGGCGCACCCAACCGATCTCCACTCACGCCGCCAAGCGCCGCCACCGGGAACCGCCGCGCCACCGTGCCTTGGATCCGCATGACGCCATCAACGAAGCTGGCGTCCCGTGCCGCACGACATCGAGCGAGGAGAAGGGAGAACCTGGCCGCTGCCTACGCCGACCGGATCGGCGGCGCACACCGGCGGCGGCGAGGGAGGAAGCTGGAGGAGGCGGACTAGCCCCATCGGCGGCGCACACTGTCACGCCCAAGATGCGATCCTATCCGAAAGGAACTCGAATGTCCCACCAAGGATAGAAGCGCATCTTGAAGACGCTTTGCAAGGTGGATATCATTACATCAACATTACATAATAGTGGGGATACAACCAAGACATACAATGTCACATGAATACAACAATACATCATACATAAGATCAACATCCGACTACAGATGAAATGGAAACAGAAACTCAAACAATATCCACCCTGCTAGCCCAGGTTGCCGACCCGGAACCTAACCCAAGATCGATGAAGAAGAAGAAGAACTCCAAAACGAGTAAACATCGCTCTCGCGTCATGATCATCGCATAACATGTACCTGCAACTGTTGGTGTAGTAATCTGTGAGCCACGAGGACTCAGCAATCCCATTACCACGGATATCAAGAGTAGCAAAGCTTAATGGGTAAGGAAGGGGTAAAGTGGTGAGGTTGCAGCAGCGACTAAGCAATATATGGTGGCTAACTTACGCAAATAAGAGCGAGAAGAGAAGCAAAGCAAGTGGTCGTCAACTAGTAATGATCAAGAAGTGATCCTGAACTCCTACTTACGTCAAACATAACCCAAAAACCGTGTTCTCCTCTCGAATAACCCCGAAAAGAGACCATCATGGTTACGCACACGGTTGGTGTATTTTAGAAGAGTTTACTTCAAGTTTACTACAACCGGATATTAACAAATTCCCATTTGCCACATAACCGCGGGCACGGCTCTCGAAAGTTCAAAACCCTGCAGGGGTGTCCCAACTTAGCCCATTATAAGCTTTCACGATCAACGAAGGATATTCCTTCTCCCGGGAAGACCCGATCAGTCTCGGAATCCCGGTTACAAGACATTTCAACAATGGTAAAACAAGACCAACAAGACCTCCCGGCGTGCCGACACCCTGATAGTAGCCGCGCGTATCTCGTCTCAGGACACGACCGGATAAGATAAGCGTACAGGTACCAACATAACCCAAGTTGCCAAGGGACGGTCCCGCACGGTGCTCTAGTTTGGACCAACACTTAGACAAGCATTGGCCTGGGGGGGCTAAATAAAGATGACCCTCGGGTTAATTACTCCCAAGAGAAAAGTAATAGGTGGTAGGCAAAAGGTAAAACCAATGTTGGGCCTTGCTAGAGGAGTTTTATTCAAAGCGAACTGTCGAGGGGGTCCCATAAATCACCCAACCGCGTTAGGGACGCAAAATTTGGGAACATAATACCGATATGACGGAAACTAAGGCGGCAAGAGTGGAGCAAAACACCAGGCATAAGGCCGAGCCTTCCACCCTTTACCAAGTATATAGATGCATTAGTAATATAAGAGATATTGTGATATCCCAACATAAACATAATCCAACATGGAGCAATCTTCATCTTCACCTGCAACTAGCAACGCTATAAGAGGGGCTGAGCAAAAGCGGTAACATAGCCAAACAACGGTTTGCTAGGAAGGGTGACAAAGGTTAGAGGTTCATGGCAATTTGGGAGGCTTGATAAGCAAGTGGTAGGTAACGCGGCATAGCGATAGAACGAAGAAAACTAGCATAGCAATGATAGTAATGAGATCCAAGGTGACGGTCATCTTGCCTGAAATCCCGCAAGGAAGAAGAACGAGTCCATGAAGAATATGAAGCCACGAAGACGAACCACACGTAGACGAACGCATCCTCATGATCGCAACGAAACGGGAACTATCGAGAAGAAGCACACAACATGGTAAACACACCACACATGAACAAGGCATGATGCTCAACCAATTATGATGCATGACAAGGCTACATGAAGCTACTCATGGCAAGAGATGATGCATACAAGAGCAACACATCAAAGCAAGTTTAAATGAGGCCGGAAACAACCTATGACAATTCCGGTAAGTCCTCATATGCAAATTTAGAAATTGGTTCAGATCTGAACAAACCTTATGTTCAAGTTATTAAACAGCAAGCTAAGATGCACCACAATTATCTACATGAAATTCTAGTCAAGTTACATATAAAGTTCATTAGATTCGGAGCTACGGCCTAGAAGATATGAGCAAAACAAGTTAAACATGGCATTGATGCAAAATGCATTCAAACATCAGGCAAACACATTCAAGACATGGATCCAGAAAAGTAATATGAAACTACATGCAAAACTAAGCAATTTTCATATAGATCACACCCAAAACGGAGCAACGGTTCAACACATACACCATACAAGTTTAAAGGACAAGCTGTCCAAAACAACAACTAGGCATATAGCAAGCATCAAAACAATATGCTACAGCAACACAACATGAAAAAAAGGCATGAACATGATGTACAAGTAAAGCAAGACACAACATGAACACTGAGCTATCTCCATAAATCACTAGAACATGCTCAAAAGGACATGACAAGATTGCAAAATAATAACAGATTCACAGACTTAGCAGAATTCATAGGTCATGGCATAAATAACATCAAGTTGCAATGTTTAGAGCCATAAAAAACATGCTATAGGAACTTATCATGGCAACAAAAGGCATAGCATGAATCTAATAACTGCATAGAACAAAACTCCCTTATTGATCATGAGCCAAAAAGGCACAGAAGATATGATGGCACCCATGTAAACATAATAAGTTTCGTTAACAGATTCAGACTTAGCAGAAAACAGAGCATGACAGAAACAACGATAAGTAGGCATCTTTGCTAGCTCGAATCACTCAACACAAAGGATTGCATGACAAGATAAGCATAGCATCAGCAACAAGACATGTTCATGAAGCTAAACATGGCAATAGAAAGTTCATAGCATTCTTGGATCACTAGCAACAACCATGGCAAAATTGATTAACATGTAAAAAATCTGCCAGGAACATTTCATAGCAAAAGTAGAGCAAGATTAGGACATGCTAGAGCACTCTATAAATGCAAACAGGAGCATGGATGGATAGAACACATCCATGTACAAAACATCCTTACTGAAAATACTCAAAAGAGGCATGAATCTCACTATAGCACCATGAATACATGGCATGAAAATAACAGCAGAACAGAGACTGAGTGAAATCCCAAGTCCCTGAAATCAGCAACATCACAGAGGCTACTTTGCAAGCTTGTAACAATCAACACATGGCATATCATGAAGAATGGGTTTCACCACAGCAAAGATGGCATGTTTTAGCTCATAACACATGTAGACTTCAAGCTCAAAAGAAAATCACACAAAAAGATGCAAAAATGACAAATGAGCATTTTCTGATAAACTACAGCAGACAACATCATATAGCACTCTTGCAACGATGATTAGGGCATCAAGATGGACTCAAACAAGCACGGAACAATGGAATGAAACGAAGAGCATAACCTGATAAACATTTTGACATATTATACGCATGAAACGGAGCAGTATGGAAGGAGATACGATGTGATGAAAAGAGCCACTTAATGTGAGGATTTCGGGACTTAAAAGAAAACGAGGGGGGAAGTCAACCTCGTTTTGGATCTGGATCGGGCGCGTGGAAATCGAGGCAGGGCCGGGCTTGCCGGAGACGGGCGGCGCCGCGGCCGGAGCGACGAGGTAGGGGCGAGGCGCCGCGGACGGGACCGGGCGGCGGCGGCGGAGCTCACGTTTTGGGCATGGGCACGCCGGGTCGGCGGGCGGCGGTTGCTGGCGTGAGGTAGCGGCCGGGCAAAGGGCGGCGGCGCTGGAGGCGCCGGGAGGCGACGAGGCGGCAGGGACGCGGGCGGAGGCGGCGGCCGATCCGGGGCCGGGAGGGTTTTCCTGCCCTCGCGGCCGTGGGCGGCAGGCAGTCGGCGGAGGCCACGTGGCGGGGCGCGATTGGCTCGGGCGAGGCGGTGGTTTCGTCCGGCTCGGGCCGGACGTGTCCGACGGCGGAGAGGGAGCGGGGATCACATATTTATAGGTAAAGGGAGTTAGGAGACTCCAAATGTAGTGTAGTTTTCGCCCACGCGATCGTGATCGAACGACCGAGAGCATGGAGATGACTTAGATGGGTTATTGGGCTGTTTTGGAGGGGTGTTGGGCTGCAACCCAAAAGAGGCCTTTGCGGATACCCGGTTAACCGTTGGAGTATCAAACGACCTCCAAATGGCACGAAACTTGACAGGCGGTCTACCGGTGGTGTACCAAGGCCGCTTGGCAAATCTCGGTCCATTCTGAGAATGTTTAACACCCGCACACGAAAAGAGGTAAAAGGGGGCGCCGGAGGACATAGGAGTGTCGGATTGCAAAATGGACAAGGGGGGAAATGCTCGGATGCATGAGACGAACACATATGCAAAAAGAGATGCACATGATGACATGGAAAAAATGCAACACGGAAGTGAATGACATGGCAACGACGGCGAATAACTGGAAGACACTTGGCGCGTCGGATCCAGGGCGTTACAGTTACGCGAGATGTGCTCTGTAAGCGCTAATTGTTTTTCTTGTGGTATGGATGCATTCATATGCGTATCCAGTATATAAGGTTTTGGGGGTACTCAGTTCAGCACATCCGCATATGTGGTCTACACTGCGAATAAAAAACTCTGGGCAGCTTCCTTTTTTTGCATAGTAGCTCCCGTCCATGCAGGCTCTCATACGAGTCATTTTTTTAGAACGAAGGCTCAAGGGGAGCCCAACTTTAAATTAACAAAGCCATCAACTGGCCAGGATTACACAAGGCCACCAAGCAAGAGCGACCGAAAGATACAAGAGAGCTCACTGAGCAACTTACAACACAACGCACACTACGGCACACAAAGGAAGAAACATGAAAGACCTGCAAGTAATGTCGAAGCCCGCTGCACATCGGCACCAAGAACAGGAAAGCAGAGTAGCCTCGAGGATCAGCCTAAGGGCCTGCAAGCACTGAGAGCAGCCGGGTCATGGGATTGGGACCACGACACTTGTCTTCCAACGCCGAAGAAGACCTCAATCCTCTCGCCTAGGCTCGAAGGTGCCACACCATCGGGTCGTTGGGCGCTCACCTGAGAGCAAGAACATGTGTCGGTCGTAGCCCAGAGCAGGCATAGCTCACAGTTCTCACCACGTTGTAGGCTCACACCACTAGCTGCACTATCACCCGCCCGGGCAACCGAGAACAGAAGGAAAGCCGTTGGGAGAATTGTCGAAGAAACAAGCTGCAAAGACCCAAGGGCGAAGCTTGGAGAAGCCTCTACTTGGACTCGCAGCCGACGAGCGCTCTACTACCTTGGCGCCACTCACTCGAAGAACCAGAGAACCCAAGGAGGCGCCTCCAAGGAGGGAACGACGTGCAGGGCGTCGCCACCGCCCAACCCGAGATGAGTTTGGGGCTTTCACCTAGGATCTGGGACGGGGATGGATAGGGGAGTCCTCAGTGGTGCCTCGAAGGAGAAAGGCAGTGCACGCATGCGCCATCACCGCCGTGGTCGGAGATCCGGCCAAGGGTTTCCCCTGGACTCGAGCTATGCCACCAGCACCCCGCCAGCATCGGAACTGGCAGCCAAAGCTATAGAGCAGACACAGCCAGAGGGGAGGAGTGAGAAGAGGAGGAGAAAACAGCCCAACCTTCAAATCTGGAGCGGAAGACGTCCGCGCCACGACCACCACCCGCCGGCTCCATGCCGCCCGAGCAGCCGAGGAGGCCGGCCTCTGTTCCAAATCGATCCCATATGGAGCTTTGTTTCGGTACTCTGTCAGAGGGGGCAATCTTTGGGGAGGCCATCTTCATCAACCTTGCTGCATCCATGATGATGTGTGAGTAGTTCCCTTAGGATCTACGAGTCCATATCAGTAGCTAGATGTCTCTCTCTCTCTCTCTCTCTCTCTCTCTCTCTCTCTCTCCCTCTCTCTCTCTCTCTCTTGATCTTCAATACAATGATCTTCTCTAAGATCAGTCTGATGTAATCTTGCAGTGTGTTTGTTGGGGTCCAATGAATTTCGGGTTTATGATCAAATTATTTATTGATCTATTTTAATTCTCTTGAAGTTTCTCTATTGTGTTTTTTATAGCTATGTATGCTTTTCCATTTATGAGTCTTCTTTGGCCAATTAGATGAGTAGGTCTTTAGAGGGAGTGGTCCATAATAGTGGGTTCAACCTTCTGGTGATCTTGCCCTGTGACAGGAGGGGTGAAGGCACGTACTATGTTTCTACCACCAAGGGTAAAATGATGGAGTTTCGTCATTGATTGATCTTTTCCCGTCTACATTATGTCATCTTGCTTGTTGCATTACTCTGTTTATCATGAACTTAATACTTTGAGATGCATGGTGGATAGCAGTCTTGGGGTGGATAATAGTAGTAGATGCACACTACTAGGGAAAAGCCTAGCAGCAGCGCGGGTTTTGGGCCTCTCAGTAGCGCGGGGACCGGCGCTACTAATAAGGCGCTTCTGACTAACGATAGCAAGAGCGCCTGTTGTCCCACGCTACTACTATACATGAATAGTTGTAGCGCTCTTTAGAAAAGGGCGCTGCTGATATTATCTGCTGACATTTCATCGGGAAGCGCCATCGGTAAGGCGGCGCCATCGCTAAATTTCCCCCTCGCTACTACTAGTTTTATTAGTTTCTTCCCTGCATATTAGTATTTGTATTTGTTTTGTATTTGAATAGGCTTTATACAATAATCTTTAGCATATCATACACATACAAATGTAATCATAGCATATACATACAATTAGTCTCATCAAATCATGTCATCATCATAATCATCATCCAACACAAAGTGGTCTCTCGTCATCATCTCAAAAATAGCGATACAAGTCTCGATTACTTGCGAATACATCGTCATCCATCTAAACAATGATATACGCGAGAAGAGCTATCACTTTGAGTACATGAGTTCGTATCCCTCTCTCGCATTAGCGTGAACCTAAACTAACTACTGCCTGTCGCTCGGAAACCGGAAATCGGTACACCTGGGCCTGACACTCTGGCCACTTGTCGTATATATACTCCTAGCGTAGCACTTATTCACCATTGATGATCTATGCACCTGCATCATCACATGAGTCGATGATATGCAACATATATAGTTGAGCAACAGAAAGAGACAGACTTGGCAAAAATAGAAACAACATATCATAAGCATAAATAACAAAGTTCATCGTACCCCAAAATGCCCTAACTAGAGTGATTTTCGCTAGTCGAGGAGGAGGACGATTTAATTACATCACAAATAAAGTTTCACCGTGCATAACTCAAAGTTTTGTCATAAAGAAAGTATGGACTAAACGGACACATTGTTATATATCGACAATCACTCCAACATGTCGTTCCATCCATCCAAGTCAGGGAGATAGTCGTCGAGCTTAGTGAAAGGCTTCATGTCGAGACGCTGAGAGGCTATCCATGTTCGGACATCTTCCCGCGACATTTGTCCTTCTCCGTAGAACATCCCTGTTTTTCCGACGACCTCCTTCGTGATGATTTGGGCAAGTTCGCTACCGGATGTTATAGAACTCAGCTCGAAGTCGATGATCCTCGATATCTCCTATGTCCTTTGCCCATTGCAGAATATGGGCATCGTCGGATCTAGGTGACATGCGAAGGTTCTGGTGATCCCGTCTATACTCCATCATGTGGTGTAGGACATAGAATCCATCATTATGAGAATCGTTCGGTTCTTTGGATGCAAGCAGAAGTCGGTCTTATGGCGAAGGCGACCCCGCCGCCCTTCTCTTCTTGTCCCCGACCTCTCCACCCTTGCTTGGTAGTAAAACATAGCACTGTCGAGAACATCCTTGATGTGGGTGTAATCCTTTTTGTGAATGTTCTTCGACGAGTCCAAGTAAAGAGCGTGGGAGAATCGGGGGTATAGGATGATGAGGACGGCGCATCCACCGCTGCGCAAAATAAGTACACCTCAAATTAATTAGCCTCCACCGTGCAAATGAATGATTGGAATCGAAGGAAGGATAGCAGCGCGGATGACTTACATGGGATGATAAGGCACAAGAATCGCCTCCTTGTCCTTATTGGCGAGCATGAAATTGACGATGTATTCCCTCGCGTATACACGGTGCTCGTGCAGACTCCCAAGAAGCCCTCGTGCATGTAGTACGGGTCGCTGACACAGATATGAGATATCTGCTCAACCCGATGATGTAGTTCATGTGCAAGGCATAAAGGCGGACAAACGTAAAATCCAGCT
Organism: Aegilops bicornis; assembly: GCA_021605145.1. Lineage (NCBI taxonomy): Eukaryota > Viridiplantae > Streptophyta > Magnoliopsida > Poales > Poaceae > Aegilops > Aegilops bicornis. The sequence continues at coordinate 128,735,458 of CM038671.1, forward strand.
TCTTCACGTGAAACATGTCGAATATGTAATCGAATCGGAGGAAGAACTTATCCGCGGGGAAGCCGCCGACGCACGACATTTGCCGCGAACGTTAACCACGTAGAGTGGGTATCCCGGATCTTCGAGGCGATGAGGCCTTTCTCTACCCGCAGCACATCGTCATGAAGTCTCCTTAGATCGCCGAATCTGACCCCTAGCGCTATTGCAGGTAGGATTGGTTGACCGGGGATATGCCATTTATCCGCATCGGGGATATCTATACGGTCCTGAAGCCGAGGCTGCTGAGGTGGCTGGATCATAGAATCAACTTTTTTGCCTTTCCTCGCTCTCTTCCTAGACTTCTTTACTACCGGAAGGTCGTCCATAATACGTTGAGACGACAATTCAGGCACCGACTCATGACGCTCAAACCCTGAGGAGGCGCCCGGTATAGACATCTTGTTCAGCGCCACCATCGTCCTCATCCTCATCCATGGCGGCGTCGCCGGCGACTAATGGAGCCTCCTCCTTACCCGTCTGCTATCACCCAACCCGACACCCGACGCTAATTGGGTAGGTGGGGTGTTGATGTTCATACCTTGCTGAGGCTGCGTGCTCGTGGGTGTGCTCCCGACCGCCTCCAGACGAAGCAGACTCTTTGGCCACAACAGGACCCACCCATTGCAACAATCACCAAGCCGCCGCGGTGTCTCCTCGTCATCCACCAGTAGTATTGGAGCAGGCAAATTCTCGTGGCTCGGTTCGACCGCCACGGAAACCTTGAAGACGCTCGGGGATCGGTCGGCTGTGGAATAATGGTTCCTTCGGCTCCATTATCGCCGCCTTCCCACGCCCACCTTCTGGTCGCCGATGGTGTACAATATGGTGCACGGGGTTTCGTCGGCCTGCAAAGAAAAGTCTGCGACGTGAGACATCCGAAAGGCAACAAAAACGGGAGATTAGACATTTATATTGAAGGGGGCCAGTGTGACAGATACCGTGAGGGCGTCGAGCTCAGCCAAAGGCGAAGCACCGCCGAGCACGTCCGGTGCAGGAGCCGGTGCGGGAGCATGTGCTCCCAAGAAGTCAGCAAGGGGAAAGTCCTCTGCATTTTTTTTGGATTTTGCCTTGTCCAAGTGAAAACGGTGGGAACCAAGGAAGTAGACAAATCTGCAACCACCTATTTTGCGGCAGCTACCGCTGTTGCGACTGTCTGAGATGATTTCTTCTCAACCGCAATCTAAACCTTCTTGTAGATGTTTTCTTGCTTAACCTCCGTCTTTCCTTTCTCTCCTCCGTGGTCTCATGGTAGTACGTCTTCCACGTGGCGCCGTCTCCGACACCGTGCACGCGTCCATATGACGGTCGAGTATCCACCGGTTGTCGTTTCAATATGTTCAAAGCCCGGTTGAATGGAGTGTCCCACTTGGGCCTCGCCAATGCCTCAGACGGCGAGTCACTTTCGGCCGCAATCCGGTGCTGCTCTCTCTTCAAAGGGCACAAGGATCGTTTACAAATATGACTAACGTGTGCAGTCGAATTGATCAGAAACTAAAATTACTAGCAGTCTCATGAACTCCGTAATGACCGGTGTTGTCTCGTAAACCTTCTTCACTGGGTCCCAACGGTGTCGGGCCCTCAGGACGTCACTCTCCTGCGGGACGGTGAAATCCGCCAAGGGGTCTGGGATGCCCAGACTCGCGGCTTCCGCGTCCTCCTTGGCCCATTTGGACCTCTTTCCACCGTAACCACGGCTTCCGAGGTGGTGGCTCCCAATGTTCCTCTCTTGAAGCCCCTTCATGTACTTAGACTTTTTTGGGGGAGCTTTGGCCTCGCAAGCCTCCTTGAATATTTGAAACTGCTCTTCCGTGATTGTCGGATTATCCTTTACAATCTCGGAGTAGGGTTCCTTCTTGTCGATGATCCTTGCTTTCACTCGAGTTTTCCAGGTAGCCAACGCGTCGCTAAACTTGGTCATGGCGTGTTTGTTTATCTTCTTCATTGCCGGGTCCTCGTCTGGATCTTCATAATCCTTCTCATTCCGGCCCGGGAACAAGAATATCTGGTGAAACTTCTTTAGGAGGGAGCTCCTCATATTTTCTATCTTCTGTACTTTCTCATCGTTGATGGTGGCGGTTGTCCGTACGATGCTGCCTATTTGATTGTCGTAGCATCGACGCGCTTCCTCGGGCGCCTTTGGCTCAAAAATGCCGTCGTCCACCTCCGTGACCACCAGTCTAGTAGTCCCGAGTTTGTTAGGAAGCCGTTGCCTCTTTGCTTTCGGTTCTACATCGGCTCCGCTCCCCGAGGCAGCACCGATCTCAGTCTCAGCGCCGGTCTCGATGCCGGTCTGAGTCTCAGCGCCGGTCTCAGCCTCAAAGACCGGTCTGCGTGTCGGTCTCGATCCCGATGCCACTGGTGGGCCCAGCAACAACATCGGTTGATCGTCGGTAAGGCTAAAAAATTCGTCTGCCACCCGGTAGACGTTGTCGCAATCACCAGAACCCTGTCCTTCATCATTGCTAGCCATGTTTCCTATGATTAAATCTAGTCAACTAATTCTAGACCTAATAAAATGAATAATGACATAAAGGCCTATTGTTTTGCAGGAATGTTGACTCCTTCACAGTGCGGCAAATCCGGGCACTCAATATGTCCTAGTTTAGCACAAGTCATGCCGAAATTCACGGAAAATTTCGGCATGACCTTTGCTAAAAAGTGGACAAATCGAGAACCTGAAATTTGCCGGAATAGAAATGAATCAACATTCCAGCAAAACATAGGCCACTCAACATCATTCCCTGGAAACAGTGTTCAAATATCCCTCTTCGACACCGCAACACATGTCCAAATATACACGAGCAACCACATGTCCAAATTTCACAAGCTAATTCAAAAACAAAGTGTAGAAGAAAATTCATTTAACTACTAATAGAACAAAATTCAGTTAATTTTAGTGCTCTATAATGATGAAAGGAAAAAATTCAGTTAACTACTAATTTCATTCATTTAGGTTATTCATTTAACATCACCTAATTAACCTACTGCACCACTACTACTAGCAGCACTACTAACCTAATTAACCTAGCAAAACTCCAGTGCCCTAACTGAAAAACATCTAATTAACATCTACTAGTACCACTATTGCCCTAACCTAATTAACATCTACTAGCATCACTATATACTATACAAGCAGCATCTACCCTAATTAAACCCTACTACCCTAACTAACTTTTGTTGTAAACCAAATTTTTTGCTCTAACATATACTACTTAACATCCTTTGCTCTAAACTAAATTTTTTTCTATAAACAAACTTTTGCTCTACTATTTTTTCTCTAAAATGCAGAGGGAGAGGAGTAGGGGAGGGTGGGGACTTACAGAGAGGGAGAGACGATGGCGGGAGGTGCTCGATGACGGCGGCTGGGGCGGAGCGGGCGGGCTCGGGCACGGGCAAGGGCGGGCTCGGGCGGCGGTGAGGTGGAGGGCGCCGACGGTGACGTCGAGGGCGGCCTCGGGCGGCGGTGAGGTGAGGCGGCCTCGGGCGGCGGTGAGGATGACGGCCTCGGGGAGACGGTGAGGTTACAAGGCGTCCACTGGCAGGAGACGGCCAAGTGGGCTGACGGCAAATTGGGGAGACGGCGAGGGCGAGGGATTTGGGGAAGAAGTGTGGTGGCGGGCGGGGGGAAACCTGCTTAAGTGAACGAACGGTAGTTGGCAGCGTTTTCAAAACGCGCTTATAGCTAAGTTAGCTACAGTGTTTCCTAAACCCGCCATCGCTATTCCTTTCTCCTTTTTTCCCTTTTTTATTTTATTTTTCTTTACATTTTATTTTTTTTCCTTTCTCCTTTTTCTATTTCTTTCATTTTAATTTACTTTTCTACTTGTTTTTCACTTTATTTTATTTCCGCTAGCAGTAGCGCCTTACACGTAAGCACGCTACATCTAAGGAGAGTAGCGATGTATTTGGGCGATATCTGGCCATCGCTAGGTTGGGCTAGCCATGTGCGCCAGTTCAAACATAGCAGCAACGCTTTTTGCTAGTACGCCATCGCTAAAGTCATAGCAGATGGCGTGGTTTATTTATTGCTGCTACTAAGTAGCGATGGCGTATGATTTTGTCTGGCCGCTTCTGGTAACATTCTGTGTATAAGGTTTTCCCTAGTAGTGGCAGTTGGATTAACGGTCTACTTATCACAGACATAATGCCTGTGTGATACTCTGCCATGAATGATCACAATTGTAACTATGTGCATTTTTGTTAATTGCCTAATAGTAATTTGTCTACCACACCGTTGCTATGCTTTAGAGAGAGATGCCACTAGTGAACCTATGGCCCCCGGGGTCTATTCTCCATTAATACAAAGGGTTTGCCGCTTTACATATCAATATCTGCTTTAATCTTGTAAGTGGCAAGAACAAGGGGAGTGACGACCCCCTTACCTTCGTTGGGTGCAAGCAATTGTTTTGTTTGTGTGCAGGTACTGCTGACGTTGTTAGTGTGGTTCCTTCTACTGGTTCGATAAATCTTGGTTCTTAACCGAGGGAAATACTTTAAGCTGCTATGCTACATCATCTTTTCTCTTCGGGAAATCCAACGACTCCTACAGGAGTAGCACCCGTCATAACAGGGCCCCGTCCACCCACGATTCAAGCCACAAAAGGGTCCCCTCCCCATTATCAATGGAGAAGGACAACCCCAGGAAGATCTCATGTTTGATCCGCTGGATGGACCTCCAAAATTGAGTTCCCTATCCCTATCCACAGGGAAGCAAGGTTTAGCCCTCAGGTAATTTGCTTAAATAAACTGCAACCATAAACTTCCGTCTCGCGACAGTTCCAACACATGATATTCATTGTGCCTGGTGGCGCCCTCTAGGGAGCCCGCCATTATAGCTTCTCTGTTTTTTCCCGCCACGTTACTCTTGACTATCCTCTTATCTGCACCACTCAATGTCTTGGGTCTTTTAGGGACTTGCTTGGCTGATGGGCTTTGAGGAACCGTCAGTGCTAGCAAAGCAAGTGAACTACCTTATGCACCGCTATGAATCGCTGGGGTTTTTCCTACATGAATTTGAGTTTGACCTGCTATCTGTACAGTGTCCCGCTTCCTCATAGGGTCACCATCTTCCAATGTTGCATCCGGATCCGCATCCTCTGTGTACTGGTCATAGTTGTTCTGCCCATGGTCATTGCCCGACATAGTGTTTGCCACACCTCGACTACTGCCACTCCCTGACCGGCCTCTGCCCTTTCCTCCTCCCAGTCCTCTTCCTTCCCGGGCCCCTAAAAACCTTGAAGCTCTAAGATCCTTAAAGACTAGCTTTGATGGAGGGTGCACTCCATCTTTGCACTCCTTGAACACATGGTCGAGATTCCCACAAATAGCACACCAATCAGGGAGCCTCTCATATTTGAAAATGAATATCTCCCTCTTCTTCTTGTCTACCAAAGAGGCAACATTCTTCAAGGGCTGGTAGTGATCTTAATCCTAACTATGAAATTTTTTCCTTCAAAATCCTGAGATTTTTTATTCTGCGTGTATGAACTCTCCAATCTTTCCAGCCAGTGACTCAAGCCGTGGCACATACCCATTTGGGAGATAATGGATTTGAGCCCATACCTCCATGTTATCCAAAGCGATGGTTGATGTCTTTGTAGAACCATCATAAGGAGCAATTACCATCGTGTTTACTCCAAAAGTCCATGTACCTTCTTGCATGACTCTTTCCCAATCACTCAGACATACAAATTAGAGGGTATAGGGATTGCCATTGAGGGGACAAATCTTGACCTCCTTTGTGAGATCCCATGAGACACACATGTTTATGTAAAACCAGTACTGACTGTACGGTTTATCCATATGTACCCTTGCAATTGCCATCCATCGGGTCGCTTCTACTAGTCGTTCATCCTCTCCGGCGACAAGATCGTCCATATCTTCCTCGTTCAGGCCAAGTGCCTTCATCATCTGCTCAACATCGCATGCTGCCGCGCTCGAGCTTTACGCTCCTTCTGCCATGTTGATCCCCTTGCCCGCTAGATCAGATCCACCGGGTGTAGCTCCCCACTTCCTCGCCTTCAATACACGATGGCCAAGCCGGGGCGGTGATCCAGGATGACCCCTTAGTCACTACGGACCAAAAGACGGTGTGGAGAAGAGGATGGGATGGGGGGAAAGAGGGGTCTCAACGTCAGACGCCCGACACCGTCGCGAGGAAGGTAAACCCTAGAAAGAGCGGAGAGCTGAATGCTAGCAACAAAAGAACTTTGTTGCGAACAAACCTGTGGTTGAAAGATTAGGTGGGCAGTGGTATCCCCAGTCCACCAGGATTCAAGTCCTGAATTTATTTCAGGATTTTCAACGATGCGCGTTAAGTGGGAAGAGATATTTCCGTCAACTACGAGGCACCTATGGTGCCTTCATAAAATCTCAAGATGATATGCCAACTCAATCTCTAAGAGGTGCTCAGAGGGGTAGGATGTGCGTGTGCGCGTTCATAGGGATGAGTGTATGCGCGTATATATGAGCGCTTCTGTCTGTAATGATGTGAAAAAAACTTTGTTTTTTTAGGGGAAACTTTGTTTTGTTTATACCAAATTTTACGAAAGTGTGCAGCCTGTTTTTTTTTTAGACGAAAAGTGTGCAGCCTGGGTTTTTTTTGAGCCAACTGCATCATTTATTAAACGTTCAAAGACATAGGGATACAAATGATATCGGGCAAACAACTAAGCCACAGGTGACGCCCGGGACTAAGAGAAGCAGCTGCCTTTGCTAAGGCATGGGCCTCTCCATTATACTTTCTATTTTCATGAATAAACTTGATATCCTGAAATAGACTCCTCTGGTGCTTGATGTCTTGTATACTCGTCACTACTTTCAAGCAATCTGAGGCCACACATATGGACTGGACCTGTAAATCAGAGGCAAGCGAAAAGGCCTCGCTACATGCCTGTGCTTCGAGTGTGCAGCCTGGTAAGTCATCAAGGCTCACGTCTCTTTTTTTTTGAGTAACCCAAGGCTCACGGGTAAATGCTAAACGGCGCCCGCTGCGCCCGTTTTAGTTCTTTTCACTAACGGGCGCATACCTCTGCAGCGGCTTGGGCTCGGCCCGTCTGCGTTCTTTTTTCTGCTTTCATCCCACCAAAAAAGCATGAGCGTGGGTGGGAATCGAACCCACGACTTCTTCGTTCCATCTAAGTCCCAGTAACCAACCGACAACCAGATCATATGTGTTCATTCACATCCTCTTCTTTCTTTTCTTTCTTTTTCATTTTCCCCTTTCTCTTTTAATTTCTTTTCTTTGTTACATGCGTGAACGTTTTTCAATTTCTTGATTTTTTTTTAAAATCCGATGAACCTTTTTCAAATTCATGAACTGTTTTTCCAAATCGATGAAGTTTTTTTCAAACCGATGAACTCTTTTTCGAAATCGATGAACTCTTTTTGAAATCGATGAAATATTTTACAAAATCGATGAACTCTTTTTTGAAATTGATGAACTTTTTTGAAAATCGATGAACTCTTTTTCAAATCGATGAACTCTTTTTCGAAATCGATGAACTCTTTTTTGAAATCGATGAACTCTTTTCCAAATCGATGAACTCTTTTCAAAATCATTGAACTCTTTTCAAAATCGATGAACTTTTTTTCAAAACCGATGAACTTTTTTCAAAATCGATGTTTTTTTTCCAAAATCAGTGAACTTCTTAAAAAATTGATGAACTTTTCCTTAAAAAATCATGAACTTTCTAAAAATCGATGATCTTGTTTTCAAATTTACCTTTACTTTTTTCAAGAGAATTTATATTGGTTCTTACTAAAGAAAACGTCAAATAGGACGGTTTATGGTACTAGACAGAAGAACTAGCTTTGTCTAGTGGGTAATGCATTAAGCTGCGAATGGGTTGGTTTTGGGTTCATTCCCCGCCATCGCATACCATGTTTTCCAATTGCGATTAGTTTTCTTTATTTTTTTCTTCGCGTTTGTTTGCTGAGTCGGTTTGGTGGGCCGGCCTGCTACGCGTCGCTAGCGAGCGCCCGTATCGCCAGCCGGCGCCTAAAGCGCTCAGGCTCACGTCTCTATGCAGCCTTTTTTTTTAGGTGAGTCTCTATGCAGCCTTTTTTTTTTAGGCGAGTCTCTATGCAGCCTAAGTTTGTTATCGACAGGTCCATACATTCAGGACGGTTGAGCCCATTAGGGTCCAGATGCAAGTCCAAACCAAAGCCCAGCTTCTGCCGTCTCAACACGGCCACGAAGCCATCTCGAAACAGCCCCCAATCCAACTCCAGCGCCTCCCAGCCCTCGCCGCCATGGCGACCACCGACGACTCCACCGCCACCGGCGAGGTCCGGCGCCTCCTCGAGCATCTCGACTCCCAGCAGCAACTGCTGGCCACCTGCCACGACGCCTGGTCGCGCACGCTCGCGCACTTCGCCTCGCTCGACCAGGACGTCGCCTCCCGCTCCGCCTCCGTGGACGAGGCCCTGGCCACCGCCGACGCGTCCACCTCCGAATCCCTCGCGGCGCTCGAGGCACGCGAGGCCTCCGTACCCGTGCGCCTCGCCGAGGCCTCCGACGCGCTCTCGGCCGCCCTCGCCGAGGCCGAGGCCGAATCCGCCGCGCCGCCGCCCGCCGACATCCGTGGCGCCCTCAGGTGGATATGCCGCCGCATGGACGCTGCCGCGCTCTGGCGCTTTATGGCCGCGCGCCGCAGGGAGCTCGCCGCCGTTCGTAAGGAGATTGGCCCCACCGTGGCGGCGTCCGTGGACCCACCCCGCCTCGTCCTCGATGTGCTCAGCGATTTCCTGGAGGCCGGCGAAGGCGCCGGTGAAGACCAGTGCTGGGTGCTCGGCATGCTGCTGCGCTCGTTGTTTGGTTCAGATGGGCGGAAGCCGCCGGAGATAGGAGATACGTTGGTTGAGAGGGCGTCTGTGGTTGCAAAGAACTGGTCTGAGAGGTTTGGGATCAAGAGAGACTCGCCAGCTCCCATCGATGAGGAGGTGGAGATGACAGAAGCTAACGATGTTGATAATGCAGCGGTGCCAGATAAGAAAGTAGAGCAGGCAGATGCAAAAGAGGAGGAGGAAGAGGAGGAGGTGGAGGAGGTGGAGGAGGAGGAGGAGGAAGAAGAGGAAGAAGAGGAAGAGGAAGAAGAAGAGGAAGACCAGGAGGAGCTGGTGGCTGCATCAGGTGATGAGGAGGAAGAGAACCCGGAGGAAGTAGACAATGAAACACAGGAGGACCCAGAGGAAGCGGGGATGGAAGCACTGAAGGAGAAGAAGGGAGAAGAGGTAAAGGTGGAGGTTCCTGCTGATGAGAAGATAGCTGAAGAAGCAGGGAAGAGCGAAGTTAAGGAAGAAACAAAGGCAACGGGGGAAGTTGTCAAGGAAGGGGAGAAGGGTGCACTGGGGCAAGTAGAGGCACATTTATTCCTGCAGATGGTTGCGGCATTTGGACTGAAAGACAAGTTTGATGGAGAGTTCTTGAAGAGCCTGTTTGTTGCTAACCGTCGAAGGAAGGAACTTGCGAGGTTTGCCTTTATCCTCGGGTTTGAGGAGACCGTCGCAGGTATGATGACCTATTGGCATGGTTTTTAAATTTGTTACGTTTGTTATCTGATTTAGTAACAGGTCTTCAGTTCATTGAGTATGAGGATTGCGACGTTCTTTTGAGTTTACTTTGCAAATCAAGGCATTTTCTAGATTGAGAAAGAAATGCCCTTAGAACCTGCATTTTCCTTACTTTACGCAACAACTTAAGATTCATTTCTTTCACCATATGTTTGATTTGGTAGTATGATTTCTGCATCTAAATAATCATGTAGACATGCTAAATACTCTTTTTATGACGTTCTTCTTGAGTTGTATTATAAGGTAGTAGTAGTGATGTTGCTTTCTTCTTGGTGGTATACTCCGTATTTAGGGATTAGGACATACCACCTCCGTCCCATATTAAGTGTCGCTCAAATGGATGTATCTAGCACTAAAATACATTTAGATATATCTATTTCAGCGACACTTAATATGGGACGGAGGGAGTATAAAGTACTCCCTCCGTTCCAGAATATAAGGTGCATCAGTTTTCGTGCAAGCCAAACTTATGTATGTTTGGCCAAGTTTATAGAATAATACATCACCATCTACAATACAAAATCAATAAAATATGAAAATACTTTTCATGATGGATCTAATGGTACAGATTTGGTGTTGTAGATATTGATACTTTTTCCTAAAAACTTGGTCAAACATGTGACATGTTTGACTTTTGAAAAAACTAATACACCTTATATTTTGGAACTGAGGGAGTATAAATTTAAGGAACTGAATTCTACACTAGCTTATTCATGAACAAAAAAATATCACAAGGTTTAGAATAAGTTTCGAAGGACCTTGTTAACTTGACGAATTTAAGCAGCTTCTTGCTTTTGGTCAGTTTTGTGCCTCCGGACTGCATTTCAACTGAGTGAATTGGTGAGAACAACATACTTTTGAAGTTGCAATCTGTTTGTTTGTTTTCTTAGGGTTTGTTTAATAACCATCTAAAAGACTTGATTAATTGGTAATCACAACTACTTCTAACTAGATTAACCTTTTGTTGAAGGTTCCGTATTGAGTTTCGTACTATACATGATTAGCATCTTATGTATTTTATCCAGATCTGGTGGTTACTATATTTTTAGTAGTTCAGAGAAAAGAAGACATGACTCAACTATTCTGTTATTACTTTGCAGATGTTGTTCAGGAATTGGTTACTTCAGGAAATGTAATCGAGGCTATATATATTGCTCATGAGGCATGTTTGCTTGAGCGATTTCCTCCTGCACCTCTTCTTAACTCTTATATAAAGGACTCAACTGAGAAGGCCCAGGCCATTCTGAGTAGTGGAAGACGCTCCAGTTCTGCTGTTGTAAGACTCCATTCCACTCTCTGAACTTGATTTCTTTTTGTTAAACTCATCATTCAGTTTGGTCATCGGTCCTTTTTCTGTCTGAATGCCTGCATGAAGATCATTGATCAAGGAAATGAAATTAGTGACATGCCTTTGATTTAAACAACCCGCAGTTCTGTCATATCTGTGACGTGCATCAGTTTTGGTATAGTAGTATCATGTGTATATCATTTCCACAAAAGCATTTACGCCTCTTAAATTTAAACAGTTGATTCAAAATTATAGTGCTTATCTGATTCATCAGTCGTAGAATCATGTTGAGTATCATTGAGTTCATAGATTAGTTTGTTCCATGTAGTCCATCCAGACCACTGTTTTAGCCCTCGATTTGCTTGGTTTCTTGTTTCGAGTTTGGATGCACTATTACAAAAATTTATTTCTGTTGGTTAGCTGAGACTTCATCTGTTTAAAATATAAGGCTTATTTTCTTGTTCAGCATGTAGATTTAGAAAGTCATGAAACCAAGAGACAATAATAAAGGGAAACGACCTTGCTATCCATGGTGTTCGTGTCGTGGGAATCAGAGAGAGATAAGTTAGCGTGGGTGTTCATATTGGAGAGAGGATATAACTTAGGCAAAAAGAGGAAAATCTCATTAAATTCATGAGCATGATCCCAAGATTCGAGGCCTTAGCTACTTGCCCATGGAAAATGAAGCATGCCTTTATCATTTTTCCAGTTCTCTATCCATTTTCCAGTCCTTGGTAACTTGTGGCACTAAAGAAAGGCTTCATGTTTTTTTTCTTCAGGAGGAGTCTAAGACCTTGGAGTGCAACGCCTGCAAGGCTGTCATCAGGTGTGTCGAGTCCTGCCAGCTAGTATCGGTATTTAACATCGATCACTTGAAAAAGAAGGTGGCGAGGATGGATAGAGAGAAGGCTGACCGGAAGAGGCTAGGCAGCGGAAACAGATTCCAGAACAAGCGAGCACGGGGAGCAGCCGGACCTCAGTCCTTCCCTGCTTCCAAGTCCGCAAGGGCATCAGGCTCAGGCTCAGGCTACGGGCCATCATTCCAGAACCCAGTGTCCCGTTCCTTTGGTTACGCGGCTCGTGCTGGGTACGTGAACCCGGCTGCTGCTGCTCAGCCCTACTATGCGCCGGGGAGCATGGCAGCGCGGCGTGGCGGCGTGCTGTATGGCGGGCCTGGAGCAGCATTCGGGGCGCAGCAGCCGTACCACCGTTAAGGCCAGCCATAGCAGTTGATGTTGCTGGACCAATTGCTGTTTCTTGCTGATTTGTACCACCTTGCGTTGTAGTAACATTTATCCTTGCCGTGTAACTCTTGGTCGACTGGATGCGATTTGAAGAGATTCAGTCTTAGTACATGCTGCTGCTTTCTTTTTGGTTGGCTCTGTATGCGAGATACCGTTTGTCTGAATGAAACTGTATGCTGAATGTTGTAGAGATTGAGCGCCATTGACACTATTCAAACCTGGATATGTCTTTTTATTTCTCCATGTGTAGATCAAATTTAGGTTCGGCTAGCTGAATGCATGTGCGTTGTCATGGAATAACAAAAAATAGTTGTCGCTATGTGTCGTGGAATTGTCACGGCAGATGTCCTCTTGCAAGGACTTAGTCGTGGAGCCATCGCAGCTAGGAAGCTTAAAGGGGTTAATCGGGACAAATGACACGAGAGGTTTTATACTAGTTCGGTCCCTTACGGTGAAGGTAAAACCAACGTCTAGTTGGGTTGGTATTGCTTGAGGTTTCGCTGACCAGGGAGCGAGATATGCTATGTCCGGTTCTCGATTGGTTGTTTCTTGCCCTAAGCCGCCAACAGGTCGTCCCCTTATATACACGGGTTGACGCCTGGGTTTACAGTAGTCCCGGCCGCTTATAAACAATGTCCGCTCGGTGACTAGTTAAGTCTACCTTATGATACAAGTCATGCCATTATGGCGGTTTACTACAACGGGCCTTAAGTCGCCTGTGGGCCTTAGGCCCTTTGTTGAGACGCCATCTTCATGCTTGGACTTGGGCTTGTATCTGGTAATCTCTTTACGTAACCCGGCCCCTCCTGGGCGGCTTACTCAAATAGTTATATCTCCAACATTAGGCCCCAGCTTGATTGGAACCTGTTCATGTCAATCTTAAAATAACTTAAAACATAAATCTCCAGTCTTCTGACTGCGCAAAAAGACTTTCTTTAACCCGCCGTGACGTCATTCTTCGAATCCGTGTTAACCTGTCATGACGTCATATTTCCTTTTATTCCGCCGTATCGGCCGAACGGATCTCTGTCTTTATTGCCCGTTCCGGAAATCGAGGCGTCGGGGCCGCTGGATAATAATTCTTATCTCCTCGTTTCCCGCGCCGTCTCAGTTATGCTCTCCTTATAAATAGGCGCGACCTAGGTTTCATTTTCCCCCTTCCAGTCGTCTTCTTCCTCTTGCCTCCTCTCGAGCTCCGCCACCGCCGCCGTCAAGCTTCTCGTCTTCACCGACCCAGGCCGCTGCATCAACCTGAATCGGACCAGAAAGACGTCGGCGAACCTCCGCAGCTCCTCCAGATCCGTAAGATTCCTTTCCTTCCCTGCTTAGATCTGCATTAGAGCTTCTTTGAGTTCACTGTAGTTCATCACCATTAGAGCCATCTCCTTGTTAGTTTTTTCTCCTAGATACCACTTCTGATCCGAGAATGATATAAAATAGCTGCGGTAGTTGTTTTCGCCCTTATCTTGGATACGAAACAGATCTCTTTCTCTGTATGAAGGCCTTCTTCGAGCCTATGAACGCATCTGCGTCGGTTTTTAGGTCTAGAAAAACTTTCTTATCAGAACAGACTTTTGATCTCAAATCATAGCAGAAGATTATGAAACCTGTTTTTATCACCCGGAAAATTTCTTTAACATAACTGTCCAGGTATCCGGTTTAAATGCATTCCACTTTATCTGTGAACCTTGGCGCCTTCTCGGGTCTTTAAAACTTTTGAACTGTTGCTAACACTTGTAGCGGCTTAAAATAATGTTGCTCAATTATCCTTATGTCATTAGGCCCCTTCAAGCCGCTACCTTCAGTAATTTGGATAATTTCTTCCGGGTTAAAATTTAAACCGGAACTTCTTATTTTGTAATAGGCCAATCTGTTGTCATGGCGCCTAAGTCGACCAAAGCTCCTGTAACCTGCAACTGGGTCCCATCCATAGTCACTAAGAGCAAACTGGCTGAATTTGTGAAGTCTGGCCATTTGCCAAAAAAGGAGGTCATGTCTTATCGCGTCCCTGACCCATCTGAAGATAAGCCTCAACCCAAAGAAGGGGAGGTAATAGTTTTCACGGATCACATGAGCCGATTTGCCCTCCGGCTCAAAGTTCTTCAGAGAAGTTTTGAATTTCTTTGACTGAGACTCAAGACATTGGACCCAATTCCGTGTCCAATCTTTGCAATTTCCAAGTCTTCGTGAGGTGTACACAGGAGAGGAGCCAATCCTACTCTTGTTCAGAGAACTTTTTTACTTGAACCGGCAGAATGAGCGTGCCAACAGGCCGAGTCTTGAACTTGGCGGTATCTCGATCCAGTGATGGAGAGACTGTCTGTTTCCTTATGCTGAGCTGTCGAGTCACCCCAAATATTGGAACCAGTCATGGTTCTACTGTCAGGATACTTCTCCGGTGATGAGCCGCCTCTGCTGACTTCGCGCCTGCGCCTTGAGTCCAACCATCCATTGGCGGATAAATCGATCATTGTTGAACGTGCGCGCTCAACCCCACCATCAAGAAGATTAAAGCTCTTCTGGGAAATGGTTTGAATGGCATCGACTTGGTCCGGGTCTGGGTCACTTGGTGTATACTCCCATTAAGCCGCCACTCCGGCTTAATGTGTACCTATACAGGCGAACAGAACGACCCAATGCGGCACAATTGTGACGACTTACCAGATGATGTGGCAGATGCTGCAACCCAGTCACTGCTGAAGGAGGGTACTATTATCAACAATACCTTCGGGTTACTTCCCTTCTGCAAAAAGAACCCGAATTTCGCAAAGAAGTTACCAATCTTAATAAATACTCTTTAATATGTTTACCTCTTTTGTACTTATAATTCCTTATCTTTTCCACAGGCGGTGATGACTTCGGAAAGTCGATATGACCACGAGGCCGCCCAACAAGCCGTGAGCATCCAAGAAAATGAAAGGAAAACGCCAAGACGGGACTTCAAAAAGAAGAAACCCAGTCTCCGAATTGCTCAAATTGGATGACTCTTCTTCGATGAGGAAGAGGTAATCCCTTATTCTCTTTAACTCCTTTGTTACTATTTTATTGATATTTCCGCCTTTCAGAAGACACCGGAAACAGCCAAGCTCATGGCGAAGAGGTAACTATAATCTCCTCCGACTCGAGCTTTTGCCAAAGCACAAAACCGGCGGGTGACCGGAAAAGTAAGATTTTCACATCCCTTAGCTTATCAAGATCCTCAATTTCTTTTGAAGCAACAACAGCTTGAGAGCCGGAGGCAAACCCGGACAAGTAAGGATGTAGAGCTCTCTTCCAGCTTACGATG
This sequence comes from Aegilops bicornis, assembly GCA_021605145.1. Lineage (NCBI taxonomy): Eukaryota > Viridiplantae > Streptophyta > Magnoliopsida > Poales > Poaceae > Aegilops > Aegilops bicornis. Next base: position 128,750,888 of record CM038671.1, read on the forward strand.
TGAGCAGAAGCGCCGAATCGAGGTCATCTCCGCTTTGCGTTCTGTTTATCCTTTGGCGGGTTTAATTCGTCAGCCTCTCAATTCATCTGACTCCAATTATCAGGATACCTCTCCTTCCTCTGGCGAGTCCATGCAATCCAACATGCCGGCCTTCAAGACGGCCCCTGGGTAATGTACCTTTGTTAACCTCATGCTTTGCCTTACTCATATTTTGTACTCATCCCTTTGTTTTATTCATAGTGTGCAGGCAAAGCCCAGTAAGAGGGCAAAAAAGAATAAGCCGATTGAAGACCCGGTAGCAACGGAGCCGGAACCCGAAACCACCGCTTCGATGCTTCTACTCATCAACCTCCTCCTGAGCCGGCCCATGAAATTCCGACACCATCTTCCGAACTGCCTCAAGAAGACACTCTTGACAGCTCCGATAAACCGGAAATTCCTAGCCTGGTCCGGACGGCTGAGCCGGAAGTTGAATTCTTGAAGAGCCAGTATGTTGAACCGGGGCGGCCGACTGTCCTAGCCAAATGTACCGCCAAGGAAGAACTCGTCAAAAGCCGGAAACCCAAACAGGACATCGCTGATTATGCTCACTTAAGCATTGGCGATATAGTCTCAGGCTATCTGAATCAAGTGCATAACAGTCGTGACCTGGAAATTGACATGGTGAAACAGATACAACATAAATCTGAGGTATAACTTAAAATATTTCTCCTGAATCTTACTTACTGTACCAGCCCCCAAGTCTACTGCTTATACGTAAATATGTCATAGACTTAGATACCTGCTTATTGTGAATTCATCCGGTTTACAAGAAAGGATTTTTAATCCGGCCATAATATAGCAACTTTAAAACGTGCGATACACATTAGCCCCCAAGTGTCAAGTATCTTTACTTGTAAAGTGCTTGAGACTTTAATATGCATAATCTGGCCTTTATAAAGTAAAATTTTCTTCAGCATACATTAGCCCCCAAGTGTCAAGTATCTTTACCTGTAAAGTGCTTGAGACTTTCATATGCATAATCATAACCTTAATTATAACCCAAGGCCAATGCAGGTCTCCACCAGTCAATTCGAATTGGAGATTGCTGATCTGAAGACCCGGCTGGCAGCCCAAGAACTTGAAATTCAAAAAGCCAACTCCAAATTCGCATTCAGCGTCTCAGAGCAAGAAAAATTGAAGAAGGATTTTGACGCGGCTAAGAAGACCTGGGCAGATGAAAAATCTTCACTTGTGACCCGGGCCGAGACAGCAGAAGCAGCTCTTGCCGAAACAACTGCCGAACTGTCCGGCTTAAAGCACCAGATATCCCAAATGGTCTCAGCAATTTTCGGTAAGTTACTATGTGTAACTTTTGACCACCACCATGATTTATTTGATAACTATTTCAGATATTATCTCCGGCTTAATCTTATATGTATAAACGCAGGCCCTGTGAGTACCAACACAAGGCGTAATATGCTGATCAAGCTTAAGGCAGTGTACACTCTAGTGGAACAACTGTACACTGGGTCACAACGTGCTTTGGCCGTTGTGGCTTTATCAAATGATAATCCTTATCTCCTGCAGGATGTGCTTAAACGGCTTGCCGTGTTACCTCAACGGATTCAGAGCTAAGGGGGGCATCTGATAGAGCCGGGGCCATAGCCGCCTTAAGCCGGGCCAAAGCGTTGGTTCCAGAGCTAGACTTAGCCGATGTTGCTCTTGGATATCCTAGCTTGAAGGAGGACGGCTCTGCATTCAATGAATCAGAATTCACCACCTGTGTGAGAGTCATACGTCATGTGGCCACCATCATCGGCAACGATATTGATCTTACAAAGTATCAGCCGGGTTATGACAACGAGAACCGGAGGATTCCAACTCCGCATTATGATGATGTCAGCCTGATCCCTCCAACTCGTAAGCATACCTTTGCTCCTGAAGTTGACCCGGCCAGTTTAATAGACGATGAAGCTGAATTTGAAGCCTTAAGCAGCATTGACTGGACCTCGTCAACCTTCCAGGACAAAGTAGCAGACGAAGAGGCAGAGAAGGATAACCCCGAGTCGTCAAGTCCACCAAAGGAGTAACCCGCCTGGCACTAAGTCTTTGAAAAAATAATGCTTCATTATTCAGACTCGGGGAGTCTTGTAATAGGGTAAAAAACTTCTTAACTCTGTCATGCCTTCGCGCATGTTTGTGGTGCTTAACAATGTTTCAAGCCGCTATCATTGGATACTGCCGGCTTACATGAATTGCTTCTTGACATCAAAAGCTTTTTGCTTTACCCTATGTATAAAAAACAAAAAATTCCTTTGGCGTCTTACCACATCCGGGGTCATGTAAAATAATGTTAACCCGGAGTATGAACCAAAACATTATAAGTATCAGCCGGTTCATGATCATGACCATAATAATATACTTGTTATCTTATTGAAGCGTACATTACCGGCTTACGTGATCCCAAAAAGCAGACAGTTAAACTTAACTTCACGAAAATTGGCACATATAATGTTTACCTGGCCCTTAATATTATTTACTCTTATAGAATAAAGTAAACCTAATTTTCAAAGGCCTCTGATTCAAATACGATCAGTAGAACCGTTCCAAAGGGGTTAAGCTAAGATTCAGATACGATCATATAGCCCCCAATGGCTTTGGCGATGCCGATCAAGTGGGTATCGATACTATGTTCTCTTTGGTTCGAATACGACCTATTTTTGAACAGGAAGCCCCAAGTGACCATGAGAGTTGTTTAATGATGCTGATTCGAATACGATCCATGTCAGACCCAAAGGGGTTAAGCTATGATTCAAATATGATCAAGAAGCCCCCAAGTGGGTTTGGCAGTGTGCCGATCAATTGGGTATCGACAGCTATGTTCTCTTTGGTTCGAATACGACCTATGTTTGAACAGGAAGCCCCCAAGTGACCATGGCTAGATTCAGATATGATCATAAGTCGGACCAAAGGGAAAAACCGGATTCAGATATGATCCGCTCCCTGTTAGTTGTTTCCACCACCTGGTAAAGAAGACACATAAACCTTGTAGGATGGAAAGGAAAGTGGTCCTGCTTTATTGCTTTATATAATATATACATTGCTAAAAAAGAAAAACAAATATACTCTGAGAGCCGGTGGCTTAAGTATAGTAGGGCCGGAGATGCGCTATGTTCCACGGCCGGCGGGTCTCTTCCTCCGACTTACGTGAGTCTTTGTGCTCTCGAACATCTATGAGATAATATGACCCGTTGTTGAGATTCTTGCTGACCACAAAAGGTCCTTCCCAAGGAGGGGACAACTTGTGCATATCAGATTGATCCTGGATGAGCCAGAGCACTAAATCGCCTTCCTGGAAAGTTCTGCTTCTAACCCGGTGGCTGTGATAATGGCGCAGGTCTTGCTGGTAAATCGCCGAGCGGGCTATTGCCAAGTCTCGCTCTTCATCCAACAAGTCAAGTGCATCCTGACAAGATTTTTCATTATCAGCTTCAACATAAGCCGCCACTCGGGGTGAATCATGCCGAATATCACTTGGCAGAACCGCCTCTGCTCCGTACACCATGAAGAAAGGTGTATAACCAGTAGACCTGTTAGGCGTTGTGTTGATGCTCCATAGCACAGAGGGTAACTCCTCCACCCAATAACCCGGAGTTTGCTGTAAGGGAACTAAGAGCCGGGTTTGATACCTTTCAAGATCTCTTGATTAGCTCTTTCGCTTGACCATTAGATCGGGGTGAGCAACGGCGAAACATCAAGCCGGATGTGCTCTTGTTGATGTAACTCTTCCATGGCACCCTTGGAGAGATTAGTGCCATTATCAGTTATAATACTGTGCGGAAAACCAAAATGAAAGATCACCTTTTTGATGAACTGAACCGCCATGGCTGCATCACACTTACTGACCGGCTCTGCTTCAACCCACTTGGTGAATTTATCCACTGCCACCAACAAGTGTGTCTTCTTATCCTTAGACCTTTTGAAAGGTCCAACCATGTCAAGCCCCTGCATCGCAAACGGCCAAGTAATCGGAATCATCCTCAATTCTTGAGCCGGCACATGAGCTCGTCGTGAATTTTTTTGACATCTGTCACATTTGCTGACCAGATCCTCCGCATCAACATGAGCCGTCAGCCAATAAAAACCATGACGAAAAGCCTTGGCTACCAAAGACTTTGAACCGGCATGATGACCGCAATCACCTTCATGAATCTCACGAAGTATCTCCTGATCCTCCGTAGGTGATACGCAACGTTGAAACGCCCCAGTGACGCTGCGGTGATGCAACTCGCCATGAACAATCGTCATGGATTTGGACCGCCTAATAATTTGTCTTGCCAAGGTCTCGTCCTCAGGCAACTCTCCCTGGGTCATATAGGCCAAATATGGGACCGTCCAATCCGGGATGGCGTGGAGAGCCACCACCAGCTGCGCCTCCGGTCCGCATCGCAAGCTCTTCCTCTGTAGGCACTCTGACGGAAGGGTTATGCAAAACGTCAAGGAAGGTATTAGGCGGCACCACCATTACGCCGAGACCCCACCGCTTAAAGCATCACCGCCTCATTCTTCCTTCGATCAATGTGCTCTACTTGATAACCTTTGAAGTGCCCAGCTACCGCATCAACTTCACGACGATAAGCCGCCATAAGGGGATCCTTAGAATCCCACGTGTTCGACACCGCCGAGCGACGAGGTCAGAATCGCCAAGCATCTTACCCGCTCAAATTCATCTCTTTGGCCATCCGGAGGCCATGAGTAAAGCCTCAGATTCAGCTGCATTGTTAGTACAGTGGAAACATAAGCCGAGCACATAACAAAATTTGTCACCTCGGGGAAGTTAACACAACTCCGCCCGAGCCTTCCAACCGCCTCGACCCATCGAAGTGAATAGTCCAATATGTGTTATCCGGCTTCTCCTCTGGTGCTTGCAACTCCGTCCAATCATTGATAAAGTCCACTAGGGCTTGAGACTTGATAGATGTGCGCGGCATATACTTCAAACCGTGAGGCCCAAGCTCGATATCCCACTTGGCAACTCGTCCTGTGGCTTCCCTGTTCTGGATGATGTCTCCCAAGGGGGCTGAACTTACCACAGTTATAGGATGACCCAGGAAGTACTGCTTTAGCTTCCGGCTCGCCATGAACACCCCATAAACAAGTTTACGCCAATGCGGATACCTTTGCTTGGATTCTATGAGCACCTCATCGATGTAATAAACCGCCGCTGAACCGGATGCTCCTTGCCGACCTCCTTACGCTTCCACCACAATAGCCACACTAACAAAGACGTGAGTTAGCAGAACATACAACAGCAATTGCTCTTTATCAATTGGAGCCGCAAGAACCGGCGGCCTGCATAACCGCCTCTTTAAATCTTCAAAGGCAGCATCAAGAGCCTCACCTGCATAAAGGTGTCTGCTTTTCTTCATCATCCGATACAACGATGGAGCCTTCTCACGTAGCCGGCTTATGAATCGCTTAGCAAAGAACGCGACCCGCCAACCGCTGAACATCATTGATGCACACCGGTTTAGCTAGAGAGGTAATCGCCTTGATCTTCTCCGGGTTAGCTTCAATGCCCCTGTTTGAGACCAAGAATCCCAAAAGTTTGCCTGCAGGTACACCAAATACACACTTGTCCGGGTTAAGCATCATCTTGTAGACCCGGAGATTATCAAAGGTTTCCTTTAAGTCGGATATCAAAGTTTCCTTCTCTCTGGACTTCACCACAATGTCATCCACATAAGCATGAACATTGCGCCCAATCTGATTGTGGAGGCAATTCTGCACACACCGGCCGATAAGTCGCCTTGGCACTCTTGAGCCCAAACGGCATAGATACATAGCAGAAGGCTCCAAACGGAGTAATGAAAGCCGTCTTCTCCTGGTCCTTAACTGCCATCTTGATCTGATGATAACCAGAGTAAGCATCCAAAAAACTCAAACGCTTGCAACCCGCTGTAGCATCGATGATTTGATCAATGCGGGGCAAAGCAAAGGGATTAGCCGGACAAGCTTTATTTAAGTCCGTGTAGTCCACACACACCCGCCAGGTGCCGTTCTTCTTGAGCACAAGCACCGGGTTAGCCAACCACTCCAGGTGAAAGACTTCCACGATGAACCCGGCCGCTAAGAGCCGAGCGACCTCCTCCCCTATAGCCTTTTGCCTTTCCTCATTGAATCGCCGGAGAAACCGCTGGCGGCTTATACTTTGGATCAATATTAAGAGTGTGCTCAGCGAGTTCTCTCGGGACACCCGACATGTCAGAAGGTTTCCATGCAAAGATGTCCCGGTTCTCACGGATGAACTCGATGAGCGCGCTTTCCTATTTAGGATCCAAATTGGCACTGATACTGAACTCCTTGGAAGAGTCGCCTGGAGTGAAGTCAACCAGTTTTGTCTCGGCGGCCGACTTAAATTTCAAAGCCGAGTCTTGCTCTGTGGTTGGCTTCTTCAAAGAGGTCATATCCGCCGGGTCAACATTAGTTTGATAAAACTTCAGCTCCTCTTCAAAGACAAACAGATTCAGCATAAGCTGCATCGCCTTCCTCGCACTCCAAAGCTACCTTTCGACTCCCATGCACAGTGATGGTGCCCTTGTAACCCGGCATCTTGAGCTGCAGATAAACATAACACGGCCGTGCCATAAACTTGGCATAAGCCGTCCGTCCAAACAGAGCGTGATATGGGCTCCTGATTTTGACTACCTCAAACGTCAGCTTCTCAGCTCTGGAATCATATTCATCTCCAAAAGCTACTTCCAGCTCGATCTTTCCAACTGGATATGCCGACTTACTGTGTACCACCCCATGAAAAACAGTGTTAGACGCCCTCAAGTCCTTATCACCAAACCCATGTGGCGAAAGGTCTCATAATAGAGAATATTGATGTTACTTCCTCCGTCCATGAGCACCTTAGTGAATTTATATCCACCGACACGAGGGGCCACCACCAAGGTTAACTGACCGGGTTATCAACCCGGAGGGGTGATCTTCTCTACTCCAAATGATAGGCTGCTCGACCACCTCAAGTAACGGAGAACCGCTGCTCAACCGAATTCGCAGCCCTTTTATGAACCTTACGGTCACGCTTTGCACAAGTTAGTGGTAAACACATGGTATTGCCCACCATTCAACTGTTTTGGATGGCTCTGATAACCTGACTGCTACTGCTGCTGTCCTCCTTGACCAGACTGCTGCAGATTATAGCCACCTTGACCGCCCTGAAAGCCGGAACTTGAACCGCCACCCGGGCCATGAAAACCACCTGCTCCTGAACCGCCGCCTGATCCGTGATTGCCATCGAACATGTTTGAATTCTTGAAAGCCTTCATGATCGCGCAATCCTTCCACAAGTGGGTGGCAGGATTTTCCAGTACCGTGTCTTGGACAAGGCTCATTCAAAAGCTGCTCAAGAGATGGACTGAGCCACCAGATCGAGGGGTGCTCGCCTTTACGCTTCTTGTTATTACCTTGGGCATTAGCATTGGCCACAAACTCTGGGTTACCCTCCGGCTTACGCTTGTTGCCTCCTTGACTTACCGGGTGATGCTGCTGACCCTTTCCATTGCCGTTCTTCTTTCCTTTCCCTGTCTTTTCCTCCTCAGACGCGGGATCATTGGTAGTATCAGAATCGACATATTTAACCAAAGCCGCCATCAGCGTACCCATGTCATTGCAATCACGCTTAAGGCGCCCCAACTTCTGCTTCAGCGGCTCAAAATGACAATTCTGATGGAGCATAAGTACCACAGAGCTGGCATCCATCTTGTCAGATGAGTGTATTATTTCCTTGACCCGGCGCACCCAATGAGTTGTGGACTCACCCTCCTCCTGCTTACAATTGGTCAAGTCCACAATTGACATAGATTGCTTGCAAGTGTCCTTGAAGTTCTGGATAAATCGGGCCTTTAACTCTCCCCATGAACTGATGGAATTGGGAGGCAAACTTTTCAACCAAGATCGGGCCGTTCCATCTAACATCATGGTGAAATACTTAGCCATTGCCGCGTCGCTGACCTCCAATAACTCCATGGCCATCTCGTAGCTTTCAATCCATGCCCCTGGCTGTAAGTCGGTCGTGTAATTCGGCACCTTTCGAGGTCCCTTGAAATCCTTGGGCAGACGCACATCCCGCAGAGCCGGCACCAGACAAGGGACACCACCGGTTCTAGTGGCCATTCCTGCTCCGGCGAAGTCGTTGGATACTCAGGATACCTTCATATGCCGTCTGGCCGAGCCGCTTAATTGAGCCGCCCGTTCATCCTCCTGACGCAACCGATCCTGTACCGGGTTATAACCACCGGGTTGGTTACGACGCTGGGCATTGCTGGATAAAGCTTCTGACTCCATGTGCCTTCTGTAACTCGGACTCCGATTTGGACGAGGTGCTAGCCAAGGCTGAGGGGTGGAATGAATCCTATCCCTGCTGTAAGAATAGGTCTCTTGCTGTGCCAAGGCCGTCTGAAGCAGATCCCTGACCCTCCGGGTTTCCACTACCATCGGGTCGTCACCATCCACTGGAAGAGCCGCCAGACGCGCCGATGCCGCTATCAAGTTCTCCATGGGGTTGGAGAAGTGGACCGGCGGTGTCGGTATGTATCAGGGCGGGGCCATGCTCCCGTGAAGAGGTGCCATCTCTCGAGGCTGAACCGGCCCTCCAGCTCCGGGTGTTGTAAACTGATTGGTTTCGGGCGGGTTGCTAGGACCAGCTCCGGTGTTGTGAAAAGATTCCGAGGATCGTAAACCGGAGGCAGACGGGACTGTGTCTTCTGATGTCTCCTTCTCATCACCTCATTGGATGCATTCAGACTCATATTAAGCTGGAAAGCCTCTGACTGGAGTCGCTGCGCCCGTGCATCCAAAGCCGCCTGCTCTGCAGCTAGCCTGGTGTCCTCAGCCGCCAAGGCCTCCTTGGCCAGGGCTATCTCCTCACGCACCTTTGCCACCTCTGCGTTGTGCTCATCCGGATTTGCAGGAATAACCGTAGTGGTTAACAGGGCCGTCAACTTGTCCATAAGATCTATTAGCACCGAGCGGTGGCGTAGAGCCTCTGCCCGGCCGCTCTGAACCGGACATTATTGTTTGTCGCCGCCGAAGTTTTGGCCGGGTTGAGTACCAGCCATGAAGACTCCTGCCCAGCTTGGCGGCTCATAGAAGTCTGGAACACTAGAGTCGTCAGAACAACCCCCAAGCATGCCTTCTTGGACCTGATACAGAGAATCTGTTGAACCGGTGGACGAATCGTCATCTGATGGGACGGCCTTCTCTTCGCCATCTTTAGATCCTTCAGAAAGTGCCTCTCCGTGAATACAGCCCACAAAGGCACGCTTCATGGTAGGTTGAATCCGGGCAGGTCTCGCACGCTGAGCCGTCTCAATGAGATCGGTGCAGCTGTCCGGCTCTGGGCCCGGCTTACCAATCCGGCCGATGAAGACGTGGATTCCGCCAAAGGGGACCCAGTACCCGTACTCAATTGAGTCGGCCTCGGGGCCCCGACCTTCGTTGTCGATGTAGATCTTGCCGACGACTCTTGGTCATCCGCCCATCACGTATCCCTTGAGCCCTTCGAAGCTGCCCTTCAAGAACTCAAATCCACCGTGCGCTGGCCCCACGGTGGGCGCCAACTGTCGTGGAATTGTCACAGCAGATGTCCTCTTGCAAGGACTTAGTCGTGGAGCCATCGCAGCTAGGAAGCTTAAAGGGGTTAATCGGGACAAAGGACACGAGAGGTTTTATACTAGTTCGGCCCCTTACGGTGAAGGTAAAGCCTACGTCTAGTTGGGTTGGTATTGCTTGAGGTTTCACGACCAGGAGGCGAGATACGCTATGCCCGGTTCTCGATTGGTTGTTTCTTGCCCTAAGCCGCCAACAGGTCGTCCCCTTATATACACGGGTTGACGCCCTGTGGCCTACAGAGTCCCGGCCGGCTTATAAACAATTTTCTACTCGGTGACTAGTTAAGTCTACCTTATGATACAAGTCATGCCATTATGGCGGTTTACTACAACGGGCCTTAAGTCGCCTGTGGGCCTTAGGCCCTTTGTTGAGACGCCATCTTCATGCTTGGACTTGGGCTTCTGTCTGGTAATCTCTTTACGTAACCCGGCCCCTCTTGGGCGTCTTACTCAAATAGTTATATCTCCAACACTATGGATCCCTCCGATCGGAGGGAGTACTATATTTACCTTCCTAATTATTTGTCCTAATGAGACGAAAAGAATCCATAGCTATTCTTAGGATTTGGCAGGTGTGATGTATACACTTATTTTAAGCTCTTTTTAAGTGAACCAATTAGTTGAATATTAGAGAGCAATAATTTAATGCCCGTCTGTTGCTACAGTGCCACAAAAGAATGTACAGAGACGTTGATCAAAGTTTTATATGCAAAAGAAGCACACATCGAGCAAAACCAAACACATTGCTTCGAGCCATTACACCCTAGTTTTCTTTTGCCTCGCTCAGGTTTTATTCTTACTCTAACTGAAACATGTTTCTATGCCTCACACCCCAGTTTTCTTCCTCATCGCATTGTTCTCCGTCAATCTGCATATGGCTTGTTCACATCTTAAACCAGGAATCGAAACACATGTGCCCATTTCATCACATCATTTCACTGGATCGTTACACGAACAAAGCTACAAATTACATGTTGTCATTTGGACTTTCAGGTCGCACTGAGACCAAAAGCCAAAAAAATTCACAAATTGCTTTATAACAATAGCCAAAAAAATTCACAAATTGCTTTATAACAATAGATTTGTTCAAATTACAACCATATATGCCTGTATCATGCCGTCACAATCAAAGAACGATTTACAAAGCCTTTCAAAGAGCAAACAAGTTGGGTAGTCTAGAGTTGAAACCCATAAGATATCAAAACAAAGTCATGATTCTAGCACATGGATAGCTAACTTACATGCACCCCTGTCCATGACTAAATCTTTGATGATATTCCGGTCCTTTAGATCTGGGGCGGTCTGATCAGCTTGCTCAGCTGCTCTCGGGCAAGGCTAACGTTTCTTGAATTGTGTCGAAGTTCTCTCGGTTCTATATTATTTTTTTGCGTGTTTATTTGCACTGGCGGCGACCTTTGATGCCCGGTGTATGTAATCTGCTGCTTGGTTTCGCTTTATGATCATTGGTGGTGAACTTTGATGCCCAGTTGATGTAATATGCCATTATTTATTTATTGTGTAGTGTAGGTAAATTCCTAGTCATTGTATATGCTATCATTTGCTATCCGAAAAGGCTGAAAGCTCTGATGAAGGTGAACGGGCCAAAACAAGCGATGCTAATTGGTTTTGTATGTACAGCGGGCCATAATTGGGCAATCCCTCAACATACTACAGTTGGGCCTTAGCGCGTACCTGTGGTATGGGCCCTTCATGGACCCGATCGGCCCACCATCATTACATTGGCCCATAACTCTCACGGGCCATTAGCAGGCCCAACCATTTGTTCGGTCCATATAGCTTTCAGAACATTAACGGGCTGAGTATATTGCCAGCCTGAATTGGCCCAGAAGACACCATGAGCCTTTAGCAGGCCGAAAAGTAGATTGGGCCTTAATTTTGATGAGTATTGCACAAGCTCTTAGCAGGTCAGAATAAACCTTGGGCCATTATTGGCCCAGTTACATGATGGACCGTTAACATGTAGAAATATACCATAGGCCTTGGTTGGCCCGATCACGTCATGGGCCTTTAACAGGTCGAAAGCTTAATCGGGCCACCAACGGGTCAAAATATACCACAAGCCTTCAACAAGCCCAAAGTCAGGTTGGGCTGGAATGTTGCCATCGATACCATGAGACGTTAATAGGCCGAATGTCATGTCGGACCATAAATGGGCCCATGTGTAGCACATGCCTTTACTAGGCCGAAAGACACATCATGCGGAAATGGGCCCATTTCTACAACGGGTCGCTAACAGGCCAAAAGACACACTGAGTCGTAATTGGGCCCAAAGACATAGCTAACAATCAACGGGTTCGAACTGGCGGTGGGCCGTAAATGGGCCATGTGCAAGCAGGCCATTAGTGGGTTGACCCGCTAACCGTTGCCTAAATCTTAAGGGCCTCTGACTGGGCTGGCCTTTTTAACTAGACGGGCCACTGTTGGGTCGTGCCGCGTGCCGCCATTTCATTGGCGTGGATCATCCATTGGACTAGCAATACATGTCGCAACGCTGAGTCGACACATGGTTACATTGGTGAATGAGAATTTGACACGTGGAAAATCATCATTAACTGGGGCTGCTAATGGTTATCGAATCCAAAACCCAAGCCTGATAGCTTAACGGCAACCCATTATGGTGGCTGCCACGTGTCGGTTACCCTTGACAAAAACACTTTCATGGCGCACCATTTATCATCATGAAAGTGAACACTCCCATGATGATAAATGGATTATTGCCATGAAACACTTCCGTGACAGCGGCTATCTTGATTATGTCATAAGATCATCATGGATGTACATACGCGACAGAAAACGTGATCTACCGTGACAAAGGCATATCTTCACGAATGTTTTTTTGTAGTGCTCCCAAGAGACTGGCCTCCTGATCCAGGCAGTTTATCAGCTGCACGACAAGGGGCTCCCCGACCTCCGAATTCTGAAGATCTGGAGAGAGAGGAATGTCCAGCCCTTTGGTTGGAGAGCAACTCCCATGTTCAAGTATGAGGGGTTATCCGACCCCAGCCATCTGCTCAAGTGGAAGATCTCCGAGAACGAGGTGGAGTTCCACATGCACCTGGTGACCGGCCACCTCGTCAGTGAAATTCACATGGGGATTGTCATTTAGCCTTACAATCGGGGCAACCCGCGCCCCTGGCGAGTCTCGGCGGCCTTATTTTTCCCCTTCTGTATTGTCGGAGGTCGGATTTTTACTTGTATCTTGACTTTTCTTATGCTTTGTCGCCAGATGATGTCTACTACACAACTTTATTCTTGTAGACTCCATTGGGCCTCCAAGCGCAGAGTTTTGTAGGACAACGACATATTTCCCTCAAGTGCATGACCTAAGGTTTATCAATCCGTGGGAGGTGTAGGATGAAGATGGTCTCTCTCAAACAACCCTACAATCAAATACAAGCAATATCTTGTGTTCCAACACCAATACAATGGTAAATTGTATAGGTGCACTAGTTCGGCGAAGAGATGGTGATACAAGTGTAGTATGGATAATAGATATAGATTTTTGTAATCTAAAGTAATAAAAACAGCAAGGTAGCAAGTGATAAAAGTGAGCACAAACATATTGCAATGCTTGAAAACAAGGCATAGGGTTCAAATTTTCACTAGTGCAATCTCTCAACATCACTAACATAATCGAATCATATGATAACCCCTCAAGGTGCGGCAAAGAATCACTCCAAAGTCTCAAGTCTTATCGAAGAAATTAGGATGAAAATGTGAATCCACCTTTATGCCTATATTATCCCAAAGTGTCATCATGAGGAATCCACAAGTTGATTACCAAAACATACATCAAGTGATCTCAATAGATTACCCCATTGTCACCACGGGTATCCACAAGCAATACATACATCAAGTGATCTCAAATCCAAAGTATTCAATCTGATAACAAAAAGACCTTAGAGAGTAATACTCAATTCACCACAGAAGAGATAGAGGGGAAGAACACCATATGATCCAACTATATTAACAAAGCTCATGTTACATCAAGGTCATGTCATATCAAGATCACGATATATATATATATATATATATATATAGAGAGAGAGAGAGAGAGAGAGATCAAACACATAGTTCCTGGTACATACCCTTAGCCCCGATGGTCAACTACTCCCTCCTCGTCATGGATGTAGCGGGGATGATAAAGATGGCCTCCGGTGATGGCTTTACCCCTCCGGCAGGGTACTGAAAAAGGCCTCCAGACGAGATCAATTCAGAACACAGCCTTACGTTAGTGGAAAACTCATCTAGGTTAACTTTCGGGGTTTCTGGATTTATAGGAATTTTCAGCGTTGAAATCACACCACGGGGGTTCCTGAGGGTCCCACAAGCTTAGGTGTCACGCCCCTTGAGATTAGCTTGTGGGGCCCCTGGGCACCTTCTGGTCCTTCCTCGAAGCTTCCTGGGTCTCTTCTTGTCCATAAAAAATCATCGTAAATTTTTTATCACGTTTGGACTTCATTTGGTATGATTTTTTTGCGAAATAAAGAAATAGACAAAAACATAAACTAGCACCGGGCACTAGATTAATATGTTAGTCCATAAAAATAATATAAAACTGCACCAAAACGATTTAGAAATCAAGTAAATATAGCATGAATACTTTATAAATTATAGATACGTTGGAGACGTATAACCAAACCTTCCGGGATTTCATTTCTATTCCACTGCAGCCTCACTCGTACGATGCGGCCATGCACCTTCCTGACCATGCATACATGCTAGCCCAAAGCTTTGGCAAGGCCGTGTCCGGTGCCCCTTCTACCTCAGCGAGCTCATGGAGGAGGTCAGAAGAGGCTCTGGTTGTCCCTCCTCCGGCGAAGGTCGCACAGTTAAAATCTGTGGTCCCTACTGGTGCGTCCTCTGAGGGAGGCAGACCTCGTGGTCCTTGCGAGGGCTTCTTAGCTGTGGGAGCATCCCGTCCTGCCACGTCAGAGGCCTCATTGGAGACTCTAGAGGTTGCGAGCACTACGGCGGGAGCTGGCGGTGGTGGTGAGCCCCCACGATCATTGGGTGAGGTGGAGCCCCCGGTTGATGATGTTGTGCGTCCGTCATCATTATGGGGATATGCGATTGAAATAGCAACATATACACTAAACAGACCACCGTATAAATCTTGTGAGACGACACCATATGAGTTATGGAATGGGAAGAAACCCAATTTGTCGCATCTCAAGATTTGGGCCTGCGAGAGTTATATAAAGAGTTTATAGCCAAATAAGCTCGATCCCAAGGCATACAAATGTTACTTTGTAGGTTATCCAAAGAAACAATGGAGTATTCCTTCTACCAAATGTCCGAAGACAAAGTGTTTGTCGCTAAGAATGGACTCTTTCTCGAGAAGGAGTTTCTCGCTAAAGAAGTAAGTGGGAGGACAGTACAACTTAATAAGATTACTGAATCTTCAGAAGTGATCAAGACTAACAAAACAGAATCTGTTCTAGAAGTTATCCACACAACTAAACCAGAAGTTACTACACTAGTTTTAGAGATTCCTGCTAAGATTGTAACTGAACCGCGTAGGTCAGGAAGAGTTATTCAACCACCTGAATGGTTTCACAATGAAATATTCATCTTAGAGGAAGATGAACCTGCGCACTACAGAGAAGTGATGAACCACAAGTATAGGGGATCTATCGTAGTCCTTTCGATAAGTAAGAGTGTCAAACCCAACAAGGAGCAGAAGGAAATGACAAGCGGTTTTCAGTAAGGTATTCTCTGCAAGCACTGAAATTATCGGTAACAGATAGTTTTGTGATAAGGTAATTTGTAACGGGTAACAAGTAATAAAAGTAAACAAGGTGCAGCAAGGTGTCCCAATCCTTTTTGTAGAAAAGGACAAGCCTGGACAAACTCTTATATAAAGGAAAGCGCTCCCTAGGACACATGGGAATTATCATCAAGCTAGTTTTCATCACGCTCATATGATTCACATTCGTTACTTTGATAATTTGATATGTGGGTGGACCGGTGCTTGGGTACTGCCCTTCCTTGGACAAGCATCCCACTTATGATTAACCCCTATTGCAAGCATCCGCAACTACGAAAGAAGTATTAAGGTAAACCTAACCATAGCATGAAACATATGGATCCAAATCAGCCCCTTATGAAGCAACGCATAAACTAGGGTTTAAGCTTCATCACTCTAGCAACCCATCGTCTACTTATTACTTCCCAATGCCTTCCACTAGGCCCAAATAATGGTGAAGTGTCATGTAGTCGACGCTCACATAACACCACTAGAGGAAAGACAACATACATCTCATCAAAATATCGAATCTAATACCAAATTCAGATGACTACTTATAGCAAGACTTCTCCCATGTCCTCGTGAACAAACATAACTACTCACAAATCATATTCATGTTCATAATCGAGGGGTATTAATATGCATAAATGATCTGAACATATGATCTTCCACCAAATAAACCAACTAGCATCAACTACAAGGAGTAATCAACACTACTAGCAACCCACAGGTACCAATCTGAGGTTTTGAGACAAAGATTGGATACAGGAGATAAACTAGGGTTTGAGATGAGATGGTGCTGGTGAAGATGTTGATGGAGATTGACCCCCTCCCCATGAGAGGATCGATGGTGATGACGATGGTGATGATTTCCTCCCGGAGGGATGTTTCCCGGCAGAACAGCTCACGGAGCCCTAGATTGGTTTCGCTGTGTTTCGCCGAGATTTGCCAAGGCTTCGTCCCGAAAGCTTCCTTCTGATTTTTTCTAGGACGAAAGACTTCATATAGCAGAAGATGGGCACCGAAGGCCTGCCAGGGGGCCCACGAGGCAGGGGGCGCGCCCAGGGGGTAGGGCGCCCCCCACCCTTGTGGACAGGGTGTGGCCCCCCTCTGGTGCTTTCTTCACCCAATATTTTTAATATATTCCAAAACTGACTTTCGTGGAGTTTCAGGACTTTTGAAGTTCTGCCGAATAGGTCTCTAATATTTGCTCCTTTTCCAGCCTGTAATTCCAAATTGATTTACATTCTCCTCTTCATGTAAACCTTGTAAAATAAGAGAGAATAGGCATAAGTATTGTGACATAATGTGTAATAACAACCCATAATGCAATGAATATCGATATAAAAGCATGATGCAAAATGGACGTATCAACTCCCCCAAGCTTAGACCTTGCTTGTCCCCAAGCGGAAGCCGATAACGAAAAATATGTTCACATGTTTAGAGATAGAGGTGTCGATAAAATAAAATACGGACATGAGGGCATCATGATCATTCTTATAACAACAACATATATATATATATATATATATATATATATATATATATTGTCATATGATTTCTTATGCTAAAGTAACAATCTATTCACAATGTAAAGTATGAATCATAAACTTCATTGAAAACTAACAAACTATAATCTCGGTCATTGAAGCAATTGCAATTTATCATAACATCAGAAAGATTCAATATAAGAGCTTTTTAGCAAGTCCACGTACTCAACGATCATTTAGTCTTTCACGATTGCTGACACTCACGCAATACTTATGGGTATGCAATTTTAATCGGTCACAGAGAAAGATAGGGGCTTACAGTGTTGCCTCCCAACCTTTTACCTCAAGGGTCATGTCAACAATAATAGTTCATGATAACTTACATCCAATTGGATATATGTATGTATGTATGTATATATATATATATATATATATATATATATATATATATATCAGGATCTTTCCAACACAATGTGCTTGCCAAAGGATAAAATGTAAAAAGGAAAGGTGAAGATCACCATGACTCTTATAGAAGGTATAAGACAAGAATAAAAGATAGGCCCTTCGCAGAGGGAAGCAGAGGTTGTCATGTACTTTTATGGTTGGATGCACAAAATCTTAATGCGAAAGAACGTCACTTTATATTGCCACTTGTGATATGGACCTTTATTATGCAGTCTGTCGCTTTTATTTCTTCCACATCACAAGATCGCATAAAGCTTATTTTCTCCACACTAACAAATCATACATATTTAGAGAGCAATTTTTATTGCATGCAACAATGACAACTTACTTGAAGGATCTTACTCAATCCATAGGTAGGTATAGTGGACACTCATGGCAAAACTGGGTTCAAGGATATTCGGAAGCACAAGTAGTATCTCTACTTGGTGCAAAGAATTTGGCTAGCATGAGGGGGAAAGGCAAGCTCAACATGTTGGATGATCCATGACAATATACTTTATTTCGGATATAAGAAAACATAACCCATTACGTTGTCTTCCTTATTCAACATGAACTTTTAGCATGTCATATTTTAATGAGTACTCACAATCATAAAAGATGTCCAAGATAGTATATTTATATGTGAGAACCTCTCTTTCTTTATTATTTCCTATTAATTGCAACGATGACCAAAACTATGTTTGTCAACTCTCAACAACTTTTATTCATCATACTCTTTATATGTGAAGTCATCACTCTCCATAATATCAATATGATCTCTTTATTTCTTTTTTATTCTTTTATTCCCTCAAGATCATAGCAAGATAATCAAGCCCTTGACTCAAAACTAATCTTTATTATATATAGCTCACGGACTCGATTACATAGAAGGATCATATAGCAAAACTCAAAACTAGATCATACTAAAACTTTATTCTACTAGATCAAGATATTACCAAAAGGATCGAACTAAGAAAAACCATAAAGGTAGGAGTGTGATGGTGATGATGACAAGGGGCACCTCCCCCAAGCTTGGCGGTTGCCAAGGGGAGTGCCCCTATCCATGTGATTATGTCTCTTTCCTTGGAGGTGGTGATGATGGAGTTGTTGATGATGTAAATTGTGCTTTCAGCTTCTTCATATTGTAATTGAGAAGAGCAATTTCCTCCTTTAAATCATCGACCTCCGATTCCAGCTTCAAGATCTTGTCACATAAATCTCCTTTGCTTTTCTGCCGAAAACGAGAAGGAATAGATCGGTTGTTAGACAGTTTAGCCCTCTTAGGGAGACTAGACTTCTTGAACTTCACGTGCATATCCCCAGGTTGAGGTAGAGGGACATCCTCCTCCTCCGAACTTGAATCACTGACACTCATCAAATGAGCATCCTCCTCCCCATCCGTAGTTCGACCACAAGGAGATAGATCCCCATAGGTCTTTGGGTCAGCAATGAGATGTGAGACATTGCTCTCTCCGTCGGAATCCTGAGATGACATCTTGCTCTAATCTGTGGCAAAAACAACTCAAAACAAAAATAGAGGATATTTGCGTGGTACGGTGTTCAAAACCTTCGGGAGATTATATAATGAATTTTTACCGACCAAACAAAGTATCGTGCAAGAAAACGGAGTCCGGAAGCACACGAGGTGCCCATGAGGCAGGGGGCGCGCCCAGGGGGTAGGGCACGCACTCCACCCTCGTGGATGCCTCGTGTCCTTCCCGGACTACTTCTTATTTTCCTATTTTCTTAAATATTCCAAAACGGAGAAAAAGTGCTATTAGGACTGTTTTGGAGTCGGTTTACTTACTGTACCACATACCTATTCCTTTTCGGAGTCTGAAACGGTCTGGAAAGTGTCCCTTATGTATTCCTCCGGGGTTACGGTTTCAATAACATTAGTTTCAACATTTATGGGATTACCTGAGATATAATATTTGATTCTTTGACCGTTCACCACCTTCGGATTTGTGCCTTCAAAGTTATTGATTTTTATGGCACCGGAATGATAGACCTCTTCGATAACGTAAGGACCTTCCCATTTAGAGAGAAGTTTTCCTGCAAAAAATCTTAAACGAGAGTTGAATAGCAAAACACAATCACCTACATTAAACTCACGCTTTTGTATCCTTTTGTCATGCCATCTTTTAACTTTTTCTTTAAACAGTTTGGCATTCTCATAGGCCTGGGTTCTCCATTCATCAAGTGAGCTAATGTCAAATAGCCTCTTCTCACCGGCAAGTTTGAAATCATAATTGAGATCTTTAATGGCCCAATATGCCTTATGTTCTAGTTCGAGAGATAAGTGACATGCTTTTCCATAAACCATTTTATATGGAGACATACCCATAGGATTTTTATATGCAGTTCTATAGGCCCATAATGCATCATCAATTTTCTTGGACCAATTCTTTCTAGATCTGTTGGGGATATAACTATTTGTGTAACCCGCCCAGGAGGGGCCGGGTTACGCAATGGCGATTCATCATATGAAGCCCAATATCAAGCTAGAAGATGGCGGTTCAATAAAGGGCCTAAAGCCCACAGGCGACTTAAGGCCCGTAGTGATAAACCGCCGTAATGGCATGACTTGTGTTATAAGGAAAGATTAACTAGTCACCGAGCCGGCCGGGACTCTGTAGGCCGCAGGGCGTCAACCCGTGTATATAAGGAGACGACCCGCCGGCGGCTTAGGGCAAGTAACACCAAATCGAGAGCCGGGCATAGCAGATTTGCTCCCTGGTCATTGAAACCCCAGCAATTCCATCACAACTAGACGTACGCTTTTCCTTCATCATAAGGGGCCAAACTAGTATAAACTCCCGTGTCCTTTTGTCCCACTTTAACCCCTTTAAGCTTCCTAGTTGCGATGGCTCCACGACCAAGTCCTTTCACGAGGACATCTCCCGTGACAATTCCACGATAGTTGGCGCCCACCGTGAGCCAGCGCATGGTGGATTTGAGTTCTTGAAGGACAACTTCGAAGGGCTCACGGGATACGCCGTGGGCCGGATGACCAAGAGTCGTCACCGCAAGCTCTACATCGACGACGCCTGCTGGGGTCCCGACGCCGGCTCAATTGAGTACGGGTACCGGGTCCCCTTTGTCGGAATCCACGTCTTCATCGGCCGGATTGGCGAGCCGGGCCCTGAGCCGGACATCTGCACCGACATCGTCGAGACGGCTCAGCGTGCGAGACCCGCCCGGGCTCAGACCCGCCGTGAAGCACGCTTTCGTGGGTTGCATCCATGGAGGAGAATTTTTTGAAGGATCCGCGGACGGCGGTGAGACGACCATCTATTCTGACAGTGAGTCATCCACTGGTGAGATGGATTCGTTATACCAATTGCAGGACGACGGGCTTGGGGCTGTTCCGATGGCAGCAGTATTCTGGACCCCTTTGAGCCGCCAAGCAGAGTAGGGATCTTCATGGCTGGCACTCAACCCAGCCAAAACTCTACGGCTGCGGCAGCAATAACGTCCGGGTCAGGAGCGGCCGGGGCAGGAGGCCCTGTGCGCCCGCCGGCTCAGGTGCTGATTGATCTCATGGACAAATTGATGGCCCTGTTAACCGCCACAGTTATTCCGGCAAGTCAGGAGGAGCATGATGCAGAAGTGGCGCAGGTACTTGAGGAGATAGCCCGAGCCAAGGAGGCCCTAGCAGCTGAGGACACCAGATTGGCCATGGAGCGGGCGGCTTTGGATGCACGGGCTCAACAGCTCCAGTCGAGGCCTTCCAGCTTACGATGAGCCTGAACGCATCTAACGAGGTGATGAGGAGGAGGCATCAGAAGGCTCAATCCCATTTGCCTCCGGTTTATGATCCTCGGAACCTCTTCTGCACACCCGGAGCCGGCCCTAGTAACCCGCCAGAGCCAAATCAATTCGTGACATCCGGAGCAGGGGCACCAGTTCAGCCTCGGGTGACGGCACCTCCTCACGTGAATATGGCCCCGCCTTGCTATGTACCAACACCACCGGGTCACTTTTCTAACCCCATGAAGAACCTGATCGCTGCATCGGCACGTTTGGCGGCTCTCCCGATGGATGGCGATTCTCCAACAGCGGTGGAGGCCTGAAGGATCAGAGAACTCATCCAGACGGCTCTGGCTCAGTAGGAGGCTTATTCCTATAGTTGAGACAGGATTCATTCGACTCCTTGCCCAAGCCGGATCCCAAGTTACAGTAGACATATGGATTCGTAGGCCTTGTCAAGCAACGCCCAGCGCCGTAACCAGACTGGTGGGTATAATCCGGTGCAGGACAGGATACGTCAAGAGGACGAGCAGGCGGCTCAACTGGCGGCTCAACAAACCTTCCCGGATTATCCGACGACTTCTGTTGAGGCAGGAGTGGCCACCAAAACCGGCGGTGTTCCTTGTTTGGTGCCGGCTTTGCGTAATGAGCGTCTGCCCAAGGACTTCAAGGGACCCCGAAAGGTGCCAAATTATACGGCCGATTTACAGCCCGGGGCGTGGATTGAAAGCTATGAGATGGCCATGGAACTGTTGGAGGTCAGTGATGCGGCAATGGCCAAGTACTTCACCATGATGTTGGATGGAACGGCCCGCACTTGGTTAAAGGGGCTGCCGCCTAATTCCATTGGCTCATGGGCATAGTTAAAAGCCCGGTTCATCCAGAACTTCAAACATACCTGCAAGCAACCCATGTCAATTGTGGACTAGACTAATTGTAAGCAAGAGGAGGGCGAGTCTACCACTCATTGGGTGCGCCGGGTCAAGGAGATAATACATTCGTATGATAAGATGGATGCCGGTTCTGCAGTCTTAATGTTGGAGAAGAATTGCCGATTTGAACCTCTGAAACAGAAGCTGGGGCGCCTCAAGCGTGATTGTAATGATATGGGCCAGCTGATGGCGGCTCTAGTCAAATACGCCAATTCTGATAGTACCAAGGATCCCGTGTCTGATGAAGAGAAGACAGGGAAGGGAAAGAAGAATGGCAATGGAAAGGGTCAGCAGCATAACCCGGCGAATCAAGGAGGCAATAAGCGTAAGGCCGACGGTTACCCGGAGTTTGTGGCCAACACCAATTCACAGGGTAACAATAAACGACGCAAGGGGAGGCCGCCCCCCGGTCCGGCGGGTCAGGTCCGTCTCTTGAGCAACTGCTTAACGAACCCTGTCCGAGACACACACTCGGGAAAGGCCGGCCACTCACCTGTGGAAAGATTGCGCGATCATGAAGGCTTTCAAAAATTCCAACACGTTCGATGGCAATCATGGGTCTGGTGGCGGCTCAGGTGGCAGTGGTTTTCATGGCCCGGGTGGCGGTTCAAATTCGCTTGTGGAAATCAAGGTGGTTATAATCAGTCACAGTGGGGAGGTCGAGAGCAGGCAGCAATCGGGTTATCAGAGCAATCCAAAGCAGCTGAATAGTGGACAGTATCATGTGTTCACCACTAGCTTATGCAAACGAGACCAGAAGCTTCATAAAAGGGATGTGAACGCTGTTGAGCCAGCGGTTCCCTGTTATTTAAGGTGGACAGAGCAACCTATTGTGTGGAGTAGGGAAGATCACCCTCCCCGGGTTGACAATCTGGGTCAGTTAGCCTTGGTGGTAGCACCTCAGGTTGGTGGATATAAATTCACTAAAATACGCATGGATGGAGGTAGCAGCATCAACATCCTCTATTATGAGACCTTTCGATGTATGGGGTTGACTGACAAAAATTTAAAGACGCCCAACACTGTTTTCCATGGAGTGGTGCCTGATAAGTCGGCATACCTGGTTGGTAAGATTGAGCTGGAGGTAGCCTTCGGAGATGAGCATGATTTCTAGGGCTGAGAAATTAACCTTTGAGGTGGTCAAGATCAAGAGCCCATATCACGCTCTGTTTGGACGGCCGGCTTACGCCAAGTTCATGGCGCGGCCGTGTTATGTTTATTTGCAGATCAAAATGCCGGGTCACAAGGGCACCATTACTATGCGTGGGAGTCCAAAGATAGCCCTGGAATGTGAGGAGGGTGATGCTGCTTATCCGAATCTGTTTGTGCAGCATAGGAGCTGAAATTTTATAAGGATAACGTTGACCCGGCGGACATGACATCTCTGAAGAAGCCAACCACAGAGCATGACCCGGTGATGAAATTTAAGTCGGCTGATGACACCAAGCTTGTTGATTTTACTCCAGGCGACTCATCTAAGTAATTCAGTATCAGTGCCAATCTGGATCCTAAATAGGAAAGCACGCTCATCGAGTTCATCCGTGAGAATCAGGACATCTTTGCATGGAAACCTTCTGACATGCCGGGTGTACCAAGAGAACTCACTGGGCACACTCTTAATATTGATCCAAATTTAAGCCGATCAGGCAGTTTCTTCGGCGGTTTAATGAAGAGATACGAAAAGCTATTGGTGAGGAGGTGGCCTGGCTCTTAGCGGCCTGGTTTATTGTTGAAGTTTTTCACCCAGAGTGGTTTGCTAACCCGGTGCTTGTACTTAAAAAGAACGGCACCTGGCGGATGTGTGTGGATTACACGGACTTAAATAAGGCTTGTCCGGCTGATCCTTTCGCTCTTCCCCGTATTGATCAAATCATACAGAATTGTTCCACAATCAGATTGGGCGCAATGTTCACGCTTATGTGGATGATATTGTGGTAAAGTCCAGAGAGAAGGAAACCTTGATAGATGATTTGAAGGAAACTTTTGATAATCTCCGGGTCTACAAAATGATGATTAACCCAGCCAAATGTGTGTTAGGCGTGCCAGGAGGCAAGCTTTTGGGTTTCCTGGTCTCTAACAGAGGCATTGAAGCTAATCCGAAGAAGATCAAGGAAATTACCTCTTTAGCTAAGCCGGAGTGCATCAATGATGTTCAGCGACTGGCGGGTCGTATCGCTGCTTTAAGCCGGTTCATAAGCCGGTTAGGTGAGAAGGCCATACCGTTGTATCAGATGATGAAGAAAACAGACAAATTTGTCTGGAGTGATGCTGCTAATGCTGCCTTTGAAGATTTAAAGAGACAGTTATCTGAGCCTCCGGTCCTTGCGGCTCCCATTGATGAAGAGCCGCTATTGTTATATGTGGCCACTAACTCGTGTGCTGTCAGTGTTGCAATTGTGGTGGAGCGCAAGGAGGCTGGCAAGGAGCATCTGATTCAACGGCCGGTTTACTACATCATTGAGGTGCTTATTGAGTCTAAGCAAAGATATCCACATTGGCAGAAACTTGTTTATGGGGTGTTCATGGCGAGCCGGAAGCTTAAACAATACTTCCAGGGTCACCCCATCACTGTGGTAAGTTCTGCTCCTTTGGGAGACATCATCCAGAATAGAGAGGCTACAGGACGAGTCGCCAAGTGGGCCATTGAGCTTGGGCCTCATGGTTTGAAATATGTGCCACGACCGCTATTAAGTCTCAAGCATCGTGGAATTCATCAACGATTGGACGTAACCATGCATTTACGAGGAAAAGCCAGATAACACATATTGGACTATTCACTTTGATGGGTCCAGGAAGTTAGAGGGCTCGGGGGCTGGAGTTGTTTTAGCTTCCCCTCGAGGCGACAAATTTTGTTATGTGCTCCGGTTGATGTTTCCCTGTACTAACAATGCAGCTGAGTATGAGGCCTTGCTCCATGGTCTTCGGATGGCTAAGGAGATGAACTTAAGCCGGGTAAGGTGCTTGGGCGACTCCGATTTGGTGGCTCAACAGGTGTCAGGCAAGTGGGACTCTAAGGATCCTCTCATGGCGGCTTATCGCCGTGAAGTTGATGTTGTAGCTGGGCACTTCAAGGGTTATCAAGTGGAGCATATCAATCGAAGGAAGAATGAGGCGGCTGATGCTTTAAGCCGGCTGGGATCTCAGCGTAAGTCGGTGCCACCTAACACCTTTTTGGATGTTTTGCATAACCCTTCTGTCAAGTTGCCCACAGAGGAAGACTTGACTGTTCCAGATCCAGAAGCGCAGCTGGTGGCGGCTCTCCACGTCATCCCGGATTGGACAGTGCCATATTTGGCTTACATGACCCGTGGAGAGTTGCCTGAGGATGAGACCTTGGCGAGACAAATCATCCGGCGGTCTAAGTCCATGACAATTGTTCATGGTGAGTTGCATCATCGCAGTGTTACTGGGGCGTTTCAACATTGTGTGTCACCTGCGAAAGGTCAGGAAATACTTTGTGAGATCCATGAAGGCGATTGTGGTCATCATGCCGGCTCAAAATCTCTTGTGGCCAAGGCTTTCCGTCATGGTTTTTATTGGCTGACGGCTCATGCTGATGCGGAAGATCTGGTCAGTAAATGTGACGGTTGTCAAAAATTCTCACGACGAGCTCATGTGTCGGCTCAAGAATTCAGGATGATTCCAATTACTTGGCTGTTTGCAGTCTAGGGGCTTCCTGTTCAAACATAGGTCGTATTCGAACCAAAGAGAACATAGCTGTCGATACCCTCCTGATCGGCATACTGCCAAACTCACTAGGGGGCTTCTTGATCGTATCTGAATCATAGCTCAACCCCTTTGAGTCTGACGTGGATCGTATTCGAATCAGCGTCATTAAACAACTTTGAAGGTCACTTGGTGGCTTCCTGTTCAAACATAGGTCGTATTCGAACCAAAGAGAACATATCTGTCGATACCCTCTTGATCGGCAACGCCAAAGCCATTGGAGGCTATATGATCGTATCCGAATCTTAGCTTAACCCCTTTGGAACGGTTTACTGATCGTATTCGAATCAGTAGCCTTAGAATTTTATCTATTTTCATAACACTTTGCAATCACAATTATTTGACTGTCTTGAGATCATTTTTTGAAAGCGTTTATGGGGTGGTTTCTATTCCACCGGCTTAACCTTGATCAATAACAGCTGTTAGCACATAACAAATATCATATGTGCCGGTTTTTTCAGAATTGAGTTCCCACTCTCATTGTTCGGGTCACATAAACCGGCAGCATAATCAAAGGGTCACAGGTATGCTGTTATGATTATGTCTCAAGGATATAATAGAGAAGCTTTTTTTATGATTTTTGATTCATATTCCAGGTTATCTGTAAAATATATGACCCTCCATGCGGTAAGCTGCCATGGGACTTCTGTCTTGTTCTGTATGCAGGACAATTAAAGCAGCTTTTTAAGCATAAGGAAAACAGAAGATCAGCATAAAACGGAGGGATATAAGATGGCGGCTTAAACAGTGTTGACCGCCACACACGTGCGCGATGGCACGACAAGATGAAGTGTTTTGCTACCCTATTACATGACTCCCCGAGTCCAGATAATGAAGCATTGTTTTTAGCAAGGCATAAATATAAGTCGCGCGACGGATCACTCGTTTTGTTGGCCTGAAGCTTTCGGTTCATCCCTTTCCGCTCCTCTGTCTGTTTCCTGTCCTGGAAGGTTGATGATGCCCAGTCAATGCCACTCAAAGCTTCAAATTCAGCTTCATCATCAATTAACCCGGCCGGATCGACTTCAGGGGCGAAGGTATGCTTACGAATTGAGGGACTGTTGATCGCTTCATAATGTGGCGTTGGGATTCTCTGATTCTGGTTGTCATAACCTGGCTGGTACTTGGTAAGGTCCGTGTCATTACCAATCAGAGTGGCCACAGGGCGGATTTCCTTCACGCAGGCAGCGAAGTTCTTATGATCAAATGGGGTGTCG
This sequence comes from Aegilops bicornis, assembly GCA_021605145.1. NCBI lineage: Eukaryota > Viridiplantae > Streptophyta > Magnoliopsida > Poales > Poaceae > Aegilops > Aegilops bicornis. The sequence goes on from CM038671.1 coordinate 128,777,879, forward strand.
TCCTCCTTCAGGCTTGGATACCCAAGGGCGACGTCGGCCGGGTCCAGCTCTAGTAGCCATGCCTTAGCCCGACTTAATGTGGCTATGGCTCCGGCTCTCACAGAAGCCCGTCTTAGCTCTTGGACCCGTTGAGGCAGCACGACAAGCCGCCTTAGTACATCCGCCAAGAGAGTGGGAACTTCATTTGACAAAGCCACAACGGCTAAAGCACGTTGTGACCCAGTGTAGAGTTGTTCCACCAGTGTATAAACCGCCTTCAGCTTTGTCACCATATTTTGATTCAGATTGGAGCTCCTGGGGCCTGCATTACAAAATCAGATGAGTCGGTGACAATTGAGATACTCGTTGAAACAGATTTAAAAGTATCTAATACTTGCAGAGTAACTTACCAAAGATTGCTGAGACCATCTGAGATATATGGCGTTTTAAGCCGGATAACTCGGCAGTTGTTTCTGCAAGAGCTGCCTCCGCTTTCTCCGCCCGGTTGATCAAGGAGACCTTTTCATCAGCCCAAGCCTTTTTATCTGCTTCAAAGCTCTTTTTGAATTTCTCTTGTTTAGATACATTGAACTCAAATTTGGAATTGGCCTTTTGGGTTTCAGCCTCCTGAGCTTCCAGGCGGTTCTTCAAGTCAGAAATCTCTGATTCAAATTGACTCATGGCGGCCTGTATCAATGCCGGGTTACATTAAGTCCCGAGCACTTTGCAAGCAAAGATACTTGGCACTTGGGGGCTAATGTATGCTGAAGAACTTTATTTACAGTCGCGGTTCATGGAACTAAGTCCCAAGCACTTTGCAGGCAAAGGTACTTGACACTTGGGGGCTAATGCATATTGCAGTTCAAGTATTTGATTAAAACATGGTAAGGACCGGTTCAAAAAATACTATTCTAAGCCGGCTTCAGGTGCTACAGGATAAGCCGGGCTTCTGGCATATATTACTAAGCTGGTATTAAGTCTATAGCATATTTCATCATAAGCAATAGACTTGGGGGCTGGTGTAATAAGGATAAATAAAGAATAGCGACAAGAGTTATACCTCAGATTTTTGGTGTATCTGTTTCACCATGTCAACTTCAAGGTCATGGCTGCCGTGCACTTGACTTATATAGCCAGAGACAATCTCTCAAATACTCAGATGAGTATAATCCGTGACGTCTAGCTTGGATTTGCGGCGTTCCAGAAGTTCTTCCTTAGCAAAGCACTTGGCTAGCACAGTAGGTCTCCCCGGCTCAACAAAGCTAGTCTTGATGATTTCCACGTCCGGTCATCTGCCTTGGCAGGGCTAGGGATCTCCAGGTTCTCAGAGCCGTCAATGGTTTGCTTGATAGGCTGGTCCGTGGGAGGCGTTGGAATATCATGGGATGGTTCAGGCGGCGGTTCAAGAGCGGAGGTGTCAGGAGCAGCCGTTCTGACCTCCGGTTCAGTCACGATCGGTTCTTTGGACGGCTTATTCTTCTTCGCCCTCTTGCTGGGCTTTACTTGTACACTGTGTGAAAATCAAAGGGTTAGTACAAAACTATGAGTAAGATAAGCACAAGATAAGCAGATTATTATTACCCTGGAGCGGTTTTGAAAGCCGGCATATTGGACTGCATTGATTCTCCGGAGGAAGGTGAAGTTCCCTGATAGTTTGAGTCAGATGAATTGAGTGGTTGACGAATGAAACCCACCAAAGGGTAAAAAGAATGTAAATCGGAGATAACCTCAGTCCGGCGCTTCCTTGTTACATCAGGTAAGCCGGAGGAGAGTTCCGCATCTTTGCTGGTCCGGGTCTGCCTCCGGTTCTCATGAATCTGCCTCTTCAAAAGAAATTGAGGATCTTGGTAAGCTAAAGGATGGGAAAATCTTACTTTCCGGTATACTCTTCGGACTTCCTGTCTTGGCAAAGGCTCGGAGTCGGAGGAAATTATAGTTACCTCTTCAATCGCCACATGACTCGCTCCTGTATCCTCCTGATGATAATCAGTGTCAATAAGATGGTTTAAAAAGGAGCCTAAAGAGTCAAGAGCTACCTCTGACTCGGAGGTATCTTCCAAATGAAGCATGTCTGAGGCGCTAGGTTTGCTCCCCTTCTTCCCGGCAGTGGCTTTCCTGGTGGTTTTCTTGGCTTTTCTGGATTTCTTTGCAGCCTCATGATCATACTTGACCTTCCAAAAGTCGTCGTCAGCCTGTAAGTAACAACAAAGGTTTTTGAGTACAGGTGAAATTATTAAAGTTGAAGGTGAAATGCTCAAGTTAATGGCTTACCGCTGGATCCGGGTTAGTCTTGCAGAAAGGACTTAAGCCCACTTTCCCTTGATCGCTGTGCTCTCATTCGAAGAGATTTGGTCATGTCATCAACAACATCCTCAGGTAAGTCGTCAGGACTGTGCCGAAGAGGATCAGTCTTTTGGCATGTGTAATCGCACATCAAGCCAGGGCGGCGGCTCAAGGGAGTAACCCGCCAGGCAAGCCAGACTCGGACCAGATCAATACCGTTTAGTCCATTCCCCAAAAGAGCCTTGACCTTGCTCATGGTGGGGGCGAGTGTTGGATGTTCAGCTGGAGACAGCTTATCTGGCAGGGGGTGAGTTGACTCCAGGCGCAGGGCGCGAAAGCCGGGCAGAGGGTTCTCGTTAGCCAAAGAGGTGTCTTGACAATAGAACCATGTCTGGTTCCAGTCTTTAGGGTGACTCGGCGGTTCGGCATATGGAAAGAGACAGTCCCTCCGTGGCTGGATTGAAATTCCACCAAGCTCCAAACTGGGTCCATTGGCGCGCTCATTTTGACGGTTCAAACAAAATAACTCCCTAAAGAGTAGCAAGCTGGGTTCTTCTCCAAGGTACACCTCACAAAACACTTGAAAATTGCAGATATTAGACACGGAGTTAGGTCCAATGTCTTGAGGTCGCAGATCAAAAAAGTGCAAGACGTCTCTGAAGAACTTTGAGCCGGGTGGAGAAAAGCCCGGTTCATGTGATCAGTGAAGACAATAACTTATCCTTCCTTGGGTTGAGGTTTTTCTTCTGCTGGGTTAGGAGCGCAATAGGACATGATTTCCTTCTTCGGCAGATAACCCGTTTTCACAAACTCCATAAAGGTGTTCTCTGTGACGATGGATTTAACCCTTTGGGAGCCTTGGGCGGCATTATGGAGTACGAAGCCTATGACAAAGTTGATACGTCTCCAACGTATCTATAATTTTTGATTGCTCCATGCTATATTATCTATTGTTTTGGACCATATTGGGCTTTATTTTCCACTTTTATATTACTTTTGGGAGTAACCTATTAACCGGAGGCCCAACCCAGATTTGCTGTTTTTTTGCCTATTTTAGTGTTTCGAAGAAACGAAATATCAAACGGAGTCCAAACGGAATGAAATCTTCGGGAATGTGATTTTCTCATCAGATAAGATCCAGGAGACTTGGACCCTCGGTCAAGAAAGGAGGGAGGCGGCCACGAGGGTGGAGGGCACGCCCCCTAGGGCGCGCCTCCTGCCTCGTGGGCCCCCCGAAGCTGCACCGACGTACTCCTTCCTCCTATACATACCTACGTACCCCCAACAGATCGGAGACGGAGCCAAAAACCTAATTCCACCGCCGCAACTTTCTGTATCCACGAGATCCCATCTTGGGGCCTGTTCTAGAGCTCCGCCGGAAGGGGAATCCACCATGGAGGGCTTCTACATCATCATCATAGCCTCTCCAATGAAGTGTGAGTAGTTTACTTCAGACCTTCGGGTCCATAGTTAGTAGCTAGATGGCTTCTTCTCTCTTTTTGGATCTCAATACAATGTTCTCCCCTCTCTCGTGGAGATCTATTCGATGTAATCTTCTTTTTGCGGTGTGTTTGTTGAGACCGATGAATTGTGGGTTTATGATCAAGATTATCTATGAGAAATATTTGAATCTTCTCTGAATTCTTTTATGTATGATTGGTTATCTTTGCAAGTCTCTTCGAATTATCCGTTTGGTTTGGCCAACTAGATTGGTAGTTCTTGCAATGGGAGAAGTGCTTAGCTTTGGGTTCAATCTTGCAGTGTCCTTTCCCAGTGAAAGTAAGGGTAGCAAGGAACGTATTGTATTGTTGCCATCGAGGATAACAAGATGGGGTTTTTATCATATTGCATGAATTTATCCTTCTACATTATGTCATCTTGCTTAAGGCGTTACTCTGTTTTTAACTTAATACTCTAGATGCATGCTGGATAGCAGTCGATGAGTGGAGTAATAGTAGTAGATGCAGGCAGGAGTCGGTCTACTTGTCTCGGACGTGATGCCTATATACATGATCATACCTAGATATTCTCATAACTATGCTCAATTCTGTCAATTGCTCAACAGTAATTCATTCACCCACCGTAGAATACTTATGCTCTTGAGAGAAGCCACTAGTGAAATCTATGGCCCTCGGGTCTATTCTCATCATATTAATCTTCCTACACTTTATTATTGCTTTGCTTTTTATTTTACTTTGCATCTTTATACCAAAAATACCAAAAATATTATCTATGATCTCTATCAGATCTCACTCTCGTAAGTGACCGTGAAGGGATTGACAACCCCTATTCGCGTTGGTTGCGAGGAGTTATTTGCTTTGTGTAGTACGAGGGACTTGCGCGTGGCCTCCTACTGGATTGATACCTTGGTTCTCAAAAACTGAGGAAAATACTTACACTACTCTGCTGCATCATCCTCTCCTCTTCAGGGAAAACAAACGCAAGCTCAAGACGTAGCAAGAAGGATTTCTGGCACCGTTGCCGAGGAGTCTACGCAAAAGTCAACATACCAAGTACCCATCACAATCCCTTATCTCTCGCATTACATTATTTGCCATTTGCCTCTCGTTTTCCTCTCCCCCACTTCAACCTTGCCGTTTTATTCGCCCTCTCTTTCCCGTTTGCCTTTTTCTCGCTCGCTTTTTGCTCGTGTGTTGGATTGCTTGCTTGTCACTATGGCTCAAGATAATACCAAATTGTGTGTCTTTACCAATACCAACAATAATGATTTCCATAGAAATCCAATTGCTCCTCTTGCCAATACTGAATCTTGTGAAATCAATGATGCTTTATTGAATCTTGTTATGAAAGATCAATTCGCTGGCCTTCCTAGTGAAGATGCCGCTACTCATCTAAATAGCTTTGTGGATTTGTGTGATATGCAAAAGAAGAAATATGTTGACAATGATGTTGTTAAATTAAATCTATTTCCTTTTTCGCTTAGAGATCGTGCTAAAGCTTGGTTTTCATCTTTGCCTAAAAATAGTATTGATTCTTGGAACAAGTGCAAAGATGCTTTTATCTCTAAGTATTTTTCTCCCGCTAAGATCATCTCTCTTAGAAACGATATTATGAATTTTAAGCAACTTGATCATGAACATGTTGCACAAGCTTGGGAGAGGATGAAATTAATGATACATAATTGCCCTACTCATGGTCTAAATTTGTGGATGATTATACAGAATTTTTATGCCGGATTGAATTTTGCTTCTAGAAACCTTTTAGATTCAGCCGCGGGAGGCACTTTTATGGAAATCACTTTAGGAGATGCTACTAAAGTGCATGCGATAGAAGAAATTAATGTTTTGAGTGGAAAGATGGATGAACTTATGAAATTATTTGCTAATAAGAGTGTTTCTTCTGATCCTAATGATATGCCTTTGTCTACTTTGATTGAGAATAATAATGAATCTATGGATGTGAATTTTGTTGGTAGGAATAATTTTGGTAACAACGTGTATAGAGGAAACTTTAATCCTAGGCCTTATCCTAGTAATTCCTCTAATAATTATGGAAATTCCTACAACAATTCTTATGGAAATTTTAATAAGATGCCCTCTGAATTTGAGACTAGTGTTAAAGAGTTTATGAATTTTCAAAAGAATTTTAATGCTTTGCTTGAAGAGAAATTGCTTAAAGTTGATGAATTGGCTAGGAACGTTGATAGAATTTCTCTTGATGTTGATTCTTTAAAGCTTAGATCTATTCCTCCTAAGCATGATATCAATGAGTCTCTCAAAGCCATGAGAATTTCCATTGATGAGTGCAAGGAAAGAACCGCTAGGACGCGTGCGTGCTATGAAAGATGCCTTTATTAAAGCGTGTTCTTCCAATTTCCATGAAAATAAAGATGAAGATCTAAAAGTTATTGATGTGTCCCCTATCAAATCCTTGTTTTGCAATATGAATCTTGATAATGATGAGATTGAATATGAGTCACCTTTACCTAGAATGCGATTTATGACCCACAAGTATAGGGGATCTATCGTAGTCCTTTCGATAAGTAAGAGTGTCGAACCCAACGAGGAGCAGAAGGAAATGACAAGCGGTTTTCAGCAAGGTATTTTCTACAAGTACTGAAATAAGTGGTAACAGATAGTTTCGTGATAGGATAATTTGTAACGAGCAACAAGTAACAAAAGTAAATAAAGTGCAGCAAGGTGGCCCAATCCTTTTTGTAGCAAAGGACAAGCCTAGACAAGCTCTTATAATAGGAAAAGCGCTCCCGAGGACACATGGGAATATCATCAAGCTAGTTTTCATCACGTTCATATTATTCGCGTTCGGTACTTTGATAATTTGATATGTGGGTGGACCGGTGCTTGGGTCCTGTTCTTACTTGAACAAACATCCCACTTATGATTAACCTCTATTGCAAGCATCCGCAACTACAACCAAATTATTAAGGTAAACCTAACCATAGCATGAAACATATGGATCCAAATCAGCCCCTTACGAAGCAACGTATAAACTAGGGTTTAAGCTTCTGTCACTCTAGCAACCCATCATCTACTTATTACTTCCCAAAGCCTTCCTCTAGGCCCAAATAATGGTGAAGTGTTATGTAGTCGACGTTCACATAACACCACTAGAGGCTAGACAACATACATCTCATCAAAATATAGAATGCATACCAAATTCACATGACTACTAATAGCAAGACTTCTCCCATGTCCTCAGGAACAAACGTAACTACTCACAAAGCATATTCATGTTCATAATCAGAGGGGTATTAATATGCATATAGGATCTGAACATATGATCTTCCACCAAATAAACCAACTAGCATCAACTACAAGGATTAATCAACACTACTAGCAACCTACTAGTACCAATCCGGACTTGGAGACAAGAATTGGATACAAGAGATGAACTAGGGTTTTGAGAGGAGATGGTGCGGTGAAGATGTTGATGGAGATTGCCCTCTCCGATGAGAGGAGCGTTGGTGATGACGATGACGATGATTTTCCCCTCCCGAAGGGAAGTGTCCCCGGCAGAACAGCTCTGCCGGAGCCCTAGATTGGTTCCGCCACGGTTCCGCCTCGTGGTGGTGGAGTTTCATCCCGAAAGGTTGCTTCTGATTTTTTTCTCGACGAAAGACCTCATATAGCAGAAGATGGGCATCGGAGGGCCACCAGGGGGCCCACGAGGTAGGGGGGCACGCCTAGGGGGGTAGGGCGCGCCCCCACCCTCGTGGCCAGGTGGGGCCCCCTCCAATGAACTTCTTCCGCTGGATATTTTTTATTATTTCCCAAAATGACTTTCGTGGAGTTTCAGGACTTTTGGAGTTGTGCATAATAGGTCTCTAATATTTGCTCCTTTTCCAGCCCAGAATTCCAAATTAGGCATTCTCCTCCTTATGTAAACCTTGTAAAATAAGAGAGAATAGGCATAAGCATTGTGACATAACGTGTAATAACAGCCCATAATGCAATAAATATCGATATAAAAGCATGATGCAAAATGGACATATCAACTCCCCCAAGCTTAGACCTCGCTTGTCCTCAAGCGAAAGCCGATAACGATAAATATATCCCCATGTTTAGAGGTAGAGGCGTCGATAAAAACAAAATACGAACATGAAGGCATCGTGATTATTCTCATAACAGCAACATATATAGATATTGTCATATGATTTCTTATGTTGAAGTAATAATTAATTCACAATGTTGAGTACGAATCATAAACTTTAGTGAGAACAAACAAACTATAGTCTCAGTCATTGAAGCAATTGCAATTTATCATAACATCAGAAAGAGTCTATGTCAGAGCTTAATAGCAAGTCCACATACTCAACTATCATTTAGTCCTTCACAATTGCTAACACTCACGCGATACTTGTGGTTACGGAGTTTTAATCGGACACAGAGAAAGATAGGGGCTTATAGTTTCTCCTCCCAACCTTTTACCTCAAGGGTAATGCCAACAATAATAACTCATTCCTCCTACATCTAATTAGATATATCAATCAGGATCTTTCCAACACACTATGCTTGCCAAAGGATAAAATGTAAAAAGGAAAGGTGAAGATCACCATGACTCTTGCATAAGGTAGAAGATAATGATAGAAGATAGGCCCTTCGCAGAGGGAAGCAGAGGTTGCCATGCGTTTAGGGTTGGATGCACAAAAGCTTAATGTGAAAGAACGTCACTTTATATTTCCCCTTGTGATATGAACCTTTATTATGCAGTCCGTCGCTTTTATTTCTTCCACATCACAAGATCGTATAAAGCTTATTTCTCCCACACCAATCAATCATACATATTTAGAGAGAAATTTTTATTGCTTTGCACCGATGACAACTTACTTGAAGGATCTTACTCAATCCATAGGTAGATATGGTGGACTCTCATGGCAAAACTGGTTTAAGGGTTTCGGAAGCACAAGTAGTATCTCTACTTGGTGCTGAGAATTTGGCTAGCATGAGGGGGAAAGGCAAGCTCAACATGTTGGGAGATCTATGACAACATACTTTATCTCAGATATAAGAAAATATAACTCATTACGTTGTCTTCCTTGTCCAACATCAACTCTTTAGCATGTCATATTTTAATGAGTGCTCACAATCATAAAAGATGTCAATAATAGTATATCTATATGTGAAACCTCTCTTTCCTTATTACTTCCTATTAATTGCAACGATGACCAAAGCTATGTTTGCCAACTCCCAACAAATTTTAATCATCATACTCTTCTATGTGAAGTCATTACTCTCAATAAGATCAATATGAACTCTTTGTTTCTTTTTATTCTTTTTCTTTCTTTTATTCACTCAAGATCATGGCAAAATAATCAAGCCCTTGACTCAACACTAATCTTTATTATATAGCTCACGGACTCGATTACAAAGAGAGATCATAAAGCAAAATTCAAAACTAGATCATGCCATAAACTTTATTCTACTAGATCAAGATACTACTAATAGGATCGAACTAAGAAAAAGGGTAAAGATAGGAGATGTGGTTGTGATACGATACCGAGGCAACTCCCCCAAGCTTGGCAGTTGCCAAGAGGAGTGCCTATACCCATGTGGTTATGTATCCTTTGCTGGTGAAGAAGGTGGAGGTGTTGTTGATGATGCGGGCTTGTCGTCCATGTTCCAAGGCATGGGCTCACCATCATAGAAGGATGATCGAGTCTCCGGGATCCTCAAATCTGCAGCCAAACTCATCCTTTTGAATCTATATTCATACTCACAGTTTTGATTTGCAGGTCATAGATTTGGGCTTGAAGGTGATCGATCTTCTCATGAAGCTTGAAGATGGCCTCCCCGATATTATCGGCATCCAACTTGTGGTTGCTAGTGAACTCCTCGATCATCATGTGGTTGGAGTTGAGTCCATGTTCCACCATCCCCTGACACTTGAAAACTTGTTGCTCCACTGCTTCAAGCCTCGTCTCCATGCTTTCGGACCCCTTGGGTCCCTCTTCACCGCGGATGTGCAGCAACCCATCACGCATCTCAATGGTTTGAGGTGTCGCAGCACCTCCGCGAGGTAAGGGTTGTTGACCTTCTCGAAGAACTTGTCCTTGGAGGTACTTGGGGACGTCATGATAATCTAGATCTGTTAGAAAAACAGCTCGAAACAAAAACAAATGATAATTGCATGATACGGGAGTCAAAACCTTCGGGAGAATATATAATGAATTTTTACCGACCAAAATACGTATCATGCAAGAAAACAGAGTCCGGAAGGCACACGAGGTGCCCACGAGGTAGGGGGCGCGCCCTCCACCCTCGTGGGGCCCTCATGTCCTTCCCGGACTGCTACTTATTTTTCTATTTTTCTAAATATTCCAAAACGGAGAAATATTGCCTTAAAAATTGTTTTGGAGTCGGTTTACTTACCGTACCACATACCTACTCCTTTTCGGAGTCTGAAACGTTCCGAAAAGTGTCCCTTATGTATTCCTCCGGGGCTACGGTTTCAATTACATTGGTTTCAACATTTATAGAATTACCTGAGATATAGTGTTTGATTCTTTGACCGTTTACCACCTTCGGATTTGTGCCTTCGAAGTTGTTGATTTTTATGGCACCGGAACGATAGACCTCCTCGATAACGTAAGGGCCTTCCCATTTAGAGAGAAGTTTTCCTACAAAAAATCTTAAACGAGAGTTGTATAGCAATACATAATCACCTACATTAAACTCACGCTTTTGTATCCTTTTGTCATGCCATCTTTTAACTTTTTCTTTAAACAACTTGGCATTTTCATAAGCTTGGGTTCTCCATTCATCGAGTGAGCTAATATCAAATAACCTCTTCTCTCCGGCAAGTTTGAAATCATAGTTGAGCTCTTTAATAGCCCAATAAACCTTATGTTCTAGTTCGAGAGGTAAGTGACATGCTTTTCCATAAACCATTTTATACAGAGACATACCCATAGGATTTACATATGCAGTTCTATAGGCCCATAATGCATCATCAAGTTTCTTGGACCAATTCTTCCTAGACCTATTGACAGTCTGCAAAATTAATTTGAGCTCTCTATTACTCAATTCTACTTGACCACTAGACTGTGGGTGATATGGAGACGCAATTCTATGATTAACATCATATTTAGCAAGCATTTTACGGAAAGCACCATGAATAAAGTGTGAACCACCATCATTCATTAAATATCTAGGGACTCCAAACCTCAGAAAAATAACTTCTTTAAGCATTTTAATAGAAGTGTTATGATCAGCACTACTAGTTGGAATAGCTTCTACCCACTTAGTAACGTAATCAACAACAACTAAAATATGTGTATATCCATTAGAGGCAGGAAAAGGTCCCATATAATCAAAGCCCCAAACGTCAAATGGTTCAATAACAAGTGAATAATTCATAGGCATTTATTGACGTCTACTAATATTACCAATTCTATGACATTCATCACAAGATAAGAAAACTTACGGGCATCCTTGAAGAGAGTAGGCCAATAAAAACCAGATTGCAATACCTTATGTGCAGTCCTATCTCCAGCGTGGTGTCCTCCATAGGCTTCGGAGTGACACTTGCGTAGGATCTGTTCCTGTTCATGCTCGGGTACACAACGTCTAATAACACCATCTACTCCTTCTTTATAAAGATGTGGGTCATCCCAAAAGTAATGTCTTAAATCATAGAAAAACTTTTTCTTTTGCTGGTATGTGAAACTAGGTGGTATAAATTTAGCAACAATGTAATTGGCATAATCAGCATACCATGGAGTACTACGAGAAGCATTTATGGCATTTAATTTCTCATCAGGAAAGCTGTCATCAATAGGTAGTGGGTCATCAAGAACATTTTCTAACCTAGACAAGTTGTCTGCAACGTGGTTCTCAGCTCCCTTTCTATCAACAATATGCAAATCAAATTCTTGTAGCAAGAGAACCCATCTAATAAGTCTAGGTTTAGCATCTTTCTTTTCCATCAGGTATTTAATAGCAGCATGATCAGTGTAAATAGTTACTTTAGAATCAACAATATAATGTCTAAACTTATCACATGCAAATACAGCTGCTAAGAATTTTTTCCAGTAGTAGCATAGTTTCTTTGAGCATTGTCTAGAGTCTTACTAGCATAATGGATAACATTTAATTTCTTATCAACTCTTTGCCCTAGAACAACACCTACAGCATAATCACTAGCATCACACATAATTTCAAAGGGTAAATTCCAATAAGGTGGCTGAACAATAGGTGCGGAAACCAATGCTTTCTTAAGTATTTCAAATGCTTCTACACAATCATCATCAAAGACAAATGGTATATCTTTTTGTAATAAATTAATCAGAGGCCGAGAAATTTTTGAGAAGTCCTTAATGAACCTCCTATAAAATCTGGCGTGACCAAGGAAACTTCTTATACCTTTGATGTCCTTGGGACATGGCATCTTTTCAATAGCATCAACCTTGGCTTTATCAACTTCAATACCTCTTTCGAAACTTTATGCCCCAAGACAATACCTTCATTAACCATAAAGTGGCACTTTTCCCAATTCAAGACAAGATTAGTTTCTTCACATCTCTGCAAAACTCGATCAAGATTGCTCAAACAATCATCAAAGAGGATCCATAGGCGAAAAAAGTCGTCCATGAAAGCGTCACAAATCTTTTCACAAAAGTCGGAGAATATAGCAATCATGCATCTTTGAAAGGTAGCAGGTGCAATTCATAAACCAAAAGGCATACGTCTATAAGCAAAAGTACCAAAAGGGCATGTAAAAGTAGTCTTTGATTGATCTTTAGCCGACACAGGTATTTGAGAGAAACCAGAATAACCATCTAGAAAGCAATAATGTGTATGTTTGCATAATCTTTCTATCATTTGATTGATAAAAGGTAAGGGGTAATGATCTTTCTTAGTAGCCTTATTTAATTTACGGAAATCAACTACCATCCTATAACCTGTAATAATTCTTTGCAGAATCAATTCATCTTTATCATTAGGAACAACAGTAACACCTCCCTTCTTAGGGACACAATGAACATGACTTACCCACTGACTATCAGCAACGGGATAAATTATACCTGCCTCCAAAATCTTTAGTATTTCTTTTCTTACCACTTCTTTCATCTTAGGATTCAACCTTCGTTGATGATCACGAACCGGTTTGGCATCTTCTTCAAAATTTATTTTGTGTTGACATAGAGTGGGACTAATGCCCTTAAGATCATCAAGAGTATATCCAATAGCAGCACGGTGCTTCTTCAGAGTTTTTAATAATCTCTCTTCTTCATGCTCTGAAAGGTTAGCACTAATAATAACATGATATATTTTCTTTTCATCAAGATAAGCATATTTAAGATTATCAGGCAACGGTTTAAGCTCAAACACAGGATCACCCTTGGGTGGAGGACGATCCCCTAGGATTTCAACAGGAAAATTATGTTTCAGAATAGGTTCCTATTTAAAGAATACTTCATATATTTCCCTTCTTTCATTCATAAACATATCATTTTCATGGTCTAGCAAATAATGTTCTAGAGGATCACTAGGAGGTACGGCAATAGAAGAAAGACCAATCATTTCATCCTTACTAGGAAATTCTTCTTCACGGTGTTGTTTACTAAATTTAGAGAAATTAAACTCATGAACCATATCATCCAAGCCAATAGTAACAGCATTCTTTTTGCAGTCTATCTTAGCATTAACAATGTCCAAGAAGGGTCTACCAAATATAATTGGACAAAAGCTATCTTGTGGGGAACCAAGAACAAGAAAATCAGCAGGATATTTAGTTTTCTCACACAAGACTTCAACATCTCTAACAATTCCCACTGGTGATATAGTATCTCTATTGGCAAGTTTAATTGTAACATCAATATCTTCTATCTCAGCGGGTGCAATTTCATGCTTAATTTCTTCATACAAGGTAATAGGTATAACACTAGCACTAGCACCCATATCACATAAGCCATGATAACAATGATCTCCTATTCAGAAATAACAGGCACGCCTACCACAGGTCTATGTTTATCTTTAGCACAAGGTTTAGCAATTCTAGCAGATTCACCGCGAAATTGAATAACATGCCCATCAATATTACCAGACAAGAGATCTTTAACAATAGCAATATGAGGTTCTACTTTGACTTGCTCAGGAGGTGTATAAGTTCTAATATTGCTTTTACGAACCACAGTTGAACCTTTAGCATGATCCTTTATTCTAACAGGGAAAGGTGGTTTCTCAACATAAGAGGTAGGAACAATAGGATCATTGTAATTGACAGTCTTTTCTTCAACTTTAATAGGTGCAACTACTTTTACTTCTATGGGAGGATGATATTTAAACCACTTCTCCTTGGGGAGATCAACATAAGTAGCAGAAGATTCACAGAAAGAAGCTACTATCTCAGAGTCAAGTCCATATTTAGTGCTAAACTTACGGAAAATATCAGTATCCATAAAAGATTTAACACAATCAAACTTAGGTATCATACCTGACTCCTTACCTTCGTCGAGATCCCAATCTTCAAAGTTGCGTTTAATTCTATCCAATAAATCCCATTTAAATTCAATAGTCTTCATCATAAAAGAGCCAGCACAAGAAGTATCGAGCATGGTGCGATTGTTTTCAGAAAGCCGAGCATAAAGATTTTGAATAATTGTTTCTCTTGGGAGCTCATGATTGGGGCATGAATACAACATTGATTTAATCCTCCCCCAAGTTTGAGCAATGCTTTCTGCTTCGCGAGGCCAGAAATTATATATATAATTGCGATCACGATGAACAAGATGCATAGGATAATACTTTTGATGAAATTCCAATTTCAATCTTCTATAGTTCCATGATCTCGTATCATCACATAGCCTATACCATGTCAATGCATCTACCTTCAAAGATAAAGGGAAGACCTTCTTCTTAACAACATCATCGGGTATACCTGCAAGCTTAAATAGTCCACAAACTTCATCCACATATATTAGGTGCTCATCAGGATGCTTTGTTCCATCTCCTACAAAAGGATTAGCTAGCAGTTTTTCCATCATACCCGAAGGAAATTCAAAGGGAATATTTTCATATTCATTTTCAGTAGGTTCACTGGGTTGAGGAGCAACTCTTTGCTCTACTGGTCGGGGTGAAGATACCCTGAACAAGCCCTTCAGAGGATTACTCTCCATAGTAACAAGTGACAGTAAATTTCAGCACACTATATAAATTTTTCCTTACCAAATTCCACCTACCAAAGGCGCTTCACTCCCCGGCAACAGCGCCATAAAAGAGTCTTGATGACCCACAAGTATAGGTGATCTGTCGTAGTCCTTTTGATAAGTAAGAGTGTCAAACCCAATGAGGAGAAGAAGGAAATGATAAGCGGTTTTCAGCAAGGTATTTTCTGCAAGTACTGAAATTAGTGGTAACAGATAGTTTTGTGATAGGATAATTTGTAACAAGCAACAAGTAACAAAAGTAAATAAAGTGCAGAAAGGTGGCCCAATCCTTTTTGTAGCAAAGGACAAGCCTGGACAAACTCTTATAATAGGAAAAGCGCTCCCGAGGACACATGGGAATATCGTCAAGCTAGTTTTCATCACGTTCATATGATTCGCGTTCGGTACTTTGATAATTTGATATGTGGGTGGACCGGTGCTTGGGTGTTGTTCTTACTTGAACAAACATCCCACTTATGATTAACCTCTATTGCAAGCATCCGCAACTACAACCAAAGTATAAAGGTAAACCTAACCATAACATGAAACATATGGATCCAAATCAGCCCCTTACGAAGCAACACATAAACTAGGGTTTAAGGTTCTGTCACTCTAGCAACCCATCATCTAATTATTACTTCCCAATGCCTTCCTCTAGGCCCAAATAATGGTGAAGTGTTATGTAGTCTACGTTCACATAACACCACTAGAGGCTAGACAACATACATCTCATCAAAATATCGAATGCATACCAAATTCACTTGACTACTAATAGCAAGACTTCTCCCATGTCCTCAGGAACAAACGTAACTACTCACAAAGCATATTCATGTTTATAATTAGAGGGGTATCAATATGCATATAGGATCTGAACATATGATCTTCCACCAAATAAACCAACTAGCATCAACTACAAGGAGTAATCAACACTACTAGCAACCTACTAGTACCAATCTCGGACTTGGAGACAAGAATTGGATACAAGAGATGAACTAGGGTTTTGAGAGGAGATGGTGCTGGTGAAGATGTTGATGGAGATTGCCCTCTCCCGATGAGAGGAGCGTTGGTGATGACGATGCCGATGATTTCCCCCTCCTGGAGGGAAGTGTCCCCGGCAGAACAGCTCTGCCGAAGCCCTAGATTGGTTCCGCCTCGTGGCGGCGGAGTTTCATCCTGAAAGGTTGCTTCTGATTTTTTTCTCGACGAAAGACCTCATATAGCAGAAGATGGACATCGAAGGGCCACCAGGGGGCCCACGAGGTAGGGGGCGCGCCCAGGGGGGTAGGGCGCGCCCCCACCCTCGTGGCTAGGTGGGGCCCCCTCTGGTGAACTTCTTCCGCTGGATATTTTTTTTATTATTTCCCAAAATGACTTTCGTGGAGTTTCAGGACTTTTGGAGTTGTGCAGAATAGGTCTCTAATATTTGCTCCTTTTCCACCGAATTCCAGCTGCGGCGGTCTCCTCCTTATGTAAACCTTGTAAAATAAGAGAGAATAGGCATAAGTATTGTGACATAATGTGTAATAACAGCCCATAATGCAATAAATATCGATATAAAAGCATGATGCAAAATGGACGTATCAGCGTTCTAAAAATTCGGAGTTTTTAGATTATGATGCTAAAATTGATAAAAGTGGAATTGAAGAAAGTAGAACCCAAGATGTTGCTAAGCCCACTATTTTGGATTTCAAGGAATTTAATTATGAAATTTGCTCTTTAATTGATTGTATTTCCTTGTTGCAATCCGTGCTAAATTCTCCGCATGCTTATAGTCAAAATAAAGCGTTTAGCAAACATATCGTTGATGCCTTGATGCAATCTTATGAGGAAAAACTTGAGTTGGAAGTCTCCATACCTAGAAAACTTTATGATGAGTGGGAACCAACTATTAAAATTAAAATTAAGGATCATGAATTTTATGCTTTATGTGATTTGGGTGCTAGTGTTTCCACTATTCCCAAAACTTTGTGTGATTTGCTAGATTTCCGTGATTTTGATGATTGCTCCCTAAACTTGCACCTTGTGGATTCCACTATTAAGAAACCTATGGGAAGAATTAATGATGTTATTATTGTTGCAAATAGGAATTATGTGCCCGTAGACTTTATCATTCTTGATATAGATTGCAATCCTTCATGTCCTATTATTCTTGGTAGACCTTTCCTTACAACGACTGGTGCAATCATTGATATGAAGGAAGGGAATATTAGATTCCAATTCCCATTAAAGAAAGTCATGGAACACTTCCCTAGGAAGAAGATAAAATTATCATATGAATCTATTATGAGAGCCACTTATGGATTGCCCACCAAAGATGGCAATACCTAGATCTATCCTTGCTTTTATGCCTAGTTAGGGGCGTTAAACGATAGCGCTTGTTGGGAGGCAACCCAATTTTATTTTAGTTTCTTTGTTTTTGTTTCTGTTTAGGAATAAATAATCCATCTACCTTCCGTTTAGATGTGGTTTTATGTTTTAATTAGTGTTTGTGCCAAGTTAAACCTATAGGATCTTCTTGGATAATAGTTGTTTGATCTTGCTGTAATTTCCAGAAACTTTCAGTTCACGAAAACAATTGTTAAAAATCACCAGATCGTGATAAAATAGTGATTCCAATTGCTTCTGATCAATGAACAAATTTCCTAGGTCTTCCTATTTTGGCTGAATTGTTGGAGTTCCAGAAGTTTGCGTTAGTTACAGATTACTACATACTGTTCTGTTTTTGATAGATTCTGTCTGCTTATTTTGATGAATCTATGGCTAGTAAAATAGTTTATAATCCATAGAGAAGTTGGAATACAGTAGGTTTAACACCAAAATAAATAAATATTGAGTTCATTACAGTACCTTGAAGTGGTCTTTTGTTTTCTTTCGCTAACGGAGCTTACGATATTTTTGTTGAGTTTTGTGTTGTGAAGTTTTCAAGTTTTGGGTGAAATCTTTTGATGGATTATGGAAAAAGGAGTGGCAAGAGCCTAAGCTTGGGGATGCCCATGGCATCCCCAAGATAATCCAAGGACACCAAAGTCAAAGCTTGGGGATGCCGGAAGGCATCCTCTTTAAATCCACTTCCATCGGTTACTTTACTTGGAGCTATATTTTTACTCACTACATGATATGTGTTTTGCTTGGAGCGTCTTGTATTATTTGCATCTTTGCTTTTTAGTTTACCACAATCATCCTTTCTGTACACACCTTTTGAGAGAGCCATACATGAATTGGAATTTGTTATAATACTCTAGTGCTTCACTTATATCTTTTAGAGCACGGTGGTGGATTTGTTTTAAAGAAACTATTGATCTCTCATGCTTCACTTAGATTATATTGAGAGTCTTAAATAGCATGGTAATTTTCTTAAACAATCCTAATATGCTAGGTATACAGAAATAGTAAAAACTTTCTTATGAGTGTGTTGAATACTAAGAAAAGTTTGATGCTTGATAATTGTTTTGAGATGTGGAGGTGATAATATCAAAGTCGTGCTAGTTGAGTAGTTGTGAGTTCGGGAAATGCTTGTGTTGAAGTTTGCAAGTCCCGTAGCATGCACGTATGGTAAACGTTATGTAACAAATTTGAAACATGAGGTGTTATTTGATTGTCCTCCTTATGAGTGGCGGTCGGGGACGAGCGATGGTCTTTTCCTACCAATCTATCCCCCTAGGAGCATCTTGGCGTAGTGCTTTGGTTTTTGATGGCTTGTAGATTTTTGCAATAAGTATGTGAGTTATTTATGACTAATGTTGAGTCCATGGATTATACGCACTCTCACCCTTCCATCATTGCTAGCCTCTTGATGCGTGCATTGCCCTTTCTCACATTGAGAGTTGGTGCAAACTTTGCTGGTGCATCCAAACCCGTGATATGATACGCTCTTTCACACATAAACCTCCTTATATCTTCCTCAAAACAGCCACCATACCTACCTATTATGGCATTTCCATAGCCATTCCGAGATATATTGCCATGCAACTTTCCACCATACCGTTCTTCATGACACATTCATCATTGTCACATTGCTTAGCATGATCATGTAGTTGGCATAGTATTTGTGGCAAAGCCACCGTTCATAAATCTTTCATACATGTCACTCTTGATTCATTGCACATCCCGGTACACCGCCGGAGGCATTCATATAGAGTCATACTTTGTTCTAGTATCGAGTTGTAATCATTGAGTTGTAAATAAATAGTAGTGTGATGATCATCATTTTCTAGAGCATTGTCCTAAAAAAAAGGGAAGGCCAACAGAAAAAAAAGAAGGCCCAAAAACAAAAGGAGAAATAAAAAGGGGCAATGTTACTATCTCTTTTTCCACACTTGTGCTTCAAAGTAGCACCATGTTCTTCATATAGCGAGTCTCATATATTGTCCTTCAAAGTAGCACCATGTTTTTCATATAGAGAGTTTCATATGTTGTCACTTTCATATACTAGTGGGAATTTTTCATTATAGAACTTGGCTTGTATATTCCAACGATGGGCTTGGCTTCGTGAGCAAGCAAGTTGGATGCACATCCACTTGTTTCTTTTGTTGAGCTTTCATACATTTATAGCTCTAGTGCATCCGTTGCATGGCAATCCCTACTCCTTACATTAACATCAATTGATGGGCATCTCCATAGTCCGTTGATTAGCCTCGTTGATGTAAGACCTTCTCCTTTTGTTTTCTCCACATAACCCCCATCATCATATTCTATTCCACCCATAGTGCTATGTCCATGGCTCGCGCTCATATATTGCGTGAAAGTTTGTAAGTTTGAGATTACTAAAGTATGAAACAATTGCTTGGCTTGTCATCGGGATTGTTCATGATGAGAGCATTCTTTCGTGATGAAAATGGAGCATGACTAAACTATATGATTTTGTAGGCATGAACTTTCTTTGGCCATGTTATTTTGAGAAGACATAATTGCTTAGTTAGTATGCTTGAAGTATTATTATTTTTATGTCAATATGAACTTTTGTCTTGAATCTTTCGGATCTGAATATTCATACCACAATTAAGAAGAGTTACATTGAAATTATGCCAAGTAGCACTCCGCATCAAAAATACACTTTTTATCATTTACCTACTCGAGGACGAGCAGGAATTAAGCTTGGGGATGCCTGATACGTCTCCAACGTATCTATAATTTTTGATTGCTCCATGCTATATTATCTATTGTTTTGGACCATATTGGGCTTTATTTTCCATTTTTATATTACTTTTGGGACTAACCTATTCACCGGAGTCCCAGCCCAGATTTGCTATTTTTTTGTCTATTTCAGTGTTTCGAAGAAACGGAATATCAAACGGAGTCCAAACGGAATGAAATCTTCAGGAACGTGATTTTCTCATCAGATAAGATCGAGGAGACTTGGACCCTCGATCAAGAAAGGAGGGAGGCGGCCAAGAGGGTGGAGGGCGCGCCCCCCCTAGGGCGTGCCCCCTGCCTCGTGGGCTCCCAAGCTCCAGCGTACGCATTCTTCCTCCTATATATACCTACGCACCCAACAGATCGTAGACGGAGCCAAAAACCTAATTCCACCGCCGCAACTTTCTGTATCCACGAGATCTCATCTTGGTGCCTGTTCCGGAGCTCCGCCGAAAGGGGAATCCACCACGGAGGGCTTCTACATCATCATCATAGCCTCTCCGATGAAGTGTGAGTAGTTTATTTCAGACCTTCGGGTCCATAGTTAGTAGCTAGATGGCTTCTTCTCTCTTTTGGATCTCAATACAATGTTCTCCCTCTCTCGTGAAGATCTATTCGATGTAATCTTATTTTTTGCGGTGTGTTTGTTGAGACCGATGAATTGTGGGTTTATGATCAAGATTATCTATGAGCAATATTTGAATCTTCTCAATTCTTTTATGTATGATTGGTTATCTTTGCAAGTCTCTTGAATTATCCGTTTGGTTTGGCCAACTAGATTGGTAGTTCTTGCAATAGGAGAAGTGCTTAGCTTTGGGTTCAATCTTGCGGTGTCCTTTCGGTGTGATAAGGGCAGCAAGGCACGTATTGTATTTTTGCCATCGAGGATAACAAGATGGGGGTTTTATCATATTGCATGAATTTATCCCTCTACATCATGTCATTTTGCTTAAGGTGTTACTCTGTTTTCATTAACTTAATACTCTAGATGCATACTGGATAGCGGTCGATGAGTGGAGTAATAGTAGTAGATGCAGGTAGGAGTCGGGTCTACTTGTCTCGGACGTGATGCCTATATACATGATCATACCTAGATATTCTCATAACTATGCTCAATTCTGTCAATTGCTCAACAGTAATTCGTTCACCCACCGTAGAATACTTATGCTCTTGAGAGAAGCCACTAGTGAAATCTATGGCCCCCGGGTCTATTCTCATCATATTAATCTTCCTACGCTTTATTATTGCTTTGCCTTTTATTTTACTAGCACATATGCTCGTGCGTTGCAACGGGAGATAAAATAGTATGCATTTAAAGTCAACGAGAATTATATGTGTAAGTAAAACCCTTTGTGCACGCAAAAAATGAACTTTTAGCTACTTGGTTTCGCCGCGTGTGAAGGAATCAATCCGCTATTTTCCCATTCATTGATAGAGGCCATTTAAGAGTTCTGTTACATCATCATATGCCAGAGAAAGCCCATGAATTATTCAACCAACACTTCCTTTCAATCCTTTTAATCCAGGGGATTTAAAGGTATGAAGTTTCTGAATATTCCGGGAAACAAGAATAATTTTTAAAATCCTTAATATTTTTTTGAAAATTACGTACACTTTCGGAAAAAATGCGAAGAAAATATTGAAGGGAACATCTTTTAAACTTTTCAAATTTTTTTGAAAACAAAATTATTTTTCTAAAAACATGAACATTATTTGAATTTTTTACCATTTTTAAAAATGGGAGCATGTGTTCAAAATTCATAAGATTTTTGGAAAATGTGTGTCTCTGTACACGAACATTATTTTTAATTTTGAAAAATTCACTAAAACATGATATTTTTTTCTACATTTGGAGCATTTTTTGAAATGCCATTTTCTTTCTAGAAATCTCGAACAATTTCTAAAAACAATAGAAAATTAAAAAATGGGCTACTTTTTGCATGTTCCGAATATTTTCAAAATAGCAACAAAATTTTGAAATTCGGAATGTTTTCCAAAATTTGTTTATTTCTAATCATTAACATTTTTGAGAATTTTTAATTTACAAAATAAATTCTAAAATAAAAATAAACTTGGAAGGCAAAAAATAGTTAGTGAAAGCAAAATAAAAATAGAAGTAAGACACCAAATAAATGAAAAATGAGGCAGCCCATTATTGGCTGTCCTGTGTGAAACTCCCACTATTTGTCGCAAAGTGTGGAAAATAGAATTTTGCCATGCGTGGGCAAACAAATATGTGGGTTGGCTTCAGGCCACAATGCGCGCCCATGTACGTAAAAATAATTTTTCTTGCAGACAAGCGCATAAGAATTTAGTACCACCTCGGATACGAAAAATTTATTTTCGATGGTGAACGGATGAAAATTTTGACGAAACGCACCTTGCTTTATTAGTAGGTATAGACTTTGCATCTTTATACCAAAAATACCAAAAATATTATCTATCATCTCTATCAGATCTCACTCTCGTAAGTGACCATGAAGGGATTGACAACCCCTATTTGCATTGGTTGCGAGGAGTTGTTTGCTTTGTGTAGGTACGAGGGACTTGCGCATGGCCTCCTACTGGATTGATACCTTGGTTCTCAAAAACCGAGGGAAATACTTACGCTACTCTGCTGCATCATCCTTTCCTCTTCGGGGAAAGCCAACGCAAGCTCAAGACGTAGCAAAAGTAAAAGTTCCCGGTTCAAATTTAAGCCGGGGAAAATATTTCAATTCATATTCAAGATGGCGGCTTATGAAGGGGCCTAATGACATATGGCTAATTGTGTCAGATTATTTAAGCCGCCATGGGTAAGCCGGCGGTAAGAGTCGCCATGGCAGAGTGAATCTAACTGATACAGTTTTGGCTTAACTATTACACAAACAGGTTTCACAGATTGCAGTTGTTATTTTAGATCAAATGGTCGTCCAGAAAAGAAAATATTCTAGACCTAAAAAGCTGGTACAGATGGGTTTGAAAGTTCTAATGAGGCTTCTGAACTAGAGAAAGGAATCTATTAGCATCTGAAATGGATGTGAAATGGTTACCGCACAAGGTGTGTGTTCTTTTTGGATCAAAAGAAGCTGCGGTGGAGGAACCACGAAGAAACAACGAGGAACCATGAAGAACACGGAAGAGCTTGAAAACCCTAAATGCAGATCTAAAGTGTGGGGAGGTGAAGACTTACAGCTGTAGATCTACTGCGGAGGATCGTCGCTGTTCTTTGGTCGATTCAGGTTGATGCAGCGGCCAAGATCGACGAAGATGAGGTGCTCTACTGCGGCGGCGGCGGCGGAGCTCGAGCAGCAGCGGAGTTGCGGAAGGAAGAAGACGACAGGAAGGGGGAGAATGGAAAAAGACCGAAGGGTCGTGCTTATTTATAAGGGAAAGACTGACAGAGAGGGCGTGAGAAACGAGGAGGCCAGACATGGTTATCCAGCTACTCCGACGCCTCGATTGACATGAATGGTCATTAAGATAAGGATCCGTTGAGATATGACAGAATAAAATATGAATTTAATGGAAGATGATGTCACGGCGGTTTATCGTGAATCAAGAAGATGACGTCACGACGGGTCATGACTTTTGCACAGATAGAAGACATAAAGCTTTTTTCTAAAGGTATTGAAGATTGACATGAACCAGTTCAAATCAATCTGGGGCCTAATGTTGGGGATATAACTATTTGTGTAACCCGCCCAGGAGGGGCCGGGTTATGCAATGGCGATTCATCATATGAAGCCCAATATCAAGCTAGAAGATGGCGGTTCAATAAAGGGCCTAAAGCTCACAGGCGACTTAAGGCCCGTAGTGATAAACCGCCGTAATGGCATGACTTGTGTTATAAGGCAAGATTAACTAGTCACTGAGCCGGACACTATTTATGAGCCGGCCGGGACTCTGTAGGCCGCAGGGCGTCAACCCGTGTATATAAGGGGACGACCCGCTGACGACTTAGGGCAAGTAACACCAAATCGGGAGCCGGGCATAGCAGATTTTCTCCCTGGTCATCGAAACCCCAACAATTCCATCACAACTAGACGTAGGCTTTACCTTCATCGTAAGGGGCCGAACTAGTATAAACTCCCGTGTCCTTTGTCCCACTTTAACCCCTTTAAGCTTCCTAGTTGCGATGCTCCACGACTAAGTCCTTTCACGAGGACATCTACCGTGACAATTCCACGACGAGATATATTAACAGTCTTTTGCAAAATTAATTTAATCTCTCTATTACTCAATTCTACTTGACCACTAGATTGTGGGTGGTAAGGAGATGCAATTCTATGATTAACGTTGCACTTAGCAAGCATTTTCCGAAAAGCACCATGAATAAAATGTGAACCACCATTAGTCATTAAGTATCTAGGAACTCCAAACCTCGGAAAAATTAACTTCTCTAAGCATCTTAATAGAGGTGTTATGATCAACACTTCTAGTTGGAAGAGCTACTACCCACTTAGTAACGTAATCAACATCAACTAAAATATGTGTATACCCATTAGAGGAAGGAAACGGTCCCATATAATCAAAGCCCCAAACATCAAATGGTTCAATAACAAGTGAATAATTCATAGGCATTTCGTGACGTCTACTGATTGTGACAGCCTGGATTTTGCCTTCTCTCTTTTTCCGGACTTGCCTTCTCTCTGTTTCCGGACTTGGTTTTTGCCTTGCTTTGATTTGGGTTTTGGAATCATTTCAAATGGACTTGTCACTTGGGCATATCCTTGAATTTCACCCAAGTGACCTATCTACTCCTCATTCAACAATATTCCTCTGATAAATCCCCAAAATAATCAAATGAATATTTTTCACAAAAGAAAAATATTCATTTTCCTCTCTGAAACTCTATTCAGAAACTTGTGCTCCAGAGCAACCCTCATTTTTATTGCTCCCAAAAATCTGAGATAAATCCTGAATATTCTTTGGACCTTGGAACACCTTCCCAAGCAAAAATATTGCATGAATTTTTGTAATATTTTTGCTATAGAAAATCATTTCTCTTCTAGCCCAAAATTCCAGTTTGTACAACAAGTACATTTTTCCTTGATCTTTTGGCCCTGATCTTTCTTGAGCTTGATTACCATCCTAAGAAAACCTAAACCCCAGGAGATCAGCCCTAATGGTCTTCTAGAAGGTTGCTTAACTTGGCGACCAAGTTTCTGGTCAGAAACTTGCCAGCTTAGTTGAGTCAAGTCTGGTCGGCCTGGCTATGAGCTATCAACTTTCCTAGACTAAACACTGCGTGGACTAGAGCGTAGACAAGGTTTGGCAGCGTTTGGGCGTCGTCTTGACCATGCCAGCGTGGTGACCGCATGAAGACACGGTGCCTGGCAGCGTCTCGACGCGCTCTGGATGGCGCCTTCCTCTCTGTTCAGCGCCTGCTCGATCCGGCGCTCGGCGACGCCTGCCGTGCCGCACCACGAGCCCCGACCCATCGCCCTTGACCTCACCCTGGCGCTCGCCGATGCCGGAAACGCCACAGCAAGCACGGGCACGTCGCGGCCAAAAGCCACAGTGCGCGCGTGCCCTTGTCCGCTTCTTCCACCGCCTCCTGTGCTCGTCTACGAGTGTGGGCAGCTCCTGCGTTGACACTGCGCGATTGCCCCCTCGCACTAGAGCTTTTCGTCACCGTTCGCCGCGCATCCAGAGAGCTCTGACGGCGACACGTTCCCCCTCGCTCCGGCTATTTATAGCGCCCCCTCCTCGATTCCTAGCCACGCACCACTCCTCACCACCTCCACGAACACGTAGACGGGCCACAGCTCAGTCGGGCAAGCCTCTGGCCGTCGCCCCGACCAGAGAACTCCGGCGACCTCCACAGTAATGCCACCGCTCTTCGGTGCCTCTCGAGCTCAAGCAGCTACTCGGGCGGGGCATTGGCGGTCTGTTGGTGCTGCCTAGACGCCGCTAAGCCCCTAGAGCCGTCCCTAGCCGTCGTCTTCAACCACTCCGGCGAACCCCGTCCGCCATCGAGGCTTACGAGCTCGACCACGAGCAGCTCCGTCCACCCCAAGCGAAGCCACGAGTACGGGGCAGGTGCACCATGAGCCCAGCTTCAATCCTATCCCTCTAGCCTAGCCCCAAACCCCCTCATCGCCGGCGTGAGCTCCGGCGAAATGCTGCCCCTCTCTGATCTCGCTCTCCCCCTCTCTGTCCTGATGTGCGGGACCCACCCGTCAGCCTCACTACTCGCGCCCGAAGCGATACGAGTGGAGGCGCGCTCTCGCTTTACGTCTTCGACGTCACCCCCAGGATTTCTGTTTAATTCAAATTTATTCAGAAATATGACTAAACTTTGACCAGCCACCATTTCTAAACCATAAGTCCAAATGATTTGGTTCTTTTTGCATTGTCTTTGTTTCAGAAAGCTCTAGCAGAACACCAAAAGGTGGATTTTTCCTTGCTGTCTAGAATTTCTGGTGATTTTCAGAATGGGTTTTCATATTTTTTTTGTGGTTTTAAATTATTTTCAGAAGGAGAAGCTTGTCTTGAAGCAAACCAAGAGGGGTGTGATCATCCCCTACACTAAGGCAAGCCACACCAGCATTTGGATGGTGTCATTTCAATATCTATTATTTTCTACTTGAATATGAGTTTTTATTTGCATTTAAAATTTGATATATAAATGTTGTTTATTGCTAGTTAGTTTACCATGCTTCATATGCTTGTTTTAGTTACTGGTTAAATCCATGAACTTGTTTGGTCAAGTAGAATAAGATTTTGCACTAGTTATATTGCTATGGTAAATAATCATAGCTCTTTTATGAAGTGATATTTTCATTTAAATGATGAACTAATAATAATATTGCTTGATAATAAAAATGAGTTATAACCAGAGAAGTTTTGATCTTGAGTAGTGCAAGATAATTATGTTGATAAGATTGATCCATGTCTATGAGTAGTTTGCGTTGCATGTCGATTAGTTGCATGGTTATGGCATAGTATCATTGCTATTTTATAAAAAGTTTTTGTCAAAGTTAAACTTGATTAAGTTCAACTTGAATATGATGTTGATCACATCATGGTGCCACTGAATTGTGTTTTTATTTAGTGCGACCACATTTACCTTGTGGGAAGGTCTTGATTCGGTCCTTTGTTGTGTCTCTCACCGGTGCCTCCCACGAGGGAAGGTTATGGGCGTGCATACCCTGGCCCGGTAAGCAGACATAACCTTGTGTGCTCGTTTTTGTTTTTATGGTACCTTGTCCCTGTTTGGGACCGTTTTGCCACGACGGTGGCCGTTGGTGTCTTTGGTAGACATGGGGCCACCCAAGACCTAGCCCTGAGGGGGAGTTGGTCGGAGTGGCCGGGAGAGTGCCATGACAAAGGCAGGGTTTCGTTGGAATGTTTTGGTCCACCCGAATGGGAATGCGAGGCCAGGGTTCCGTAGTGTGGGTAAAGTGCGCTACCTCTGCAGAGTGTATTTAATCTATCGATAGCCGCGTCCTCGGTTATGGGCATAGCTCGGAAGTAAGTCACACCATGGATCAACTTTTATAATTAATCTTGCAAACTAAAATGATTGTTGTGATGCATTGTGTTTCGTGTGATTCATGAACTCGTGAGTTGTTCATGAGTGGTTGGTTTCAGTTGTGACCCAGGTATGGTCACCGTTTGGTTACAGGGTAACCGTCTGGTAAGCGAGTCCGTGAGACTCGGTGCACGTATTGGTTTTCTTTGCATCTGTAGTAGTTCTTGCAATTGCATTAATTTGCTTAATTGTCATGATATTGTCTGTCATCATGCTTATGTTTGTTGTGAGCTTGCAAGTACATTCAATGTATTGACCTGGCGTGTCATGCCAGCTTTCAGGCAAGTCGGTTTGCATAGGAGCGCATCTCGAGTCTAGGCCGTGTCCACGTCGGTGTGTCTGTGCTATGGAGTTCCACTTCTTCGTTCTTCCACTGCCGCGTAGTTCAAGTGATCGAGGCCCTCGTCATGTTCATTATATAATGTACATACTGTTCAGCAGCACCGTTTTTGCCGCTTGGCCTCGTATCCGATGTAATATCAGACTTGTGTAATCCGCTAGCATCAATAAAGTGGTTGTTTCTGTACCATGTTGTTGTGTATTGCTAAAAGACTAGATCTCTTTGCTGGCAATGCAAGGTAAACCGGTTGTTCTGAGCCGGGGTGCCACAACGCTTGGTATCAGAGCTGTGCTGATTGTAGGACACGCTAGACCATTAGTGCGTTAGTGAAACAGTAGATTGCTTCGTTTGAGTGCCGGTAGTCATAGAAACTGGTTGTTGCATTGCATGCATGTTTATCTATTGTTATTACTAACCATATGGTTTGTGAGTGTAGATGGCTCCAGTACCGATCTTGTACCATCCTGAGCCAGCTCCGTACACATTGCCGCACCTGCTTCAGAACGTGTGGCGACGACTCTACCCAGAGGGTGCTGATCCAGAGTATCGGGTGTATCGAGAGCATCTGGCCAGTGCATTGTATGAGTATTATGCTGAGGTCATTCTACACCACAGTTCCCCTTCCGGCGCTTACACTCGTTCTACTAAGGGTGGTCTTGCTTCTACGCCATCTCAAAGTGTTCGCTTTGTTGCTATCGAGGCTCTTGTAGACTTGCGCTACAATGAGGTTCACATGCACACCCACCTGTGTCTTTTTCTACTACCCATCTCTGCACGAGAATGGGCGTATCCGCTTTCCTTTGATTAATCCGGCGTGCGATCGTCCCACTAGTCACCTTTCCTGCTATATCACTGCCAGTTATCTCCTTAACTACAAGTTAGCTCGGGAGCTTTCACGCGCTCGGACATCTCTCGCCGCTGCTCGTGCTAGGACCCTCTTCCTACTGTCATCTACACTACTCTAGTTCCTCCAGTCTCCATTCCACCGATGACTTCTCAGGGTGCCGTTAACCCTCTGTCGGTGACCCCTCATAGTGCTTCCCTTGTCGCTACTCCTGCCGCTCCTAGGCTTAGATCTCATCCCCCGCCTGCCCCTAAGGGAGAGCCCTCGAGGCAGTGCTGTCGCGTCTCTCTTAACCCGGAGGTCTCTACTATCAGTTCAGGATCTGGGTCAGGCTCAGGAGAGGAGCCCGCAGCAGCGCAGTCCGAGCAGTAGACCGTTGGAGTATCGCTTTCGTCATGAGTATGATGTATGGGTGTAATCTCACATGTCATGATGCTTAGTTTCATGTATTAAGGTAGTAGACCCGTTATGATGTTTACTTCCATGTTGAGCCTGTGTATAATTATGTTGGAACCTTTTATTCGCTTTGGTTTTCATTCGCGGTTTTCTTCTGGGATTTGTCATTGGCTTTCCTCCCATTTTGGAATTTTCTCATCATGGTTTCTATTATTGGTAAAAACGAATAATAGGATGACGCGTGAAGGCAGCAGCAGTCAAGCTTGTGAGGATGTCCCTGTCCGTCGCTCCGCAAGACAGGCAGGACATTCCCCCGAGCCATACCAGCCACCTCCTTCTCCATCGCCACATTCGCCTTCCACTGAGCAAATCCTGTGAATGTTTGAAGAAAGAAGGAGCAACGATCTGCTAGAAATATTGAAAAGTGTGCAAGTTATGGTTGGGCAGAATGGAAACCAGAATGGTCATCACTCCAAGCTGTCAGATTTTCAGCGAACCAAGCCTCCCAGCTTCAGTCAAGCTATTGATCCATTGGACGCCGATGATTGGTTAAGGACTATTGAAAAGAAACTGGAGATTGCCCGCACTGAAGAAGGAGACAAGGTTCTCTTCGCAACGCATTATCTCGAAGGAGCTGCCGATATATGGTGGGATAGTGCCAAGGCAATATGGCCCGCGGACGAGGAAATTACTTGGACAAAATTCAAGGATCATTTCCGCAAGTATCATATTCCCACCGGAAATATGAAAATCAAGCAGTGTGAATTCCTCGCCCTCACTCAAGGAAGCATGACAGTCAGTGAGTATCTGAATAAATTCAACCATTTGGCCCGCTATTCTCTCCATGATGTGGCCACAAAAGAACGGAAGATCGACATGTTTCTTGGAGGACTGAATCAGCATGTTAGGTGCACTCTCAGCATGTTTGATTTCTCGGACTTCCTGACTCTGGTGAACAAGACCATCATCACAGAAAGGGAACACAAGCTCCTCCACGACAACAAGCCAGCTGTTAACGACCACAAGCGCAAATTCGAGCCGAAGAAGGATATTCAACCAGTGCAGAAGGCTCATACTTGGCAACAGACTCAAGTTGAGTACAAACCCAACTGGTAGCAGAATGTCAACAAGACTACCACTCAAGTCAAGAATATCGTGACTAGCCCGGTGCACGAAGATTGTCAGCGCAACAATTCATGCTTCAGATGTGGTCAAACTGGACACTACGCCAGACAGTGTCCCAAGAACAACAAACAAGCAACTCCATTCCATCCGCAGGTCAACTACATGGAGCCGTATTCCGCCCCAGATATGATCAAGGGGCAAATCCATCATATCTCCACAGACGAAGCCCAAGAGGACCCAAAAGTCGTCATTGGTATGTTCCTTGTTAATGACATACCCGCCGTAATTTTATTTGACTCTGGGGCTTACCACTCTTTTATTTCATGGAGTTTTGCTTCCCAAAACAATTTCCCTTGCTCGATTTTGGGAAAACACATGCTGGTACAATCCCCGGGATCCCTACTCAGAAGCAATCTTGTCTGCCGTAATTTGGAAATTGACATCAAGGGCGTCAAGTTTACAACATCTTTGATAATCATCGACTCCAAAAAATTGGATGTTATTCTGGGCATGAATTGGTTAACCCAATACGAAGTATGCATCAGCTGTGCGACCAGAGAAGTTACCCTATAAAATACGGAAGGTCGCACCACAAGTTTTTATGCCCGCAAGCGCATACCCACGAAAGATATGGTTTTCGTAGCCGTGGCAGAAGAGGTGGAATTAATTCTAGTGGTCAGTGAGTATCCAGATGTATTTCTTGAAGAATTACCAGGCATACCACCAGACCGAGAATTGGAGTTTGCAATTGACTTGGTGCCTGGAACCACCCCGAAACACAAGAAATATTATCGGATGCCTTCATCAGAATTGGTGGAATTGAAGAAACAACTGGATGAGATGCTGCAGAAAGGATACATCCGCCCAAGCTCTTCACCATGGGGGTCACCAGCGATATTCATGGACAAAAAGGATGGTAGTCTATGAATGTGTGTAGACTATCGACAACTGAATGATGTCACCATCAAGAACAAGTATCCACTGACAAGGATTGACAATCTGTTTGATCAACTCAGCGGGGCCAAAGTATTCTCCAAAATTGATTTGAGGACCGGATATCATCAGCTCAAGATAAAGAAGGAGGATATTCCTAAGACCGCGTTCACCACTCGGTACGGTCTTTATGAGTATACCGTTATGTCCTTCAGCCTCACCAATGCCCCAGCCTTATTCATGCATATGATGAACAAGGTGTTTATGGATTTCTTGGACAAATTTGTGGTGGTGTTCATTGATGACATACTCATTTACTCCAAGAGCAAAGATGAACACAAGGAGCATCTCCGAGCAGTTTTGCAAAGGCTTCGCGACCATCAACTTTATGCCTCAGCAAATGTGAGTTTTGGCTCCAGCAAGTGGGATTTCTCGGGCATGTCCTCTCGGCAGAAGGAAACTCAATGGATCCAAGCAAGGTGAAGGATGTACTTGATTGGTCCGCACCCACAACAGTCTCAGAAATCCGGAGTTTCCTTGGACTAGCCGGATATTATCGCTGTTTTATTGAAGGATTCTCCAAGATCGCCAAGCCAATGACTGAGCTCCTAAAGAAGGATAAGAAGTTTGAATGGTCTGAGGACTTCGAACGGAGTTTCAATGAGTTAAAAATCAGTCTGGCATCGACACCAGTATTAACTCTTCCCGACGTCTACCGCAGTTTTGATGTCCACTATGACACATCCAGAAAAGAGCTTGGATGTGTACTCATGCAAGATGGCAAAGTTGTGGCTTATGCATCCCGACAACTGCGACAACACGAAGGAAATTACCCCACTCATGATTTGGAATTGGCCGCGGTGGTGCACGCTTTGAAGATCTGGAGACACTATCTGATTGGAAAGAAGTGCCATATATTTATCGACCACAAGAGTCTCAAGTATATATTCACTCAGCCCGATTTGAACCTTCGGCAGCGAAGATGGCTCGAGTTGGTTAAGGACTACGAC
This sequence comes from Aegilops bicornis, assembly GCA_021605145.1. Classification (NCBI taxonomy): domain Eukaryota; kingdom Viridiplantae; phylum Streptophyta; class Magnoliopsida; order Poales; family Poaceae; genus Aegilops; species Aegilops bicornis. The sequence goes on from CM038671.1 coordinate 128,810,069, forward strand.
CTCGGGATAAATTATCACCCGGGCAAAGCTAATGTAGTAGCTGATGCCCTCAGCCGCAAACCAGCCAACCTTAATGCTCTCATGGATTCATTGCCTCCTGAGCTTTATGAAGAAATCACTCAGCTCAATTTGGTGATCACCGATGGCCGTCTTGCCAACATATTAGAAGTTGCCCCTACTCTCGAAGAAGAAATCCGCAGTGCTCAGGCAGATGACAAACTAGTGAAATATATGTCCAGAAGATGCATAAAGGGCATGCACCGGATTTCTCTAGGGATCAACGAGGTTCGCTAAGGTTCCGAGGAAGGCTTTGTGTACCCAATCAAGAAAGTATGAAGAAGAAGATATTGGCAGAAGCAATTGAAGCGCCATACTCAATTCACCCAGGTGGTACCAAAATGTATGAAGACCTTCATCATGTATTCTGGTGGGATGGAATGAAGAAAGACATCGCATACTTTGTGGCCTGTTGCGATATATGAAAGAAGGTAAAGGCGGAACACCAAAAACCCGCCGGAATCCTCCAACCTCTGTCGGTATCCCAATGGAAATGGGACGATATCTGCATGGATTTCATCACCGGATTACCAAGGTCTCACCGAGGAAACGACACAATATGGGTCATAGTGGACACCTTAACAAAGGTGGCACATTTCATTCCCATCCGGACCACCTACCGTGCAAATCAACTTGCACAATTATATGTGTCAAGAATCGTCACTCTGCATGGAGTATCCAAGACTATCACCTCCGATAGGGGATCTCTTTTTACCTCCGCATTTTGGTCCTGACTACATCAAGCCTTGGGGACCGCTCTGAAGTACAACACGACTTATCATCCTCAGACAGATGGACAGACTGAGCGAGTAAATCAAATCCTCGAAGATGTGCATTGGCCAAAGGAACCAAGTGGGAAGACTGTCTGCCCTACGCCGAGTTTTCCTACAACAACAGTTTCCAGACCAGCTTAAAGATGTTACCCTATGAAGCTCTGTATGGCCGGAAATACCATACTCCATTGAACTGGTCGCAAACCGGAGACAACCGTATTTTCGGGACTGATTTAATGCTCGAAGCGGAGAAGCAAGTCAAGGAAATCCGAGAAAGACTGCAGCTGGCCAAATCATGACAGAAAAAGCTACTATGATGCCAAACACCATCAGATCAGCTTCGAACCCGGAGAACACGTATATCTCCGAGTCACCCCTATGAAAGGAGTCAAGAGGTTTCAGACCCGCGGAAAATTAGCACCCAGATACATCGGTCCGTTTCCAGTCATGGCCAGAGTCGGAACAGTTGCATATCAGTTGGAATTGCCACCAGAACTGTCAGAAGTACACAATGTGTTTCATATCTCGCAGCTGAGAAGATGCATCTCGCCACCATAAAAAAGACTGATATGGCAGAGATAGAATTGGCTAAGGATTTGACTTATGAGGAAAAGCCAATCAGAATATTGGATCAGACAGAAAGGGTCACTCGCAGCAAAGAAATAAGGTTTTACAAGGTTCAGTGGGAGCATCACACCGAAGAGGAAGCAACCTGGGAAAGAGAGGAATTTTTAAGGACTGCATACCCAGAATTGTTTTCCCAAGCAACCGAATCTCGAGGACGAGATTCATCCTAAGTGGGGGAGGTTTATGACAGCCTAGATTTTGCCTTCTCTCTTTTTCTGGACTTGCCTTCTCTTTGTTTCCGTACTTGGTTTTTGCCTTGATTTGATTTGGGTTTTGGAATCATTTCAAATGGACTTGTCACTTGGGCATATCCTTGACTTTCACCCAAGTGACCTATCTACTCCTCATTCAACAATATTCCTCTGATAAATCCCAAAAATAATCAAATGAATATTTTCACAAAAGAAAAATATTCATTTTCCTCTGTCAAACTCTATTCAGAAACTTGTGCTCCAAAGCAACCCTCATTTTTGTTGCTCCCAATAATCTGAGATAAATCCTAATTATTATTTGGACCTTGGCACACCTTCCCAAGCAAAAATATTTCATGACTTTTTGTAATATTTTTACTATAGAATATCATTTCTCTTCCGGCCCAAAATTCCAGTTTGTACAGCAAGTACATTTTTCCATGATCTTTTGGCCCTGATCTTTCTTGAGCTTGATTACCCTCCTAAGAAAACCTAAACCCCAGGAGATCAGCCCTAATGGTCTTCTAGAAGATTGCTTAACTTGGCGACCAAGTTTCTGGTCAAAAACTTGCCAGTTTAGTTGAGCCAAGTCTAGTCGGCCTGGCTATGAGCTATCAACTTTCCTAGACTAAACACTTCATGGACTAGAGCGTAGACAAGGTTTGGCAGCATTTGGGCGTCGTATTGACCATGCTAGCGTGGTGACCGCGTGAAGATACGGTGCCTGGCAGCGTCTCGACGCGCTCTGGATGGCGCCTTCCTCTCTGTTCAGCGCGTGCTCGATCCAGCGCTCGCCGACGCCTGCCGAGCTGCACCACCAGCCCTAACCCGTCGCCCTTGACCTCTTCCTGGAGCTCGCCGACGCCAGAAACGCCACAGCAAGCACTGGCACGTCGCGACCAAAAGTCACAGTGCGCACGTGCCCTTGTTCACTTCTTACACCGCCTCCTGTGCTCGTCCGCGAGCGTGGGCAGCTCCTGCGTTGACACTGCGCGCTTGCCCCCTCACACTGGAGCTTTTCGTTGCCATTCGCCACGCATCCATAGAGCTCCGGCAGCGACACGTTCCCCCTTGCTCCGGCTATTTATAGTGCCCCCTCCTCGATTCCTAGCCACACACCACTCCTCACCACCTCCACGAACACGTAGACGGTCCATGGCTCAGTCGGGTAGGCCTCTGGCTGTCGCCCCGACCAAAGAACTCCGGCGACCTCTGCAGCAAAGCCACCGCTCTCCGGTTCCTCTCGAGCTCAAGCAGCTGCTCGAGCGGGGCATTGGGGGTCTGTTGGTGCTGCCTGGACGCCGCTGAGCCCTCGGAACCGCCCCTAGTAGTCGTCTTCAACCACTCCGGCGAACCCCGTCCGCCACCGAGGCTTGAGAGCTCGCCGCGAGCAGCTCCGTCCACCCCAAGCGAAGCCACGAGTACGGGCAGGTGCGCCACGAGCCCAGCTTCAATCCTATCCCTCTAGCCTAGCCCCAAACCCCCTCGTCGCCGGCGTGAACTCCGGCGAAACGCTGCCCCTCTTTGATCTCGCTCCCCCCTCTCTCTCTCCTGACGTGCGGGACCCACCCGTCAGCCTCACCACTCGCGCCCGAAGCGGTACGAGTGGAGGTGCACTCTCGCTTTACTCTTTCGACGTCACCCCCAGGATTTCTGTTTAATTCAAATTTATTCAGAATTTGGCTAAACTTTGACCAACCACCATTTCTAAACCATAAGTCCAAATGATTTGATTCTTTTTGCATTGTCTTTGTTTTAGAAAGCTCTAGCAATAGATGAAAAGGTGGATTTTTCCTTGCTGTCTAGAATTTCTGGTGATATTCAGAATGGGTTTTGATATTTGTTTTTGTGGTTTTAAATTTTTTTCCAGAAGGAGAAGCTTGTCTTGAAGCAAACCAAGAGGGGTGTGATCATCCCCTACACTAAGGCAAGCCACACCTGCATTTGGATGGTGTCATTTCAATATCTATGATTTTCTACTTGAATATGAGTTTTTATTTGCATTTAAAATTTGATATATAAATTTTGTTGATTGCTAGTTAGTTTACCATGTTTGATATGCTTGTTTTAGTTACTGGTTAAATGCATGAACTTGTTTGGTCAAGTAGAATAAGAATTTGCACTAGTTATATTGCTATGGTACATAATGATAACTCTTTTATGAAGTGATATTTTCATTTAAATGATGAACTAATAATGATATTGCTTGATAATAAAAATGAGTTATAACCAGAGAAGTTTTATCTTGAGTAGTGCAAGATAATTATGTTGATAAGATTGATCCATGTCTATGAGTAGTTTGCGTTGCATGTCGATTAGTTGCATGGTTATGGCATAGTATCGTTGCTATTTTATAAAAAAAGTTTTTGGCAAAGTTAAACTTGATTAACTTCAACTTGAATATGGTGTTGATCACATCATGGTGCCACTGAATCGGGTTTTTATTCAGTGTGACCACATTTACCTTGTGGGAAGGTCTTGATTCGGTCCTTTGTTGTGCCTCTCACCGGTGCCTCCCGCGAGGGAAGGTTATGGGCGTGCATACCCCGGCCCGGTAAGCAGACATAACCTTGTGTGCTCATTTTTGTTTTTATGGTACCTTGTCCCCGTTTGGTACCGATTTGCCATGACGGTGGCCGTTGGTGTCTTTGGTAGACACGGGGCCACCCAAGACCTAGCCCTGAGAGGGAGTTGGTCGGAGTGGCCGGGAGAGTTCCATGACAAAGGGAGGGTTTCGTCGGAATGCTTTGGTCCGCCCGAATGGGAAGGCGAGGCCAGGGTTCCGTAGTGTGGGTAAAGTGCGCTACCTCTATAGAGTGTATTTAATCTATCGATAGCCGCGTCCTCAGTTATGGGCATAGCTCTAAAGTAAGTCACACCATGTATCAACTTTTATAATTAATCTTGCAAACTAAAATGAGTGCTGTGATGCATTTGTGTTTCGTGTGATTCATGAACTCATGAGTTGTTCATGAGTGCTTGGTTTCAGTTGTGACCCAGGTATGGTCACCGTTTGGTTACAAGGTAACCTCCTGGTAAGCGAGTCCGTGAGACTCGGTGCACGTAATGGTTTTCTTTGCATCTGTGATAGTTCTTGCAATTGCATTAATTTTCTTAATTGTCATGATATTCCCTATCATCATGCTTATGTTTGTTGTGAGCTTGCAAGTACATTCAATGTACTGACCTGGCGTGTCATGCCAGCTTTCAGGCAAGTCGGTTTGCATCGGAGCGCATCTCGAGTCTAGGTTGGTGTCCCTGTGCTATGGAGTTCCACTTCATCGTTCTCCCGCTTCCGCGTAGTTCAAGTGATTGAGGCCCTCGTCATGTTCATTAAATAATGTACATACTGTTCAGTAGCACCGTGTGCTGATGTAATATCAGACTTATGTAATCCGCTAGCATCAATAAAGCGGTTGTTTCTGTACCATGTTGTTGTGTATTGCCAGAAGACTAGATCTCTGGGCTGGCAATGCAAGGTAAACTGGTTGCTCTGACCCGGGTTGCCACACTGATATTACCAATTATTTGACATTCATCACAAGACAAGACAATCTTAAGGGCATCTTTGAAGAGAGTTGGCCAATAAAAACCGGATTTCAATACCTTATGTGCAGTTCTATCTCCAGCATGGTGTCCTCCATAAGCCTCGGAGTGACACTTGCCTAGGATCTGTTCCTGTTCATGCTCATCTAATAACACCGTCTAATAACACCATCTACTCCTTCTTTATAAAGGTGTGGGTCATCCCAGAAGTAATGTCTTAAATTAGAGAAAAACTTTTTCTTTTGCTGGTATGTGAAACTAGGTGGTATAAATTTGGCAACAATGTAACTAGCATAATCAGCATACCATGGTGCAGTACGAGAAGCATTTATGATAGCTATTTGTTCATCAGGAAAGCTATCATCAATATGTAGTGGGTCATCAAGAACATTCTTTAACCTAGATAAGTTGTCTGCAACGGGGTTCTCAGCTCCCTTTCTATCAATAATATGCAAATCAAATTCTTGTAGCAAGAGAACCCATCTAATAAGTCTAGGTTTAGCATCTTTCTTATCCATAAGATATTTAATAGCAGCATGATCAATGTGAACAGTTACTTTGGAATCAACAATATAAGGTCTGAACTTATCACAAGCAAATACAACTGCTAAAAATTCTTTTTCAGTAGTAGCATAATTTCTCTGGGCACTGTCTAGAGTTTTACTAGCATATTGGATAACATTTAATTTCTTATCAACTCTTTGTCCTAGAACATCGCCTACAACATAATCACTAGCATCACACATAATTTCAAAGGGTAAATTCCAATCAGGTGGCTGAACAATAGGTGCAGAAATCAAGGCTTTCTTAAGTATTTCAAATGCTTCTACACAATCATCATCAAAGATAAAAGGAACATCTTTTTGTAAGAGATTAGTCAGAGGCCTAGAAATTTTAGAGAATTCCTTAATGAACCTCCTGTAAAAACCGGCATGACCAAGGAAACTTCTTATACCTTTGATGTCCTTAGGACACGACATCTTTTCAATAGCATCAACTTTAGCTTTATTTACTTCAATACCTCTTTCAGAAATTTTATGCCCCAAGACAATACCTTCATTAACCATAAAGTGTCACTTCTCCCAATTCAAGACAAGATTAGTTTCTTCACATCTCTGCAAAACTCGATCAAGGTTGCTTAAGCAATCATCAAAAGAAGTTCCATACACGAAGAAATCATCCATGAAAACCTCAACAATCTTTTCACAAAAATCAGAGAATATAGCCATCATACATCTTTGAAAGGTAGCAGGTGCATTGCATAAACCAAAAGGCATACGTCTATAAGCAAAGGTACCGAAAGGGCAAGTATAAGTGGTCTTTTCTTGATCCTCTTTGGACACAGGTATTTGAGAGAAACCAGAATAACCGTCTAGAAAGCAAAAATGTGTATGTTTGGATAATCTTTCTAGAATTTGATCAATAAAAGGTAAAGGGTAATGATCCTTTTTAGTAGCTTTATTTAATTTGCGGAAATCAATTACCATTCGATAACCTGTAATAATTCTTTGTGGTATCAATTCATCTTTATGATTAGGAACAACAGTAATACCTCCCTTCTTAGGGACACAAAGGACATGACTTACCCACTAACTATTAGCAACGAGATAAATTATACCTGCCTCCAGATGATTTAGTATTTCTTTTCTTACCACTTCTTTCATATTAGGATTTAACCATCGTTGGTGATCAACAACCGGTTTAGCAACTTTCTCCAATTTTATTTTGTGCTGGCATAGAGTGGGACTAATGCCCTTAAGATAATCAAGAGTATATCCAATAGCAGCACGGTGCTTCTTCAGAGTTTTCAATAATATCTGTTCTTCCTTCTCTGAAAGGTTAGCACTAATAATAACGGGATATATCTTCTTTTCATCAAGATAAGCATATTTAAGAGTATCAGGTAATGGTCTAAGCTCAAACACAGGATCACCCTTGGGTGGAGGAGGATCCCCTAGAATTTCAACAGGCAAGTTGTGTTTCAAAATAGGTCCCTGTTTAAAGAATACTTCATCTATTTCCCTTCTTTCATTCATAAACATATCATTTTCATGGTCTAGCAAATATTGTTCTAAAGGATCATTAGGAGGCACGGCAATAGAAGCAAGACCAATAATTTCATATTTACTAGGCAATTATTTATCATGGGGTTGTCTATGAAATGTAGCAAAATTAAACTCACGAGACATATCCCCTAAACCAACAGTAACAATATCCTTTTCGCAATCTATCTTAGCATTAACAATATTCAAGAAGGGCCTACCAAATATAATGGGACAAAAGTCATCTTGTGGGGAACCAAGAACAAGAAAATCAGTAGGATATTTAACTTTCCCACACAAGACTTCAACATCTCTAACAATCCCAACTGGTGAAATAGTATCTCTACTTGCAAGCTTAATTGTAACATTAATTTCTTCTATCTCAGCAGGTGCAATATCATGCATAATTTCTTTGTATAAGGAATGAGGTATTGCACTTGCACTAGCACCCATATCACACAAGACATGATAACAATGATCTCCTATTTTAACAGAAACAACAGGCATGCCAACAATAGGTCTATGTTTGCCCTTAGTATCGGGTCTAGCAATTCTAGCAGCTTCATCACAGAAGTAAATAACATGCCCATCAATATTATTGGCCAAGAGATCTTTAACCATAGAAATAATAGGTTCAACTTTAATTTGCTCAGGGGGTGTAGGTGTTCTAGTATTACTCTTATGAACCACAGTTGAAGCTTTAGCATGATCCTTTATTCTAACAGGGAAAGGTGGTTTCTCAATATAAGCAGTAGGAACAATAGGATCAACATTATAAGTGATAGTATTTTCTTCAACTTTAATAGGTTCAACTACTTTTACTTCAATGGGAGGATGATATTTAAACCACTTCTCCTTAGGGAGATCAACATGAGTAGCAAATGATTCACAAAAAGAGGCTACTATCTTAGAGTCAAGTCCATATTTAGTGCTAAATTCATGGAAAACATTGGTATCCATAAAAGATTTAACACAACCAAACTTAGGTGTTATACCTGACTCCTTACCTTCGTCGAGATCCCAATCTTCAGAGTTGCGTTTAATTCTTTCTAATAAATCCCATTTGATTCAATAGTCTTCATCATAAAAGAACCAGTACAAGAAGTATCGAGCATGGAGCGATTATTGGGAGAAAGCCGATCATAAATTTTTTGAATAATAATTTCTCTTGAGAGCTCATGATTGGGGAATGAATATAACATTGACTTAAGCCTCCCCCAAGCTTGAGCGATGCTTTCTCCTTCGCGAGGCCAAAACTTATATATATAATTACGATCACGATGAACAAGATGCATAGGATAGAACTTTTGATGAAATTCCAATTTCAATCGGTTGTAGTTCCATGATCCCATATCATCACATAGCCTAAACCATGTCAATGCCTTTCCCTTCAAAGATAAAGGGAAGACCTTCTTCTTGATAACATCCTCGGGCATACCTGCAAGCTTAAATAATCCACAAACTTCATCCACATAGACTAGGTCCAAATCGGGATGTAATGTTCCATCACCTGTAAAAGGATTAGCTAGCAGTTTCACTATCATACCCGAAGGAATTTCAAAGTAAACATTTTCAGTAGGTTCAGTAGGTTGAGGAGCATCTCTTTGCTCTACAGGTCGTGGTGATTATACCCCGAATAAGCCCCTCAAAGGATTACTTTCCATAGTAACAAGTGACAGTAAATTTCAGCACACTATATAAATTTTTCCTTACCAATTTCCACTTACCAAAGGCGCTTCACTCCCCGGCAACGGTGCCAGAAAAGAGTCTTGATGACCCACAAGTATAGGTGATCTATCGTAGTCCTTTAGATAAGTAAGTGTGTCGAACCCAATGAGGAGCAAAAGGAAATGACAAGTGGTTTTCAGTAAGGTATTCTCTGCAAGCACTGAAATTATCTGTAACAGATAGTTTTGTGATAAGGTAATTTGTAACAGGTAACAAGTAATAAAAGTAAACAAGGTGCAGCAACGTGGCCCAATACTTTTTGTAGAAAAGGATAGGCCTGGACAAACTCTTATATAAAGGAAAGCGCTGCCGAGGACACATGCGAATTATCGTCAAGCTAGTTTTCATCGCACTCATATGATTCGCGTTCGTTACTTTGATAATTTGATATGTGGGTGGACCGGTGCTTGGGTACTGCCCTTCCTTGGACAAGCATCCCACTTATGATTAACCCATATTGCAAGCATCCGCAACTACAAAACAAGTATTAAGGTAAACCTAGCCATAGCATGAAACATATGGATCCAAATATGCCCCTTACGAAGCAACGCATAAACTAGGATTTAAGCTTCTGTCACTCTAGCAACCCATCATCTAATTATTACTTCCCAATGCCTTCCCCTAGGCCCAAATAATGGTGAAGTGTCATGTAGTCGACGTTCACATAACACCACTAGAGGAAAGACAACATACATCTCATCAAAATATCGAACGAATAGCAAATTCACATGACTACTTATAGCAAGACTTCTCCCATGTCCTCAGGAACAAACGTAACTACTCACAAATCATATTCATGTTCATAATCAGAGGGATATTAATATGCATAAAAGATCTGAACATATGATCTTCCACCAAATAAACCAACTAGCATCAACTACAAGGAGTAATCAACATTACTAGCAACCCACAGGTAACAATCTGAGGTTTTGAGACAATGATTGGATACAAGAGATGAACTAGGGTTGAGATGAGATGGTGCTGGTGAAGATGTTGATGGAGATTGATCCCCTCCCGATGAGAGGATCGATGGTGATGACGATGGTGATGATTTCCCCCTCCCGGAGGGATGTTTCCCCGGCAGAACAGCTCCGCCGGAGCCCTAGATTGGTTTCGCTAGGTTCCGCCTCGAGACGGCGGCGCTTCGTCCCGAAAGCTTCCTTCTGATTTTTTCTAGGACGAAAGACTTCATATAGCATAAGATGGGCACCGGAGGCCTGCCAGGGGGCCCACGAGGCAGGGGGCCACGCCCAGGGGGGTAGGGCGCGCTCCCACCCTTGTGGACAGGGTGTGGCCCCCCCTCTGGTGTTTTCTTCGCCCATTATTTTTAATATATTCCAAAACTGACTTTCGTGGAATTTCAGGACTTTTGAAGTTGTGTGGAATAGGTCTCTAATATTTTCTCCTTTTCCAGCACAGAATTCCAGCTGCCGGCATTCTCCCTCTTCATGTAAACCTTGTAAAATAAGAGAGAATAGGCATAAGTATTGTGACATAATGTGTAATAACAGCCCATAATACAATGAATATCGATATAAAAGCATGATGCAAAATGGACTTATCAAGAAGCGATGGCGGTGCCCAGCTGAAAAGAATGGCTCAAAGTCATGCAATCCGAAATGGAGCCCATGTACGAGAATCAAGTTTGGAACCTCTACAAATGTATTCATCTCTGTTTTAGGCAATGAGCTCTGGCACCTCTACAAATCCATGCTTCCCTATGCAAAGGGCTTATCTTTTACTTTTTCTATTAATTTTATTTTGTTGAGTCAATTTCTTATTCTAGCCTATTCTTTAGTTGGGAAGCATCATGTGGTGGGGAAAGAACTAGGCACATATGGCCATTCAAATATATTTGATCATAAATTATTATTGTTGACAATAATCTCTATGATAAATGAGTTGGGAGGTGAAACATTAAGCCCCTATCTCTCTCTGTGTTTGATGGATGCCAATTTTTTTCTAAAAATATGCTTTGAGTACTAGCAATCGTAGAAGACTATATGATAATTGAGTATGTGGAGCTCTTACTTAGATTTTGTTGAAAATAAGATGCATTGATATTGTTTGGTGACTAAGAACATAGGTTGTTAATTTCAAGAGAATGCATTGTTTGGACCTTAACATGTGAATTGGTTGCTACTTGATCATGATGAATTTTATGAGAAAACATTGTTGTTATGATGCTAGGAAAAGTGATTGAAATTATCATTGGTCAAACTTGTGCACTATGCTAGCATTCACACTTCATAAATTATTTCTTTTATCGTTTACCTACTCTAGGACGAGTAGGAATTAAGCTTGGGATGCTGATACATCACTGGTACAACGACGTGCTATACAAATGGTTTTAACCCCTTTCTGCGACGGCGTTTGGAACCATCGGCAAGTGAGTGTGGGCGATAGGGGGGTCCTTCCCACACGATCCAGAAACCGTCGGGGATAGGGCCTCCTGGCTCACAGTCTGGGGCAAAGTGAGCTCATGTGCGATCTGGTGGGGCATCGAAACCCAATTGTTTTCATTTGTATGTACATCCCACATGGTGAATCCCAGAAAATCATTTTCGTTCGTATGTATATCACACACAGTTTTTTGTGTGGAAACGTTTGTGCAAGGTGGCCTAACGCAAACAGTTCTCTGCCGGAAGGCGTGTGTGATTGTTAGTTGATCGAACACGCCTACTTTCTAGAAACTGTGCGTGTTGTTTGAGTTCATCTCCCACGGTGCTGTCTGAGTAACCGTCTGCAATAGAAAACCCAAATAAGCAAGTTAATTATCCTATTATTGTTAATCTATGTACTAATCAAATTGATATTTCTTATAAAACGCACCAGATATTTCATATATGTATAACAATAACCATGATTTCATAATTTAATTACATCAGATAGCTTTGGCACTCAGTTACGCCATTACACAACAGCACCAAGTTTCACATGAACATCAAAAACCTTTGGAAAGTAGCATCATACACGGTAAATAGACAGATGAATCTCATCTGGGAAACTGCAGAAGCGGAATGCAAATATTGAGCCTTCCTTGATGTTGAATGTCCTTGCAACTTTAGGCCAGTGGCTATGGATAATTGCCCGCCCAACCTTCGTCCTCTTCAGCAAGACTTCAGTATTGTACCATGGGTGTTGAATGAATACCTTCCTCGCCTCCTGACCATGCAGGTGGTTTGAGAGGTAACCATCGGTGAACTGCTTTGAAAAGTACTGAAAACAAAGATATGCATAAATCATTGTTATAAATTTTGAAATGGCGCAAGGGGTAAAAAGAAGGTAAAAGAGTTAGTACCATGCTATAGTTGACTGATGTCTTCTTCATTGTGCAAACAAAAATCTTGCTGTTATTAAATGTAAGTTTCTTCATCCTAACAATCTTTCCGAGTTTCTTGACTTGGTGATATTCATGGACATCTCATTTCCCCATATGCAAAATGGGTCGAGCAGTGGGTCTAAGCCTCGGCGGCAGGACCTACATGTGCAAGACCAAAATGTAAGAAACCTAAATATTAGAATGATTCTGCAATCGCACAATAATGTGCTATTAGCCAAAGGACCATGCTTGAACAAACCTCGATGGTAACCAACAGTGTCTCCCATTGTTTCCCTGCAACACACATAGGGAAGATCTTGATCAGGTTAACTGAGAGTTGCCATACTGTCAGTAGAATATGTATTGAGTAAAGCCAAATTCGATTGGTGTCACATGCATAACAATACAAAATTGTACCCACACCAAATCAAAATCAAATTGCAGAACTGAACCAAGCAGTTAAATGGACAGCAGACCAAATGAACCAAAATAGTTAACTGAGCACGACATTGCAGAATAGAAACATGTACTAGAAGATAAGGCAGTTAACAAAACAAAGAATGATTGAGAACAGTACTACGAAATGTAGCAATTGTTGGACCAAAGTGTTAACTGAACATTACATTTCAGAGGACCAAACTGTTAGCTGAACATTAGATTGCATATTAACATTACAGAGGACAACTCACTAGAAGGCACTAGCGGTGGCCTCGAGAAAACAACACGAACTATATTTTAGAGTAGAAAACCGCGTGGCCGTGTTGACGGTGGCCTCGAAGACGAGGTACTCCTTCAAGATCTGGCGGTCGGCACACATGGCAGCCATAGTGACCGCGTGCGTGCATGCGGCCGCATGCTACTAAGCTCCACGTTATACTGCGTGCAAAATGGATGTGGGAGACACTTAATTGGAGGAGGGGGATAGCGATTTCAACGAAAGGTGTAGCACTGTCGGTCGGGGCATGTGGGACGGGAAAGGAGGAGGATGGTGTGGGTGGGGTGTGGATTACTTGACCATATCGACGAGGCCGCTCAGCAAGAAGAAGGGTCGGCGGCGAGGAGCCGGCGCTGCAAGAAGAAGGGTAGCCGGCAAGGTGGCGGCGTTGCAAGAAGAAGGGTCACCGGCGAGGAGGCTGAGCTGCCAGTAAGCAGCAGTGAAGGTTTAAACATGGAAAGCAAGGAGGAACAGTGGAAATGTGGCTTTTGATGGGAGGGAGGGGCGGGGAGATCGATATTTCCGCGGTGGCAAAAATATTTCGCTCGGTGCCGCGAGAAACTGGCGCGCAAGTGTGGTTCAAGCGGGGGCTGTGGACTATAGACGACGAAGCTTCCCGTGTAAGCCAGACAAGATGGTGCACCAAGATATTTTACATCGCATCCCACACGATTCTTTCTAGTAAACTGTTTGTGGTATACTTGATTTTTTTCCTTATGTTTTGAAAGATAAAATGGTGTTATGGAGGGAAAGGATGGTGTTTGAATTGCTAGAACATTTACGTACAGTGAACATGCAACTAGTACATGAGTGTCGTGTTTAAATGTGAAATTATTACAGGTTTGTTTGGCATTTTTATGCATTAATTGAGTTTCTGGGCATTTAATGTGCATAATTCAAATTTGAACTACAAGCATATGCTCCAGTGCACCAAAGTTTGTTGAAAAATCACATGTGTGTCTTTGGGTGAATTTATAGGTCCCATGCAAGAAATGAGAATGAAATTCAAACATCTGGGCGTCGTGGCTCAGCTGGAAAATTGAGAAACTTGGTTTTTTAATCCCTGTAAATCCAAAACAAGCCTGAAAATCATGAAACTTGGCACGATGTCATGACATGGCACCAACATGCTGCGGTAATTTTTTTGGCCGAATTTGGACAAGCTTTGGTATAAGCTTCTTGCAAACCGGAGCTTCCCTCAAGAAGGCTTGTGGTTCCGAGAGGGAACGTTTCACCTCCGTGTGCGAAATGACATATGTACACTATCTTCTCCCGCCTAAATTTTTTTACACAGGCATATTAGACCAAATGGAAGTATCATGCTAAATTTTGGAATTATTCTGGATTTGTTTGGCCTTTTTTATACATTAATTGAGTTTTATGGCAATTAATGTGCATAAGTCAAATTTGAACCAAAAGCACATGCTCCAGTGCACCAAAGTTGGTTGAAATTCACATGTGTGTCCTTGGGTATATTTCTAGGTCCCATGCAAGAAATGGGAATGAAATTCAAACATCTGGGCGTCGTGGCTCGGCCGGAAAGATTGAGAAACTTGGTTTTTTAATTCCTGTAAATCCAAAACATGCCTGGAAATCGTGAAACTTGACACGGTGTCATGACATGGCACCAACATGCTACGGTAATTTTTTGGCCGAATTGGGACAAACTTTGGTGTAAGCTTCTTGCAAACCGGAGCTTCCCTCAAGAAGACTCGTGGTTCCGAGAGGGAACGTGTCACCTCCGTGTGCGAAACGACATACATACACTATCTTCTCCCGCCTTAATTTTTTTACACGGGCAGATTAGACCAAGTAGAAGTATCGTGCTAAATTTTGGAATTATTCCGGTTTCATTTGGCCTTTTTTATACATTAATTGACTTTCTGGTCATTTAATGTGCATAATTCAAATTTGAACTACAAGCACATGCTCCACTGCACCAAAGTTGGTTGAAAAATCACATGTGTGTACTTGGGTGAATTTCTAGGTCCCATGCAAGAAATGGGAATGAAATTAAAACATCTGGGCGTCGTGGCTCGACCGGAAAGATTGAGAAACTTGGTTTTTTAATTCTTGAAAATCCAAAACACGCCTGAAAATCATGAAACTTGGCACGGTGTCATGACATGGCACCAACATGATGCGGTAATTTTTTGGTTGAATTGGGACAAGCTTTGGTGTAAGCTTGTTGCAAACCGGAGCTTCCCTCAAGAAGGCTCGTCGTTCGGAGAGGGAACATGTCACCTCCGTGTGCGAAACGACATACTTACACTGCCTTCTCCCGCCTTAATTTTTTTACACAGGCAGATTAGACCAAATAGAAGTATCGTGCTAAATTTTGGAATTATTCTGGGTTTGTTTGGCCTTTTTATACATTAATTGCGTTTATGGGCATTTAATGTGCATAATTCAAATTTGAACTACAAGCACATGCTCCAGTGCACCAAAGTTGGTTGAAAAATCACATGTGTGTCCTTGGGTGAATTTCTAGGTCCCATGCAGGAAATGGGAATGAAATTCGAACATCTGGGCGTCGTGGCTCGGCCGGAAATATTGAGAAACTTGGTTTTTTAATTCTTGTAAATGGAAGACACGCTTGAAAATCATGAAACTTGGCATGGTGTCATGACATGGCACCAACATGCTGCGGCAATTTTTTAGCCGAATTGGGACAAGCTTTGGTGTAAGCTTCTTGCAAATCGGAGCATCCCTCAAGAAGGCTCGGGGTTCCGAGAGGGAATGTGTCACCTCCGTGTGCGAAATGACATACGTACACTGCCTTCTCCCGCCTTAATTTTTCTACACAGGCAGATTATACCAAATAGAAGTATCGTGCTAAATTTTGGAATTATTCTGGGTTTGTTTGGCCTTTTATACATTAATTGAGTTCCTGGGCATTTAATGTGCATAATTCAAATTGGAATTACAAGCACATGCTCCAGTGCACCAAAGTTGGTTGAAAATCACATGTGTTTCCTTGTGTGAATTTCTAGGTCCCATGCAAGAAATGGGTATGAAATTCAAACATTTGGGCGTCGTGGCTCGTCCGGAAAGATTGAGAAACTTGGTTTTTCAATTCCTATAAATCCAAAATAAGCCTGAAAATCGTGAAACTTGGCATGGTGTCATGACATGGCACCAACATGATGTGGTAATTTTTCTGTCCGATTTGCGAAGGCGCACACATTAACAATCAACAAAGTCATTTTGGAACAAGTGCTGTCACGTTACAAATCGGAATTACAAGTATTATTGAAACCATGGGCGTTCTACTTACCAATTACGTGCTGTCACGTGTCCCCATTTTTTATTGGCTAGGAGGTGCCGTGCGGGGTAGCTATTTGAGTACGAGAGGCGTGCGATAAGACCCCTGCGCGTGCTCATCGGGAGGAGAGACCTTTGACCGCTACCCGCCACGCACCTCCCTCCCAATGTCTCCATTAATGGCGCCCGAGCCCCACTTCTACATCGTGGCTATATGTCTCACTGGACTGAGATTTAAGAGAGAGAAATGAAAATCGGAAAAGAAAGTTTTGCACAGATCTTGATGTAAGATCCGACGGACCTATGTAGCATCGACTACGACTTATAGCAAGCATGATGAATATAAGGACGATGACAGTGGATAATAATTGTCTTACATATTTAGGAACATAAATTAAAAGAGCCACATGCGGCAATGCCCGAAATACACAAGGGCAAAAGAAGAAGGAAGACAACGATCTGGCTCGCTAATCTCTACTTTCTTGATGCATTGCTGCAGGCCGCGGGAACTAGTCTCCGCGATGAGTGGCGATGAGCTCTTTCTTGTCCTCAAGATGCTGCCTGAGAGCATCCATGAATTCCTCCACCAGCCTTCTGCGTTCGATGCGCAACATGGCATTCTCGTCCATAAGTTTCTCGACGATGACGCCGGTCCTCTTCAACAAGGTAGTGGTTTCCTCCTGCTGCTCCGCACTTCCAATGATCTTTGCCCTCAGCAGGTCGTGCTTGACCAGGAGCTTCACATTTCTCTCATTTAGTTGCCGGATGACGCCGGTAGCCTATTCAAAAGAGGCTTTCATGTCGTCCTGCAACCTCGCCCAGCCGGAGATCTGATCCATCTGGCTATGGATGATCGCATGCATGCGCCTGTAAGAGTCCTCGCCTGCCCGCGAGACATTTTCCTAGGCCACCGCGGCATGGGAGGACATCTCTCCTGCATTTGCGGCACGGCGGGACATCTCTTCTGCTTCCGCGACGCGGCCGGACCGGTCTGTTGCATCGACGGCGTGGCGGGACCTCCGTGCTGCTTCGGTGGCGCGACGGGACCTCTGTGCTGCTACAACCATGTGGCGGGACATGCCGGCTGCTTTCGCGGCGAGGCGGGACATCTCTCGTGCTTCCGCTTCCATGCTCGCATCTCCCTGGTGGCAATCTCTCGACCTAGAACTCACGCTGGCCATGCAAGACGCAAGGGAACGATGATGAATGACTTGTTGGTTTTTGTGGATGAGGAGTTGAGGAGGAATGTGCAGTCATCTTGGAGTAGTAGTATTTATAAATGAGTACTAATACGCTCCTAAGTGTGAAACCATATAGGTTTTGATCGGTGTGAACAGGTTTGCAATTAAATATAGCGTGGCTGTAATTTGGAATGTGACGGGATGCAGGCTCACAATTTATTGACGGTTATAAGTGCGACACTATTCCCGTAAGGCGTATCGTGGGCACGCCTTCTCGGTCGCGTACGTGGCGTTTGCACCATAGGGTGCACCACAATAGGCAATGTCAGCACACGTCTTGTTCCAACAACCGTGCGCGCTCGTTATTACCATCATGCACGCTCCTTTTAATTAGAATGTGTGTGCCCGTCTAGCACACACACATTGATCTATGTAACTGTTTTTGTTGGTTGTGCCTAATCGCAAACAGTTCATCCGTGTGAAGTGTATGCCATCAATCGCAGACACTTCGCTCTGGCTGACCCGTTTCTGTTGTGTTGCCTAGTCGCAAACAGTTAATCCTTCTGACACTACAAAAAAATACACTTCCGTGATGATACGTGTTTGTCACAGTAGGTCGCGTTTTTTTTCATGCATGTACATCCATGACAAAGTTATGACAGAATCAAGATAGTCATACTGTCTTTGTCAGAGAAGTGTTCCATGACATTACCAAAGTTATCATCACGGAAGTGTCCACTTCCATGACGATAAATCCCGCGTCACAGAAGTGCTTTCGTCAAGGGTGACCGACACGTGGCATCCACCGTAAAGGAATGTCGTTAAGCTATCGGGTCGGGTTTTGGATCTGATAACCCGTTAACAGCCCCGACCAATGGGGATTTCCACGTGTAAAATCATCATTGGCTGGAGGAAACACGTGTCGGCTCATCATTGGGACAGATGTCATCCACTCACTGGACAGAAGGCGCCTATGATACGTCGACACGTGGCACGACCCAACAGTGGCCCATTCCTGTGAAAAGGCCGGCCCGTTTGACTTGGTCAAAAGCTGGCGGGCCGGCCCATGGAAAGCCTGTTAACGGCCTGTTCGCATATAGCCCACTTACTGCCTGCTAACCCAAGGCCCGTTACGCCCTATCCGAATTAGGCCCAGTAGCGTCATCTGTGCCATCCAATATGATTCCAGCCCGTTTTCGCCGGCCCATGTATGGCCCATGACGTCTTTCGGCCCATATGAGGCCCTATGTAACTCTTGGCCTATTAACGGCCCACGGTGAAACTGGCCCGTAATGAACAGTGTATCAGTTTACACCCATTAACGGCCCGTGGTGAAACTGGCCCGTAATGAACAGTGTAACACTTTATACCCATTAACGGCCCGTTATTCCATTGGGCCGTTTCCAGCCCATGTTATCTTTCGGCCTTCTCGGAGCCCATTTATTCTTGGGCTCATTTCAAGATTCGTTTACTTATGGCCCGTTCTTGTCATTTTTACGCTTGTGGGCCAAATTCAGCCCGTGGTTCTGATCGGCCTGTTTGTGGTCCGTTAATACGTTGGGCCATTTTCATAGCGTCATCAAATACGGCCTATTAACGATGGCCCGTTATGGTCGGCCCATGAACGGACGATTCCAACTCTAGCCCGTTTACGGCCATAATGCGGCCTGTTATTGGCCCATGTTATCATACTGCCCGTATAAGGCCCATTGATGATACGGCCCGTAGAAGGCCCATTGTTTCTACGGCCCGTAGAAGGCCCATTGTTTCTACGGCCCGTAGAAGGCCCACTGTTTCTACGGCCCTGTAGGAGGCCCAGTGTCACTATAGTAAATATTAGCCCATGGTTATTGTAGCCTAGTTTTAAAAAATAGGTTATTGCAGCCACTAGCAAACCGCGGAAAAAGAAGCGCAATGACTACAAGCAAACAAATAAACAAGAAAACAAGGAAATAAATAAGCAAGCAACTTACGCTAGGCTATCACGACTATCACATATTACATCCTTTGGGCATCAAAGTTTGCCACGATTGCAAATAAACGCTACCGACAAAAGAATATACAAAAGCGAGAGCACTTGAAGGCACTAGGCCTGGCAAGCTCGGGCCCCGCAAGCAGCTGAAGAAGCTGAGTAGACCTCAGTTGTGTCAACGATAGATGCATCAACACTAGATTTAAGGCATGATGGTGCACACGGCAGTCCTCTGACATCTTCATTGCATCTTTGACTTCAAGTTGGAGCTGAGCTGAAGCAAGCCTTTCCGCTTTAAGTTGAGGCCGAAGAAGTCGAATCTGATTGAGGCAGCGATCGCACAGAGGTTGTCTCACACCTCGGTGAGTAGCTTCAACTCACTATCTTCATCAAGACAGGACCTTGGGGTCATCTCGCTGTCCTCAAGATGGTTTGGCTCACTATCTTCCCTAAAGTTCTGCACGGAGTAAGAGATACGACTGAAAGAGAAACAAGGAGACACGTAACAGGTTTCACAATTATATAAGCAAATAAATGGATCTGTTCTGCATAAGGAACATGTTTTTACAACTACAATTTGAAATAGGTAGTTGTTGCAAACATCCAATCATATGTAAACAGCAAAGCAAACAACAGTGGAGGAAATGATGCCTATCCAAATCTGTACTAGAACAAAGTTTGAAGGCTTGAGAATGATGAACTTACATTACATGTTAACACGGGCTGGACAAAGCCCTTCTCCATGTTGATGGAAGGATAATTCAATAAATTCACCAAAGAAAATTCTTTATAAGCGTTGCCATTATTCTACATTTTGCAAAGAGTAAATATAGATCAAATAATATTGGAAGAAATAGAGGATAATGAAGCTCAGGTGCAGACTGATGATACATAATCAAATAGCAATTAATTAAGTACAGCGTTACAAGGCAAAAGGGAGAGAGGTACTGACAAGACCAATTTAGAGCCCATTACTGTTTTGAGATCGTATGATCATTTGAGCAAGGAGATTCATCTGAAATTAGTTTTCATACAAGAGACAAGGTAAGGCACAAGCAGAAATTTAGGAGTTCAAATTTTGAATTGATATCATAGACAAGACTGACACTGGGCTCCCAGCAGTTCTAATAGGGGTTTGGCCACTTTGGAGTAGGGGTAAAGTGTGGTGCAGTTGGGCCTGTGTTTTCTGTGGCTGCTGATCTATCTGATTTAACAGTATCACTACCTTTTCCAAATACCTAGTTTGTACTCCTTGAGGATCTGCACTCACCCTCTTCCTTTTGGACATCTATTACGAAAGAACAACATTTGTTTGGAAAAACATAGTGTGACGACCCATGGAATAGAGTCTGAGAAAATGGATAGGTATGGCATATAATCATATATGATGCTTAAACTAAGCAGATGGTGTAACAAAGTAGAAGTAATGCAAGAGGTCAGATGCAAAATATGTGCGACCAATACAACTTTGCAAAGTTAGAGCAAGCACCTTGATGGGTGAATAAGATAGGCCATCCTCCACCATGCCAAGTTTGTTAGCCGGTGGATCGTTCCCCAATATTCCTCTCGTGCGCCCATTCTCATATTCATTTTGATAATGTTCAATATCTGACATGCACGAAAACATAAAAACAATTGAGATTTTCTTTGTAATGCAGAAGTGATTCTAATCCAATACTGCCTCCCTGTAAACCCCTTTGTGCTATCTCTGCAATTCTTTTAAAAGATGCCATGCATGTTGTAATATGTTGTGTGCATTAATATAATGTGGCCTACTACTCAAAATATGAGAGCTCCAGAAGTGATGACACTTCACAGATGATAGCTTCAACATATAGTAAAGAAGAACAAGTCGACCTGACTGTCGATTCAAAATATACTAAGGAGAACAACTCGACCTGACCAAATAATCGACAAGAGAAGAGTATCATCTTAAAGAAGAAGCGAGAAGAGCAAGCAAATTGAAGATATTACAAGTCTTTCAATACAATGTCGGTTGGCCACCCATGATGAACCAGAGCACACAGAGAAATACTATTCTTTCCGGTCTCTCCATATGTGGCTCACATGCATTTCGAAACTAAAGTAGTAACATTTAGCTCACCAATTAAACATCTCTCAGTTTTACTAATATCAGCAATAATATCAGATATGGATTTGTACAACTAAGCTTGTTTAGCTCGATGCGTGGAGCAGTGCTATTACGACACGAACCACGTAGCTGACTGTGGTCATCATAAAATGGGGAAAACATAAGCATGATGAGTACAATGTTGACCGTGGCAGTTAGATGGCAGATCTAAAGCTACAAACCGTGCAAAGGGTAGTTAGCAACCGATGTTTGCTTTGAAATAACAACTAAGATTTGGTATGTACAAGAAAGTACGATCAACAAGTGACAAAGAAATGCAATTATGCTGTCTCTCTATATGTCGCGACATGCATTTGGAAACTCAAGTGGGACCTTTAGCTAACCATTAAATGTGTCGGTTAACTAATATCAGTTTCATATCACAATCATATTTGAACAACTAAGCTTTCGAATTCTGAGTGTTGTGTTGTTTAGCTTGAAGGGTGGAGTAATGCTAGTACGACAGAAAGCACCTACGCAGATCATAGTAGAGTAGATAAAGGGAAAACCCTAAGCATCAAGAGAAAAATCAGGAAAGTGGAACTAGCTGGACCAGTGGGTGGCGCACATGCTTTTCGAAACGAATATAGGAACATTAGGTGACCAATTAAACGTTCTCTCTTTTAGTGATATGAGCATCATATCAAATTCGTATTTCAACACGTAAGCTTTGGGTTGAGGTCTTGAGGAGCAGTGCTAGCACGACACGAAGCACCTACGATGATGGTAGTGAATATAAAGGGGGGAAACCATAAGATTTACGAGTATAGTGCCCGTGCCATGGCGGATCTGAAGGTGCAAACCGGACAAAGCTACTTCGCAACCAATGTTTGCTTTCAACTAGCCACTATGATTTGGCATGCACAAGAAAAGTACGATAAACAAATTACGATCTATTTTTCGGGTGAGATCAATAACTTAAGCACATATGGAAGAGTACCACCTCTCTTGCGACGCCGTGTAGGCCTATGCTGATACGTTGAGGGTGCTGCGGGTACGATGGCTATCGGCAGCGGGGAAGAAGTCTTTAGACGGCAGACGGCCGGGTCGGGGGATATATCCTGTTGCCGTGGACGAGGCGGTTGTGGGAGCGGCAACGGCAAGGCGGACGACGGCGCTGATGAAGCAAGAGGAGGCGATGAAAGGATCCTGGTCCAGCGCCGTGGATGAGAGACGTCCATCTCTTGCAGTGGACGACGGGGTAGGGGTAGTGGCTCTGGCAAGGTGGAGGATGGGGTGGCGGACGGAGGAGGCTGGCATGATGGCGGAGGTTGTCGTGCCGCCCGACGGTGTATGAATGGGGAAATGGAGGAGGGGATCTCAAACTTTGGGATGTGCTTCTACGAAATGGGGAAAGTTACGAACTTATCCGTCGTTTAAAATTTCGGACATCGCGTCGGTTGGGGATAGGACGGTAATCTCGCATCTCCCAAATATTTGCCGGTAACTATTTCGGGCGAGGAGAGGGTGTTTTGCCGCCCACGGTTGGCGCCCACGGTGTATGAACGGGGCTGACAGGTAGGGCGGTTGTGTCACGTCTAATGGAAGTTACACATCTGCCCCTATTTAAAATATTAGCCTACATCGATTTCGGACGAGGAGAGTTTGTTTTGCCGCCCACCGTGTATGAATGGGGAAATGGAGGAAGAGACACATGTCTTTCTGACGAGCTTGAATCAAATGTGTTTTGCCGCCCACGTTTGGCGCCCACCGTGTCTGAATGGGCTCAGAGGCCGCCGTGTCACGTCTGATTGATGTTACTAGTCTACCCCAATCGACAGCAGTGTCAGGGGTAGACAGTAATTTCCATCTCGCAAACACTTGCTTCGGGCAGCCCACAAATTATAGTGGGTGTTTAGCCGCTTCGTCGAAAACTTGGGAGAATTAGCATTCACGTTTGCCTTGGGACCTGACAAACTAAATTCAAATCCAATTTGTATTCGATTACAAATATCCACATATAATTATACGTTTTGTTATTTATTTCTTCAAAACCACAACAAAGATTTATTCCACCTTTATATAGGATTATGATTTAGAAATGCCGTGATCTTGAATTGATGAGGTTGGATACACTCTGATTCAAACAGTTATTTCATCCAATACAATATGCTCACACGAAAAATAGGTCACCTTATGTCAATCATACAAGTACTGAGGATTACCTCGCCTAAAAAATTCGGATCGTTACAACACATGGACAACATAGGGCGTCTTGCAACATAATCCATTCAAAGACATGACAAAACATGCAAGTACAATAATGTAATGACAATTTCAACTGGTATCTAAAGAAGAACCGGGATTACCTTGGGCTTCAGATAGCAGAAACAGCAGGACCTCTTCCGTCTTCAAATGCAACATTCTTACTTCCTCCAATTCTTGGGTTGCTTGCATAATGCATGCCGCTAATTCCGTAATTTCCAGCCTCAAGATAAAGATTACCTCATTCATGGCAGCCACACCATCTCTTTACGCCTCTAGTAGAGCCTCAAGCACTATAATATCTGTGCTTTCGATCTGCTCTGGCGGTGTTGCCTCCGAACTGCTACCATCTGGTAACATGGATGGCGACCGCTTCCACAAATAGATTAAGGGTTGTACATTGTGTCCTAGTGTGAACGGCATCCTGAAAGGTTTCCATTTGGACATAAGTAAGAGATAGTTATTGTATGATCCAGTGTAAGCTTACATGGTAAACGATGCATTTAATTATTGCCGAGCATGGCAAACTATATTTAAATGGTTCAAGCAGCATACGCGAAAAAGAAATTAAAATGGTAATATGAAACTAGGGATGTAAGTGGCAAATAAGCGACATCCGCCGGTCCCATCTAGTTAGTTTTGCTACCTCCCTAGTTCATTTTCCTCAAAAAACAAAAACTCTTTTGAACTATCATACCACTAGTGGACTTTAATCGGGATTAAACGGGACCCAGTTGACATCCCTAGTTGAAAGGGAGTATACAACTGCTATATTTAAGTTGCCAAGGCATTTAAGCAGTTGAAATAATCTGAGAAAGCACTTAACAGTGTCGCCTCATATAAACTACGAAGACAGTCTTGTGATGAAGTTGAGAGGAAAAGTTAAGGACTCAAATGAAATAGGCATGCATTTCTTTACGATAGTACAGCAGGCACTGCTGACATATTGGCCAACTCAGGTATACCGTAACAACAAACAAGCATTCGAATCAAGCAATATAGCAAAGCGGAAAACTGAACTAATTCGTAGGATTACACGTTGAGGGCACAAGCCAAGAAAGCAGCCCACTCGCATTACATTACACATGTACTAAAACACACTGGCTTACCATATATTGCTGTGAAGCCTAGCTGCTGTTGCAATGTTCTTTGAAGATATCGTTAACATCCCGTGGTTGCAAATCTAGTTGTTGTAGTTTATTCTGCACCATCTATTTAGGTAAAATTAATTTTAATCGCATGCACTGGTCCGAATTGATCATCAATGGTTCATCTAAACTAATGAAAGAAGGGTGTGTGCATACACGACAATATATCTAATTCCCTCTATTTTAATGCTTGTTCGAGGTGCCAGCCCCAAAAGAACAAATATTTTGCTTGATGGGGTTGGCAGCTCCATAATTAATAGAAGCATCAAATTAGTCATGCAACTTGGGAAGATCAAGAACACATAAACAAGTAATGAACAGAGGCTCGGAGTAGTGATGTAATAGCTAGCATCAGAAAATGTAGGGTAAAACGAACAAAAAGCAGCGGAACCACATGCTAGTTTGCTGATGTGTAATTAAGCATATAGAACATTAAGAAGTCTGTTGGAACCAACATGTGGAATCAGAACAAAAGTAAAGCATATTAACTATATGTGCACTGGTATGTAATTTAGCACATGTAACATGTTCACTACCAAAAGTATGGCCCTACAGGTGCAAGCAGAATAACACATCTCATGAAAAACTGAATGATGCCCTGAAGAACTTTAAAGGTGTGGTGCTTATGCTAGGAAAGTGAACGTAGGCGCCGGCCGTTGGATAATAGTACCTGATTCTCGGCGGCGTATGGGTATCGTTGTCATACTTAATAGCTAAGGATCGTCGATGGTGCTCGTGTTGCAGTTGAGTTTGGGCCGGTATCGCGCCGTTCTTTGAAGCGGCTCGGTGCTTTCTGATTGCGGCGCCTGTCGACATACAAGAAAGCTCATCTGTTTGTAAGTGAACAGTTGCATGATAAAGAGAAAAACCGAAGGATTACAAATCGAAATAACATGATAAGTCTGCGGCGTTGGTAAAGCAGGGCCGGTGGAGTTGAATATGGCGTCCGTGGAGCGGAGTCCGGTCTGCGATGGGCGAAGGCTTGGCGGTAGCGTTGTGCTGATGCTTTCGGTGAGGCAGATCTGTTGCATGACGAGGGCTTGTATGAAGGGCCAGCGAAGGGGCGGACGAGGGAGTCGTGAAAGGCCTACGCTGTGGTGAACCGAGGCGCCCGGTTAAGCAGATCCGGTCACGGTGGACCATGATGGCGGTCAAGGAGATCTGGAGCGGTGGACAAGCCCGATCGGCTGAAGCGGCTCGGTGAAGTGGTGAGTTGGCGGTTGGGGGTTCCAAGGTGCGGAAGGTAGATCCGGCGGGGTGTGAGGTCCACCGCTGCGGCGGAGAGGACTAGATTCGGCGGCTTGCCGTGGTTGAAGTCGGGAGGGAAGGGAGGGTGCAGGGAAGAATGTTGGGGCAAAGAGGGAAAACAATGGAGTTACCAAAGCAGCCCTTTTCCGTTCATGTGGCAGGGGTAAAACAGGAATATCGCGAGGCTAAACTTTCGGCGCGTGATATTTCGATGTGAGCGGAAGTTTGAAAGCTTTTGGCGCCTAAAATTATAAGTATTATGCTCTCGTACGGCCGACTATGATATCATGGCCGACAATTTGTTTGTTTTGCACGCAAAAAAAAGTGCAAGTTTTGAAAATCAATGTCTCCAACTCGAAAAATTAGATTTTCCATTCAATTCAAATATGGATCATTGAGCTACTACAAGCAAATACCATCATACGGTCCAATTCAAATGAAATTCCAAATGTGTTTATCCTAAATATGATGACAAAAGCAAAAATGTGTATGTGTATGAATAAAGTGAATGATTATAAAGTTTGAACATGCCCGCATGTGTATATCTCTAGGTTTGATATATGAATTTTAAATCACGAAATCCCGTCTTAAAAAATGTACCTCCATTTAAATGAATTACAAAAGCTAATGATGGAGTCGAATTCCAAAATTCCAATCTTAGGTTTGTAATTCTGGTACATCAAGGTATATCACGCATGTTCAAAAGTATCGTTATCTCAAATATAGACACCTCACTGTTTATCTGAAGTCAACCCCCCCAACCACCACCACCACACACACACACACAGAGAAGTCGTTCTCTCCCCCAAACACCAACACACGAGCATATTAACACCCCTCTCTCTTGTAAAGTCCGGACCCCAACATAGGTCTCTATCACTTTGTCTCTCGAGCATGCACCCATCTCTTCCCTCACTCCCTAGGTCTCCCGCTATCTCTCTTACCCAAGCACACGCACTATGTAGAGTGTATATTTCCCATACACACAAAACGTCGCCCCCAAACGTCTATCTCCCTAGTTATGTGGTTCTCGCGCACTCACCTCACACACCACCCCCACTGTATACAAGCACACTTTGTCTCCTTGTGCACCACTCTCCTCTTTCTATCTCTCCCACATGCGGACCCGCCCCAGCTCCTTCCCTGTATACATATATGTCGTGACTCTTTGCATAGCTCCCTAATGTATAATCGTTCTTGATTTCACACATTGTTCTCTACACCATCCATTCTAGATCTCTCATGAAGTCCCTATCACACACACGATGACTCGCTTCCCTTGCTTCTCCGTTCATAGGCCAATTTCGGACAACATCAACATTGTCTCCCTATCTATACGCCATTTATGGACATAAACGACTCCTCTCGCCCCCTCTCTTCCTCTCTCTCTCTCTCTCTCTCTCTCTCTCTCTCTCCGTCGCTAGCTCTCTCTTTCTCTCGCTCTCACACCCCTCTCCCACACACACACACTCGATGTCTCTTCCAAATAGTCTGCTCCCCCCGCCGCACCCGTGCTATCTCGCTACTACACATGTCACACCATTCCTCCTTCCCTTATACTAGGTTTACATCATCAGTGGTCTTTCTACTCCACATACACTCTCTCCCTGTCACACACAAACGCGTGCACAAACACACACAGACATGCACAAACACCCATTTATCTGGATCCTCATCTCTCCCCATGTCCGCATGTGTATCTCACACTCACTCTCTAATTATGTATATGTGTCTCCACCTTACACAACACAAAGCCCCATGTACATGTCTCTCTCTATCCTCCACACACATAGACACAAAGAATCTGTTATCATTGCCTCAGTCTCTAACATATAACACACGCACACTGTCTCTCTCTCTCGCAAACACGCTCAACAAGGGTTTCCCCGTGAATAACTTACTGTCTATTCATCAACAGTCGTGGCAGTACGGCGAACACGAGACGTGAAAAAGAATAAATCTACACGTGCTTAGACCACCTAGTATGACTACTAGGACTAGAGCAAGCCAAAAAGCACGCCGCGGTCACCCCCTCCTTGTCGGCGACGGGAAAATATTTGTTTTACACAGCCGAGAAGTCATTGTGCTAAGGCCCCACATGCCGAGGCGTTGAATAGAATGTAGATGCTAGTTTACGAAAGCAAGTATTGATAATACGTTTGTATCTCCATACTTATATTTCTTCTCTTATAAAAACCGAGTTGGTGATGATGGTATGTCTGCCATCTTGCAATATAGACCGTCCGATCTATATCTGAGGATGGAAATTAAACTAAAAGATACCCGCACCCCTCTCCACATTTGCAGACAAGGGCCTTCCCTCGTTCATCCTTATCTCCAACAAACCTCATTGTTGAGCAATTAAGAAAGGAAGCCTCTGGAACAAACTGGCACAGGTGGCATTGCCCGGCGTCGTCAATCCCCATGCCTCCGCTCGGTTCGAGCCACCAACCACCACCACACCCCACTCCTCTTCACCTTATCTCATATTTCTCGAGATATCATTAGTTTTTTACACATGGGATTACTCCCGCAAGGGTTAATCACAACAAGTGTTTTATAAAAAATGCATCTTGATGTTCCGTGCAATGCACGGATCTTGCTAGTACTCCCACACAAGACTAAGTTGGTGATCTTTGGTGTATACGCCATCCGTCGTTTCTGACCATTAGATCTACATCTAACGATTGTGAGGTAAGGTGTTTCCTTTTCTCACCAACATCCCACTTGTCTACCAATTTGCAGAAAAACCCATAATTAGTATCTTAAAACTAACCACATCCCTCCCTGACCTCACCAAAACAGCCCAAGGAATATATTCTAATTGAAACATAATATATCTCTAGTGACATATGTATATCAAAATTAGGGTGTTTTGTACCAAGTTTGTGAATAAGTATTATTCTAATTATGATTAGTTGCAACGGACATGAACATTGCTAGTATTTCCGACCATGCATTTTTCCTAGTATTCCATAGTTTGAAGTTTTCCATCAAGATATTAGTCACTCATGGTTGATATTTACTTTCAATCATGTACACATATGCACTATGTAACTAGCCTTGCTTATTGGCTTCCAAAGCTTAACTTTCACTCCTACTTACAATATGTAGAGTATTTAACAAAAACTACCACTTTCAACCAGCCCTAGGAAGAATCTATTGTACAAAAATAGCAAAAACATACCCAAAATTTCTTAATCCACGCCAAAAACTACTACCTAGTACTCCTACCGATTAGGTTCGTTTAAACCCATTTATGACTGGGTTGGCCCACACGTCCGTGCTAATGAGGCAGCTTAAACCAACACATTTTGTTTGACCGTTAACACAAGGGACCCACATTTGACATTCTATCCTGTTATTCCCCCTCAAATCATTATTTTTCCTGAACATTACTTCAAAAAGTACTAATGCATGTTCGTCGGTGGCGCCGGTGATGAGCGAGTTGGCTGCCACTCCGCCGAACGGGCCGGACGCCGCGCTGGCCTTCGCACGGGTTGGCAGGCTGGCCCGAGTGTGACCCACGAGCGAGCAAGCCGCCGCGCTGGCCTTCGCTCGAGCCAGATGGCTGGCCTTAGCGCGGCGCGCACGAGCAAGCCGTCGCGCTGCCGTGCCAATCTAGCTAGCAAACCTTGCAGACAAGCAGCTGGACGGAGCTATCTTGGCTAGCTAGCGTCATGGCGCCGGACGGAGCTGGCATCCGGGCTGCCGCAACATGGGCTCCGCATCATGGCGGTTTTGACCCATATACATAGCGGCTGGTCAAATCCCATGGCGAGGATGACTAGGTGGACGGGCCTGAGGTAGGAGGTCACTCGAGGATTTTTGTTGGTAAGAGCATGTACAATGGTTGATAAGGTAGTCTTATCTTAAGTCTGCCATGTATGCAAGTGGTAGTAGTTTCTTGGCATTTTAGTGGTTTCTTGCATTATTAGGGGTTTCTTGTAAGGAACAATGTACGTACTACTAGCGACAAAAGGCGATTCTAGGTTGCGTTGTACTCCAACAAGTACTACTAGTGGTCGCGGGAGTGTATACCTCGTTTTGTGGGGTCGATCCCGGCGGAACGCATGGCGGCCTTTAAAAAAATAGTACTACTACACTTCGCTGCGAGCCAATATTTTACACGGGTAGTTTGAGTTTTGAAGTCAAACGGACATGCGCCCCACAATCTGGGTGCAGTGGACAGCCTAGCCACATGAACGGGTTTTCCTTCCCAGCATCCCGTGGCTCGCGTGCTCGCCCTAGCCGCACCTCGCTTGCAGCTTCCTCATCAGCTAGTAGCATATTTAAACTAGCACCTCCCAATTAAGCCCGAGGGGCCGGAAAAGCCTGGCAGGGCATTGGGAACTGTGCAATATGGCTCTGTATGTAAAGTGCTCTACTACTACTCTGTAGCTTGTGGCATTGCACGCATGGACTTCACTCCATTATCGGCTCTACTATAAAAGAAATTCCTCTTGACGTGTTTTTTTTGAAACGGAGGCAAAAGCTTTGCTTCATCTCATTCATAAAGAAGGAACTACTAACAAAGTTCGACGAGATCCATTACACCTCCACAAATGGAAGCGAAAAGCCTAGTCTTGCTGTATCAAATAACTCAAATGTTCTGCTCTCGCAGTAACCGTTGCTGATAAACAGGCTGCTAGTGTGTGCGTGAGAGGAGCGGCTGAGTAGGCCAGCTACGTGAGAGGAGCGGCTGAATAGAGCACCGAGAGTACCCACTAGGCCACTACGCAGGTGTACTTCCCCTACATTGATAGTACAGCGATGGTTCTAGAGAACAGTAGTACCCTCCACTTCCAACTGTAGCTCCTTGGCCCTGAGACTCAAGAGTTCAAAACGGGTGCACTATACTAGACTAGACTAGAAGTAGTACTAGTACATGGCACTACTAGTTGAGAAAAGTAGTACTAGTACTGCTATAGTATGAGTACGTACTCCTCCGTCACATAATGTAAGACGTTTTTTGACACTAGTTGGCGTGTACAAAAAATGGCAAAAACATACCCAAAATTTCTTAATCCATGCCAAAAACTACTACCTAGTGCCAAAAATTTCTTACTAGTGCTATTATTTACAGTATAATGCAATCCCATAATGTTCCATAATGCTACTACTTAGTAGTAAATAATAGCCTCACCCCTTATTTGAGGAGCGATCTACAGTTGGAAGGGCGAGGCCCTGTGATTACTACGCTCTTATCTCCTCCTCGCTTGATTCCCTCCCCGAAGAGAATGCAGTTCGTCGCTGCTCCCATGGATTCGCCAGCGGTTCTCCTCCTCGTCGGGCTGGGAGACCTTGACGGCGATCCTGTGGGAGAAATCATACGCCGCTCAAGCGTCCTCACCGCCCGCAAGACTCGGTGCTTCCTGCACCAACTTTTTCAAGACAGCTGCTTAAATAGGCTTGGGAAAAGCGATGCTTTTGGTCTTCCATGCGTCCTCGAGGAGAAGGTTCTTCTATGGGACAATCCTTGAACAGTCCACCGCTCCACGGCCATGGTTTCACGTTGACTCCGCTAGAGTTGCCGACGTTGAGAGGTAGTCGGATTTTGTCCGATGAGCAGGTCAGTAATGGAGTTTGATCATGTAGTACTTAATTATTCCATTTCCATCCCGTAATTTATCCGCTGCCCACCGTCTTATATATAGGTCTGGGTCGGTGCCAACGAAGATTTGCTTGCATACCTCCAGCCGGATACCACCATCATTTTGCACAACATCCACAATAGTGCGGCCGTTCCGGTAGACCCTCTTCTCCACCATTGGGATCGGCCTTCCGGACTGGCTGGGCTTGAATACGTATGATGATGCCTACATGACATTGAAGAAGATAGCAATTGCGAACCCGCCGACAAAGTGACGCGGCTACGACGATTACTATCTCATCGTGTTGTTCGACAAAAGGATTGCCATCAATGCAAGAGGCAGTAACGGCAGAGGCTGGCGCATGTTGGCGGCGGTGGATTTGTACCCCTACACATTCGAAGAAGCCGTGTGCCATCTAGGCCGCATCTTCGTGGTGACAAGCCAGGGGACTTGTTTCATCTGGTTGCCATCCTACAGTACAAGAGATTACAAACGGAATGCACAAACCATCATTTGCATCCCTAACGGTACTCCATTATTTTGCAGGGACCAGTCATCCCCCGATCAAAATAAGATCGCCGATCCTGGATGTGCATTTGCATCCGCGATTCGGTCTAACACGGAACCTTGTAGCTGACTTTGGCATATTGGGATCAACTATCTTAGCGATGCGTTACCCATGGTACCAGCGATGTGCAACATGGTCACACAATCTACCACGATCGGACCGTCACCATCTACCCAGGTATTCCATTTTTAACCCTCTCGCCTTCTCTTTCATTGTTGTACTAGTAGTATACTTAGTAGTACTAGTAGGAGTACTTTTTACCTTGGAGGACGCATATAGCTAGCTAGGCCCTTGAAGACTTGAACCCACTAGCTGCCACCATTTTTGTTTTTCCATGTATTACTATCTCATCCATGTAGCCAAGAGTGGCTATATATAATAAGCCGGTTATTTTACTTCCTCTATACTGGAGTAGTACTATTTGCTGCACAGTATTACTGACCGCCATATTTGAGCACAACATTATTATGCATGGACCTTGACTATGTACGTCACCATGTGTCCAGATCTGGGATGCCGCGTGTACCATATGAATGGCGCCAAGTTCGACCCCTGTGATGCTATGTGGGTGCCGAGGAACACTCTTGGAGAGTACTCGCTTTTCATCGGGGACAGCTACCCCATTGTGAAGCTGATGGCACCTTCCGTGCACGACACGGAAGGCCTGCCGTTCATGAAGCATGGTTGTGTCTTTAGTGTACACCGCCGGATGGACGACATGCTGGGACACGCTATCCTTGATTTATGCCGCTTCAGCTTGGATGAGTCTCCATCGTGTGGAACCAGACTAGAAAGCCGCGACAATGATTCCCGTTGCCCATTGCTATGGATCGTGCCATCCATGAAGAACACCTGGGACTGGAACCTGGAGGAGGACATGTAGCCCATCTATAACATGTAAGTGGAGTACGGTAATTGTGAATGGTAGCGCTGTGAATATATGTAGACTAGTCGTG
The DNA here is from genome assembly GCA_021605145.1 of Aegilops bicornis. Taxonomy (NCBI): domain Eukaryota; kingdom Viridiplantae; phylum Streptophyta; class Magnoliopsida; order Poales; family Poaceae; genus Aegilops; species Aegilops bicornis. The sequence goes on from CM038671.1 coordinate 128,843,337, forward strand.
CACAAATTTATCACATGAATTGGAGATGAACTTGTGTGGCATACTGGCATTTGTCCTTTAGAATTTATTACTAGTAAATGTGTTATGTGTACGTGAAACTTGTGTGGTTGTTGCACGGGCTCCAACACGCTCTTTGAGAAAAAAAAGGTGGCACGGCTTTGGATATACGTGACGTGGCGGCATCATACAGTAGCATCGTTTGCTATAGTTGTAGTACACTCCTACTAGGACAACAACTCCTATAACCTTGCGCTTGGATCTTTGCCTCTTTGGGAGGTTCAACAGTTCGTACTCGTGTGAACCTTGCACTTGGCTCTTCGCCTCTTCAGAAGGTCCAACAATGATGATACTACAGTACAATATGCTTCTGGCAATCTGACACCGATTGAACTGCTGCACGTCCACCGCGAGGGCAAGGGCGAGGGTGAGGGAGAGGGAGAGGGAGAGGGAGAGGGTGCTATAGTCAAAACTGTAACAACCCAAAACAATTTAACCATGATTTGGTTATTAAAATTTTTGCCAGGAAATTAAAAATTTTGTTTTCTAGATTTATCTTTGATTTCAGAACCCCTCTTTTCTTTAATATTGTGGAGTTTTACCCCGAGTGTAAACTTCCCAAAAATATTATTGGACTTGTGTACTCTCTCAATAAAACAACTCTTTTATCGATTGGATTTATTTGCATAATTATTTTTCTGAGCTTTATTCTTTTAAAGATATTTTCATAAGTTTTAGAGCCTCTTTTGCACTGCAACCATTTGATAAATGCATCTAAAATTTTCACCAAAATTTGGGGGTGTCATGTGGTGTTTTAAATCACTCTGGTGCAATAATATCTTTTATTCATTGAAAATTTTGAGCTCTACCCCAAGTTTTCAAAACTAGTCCAGATTGCACTTTTGCACTACAACCTATTTAAATATTCTTTTAAAACTTCCACCAAAATTAGGGGAGGTCAGTAGGAATATATTATTCAACTTTATGCAAAAACCTATGAGTGTGCTTTGAAATATTTGAGCAAACCATCCTCTTTTGCTCTCTGGACCAGATTGGCATTTTCTATAGCAACCACATTTATTTTGCTCTGTTACCCATGATTCTTTTTCCTGCTTGTAGACCATCCTACAAAACCCCTAATTCCAGGAGGATGGACCCATTGGAGTAGTTTTGGTCCATGAAACCATATCCTTTTCTTCTCGACCAGATTTGGTTTTCTCAAATATTTGCACTAACAAGTTTACATCTTTGACAAACTAACCTTGCCACCCTCTTTATCTTCTAAAGAGACTAGGATCTGGAGATTTTGGCCACTCCAAGAACTGCCTAGATGACTCTAGCATTTTGTCAAACACTTTGTGTGCATGGCCAGATTTGGCATGAAACTTAGTTTGCATTCTGAACCTGCTTGATTTGCCAAACCATCATGTCCACTAATCCCCTAGCTAGTAATAGCCTAGCCCTGTTAATTTGTGTTTGCATTCAAGCCTCCTAGCTCACCAGTTGCCCTGCGCACGGGTCGCCGCGTCCCACTGCCGCCCTCAACCGCGCCCGTGCTGGCCCTTGGCCACTCGCAGCCAGCACCCCGGCTCCTCCCTTGCCCTTGAGCCGCCTGGCCCCCTCTGGCGCCTGGCGCCACCACCATAGCCGCCCGGCAGTCACGGCGAGGCTACGCCACGGGCCGGCGCCAGCGCGCCCGGCTGCCCTCAGGAGCAGTCCGAGCTCATCCTCAAGCTCGTCTGCAAGCGCTCGTCACCGCCACGTCTCCCTGCAGCAACAGAGAGGCGGTTCGCTGGCGTTCTTATCCACCGCCGCGGGAACCGACCTCGGTCGTCTATATAAGGGAGCCCCGAGCTCGCCTAGGCCCTCGAGCAACCTCAAACCAATTGTCGGTGTCAAAACCGGCGGATCTCGGGTAGGGGGTCCCGAACTATGCGTCTAGGCGTATGGTAACAGGAGACAAGGGACATGATGTTTTTACCCAGGTTCGGGCCCTGTCGATGGAGGTAAAAACCCTACTCCTGCTTGATTAATATTGATGATATGGGTAGTACAAGAGTAGATCTACCACGAGATCAGAGAGGCTAAACCCTAGAAGCTAGCCTATGGTATGATTGTTGTTCGTCCTATGGACTAAAACCCTCTGGTTTATATAGACACGGAGAGGGCTAGGGTTACCACAGTCGGTTACAATGGGAGGAGATCTACATATTACGTATCGTAAGCTTGCCTTCCACGCCAAGGAAAGTCCCATCCGGACACGGGACGAAGTCTTCAATCTTGTATATTCATAGTCCAGGAGTCCGGCCAAAGGTTATAGTTCGGCTATTCGGACACCCCCTTATCCGGGACTCCCACAGTAGCCCCCGAACCAGGCTTCAATGACGATGAGTCCGGCGCGCAGATTTTTCTTTGGCATTGCAAGGCGGGTTCTTCTCCAAATTATGTGTACCTGTTGAATAGTGTCCGGCTTCTCGTGAATATTGTGCTCCTTGGCTTCCACGCCTAATAATGGCCGTCGTCCACGTGTCAAACGAATGCGAAAAGCCAGGGTGTTTTTACTTTTACCCCCTAGCTGCACAAATAAGCTGCCTTATAAAAGAGACGAGAATTTAGATCCGAATCACACCATCTTCCCTTCGCGAGCATTCATCGGAGCGCATCTGATAGAGATCCATTCCATCATGGCCAGTCGATGCAGCTCCTCCTCTCGCCCTCCCAGTCCTCAGCCTGGAGGTTGGAGAGATGTTCTGTCCCGCACAGCGAGCTAGTGATGCTCCAAACCAAGGGATTCCTTCCCCCAGCCTTCATGGTCCTGGTTCGAGTCGGACTTGCCACCTATAATGGCGGAGAGCAAGCGGAGAGCATCCCCAGTCCCCCCAAAGGAGAGCGGGTATGCCTTGTCCCTTATCTGATAAGTGGGCTCGGATTTCCAATTCATCCGTTTCTCCAGGGCTCCTGGAGTTCTACGGCCTCCAGCTGCACAACCTTACGCCTGCCTCCATATTGCTTATTGCGGGCTTCGTAGCCCTTTGCGAGTTGTTCTTGGGCGTCGAGGCTCATTTCACGCTGTGGAAGAAGCTGTTCTGCCTTGTGCCCCGTTCTCAGGAGGGGTCGATATATCAAGTGGGTGGAGCCGAACTATGGCGCATCGCCGGGACCGGATATCTATCCGGAACCCCAAGGAAGGCGTCCGAAGACTGGCCTTCAGAATGGTTTTATATAGAAGATGTCCCCCTGCCGGACCCTGTTCGGATTGGCCTCCCCGAGTCCAATAATGCTCCCTTGAAGAAGCGCCTAAGATGGCGTCCACGGAGCCCTCAGAGGGAAAATGACAAGGACGTTCTTTACCTGATGAGCCGGATAAGGTTGTTAGCTCATTCCGGACTGACCATGATCGGGTTCATGGCCACATGCATTATGCGGGGGGTGCAGCCGCTTCAGTATAGAGGCAACCCCATGTGGGATTTCAACGGGGAGGATGATGCCACCCGCTGTGGCCGTAAGGGGCCGAGATCGGTTGCTGCTCTCACGAAGGCCTTGTCCGCATTGTACAAGGGAGAATAGGAGGAGTTCCTCCACATCAATCCACAGGGCGGATTTTCTATGTACAATCCTCCAAGCTGGGTAAGCGGACACTTCTTTTTGCCCATACGTACCATATTCCCATAGTTAAGTACCTTATCTTGTGATTTCGACGCAGGAATTGCGCCGGGCCGTAAAGGATATAAACAACCCTCCTCCACAACCCGAGGATCCGAAACGGTCCCTCGATCCGGCCTCCCAAGAGGATCCAGACATATCCATGGAGCTGATCGATGGGGTATTTTACCAACTGAGCATCGACAATGCCTTGGTCGCCATTACGGCCGATTACCGGAATACTTCCAGCCTCACAAATGGCGAGACCGAAGTCCCAATACTTTGAAAATGATCCATCCGTGCTTATTTTTTATCACCGTATACCGATGGTGTTTTGCAGGGGGAGCCCTTGAGGCGGAAGGCCGAGCCTACGGTGGCTTGCCAACAAGGGGCAGCAAGGCCCAGCAGGCTGAAAAGAAGTGCGGTCCGGATTGAGATGCCGGCGCAACGGTATGGCGTGCCATCTTATTCCCAGGTTTTATTCCCACAAGGCATACTAACGCCCGTGCTTTCTTCAGGAAAAAGAGCGCTCGTCGGACTATATCCGGAGAGGTTGCCAATCGAGCCTCGACCAGCCAGGCTCCAAAGCCAGGTCCAGAAGCGGAGGCAAACACGAGGCGTGCGTCGGACGCTCCTCCGACAGAGGATGCCGACTGTATCGCCACCAATTCCGAGGTGGAGAGTGCCATGAATCATGGCGTCACCGGGACAGTTCTTCGTGGCGCATGTTTCTCCCAAGAGGCATTGGATGCCTTCAATTGGGAGATGCGCACCTCCGTGCCGCTCAAAATGGTATAGCTAGAGCCGCAGGCGGTATGTGAAAGACATACGGGTGAGAAAATTTGATGGTTATATATGCCAAGTAGCCCCGAGACTTGAACCAGTTAAAATAACTGATTTAAGGATCATTTGTTATCTTGAGGACCGTACAAAAAGAATACCCAACTGTCCGGGAGCTAGAAGAGTGCAAAGCCCAACTTGAGGCCGCACTAGCCCGCTGCGAGGGAGGCCAAGGAGACCCCCTCACGGTAATATACGCTTTGAAAGATAAGTATGTTGTGAAGTGCGGCGTGTGTGTAAATCGACAATATCATTGCGAGATGGCGCGGAGTAGATCCGGACAAGCAACAACTATTGCGCGGTTAAAGGCCGGTGAGAGCGTGCTTATGAGGGTGAGGCAGAGAAGAATAATCTCCAAGATGCCAACACCCGGCTGGGCGAGGAACTAAAGGATGTTCGTGCCCGGTAGCCGGACTCCGTGAAGGAGAATCGGCGGCTTCGACGTGACATTTTTAGTAAGTGCTTGAGCGAACTTTGAAAAAGAGTCCGGCGAGGAAGTCGACTATGAGTTATGTTTGTAGGTATGCTCACAGGTCGTCTGCGGAGGAAATGCCGGTTCTATGGGTGACCTTCTTCCCGAGCTCTTACAACTGCCGCACGAACGAGTTCGGCGGTGATGAAAACATCGCCAGTGCCTTGTGGCCATCTGTCTCCCTGCCGAAGGCCTTGGAGAGCTTGCGAGAGAGGCTTAAGGGAGGCGGCGGCGCTTCCGATTATGGAAGATATCAGCCTGCCGTCAAGGCGCCAGAAGGCACAGGCCATGGTGAAGACGCGGTATACAAAGGCTGACCCAAACCACATGGCCGAGGTCGGACCTGTGGGGGCCGATGGGAAGGAGATCCCCGTGAGCTTAGTGTACGGCCAAGTAGAATTGGCCGCAAAGTATTCCCAACAGGACTGTAAACTAGACAACCTATTAGATGGTATTGAGGAGGAATACGCCCAGTCAAATTGACTATGTAATTTAAGATGACATGTAAAAATGCCTTCTAGCCGGATTGTAGATCGTTTGTCATGGCGGACCTTTTCGCTTCAACCGCGGGACCCTATAGTCCGGAGTGTGTCCGAATACCCTCACGGTTATGTAAGAACCGGGGCATGCATGGAGACCAGGCGTAGGGGTCATTAGTGCTTGAACAGACAAGTGCCCAACTAGTTATGTTATATTACATGGTTAGTAAGAAACATCTTCCTGGGAGAATAGTTCCGTTAGGGGTTCCTTTCCACAGGAGGCATGCCTTAAAGTGCATGTCGGACCGTGAAAAAGCGAGAAAAGCATCTGGGTCGGATAAATAAATAAGTGAGAAATCACATTTAGTTCACCGACCGAATATTCCCTTAGAACGCTTAGCTTTCGGCTTCACCCGATCGAGGTACACATCCAGTGAACCGGCGGTAACAATCGCAGAGGTGCTCCTTTACCGCCTAGCCGAACAATCGGGAGCGAGGGGTAAGCACAGGAGCGAGCAACCCAGCTTGGCCAAAACTTAAGTCATATCGATGCATATAATGGTGAATAAAAGGTACATGCGGAAGTGTGACACATGTGTTAGGCATGAAGCCCGTACAAATAAGCTTCATTAAAGAAGCCCCGAGTATAATGAGCGGATAAGCGCGTCAAGTGTGTCGACGATGCATGAACGAGCCTTTAAAGGCTGTAAGAGAAAAAGAGGGAGAAGGAGAGAAATATAAGACATCTAATGTGTAAAAAATAGAAAGAGGAAGGAGACGAACTCAGAATCCGGCGCTAGGCGTAGAATCTTCGGAGACGGTCTGCGTTCCATGGGTTCGGCTCGAGTCGGTTATCCGATGCATCTCGCAGACGGTACACTCCACCGGTCGGGACTTGGTCGATAATAAAGGGACCTTCCCATTTGGGCTTGAGTTTCTCCTTTTTTTTGTCCGGCAGGCGTAGAACTAACTCGCCAACATTGTAAGTTTTGGCCCGTACTTCTCTGCTTTGATATCTTGAGCTGCTGTTGATAGAATGCGGAACAGGCTTTTGCCACGTCACGCTCCTCCTCCAAGGCGTCCAAACTGTCCTACCGATCAATCTCGGCTTCTCTTTCTTCGTACATGCGCACGCGAGGTGAGTCATGAATTATGTCGCAGGGCATAACTGCCTCTGCGCTGTATACCATAAAGAATGGTGTGAATCCGGTGGTGCGATTCAGCGTGGTCCGCAGCCCCCAGAGTATGGAGTCGAGCTCCTCTACCCAGTGCGTGTTAGATTCCTTGAGGGACCGCACTAATCTGGGTTTGATGCCGCTCATGATTAGACCATTTGCTCGCTCGACTTGACCGTTAGTTTGAGGGTGATAGACTGAAGCATAGTCGAGCTTGATGCCCATGTTTTTGCACCAGAGTTTGACCTCGTCGGCCGTGAAGTTCATGCCGTTATCAGTGGTGATGCTGTGGGGGACGCCGTAACGGTGTACGACCCCTGATATGAAGTCTATCGCAGGTCCGGATTCGGCTGTCTTAACAGGCTTGGTCTCTATCCATTTGGTGAATTTATCCACCATGACCAGTTGGTATTTTTGCTTGTGGGTTCCTCCTTTAAGGGGTCCAACCATGTCAAGCCCCCAGACCGCGAAGGGCCAGGTGATGGGTATAGTTTGGAGGCGGTGGGTGGCATGTGGCTTTGATTAGCAAAGAGCTGGCAACCGACGCATTGTTGGACTAAGTCCTGCGCATCTGCCCGGGCCGTCGGCCAATAAAATCCTGTACGGAAGGCCTTGCTTACAAGGGCCCGGGCTGCGGCGTGGTGCCCGCCGAGTCCGGCATGAATTTCAGCCAGAAGATTCCGCCCTTCCTCTTCGGAGATACACCTTTGAAGGACTCCGGCCGTGCTTTTCTTATAAAGCTCTCCCTCATGGACTTTATAGGCTTTAGATCGCCACACTATGTAGCGTGCCTCGTTTTGGTCCTCGGGAAGTTCCTGCCTGGTTAGGTAGGCTAGGAATGGTTCGAATCCGCAGGGCAATGACTTCCATTATTTCGTGGGCTGAAGATGTTTCTTCGTTGGCGAGCCTCCGGTTGTGTCGAGAATGTTCGGTGTTGGGCGGTCTTTGTTGGGTCCGGGCTATTATTTCCGGACTCGCCCTTCCCATACTAGCGGATGGCTTGAACAACCTCTCTAAGAAGATATTGGGGGGCGGCATCGCGCTTTGCGTCAATGCGTGCCAAGGCGTCTGCTGCTGATTGTTTTCCCGAGCTATATGGTGAAATTGAGCCCTTGAACCGAGCTGACATTTTTAGGACGGCGTTGCGATAAGCTGCCATTTTCGGATCCTTGGCATCAAAGTCTCCATTTATTTGAGATATCGCGAGGTTCGAATCCCCGCGCACCTCTAGGCGTTGAATGCCCATGGATACTGCCATCCGGAGACCATGTAGAAGGGCCTCGTATTCGGCTGCGTTGTTGGAGTCCGTATACATTATCTGGAGTACGTATTGAACTATATCTCCTGTTGGGGACGTCGAGCAGCGCTTGACCACCGGAACCAGCCAACATTTTGGAGCCGTTGAAGTGCATGATCTAGTTGGAATACGTGCCATACTCTTTAGGGTGTTCGGCTTCAGTCCATTCGGTGACGAAGTCGGCCAAAACTTGCGACTTAATAGCTCGTCGTGGCTTATAGGTTATGTTGAACGGGAGGAGCTCAATGGCCCATTTGGCAATCCGGCCCGTGGCGTCGCGGTTGTTTATAATGTCGTTAAGAGGTACTTCGGAGGCTACTGTTATCGAACACTCTTGAAGTAGTGTCGCAGCTTCCGGGATGCCATGAACGCCGTGTACGCTATCTTTTTATAATGCGGATACCGTGACTTGCATGGAGTGGGGACAGTGGACACGTAGTAAACTGGTTTTTGAAGGGGGAACTTGTGTCCGTCCGTTTCTCGTTCGATAACGAGCACAGCGCTTACAACTTGATGAGTTGCCACGATGTATAATACCATTGGTTCGCCTATGTTGGGCGCGGCCATGACCGGGTTTGTTGCCAATATGGCTTTTATTTCTTCGAGTCCGGCCGTGGCGGCATCCGTCCACTCGAAGTGTTCGGCCGTGTCACTCCATGGATTTATTATTGCTACTTGGTAGACTTCGGCAAGGCTGCGGAGTGTTTGTTTTCGCATATTGTTTGATGCGAAAGTCTCGAAGACTGTTAATACCGTCTTTGGTATCCACAGGCTGGTGCTCTGTGGATCTTTGGGGTTAGAAGCTCTTCGCCACTTTTGGCCACCTGCCGGAGTATCCAACATGCTCTAAGGCTATGAGTTGGTGTGGCGCCCTCTGTACTATGAATATTTTACAGGGTCCATTGAGCCATACCTTCAGTACGGTTCCATGCCCTATAGGGGTTTTTTGTTTTTTGGTGTTTAACCCGGGTGATTGGCGATAATGCACCCTTTTATTTCGGGCTGGGTTTGTATTCAGGGCCGGATTGTCCCAAAATCTTACTTCGGTTTTCCAGGCACTTTCCATCGCACAGTACTTTCATAATATGGACGCCAAGTCAGCAAAGCGTGTAATTTCACGGCGACCTATGGCGTTGAGGATTCCCTTGTCCATGCAATTATTGCAGAAGAATGAAATTGCGTCTTCCTCGCGGCAGTCCTTTATCCTGTTCATAACCAGGAGGAATCTCGCCCAGTAATGATGTCTTTGTTTCCTCGGGCTCTTTCCTAATATTGGATAGATCGCCTATGTTCGGGTGGGTGGGTGGAATTAGATCCGAAACCTCACCCAATATGAGGCTCAAGGGCCAAGGAGTTTCCGAACTCGGAAGCTTGGATTCTTGGATGTTGTCCAATGAATCTAGCCCGTTGCATGACTCTAAGTTCAGGTCTTGAGTGACGTCCTCCCTTCCGCGGGTGTCCGGCTTGGATGGATCGGGAATCCGGACATAGCTAGTCCTTAAGATAGATGAAGGGTCGCCGCATTGTTCCTCCACCACAACAACATGATGGGTGACCTGGGGAGAGTTAATCTCTCTCAGATCGGGTTTAGGCCCAATCTGATCGTGATGCATAGCGACTCGAGGCGGCGATGCGATCCGAGGAGCTCGTTTAAGGAAGAGAGCTCCGTCGGATCTAAGCGCTCGGTGAGTTACGAGTTGGCGTGAAGATTGCTTTCGATGACCCGAGAAGTCATCGTCGGTAGCGGCGAGCAGGCGGTCATAAGAAAACCGCCCTGGCGGAGAGTTTGGCCGATAGCCAAAGCTCCTTTAGCAACAGTGCCATCTTTAAATACGGGATGAGGCATCCTTCACGATGGCGGCGACACGGAAGGAACTCTCAATGAAAGCACCAATGTCGGTGTCAAAACCAGCGGATCTCGGGTAGGGGTCCCGAACTGTGCGTCTAGGCGTATGGTAACAGGAGACAAGGGACACAATGTTTTTACCCAGGTTGGGCCTCTCGATGGAGGTAAAAACCCTACTCCTGCTTGATTAATATTGATGATATGGGTAGTACAAGAGTAGATCTACCACGTGATCAGAGAGGCTAAACCCTAGAAGCTAGCCTATGGTATGATTGTTGTTCATCCTATGGACTAAAACCCTCCGGTTTATATAGACACCGGAGAGGGCTAGGGTTACACAGAGTCGGTTACAATGGGAGGAGATCTACATATCCATATCGCCAAGCTTGCCTTCCACGCCAAGGAAAGTCCCATCCGGACAAGGGACGAAGTCTTCAATCTTGTATCTTCATAGTCTAGGACCGGCCAAAGGTTATAGTTCGGCTATCCGGACACCCCCTAATTCGGGACTCCCTCACCAACCCCTTAGAGCTCCCGTAGCTGGCAATCGATGAGGGAAGGCCATCTTCCTCGTCTCCGGCCAGCTCGGCCGCCGCTGCCCTCCGGTGCCGTTCATCGCAACCAGGCCCTCCCCCAAACATCCAACACCACCAACCGACTTCCCTCGACCGTGCGGAGCTGCCCAGCCTCTCAAGCTCACTCGGGACCCACCATAGCCCGAACCCCCAAATCATCCCGAAGCCATCTCCGCCGCGCAGCTCGCCTCCGGTGACTCCCTCCGTCCCCACCTGCCTAGCGACCATCGGGAGGACCGCTCTGGACCGGCGGATCCATCCCCGCCCTTAGAACCTCGCGAGGGACCGCCGTTAAATCGGCGGCGATCGCGAGAATCCCGCCATCGCTTCGAGCGAGAGGAGAAGGGAGGGAGGCGACGGTCAAACCTGACTAGTGGGCCCCTGGGCCTTTGTCGATGTTCCCGTCTTGGTCCACATGGTTTAAGTGGAGGCGTAAACCTCAAAGTACGTCTTCGACGTGTACCTATTCGAAATGTTTTTTTTGTTTTTCTGTTTTTATAAAAACAGAAATTTGACTAAACTTTGACTGGCTATAACTTTTTAAATATAACTCCAAATGAGTTGATTCTTTTTCCTACCTCTCTCAAATTTCACCTAGTTTATTTTAAGTTTTATTTCAAAAATAATTGGGATTTTTTTTAATGTTTTTAAAGTTTGGGTTGATTTGAATATTTTTCAAAATAGGATTGTCGGAGAGAGAAGTAAACTTTCAAAAAGTCTTGGGATGCACCATGCTTCTCCACAAATTGAAGGCAAGCATTCTGAACCCTGGCATAATATTGTGTGTGTTGGTTGACATGGTTACAACACCACCTCGACACGGAGTATCCGTTATTTTATGCGATGATATGTTCCTACTCATGAGTGCATATTGATGATTTCATGCTATTGGAGTTTTGGTATGTTTGTGATAGTAGTCGCCATCATATGCCTTTCATGCATACCGGAAGGAATCTGGGAAAGCCTCTGTCTTGGGTAGACACGGGCTTGTCCCTAGTCCTCCATCGAGACGGTTGTGTCCGGTACGGCATGATGAGGTATGTCGAGTGGTGATTACATGCATTGGTTGAAGTATAAATTGTTATGCTAATCATGCGGGGAATACTTAAACCTCCTGAGTCGGCCATAGATCGAGTCTTGTTCCGGTAACCCCCATACTTGTTTCGTACTACCACTTGTCCCTGCCATGGGTAGGGTACGGTTCAGTAAGTTGTCAACCCCTTTCCTAGCACACACCGTACAGAGAGGCCATGGTGGAAGATACCGGAGGCATCCGGTAGGCATGCCACCTGGTCCGGGGGCATGGGTGTTTTCGGTTGGAGCCGAAGGGGTAGCTCCCCTAGTTCTTGTGGCGTTATAAATTTTGTGATCCCATGCTAAGTCGAGGTTGTAGCCTGCCCACTTAGAGTTTCGCTTAACGGGTGCCGTGAGTGATTCCAGACACCGGTAAGTTAGGCTGGTGTGTGCGGTTAGGTGTGTTTTCAATCAAAAGACCGTAGACGGAATTAGTCCCGATGGACTAAAGGAATCTGTTACTCGTGGGTAAAGAGTACACCCTCTGCAGAGATTAAACATCTATTCGAATAGCCGTGTCCATGGTTAAGGACTACAGTCTGTGATGGGTCAAGTGTCGGTCTTCGGAGGAGAAACTGTTAAACCAGAACTTGGATCATGACTTGTGACTTGTGATGATTATGTTTATTTTTATTATGGACTAACCCATTATATTATTTGAATTATCGAGTATCCCTGGGACGGTTCTACCTCCTGGATATTCACTGTGATTATTTTATAAGCCCTTTATGTGGTGTCATTTGAGGCCTTGCGTAACATGCTTGTTATTTATTTACTTTATAAGCCCTTTATGTGGTGTCATTTGAGGCCTTATCGTGGTAACATGCTTGTTATTTATTTACTTTATAAGCCCTTTATGTGGTGTCGCTCGGACGCCTTGAGGCATGCTCGTTATTTACTAACCTTTCGAGGCGCCGCTTGGACACCGATCGGTGCATTTTATTACTACTCTGTTATTGCATATTCATGTATATAAATAACCTGCTTGCGTGCATCAGACATTTTATTTTATGACTGACGTTGTGATCATAGAATATTTCAGAGCATGATTATCGCTTGTTATATTATACCCGAGTTCATAATGTTTGCGAGTACATTCAAAGTACTCACTGGCTTGTCCCTGGCTATTGTCTTGGCCAGATTTCTTGCATGGAGAGGAGCAATGTGATGACAGCCCCGGAGCCTACGCAATGATGATAGCAGCCTCACGAAGATAGGAATTATCCCGGTCAGCCGTTCCTGTGAGAAATGGAGTCCCACAGACGCAGATGAACCACAAACCGCTTCCGCCATCAGCCACTAGAAACCATTTGTTGTACTCATAGGCCACAATGGTCTTGTACTACATATTACGTAAATTGCTTGGAATTTCTATATCAAGTTGGTGCCTCATCAGCTAACAGTAATCCTAGGGCTGATGAGCACAAGGATCATTTTCTGGGAAAATATATCCCGAAAATCCGGTCCTGACAAAAACCCTCTCCTCGTCCTGCGAACCACCGCGTGCGTAGGCGAGGGAGAGGCGTAGTAAGCAAGCTTCTCCTCATTCGGCGAGTTGACGTGACACATCAAAGTAGTAATAGTACTAGTAGTAGTCCATACTGCCTCCTTTCCGATTAATATGGCTTAATTTGAAACGAGAAAATACACTGGCGGTCAAAGTATGTAACAATATGCTCTTTACGGTCACTATATAAAGTTTTGCGTCGATTATACGATCACTAGCTCATCATAGAGCACCGTATTGCACCCTACTGACTGGCCACATAGTCGACGTGGCACTTTGTTGACTAGTTAAATTGTCACCTGTTTTCTGGGTCCCACCTGTCAGTTGGCAGAGCAAAGAAATCAGTTCAAAACTTTACGCAGGCGCGACATGAGTCCAATCCTTGCGCCCGAACCGCCCTGGCCGTGTATGTGAGTGCATGCACGTGGCCTCCCTCGGTCTTCCAACAAAGAGTGTACATCGGCTATAAAACAAAGAGTGTAGTAGTATATGATGTACATCTACACTTCCAATGCATTTAGCCTTTAATCTAAATCGATATTGATTGACTAATGCACCAACTTGCGCTGTAGGTATAGGCTACATGTCTATGCTTAATTACAGCATGCAACGGCCTTCATTTAATCTTCTTATCTCAATGGTCGCATGCACACATAAGTCTGCTACTTTTGGGCGTTAATTATACCACAGTCAATGTGTAAATCTCTAAATGTACAGTCTTTCACGGACGTAGGGAGTAGGTTGAGCACTTGAGCGTGAGTGTGTGTGTTGCGTCGTGTGCTGTGTGCCACATGGGTGCGTGCCTGTTGCGTGCGTCCATGTGGAGTACGTGTGAGTGTTGCATGTTGCATGCATGCATGCATGCATGGGGCTTACTCCCTCCCATTGACATGTTCATATTTCAAGCTTCCTCTATTCCCTCCATATGGTGATACTCCCTCTGTTCCCAAATAGTACGGAGTAAAAGCCTCCCTCTGTTCCAAATACGGAGTATTTGTCTTTCTCTGATTTCAACAAGTGACTAGGTACGGAGCAAAATGAGTGAAGTGAGCGTAGAGGCATAGGGATACTGTAGAAAGGAAGTCCTCGCGGTCCATTATTCCCCATCTCGGTCAGAGAACTATTCAACTAGTCTTCGCAGTGAAGTGACAATACACGCTGCAGCAGATGGGACACGTAATTAATAAGTTGAACCAGCGTGTTGGTGTTACTAAATCAGCCTTACCCAGTACTGCCATCATGTTTGCCAGTAGAGCACGCTTCCGCAAATACGCCTACGCACCTCTGTCCTCCATTAACTGACATATGGGCCCTCTTGTGGTAGACCCACATGTCATCGGTGTAACTATTTACACTCCAAAGGACGGTGCCTATATCCTGGTAGTAGTACTAGTAGAATTGAGATTTAATGCACTTTCTTCCCTGTCTTCCACTCTTCTTCCTCCTCTCTTCCCCATTGTCGGTCGCACACCATTTACCCCCGCTCACTGCTCGCCCACCCGCGCCATCTTAATTGGTAGCTCGCGCGTACCATATCCCCCCGCTCACTTCTCGTCCACACGAGGAGAAGCTTCTTTGCTTGCCCGCCCGAATCCACTTCCCCGCTGGCTCGCAGGCACCGAAAACCCCAATGGCAGAAGCCCGGCCCGACGCAGAGCCGCGATTGGGATTCCCTCCCGATGTTCTCTTGGAGCAGATCTGTAGTTGTATGGACCTACTTCAAAGACCGGCCCGTCTCGTCGCATGCTCGGTGTCTTTGGACCGCTTTACTGCTGCTCAAGAACCGGCCGGCTCTTTTCAAGACACCACCTGCTTGCGATGCCCGATCCTCGCAGGTGGCCCAGACACCGACTTGACGATCCTACGGAGGTAGCTGTGGTGCCCCTCGACATGCTACCACTACCCGTCAAGCTGCCCTTCATGCGCGCCACTCTTTGGGCGGGCATGAAGGCCAACTGGATCGTCCTCATCCACCATACCAGTAGTCCGTGGAGTCTCGTGGATATCTACACCCAGTGAGAGATCACCCTTCCATCATTGGATACCACCGCCATCGAGCCTCGTGGCCCACCGGACACTCCTGCCTACTATGCACGAGACACATCAAGCTTTTGGCACGACCTCTGTTTTGCAGAAAGTTGTAATCTGTGAAGTGCCCACACCATCAGAAGAGTACATGGATTACAAGCTCATTTCCTTGTTCAACATGGGATTAGTCTATCTGGAATCCGGTCGCCATACATGGTTATGGCTCATCATCAATCCTGTTGAGGCAACATTTCTGTCTGATGCTATAGTGCACGATGGCATTGTTTACGCAGTCGACGCACATATTGCCTGCCTATAATGGTGGAATCTATCGTCATGTAATTGTTCTATCTCATCTCATCTTTACCTTATGAATATTACTGCATGTTCATTTGTTAAAAATTTAGAATGCATAGCATGTCTATAACCACATCATTGCTATATGTTCCTCTCATTTCCTAGATTTTTATGACCACACATGTTATTGTTAGAGTTGATATGAGAAAAATTGGCATCTAATGATTGTTAGAATATATATTATGAGCATAACATCATGATTGCTATATGTTACTCTTGTTTACAAGATTTTTATAACAACACATGTTATTGCTTAGAGTTGATATGAGAATAGTAGTAGTAAGTGCTATGGTAGAATATGAGTAGGTATTTGTCATAGCAGTTTTCCTCTCATTGTTACATGATGTTTGAACCATGACATGTTGCTAGAATATGAAAGCCATTGGCTTATTTTTTTAACTTGGGGTATGATTATGACCACGGCATTGCAATTCTCTGTCTATGACATGTGCCACTCTTATAATAATCTTAATTCCACACATACTCTAAACATGATTGTTTATTTTTGTCCTTTTGGTCTCCAATTTGAATTGTTGCAGCAGACGCAAATGCCCTGGCCTTCATGATTCCAGGACCTGGAATCATACCAGCCGATGGGTGCTGGTTTATCGCTCGTTCAGCTGACGGCAGTCATTTGATGCTCATTCGCACATACCAAATTGACCAAACAATTACATCAAACCACATGCAGTACAATGCCTGGGGCGTTCGTGACATTGATGGCTATGGCTTCATCGTGTTCTAGAAAGATCCCAGCTCCGTTGGGCCAGGCGTATTCAAATGGAGGCGGGTTTACAGCCTCGGCAACCACTCCTTGTTCCTCGGGCTCAATTATCCGGTCATCCAACCAATCATCGATCATATCACCGACGATGATTACTGTGCTATGCAACTTCCATTCGCGAGGGGGGTTGTGTTTACACATCATACCATCGGTTTCATGAATCACCATATCCAGAGATTCGTCAACACAGCTTGTTGCCAGATAATCTTCAGTGTGTGAAAGGCATCAAGCTTCCATGCGATGGATGGCTTTTGCAAACTCGACATGCGGCGATGTGGTTCATGCCAACAGCAAATATGCACAACTTGATTCGTGCTGATATCTAGATCGAGCCATGTATTCTGCTGCTGTAGCATGACCCTCTTTTGTTGGATATTATGTCTTGTTGTTAGTTTGAAGCACTCCTCCGGTTTGAAGGATAGATACCTTCACGGGATCAAGTGCATCCTAACTCCCTGTTTAGGATGTCTTGATAATGATGATGGAGATCTTTGTGCGAAGCCATATATATATATATATATATATATATATATATATATATATATATATATATATATATATATATATATATATATATATATATATATCAGTTAGGCTTCAAGTGCGTACTTGTTAGTTAAACCTATGTATAAATTGTGGCACTAAATACGACTAGTAAGTAGTACAGTAGCAGTACTAGTATACGGCGGTCAAATTATTCATCATGTCCACACATTGAATTAACGTGACAACACGCTGCGCGTGAGGTGACACAAGAATCCCTGCGCCGTGTTCGGGTATTCTAGACTTCAGATTTGGAGTACCACTTATCTGTCGAAATATTTCATCATTGACTTAAAACAGTCGATTGATCATACATTGAGTACCATATAACTGGAATTACCGATGCAAGTCGAAGAAGGATTGGCCGGTGCTGCCGGCTGGCGTCAAGTTTGATGTCACGGACCAGGAGCTGATCGAGCACCTTGAGGCCAAAGTGAGTGCTGACAGCGCGAGATTTCAGTCTCTCATCGATTTGTTCATACCAACCATCGACAGCGAGCAAGGCATATTCTACACCCAACCTGAGAAACTTCCAGGTAAGACACCGATCAGCCGTCTACTTGCACAAACATATTCCTTTCTTTATAGCTCTATTTTTCTTTTTAGACACAGACCTGGTGAAGCAATTACAATTTGATGATTAATAAAAAGTGAAACAAGTGAGCGCAACATGCCAAAGATGTTATGAAAATGCCAACTAGGTACACTAAAACCTGTATTCCACAATCTGCAGCTATCACCTTGAGTGGCCTAAGGAAGCATTTCTTCCAGCCGCAATTCAGTGGCATTCAAAAGGGCACGTGGGACGCGTTGCAAGATACAATCGGAGTCACGGCATGCACGCGATGTAACAAGACCGACAATACCTTGCCGGTGATGGTCAACGGCCGGCAGACGGGCAGCAAAAAAGGTTCTGGTGTTGCACACCAACAAGAACTTCGACCAACAGAGGACCAACTGGGTGATGCACCAGTACCACCTCGGGGACCTGGAGCAAGAGAAGGAGCGCGAGCTGGTCCTGTGCAAGATTTTCTACCAGACAAACACTAGGGCCAGGAGTAAAAAGATTATAAGTTAGTTTGGTATTGGTAGTTGTACTACGTTGCCGTCCACAAGTTGGTATTGTTGTTAACGATCTTTTGGTATGAACTTGCCTTTGCTTCCAACCATCATGCCGAGGGTCGATGTGGATATAAACCTGAATCATTTGTTTCGAAATGAATTCTCAGGCACCTGATTTTTATTTGATGGGTAGCATAAGCACCCGCCATTCGAATTCCCAGTTCTGCAGTTTTTTCGAAACAAGTGCATGCACTTATTATCATGATAAAAAAACAATATCCGTGTTGCATCCCGATTATCGATGCATGCTTGCAGAATTCTCTCATTTATTGAGCACGTATATTGTTTTTTCAGGTCGAGCAAGTTTCAACTGGGCTATAGACTGCCCGGGGTTGGTTTTGTTTTTAACAGGCCCAGCCCATGACGACAACGGGGCACAAAGATCCTGCAGGTATCTACTGGCCTCTGGCCCGCCAGCGTTAGTTATATTTTGTCTTACAACATCCGCAGGCAGTTTGTTGTACTGAATCAAACACACAGCCCAGTTCTATTTTCCTCTTGAAACGCATGTCCTACATCCATTTTCTAATCTCTACCTATAGTTTTACTTGTTCATATACATGTATCATTATATTGAAAACACATAAAATTCCGTTTTCATATTTACATCCTTATTTTTGTTGTTTTTTCCCACCCAGCGCTGATTTTTTTACCACTGGTTTTCCCTTAAACCAACTCAATTGTCCCACATCTTATTTGCTTACAAAAACAAAACGATTTTTTGGCAAATCAATAAGTTCTTAAAAAATGTTTATCATTTCGGGATTACAACAGTTTGGACTCCACCGAAATATGCAAAATAAGGTTGAACTTTTTGACCGTGGTCCTGGGCAGAAAATGGGCTGTAATAAATTACTTAAGAATTAGCAGATGGGCTGCAAATTATAAAAAATAGCAAATGGGCAACAAATTATAAAAAAATAGCAAATGGGCTTTATGTTGTCTGCCATAGATTTGGAGGCTGACTTGTGGGCCTACACAAGGTTTCTTAAAAAAGAAACTTAGTCAACAATCGACTCTACTAGCGTCAGACCGTTAGATGTCAATCTAACGGCAATCGTCTTCTTGATCTCCGATCTTCCTACCCCAGCCGCCCAAACCAGCGCCATCGGAACCGCCTGCTCCCGCCTCCCGTGGCCGGCAGTGCTGTCGGGTAGGCCTCACGGCCCCATCATACTCTCATCCCTGGCCTGTCTATTCCTCTACTCACCCACACCTCCTGTTATTTTCCGGCGACGGCAGCCGAACCAGTCAACCCTCGTACTCTCCACCGGCTACATGTCGTTCCCTTCGTAGGCCTCTCCGTCACCCACCGCCCTGGTGCTCTCGGCGCGGCGTGGTCAACGATGTCCATCCAACGGCTGTAGTGCTTCTTCAACCTCTGGTCTTCTTGCCCTAGCCGCCCAAAGCAGCGCCGATCGTGCCGCATGCTCCTCGCCGCCTCCGTGGCCGGGTCAGGCCGCCATGAGGCCTCACCGTCCCCATACTACTCCCACCGCTGGCCAGGCCATCCCTCCACTCACCCACTCCCCCTGTTATTCTGCGGCAACGGCAGCCTCACACCGCAGCCAAACCAGTGAACCCTCGTACTCCTCTCCGCGTGGGCATCCACTGCCGCGTCTTCCCCGGCTCCGTGTCGTCCCCTTCCTAGGCCTCGCCGTCGTCCACCGCCCTTGTGCTCTCGGCATTGCGTGGTCAATGTGGTCAACGACCGACTTCCATCGGAAGAGTACTGTACGTGGAGAGGCTGACAGCTGGGTCCACGGCAGCCGCAAGGAAGTGCCTCCTTATTACGCGCAAAATAATTATTCCTCCACCTGACAGCAGGGACCCACCGGAAGGGCCACCAGTATTTCGCGGAAAAAATGTTTCCCCCCCGACTGCTGTGACCCATCGGACGGGCCATCGTATTTCGCGAAAAAAACGTTTGCCCCTGACTGCTGGGACCCACCGGATGGACCACCGTATTTTGCGAAAAAATGTTCCCCCCCCCGCTGTCAGCTCGGACCCACCGGAAGTGCCTCCTTATTACGCACAAAAAAATGAATACTCCCCCTGCTAGCTGGGACCCACCATGCTGGGAGGCTGACTTGTGGGCCTACTAAGTTGACGGGGACAAAGGGCTTTGTCAACTTAGTCAATATGAACGATTCTAGCTCCAGTGACCGTACGATGTCCATCCAACGGCCGTCGTGCTTCTTCAATCTCTGCTCTTCCTGCTCTAGCCGCTCAAACAAGCGCCGACGGGACTGCTTGCTCCCTCCTCCCCGCGGCTGGCTGTGCTACCGCGCAGGCCTCACCGCCCCACCGTACTTCCATCACTGGCCTAGCCATCCCTCTACTCACCCACACCTGCTGTTATTCTCCTGCGAGGGCAGACGAACCAGTAAACCCTCGTACAGTCGTACTCCCCTCCGCGTGGGAAACAACTGCCGAGTCTTCCCTGCCTCCGGGTCGTTCCCTTCCTAGTCCTCGCCATCGTCCACCACCCTGGTGCTCTCGGCGCGGCGTGGTGAACATGGTCAAGGAACGGCTTCCATCGGACGTGGACTGTTCGTGGAGAGGGTGATAGCTGGGTCCACGGCCGCAGCAAGGAAGTGCCTCCTTATTACGCGCAAAATAATTATTCCTCCACCTGACATCTGGGACCCATCGGAAGGGCCTCTGTATTTCAGGAAAAAAACGTGCCCCCGCTGACATTTCGGACCCACCAGCTATCTTCGCACGCAAGGAATTACCTCCTTATTACGCACAAAAAAAATGAATACTCCCCACCGGTGGAACCCAAAGCATAGTGGGAGGCTGACTTGTGGGCCTACCAAGTTGACGGGACGGAGGGCTTTGTCAACTTAGTCAATATGAACGATTCTAGCTCACATTATCACGATGTTCATCCAACACCTGTAGTGCTTCTTCAACCTCTGGTCTTCTTGCTCCAGCCGCCCAAACCAGCGCCCGTCGTGCCGTGTGCTCCTGCCTCCCGTGGTCGGCTATGATGCCGCGGAGGCCTCACCGCCCCTACTACTCCCACCGCTGGCCAGGCCATCCCTCTACTCACCCACACCTCCTGTTTTTCTGCGGTGACAACAGCCTCACACCGCAGCCGAACCAGTGAACCCTCGTACTCCTCTTCGCGTGGGAAACCACTGCTGCGTCTTCCCCGGCTCCGAGTCGTCCCCTTCCTAGGCCTCGCCGCCGTCCACCGCCGTGGTGCTCTCGGCGTGGCGTGGTCAATGTGGTCAAGGAACGACTTCCATCGGACGTGGATCATGCGTGGAGAGGCCGACAGTGGGTCCACGGCCGCAGCAAGGAAGTGCCTCCTTATTACGCCGCAAAATAATGATTCCTCCACCGACAGTGGGGACCCATCAGACGGGCCACCGTATTTCATGAAAAACATTTCCCGACTGTTGGGGACCCACCAGCTACATCTTCGCACGCAAGGAAGTGCTTCCGGCAAAAATGATTCGCCCCGATCATTGCTGGGACCTACAAGCTACATCTTCGCGACGCAAGGAAGTGCGTCCGCAAAAAACGGTTTGCTTCGATCATTGGGACCCACCAGCTACATCTTCGCACGCAAAGGAAGTGCGTCCGGGCAAAAAACAACGATTCGCCCCTCTGACTGCTGGGACCCACCAGCTACATTTTCGCATGCAAGGAAGTGCCTGACAGTCGGGACCCACCTGGTCGAAGCGTACGTAGCGTTGTCATTCTGGTCGCGAACGTGTACGTACATACTGGTCGTTGTAGAGGCGGCGACGCGTCGTAGTAGAGGCGCCGCGTAGCATGTACACGCACGCATACAGCCGTGGTGCAAGAAAGAAAATACGGCCACGTACGTACATACGGGCAGGGTCTCGAACGCCTACTCGTGCATACGTACGGCGAGGGCTCGTGTACATGGCTGGGTCGGAACGGAGAAGCAACGTCGTCGTGTTCATGGGGAGGCAATGGAATGCGTCATGTTCATGGGGAGGCAACGGAATGCGTCGTGTTCATAGGGAGGCAACGGAACGCGTGGGAGCCAACCGGCTTGTACGGAACAAGCGATGGAAACGAGGCCTGGCGTACCGCAGAACAGAGGTAACGGCCTTGTGTTCGACCGACCACGTTCGAAATGGGGTCCTGTTGATCGGGAGGGGTGTGGCGTACCGCAAAACGGATGAAACGGACCTCCTACGGTCGTAATGGGGGTCCTGTTCATCGAGGAGGTGTGGCGCATCGCAAAAGCAGGACTCCACGGGATACTGTTCATCTCCACCGCCGACCTCCTCCAGCCTCCACGGGCTACCGCCGACCTCCTCCGGCCTCCACCGCTGGCTACTCCACCGCCACTGTTCAACCACCCTCCACCGCCCATCTGCTCATCCAGCCATCCACACCACGGGTCCTGTTCAACCACCCTCTACGGAACCCTCCACCGTCTACTATTCATCCAGCCCTCCACACCACGGGGTCATGTTCAACCACCCTCCACCGCTTCTCGTTCATCCATCCCTCCACCACACCACGGGTCCTGTTCATCCAGAGGCAAACGCCACCGCCAATCGCTCATCCAACCCCCCCCCGCAACACTCACTGTTCATCCCAAAGGCGGCACCGATCGGCTTCAGTTAGCAGCAGTAGCGAAGGAATCGCTCGATCGGGTTCGATTAACGACCATCGATCGATCGCCGGGTTCGATAGAACGCGTAGCTGCGGTCTGTCGCCGGGTTCGATTAGAGCCCAACGCCTCGCCGGGTTCGATTAGAGCCAACGCCTCGCCGCACAGCAGCGTCGTGTCACGAGAGAAATGCGCATCGCTCGGCCCCCGAACTCCCACCGTAACCGGCAACTCCCCGAAATTTTCCTCCACCTCGCTTCTACCACGGTTTTTTCCGTCATGGACGGCCCAAAGAATGTCATGTAGTTGCGTCTCCGGCCGGCCCAAGACGAAAAGCCCATTTTCTGTCATGATTTTTTGTCATAGAAGTAGGAGCCCACCACATCTATGATAATACCGGGTTTTGTCACAATTATCGTCATAGAAGTGTCATATGTATGATAGAAAAAAGTTTCGTTCGGCCAAAAATGTCACGGATGTGTCTTTTTTTTTGTAGTGCACTACAAAAAAATACACTTCCGTGATGATACGTGTTTGTCACAGTAGGTCGCGTTTTTTGTCATGCATGTACATCCATGACTAATTTATGACAGAATCAAGATAGTCATACTGTCTTTGTCGTAGAAGTGTTCCATGACATTATGAAAATTATCATCACGGAAGTGTCCACTTCCATGACGATAAATCGCGCGTCACGTAAGTGCTTTTCGTCAAGGGTGATCGACACGTGGCATCCACCGTAGCGGAACGCCGTTAAGCTATCGGGTCGGGTTTTGGATCCGATAACCCGTTATGACCCGACCAATGGGGATTTTCCATGTGTAAAATCATCATTGGTCGGAGGAAACACGATGTCGGCTCATCGTTGGGACAGATGTCATCCACTCATTGGATGTAGGCGCCTATGATACGTCGACACGTGGCACGACTCCATCAAGTTTAAATGGGCGGCCCAACTAAAGGCCCACAAGATTTTGCGGACCATAATGGGCCTACCAGCTTAAAGGCCCACGAGATTTTGCGGACCATAATGGGCTGGCCCAGCTAAAGGCCCACAAGATTTCGTGGGCCATAATAGGTCGCCTGTAAAGGCCCACAAGATTTTTGTGTGCCATAATGGGCGGCCTGTAAAGGCCCACAAAATTCTTGTGGATCATAATTGGGCCGACCCGACTAAAGGCCCACGAGATTTCATGGACATTAATGGGCGGCCCAAATTGTAGGCCCACAAGATTTTGAGGACCCTAGTAGGTCGGCCCATTAATCGGTTGCCATGTTTTGGGCCAAATGTCGCCCATATTTGATCCGGTCCATTAATGGCTCGCCACGTTCCGGCCTAATAATGGCCCATATAAGATCCGACTGTTAAAAGCCTCCCACTTTCTCGGCCAAATCACGGCCCAGATCAGGTCCGGCCCTTTAAGAGGCTTTGGGCTCAATTATGGCCCATATCAGATTCGGTCCGTTAATTGGACGCTATGCTTTTGGGCCCACTTGCTAAAGGCCCATTTAGTAATTCGGCCTTACATTAGTTTCGGCCTGTTAAGGGCCCGTTTAACATTTCGGCCTGTTAAAAGCCCGTCATATAGTTGGGCCTAACTACGGCCCGGTTTGCATCGGGCTTGCTCGCAGCGGATATCTGATTGGGCCAAACAAGGACCGAGACAACTTTGGCCTTTTAAAAGCCCGTGAATTGATTCGCACAATCATGGGCCGGGTCCATTTTAGCTCTTGCCGGCCGTGAGCTATTCAAAGCATGTTTCGGGCCCAACCTACTTCTCACCTCCTAAAGCCCATTGAGTTTTCTTATAAAAGAGGGCCGGGTTACTCGACCTATTAAAGGCCGAATCTACTAGTGGGCCAGTTTGACGGGGCCCATGATGCGGATCATACATCGTGATTGCATGACGGCCCGATTATGTACCGTAATTTTACGGTTTGGCCGGTTTATTGCGAAGATATGATATATATACAGTAAAATAACTGCAGCATCGTGAATAAGAAGTTACCTAGACTATACAATAAAGAAATTACGGCATATTACATCCAATGGGCATCAAAGTTCGCCACTATGATAATAAAGCACAAGCAGACAGCAAATTACATACACTGGGCATCAAAGATCGCCACCAAAGGCAAATAAACACGCCGACAAAATAATATACAAAACCGACATCACTTCAATAGAGTTCAAGAAAGGTTAGCCTACATTGGGAGCTGCAAAGACAAGCAAATGAGCAAGATGATGAGATGGCGCTTGTTGAACACTTATATCTTCCTCACTCTTAAAGATAAACAAGCGGACATATATGACAGGTTTTGCACATAAAAGTATCAAGTCTTGACAATTCATCACATTTCTTCGATTTAATAAAGTGACACAGCTTTAAAATTGCATTAACACAATATGGTATTGTTCAGGTCAAGACATGGCAGGAAATGACATTGTGAAGGAGTTGGCAGCTTCACGACACCACTGGATTATAGATCAAGAACTCATAAGTATCAATGGTTAGTGTGCTGTCAATTTATCCTATTTCAGATTGGCAAATAAAGAGACGGTTTAAATAATAGTAGAATGATATGACATTGTTCATAGTTAAGACATTGCAGAATATGACATTGTACTTTGTAGTGGGTAGGTTCACCACACCAATCGGATTACAGATGAAGAATGAAGCATACATGCAGTGCAAAAGAAGATCACTTGCTCTGTATAGTTTAATTTACATGGTATGAAGAAGGAACTTGGTTGTACAACTGAAAACTTAAATTGAGAAGGAAAAACTTTTGTTTATATAGATAATAAACTTTAAACATGCAATTTGATGCAAATACCAAAATTAAACAGCTGTTGCAGTCATGCCTAACCAAATATACACAACAAAGTTTGAAGGCTTGAGAAGGACAAACTTACATTACTGGTGAAGACATGCTCTATAAAGCCCTTGTCCATGCTGATGGGGGGGGATTCAAGAAGTTTAGCACATAATCTTCTTCATAAGCATTGCCTTTATTCTACATTTTGTTAAGAGTAAATATAGATGTGATAATATACGAAAAAATGGAGAATAGTTAAGATAAGATGAAGAGTGATGCTACATAACCAAGTAGCTATAAATGTATGTGCAGCGATATAGGCAAAAGGCACAGCCAAGAGCAATGCATAGCTAAACTTCTTCAGTACCAACCTTATGGTAAGAGTAAATATAGATCTGATGTGTAGAAAATGGAGGGCAAAGGAAAATAAGCTGCAGAGTGATGGTACATGAACAACTACCTGTCAATATAAGTACATTGATAAAGGACAGCATGTATTTACAAGAACAATGCAGAGCTAAAAAAATCATTGGCATTGGATATATTCTACACTAATGTAACCATTCATATAGATCAGATAATTTGGAGCGAACAATTGATAAGGAAGCTATCATGCATACTGCTGTCACATAATGAACTGTGTATGTATGCATGTACAAAGGATACAGACAACAGGTACTAACAAGAGCAAAGCAGCGGGCAGCATATTTGCAATATCCTGTCATTCTTTTCAAACCGGAATTCTTCTTCGCGCAGATTTCCTGCAAAAAAGATCCGTAAGGCACATGCGGAAAAGTAGAAGTTCAATTTGTCATGTGATTTCATAGACAGTACCTCATCCTGGGAACGAGACCAGTGCATAACAAGGTTTTTCTATTCAATGTCTTCTAAATTTAGCATAGGAGACTTCACCGGAAATTCGTTTATAGACTTGCCATCAAAGTGTGATTTCCTCAGGTAACACCGACATCGCTGCAATGCTTCCTTGAAAAGCACAAGCAAGCTTTGCTCTTCATGACTATCCAGATTGACCCTCGCCTAGTTACAACAATGTAATGTAAAATATTGATGTGTTCGATCAACAGAAAACAGGAAAATAATAACCATGAATATAGCACTTACACGTAAGTTGGACAGGAAGATGTGAAAATGGTGTTTGTCTTCACTATAATCTTCCCATGATGGTAATATATGCACGTAGTCCCTAACAACATTGAAAGCATTGTCTTTTAAATTGGGAATAAATGGAATGGGGTTCCAATCTGCAGGAATTGGCCGTCTCTGCAGTTGGGATAGGTCTTCGGCCGGTGAACTTGCTGTACTTTTTCTTGGAGTGGGATTTTTACGTGGTACTACCGGTGCTATGGAAAATGAAATCGGTATAACTTTTGCTGGAGTGCAGGTCCCGTGTGGTGGGGCTAGTGGTGTGGCCAAGTGAAGTATGGGTACAGTCTGCTGAGTCGGTCCTATGTTTTTTGCCACCGTTGTACAACCAATATAAGTGGGCGCTGTCTGATTTCTCCGGCACCACCATGTTTTTCAAGGACTTTGCTAGTGCTCCTTCAGGTTCGGCAATCACCCTCTTTCTTTTTGATGTCTGATGCACAAGAACAGCATTTGAGTGGAAAAACATGGTATGATGACAGATGGAATATGTATTGATAATGGATGGGCATGGCATCTCGAGTTATATGATGAGTAAACTAAGCAGATGGCGGTGCAACAAAGTAGAAGAAATGCAAGACAACATATGCAAGAACGCACAATCAATAAAACCTTGCCAAATTAGAACAGGCACCTTGATGGGTCAACAGGACAGGCCATCTGCCTTTGACTCCTCGAGGTTAGAATAGTCATTAGGATGATATTCTGAACAAGAATCAACTTGTGGGGAGCGACGAAGTTTCATTGCTTCCGAATGGCACTCAATGCCTTGGTGCCAATTTCGTAAGTCATTGCAGTGTTCCACAATATTCTTACGATGCGCGGATTCGATATTCACCGTAATTATGTATAATATCCGAGAACCATGAAAACATAAATAGTTGTGAGATTATCTTTGTAATGCAGATGATATTCTAATATAGGGCGCCTCAGAAACACATATGTGCTATCACCGGATTACGATGATAGAGCTCATGTGTGCTATAATATGGTGCGTGCATTTATATAATCCGCACAAGTACACAAAAAATAGGCTCCGTAAGTAAGGATAGCTGGCAGATGATAGGTTCATAATATCTTGTATAGAGAGTTTATTGCCAAACCATGATAACAAGAGCACACAAAGCAACTAGGAAGATCACGATACATAATAGGGTACACCATAACCACGATATATAAATCGGGAAAGTGGAACCGGCTTGAAAATACGGTGTTGTATTGCCGCTTAGTAATTGAAAGCCTATCGATCACGTCTGTGCCAGCTCTCTATCGAACATGGTAAAGAAGAGCAAGCATATTTTGGATAATAAAATGTTGGTTGCGATTGCCCACACATGATGAAACAGAGTGCATTAAGAATGCAACTCCCATTGCCTGTCTCGACCATTTCGTGGTTGGATGAAGATCCCACGCCTCCTAACCCTTCTTCTTCCTCGCCTCTCGATTCTTCCCATACAGAACACTGCACGGGTCACGCCGCCCCACCGCCTTTGTGTTCCTCCGCCACCCCCACCCCCACCCGCGCCCCAACCCCCACCCGGCCCAGCTTTTCTTCGTTCGGCGAGGCCCCACAACCACCCGAGCCCTTCGATCGCACCGGCGAACTCCGTGAGCTCAAAAATCGACTGACCCAATTTTGAAATTTAGTCTACTGTGATTCAACTAGTGTGGAATATAAAAGGGGAAAACCTTAAGCATCGGGAGTATAGTGTTGAGCATGCCATGGCGGATCTGAAGGTGCAAACTGGATAAAGGTAACTTCGCAACCAAGACAAGAAATCAGAGTAAAGCAGTGGCGATCTATTTTCTTGCTGCGATAAATAAGTTGAGCAGATACGAAAGAGTACCGCCTCTGGTGCGGCGCTGATGTCGTGATCTGCGAGAATTTGACGGTGCTGCGATAGCGATGGCTGTCGGCGGCGTGGAAGCAGATCTAGGAGGGTAGACGGTGGCGGCGGGGCGCGGTGGACGAGACGGTCGTAGGAGCGGCGCCGACAAGGTGGACGACGACGGGGATGAAGCGAGAGGACGGGATGCAAGGATCCCGGTCCGAAGGCGTGGATGAGAGAGGTCGATCTCTTGTAATGGACGGCGGCGTCGGGGTATCAGCTCCGGCATGGTGGAGGAGGACGGCGGTGGATGGGGTGGCGGACGGCGGCGTACGGAGGAGGGTGGGGTGGAGAGGGTGTTTTGGCGCCCACGAAGTACCTAATGGGGAAAAGGGAGGTAGAGAGGAAGGGGGAACCATGTATTCAGTGGCGGCGCTTGTCTCAAATGCGAGGAAATTTACAAACTTAGCCCCTGCTTTAAAATTTGTACTACATCATAGCAACATTAGTCGGTTGGGGATAGGACGGTAATCTCGCATACACCTAATATTTGCCGATTTAGAGTTTGTTTTGGCGGCCACCATGTATGAATATGAATCGGGAGGAGTCGATTTTGGCCGAGGACACATCGTGTTTTGGCGCCCACCGTGTATGAATCCGGGTGTGAGGGGTTACGCCACGTTTGGGTGAAATTACAAACCTACCCCTATTGAAACCTATAGAAATCCAAGAGATAGGCCTTGCGTGGCAGGTGGATAGGCAGTAGTGATTTCCATCTCGCAGATTTTGGTTTCAAGTGTTTCTGCGACTTTCCCCGCTTCGTTCAAATTTTGCAGAGTGCACATTTACCGTGCCAACTCAATTCGAATCCCGTTTGTATTCTACTAGCAAGAGGCCCATGCGTTTCATGGAACATCAAGATGCATTTATACGAGTTGTTTATCTTGTGGGAGACGAAGATGAACGAGGAAGTCCTTATCTGCAAATGTGGAGAGGGGTGTGGGTATCTTTTAGCAAAATTGTCATAGTTTGCTTTCTGTCCGTCAGATATAGATCAGACGGTCCATATTGCAGGATGGCAGGCACACCATCATCACCAACTCGATTTTTTATAAGAGTAGAGATTTTTTTCGGGCGAGATCCATTTTCAATTGGAATTACATTCTATATACATCATTTTTTATATATACTTTCAAAAGCACAACACCATTTATACATAAATATGGTTTACAAATGGCATGATCTCAGATTCATAAGGTTGTATCCATCAATTTGGATTTTCAAATATTTGAAACCACTTTATGTTGAAATCCAATGTATGCATTCCTCGCTAACTGTCTCCAATTAATGTGTGTTTCATGAGGGTTTTTTAACTTCTCAAACATGTATAATGTGTTTCACACATGCAACATATAGTGTAATCTCGTTTAGACATTAATTGCATATAAACCATGCATTGTTTGTAATTGAAGAATCTATGGATCACCAATATTGATAAACTATAAAACATTACACGTGTGCCCAAATTCAAATGAATAGGCATGTTTGATACACCAATTTGCGTTATGATATTATCGATGTCGTGATCTCCAGCTTTAAATATTTGAATCCCCTTTAATCCAGATATTCGCCTCATATAGCTATCACTCATGCTTGTATAGGACTATCTCTACGGACCTATACATCGCTCATCGCCTCTCGTGTATCTCTCGTGCTACACGTATGTCGACAATGATCTTTTATCTTCAGAACACACTGACGATACTCTCTCCCTCGACCTTCATCACTCTATCTCTCTCTAAGTATATCTCGCTCCCTGCTACGTGTCTCTAACTATGATTCTCCATGTGGAATCTCTTTCTCTCACACAAACACAAAACTTTGTCTCCGGGGTCTCATTTTTCTCTACTATTACCATGTGTGCCACTCAGACACCCCTCATCTGTAGATGTCTTTCGCTCCTTAGATATGAGAACCTATGACTCTTCCTCTTCAATATCTCTTTCTCAAACACAAACACAAACTCTGTCTCCCAGGGTCTCATATTTCTCCATTGTTCTCTTGTATGTCGCTCACACACACCCTCTCTCCCTAGAGATATCTTGTGTTCCATCATATGTCTCTCTAGCTATCACTCTGCTAGAAATATCTTTCTCTCTCATGAGACACAAAACTCCGTCTCTCCGGATCTCATTTCTCTCGATATCTGTTTGTATGTGACTCACATGCACCCTCTCTATCTCTCTCACACCCACACACATAACCCAGCCTTCTGATCCACTCGACTCCTATCTCTAACGCACACTAGCTAGCATCTTTATCTTTCTATTTATCTATTTCTCCATCAACCTTCTTTCTCGCCCTCACTCTTGATTCCTATCACGCACACTACATATGTTTCTCTCTACATGCAGTGAAGTGCTCTCTCACACACATATATAACTTCACCCTTTGAACCACCCGACGGTCATCTCCAACACCCAAACTAGCGGATGTCCCTCTATCTAGCATCTCCATCTCTGTATCTATTTGTAGTTTCTCCGTCAACATTTCTTTCTCACACGGAGTCTTGCTTCCTATCACCCACACTATATATGTCTCTCCATACATATGAATTTATAGGTTGATCACTTTTGCACAATCGTTGCGCCTCACCCCCTCTGCTCGCCATAAATGCATGATCCAGCCCATGCCACTATCTCTTAAAGACAAAAACACATGCTCAATTGTCGGGCCTTCTTCCCTGCATTCTCACATGCATGCATATTGTCATACCGATCCGTCTCTCCCATGTCGTTGATCTTATGACTAATGTCTTCTTTCTTTTATCTCGATCATGCGCTACAAGACACACACACACACATCCCACGTATACATGTATACCTCTCACACATGCACGTTCAAGGTCTCTATGTCTCCATACGTAGTTAATTACCCTCAATCCTGACGCCACATCGAATCGTTATCCTCTTTTGTGCACATAACTTCCGCCTGGATGGGTAAGACACACACTCACACTTAACAATCTCCTTCTAGCTACCCCCCCCCCCCGCGCCTCTCACTCTTCCCCTATATCCCCGAAACCAATAAGACCATCCCTTTCTTTAATTCCCGCCTACATATGCACCATCGATATATAGTAGTCTTCCTCGGTGTCTCTCGAACAAACACGTTCTCTCGATGTCGACTCCTCTCACGCACACGCATTTTCTCTCTCTACGGGCATTTTCTCTCTCACACCCCATCGTTGGTGGCTTCTGCCATACACATCACCTCTCTATGATGAAGCCATGCACACTTAAATTACGTCTGCCACAGAGGACCCCGCGACACACACACACACACGCACGCACGCACACACACACACACACACACACACACACACACATGCACGCACGCACGCACACCCCCCCACACACACACAAACTAAGACTCCATCTCTCTCTCACACACACACACAAACACACACACACGCACCCCCCCCCCCACACACACACTTAGACTCCATCTCTCTCTCTATCTATCACACACACACACACACACACCCCACACACACACTAAGACTCCATCTCACACACACATGCTCTAGGCAGAGCATTTGTTCCTACCACCCTTCATCCAACCTTACCCGTATGATTTACAATTACCTTTATTTACTTGCATAACATGGAAAAATTCCACTTTACTTTAGTAGTTAGCAAACTTATCATCTGTACCCTTATAAAAAAACGAGTTGGCGATGATGGTGTGCCTGCCATCTTGTAATACAGACCGTATGATCTATATCTGACGGATAGAAAGCAAACTATGATAATTTTACAAAATATACCCGCACCTCTCTCCACATCATTATCTCCCGCAACCTCATTGCTCAGCAATTAAAAAAGGAATAAGTCTCTGGAACAATATAGCATGCATGGTGGCCGCTGCCGCCTGCCAGCGCCGTCCATCCCCATGCCTCCGCCCATTCCGACCACTAGTCACCACCACGCTCCACTCCTTCTCGCCTTATCTCTCATCTTTCATTGTTTCGATGACATTCTCGAGATACTAGTTTTCCGTTAAAATTCTCGAGATATCATTAGTTTTTACACATGGGATTACTCCTGCATGGGTCAATCACAACATGTGTTTTGTAAAAAAAATGCATATTGATGTTCCGTGCAATGCACGAGAATCTTGCTTGTATTTAAATAACGCGAATCACGAGCAGGAAGTGACATTTTTTTGACACAACCACGTTAACATGGCCACGTAAATCACTAGCTAAAGTAAATACCATTATACTTATATCCCGATGCAAAAGGTTGAGTACATGTCCGAAGAGTAGAGTCGCACACATGCACTCTGTCTCTCAGAATCTCTCACACACACACACACACCAGTTACGTGACGCCCACTTAAGCAGACATGAGTATGTTACGATTTGTGCACCCGCGGGTACACGTGATGCTGCGCATTTATTTAAGCCGGAAGGCGAACCCAAACAGTAGCTGCATTCATTCCCCACCCACCGCCTCTTCTCTGGTCGCTGTCGCCCGGTAGCCATGGGCCGGCCGAAGGTAACAACATACGCCATACTCCCGCCGGATCGGCGCTTTAATATGGAAATTTAAGTGGTCCTGCATGCATCTTTTTGTGCTAGCACTCCTATATAAGGGTTGACCGGTCGCTTCCATGGACGTCTTGTGAGGCGGTGGAAGAGGAAGGAGAAGGGAAGCAGGTTACGGAGTAACATTTTTACCACAATTTCTTAGGAAACCGAGTGCAATAATTGAGTATTTTTGCAAACTACCAAGATTACTACACAAACGGTTCAAAACCTATACTCCCTTGCCGGTAGCGCGCTTCCAGCGTGAAACGGTCAAGATCGCTCGAGTGTCGATGCCGCATTAATGCTCGGCTAGAGCGGAGGCGACCTCTCCTTTGGCGCCCGGCTTTGAAGTGGCGCGACGATCGAGAGAGCCGCCTTCGGGCACGCGACTGCTCCGCGTCGAGAGTGGCCATAGGCCCTGTTTGGATCCATGGGTTAGAGTTAGTTTGAGCTAGTTGGGGCTCAAATAGCCCTAAAGTATCCAAGCATGAGGGTTTAAATTGGAGCAAGTTGCACCGAACCCACCAAAAAAAACTATCCCACCCAAGAGGTGCTAACTGGAGATAGTTCTCATTGGGACCACTGAAAAATCACTTTTCTCTCTCCATGAAGTGCATTTATTGTCAATCTAACCCTGTCACCCAAACACCTCTTTGGCTACAGTTAGTTTAGGGTTTGTCATGAGTTAGTCTAACCTCTAACTAAGTTAGAGTCTCAAACAAGAGTAGTATAGGACATGCAAGTTGCTCAAAGCATACAGGCAAATTCGTACGTGAAAGGATTTTTTCTTTTTGAAAACGGAACGTGAAAGGAATTTTTTTAGAATGCTCTTGGCATGTCGCTAACATGTGATAGTTAACCGACCTCAATAGACGGCAGAAAGCCAGCCTGCCGCACTTTGATAGAGACGAGGAGGAGAAGCGTCTGAGCATCTGGATTACTAGAGATAGGTGTCACACGGAAGCCAAGAAATATGGTGATAGTGTGGGTTAGCCATGTACTAGTATGATGTAACTACACTGGGCTGCCGTGTTTCGTACTCTTCGAGTCCACTGTGGAGATGATTGGTTACTTTTATATCACTGAATAATATTAAATATTATGAGTTCAGACACTCCACCATGAGGTTCCTTGCTCCTTCTCGGTCGTCCGGAATCTATGTTCTTCCACTCTATTTTTTTACGTGAGCTTTGTTCATCCTTTTGCCAACACGCGAGACATCAAGGTGCACGTGTTATGCAAGGATCGTTCCATCTATATGAAGCACACGTGGACTGGAACTTCTGAGGCGGACATGTACCTGTGGAGTGGACGTACGAACCTGAGTAATGTAGCGCAGTAAGTGAAGTAGAAAGGCACAAATTGTATGAACATGCGTGGCATATAGGGTGTGTTTGGTTGCGTTCTCGACTCAGCATAGTTGTTCCCTCTTCATGCATGCTCAACTCAACACCCTCTTCATGCATGCTCTCTTCATGCATGCTTCTAATGTATTTGTGCTAAACTAGTGTGGACTCATGCACCCTCCATACACTCTACCAAACACCCAAAAGTAGGTCGAGAAGGGAACTCTTAGGCGGCATTTGTCTCTTACTACGTACTACCACTAAATGGTGTACGTGCAATGCACGGTGATGTTATGGAGTACGTGCCTAAGTACTCTACTACTACTATATTAGTTGGAGGCACATATTAACTTTTATATTTGTTTACGTGTATGCCCCGAGACCTTCCAACTAGACGTGTATTTCTCTCCAGGTCGCACTTTGTATCGTTCATACCACTAAGTACTACTACGTGTGGTCTCCGACCCAGAAGTGGAATAAGTGGAGACGCTCTACCATGCTGTTTTTTTCTTTGGGCTCTACCATCGCTGTTCATGTCCCACTCCTTTCACGACATGTGGGACATCCAAAGACGCGTCGTGTTTGGCACCCTTTCGTCGTAAGAGTTGAACGCTAGCATTCATCAGAAATAAAAAATAATTATAAATCGCCAGTGATACTATTTTTTTAAGAAACCAATCATCAGTGATACTATACCACGCGGTTTCCTTGCTCCTCGATATCGAAAAGAATACTTCCGTTCGCCAACATGTGGGACGTCGACCATCCTAGTCCACTTGCCATGCACGCAGAACTCCAACGGAGTCACCCAGGTCGTCGCGCCACAGTAACAATGACTAATGAGCCGTCAAATCACAGGCCCACTTCCCACTTTGAAGTTGCTCGGACGAAGGAACCATCATGACTCCGTTGAATTCCGCTTCTTGAAGAAAACTACTGTACGAGCAGTACTGCTAGCTACAATAGTTACTCCAACAGAGGCCTCCTTTCGTTCATAGGATAGGAATATGAAAATCATAGGAAGTGAGATGACATGCATCTCAATTCCTATAGAGAAAGAGATGCCATTTGATGCTTAGGATAGGAATTTTTCCATTTAGTCTAGGCTAATGTACTGGTAATTTTCTCTAAAAACTACAGTAGTAACTAGTACTAGTATTGGTACATGCTCGTACTCAGACACAGACACACACACTAACTACTAGTACTACTACTTCTCACATGCTGGCCAGACGCCGTCGTTCTCCTTCCCGGCTTTGTGGGCGACACCCCACCGTGATTGGATCTCCGCCGACCTCTCCACAGCAGCGCGTGCGTCCTTTTCTTTCTTGCGGTGGCGGGCCTCTCTTGTCTTGAGTGCTTTCTGACTTTTCCGCTCCCTCTGTGCGGCTTTGGCCGCCTCTTGCTCTACCGCCCATTCGGCCTTGGCATCTTCAAATTCCTCCCACATAGTTGTGAGGTCACGAGCGGTGATGAACTCGGCACGGCGGGATGCCATCGCTTCCCTACCATTTTGTGTGCGGTCGTGGGCGGCGAGGAACTCGGCGTGGCGGGATGCCATCGCTGCCTTTCGGTTAGTGTGCGGCGCGGTGGCATGAATGACGCTTGGTGAGAGCTCTGGGGTGGAGTGGCCGGACAACCGTATAGTGCATTGGTTTGTCAAGAGCTCAAGGACAGAAGACGACGCAAATTTGGAGTCCCTTCAATCCTGGTCATTTATTACCGAGTAAAATGCATTGGCGGTCATCGAACTTGTCTTGATAGCTCACTTTGATCATTGTATACGAGATATGGTGATTATACGGTCACTAGCTCAGCGTATAGCTCCGTATTTGTCTGGTTGACCAGTCAAACAGTCCGCATGCGCCTCATCAGCTCGTGTTCTTTATCTATCTATCTATGCGGGCCTACCTGTCGGTGAAGAAATAAATATAAACAAAAATTATGAATATTTGACATTACTTGTTTAGGCGTTTCTTTGGAGGCCTCCGCGAACACAGAGCATGTATTCACCTGGCTCAACACCAACGATCATACTCGTGACTCGACGCCTTGCTCATGTATATCGTCCATCACAACGACAATCTATAAAATAGCCTAGCTAGAGAGGGTACTATGGTGCGGAGTATGTACTATTGTGACAACCGATCATAGTGCCACTGCACACGAGTGTGTGTCTGATCGATTCGTCCATTATTCATAAGTTATGTATGGTTGTGTGGTGTCTAATGGTGGTCATGGAATGCTAGCCGGCGACAAGAGCGGTTGCATGGACGCC
This sequence comes from Aegilops bicornis, assembly GCA_021605145.1. Taxonomy (NCBI): domain Eukaryota; kingdom Viridiplantae; phylum Streptophyta; class Magnoliopsida; order Poales; family Poaceae; genus Aegilops; species Aegilops bicornis. Next base: position 128,879,712 of record CM038671.1, read on the forward strand.
TGGTTGTCAATACGTGCCGCATATGCTTCAAAGGCTCGTCATCCATGAGTTCACATTTTACCACCACGCCAGCGTCTGACGGCCCTGGCCTACCGAAACCCCTTCCATCGCTAGCGAGCGCTTCCCGCCTAAAATGATCATCGTCTCTCCAGAACGTCAATGCCGCATTCACCATCCTTAACTGCAGGTGCAGTTGGTGTGTCACTGACATGCGGGCCCGATGCCCGTTGGGCCCACATGTTAGTGAGACAACGCACCGCGTTAAGTCATCAAGCAGGCCCGTCGCATTCACGCCGACGCGACCTCTCACCGGGCGCCGGCATTGCAGCAAGGCCGGCCGAGAGAGCGCCACCCGCGAGGCATCCGGTGCAAGCGATCGCTCGCGTTAATGACACCACGATCGCCGACGAACCTACTCTATCGCCACCGTCCATTCATGCTGCGGCTCATTGCCATTCGTGACGCTATATTAACTTGAGCCCCGGCTCCCAGCCATAGCCAAAGACCCACACTCATTCTCCTTGGTCCATTCCTTTTGTTGGCACCACTCCAACCATGGCCTCCGGGCACTCCAAAGATCTCTTGGATGTCTTGTCGCAGGAAGCGCACGAAGGACATCGGTGGCTCCGCTCTGGGTGCACTCCAAAGCTCTCTTGGACGTACTCTCGCAGGAGCAGACGAAGGAGATCGCCGGCTCCCCCCGGCCGCCCTCCGCCGCCACAACCACGAAGCCGGCGCGCGTGCGGGGGCGCAACCGGCAGCGAGGAAGAGTAGTACATGGTAGGTCGCCACCGCTCTGGTCCTAGGAAGGCCACCGCTCCTCCACTCAGTCGACGCCAAGCTTGGTGGGATAAAAATCGGCGGCCGATTAGCCGCTTGATGGCGACATGGAGGCGGAAATCTTCATAACCTTGTGCTCCAGAGGAGGAGGTTATCGAGGCGGATAAGGAGGAGGCAGAGGCAATGGCCGGGTTTCTCGGGTTCATGGCCGGACATGGTGGTCGGGGCCCGACGATCGTTTAGATTAGGTTCTGATGAGGTTTTAGTATGGTTTGTGCGAAATATGTAATGAATTTCATCCAGTTTATAGGAAAAGTTCTCGAAATGTAATGAATTTCATCCGGTCAATTTGAAATTTGCTTTGTTTGCACGAATTTCGTCCGGTTAGTTCATATAGTTGTCGAAAGGTATGCGGCAGCATTGGATGGCATCCATCGGTGTCCTCGGACAGATGCCGGTGTAAATGTGTGGGCCAGCACTGGAGATGCCCTAACTATCATGCTATAATCGCTAACAATCCTCCATTATTTGGCAGGGAATAGTTATCCCTCGATCAAAATCAGATCCGCGGTGTTTCACACTCCTCCCGCATAAGAGTGTAAACTCTTGCTTACATAAAATGGAGCAAGTGGACGACACTGTAGCATGTCATATCACTCAAACTAGCCCCCTAACGAGCGGGAAAGCACCGCCCTCGTCATTTTGTTCTAGATTTCTATCGATCGATTGCGCGAAAATGTTACGCTTCGCAAGTTCTAAAGGAAAAGGCGGCACACTCACGACTCGTACGCGTCGCAACCCCGACAGTCCGGCTCGTACGCCACTCACCAGAGGGGACACGCGTTGTCTTGCAATTTCACTGACATGTGGGACCGTAATTGAATAAACCGTCGATAGCAGAAATCTAATCGCTTGGCGGGCGTCGGCTGAGAAGAGAGAAACGGGGGAGGGAGAAGAGATCGCCCGCCGCCAAGACGGACTCCAAGAAATATATGGTGATAATGTGAGCTCGGCCATGCTGGAGTCGGACCGCCTCGGAGCCCGCTCTCACCGCCTGGCCCCTCAAGACGCCACTGCCCGCCGCATGCATGCATAGCAAGTAGTACTCCTTATGTGGAGGAGAGAGAGGCATTGACAAAGTCAAGGAGTGGGCTCTGCAAGAGCCCGTCTCTACACGTGCTCCTAGGTATAAAAAATAATTCTAAAAAAAGGCATAAGAACAATTGTGTCTTAAAAAAAGAAAGGTAAAAAACATTTGAGAGGAAATAGATAGAGAGAAAGTGAGAAAAATTTGTAACCTGGGCATTAGATGAGGAAGGAGGGAGTGGTGCACATGCCAAGTTCACTGGGCTGCCGTGTTTCACACTCCTCCGTAAATGATGGAGACAATAGCTCTCATAAAAAAATAAACAATGAATACTCGTTGCTCGTCCTCTATATCGGAAAGAATACTTTCATTCGTCGGCATGTGGGACGTCGACCATCCTGGTCCACCTGCCATGCACAAAATTATCCCGGTCTACCCCGGTCGTATCGCAGGACCAACCTTTCCCACTGTAAGTTGTTCGGACGAAGGAACCATCATGACTTCGTTGAATTCCGCTTCTTCAAGAAAACTTACTGTACCCGCAATACTGCTACCACACGCGAAGACTGGACGGCACTGTACCACGTCATATCACTGAAACCCACTAGGCCAAACTAGCCCGCCTAGGTCATCTATTTTGGAACGGAGGGAGTACGTCTCTGCACTGCTATGATTTTGTGTTGCCCGGTCTCTGTACTTTTGCTATGATTTTCCTACCCTATGAACCAAATGAGGCCTGAATGTATGTCGACTATTGTCTGATCGATCGCTAAGCCTACAATTTTAGGAGCTAGGGCTATTGGTCGATTGACGAGGGATAAGTATAAGCGTACCACGAGCTCATCAGCCCCAACGTTTCTCTTCGGTGAGTGTTTTGCAAGTACTATAGCTCACATAGTAGCTAGCCTACTAACACCAAGAATCATCAAACAAGCCCTGCTGATATGATAAATAGTTCAAACTTACATCTAAGCATGCCATATATTACATCAAAAGCTGGTGAGGATACATCTGCTTCCATAACTCGGAGAGGGTTCGCATGATTCACTATCAAACAGAAGTAGCAAGATCCGCCCACACAAAACAGTGCACTAGCCCTAAGATGGTTTGATAACACGCATCGTTCTGCTAATTAAACACAGGGCAATGCAAACCACCCTGAAGGATTAGTGCGACCAACTATTTCTTGTCATCGATCTCTCGGGCAATGACCACAGCACGGACAGCGGCATGGGAATCAATTTTTGGGGCAATGTCCGCAGGACTGACCGCGACATCGGAATCGATCTCTGGGGCGATGTCCACAGGATGGACAGCAGCATCGGAATCGATCTCCGGGGCGATGCCAACAGGACGGGTCACGACATCGGAATCATCAAGGACGTCCACCGGCACCTGCACAACCCTAACATATTAGCAAGCACATTGCAAATAGTCAAAAACCACAACTATGGTAATAATCCATTATTTTTTACCTTGTGCAGCTCACCGGGGGATCTCATCCCTCCGAGGGCCATCTCCTCGTCCTCGATGGGGGCCATCACCTTGCCAGGGGAATACTGCTTCTCAACGGTGACTATCTCCTCAAACTCGGTCTTGATCCTCACATAGGTGGCAATCAGAGTTCCTGGGGTAGGCATGGTGGGCCCCTTGCTGTTCTTCCAACTTTATTTAAGGAGTTCGTCCGCCAACGTCATCAACTCTTGGGCCAGTGCTTGTTTCTTGGAGTTCTTCGTCTCCATGGGTTGGCCCGCCAACATGGTCACCTCGTTGGTCGGTGCTCGCTTCCTAGAGATCATTGTCTCCAGTGGGTTGTCCGCCGGCAACTCTTTGCCTAGTGCTCCAGGATCCATCAATTAACTGACAAACAAAACCAATCGAAGGAAACAACAATCGCAATGAAAACGGGAAAAGAATAGGCTGTGAGAATCGGTCGGTGCCATAAAAATAAGATTCTTGGAATGAAAATATAGCAGCATAATCGATTCGCCCACCTTTCCTTCGTCGATGTAAGAAAAATGGCAGAAGTGAGTAGCATGGAGTGAGGTTTTCTTCAAGAAAGGGAAGAAAGGGCTTGAACGAGCGTTCCAGTGAAATGATGGTTGCTTCGTGCAGTCCAACTTGGAGGCCACCTTACCTCTGCTGGTAAAGGTGTGGGTTTTGTGATATGACGGGTCATGACGGCCACACCGGGGTGACAGGTGAGTCTCTACTGTAGCACCTCGCTGTGATTTGGTGGATGGCACGCGGGCCCGGATGCTTTGAAATGTCCTGCATGTAGATAGAGCGGCTAGTCATATAGGAGTGCTAAATATTGTGCACTGCGACCAAGGCGGAGAGGAAAACGAGAGAACTACGTAATTAATGCATGAGTTTAATTAGGGTAGTTTTGTAAAGTATGAGATACATTTCTCCAATCGCAAAATGCCTTGGTTCATGATATTTGAGATTTGAGCCCTATAAACCGGAAGGGAGGGGGTACTGCACACGGTGTAGTCTAGTCACTTGTTGAAATCTCTAGAAAGGCAAATACTCCTTTCCGATTTACAGGTCTATACTACTCCCTCCGTCTAGGTGTGTAAGTCATCTTACGAAAACCAAATAGTCCCAAAACACTTAGGCGCGGTGCATTAACTTCTACCTTGTTTCTTGTTTCTTGACATATCAACCAATAAGAGATGAGAGGTGTGCATGCTTTTAATGACTTGCAATGGCTAGTTCATTGCATGCAATGCTATTAATTACCAAATAAACATTGGTGACCCCAGGAGGAAAGGGTGCTAAGCGCGTGGACCTATGCAGAATGAGTATCAACCAATAGATAATGGAGTTTAATTGTTAAACAATACTCCCTCCTTTCCGGTTTATAGGGCTTATCTCAAAATTTTATGTTTTTCCATCTTATAAGGCTCAATTTGGTTGTTTTCCATCACATTTTCAGATTCCAAGGTGCATTAAATCATTCCATGCAAGTATTAAGAGAAATTTTACCAATGCATGTACTTTATGCATGCATGCATTGCAATTAATGCATTGATAAACATAATTTTTTGAGGAAAACAAGTGCATTAATTAGGTGCTTTTGCAAAACTACAAATCAGATTCCACCACTCACCATCTACATTGATTGGTGAGATTTGAATTGAGCACTATAAACCGGAAAGGAGGGAGTAGCAATTTTGTCTCATGCAAGAGCCTGGCTAGTATATGCGTGCTCCAAGGAACCGCACCACGCGAGCGTTCGCAACTGCCACGTTCGGGTTGCGCTTGGCTCTTCGCCTCTTTGAGAAGACGAACAATGATGCTACTCCTACTTCTACAGTATCGAATCCACTGCTGCATGTCCGTCCACCTCGTGCGGGAGGGATAGCGTGTAGCGAAAGCTTCTACTATCGCTCCTGCCTTTATGCCTATGACAGGTGGGCCCAACGGTGGTTGGCCCACTGTCATGCAGCCAAAGGCAGTGCTTAAGGCAATCGGAGCTTAGTCCGCGAGCGAGAGGGCATCGTAGTAATCAAATTTCTCGGTCTTGTACGAGTTGACGCGACACATCAAAGCACTGCACTCGATAAAAGTCTTTTTGCACATTTCAAATGGGCTACTTCGTATGTAGGAGTAGACATATTCTGCTTCGTATGTAGTCACTTGTTGCAATCTCTAAAAAGACTTATATTTGGAAACGGAGGGAGTACAACGCATGCATGCATGTCGTGACTTTCCTTTTGATACTTGCATGTGTTGATTTGATGCACCTTGCCAAATTTTGACTATAAATTTAACTAACCAAAATTTCATGCATGTCACAAAAAATTACGGGGCTGTTTGGATTGTGAGTATGTTTGTCTTATGTTGCCACATTATTTTTCCCACACTTGCCACACTTGCCTAACCTGAGTTGCTCAAATTGTTAGACACACTTTGGCTTGCCTAAGGGAATCTTGCCACAATTCTTGTCTTAGATGTGGCTAATAAAAATGACTTATATTTAGGAACGGAGGGAGTAGAAAATATAAATAATAATGCATGTTGGGGCAACCCACGTTTCCGCTAATTTTAGCCATGGGCTTGTTCACAATTTTTACGAGGGGGTGGTTGTTCATTTAATGGAGGGACTTGTAGTACCATACTTGAACGATACAAAGTGCAACCTGGCACACCGTAACACCACTTGGAACAAGCGGGTAGCTATCTCAAAAAATAATCAACAACTAAAAAACCGCGACCTGGCATGTAGTAGTACACAATTTTAAATGATTGTTTTGATGGAGTGAAAAAGGAAAACTACCCCACTACTTATATATAGGCCGGAGCCTCCGCACTTTCTTGCTAGGGTTGCTTTATTCACATACTCTCATCCTCTCCAGATCTAAACAAGATAGGGGTAGTAACACTGTCTTTGTCCCTTCAAAAAACACTGGCTTTCTATCCTCACCGCTGGTTACAGATCCAGACGTATCCCCCACCGGTGAAGGGAGGAGGGCAGCATTTAGGCCGTCCGACAGCCTAGGGAGGAGACCCACCGCCGGCCGCACTGCTATCTCTCTCGGCCGAGCGCCGCACGGAGGTCCTCCGATCCCGCTGCGTTGCTGTGGGCGGATCCGGCCTCCGCCGCCCACCTATCCACATCCCGACGACCTTCAGGTATATCTTCGTTCGGAACCGCTTTAGCTCTACTTCCCCAGCTCGCTACGTCGCTGCATGTGCATCATTTTCTACCTCTCAGCCCCTCTCGATCGGATGGTCCAACGTCACCTTTTTTTCTTCTATTGTTAGAGGTAAAGCTACTTCATGGAGTCGAATCTTGTACTCCCTCCGTCTGAAAATACTTGTCATTGAAATGGATGTATCTATATGTATTTTAGTTCTAGACACATCCATTTTGATGACAAGTAATTCCGGGCGGAGGGAGTACTTGGTTCAAACAAGAAATAAAGTGGGGGTGGGGGAATTTAGTATGTACATTGGACTTGGTACAGACAGGAAGGAAAGGGGGTAAAAGTAGTACAGACTGGTCATCCAACCGGTCTCTTGGTCAAAAAGGGAAATATAGGGGTAACGATGTACATAGTGGTATGACCAGGACTAGATTTGCTATCCACACATAGGAGTAGGTGGCTAGAGTGAACAAAAATGGGACCAACCCAGATATGTTTATTGGATGTTTGTTTCTCGGGGAAACAAACTATGAATCACCACTTTATGCCCCTGTTTACGTACATGGTGCTGTACAGCTGATGCACCCACTGTCCCATGCCCTTATACCAAATATTTAGGCTCCGGTCGGAATAAAGGGGCAGAAAACATAGATCATGATGAAAATAGAGGAATAGGAAAGGAATGTAGGTATAAAAATATGGAACAGCGAACCAGAGGAAACTCTCAAGAGAATGTGTTCGGATGGACTATGAAATGTACAAATTTGTTTTTTTAGAGTAGCATGCTTGGCAGTATGAGATGCTATTTGTTTATTCAGCTGCACAGTGACTATTCTTGTCCACACCTCACGTACCAGACATAGGTTGATTTTTTTATTCCAGCAAACACGGCACATCAATCTGTCTAACGCATGGCAGTGAGCGCCTGCCTCGGGCTTCCGCTCAAAAAATGAGCAGCGCGTGGATGTTTCTAATCCTATGGAATCAGTACTACCAGACCAGCTTTCCTATGAAACACTATTCACCTTTCCACGTGTTCTGGACGGTTGGAACGGAAAGAATACCATAGGAATTGTGTTCCCATGAGAATCCTGCACCAAACATGTGAACCGAACGCAGCCTTAGCTGTTCTTAATGTAATGTCCCTGGTAAAAATGAAGCCATGCCATTGTTTTTGCCTGTAATTGTTTGAGACTCTGACAAGTTTAGGCAAATGCATTTGCCTGTAATTGTTTGAGACTCTGACTGTTTCTTCTGTGCCTTTTTGTGCAAACAGGGATATCCAATTCACCTGGTTGCTGTTGTGACCTTTTGGTGCACTGCACAAAACTCTTCTTAAAAGAAGTGACTTTTGTGTTGTTTAACTGGAATGTCAGAATGGAACAGTTGGTTCATTTTGGTGGAACTGCACAAAGGGAGATCTGTGTTCCAATCCTCATCATCCATATTGCCGACATAACCTTCCTTTAGGTAAGAATGATATTTAATGCATGTGTTCATCTCTATTTTCTGACTGCCATGAGAAAATAATGCTGTTTTTTAGTAGTACACTTGTACTCCCTCACTGACAAAACCAATTCCGAATTAGAAGGCCAATCATGTACTTGGTTTCACCAACTGGTGAGGAGAAAGAGAAACAGAGCATGAAGAGGAAGAAGAAGAAGAATAAATAGTGCCAAGGCGATCTTGCTAAAGCCAGAGGCCTCAGTCGAGGCCATTCAAGGGCTCCGGCAACGACTACCTTACATGTGAGACAATCCTCCAGGGAGCCCTTCCACTTCTGTTGTCTCACTTAATTAATTGGGAGTACTTAAGTACCACTAATTTATTACTGCCTAATTTTCCTGTTGGAGTTAAACAAATCTTTAGTAGGACCCTATGCTGAATCATGTACGTGTGAATGTTTGTCTATGGAGGTGAATCATGTGGTGGAGCAGGGAGGGAATATTATTAGTGTCGTGACATAATAGTGCTATTGTTTTGCATGTAAATTTATTGCCATTGGTTCAATGAGGCAATGTTTTGCGTATTGTCCATCATGAATTTGATGCTAATGTTTGAGTAATATGCTAATGTCTTCCTATCCTTTCTCACTGAGCTAATGAAGGTTTCACCTTGTTCCTACTTGTGCAAATAGGGATCATGTTGTGCCAATCATACATTTTAGTGGAACTACACAAGACAATACAATGAACTGTATCCCAGCCAGTGCTTTAACTCTGTTGGAAGTTCTTGATAATCTTCGATATAATCTCAAGATCGGTAAACAAGAGTGATTTCAGCCATACATTTGAAGTGCACAAAAATATATACTATTGTGTGATTCCGGTGAGTGCTTTATCATCTCTTATGGGACTACATGAATAAGCTTTTTTCTCAGGTTGGTAATGGGCCTAGGCCTTCATCCATATTAGTTCTTTGTCATCTCTATTTGTATCGTCCCTCTTGTCATGAGAAACTCCTTTATCTTTGCACTTTTAAGTTTTGCAACCTATGATAAATGGCAATGCTTTGAGTGTTAAGTTGAGCTAATTGGCATTGATTAAATAAACTAATACCTCTCTTTAATCAAGACTACTATGTTGCTAACTTTACCCATTAAGATAATGAGGGTGCTTCTATTTGTTAGTGTATGTTTCATCAACTAGTCCCACTATTACAGTAATCTCACTCTCTCAATATATGTGCCAACAGGGATGCTCGATTTTGGTGGAACCGCACAAAAACTTTGGGTGCTTCATTGCCTCGACAGCTTCCGTCCTTTCCTGTCAGTCTCTAATCTCCGCTTGCTTTCTTGCTTTGCTGTCAGCCGCTTGGCTTATCTTGGCTTCCAGTCAAAGGAAATAGTAATTGATATGCTACCACACACAGGTTGGTACTGGTCTTTATCCTGATTATTGTGCCTGTCATATGTATTGGTAATTTGGTATTGTGCTAATATTTGCTGATTTCATAAAGGAGTAATTTGGAGCCTGACTCGCAGGCAAATCATTACATCGGGTGATTTCAGTAGAACTGCACAAAATGATCAGATGGACAGGTACTTATGCTGCTGCTATGTACTCCAAAGTTCACTCGAGACAAGCATCGATGTTGACAAGAAGTGCCTATATTCATTCGAGTATCAACCGGCGCCAACCAATTGTCAAACTCAAGTATTAGGAGAGTGAACGCCAAAAAATATTGCTTGGTTCATAGCCCAAAAAAACGCAGTCCAGTCTTTGGTCTCAACTGGTGCCTTTTGGTTATCGGCACATATGGTTGGGAACTATATGGCATGGAGTCCAAAGATTCCAGACAAGTTGGTTGATGCGTATATTCATCTGGCACTTAATCAGTCTGCACGCCAAGGATGCTCCATTTCAGTTGAACTGCACACAAAATTTGGGTGGTTCATTTTCTCAACCGCCTCCTTTCTCAGCTGCAATGTAGAATTTTGGCGAGATACAGGACAAAGATGAGCGAGTAAACTAGTTGGATGAAAGTAGTGTGCAAGTTGCTCAAGCCTCCCTCGGCAAGAGGCCACTATTTGAGGATAAACCTACAAGCAAAGTTCAGATTGTCTGCTCTGCCTCTTATGTACTCGAAAGTTTACTCGTATAAGAACTAATTTTAGCAAGAAGTACCTCTGATTGAACACAATTTACCAGTCTGTACCCTAGGTAATTAAAGTTCGTCCATGGATCATATTGGCTGTGATCTCAATCATTTGGATGCATAAACATACTGAACATGTGTATATCTGAATCTTTTTGTGAATTATGTATGAATATTGTCGTGTGATCTATCAATCATTTGGATGCATAGATATGCTTTGAGCTTGTGTATATATGAATCTTTTGAGTTGTTGATAGTGAATGTTGGCTATGAATATGAACGTGTCCTGTGAACCTGAGTTTGATATGAATGTTTACCTTTTCTGTTGTATTTGTGTGTGAACTTGTTAGTATGCCTACTGTGGGGTATAAAATGCGTGTCTCTTATAAAAGTAATGTTGTGTCCAATTTATGTTTTCCTTCTAACCACACATATATATTTATATTATTACTATTATCGTATATTTTATAGAGACTTATATATACATTATAAAAACATCCCACGTGTTATTAACTTATAAAAGTAAATGTTTAACGGAAAATCCTGGTTGTTTTTGACTCACATGCAAGGAAAATCCTGGTGATTGCGTACAAAAGCTTGCGAAGATTTTGAAGGACCAATTTAATAATAACGCGCTCATTTTTATTTTTATATATATATATATATAATGTGCCTCTCCGGTTTATTCTTTGATATTAATTGCTCCTTCTAACATAACATTATATATATAAAGAGCCCACCTAATACGTGTATTTCAAGGAAGTGCAAATGGGCTGGGATTTCTTAGAAAATATAAATGGGCACGATTGACGTGGAATTATTTGTTCACCCAGCCCAAAGAAATGGATGTACATTCTAGAAAACATGGGTTAAATATATGCCACATTTTTGCAGTCGACATGTGGACCAATAGGTCGGTTCGCATGTATGCGTTGTCAACTTGGTCAACAAATGATTGTGTCATCCACAGCCATTGGATTTATATCCAACGGCCGGCATGCACCTTCAATCTCTCGTCTTCTTCCTCCAGCATCGCCGGGACCGCCTGGTCCGGCCTCCGGCGGCTAGCGGCTCTGCTTAGCATGCATCGCTGCGAAGCGCTACCCCACCGCCGGCCAGGCTATCCCTCCACCCCTCGACACCTCCTATTATTCTCCACAGACTACAGCCCCACGCCGCAACAGAACCAGTTATAACCCTTCTCCTCCTCTCAATCTACGACTCCACTGCCGCGTTTTCCCATCTCCGAGTTGTTCCCGCCGGGGCCTCGCCGTTGTCCACCGCCTCACTGTGTTCGGTACGGCATGGTCAACAAACGAGAGTCATCGAAAGAGGACTGTACGTGGAGAGCCTGACGGCTGGGACCCACGAGGTCCATGGTCGCATGCAAGGAAAGTTCCTCCTTATTAAGCTGGAAAAAATGTTTCCTCCACCTGACAGCTAGGACTCGCCGGCTGTATCTTCGCACGGAAGGAAGTGCCTCCTTGTTTTGCGAAAAAATTATTCATCCCGTTGATACCGGGACCCGCCGATGGTGATCGACTTGTGGGCCTACTAAGCGGACATGTACGCACGGCTTTGTCAACTTAATCAACAAATGATTCTAGCAGCTGGACCGTTGGTTGTTAATCCAACAGCCATGCTCTTTCTTCAACCTCTGTTCTTGCTCCCTGTGGCGGCACTGCTGTCTGTGCCGCCACGCACCAACCAGTGAAGTTTCCCATCGCTCTCCATCTGCGACTCCACCGCCCGTCTTCCCCATCTCCGGTCGTTCCGATGCAGGTGCGCTTCGACGCAGTGTGGTCAACATGGTCAACAACCGAGAGTCATCGGAAGATGACTGTACGTGAGAGGCTGACAGTGGGGACGCACCACGCCCATGGACGCATGCATGCAATGGAACGCGGTGAGGTCAACATGGTCAAGGAACGACTTCCATCGGAAGTATACTGTATGTGGAGAGTCTTAGGTGGGTCCATGCCCGCAGCAAGTAAGTGCCTCCTTATTACGCGGAAAATAATGATTCCTCCAACTGACAGTAGGGACCCACTGGATGGGCCACGGTATTTTGCAAAAAAAACGTTTGCCCCCTGACTGCTGGGACCCACCTGACGGGCCACCGTATTTCGCGAAAAAAACTTTCCCCCCGCTATCAGCTCGAACCCACCGGAAGTGCCTCCTTATTACGCACACAAAAATGAATACTCCCTCTGCTAGCTGGGACCCACCTTGGTGGGAGGCTGACTTGTGGGCCTACTAAGTTGAAGGGGACGAAGGGCTCCGGTGACCTATGATGTACATCCAACGGCCGTAGTGCTTCTTCAACCTCTGGTCTTCTTGCTCCAGCCGCCCAAACCAGCGCCGGTCGTGCCTCATGCTCCTGCCTCCCGTGGCGGCTGTCTTTGCCATGGAAGCCTCACCGCCCCCTACTATTCCCACCGCTGGCCAGGCCCTACGGCGATGGCAGCCTCACACCGCAGCCGAACCAGTGAACCCTCATACTCCTCTCCGCGCGGGCTTCCACTGCCGCGTCTTCCCCGGCTCCGTGTCGTCCCCTTCAAAGGCCTCGCCGTCGTCCACTGCCGTGGTGCTCTCCGCGCGGCGTGGTCAACGTGGTCAAGGAACGACTTCCATCGGAAGAGTACTGTACGTGGAGAGGATGACAGCTGGGTCCACGGCCACAGCCCGGTTTTTTTGTGATTTGCCAAGTAAGTCGCTTTGTTAGACCTGTTGGGCTGCAAATCTTTCAAGACGAGGAGAGCTTTCATTCGGCTGGCCGAGAAAATGGCCCATCAGTAATGAGAAATGGGTTGTACATTTTTAAAACACATCAAACTGGCAATTAGTTTCAAATATCTTTTTTTCATTTCGAGATTTTAAATTACATTAATTTTTATGCGTGGAGAATTTGTTGGATTTTATATTGATATACATTTATTTTAAAATCAGTTTGAATGTGAGTCGAAATTTGGGATTAAAAACAGTTCGGACCACACCAAATATGCAAAATTTTGTATAATTTTTAACCGTGGCCACAATATGGGCTGTAATGCTAACAAAAGAATATGGGCTCCAAAAAACCTTAAGAATTAGCAAATGGGCTGTAAATGTTTAGAAATAATGGCAGATGGGTTGTATGCTGTTTTCCACAGATTTGAGGCTTTCCTAAAAAGGTTGGCCTTTAAGCGATGTTGTTGGATGGCCATCCAACGGCCGTCGTGCTTCTTCAATCTCTGCTCTTCCTGCTCCAGCCGCTCAAACAAGCGCCGGCGGGACTGCCTACTCCCTCCTGCCCGCGGGCGGCTCTGCTGCGACGCAGGCCTCACCGCCCCACCGTACTCCCATCGCTGGCCTAGCCATCCCTCTACTCATCCACACCTGCTGTTATTCTCTGGCGACGTCAGACGAACCAGTAAACCTTCGTACAGTCATACTCCCCTCCGCGTGGGAAACAACTGCCGAGTCTTCCCTGTCTCCGTGTCGTTCCCTTCCTAGGCCTCGCCGTCGTCCACCGCCCTGGTGCTCTCGGTGCGGCCTGTTCAACGTGGTCAATGACCGACATGCATCTGAAGTGGACTGTACGTGGAGAGGCCGACAACTAGGTCCACGGCCGCACGCAAGGAAATGCCTCCTTATTACGCGCAAAATAATGATTCCTCCACCTGACATCACAAACCCACCGAAAGGGCCTCTGTATTTCACGAAAAAAATGTTACCGCCGCTAACAGCTCGGACCCACCAACTATATCTTCGCACGCAAGGAAGTGCCTCCTTATTACGCACAAAAAAATGAATACTCCGCCTGTTAGCTGGGACCCAGTATAGTGGCAGGCTGACTTGTGGGCCTACTAAGTTGACGGGGACGGAGGGATTTGTCAACTTAGTCAATATGCATTATTCTAGCTCCAGTGACCGTATGATGTTGATCCAACGTCCGTAGTGCTTATTCAACCTCTGGTCTTCTTGCTCCAGCCGCCCAAACCAGCGCCGGTCGTGCCTCGTGCTCCTGCCTCCCGTGGCCGGCTGTGATGCGGCGGAGGCCTCACCGCCCCCTACTACTCCCACCGCTGGCCAGGCCATCCCTCTACTCACCCACACCCCATGTTATTCCGCGGCGACGGCAGCATCACCCTCGTACTCCTCTTCGCGTGGGCATCCACTGCTGCGTCTTCCCCGGCTCCGTGTCATCCCCTTCCTAGGCCTCGCCGTCGTCCACCGCCGTGGTCAATGTGGTCAACGACCGACTTCCATCGGAAGAAATCGTGCATGGAGATGCCGTTTGGGTCCAGGTGGCGCAAGGAAGTGCCTCCTTATTATGCGCAAAATAATTATTCCTCCACCTGACAGCAGGGACCCACCGGACGGGCCATCGTATTTCGCGAAAAAAACGTTTCCCCCTGATTGCTGGGACCCACCAGCTACATCTTAGCACGCAAGGAAGTGCGTCCGGGAAAAAAAACCATTCGCCCCCTGACTGCTGGGACCTACCAGCTACATCTTCGCAGGCAAGGAAGTGTCTGACAGTCGGGACCCACCTGGTCGAAGCGTACGTAGCGTTGTCATTCTGGTCGCGAACGTGTACGTACATATATACTAGTCGATGTAGAGGCGCGCACGTGTCGTAGTAGAGGCGCGCATGTAGCATGTACACGTACGTACGTGGCCAGGGTCCAAGAAAGAAAATACGGCCACGTATGTGTACATACGGGCGGGGTCTCGAAAGCCTACTCGCGCATACGTACATGGCTGGGTCGGAACGGAGAAACAACGTCGTCGTCGTGTTAATGGGGAGCCAAACGGCTGGGTCGAAGCGGAATGTGGTCGTGTTCATCGGGAGGGCTTGGACGAAAAAAGCGATGGAAACGAGGCTGGCGTGCATCAAGACAACGGAGGAAACAGACCTCCTACGTTCGGACTGGGGTCCTGTTGATCGGGAGGGGTGTGGCGTACCGCAAAACAGAGGAAACGGACCTCCTACGGTCGAAACAGGGGTCCTGTTGATCGGGAGGGGTGTGGCATACCGCAAAACGGACAAAACGGACCTCCTACGGTCGAAACGAGGGTCCTGTTGATCGGGAGGGGTGTGGCGATGCCGCCAAACGGATTTAAACGGACCTCCTACGGTCGAAACGGGGGTCCTGTTCATCGGGAGGGGTGTCACGTACCGCAAAACGGGACTCCACGGGATACTTTTCATCTCCACCGTCGACCTCCTCAGCCTCCACGGGCTACCGTCGACCTCCTCCAGCCTCCACGGGCTCCTGTTCATCCAGCCTCCACCGCGCGCTACTCCATCGGCCACTGTTCAACCACCCCTCCACCGCTCATCGCTCATCCAGCCCTCCACACCACGGGGTCCTGTTCAACCACCCCTCCACGGGCACCACTCCACCGTCTACTATTCATCTAGCCCTCCACACCACGGGGTCCTGTTCAACCACCACTCCACGGGCACCGCT
Organism: Aegilops bicornis; assembly: GCA_021605145.1. Classification (NCBI taxonomy): domain Eukaryota; kingdom Viridiplantae; phylum Streptophyta; class Magnoliopsida; order Poales; family Poaceae; genus Aegilops; species Aegilops bicornis. The sequence goes on from CM038671.1 coordinate 128,895,290, forward strand.
CCACCGTCTACTGTTCATCTAGCCCTCCACACCACGGGTTCCTGTTCATCCAGAGGCAACGCCACCGCCATCGCTCATCCAACCCCCGCAACGCTCATCGCTCATCCCAGAGGCAGCATCGATCGGCTTGAGTTAGCAGCAGAGCGGCGAATCGCCGATTGGGTTCGATTAACGACCATCGATCGATCGCTCGGTTTCGATGTACGCGTAACTGCGGTCTGTCGCTTCGGGTTCGATTAGAGCCCAATGCCTCGCCGGGTTCGATTAGAGCCAACGCGCCTCGCACACATGCAGCGTACGTGTACAAGAAAACGCGCATCGCTCGGCCCCGACCTCCCACCGTAACCGGAACTCCCGAAATTTTCCTCCCCTCGCTTCTACCACGGTTTTTTCCGTCATGGACGGCCCAAAGAATGTCATGCAGCTGCGTCTCCGCCCGCCTGTGACGAAAAGCCCATTTTCTGTCATGATTTTTGTCATAGAAGTAGGAGCCAACCACATCTATGATGATACCGGGTTTTGTCACAATTATCGTCATAGAAGTGTCATATGTATGACAGAAAAAAAATTCGTTCGGCCCAAAATGTCACGGATGTGTCTTTTTTTGTAGTGTGAAGCATATGCCCTTAATCGCACACAACTTTATCTAGCTGCTCGTTTCTATTGTTCCTCCTCATCACAAACAGTTCATCCGAGTGAACTGTATGGTGTATATCGCACACACCTTCATCTGGATGCCCGTTTCTTTTGTTCTGCCTCATCGTAAACAGTTCATCTGGATGCCCGTATGCCCTGCATCGCACACGCAATTAAAATCACAACCGTGTTCGATGCATCCAGCATCACAAACATTTTGCACCTTTTTTACGGTTCTTTTACACAACCGTTTGCGATTATTGCATCCCACACAGTTTCATCGAAGGGTCTCTGATCGTAGTGTCGCGTTAGCAGCAACCTGCAGTAGTGCGTCTCCAACATATCTATAATTTATGAAGTATTCATGACATGTTATGATAATTTTATATGGTTTTTGTGCACTTTTATATGAATTAAACAGAACTAACCCGAACTGGCGCTGTTTTCAACAGAACTACCGTGGTATTACTTTTTGTGCAAAAATAAAATTTCTCGGATTGGGCTGGAAATTTTTGGCGATTTTTTATGGACCAGAGACCCCCCCTTTGAAGCTTCCTGGAAGGATCAGAAGAGTCACGAGGACATGACAACCTCACTAGGCGTGCCCTGGGGGGTTGGGAGGGCCTACCGAGCTTGTCGCTTCCTCGTGGGCCCCCTGACGTGAAACTGATACGTCTCCAACGTATATATAATTTTTGATTATTCCATGCTGTTATAGTATCAATCTTCGATGTTTATTATGCAATCATATATCATTTTTAGGACTAACCTATTAACCTAGTTCCCAGTGCTAGTTGCTATTTTTTGCTTGTTAGGAAATCAATACCAAACGGAATCCAAGCGTATGAAACTTTTTGATGATCTTTTTGGACCATAAGGGACCCTAGAAGCTTTGGGAGAAGACCTGAAGAGTCATGAGGGAGAAACAAGCCTGCCAAGCATGCTCCGGGGGGCGCCCCCAGGCTTGTGGGCCCCTCATGGCACCTCTTAACCAAATTCCACCTCTATAAATTACCAAATATTCCCAATACATAAGGGAGCCACCCAAAATACTTTTTCCATCCCCGCAAGTTTCCATTCTTCTGATATCCCACCTGCAGACCTTTTCTGGTACTCTGCCGGAGGGGGGAGCGATCACAGAGGGCATCTACATCAACCTTGCCGCGTTATAGACCAGACCAGCTCAACGCTACCGTGGCCTTTCTGGGTTGTCCATCAGAGGAAGAGTGGAAATAGATAGTGCCTTACTATTCTAAGCTAAGGGCTTTGACGGATCATGGCCTCACCGAGATCGATCTGACCCGGTGTTGGATAAGCTGGTGAATTCAGCCCCTTAGCTTAAGGGGCGCCTTAATGTGCAACTATACCGGCAAGCCGGCGGATGTGCAACGCTTCGGCCAAGTCAATCTGACTGAGGATGAAGTCAATAAGGCCACGAAGAAGCTGTTGGGTCACCCCAAAGACAAATGCAATTTGACTGGGTTGGCTCCCTTTTGCCTGACTAATCCCGTGCCTCGAGTAAGTATATTTGTGCTCCCTTACTCATTTTATCTATGAACTGTTCTCTGTCTTATGCTTAATTACCAACTCATCATATGTGCAGGTGGACTCCAGCTTTTGGAAAAAGAAAAGGACTCAGAACTCTGCTCCTCCCCCAATTGAGCAAGAAAATGAGCCGGTTGGCGCTGATGAGGCGATCACAGGAGAAGATTATGAGGTAGAGCTCGACGCACCTGGCCGTCTTTTTATCGAATTTTTTGACGCTCCCTCTTCTCAGGATCATACGGAAACCAGTCAAGGCGGGAATGTTGAGGTAATTTCAATCTCATCCAACTCGGAAACTTTTATCCCGAAGAAACGAGACAAGCTGTCAGAAAGGTACCGTTTTCGCATCTAGACGCTCATTTAGACCCACAATTTCTTTTGAAGAAAAATCAACAGACCGGTACATCGAAACGCAAGATCCAGAGCAGCTCTGGGGAGTTATCTGCTGGCTTATCTGATGAGCCGGTTGCTCAAAAGCAACTAGTTGAGGTGCCTCATAGTCCAACTTCATCTCGTCCATAAGCCGGTCTTATAGACAACCACTTAGTCCTTCTGATTCGAATCATTAGGAATCGCTGCCCTCTTCTAGGGAATCGACGATGTCCCAGCTGCCAGCTCTCACAATCAAGCGGGTGTGAGAATTCTTTAGAACATATTTTACTCTGTCATAGCATTTATTCTTTAAACTGATGGTACTCATAAAACTTCAGAGCCAAAGTTTCTTCAAAGAAGAAGACTGGTGGGTTGTCTTCGGCCGTAGTGGGGGTTGATACACAAGAGCCGCCTATGGTTAATCCAGAGGCCCATGTCAATCTTGCTGGCGAAAACAACCTGGACCAGCGGATTGAGCCGACTTGCGAGAATGAGCCGGTGAATATTGAAGAGCCATTGAAGGTTGATGAGCTGGCAAACATGGATGAGCAGATCAATATGGATGACCCGACTCGGAATGACAATTCGCCAAGTCCTGCTCGTGCCTCCACCCCCATGCAAGAGGTAGAAAATACCCTTCCTTCATCCAGGATGGATGATTCAGAAGTAATGATTACTGAAGAAATCCATAGAGCTCCGGAAACTTCAAATGTCCTGACCAAGATTGTGGACAAGGCTGAGCCGACCACTTTGGAGAAAGGAAAAGCAAAGGTAGAGCCAGAAAATTTTGGAGAGCTGAACGTGGATGAACTTCATTAGGGATATTTAACCCGGCTATTTGAGAGCTGGAATATGGAGGCAAGCATGATCAGTGTGCTCAAGCGTAAATATGAGGTATGAAAAATTCCTCCTCTCTGTTGTTGTATACACCTATGTTGCCCCCAAGTCTTAGGTGTAAGAAGCCATGAATATGCTTAAGACTTGTTGTTGAACTTGTGAGCAAACTGTAGCCCCCAAGGATCGGGTCTTTATGAAAATGATGAGCCGGTTCTTCAAGAAGCCCTTTAGGTAAAATGTTGATAAAAAGTGACCTGTAGCCTCCAAGGGACGGCTTATCTCATTGAGATAACCGGGTCTTCACAATATTTATTGATTTTAAAAAGTGACTTGCATTAGCCCCAAGTGTCATAGGGACTGCTTGCAGCTTCTTGAGACTTGTCATGGGAATACTTATAAAAGATCTGAGTTGTAGCCCCCAAGTGCTGGGTCGTGCAACCTCGCCGGCTCAGGATTGTAGGAAATTTGAACTAAGATTGTATCTGTTTTGACAGGATATGCTGGATTTGGCCGAGTCAAAAGCTGCCGGTTTGCAGATGCAGTTGAAAACAGAGCAAAAGCTTCATGAGAGAGAAGAATTGTCCTCCTCATATTTGCAGGAGTCTATTTTTATTGCTAAGGATAACTTACAAAACATGAAAGCCGCCTTTGAAGAAGAGAAAATGGCGCTTCTGAAGTGTGTAGAGGAGGCGGAAGGCAAGCTTGAGCCGGTGAGTCAAGAGTTGAATACTCTAAAGCGCCATATAACCAATATGATCGTGGCCATCTTTGGTAAGTGATAATATTACCATAGTAAAAATTTGGGTTGAGTGTCGGTCGGCTTATTGGCATGCTTGTCCTCTTGTGCAGGTAGGAGAAATGACAATGATGTGCAACTTCCATTGGTGAAGTTGAAGGCAATATATACCTATCTAGAGCAGTTATACACAGGCTGTGCTTATGCAATAATGGTGGTGAAAAACGCCGCAACACACCCTCCACGGATCAAAGATATGTTGAATGACTTGTCAATAGTTCCTCAACGGATCCAAGAGTTGAAGAAATCGGCGGCTGATGACCCACAAGTATAGGGGATCAATCATAGTCCTTAAAATAATTAAGAGTGTCAAACCCAACGAGGAGCAGAAGGAAATGACAAGTGGTTTTCAGCAAGAGGTAATTTCTGCAAGCACTGAAATTGTCGGTAACGAGTAGTTTGATAGCAGGATAATTTGTAACAAGCAAGTAACGGTTATGGTAAATGAAGTGCAACAAGGTAGCCCAATCCTTTTGTGGCAAAGGACAGGCAAAACGGTCTATTATGATAAGCAAAGCATTCTTGAGGGTACACAGGAATTTCATCTAGTCACTTTCACCATGTTAGTTTGATTCATGTCCACTACTTTGATTATTTGATATGTGGGTGGATCGGTGCTTAGGTGATGTTCTTACTAAAACAAAACTCCTACATATGATTAACCCCCTCGCAAGCATCCGCAACTACGAGAAAAGTAATAAGATAAAATCTAACCACATCATTAAACTTTTGGATCCAAATCAGTCCCTTACGAAATAGCGCATAAACTAGGGTTTAAGCTTCTGCCACTCTAGCAACCCATCATCTAATTAATAACTACTCCACAATGCATTCCCTTAGGCCCAATTATGGTGAATTGCCATGTAGTCGATGTTCACATGACACTAAGGGAATCACAATATACATATCATCAAAATATCGAACACATATCAAGTTCACATGATTACTTGCAACAAGATTTCTCCTGTGACATCGAGAACAAAAGTGACTACTCACAAATGATAATCATGCTCAAGATCATAGGGGTATTTAATAGCATAATGGATATGAAGATATAATCTTCCACCAAATAAACCATATAGTAATCAACTACAAGATGTAATCAACACTACTAGTCACCCACAAGTACCAATATAAGGTTCCGGTACAAAGATTGAACACAAGAGATGAACTAGGGTTTGAGAGGAGATGGTGTTGTTGAAGATGTTGATGGAGATTGCCCTCCCCAAGATGGAAGAGTTGTTGGTGATGATGATGATGATTTCCCCCTCCGGGAGGGAAGTTCCCCCAGGAGAATCGCTCCGCCGGAGGGCAAAAGTGCTCCTACCCAAGTTCCGCCTCGAGACGATAGCGCCTCATCCCGAAAGTCGTCTTCTAATTTTTTTTTCTAGGTAAAAATGACCTATATACCATAAGATGGGCACCAGAGGTGGGCCGAGGAGGGCACAACCCACTAGGGTGCGCCTGGGCTCCCTCACGCGCCCAGGTGGGTTGTGTCCACCTGGTGGGCCCCGTCTCATAGTTCTTTGCTCCAATATTTTTCATATATTGCAAAAATAATTCTCCGTGAAGTTTCAGCTCATTTGGAGATGTGCAGAATAGGTAACTCTAGCGTAGCTTTTCAGGTCTAGAATTACAGCTGCCGGTATTCTCCCTCTTTGTGTAAACCTTGCATAATATGATAGAAAATGCATTAGAAATACTCCAAAAAGCATTATTATGCATAAAAACATTATAAATAACAATAGGAAAACATGATGCAAAATGGACGTATCAACTCCCCCAAGCTTAGACCTCTCTTGTCCTCAAGCGGAAACCGACATCGAAAAACTTGTCCCCATGCTTAGAGAGTGAGGTGTCGATAAAAACAAATACGGGCATAGAAGCATCGTGTATATTATTATAACAGCAAGGAACTTTAACACAAAACCTTATCACATAATTTTTATGATATAACTTCTATCATCTAACTTCTACCATATAACTTCTCATGAGTAAGTAGCAATTCATCACAACATCGAAGTATAAAGCATAAACCTTATTGAAAACCAACAAACTATGTTCTCAGTCAACTTTGCAACTACAATTCATCATCTTTTCAGGAAGGGTCAAGTATTGGAGCCTTTTGGCAAGTCCACATACTCAACCATCATATAGTCTTCTATTATTGCTAACACTCACCGCATACACATGAGCAAAAAATTTCAACCGGACACATAGGAAGATAGGGGCTTATAGTTTCGCATCCCAACGTATTCACCTCTAGGGTGATGTCAACAATAATAACTCATGCCCACCCATATCCAACTGGATATATGTGCCTAGATCTTTCCTCACCACATGGTGCTTGCAAAAAGAGAAAATAAAAAGGAATATAGGAATACTTTGACTCTTGCATAAAAGTAAATACATAAAATTAAAAGATAGGCCCTTCGTAGAGGGAAGGAGAGGTTGCCATGCGCTTTTTGGTTGTATGCTCAATCTCTTAGTGCAAAAGAACGTCACGTTATATTGCCCCTTGTGATAGCAACCTTTATTATGCAGTCTGTCGCTTTTATTATTTTTCCATCACAAGTTCGTATAACGCTCAGTTTTCTCTTACACTGAATGATCTAACACATTTAGAAGCAATTTTTATTGCCTTTTTGCACTGATGACAACTTACTTGAAGGATCTTACTCAATCCATAGGTAGGTATGGTGGACTCTCAAAAGAAGATTTGGGTTTAAGGGTTTTGGATGCACAAGTAGTATCTCTACTTAGTGTGGAATTTTTGGCTAGCAAAGATATTGAGCAAGCATCACATGTTAAAGGATCTATGACAATATAACTTCTGTGTGAATATGAACAAGCATAAATCATTATGTTGTCTTCCTTGTCCAACGTCAACAATTTTGGCATATAATATATTGATGGGGGCTCACAATCATAAAAGATGTCCAAGATAGTGTATTTGCATGTGAATCTTCTCTTCCCTTATTAATTCTTTCATGAATTGCATCATTGACCAATGCTATGTTTGTCAATCTCTAATAAATTTTACCACTTATACTTTTCCTTATGTGATGTCATTACTTACCATAAGATTAGCATATGATCTTTTTAATTTATTTCCTTTCTTTTTATTGAAACATAAAAGGAAAGAAAAAAAGTCAAACTACTCTTTATTATATATCTCGCACACGATTACATCGAAAGAAAGATCACTAAGCAAACACTCAAAAAGAAAGGATCGAACAAAAAAAATTATTCAACTAAATCAAAAGATAACTAAAGATTGAACTAAAATAGATAAGGGCAAAGATAGTGGTGGTGATACGATACCGGGGCACCTCCCCCAAGCTTGGCACAAGCCAAGGGGGGTGCCCATACCATGACCTCAAGTCTCCTTTGGTGATGAAGAAGGTGGTGGTGGTGATGGGGTAGTAGCGATCTTGTCTTCCTGTTTCCATGGCAGTGGCTCACCATCATATGAAGAGGAGCGAGTCTTGTGAGTCCTCAACTGGCAGCCAAACTCACACCTTTAAACCCTGCCTCGTATTCAAAGATTTGTTTTGGAGATCATAGATTTGGCTTTGCGGTAGTTAAAAGTTCAATTACGGTCATTAAATGGCTAGAAAATCACTTAAATGTCTTAAAAGGTCAAATGACCCATGAAATTTTCCAAAATTTGACATGACAGTTATATTAGTACTGCAAAATTTCTCGTTCGTTTAAAACACTATCCGTTGCCACTTTACTCCAAATTCGTCTTTCACAGCTAATAAAAAATATCTACAACATCACACACAGTTGTTTTCTAGGAACCATTTGCGATGAAAATAACTGGGTCTATTTAAGTCTCCCTCCTTAAGCTTCGCTGGCTCGTCTGCTCTAGTGCCGGCAACTCCTGAATCCATGAATCTCGATCCCCATTCCCGCACCGCCTTCTTGCCAAGATGACGCCGTGGAAACGCTTCGTGAAGGCCCGTACGATGGCCGCGTCCCCCCCGAGCGCTGCCGCCTGCCGAGAGCGCGGCCGCCTACGCCGAGAGTGCCGCCGCATCCGCATTGAGCGCGGCCGCTTCCGCCGAGAGGGCGTCTGCGGCAGCCGACAGGGCAGCTGCAGCAGCCGAGACGGCTACAACTGCTGCTGCGACGGCGGCTGCAAATGCCGAGAGCGCTCGAGCTGCCGTCCGTGCCATCGATGTCACCCTGGCCTGAGTCGAGGCCATCCACGCCAAGATATTCCAGGCCACCTCGGACTCCAGCATGCAACCCACGTCTGAAAAGGCGGCGGTGGCCATGGAGCACCTGCTCTCTCGTGAGGTCGCCGGGCGGGAGCTGGACATGCTACAGGAGGCGGCGGAGATCGAGGAGCGCTGGGAGGAGGAGTTGCGCGTGGCCGAGGTCGAGGTAGAGAAGACTATGTTCATCGAGGAATCAGCGGTGGAGTACCGCGATCTCTGGCGCAGCCACTACTACGAGTACTACAACCTTGAGGGCGGCGCCGAGGACGAGGACGACGACAAGGACGTGGTCGACTTCAGCAGGGGGGACGCGGAATCCACCAACGGCGGCATGTCACCAGGACAAGTCATCAACGTCTCATCTCGCACTAACGATGCATAGGCCGGCGCGGCGGCGGATTTGTTAAAATTATGCGTACTTAGGCTTTGTTTTTAATGCTACTCTTTTGTAAGAGCAATGTTTAGGTCAACTGGCTCTGTTTAATTACTAAAATTACTCGATTCAGTAAGTGTGGTATGTCTGCTGTACGCTCTTTTGTGTGCCCAAATTAGCAAGCAATGTTAAATTATGCAATGACGTACCGGGGGAAATTTCCACCAAAATTTGAATTATCAAACTCATCCCATGCGCGTAAAGCAAAAGAATCGTTTGTGATGCACACAATCGTTCAAAGTGAATGGTCCGGCGGCACCGTGCGCAAAGTTTCCCTCCACATTTCCAAAATTTTGGCCTACCGCCAAAATATCTACCCCCGCTCCCCTTCCCCACCCCCTTTTCTCCCCGACCACAAGTCACATTTCCCCTGTTTCCTCCTTCCTTCGTTCCTTCCTTGCTAAGCTATAGCCGCTTCCTCGCTCTCGCTGTCTCGCATCCTACCGCCGGAGTCGCCATGGTCTTCTTCAAAGACCTCTCCAGCGGTTCCTCCTCCGGCGACGACTCCTTCACCACCCAAGTATGCCTCTCTTCTCTCTATCGGGCTATGACTTGGAATGAAGGATTTTTACCCGGCGGTTGATTTGAGTCATTTCTTCCTCTTGTAGCTCCCTAGGACCATTAGTGGCAACGAATGGAGCGGGGTGGCTGAAGATCTATCTGCTCGTTGTCACCATCAATCTCCATGCGTAAAGCTAGTTGCGTTTGATTCTGTGGACAACGGGAGGAAGTTTCTGGCATGTGCAGAGAAGGTTAGACCCTCTTTCGTTGTTACAAATCATTTGTTAGATGTGATTCAAACACTGTCACGGTCCCAACCCATTCATACCACACCTTCAACCAAACGCGTCCTAAGATAGTGTCACAGTTTATAACTAGTATCTTAAATTGTTGCCATCTCATCAATGGTGCCATTAGAAAATTATTTGGTGCTGCTTCATTAGTTTGTGCAGCCAACTTTGGTTCACACATTCCATGAGCCAAGCAGTAAAATACTAAATCTTTATGGCACAAAGGAACTGGGCATCGGAGCAACTACGTGCTCCGGAGTCCGGGTCCCCTTATTTTTTCTGCTACATCGGCTCGCCAGTGCAGGGCACTGGTGCGAGATGTAGCAACATTTGTCTTTACCCCAGTTTTGGCACACATAGTGGACGGCCTTAGTGCTATTAGTTCCATGTTACTAAATTTGAGCATGTACACACCTGTTAGTATCAATTTTCTGTCATCCAAACACTTTCGCTATGCTGTTGCAGTTATATTTGCCTTCCTCGTAAAATGTTCAATTTGTTATTTATTGTACATGAGTAAGAACTTGTAGCGTCATTGTAGTTAATTATAGCTTCTTATGTTCCAGAATTTGGTTGTTGTCTCAGTACCAATTATTGCATTTGCACATTGATCTTTTTGAGAAGATATGTCATAATTAACATGTTTCTTCAGTCTTTCAAAATAAGCATTAGTGATTTTCTATGTTGCTATAAACACATTTCTCCTACAATTGTTACTAATCTAGTTTTAATAATTATAGGATGAACGGCAGTGTTCTTACTTGGAGTGGGTTGATCAAGAGTGGCCACAGTCTTTGAAGATGTGCCTAGCGAAGCTTTGGAGCATGTATGAGGAAGAGAACAAACGTAGGCTTAGAGAAACTGTTGTCAATGCTGAAGAATATTTGAAGATGCGGGATAAAAAGTTGAAGGTGGAGAATGAGCTTAGATTTTTTTTTTAAATCAGACTTTGCTAAGATGGTATTGGCGAAGGACGAGGCACTTTCCCAGTTGGCCCGTGCAAAACAGGTTCTTACTGAACTGAAAGCAGAGGTGGATAAGACGAGCCTAGATGATCTCGATTAGGGAAATGAATATACTGTTCTTATGAAGTTGAACTAGCTATATGTTGTACTGTGTTGTTTTCATGTAGCTACCGTACTGTCATGTTATAATATATTTATGTGCCTGATATGAAATTGGCAAACAACTGTTCGATATGAAATGTGAATTTCCGTAATACTAGAATTATTAATTGTAAACTAATAAACCTACTAAATGTGTCATGGACCTTTGCAAACGGTTCTAGCAGTAAAAGTGCTTGCAATGGATAGCCCAATGCCACACAGTTTTCTTCATCAAATCATGTGTGATATAGTTGATAAAAGCAAATAGTTAACCAAGGCGGATCGTGTGTGATAGTTACACCTTTCACACACGAGCCTACATATAAAACTCTGTGGGATGTATGTACGAGCGGAAACGTTTTCCCTGGATTGACTGTGTGGGATGTACATAAGAACGGAAACGTATTCCTTGGATTGACTATGTGTCATATACATATGAACGGAAATGTTTTTCTGGGATTCACCGTGTGGGATGTACATACCTACGGAAATTATTTTCTCGGATTACCGTGTGGGATGTAAATACCTACGGAAATGATTGGGTTTTGATGCCTCTCCCATCACACACAGCCCCAGCCTGTGTCCCAGGAGGGCCTATCCCCAACGATTTATGGGTCGTGTGGGAAGGACCCCCCTATCGCCCACACTCACTTGGTGACGGTTCCAAATGCCGTCGCGGAAAGGGGTTAAAAACCGTTTGTATAGCACCGACGCGTACCAGTGTATTTTAATTGAGACAACAGGCATGCCAACAACAGGTCTATGTTTATCTTTCTCATCAGGTTTGGCAATTCTAGAAGATTCATCACAGAAGTAAATAACATGCCCATCAATATTTTCTACCAGGAGATCTTTAACAATAGCAACACTAGGTTCTACTTTAATTTGTTCAGTAGGTTTATGTGCTCTAATATTACTTTTGCGAACCATAGTTGAAACCTTAGAATGTTCCTTTATCCTTACAGGAAAAGGTGGTTTTTTAATATAAGCAGTAGGTACAACTGGATCAACATTATAAATAATAGTTTCATCTTTAGCCATTGCCAGTTCTTTAACTTATTCTTTAATAGGTGGGTGATATTTGAACCACTTCTCCTTAGGGAGATCAACATGAGTAGAAAATGATTCACAAAAAGAGGCTACTATCTCAGAGTCAAGTCCATATTTAGTGCTAAAACTTTTGAAAAGCATTGGTATTCATAAGAGATTTAACACAATCAAACTCAAGCTTAATACTTGACTCTTTACCTTCGTCGAGTTCCCAATCTTCAGAGTTGTGTTAAATTCCTTCTAAAAGATCCCACCTGAATTGAATAGTCTTCTTCATAAAAGAATCAGTACAAGAAGTATCGAGCATGGATTGATCATCACGAGAAAGCCGAGCATAAAAATTCTGAATGATAATTTTTCTCAAGAGCTCATGATTGGGGCATCAATATAACATTGACTTAAGCCTCCCCAAAGCTAGAGCAACACTTTCTCCTTCATGAGGCCAAAAATTATATATATAATTCCGATCACGGTGAACTAGATGCATAGGATAATTTTTTTGGTGAAATTCCAATTTCAATCGATTCCAATTCCAAGATCCAATATCATTGCATAGCCTATACCATGTAAATGCTTTTCCCTTCAAAGATAAAGGGAAAACCTTCTTCTTAGCTTCATCTCTGGATAAACCTGCATGCCTAAATAATCCACAAATTTCATCCACATATATCAAGTGCATATCAGGATGTTCAGTTCCATCTCCAGCATAAGGATTAGCTAGCAGTTGTTCTATCATACCCGAAGGAATTTCATAACCAATATTTTTAGTAGGTGCAGTAGGTTGACTGGCAACTAAGTGGTTCCATTCGAGGTGAAGATATCCCGAACAAACCCCTCAAAGGATTGTTCTCCATAGTAAAAAGTGACAATAAATTTCAGCACGTAGTCATAATTTTTCCTTACCAATTTCCACTTACCAAGAGCGCTTCACTCTGTGGCAACGGTACCGGAAAAGAGCCTTGATGACCAAAAAGTATAGGGGATCAATTTTAGTCCCTTCGATAAGTAAGAGTGTCGAACCCAACGAGGAGCAGAAGGAAATGACAAGTGGTTTTTAGCAAGGTAATCTCTGCAAGCACTAAAATTGTCGGTAACGAGTAGTTTGATAGTAAAGTAATTTGTAATGAGCAAGTAACGGTAACGGTAAATAAAGTGTAGCAAGGTATCCCAATCCTTTTGAGGCAAAGAACATGCCAAAATGGTCTGTTATGATAAGCAAAGCGTTCTTGATGGTACACGGGAATTTCATCTAGTCACTTTCATCATGTTCGTTTGATTTGTGTTCGCTACTTCGATAATTTGATATGTGGGTGAACCGGTGCTTAGGTGTTGTTATTACTTGAACAAACCTCCTACTTATGATTAACCCCCTCGCAAGCATCCGCAACTACGAGAAAAGTATTAAGATAAAATCTAACCATAGCATTGAACTTTTGGATCCAAATCAGTCCCTTACGAAGTAGTGCATAAACTAGGGTTGAAGCTTTTGTCACTCTAGCAACCCATCATCTAATAAATAATCCACAATGCATTCCCTTAGGCCCTAATAAGGTGAAGTGCCATGTAGTCAATGTTCACATGACACCACTAAGGGAATCACAACATACATATCATCAAAATATCGAACACATATCAAGTTCACATGATTACTTGCAACATGAATTCTCCCGTGACCTCAAGAACAAAAGTAACTACTCACAAATGATAATCATGCTCAAGATCAGAGGGGTATCAAATATCATAATGGTTCTGTGATGACCCACAAGTATATGGGATCAATTGTAGCCTTTTCGATAAGTAAGAGTGTCGAACCCAACAAGGAGCAGAAGGAAATGACAAGTGGTTTTTAGCAAGTTAATGTCTACAAGCGCTCAAATTGTAAGTAACAGAGTAGTTTGATAGCAAGATAATTTGTAACGAGCAAGTAACGATAATAGTAACAAAACTGCAGAAAGGTAGCCCAATCCTTTTGAGTCAAAGGACAGGCCAAAACGGTCTCTTAAAATAAGCAAATCGTTCTTAAGAGTACACGGGAATTTCATCTAGTCACTTTTATCATGTTGATTCGATTGTGTTCGCTACTTTGATAATTTCATATGTGGGTGGAATGGTGCTTAGATGATGTTCTTACTTGAACAAACCTCCTACTTATGCTACTTAAAGTTTTGACCTCTCCCACTTTTATCATTTTTTTGCATTAAGATCTAAAAACTCCGAATCATTGGGATGCCTTTTAACTAATTTTACTCATCTCCTGTCCCATCTTTATCAAAATTTATATTGGAAAACAAAGATTCAATAGGAGTCACATCAACCACTTTAAGATCTTCATCATTATTCTCACAGAAACTAGAAGAACACACTTTTATAAACCAATCTTTTCTAGCATGCATCTTAGCGATTTTTTCTTTGCACTCATCAATGGAAATTCTCATGGCTTTGAGAGACTCATTGATATCATGCTTGGGTGGAATAGATCTAAGTTTCAAAGAATCAACATCAAGAGAAATTATATCCACGTTCCTAGCCAAATCACTAATCTTAAGCAATTTTTCTTCAATTAAAGAATTAAAATTCTTTTGTGAACTCATAAATTCTTTAACACTATTCTAAAAATCAGAGGGCATCTTAATATAATTTCCATGAAAATTGTTGTAGGAATTACCATAATTATTAGAGGGACTACGAGGAAACATCCTAGGATTAAAATTACCTCCATACGCGTTATTACCAAAATTGTTCGTACCAACAAAATTCACATCCATAGATTCATTATTATTCTCAATCAAAGTAGACAAAGGCATATAATTAGGATCAATAGGAGCACCCTTGCTAGCAAATAATTTCGTAAGCTCATCCATCTTTCCACTCAAAACATTAATCTCTTCAATTGCATGCACTTTTTTCCTAGTGGAAGATCTTTCGGTATGCCATTGAGAATAATTAACCATAATATTATCTAGGAGTTTGATAGCTTCTCCTAACGTAATTTCCATAAAAGTACCTCCCATGGCCGAATCTAAAAGATTTCTAGAAGCAAAATTCAATCCGGCATAAATTTTTTATATAATCATCCACAAACTCAAACCATGAGTAGGGCAATTCCGTTTCATCAATTTCATCCTCTCCCAAAATTGTGCAACATGTTCATGATCAAGTTGCTTAAAATTCATAATATCATTCCTAAGGGAGATGATCTTAGTAGGAGGAAAATACTTGGAAATAAAAGCATCTTTACACTTATTCCATGAATCAATACTATTTTTAGGCAAAGATGAAAACCATGTTTTAGCACGATCTCGAAGCGAGAACAGAAATACCTTCAATTTAACAATATCATTATCCACATCCTTTTTCTTTTGCATATCACACAAATCAACAAAATTATTAAGATGGGATGTGGCATCCTCATTGGGAAGACCGGAAAATTGATCTTTCATAACAAGATTCAGCAAAGCGGTGTTGATTTCACAAGATTCCGCATTAGTAGCGGGAGAAATCGGAGTACTTATAAAATCATTATTATTGGTGTCGGAAAAGTCACACGGGCTGGTATTCTCTCGAGTCATCGTGACCAAGCAAGCAATCCAACACATGAGCACACAAAAGCAAGCGAAGAAGGCGGACGGAAGAGGGGCGAAGAAAAGGCAAATCTTTTCGAAAATCGTTTTAGAAGTGGGGGAGAGGAAAACGAGAGGTGAATGGAAAATAATGTAATGCGAGAGATGTGAGTTTATGATGGGTACTTGGTATGTCTTGGCTTCGCGTAGATCTCGCAGGCAACGCTCCAGAAATTCTTCCTGCTACTTCTTGAGCTTGCGTTGGTTTTTCCCTTGAAGAGGAAAGGGTGATGCAGCAAAGTAGAGTAAGTATTTCTGTCAGTTTTGAGACAACGTGCAAGTCACCAAATACCTGCACAAACAAACACCAACTTGCACCCAACGCGATAAAGGGGTTGTCTGTCCCTTCACGGTTATTTGCAAAGTGAGACCTGATAGAGATGGATAAACGGTAAAGTAATATTTTTGGTATTTTTGTTTTATGGAACGGAAAGTAAAAGATTGCAAAGGAAGTAAATCTTAGGGTTCACTAGAGGCTTCTCTTAAGATAGAAAATATTACATTGGGTGAACAAATTACTGCCGTGAAATTGATAGAAACGTGCAAAGTTATGACGATATCTAAGGCAATGATCGTGAATATAGGCATCACGTCCGTATCAAGTAGACCAACTCCTTCCTGCAACTACTACTATTACTCCACGCATCGACCGACCCCTGCCTGCATCTAGAATATTAATTTCATAAAACAGAGTAATGCATTAAGTAAGATGACATGATGTAGCGGGATAAACTCAAGCAAAACCCCATATTTTTATCCTCGATGGCAACAATACAATACGTGTCGGTTCCCCTTCTGTCACTGGGATCAAGCACCGCAAGATTGAACCGAAAGCTAAGCACTTCTCCCATTGCAAGAAAAACCAATGTAGTTGGCCAAACCAAATCGATGGTTCGAAGAGACTTGCAAAGATATCAAATCATGCATATAAGAATTCAGAGAAGATTCAAATAATATTCATAGATAAGCTGATCATAAAACGACAATTCATCGGATTTCGGCAAACACACCGCAAAAGTGTATTACATCCGATAGATCTCCAAGAACATCGAGGAGAACATGGTATCGAGAATCAAAGAGAGAGAAGAAGACATCTAGATACTAGCTATGGACCCGTAGGTCTGAGGTAAACTACTCACGCTTCATCGGAGAGTCAATGGTGTTGATGTAGAAGCCCTTCGTGATTGAATCCTCCTCCGGCAGGATGCCGAAAAAGGCCCCTAGATGGGATCTCACCGGTACAGAAGGTTGTGGCGATGGAAAAGTGTTTTCGTGGCTCTCCTGGTAGGTTTTAGAATATTTAAGAATATATAGGCAGAAGAAATAGGTCGGTGGACTCACGAGGGGCCCTCAAGGGTGGGGGCGCGCCCTACCCCCTGGGTGCGCCCTCCGTCCTTGTGGGTGTCTTGTGGCTTCCCTGAGGTGTACTCCAAGTCCTCTGGATGTCTTCTGGTCCAAGAAAAATCATCGCGAAAGTTTCATTTCGTTTGGACTCCGTTTGGTATTTCTTTTTTGCGAAACTCTAAAACAAGGAAAAATGTAAGCGCTTTGGGCTCTAGGTTAATAAGTTAGTCCCAGAAATAATATAAAATAGCATATTAATGCATATAAAACATCCAAAACAGATAATATAATAGCATGGAACAATCAAAAACTATAGATACGTTGGAGACGTATCAGTTTGCAACCTATAACAAACTTTATTTGGGCATGATATGCTATTGTGATAGACAATATTGCGCATGAGATATGAAAAAACATGAGGAACACATATGGAAGTGAAGAGGTGGTAAATACCTAGGAGAGGAGCAACATAACTCCAACAATGAAGATGCTTTATTTTCAGTGGTTTTTATTATTTATTAGGGCACAGCCAAAAAATATGTGACTAGGAAGGTTGTTTGAGCAGGATCATTGTTTTACATCATGGGAACAGGGTGTAGCGATCCGACCTCAGACGGTCAAATCTCTGTGCATAAGTGTCATCCCCGGATCGGTAATTCTGACGCACACAATACTTGAAGCATTTATAACAGAGTTCAATCACACACTTATTACATAGAATGTCTCAAAAGAGAACTTATTACAATAATATGGCTTAAGGCCATCTAAATAAGATAAATGCGGAAGCATCGGATGTAAATGAGTCCATCAACTCCAACGGCATAGCTGAGTGCATGACAACGACCTACCGCACCTTACTCTTCGTCTGAAAAGTCTGCAACAGAATACGTTTCAGCCCGAAACGGGTCAGCACATGGAATATCTTTGGCAAAATAACACTCAGAGAGCAATGAACAATGTAACAGCTAACACTACATGCATATATGGCCGGTGGAGGCTCTATGGTTATCACTTTTGCGTAAAGCCAATTTTTCCCTACTGCAAAGGAATATATTTTATTTAACTAACAAGTTGGTTGATAAACATTGAGAATGGAAACCCCGTCTCAATCCCAATTAAACAGTAATTAAAAACCCAACAAAATTAATTAAGAGTGATGAGATCAAATCAATAATTCAAGAACCAGATACTCAAGATGTCCATAACCGGGGACACGGCTAACCATGATTAGTTTGTAGACTCTGCAGAGGTTTGCACACTTTTCCCCACAAGACTCAATCTCCTCCGTTGTATTTCTCGCACTACATGGTGTTTGAGAAAACGGATGACCGAGACACAGTCTTTTCGAAGAGGTCCCCTTAACCGATAGATAGGCCGGTACACCTACAATCCCCTACATCTGCTAGCCCATCATGGAAAGGTTTACCACAACTTACTCAACTATGCCAGAGCCCATAATGGCTTGTGGCTGCACACAGAAGTTTCTAGCATGAATAGTCTTATGATCCCTTTGAGCCTGGGTGGCGAACCATAGGATGATCACACGGATTACCTGAGATCTCCTTGGACAACACTGGATTCCCCATGTGCCCACAAACAATCCACCCAGATGTGTATTAAAGTAGCCGCCTTAAGTTAACCATTATTTAAAAACTCTCACATCTATCATGGATACACTCAACCAAGCCACGTCTACGAGCATAGCATAGCAGTAATAGCATAACGTAGCAGTAATTCCCAAGGTTTGAAATAAAGGACAATAGGTACTACCTCATCAACAACTTCCCAATACCCACATATTAATCAGATCCTACACATGCAATGTTTGAGGGGTATAACTAATGCATTAAACTAGGTAATAAAGGGGTATGATCAATGTGTTACTTGCCTTGCTGACGATCTGAAAACCCTAGTGACTCGTAGTAGCACGCTTCGCACTCCGGAAATTCCGTCATAAACAAACAATATCATACATAAGCACTGAAGCATCAGATGCAAGGGTAAAGCTCAGATAAGAAAGTCCAAACTGAAAGTTCAACTGAAGAGCTTCGATTTGCAAAACGGATCAATCGAATCGGAGCTACGAAACTCAAACTACGATCAAAAGAAATTCGAATTCAAATCTACTTGAAACCAAATTTTTAATTGTCAAAATCATGTTCAAGTTGATTAACAGGAAAGAGGGGTTCGAGACGAAGATTTTGGCGTTGGTTTCACTGGATTTGGATAAGCGAGCAAAAAGTTGCGAGGGTTTGAAGATCTGGAGTTAATGTGTGATAAAAATAATTGCGGATAGGTCCCTGGCTGAAAATAAAAATAAAAGAAAAACGCTAACGAACGAACGTTCGCTATCAGAGACAAACGGGCGAATACGTTCGCTAACAGTGACGTTCGAGTGAACGTTCGCTAATATCGAACTTGAAAAAAAACGATACAACCGAAAACTTAAAAAAAACCGTGGCAGTTCGGCGGTTTTACCGGTTTAACAAAAAAACGGCGTGTTGGGCAGCGGCGAGATCCGGCGAGGTCGGCGAGTGGCGACGGCGCGGGCGCTGAGGTGCACTGGCACAAGACAGCGGCTGCGGCAAGGGCGATGGCTATATAAAGGCCCGAGGGGCGCGGCTTGGAGGAGGGGCCGGCGCGGGGTGGAGTCCGGCTCGGACTCCTCCTCGGCTTCCATGCCTCGCACGACTGCGGCCGGAGGAAGGCGGCGGCGACGCGGGCTTCGGCCCGGCTCGGCTGGGCCTTCGGCCTAGTCGGGCGGACTTTTTTTTAAATAAAATTCTGCCGAAAAAAATCCTAATAAAATTCTAAAAATGCAAAAAACAATTTTCACCGTCTAAATAAAATATTTAGAACAAAGTGAACATTTTTCTGACCTAAAAATGCAATTTTCAAAAATGCATATTTTTCTAATTCAAATAAAATCTCGAGTAAAAATCCAAATAAAATATATATTTGATTTTAAAAAATTTCCTCCAATATTCCTCTCTTTTTGAAGAAGTCATATTATCTTCTCTCTTTTATTTTTAATATTGGAAATAATTGGAAAGAAAAATATTAAAACCAAATTGATCCTATTTTCAAATTTGAGAAAAAATTCAAATATGAAAATAAATGAAATCCCCAACTCTCTCCTTGGGCCCTTGAGTTTCTTAGGGTTATAGGATCACAACCAAAATGCAAATAAAATATGATATGCATATGATGACCTATGTATAACATCCAAATTAAAAATTGGGATGTTACAAACCTACCCCCCTTAAGATGAATCTCGCCCTCGAGATTCGGGTTGGCTAGAAAATAGGTGTGGGTGGTCTTTCCGTAGGTCTTCTTCTCATTCCCAGGTGGCTTCATCCTCGGTATGGTGGCTCCACTGAACTTTGCAAACCTTGATAACCTTGTTGCGCGTAACTCGGCTGGCAAACTCGAGAATCTTGACGGGTTTCTCCTCGTATGTTAGGTCATTATCCAACTGAATTGCTTCCAGGGGCACGGTATCTCTCAAAGGAATATCGGTTATCTCTGCATGGCACTTCTTCAACTGGGAAATGTGAAACACATCATGAACTTCTGACACTCCTTCAGGTAACTCCAACTTGTAGGCCACTTCTCCAATACACTCCGAAACTCGGTATGATCCCACAAATCTCGAGGCTAACTTTCCCTTAACTCCAAAATGTTTAACTCCTCGGAGCGGCGACACACGAAGATATGCTCTGTCTCTGATTTCGTAGACTACCTCCTTGTGTTTGGTGTCTGCATAACTCTTCTACCTGGACGAGCTATCTTCAGTCTATCTCGAATCAAATTGACCTTCTCTTCAGACTCCTTAATTAAATCTGGTCCAAACAACTGACATTCTCCAACTTCATCCCACATTAACGGTACCCTGCACCTTCTCCCATACAAAGCTTCGAAAGGTGCCATCTTCAAACTAGCCTGGTAACTGTTGTTGTATGAGAACTCTGCGTAAGGCAAATTATCATCCCAACTGGATCCATAATCTAGTGCACAAGCTCTCAACATGTCCTCCAGAATTTTATTGACTCTCTCGGTCTGTCCATCTGTCTGCGGATGAAAGGCTGTACTGAACTCTAACCTGGTACCCAAGGTCTGGTGTAACTGATTCTAAAACTTCGAAGTAAACTGTGTTCCTCTATCTGATATGATGTTCCTAGGAACTCCGGGCAGACATACGATCCTGGTCATATATATCTTGGCCAACTTCGCACTCGTGTAAGTGGTTTTCACTGGGATAAAGTGAGCCACTTTGGTCAAGCGATCAACTACTACCCAGATAGAATCATATCCTGATCGGGTCGTGGGTAATCCGATGATGAAATCCATGCCAAGCTTGTCCCACTTCCATTCGGGTATCGGCATAGGCTGCAGTAATCCTGCTGGCTTCTGATGTTCTGCCTTCACTCTCTGACATACATCACATATGGCTACATACTCGACAATATCCTTCTTCACACCTGTCCACCATAAACGCTCCTTCAAATCCAAATACATCTTGGTGTTTCTGGGGTGAATCTAGTATGGTGAGTCATGAGCCTCCTGGAGTATTAACTTCCTGATCTCTGCATTATTGGGTACATATACACGGTCCTCAAACCATAAGGTTTCGTGCTCATCCTCACGAAAACCATTGGCTTTTCCTTTGCTCATCTTCTCCTTTATCTCAACAATCTCCTTATCATCCTTTTGGGCTTCTCGAATCCTTCCCAATAATGTAGACTGAACCTCCATTGCTACAACAAAACCTCTTGGAACTATCTCCAAACAAAGTTCCTTGAGATCGTCAACTAACTCCTGCGGTAGTCCTCCGCTTACGATGGTATTGACATAACTCTTCCGGATCAAAGCATCTGCTATGACATTGGCCTTTCCTGGACGATAATGCAGCTTCATATCATAATCCTTTATAAGTTCCAAACAACTCCTCTGCCTGAGATTTAACTCCTTCTGAGTGAAAATGTACTTCAAACTCTTGTGATTCGTGTACACATCACAGTGATTTCGAATAAGAAAATGTCTCCAGGTCTTGAGCGCATGCACTATAGCTGCTAACTCCAAATCATGTGTGGCATAATTCAACTCATGAAGTCGAAGCTGTCGTGATGCATAGGAAACAACTCTTGCGTCTTGCATAAGTACACCTCCAAGTCCTTGGCGAGAAGCATCACAATACACTTGGAAATCCTTGCATATATCCGAAAGAATTAGCACTGGGGTTGTAACCAAACGTTTCTTCAACTCCTGAAAACTAGCCTCACATTCTTCGGTCCATTTGAACTTGGTGTCTTTCTTCAACAACTCCGTCATGGGCTTCGCAATCTTGGAAAAATTCTCAATGAATCTCCGGTAATATTCTGCGAGTCCAAGAAAACTGCGGATCTCTCCAACTGAGGTGGGTGCCAACCACTCAGTGACTGACTGAACCTTGGTAGGGTCTACTGCTATACCTTCTCCTGATATAACATGTCCAAGGAACCCAACTTCCTTCAAGCAAAATCCACATTTGCTGAATTAGGCATACAACTGATGTTCCCTGAGCTTCTCAAGAACTAAACGCAAATGCTCCTTGTGCTCCTCTTCATTCTTTGAGTATACCAAAATAGCATCAATGAACACCACAACAAACTTATCCAAGAACTCCATGAACACCTTGTTCATCATACTCTTGAAATAGGCAGGGGCATTAGTCAATCCAAATGACATAACCGTGTACTCATATAGCCCGTACCTTGTGGTGAAAGCTGTCTTAGGTACATCATATTGTCGGATCTTCAGCTGGTGGTATCCTGATCACAGATTGGTCTTAGAGAATACTTTAGCTCCTTGCAGCTGGTAAAAAAATCATTGATCATAGGTAGTGGGTACTTGTTCTTGATCGTCACTTCATTCAATGCACGGTAATCAACAACCATTCTCAAGGATCCATCCTTCTTCTCAACCAAGAGCACTGGGGCTCCCCACGGTGATGAACTTGGTCGAATGTAACCTTTCTCCAGTAACTCCTTAATCTGGTTCTTAATTTCCTCCAGATCATTTACGGGCATCCGATACGGTCTCTTCGATATTGGTCCGGTGCCTGGCAACAGCTCTATCAAAAACTTTGTATCTCGATCCAGCGGCATGCCCGGTAGTTCCTCTGGAAATACATCCGGGTAATCCTTCACAACAGGCACTTCCTCCTGAACAACTCCTGAGAGCGAGTTTACTTGGGTCCTCTTTGGCGCATGCCGAGACACATACTTAATCCGTTTACCCTCTGGGTGGTGAGCAGAATTGACTTACTGGCGCAATCGATGTTTCCTCCATACATCAATAGCCAATCCATGCCTTGTATCACATCCAATCCTTGTGACTCCAGAATTATTAGGTCTGAGGGAAAAACATGCCTACCTATGGTCAATGGCATCTGAAAACATCCTCTGCTTGCTATATACTCCGCTCCTGGCGAGCTTACTAACATAGGTGTCTTAAGAACTTTGGTGGGCAACTTATACTTATCCACAAACCCCCTTGAAATGTATGAATGCGATGCACCAGTATAAAAAACGATTGCAGTAAATGACTTAATCAAAAACTTACCTATAACTGCATCTGGCTGCTCTTCAACCTCCTCCACGTTAACGTGGTTCACCTGTCCTCTGTTGAAAGGGTTGGGCTTCTTCCCAGAGCTTCCATTTCCATTGCCATTCTTCAACTCAGAACAATCATTGGCGTAGTGCCCAGTCTTCCCGCACTTGTAACAGGTGACTGATACGTCTCCAACGTATCTATAATTTTTGATTGCTCCATGCTATATTATCTATTGTTTTGGATATTATTGGGCTTTATTATCCACTTTTATATTATTTTTGGGACTAACCTATTGACCCAGAGCCAAGTGTCAGTTCCTCTTTTTCCCTTGTTTCAGTGTTTTGAAGAAAAGGAATATCAAACGGAGTCGAAAGGGAATGAAACCAACTAGAGAAGTTATTTTTGGAAGGAAAGCTACCAGAAAAACTTGGAGTGCATATCAGGAAAGAAACGAGGGAGCCATGAGGCAGGGGGCGCGCCCTCCCCCCAGGCGCACCCTCCACCCTCATGGGCCCCTCGTGGCTCCCCTGACGTACTTCTTTCACCTATATATACCCATATACCCTAAAAACTTCGGGGAACAGAATAGATCAGGAGTTCCGCCGCCGCAAGCCTCTGTAGCCACCAAAAACCAATCGGGACCCTGTTTCGGCACCCTGCCGGAGGGGGGATCCCTCATCGGTGGCCATCTTCATCATCCCGGCACTCTCCATGACGAGGAGGGAGTAGTTCACCCTCGGGGCTGAGGGTATGTACCAGTAGCTATGTGTTTGATCTCTCTCTCTCTCTCTCTCGTGTTCTTGATTTGGCACGATATTGATGTATCGCGAGCTTTGCTATTATAGTTGGATCTTATGTTGCTTCTCCCCCTCTACTCTCTTATAATGGATTGAGTTTTCCCTTTGAAGTAATCTTATCGGATTGAGTCTTTAATGATTTTAGAACACTTGATGTATGTCTTGCCCTGCGTATCTGTGGTGACAATGGGATATCACGTGATTCACTTGATGTATGTTTTGGTGATCAACTTGCGGGTTCCGCCCATGAACCTATGCATAGGGGTTGGCACACTTTTTCGTCTTGATTCTCCGGTAGAAACTTTGGGGCACTCTTTGAGGTTCTATGTGTTGGTTGAATAGATGAATCTGAGATTGTGTACTGCATATCGTATAATCATGCCCACGGATACTTGAGGTGTCATTGGAGTATCTAGGTGACATTAGGGTTTTGGTTGATTTGTGTCTTAAGGTGTTATTCTAGTACGAACTCTAGGGCTGTTTGTGACACTTATAGGAATAGCCCAACGGATTGATTGGAAAGAATAACTTTGAGGTGGTTCATGCCCTACCATAATCTCTTCGTTTGTTCTCCACTATTAGTGACTTTGGAGTGACTCTTTGTTGCATGTTGAGGGATAGTTATATGATCCAATTTTGTTATTATTGTTGAGAGAACTTGCACTAGTGAAAGTATGAACCTTAGGCCTTGTTTCCTAGCATTGCAATACCGTTTACGCTCACTTTTACCACTTGTTACCTTGCTGTTTTTATATTTTCAGATTACAAAAACCTATATCTACCATCCATATTGTACTTGTATCACCATCTCTTCGCGGAACTAGTGCACCTATACAATTTACCGTTGTATTGGGCGTGTTGGGGACACAAGAGACTCTTTGTTATTTGGTTGCAGGGTTGCTTGAGAGAGACCATCTTCATCCTATGCCTCCCACGGATTGATAAACCTTAGGTCATCCACTTGAGGGAAATTTGCTACTGTCCTACAAACCTCTACACTTGGAGGCCCAACAACATCTACAAGAAGAAGGTCGCGTAGTAGACATCAGTGACATGACTCAGATCCTTCTTAGCGGGTGTTGCTGGGTTGGAACGGTTCTGGTTGCTGCTTGCTCCATTCCCATTTCCATTCTTGGGGCCACTGTGATTATGTGAACCGCCTCCATTTGTGAGTGTGGCCTCCATGGTTATGGGTATATCTCCCGAGTTCGGGGTAAAACGGGGCTTCTGCTGAGCTCCAGAATTATACTTTCCTTGTCCATACTTCCTTTTGCGGCTCTCTATTTGCTACTGCTTCCCTTCAATCATAAGAGGCATGTCTACCAACTCCTGGTAGTTAGCAAATGTTGCTACCATCAACTGCATACTCAGCTCACCATTCAGTCCTTCCATAAACTTCTCCTGCTTCGCGGCATCTGTGGCCAAATCATCCGGGGCATAGTGAGCTAACTTGCTGAACTCATCTACGTACTGCCCCACAGTATGATTTCCCTGGCGTAAGTTGCAAAACTCACGCTTCTTCATGCTCATAGCTCCAATTGAGACATGTGCAGTGTGGAATGCTTGCTGAAACTGATCCCAAGTGACATTGGCTATGGGGAAAGTGGCTGTGTAATTCTCCCACCATGAGGCTGCGGGTCCATCCAGTTGGTGTGTGGCAAAGCGCACCTTCTCAGCATCTGTGCAACCTGTGGTGGTCAACTCCCTTCCAATCCTACGTAGCCAGTCATCAGCAACAATCGGCTCGGTGCTACTAGAAAACACCGGCGGATTCAACCTCAGAAAACGGGCTAAGTTGTCAACAGGAGGTGCTGGCGGTGGGTTGTTGTTGTTGCCTAGGTCTGTACAAGCAACTGCATGAAGGCATTCTGCTGTTGAATCAACTGAGTGAGCTCCGGTGGGAAGACAAATGCGGAGTCATGTCTCGGAGGCATCTGATGGGTTTAGAGGGAAGAGATTTAGAATGGAATGAGGTCTAAAGAGAGATCACTACCCATATGCTCATGAGAAAAACACATTCATATCACACCACTCAATTCAAACAAGGGCATACAATCGACCTAGCTACCGCTACAAAATACTCGAACTACTACTATATACATGGGGGAATACTACTGATAATATGGTGGTCGTCTAGAATTTTTGATCGGTGGAAGACTCCATGATATCCGCTCCAGCTTTGTCTTCGTAATCATCATCACTACTATTGGGGTCGGAGTCGGTGTCGTTGATGATGATGTAATCTTCAGAACGAATGCCCTCCTCAGGTGCGGGGTCTCCCATGAATACTTCTTCAGGTCTTCATTCTTCTCCAGTAGCACTACAATTTCCTCCTCATATCCATCGCATGTAGACTTGAGTTCCTCTTCAACCTCCATGTTCCTGGTCATCACCTTCTTCAGATCTAACATGCTGGCACACATTTGGTTCTCTTGGCGGTGAATGTGCTGGTTTAACTCCTGGATGTAATCTGCAATGGACTGGTCCCTCCTGGTGCTGATCATCTCCCATTTCTCATCTCCGCGCCCACCTATCTGGTAGATGGTGTCCTTAAGATCCTTGTTGAAAACTTTGTCGATGTGTCCCATGGCGATGTGGGCTGCCATGCTCTTTCCTAGACTCCAGGTTGGTGCATCAAAGGAAAACTCTATGGGCTCAGTAACTGGCGTGAATGTCCTTCCTGGAACATGAACTCGAATCATCCAACACTCCTCTTCTAGTAAAGTGGCGGTGTAGGTCCCGGTGAAGATTGGTAATGCGATGTTCAGGTACCTAGTGACTTCCTTCAAGTGTCGACCAAAAGGTGTGTCTTCATCCGGTTGACCAAACTTGTTTCTTGGGTCCGCCATCTATAGAGTGGAAAATGGAGAGGAGTCAGAAATGAGTAGAGAAGAGTGACCTATGGCTTATCTTAGTGGTCGCGTCCTACAGTGAGCGTGTGCTCTGATACCATCTTGAAGCGATCTGACCTCAGACGGTCAAATCTCTGTGCATAAGTGTCAACCCTGGATCGGTAATGCTGACACACACAATACTTGAAGGATTTATAACAGAGTTCAATCACACACTTATTACATCGAATGTCTCGAAAGAGAACTTATTACAATAAAATGGCTTAAGGCAATCTAAATAAGATAACTGCGGAAGCATTGAAGGTAAATGAGTCCATCAACTCCAACAGCATAGCTGAGTGCACGACAACGACCTAGCGCACCTTACTCTTCGTCTGAAAAGTCTGCAACATAATACGTTGCAGCCTGAAACGGGTCAAAGACATGGAATATCTTTGGCAAAATAACCTTGAGAGCAATGAACAATGTAACAGCTAACACTACATGCATATATGGCTGGCTCTATGGTTATCACTTTCGCATAAAGCCAATTTTTCCCTACTGCAAAGGAATATATTTTATTTAACTAACAAGTTGGTCGATAAATATTGAGAATGGAAACCCCATATCAATCCCAATTAAACAGTAATTAACAACCCAACAAAATTAATTAAGAGTGATGAGATCAAATCAATAATTCAAGAACCAGATACTCAAGATGTCCATAACCGGGGACACTGCTAACCATGATTAGTTTGTAGACTCTGCAGAGGTTTGCGCACTTTTCCCCGCAAGACTCGATCTCCTCCGTTGCATTTCTCGCACTACATGGTGTTCGAAAAAACGGATGACCGAGACACAGTCTTTTCGAAGAGGTCCCCTTAACCGATAGATAGGCCGGTACACCTACAATCCCCTACATCTGCTAGCCCATCATGGAAAGGTTTACCACAACTTACTCAACTATGCGAGAGCCCATAATGGCTTGTGGCTGCAAACAAAAGTTTCTAGCATGAATAATCTTATGATCCCTTTGAGCCTGGGTGGCGAACCATAGGATGATCACACGGATTCCCCGGGATCTCCTTGGACAACACTGGATTCCCCAGGTGCCCACAAACAATCCACCCAGATGTGTATTAAAGTAGCCGCCTTAATTTAACCATCATTTAACTACTCTCACATCTGTCATGGATACACTCAACCAATCCACGTCTACGAGCATAGCATAGTAGTAATAGCACAACATAGAAGTAACTCCCAAGGTTTGAAATAAAGGACAATAGGTACTACCTCATCAGCTACTTCCCAATACCCACATGTTAATCAGATCCTACTCATGCAATGTTTGAGGGGTATAACTAATGCATAAAAATTGGGTAATAAAGGGGTATGATCAAAGTGTTACTTGCCTTGCTGACGATCTGAAAACCCTAGTGACTCGTAGTAGCACGCTTCACACTCCGGAAATTCTATCGCAAACAAACAATAGCATACAAAAGCACTCAAGCATAAGATGCAAGGGTAAAAATCAGATGAGAAAGTCCAAACTGAAATTTCAACTAAAGAGCTTCGATTTGCCAAAAGAATCAATCGAATCGGAGCTACGAAACTCAAACTATGATCAAAAGAAATTCGAATTCAAATATGCTTGAAACCAAATTTTTAATTGTCAAAATCATGTTCAAGTTGATTATCAGGAAAGAAGGGTTCGAGAAAAAGATTTTGGCGTTGGTTTCACTGGATTTGGATAAGCGAGAAAAAAGTTGCGAGGGTTTGAAGATCTGGGGTTAATCTGCGATAAAAATAATTGCGGTTAGGTCCCTGGCCGAAAATAAAAATAAAAGAAAAATGCTAACGAACGAACGTTCTCTATTAGAGACAAACGGGCGAATACGTTCGCTAACAGTGACGTTTGAGTGAACGTTCGCTAATAGCGAACTTGAAAAAACGATATAACCGAAAACTTAAAAAAACACCCGCGGCGGTTCGGCGGTTTTACCGGTTCAACAAAAAAACCGGCGGGTTGGGCAGCGGCGAGACCCGGCGAGTCCGGCGAGTGGCGACGGTGGCGGCAGGCGGCAGCGGCACCGTGAGGCGGCAGCGTCTTGGCGAAGTGCGGCCGTGGCGCCTGGCAGCGTGGCGGCGCTAGCGGCAGCTGACGGCAATTGGCGGCGGCTGCGGTGGGCGAGGTGGGGAGGAGAGGCGGCGGGGCCGCGGCTATATAAAGGACCGGGGGGAGCGGCTTGGAGGAGGGGCCGACGTGGGGTGGAGTCCGGCTCAGACTCCTCCTCTGCGTTCGTGCCTCGCACGGCGGCGGCGGTGTCACAGCCCTAGAATTTGGTTGTAAATAGTTGCACAAGCATCCATGCATCATGTCTAAATTTCTTTGAAAGTTGAAATGGGGATTGTTGAAACCCTAGCACGAATTGAATTCAACTAGGTTCAATAAAACTATTTTCAACGAACCCAAATGCCCTTTAGAAAAATTCATGATTTTTGTTAAAGGTGAAAACCTCTGCCAAAAATGATGCACATATTTCTAGGCCATTTTTGGACTCTTGAATTAAATCATTATGTATTTGAATTTGGGCATTTAATTGCTATATCTATTTTAAATGCTCAAATAATTCTGAAACTAAATGTGGGTTGTTGGAAATAATTCAACAGGTCCTCACATTTTATTTCAGGATTTTTAGATGTGGTTTAGTATTTTTACTAAATCAAAGAAAACAAAAGGCAAATAGAAAACATAAACAAAAATTAAAATATAGACAGAGTGTTACCTGTCGCTTACCTGCAGCCCACTTACCTCGGCCCAGCATTGTAGTCGGCCGGCCCAGCCCACCTACCTCGACGCTCATCGTCTTCCTCTGCCAGTAGGCAGAGGCGAAGACGCACGCACGCGCTGGGAGTCTTCCACCTCACCTTGTTGGCAGCGCCCCTGCGAGTCCAAATTGCTTGGTTCGAGATTCCACGCTGCCCCCCCCCCCGACTCCCTCTCGCTCTCTCTCATCCCCATCCCCTCCCCTGGCTCTCTCCCTCACGCACACCGCGCACGTCCGTCGCCGCCGCTCACTACCACCGCGCTCTCTGGCCGTCCCTCGACCAACCACCAAGCCCATCGGCTCCGCCTCATCGCCTGCTACCTCTCTGTCGAGCTACGCGTCGCTGGACGCCCCACCGCCTCGCCATCGACCCGTCTTCTCCATGCTCGGCAGATGAGATCGCCATCGCCGCACCGGCTGCACCAAGCCTTCCCCGAGCTTGCCGACCGCTCCATTAGATCCGTTGTGAGCTTCTGCATCGAACCCCCCTCTTCCCCGCGTCGTTTGCTCGCCGTAGACGTCGCCCCCTTGATGACAGTAGCCCGCCGTCGCCCGAGCTCGCCGTTGACGTAGCTCCGGTGACCATTTGGTCACCCCGGCGAGCCCAACGTACTTGTGGTATCCCGTAAAGCATTCCTAGCGCAAGCACCCGCCCGTTTGCACGCCGCAGCAACTAACCCATGGCCACCCGAACTCCGGCGGCCGCAACCGAGCTCGCCGCCGTCGACTCCAGCCACCCCAGGCCTGGAGACCACCACCATCCGACGCGCCATCGCACCAGCTCTCCGTAGGGCCTAAGGGCGCACCGAGCGGTGCACTGTAGGCGAAACTCGAGCCCCTCCAGTGTCCCTCCGCCGCGTTTAGAGGTCGCCGCCGGCCATACTCCGGCGTGCTGATGTGGCACCGTTATTAGCAGTTAATGACTCCGCCAATTAACCCACACTCTCACTGACATGCTGGCCCCGCTGCCTAAGTATCCAGCTAACAAGAATAGATTAAGATTAATCTAAACACAGTGGCCCCACGCGTCGGCGTTGACCTTGCTGACGTGGCCGTTGACCGGACCCACACATGCGTGACACTAAATGTCATCGGGTCATCGACCGATGGACCCCACCGGTCAGGTTTGACCCGGCAGCCCTGTTGACTCTGCTGAGCTCAGCATGACGCCATCTTGACGCAATATTCCTTTTCTGGAATTTAGTTTATTTTCTAAATAATCAGGGAAATTCCAGAAAATAGCTAAAACTTCTAAAAATCATATAAAATCAACCGTAACCCCAAATGAAATAATTTATATATGAAAAATGATCAGAAAAATCCAATCTATCCATCTGTACCATTTTCATGCATGTTTGATCAATTTAACTTCACTGTTTAGGATGAAACATGAATAGGACAACCTTGATAATAGTTTTGGAGTTGGGATTTCATGTAGTTTTGAATTCCACTTCAATCAAAATGACTTGCTGTTGCATATTCCCAAATCACAGCACATTTCCATGTCATGATCATTCATCATATTGTTGCATTGCATTGATTGTGTTTCTTCTTTGTTTGCCGGTGTTTATCCCCCCTCAGTAGACGACGTACCGACGATGAGTTTGATGACACCGATGAAGAACTATATTATCTTCAGAAGTGCCAGGAAAGCAAAACCCCCTTGTTCATTCCGATACAATCCCACTCTCTCACTCCTGCTCTCTCTTACTGCATTAGGACAACAACGATTCACCTGTTACTTGCTGCGGTAGCTGAACCCCTTTATCCTCTGCATGACCTGTCATTGCCACAGTAAATAGATGAAACCCACTAGTGAGTAGGAGTTGTTTGAGCCCTGATGTGCCTACTCATTCATGCTTGTTTGTCATGCCTGCTATTGCTCAGAGTTGTGTCAGGTCTGATTCATCAGAGATGAATTGGAGGTGTGTGAACATGTCCTCGGTTGGGAGCTAAGTGTGTGAACACGATTTGGTAAAGGTAGCGGTGAGAGGCCATGTAGGAGTACATGGTGGGTTGTCTCATTGCAGCCGTCCTCAGGAACTGAGTTCTGTGTTTGTGATCCATGAACAGTTACTACCACGCATTGGAATGCTTAAGTGCCCTCTCGACTTATTAATCAACCTGATCTCTGTCCAGGAGTTGCAACTAGTTTCTGGTGTTTGTAGGTAGTGTTAGTAGTCTACCAAGTGGCACGCGGTACAGGTGGGCTTGGGACAGACTAGGCACCATGGAATGGTGTACCAAGCGTAGAACCACCCGTCGAGGTGGTCTTGGGAACCCTGCACACATTGTTTGGGGCCGTGAGCGACACCCCGGCCGGATCTCCTTGCGGATGGAACCCGAATAGGCGATAAACCTGGACTAGAGACTTGTGTGGTTAGTCAGGTCGTGGCCGACTCCTTGCCAAAGCTTCCGCTTGAAGGTTGCCGAGATACACGAGGTGTACATGGCGGTAAGTGGCGGCGCGTGTGTGAAGAAGTACACCCTGCAGGATTAATATGATCTATTCGAATAGCCGTGTCCGCGGTAAAGGACTTCTGGGTTGCTGTACAATTCATAGACAAGTGAAAGTGGATACTCTAAAATCGCAAGATAAGCGTGAGTGCTATGGATGGCGTTCTCGTAGGAAGACGGGAGCGGATCCATAGTGGTGTATTGATATGGTGAATATGTGGACTCGTGTGCGCCACCTCAAAAGAATTACTGGCAGTCGTAGTTCAGGATAGCCACCGAGTCAAAGCTGGCTTGCTGCAGTTAAACCCCACCACCCCTTTGTTGATAATGATGCATATGTAGTTAGTTCTATTGTAAGTCTTGCTGAGTACAATTGTACTCACGTTTGCCTATTTTATGTTTTGCAGAGAGACTTCAGTCTCACTAGTAGTTCCGCGTGGACTTCGACGTTTAGCTTGTTACCTCAGCTACGATCTTGTGCCTCGGCAGGATCTGGGAGATAGTCAGGCTTCTCAGCCTTTTTCATTTGTAGATGTACGTACTCGGACATGTTAAGCTTCCTTTGTGCTTTGTTTTGTATGCTCTGAATGTTGGGTCATGAGACCCATGTTTGTAATATCTCGCTCCTCGGAGCCTAATGAATAAATACCGAGTCGTAGAGTTATGTTGTGATGCCATCTTTGTATTTACACATATTGAGCATATTGTGTGTATGTTTGAAATGCTTGGTATGTGTGGGATCCGACAATCTAGTTGTTTATCCTTGGCAGCCTCTCATATGGGGAAATGTAGTCTAGTGCTTCCTTGAGCCATAGTAGTCCGCTACAGCCCGGTTCACCGGAGTCCTGCTAGCCCAAAGACTACCGTCAGACGCTGATCGGGCCGACATGTGTTTCACTTCGTTCATGTGTCTATCCCTTCGGGGAAATGTCACGCGGTGACATCCGGAGTCCTTCCTAGCCTGCTATAGCCCGGGTTCCCGGAGTCCTGTTAGCCCAGTGCTACAGCCCGGATTCACACGCTGCTGACCGACATGCTCGAAGTTGATTCATGTATACTGTCCCCATGGGTTAGTGCCGCTTTGGGTCCACGACTAGCCATGTCGGCCCGGGTTCTTCATCATATGGATGCTAGCGACGCTATCATATACGTGAGCCAAAAGGCGCAAACGGTCCCGAGCCATGGTAAGGCGACACCCGTGGGAATACCGTGCGTGAGGCCGCAAAGTGATATCAGGTGTTACCGGCTAGATCGATGTGACTTGGAATCGGGGTCCTGACAGGCGGGAGGAAGGCGGCGGCGACGCGGGCTTCGGTCCGGCTCGGCTTGGCCTTCAGCCAAGTCGGGCGGATTTTTTTAAATAAAATTCTACCGAAAAAATCCTAATAAATTTCTAAAAATGCCAAAAACAATTTTCACCATCTAAATAAAATATTTAGAACAAAGTAAACATTTTTCTGACCTAAAAATGCAATTTTCATAAATGCATATTTTTCTAATTCAAATAAAATCTCAAGTAAAAATCCAAATAAAATATATATTTGATTTTTAAAAAAATTTCCTCCAATATTCCTCTCTTTTTGAAGAAGTCATATTATCTTCTCTCTTTTATTTGTAATATTATAAATAATTGGAAAGAAAAATATTAAAACCAAAGTGATCCTATTTTGAAAATTGAGAAAACTTCAAATATGAAAATAAATGAAATCCCCAACTCTCTCCTTGGGTCCATGAGTTGCTTATGATTATACGATCATAACCAAAATGCAAATAAAATATGATATGCATATGATGACCTATGTATAACATCCGAATTGAAAATTGGGATGTTACACAGGGTGCAGGTTGGTAGCATAGAGTGCAGACATGTACCTTCATCTTACTAGAATATCACCCGCGTCGTCGCGGGAACATATGCTAGAATGGGTATGCCTCTGAAACTGGATAATTGTCGGGATTAATCATGAAGAGATGGCATGCCGATGACATGGAAAATATGCATGACTTATTGATGTAGGGTTTTGTAGCGCCCAAGATGCGATTCTATCCCAATCACGAGATGAATTCAAGATCGGGGCACAATCGCATTTCGAGCGCATAGCAAGGTGGATGTCGTTTGAGTTTTTGGTTTGTGTTTCATCCGTAGTCGAATGTTGCTCTTTTGTATGATGTTTGATGTATTCATGTGGCAGTTGTATGCCTTTGTATGTATCCCCAAGTGTGTTGTATATGGTACGATGTAATGATATCCACCTTGCAAAGCGTCTTCAATATGCAGCCCAATCCTTGGTGGGACCTTCGAGTTCCTCTCGGATAGGATTGCATATTCGGCGTGACAAGTTGGTATCAGATCCTTACCGACCTTAGGAGCCCCCTTGATTGATCGAACCGCTGCCGTTGTCGATTCTAGGAGAAAAACTGTTTTGAGTCTAGTTATATATCGGAGAGTAGGAATTCTTTTTACTCTTTATCCCACACGTCGCTCTGGTGAGGACTCGTGATAGAGGTGTTTTTCCACCCTTCTATCCTTTTTCACTCAATTTTTTTAGGATCACATGTGTATTATGGAATCGGTCCGATATCATTGTGATGGGAATTCTGTCTTGGTGCCTCCTGACATTTAGGGGTTGTGGCAGTGTCCCGGGGAGTTGAGCTCCAACGTGTTTTAATCATAGTGTTTATCGTTTCAGTTCCGGAATACTAGATGATGCTGACATCGAAAATGCTTCTATACTCTTTGTGGTGAGAATAGTTTGGCGACACCCAGTACTGGGGAGAGCGATCAGATGTATTGCCACGGCTAGTATATCGGATGTTTTCGAAGGTCTGAGGTACATGATTTCCGAGGTTTTCTTGGTTATGTGTTGATGGATGGATACAGTTGGAGTGTAGGATTTGTTAGTTGTGTGAGATATTTGTGCCTCCCTATATCCCCAACACCAGATTGCATAACCAGAAAGTTTTGGGAGTTCATAGGTGGGAATTCAAGTAGTTACTTAGGATATCTTTCTGACAGATGCATGATATGAGATTGAGGTTCGATGTCTAGTAGTCCGTCTGTCCACGGTTGGTTTAAAGTGGTCTCGTTGTGTCTTAAAGAGTCCTTGGCTATGCTGACACGGGGACGCTTCATATGTCATGTGCACTACCTTGTACATGATGGTGTTGTACGATCGAGCCCGTGCGGGCCCCACCACAAAAATTTCGAACGAAATCTCTATCTTATGTTTGTTTCCGGCATATTCTGCAAGCCAAATCCTTTGTTTTGTTTTGGTTGTGGTATTCAAGTTGCTTCCAAGTCAAGTGTTGATTCCATACCTTTTCCTAAGCGGTATTATCATATTTGTATGCGAATACTAATCCTTCTTGATCATCGAGGTCATCATGTTAATTCTTTTCCAACAAGCGTGCTTCTCTTCAAGTCGGTCCAATCTTTTCAACATTCACGAGATCAATTCTAAGTTTTCTCAATGGTGTTTGTTTCATCCGTCCCAAGTTGTCTTTGTTTTTCCCGCCCTCCCACCCTTTTCTTCAAGGTCTCAGATTTCTTAATCCAGTATCCATTTCATTGATGTGAAGTCTCTTCATTCTTTTCCTTCAATGTTCTTAGCTGGTGATTTCTCGTGAAGTTGCTCAGGACCTTCAATTTTATGATTCTTTGTTCCCTTTTCTTCTCCTATGTACTAAATGCAAGCTTTCGGTGTCGATCATATATCTTTGTTTATTTCAAATGCTTCCGCATGACGATGCACCTCTTAATCATTCACCTCTGTCTATTGGTATCCGAAGTGCTGAAGATATCTCAGGAGACTCGTCTTTTCATTCAAGATTCGTTTGTTCTATTCCGTGGTTGTTATCTCATTCAAGCCATTTAATTCAACCGACGCAATATCTTTTAAAAATCATTCAAGAGTGTTTTCTTTGAGTGGGTCCTAACCCACAGGTCTTTCCCCGGATCTTACCCGACTCTTCTAATTTTCCAGAGTTATTCTCAAACTCTTTTCAAAGTTTGACGTAAGAATGAATTTCATCAGTCAGATGCCCTCTTCGATATCTCTTTCAAATCATTTTCATCTTTTGCTTCAACTTTTCCTCTTTTCATTCTTCCGGAGTGTCTCAATAATTCTTGGTGGCTGACGTCGTCATTCTCAGCTTTGAAGACTGTTCGTTCTCAACATTCATCTCTCATTCCCCTATTCTTCTGGTGCTTCGATCAAGTAGTCTTTATTCAGTTCATGATCTCTTCTTTCTTTTGCTTCTAAATCCCCTCAAGCATATTTGTTCTTCTAATTCTTCCCGGTGATTAGTTCTTGTTTCTTTGTTTGTTTTCTCATTCTTATGGTGGTTCGTTCAAGATTCCTTTGTTATCATATCAATTCATTCATGTTTTCCAAATCCTACCGGTGGTTCATGAAGACCTTCCCAAATTTATCGCTATATCTCCCCTTAATCTTTTCCAACGCGAATAATTAGTATGCAAATCCATTGCTTCTCATCAATTTAATTGGTGGAGGATAAGCATAACATAATTCTTATTCTTATTTCATCAAGTTGATTAATCTCTTCTTTTCGGAGTTTGTTCATCATATCACATTCTTGGTTCGAAGTGTTTTCATCTTTTCTTTTCCGGAGTTCAAAGTTTCTCAGCCATCTCGTCTGAACCTCCATCTAAATCACTACAAGGCTTTAAACTTATTCTTTTCATCCATCATTTCTATCTCATCATCCTTTTGTTACCGGAGTTCTTCATGGTAGTTCTTCATGATTTAATTCATTCTTCAAGTGTTCATCAAGATTCTTGTGGGAGGAGCTCAATTATTCTTCTTCTTGCATCTCGAAGTGCAATTAATTCTCCGTATTATTTTGAAGTGGAGTTTTGCATTTCTTCGTCCATCTTAATTAATCAACCATTTGGTAGTGGCAGAACTTCTCCTCTAGTTTTGAGATGTTTTCACAAGTCCACGAGGAGTTTATCATTTGATTGTCGATTTCCAACAACTCCGTTCAATCCTTCCTTCTAAGGATGCTTTTCATCATTTGTGGTGGAAGATGTTGCTTTCTCCTCCTTCCTTTTCATTCCATTCTTTCAACTGTTTCGGAGGCATTGTGTTATTGCTCTCGTCAAGTGTCATCCCATCTTGTGAAGTTCATGTTCTATTCCTTCCATTTTCAGCCGGAGTGCTGCCCAAATACCTTCTTTCGAATTCCTTTTCTATCACCGGAGTGGTTTCAAATTCATTCTTGTTCCTTAAGCTCTGGTTTCATATCTTTCCACCTACATGGTTCTCGTAATCTTCCTTGTTCCTCTTTTCTAGTGGAGTGTTTTCTACGTCCTTCATTTCTGTTGTATTCTTCCTTTGGAATTGTTTAACCTCTCAAGGTTCTTTGCTTTCACTCATTTTTCCAAGGAGCAACTTTTTCTTTCCTATTCCTCTTCTCTCTCGTTCCTAAGATCTCGGGACGAAATCTCTTGTTAGTGGGGGGGGGGTGTTGTGATGCCCCGAGACCGATGCTCCAGATGCCTTCCATTTATTTTAGTTGTTGCCATGTGTTTTTTATGTTTGTTGCGTTATCATAGTTGTTTTGCATATTTCATTCCTGTATGTTTATGCCATGATCATGCCGAGTGCCTTGTCATATCTTTACTTCTTCACATTGCTCATTTCACTTGTTATAACATGTGTTTGTAGTGTGCCTCTTGCCATTATATTGCATTGTGCCATCCTATGTTGTTGCCAAATCATCTCATTTGTATTGTGGTATTCATCTTGTTGTACTTGCACTATGTTTGTCAATGTTGCTTGCCCTATGCATATGGCCATGCATCATCACATCTCCCTTCCTTCTTCTTTCATGTTTTTTTTGCAAGTGACATTATTCCCTCCTCCATTTAATGTTCATTTCGTCCCTATAAATCTTGCACCTTGCCTAAACCCTCTCTGCTAAATTTCATCCATCTTGGAGTTGAAGGAAATATGCCCTAGAGGCAATAATAAAGTTGTTATTTATATTTCCTTATATCATGATAAATGTTTATTATTCATGCTAGAATTGTATTAACCGGAAACTTGATACATGTGTGGATACATAGAAAAAACACCGTGTCCCAAGTAAGCCTCTACTAGACTAGCTCGTTAATCAAAGATGGTTAAGTTTCCAAAGCATAGACATGTGTTGTCATTTGATGAACGAGATCACATCATTAGGAGAATGATGTGATGGACAAGACCCATCCGTTAGTTAGCATAATGATCGTTAAGGTTTTATTGCTATTGCTTTCTTCATGACTTATACATATTCCTCTGACTATGAGATTATGCAACTCCCGAATACTGAAGGAACACCTTGTGTGCTATCAAATGTCACATCATAACTGGGTGATTATAAAGATGCTCTATAGGTGTCTCCGAAGGTGTTTGTTGGGTTGGCATAGATTGAGATTAGGATTTGTAACTCCGAGTATCGGAGAGGTATCTCTGGGCCCTCTCGGTAATGCACATCACAATAAACCTTGCAAAATGTGAATAATGAGTTAGTTGCGGGATGATGCATTACAAAACAAGTAAAGAGACTTGCCGGTAACAAGATTGAACTAGGTATCATGATACCGACGATCGAATCTCAGGCAAGTAACATACTGGTGACAAAGGGAATAACATATGTTATCATTGCGGTTTGACCGATAAAGATCTTCATAGAATATGTAGGAACCAATATGAGCATCCAGGTTCCACTATTGGTTATTGATTGGAGATGTCTCTCGGTCATGTCTACATAGTTCTCGAACACGTAGAGTTCGCACGCTTAACGTTCGATGACGATTTGTATTATGAGTTATGTGTTTTGGTGACCGAAGATTGTTCGGAGTCCCGGATGAGATCACGGACATGACGAGGAGTCTTCAAATGGTCGAGAGGTAAAGATTGATATATTGGACGATGGTATTCGGACAACGGAATGATTTCGGAGGCAGCCCACAAGGGGTGGCCGCGCCCCTTCCCATGGGGAGTCCGAATTGGACTAGGGGAAGGGGTGCCCCCCTTTCCTTCTCCTCTTCCCTCTCCCTTCTCCCTTTTCCCTCTCCATGAGAAGGAATAAGAAGGGGGCCGAATCCTACTAGGACTGGGAGTCCTAGTAGGACTCCCCCCTCTTGGCGCGCCCCCTAGGGCCGGCCTCCTCCCTCTCCCTCCTTTATATACATGGGTAGGGTACCCCTTGGAGACACACCAATTGTTCCAAGCTGTGTGCAGCATCTCTCTCCACGGTTTACTCCTCCGGTCATATTCACGTAGTGCGGATCACATCACCATCACCGTCACCATGACATCGTGCTAACAAAACTCCCCTCGACCCTCTGCTTGATCAAGAGTTCAAGGGACGTCATCGAGCTGAACGTGTGCTAAACTCGGAGGTGACGTAAGTTCGGTACTTGACCGATTGGATCGCGAATACGTTTGACTACATCAAACACGTTAACCTAATGCTTCCGCTTTCGGTCTACGAGGGTACGTGGACACACTCTTCCCCTCTCGTTGCTATGCATCTCCTAGATAGATCTTGCGTGATGGTAGAATTTTTTTTTGAAATTGCATGCCACGTTCCCCAACAGTGGCATCCGAGCCAGGTCTATGCGTAGATGATATGCACGATTAGAACACAAAGAGTTGTGGGCGATAATAGTCATACTGCTTACCACCAACGTCTTATTTTTATTCGGCGGTACTGTTGGATGAAGCGGCCGGAAAAACCTTACATGACCATGTTCAAGAGACCGGTTCCACCGACAGACATGCAACTTGTTTTGCATAATGGTGGCTGACGGGTGTCTGTTTCTCCAACTTTAGTTGAATCTAATTTGACTATGGCCGGTCCTTGTTGAAGGTTAAAACAGCACACTTGACAAAAAATCGTTGTGGTTTTGATGCGTAGGTAAGAACGGTTCTTGCTAGAAGCCCGTAGCAGCCACGTAAAACTTGCAACAATAAAGTAGAGGACGTCTAACTTGTTTTTGACTGGCATGTTGTGATGTGATATGGTCAAGACATGATGTGATATACGTTATTGTATGAGATGATCATGTTTATTAAAAGTTATCGGCAACTGGCAGGAGCCTTATGGTTGTCGCTTTATTGTATGAAATGCAATCGGCATGTAATTGCTTTACTTTATCACTATGCATTAGCGATAGTTGAAGAAGCAATATTGGCGAGACGACAACGACGCTACGATGGAGATCAAGGTGTCAAGCCGGTGACGTCGGAAATCATGACGGTGCTTTGGAGATGGAGATCAAAGGCACAAGATGATGATGGCCATATCATGTCACATATTTCGATTGCATGTGATTTTTATCTTTTATGCATCTTATTTTGCTTAGTACGACGGTAGCATTATAAGATGATCCCTCACTAAAAT
Organism: Aegilops bicornis; assembly: GCA_021605145.1. Taxonomy (NCBI): domain Eukaryota; kingdom Viridiplantae; phylum Streptophyta; class Magnoliopsida; order Poales; family Poaceae; genus Aegilops; species Aegilops bicornis. The sequence continues at coordinate 128,935,971 of CM038671.1, forward strand.
TTCAAGGTATAAGTGTTCTCCCTGAGTATGCACCGTTGCGACAGTTCATCATGCCGAGACACCACGTGATGATCGGGTGTGATAACCTCTACGCTCACATACAACGGGTGCAAGATAGTTTTGCACGTGCGGAATACTCGGGTTAAACTTGACGAGCCTAGCATTTACAGACATGGCCTCGAAACAATGGAGACCGAAAGGTCGAACGTGAAACATATAGTAGATATGATTAACATAGAGATGTTCACCATTGAAGACTACTCCATCTCATGTGATGATCGGACATGGTTTAGTTGATTTGGATCACGTAATCATTTAGATGACTCGAGGGATGTCTATCTAAGTGAGAGTTATTAAGTAATATGATTATTTGAACTTAATTTATCATCAATTTAGTCCTGATAGTATTTGCATATCTATGTTGTAGATCAATAGCTCGCGTATAGCTCCCCTGTTTTATTTTTGATATGTTCCTAGAGAATACTAAGTTGAAAGATGATAGTAGCAATGATGCGGACTGGGTCCATGATCTGAGGATTATCCTCATTGCTGCAAAGAAGAATTATGTCCTTGGTGCACCGCTAGGTGACAGACCTATTGCAGGAGCTGATGCAGACGTTATGAACTTTTGACAAACTCGGTATGATGACTACTTGATAGTTTAGTGCGCCATACTTTACGGCTTAGAACCGGGACTTCAAAAACGTTTTGAATGCCATGGAGCATATGAGATGTTCCAAGAGCTGAAATTGGTATTTCAGACTCATGCCTGTGTTAAGAGGTATGAGACCTCTGACAAGTACTTTGCCAACAAAATGGAGGAGAATAGCTCAGCTAGTGAGCATGTGCTCAGAATGTCTGAGTGCTACAATCACCTGAATCAAGTGGGAGTAAATCTTCCAGATAAGATAGTGATTGGCAGAGTTCTCTAGTCACTATCACCAAGTTACTAGAACTTCATGATGAACTATAATATGCAAGGGATAACGGAAACGATTCCCAAGCTCTTCGTGATGCTGAAATCGGCGAAGGTAGAAATCAAGAAAAAACATCAAGTGTTGATGGTTGACAAGACCACTAGTTTCAAGTAAAAGAGCAAGGGAAAGAAAGGGAACTTCAAGAAGAATGGCAAGCAAGTTGCCACTCCCGTGAAGAAGCCCAAAGGTAGACCTAAGCCTGAAACTGAGTGCTTCTACTGCAAAGGGAATGGTCACTTGAAGCGGAACTACCGCAAATACTTCTCGGATAAGAAGGATGGCAAAGTGAACAAAAGTATATTTGATATACATGTTATTGATGTGTACTTTACTAGTGTTCATAGTAACCCCAGGGTATTTGATACCGGTTCAGTTGCTAAGATTAGTAACACGAAACAGGAGTTGCAAAATGAACCGAGACTAGTTAAGGGCAAGGTGACGATGTGTGTTGGAAATGATTCCAAGGTTGATAAGATCACCATTGCACACTCCCTCTACCTTCGAGATTAGTGTTGGACCAAAATAAATGTTATTTGGTGTTTGCGTTGAGCATGAATATGATTAGATCAAGTTTATTGTGATACAATTATTCATCTAAGTCAGAGAATAATTGTTGTTATGTTTACATGAATAAAACCTTCTATGGTCATACACCCAATGTAAATGGTTTATTGAATCTCGATCGTAGTGATACACATATTCATAATACTGATGCCAAAAGATGCAAAGTTGATAATGATAGTGCAACATATTTGTGGCACTGCAGTTTAGATCATATTGGTGTAAAGCGCATGAAGAAACTCCATATTGATGGATTTTTGGAATCACTTGATTATGAACCATTTGATACTTGCGAACCATGCAACATGGGAAGGATGACTAAAATTCCGGTCCCTCGAACAATGGAGCGAGCCACTGACTTATTGGAAATAATACATACCGATGTATGCGGTCCGATGAGTGTTGAGGATCGCGGCAGGTATCATTATTTTTTGACCTCCACAAATGATTTGAGCAGATATGGGTATATCTACTTGATGAAACACAAGTCTGAAACCTTTAAAAAGTTCAAAGAATTTCAGAGTGAAGTGGAGAATCATCGTAACAAGAGAATACAGTTTCTACGATCTGATCGCGGGGGCAAATATTTGAGTTACGAGTTTGGCCTTCATTTAAAACAATGTGGAATAGTTTCACAACTCACGCCACCTGGAACACCACAGCATAATGGCGTGTCCGAACGTCGTAATCGTACTTTATTAGATATGGTACGATCTATGATGTCTCTTATGATTTACCACTTTTGTTTTGGGGTTATGTATTAGAGACAACTGCATTCACATTATCGGGGGCACCATATAAATCTGTTGTGACGACACCGTATGAACTATGGTTTGGCAAGAAACCTAAGCTGTCGTTCCTTAAAGTTTGGGGCTGCGATGCTTATGTGAAAAAGCTTCAACCTGATAAGCTCGAACCCAAATCGGAGAAGTGCGTCTTCATATGATACCCAAAAGAAACTGTTGGGTACACCTTCTATCACAGATTCGAAGGCAAGACATTTGTTGCTAAGAATGGATCCTTTCTAGAGAAGGAGTTTCTCTCGAAACAAGTGAGTGGGAGGAAAGTAGAACTTGATGAGGTAATTTTACCTTCTCTCGAATTGGAAAGTAATTCATCACAGAAATTAGTTGCAGTGATTCCTACACCAACTAGAGAGGAAGCTAATGATGATGATGATCAAAACTTCAGATAAAGTTACTATCGAACCTCGTAGGCCAAACAGAGCACGTTCCGCACCAGAGTGGTACAGTAATCCTATTCTGGAAGTCATGTTACTAGACCATGACAAACCTACAAACTATGAGGAAGCGATGATGAGCCCAAATTCCGATATATGGCTTGAGGCCATGAAATCTGAGATAGTATCCATATATAAGAACAAAGAATGGACCTTGAATTACTTGCCCGATGATCGGTGAGCCATTGAGAATAAATGGATCTTCAAGAGGAAGATGAACGCTGATAGTAGTGCTACTATCTACAAAGCTCGAATTGTCGCAAAAAGGTTTTTGACAAGTTCAAGGTGTTGACTATGATGATATTTTCTCACTCGTATCAATGCTTAAGTCTGTCTGAATCATGTTAGCAATTGCCGCATTTTATGAAATCTGGCAAATGGATGTCAAAACTGCATTCCTTAATGGATGTCTCAAAGAAGAGTTGTATATGATGCAACCAGAAGGTTTTGTAGATCCTAAAGGTGCTAACAAAGTTTGCAAACTCCAGCGATCCATCTATGGACTGGTGCAAGCATCTCAGAGTTGGAATATACGCTTTGATGTGGTGATCAAAGCATATGGTTTTATACAGACTTATAGTGAAGCATGTATTTACAAGAAAGTGAGTGGGAGCTCTATAGCATTTCTAATATTATATGTGGATGACATATTGTTGATTGGAAATGATGTAGAATTTCTGGATAGCATAAAAAGGATACTTGAATAAGAGTTTTTCAATAAAATACCTCGGTGAAGCTACTTATATTTTGGGCATCAAGATCTATAGAGATAGATTGAGACGCTTAATAGGACTTTCAAAAGCACGTACCTTGACAAGATTTTGAAGAAGTTCAAAATGAATCAGTAAAAGAAAGGGTTCTTGCCTGTTTTGCAAGGTGTGAAGTTGAGTAAGACTCAAAGCCTGACCACAACAGAAGATAGAGAGAGAATGAAAGTCATTCCCTATGCCTCAGCCATAGGTTCTATAAAGTATGCCATGCTATATACCAGACCTATTGTGTACCTTGCCATGATTTTGGCAAAGGGGTACAATAGTGATCCAGGAGTAGATCATTGGACAGGGGTCAAAATTATCCTTAGAGGACTAAGGAAATATTTCTCGGTTATGGAGGTGATAAAGAGTTCTACGTCGATGCAAGCTTTCACACCGATCTGGATGACTCTGATTCTCAATATAGATACATATTCAAAGTGGGAGCAATTAGTTAGAGTAGCTCCATGCAGAGCATTGTAGACATAGAAATTTGCAAAATACATATGGATCTGAATATGGCAGACCCGTTGACTAAACTTATCTCCCAAGAAAAACATGATCACACCTTAGTACTCTTTGGGTGTTAATCACATGGCGATGTGAACTAGATTATTGACTCTAGTAAACCCTTTGGGTGTTGGTCACATGGCGATGTGAACTAGATTATTGACTCTAGTAAACCCTTTGGGTGTTGGTCACATGGCGATGTGAACTATGGGTGTTAATCACATGGTGATGTGAACTATTGGTGTTAAATCACATGGCGATGTGACCTAGATTATTGACTCTACTACAAGTGGGAGACTGAAGGAAATATGCCCTAGCTAGAGGCAATAATAAAGTTGCTATTTATATTTCCTTATATCATGAGAAATGTTTATTATTCATGCTAGAACTGTATTAACCGGAAACTTGATACATGTGTGGATCCATAGACAAAACACTGTGTCCCTAGTAAGCCTCTACTAGACTAGCTCGTTAATCAAGGATGGTTAAGTTTCCTAACCATAGACATGTGTTGTCATTTGATGAACGAGATTATATCATTAGGATAATGATGTAATGGACAAGAACCATCCGTTAGCTTAGCATAATGTTCATTAAAGTTTTATTGATATTGCTTTCTTCATGACTTATACATATTCCTCTGACTATGAGATTATGCAACTCCCGAATACCGGAGGAACATCTTGTGTGCTATCAAACATCACAATGTAACTGGGTGATTATAAATATGCTCTACAGGTGTCTCCGAAGGTGTTTTTTGGGTTGGCATAGATCGAGATTAGGATTTGTCACTCCGAGAACCGGAGAGGTATCTCTGGGCCCTCTCGGTAATGCACATCATAATAAGCCTTGAAAGCAATGTGACTAATGAGTTAATTGCGGGATGATGCATTACGGAACGAGTAAAGAGACTTGCTGGTAACGAGATTGAACTAGGTATGATGATATCGACAATCAAATCTTGGGCGAGTAACATACCGATGACAAAGGGAATAACGTATGTTCTCATTGCGGTTTGAACGATAAAGATCTTCGTAGAATATGTAGGAACCAATATGAGCATCCAGGTTCCGCTGTTGGTTATTAATCAGAGATGTGTATCGATCATGTCTACATTGTTCTCGAACCTGTAGGGTCCGCATGTTTAACAGTCAATGACGATTTGTATTATGAGTTATGTGTTTTGGTGACCGAAGATTGTTCGGAGTCCCGGATGAGATCACAAACATGACGAGGAGTCTCGAAATGGTCGAGAGGCAAAGATTGATATTTTGGACGATGGTATTCGGACACCAGAATGGTTTCTGAATGGTCCGGCTATTTTTCGGAGTACCGAGTGGTTACCGGAACCCCCAGGGAAGTATTGGGTCTACATGGGCCATAGGGGAGAGGGGAGGCAGCCCACAAGGGGTGGACGCGCCCCCCTCCCATGGCGAGTCCGAATTGGACTAGGGGAGGGGGGCGCCCCCTTTCCTTCTCCTCTTCCCTCTCCCTTCCCCCTTTTCCACCTCCATGAGAAGGAATAAGGGGGCCGAATCCTACTAGGACTGGGAATCCTAGTAGGACTCCCCCCTCTTGGCGCGCCCCCTAGGGTCGGCCTCCTCCCTCTCCCTCCTTTATATACGTGGGCAGGGCACCCCTTGGAGACACACCAATTGTTCCAAGCCGTGTGCGGTGTCTCTCTCCACGGTTTACTCCTCCAGTCATATGCACGTAGTGCTTAGGCGAAGCCCTGCACGGATCACATCACCATCACCGTCACCACGCCGTCGTGCTAACGAAAATATCCCTCGACCCTCTGCTGGATCAAGAGTTCGAGGTACGCCATCAAGGTGAACGTGTGCTGAACTCGGAGGTGTCGTACATCCGGTACTTGATTGGTTGGATCGCGAAAACATTCGACTACATCAACCGCGGTAACCTAACGCTTCTGCTTTCGGTCTACGAGGGTACGTGGACACCCTCTTCTCCTCTCGTTGCTATGCATCTCCTAGATAGATCTTGAGTGATCGTAGGAAATTTTTGGAAATTGCATGCTACATTCCCCAACAGGAGTTGTTTCAGTTAGGTTCAAAAATGCCTCAAGTTTGCACTTTATTCAAACTTGATTTATTTTTCTACCTCTAAAAATGTCCAGGACAATTATATTAAATAGAGCACTATCTCAGGATCATGGGGATATTTTTATTTTCATTTTTCCCCTCTCCAATGTCCCCGGCTTTTCAGTTTATTTTCTGTTTGAAGAAAATATCAAAGAAAAGAAAAGGCCGCAGCAGCAGCAGTAGCAGTCTGCCTGGGCCTCGACCACCAGGCTGTCCCATCTAGCTCCGCGCTAGCCACCCCAGCTCAGCCCACACGCATGACCCTCCCTCTCTTTCTCACTCCACTTAAAAAAATACACTTCCATGATGATACGTGTTTGTCATAGTAGGTCACGTTTTCTGTCATGCATGTACATCCATGACGATTTTATGACAGAATCGAGATAGTCATACCTGTGTTTTCGTAGAAAAGTTCCATGACATTACCAAAATTATCATCACGGAAGTATCCACTTCCATGACGATAAATGGCGCGTCATGGAAGTGCTTTCGTCAAGGGTAACCGACACGTGGCATCCATCGTAACAGGTCGCCGTTAAGCTATCGGGCCCGGTTTTGGATCCGATAACCTGTTAACAACCCAGACCAATGGGGATTTTCCACGTGTAAAATTCTCATTGGCCGGAGGAAACACGTGTTGGCTCACTTTTGGGACAGATGTCATCCACCCATTGGACAGGAGGCGCCTATGATACGTCGACACGTGGCACGGCCCAACAGAGGCCCATTCCGGTGAAAAGGTCGGCATGTTCGACTTGGTCAAAAGGTCACGGGCCAGCCCACGGAAAGCCCGTTAACGGCATGTTCGTATATAGCCCATTTACGGCCCGCTAACTCACGGCTCGTTACGACCTATAGGAATTAGGCCCAGTAGCTTCATCTGGGCCGTCCAATATGATGCCAGCCCGTTTTAACTTCCAACCCATGTATGGATCATGATGTCTTTCGGCCCATATGAGGCCATTTGTAACTCTGGGCCCATTAAAGGCCCAAGATGAAACTGGCCCATAATGAACAGTGTATCGCTTTATATCCATTACCCATTATTCCGTCGGTCGTTTCCAGCCCGTGTTAACTTTCAGCCTTCTAAGGGCCCATTTATTCTTGGGCTCATTCTAGAATTAGGCTAGTTATGGTCCATTACTGGCATGTCCGTTTGTGGCCCAAATTCAGCCCGTAGTTACATTCGGCCCGTTTGTGGCCCGTTAACCCGTTGGGCTGTTTTCATAGCGTTATCAAATACGGCCTATTAACTGCCCGTTATGGTCCATGAATAGTATGGACCATGTTTGGCGAAATGATTATACACCCCGTAGAAGGCCCATGGATCCTACGGCCCATAGAAGGCCAATGGATCCTACGGCCCGTAGAAGGCCCATGGATCATACGGCCCGTAGAAAGCCCATGGATCCTACGGCCCGTAGAAGGCCCATGGATCCTACGGACCGTAGAAGGCCCATGGATCCTACAGCCTGCAGGAGGCCCATGGTTACAACAGTCCGTGTGTTGCCATGGTTATTGTGGCCTAGTTACCAAAAATAGGTTATTGGGGCCACTAGAAAAACGCGGAAAAAGAACTGCAGTGACTACAAGCAAACAACTAAACAATACAATAAGGAAATAAATAAGCAAGCAATTAACGCTAGGCTATTATGGCTATTACACATATTACATCCACTGGGCATCAAAGTTCACCACCAGTGCAAATATAGGGAACAAAGCAGCATATTACATACACTGGCTGTCTAAATTGGCCACCAGTTCAAATAAACGCGGCAACAAAATAAGTCCATAACTGAAACAACTTCAGAAGAGCTCAAGAAACGTTATCCTGGGTATCCACCATGCTGGCAATAAGCTTAGAAAGCTTATTAGTTTTGTCATGTTTGGCGCTAAAATCCTCCAACGCTTGCTATTGCACCAGAAAGTATGCATATGAATGCTGCAAGGAGTTCCGCAGTCCTTCCGCTTCTTGTCGCAGCACAGCTGATCGATGTCTTTTAGCTTGTAGTTGAGACTCAAGAAACCGAACTGATTCAGACAGTGAGTTTGAATAGCTTGCGCCAGCGGTAGTGGCCAGTAACTCAAACACTAAACCAAGACAGGACTTTGGGGTTGTCTCACTGTCTTCAAGATAGTTTTCCTTAGCTATTTTATCAGATTTGTTGGAGACCAACAAGGATGTCTCACTATCCTGAACTTTATCTGCATTACTTCCTTTACCATTGCTTAATAAGGCACTCTTCCCCAATATTCTCACAAGATTCTAAAAGAAGAAACAAGCAGACACATAACAGGTTTAGCATGTACTAGTATATGAAACTCATTTCGGTGAACCTGTTCATTAGTAAGGTAGACAAGATTAAACTACCAAGTCTTCTATTGCCAAGTACTACATTATAAAAGCATCAAACAAACATATATCTATGTTCTATGGTCACTGCATTGTCTTGCCAAATCAAAATAGAGACACGGTTCAAATCATACCAGTTCAAGAGAAAGCAACACTGGAAGAATACAAAGCGTGGGAAACTACACAGCACAACAAGATTTCAGATGGGTACCACGGGTCTACATGTACAACAATACTATTGGCTCTATTGTGATGCTAGTAATGTGCATCATATGAGAAGTCAACTGTATACACAATTGAAATTGAAATCAACAGAGCTATTTATAAGAGCAAACCTATTAAAGAAACATCCGTAAACATACCTGTTGTGCCATTGGAGTTTCGATTGGATCGTTCAATTTAAAAATAAGTTTGTATGAGTAAATACAGTGATACAAGAGCAAAGCAGTATGCACGATAGCAATGGAATCTTAAATGAGAACAATTGTTCTTCAGGTTTAAGCACTTGTTCTACATGAATAGAGTACAGTAAGACGCAAGCATATAGTACTTAAAAAATGAGCTCATAGACCTTACCACATTCTTGGTTCAGGACCAGTACTGAACATGGCGTTCCCAGCCATCGTCCAGTAAATGTGTCTCAGGAGAACGTAAGGAAATTTGATGAGTTTCTTTGCTAGTGAATTATGTTTTCTTTAGGTAATTCTGATACTGACACCAAGCATTCTTGAAGATAGCACAGGTTACCTCATCTCGAGTTTCCAAATCGATCCTTCTCTATAGAGAAAAATGGGAAAATTTGCTGTATTATAATCATCATGGAGGTTGAAATAATGGGACAAAGCAAAGTAATTGTCATGAATAACATTACTTACACATAACTCCTGGACAAACACCTGCAACTGGCATTTTCCTTCATCTTCAGTATAATATTTCCATGATGGGAAGATACGCACATAGGATTTAACAACATCAAAATGCGATAGATGCTAAATTATGAATGGCTGGTTGTGCTTCCTCCATAGGAATAGGTGTACTAACTAGTGGAGTTGGGGTTCGCCGTGGTAGTATTGGCGCTTTGGGCACCGGAGTTGCCTTACTAAATGCTCTTGTTTGGGAGCTTTGTGGTGGAGATGGTGCTGTGTCAACAGGAACTGGGTTACTATCTGCTGGGGTTGGGGTTAGATTGGGTGAAGCTGGTTCTCTGTCCATCGCAGTAGGGGTACAATCTGCGAGAGTCTGGGTTATGTGTGGTAGGGCTGGTTCTCGTGCATGTACAACCGGGGTGCTATCTCCACCAAGTGGTAGCGCTGTTTTATTTGAAGACCGTGTTTTTACTCCGCTAGGTACTGCCATCACCCGCTCAAATTCAAATGGCTGATAAACAGGAAACATGGTTGAATGTACAGACATTGTATGAGAGACAGATGCAATATATAGTGTGGAAAAAAGAGGGCATGAAATAGTTGACATGTATATTGTTTAACTAAAACGGATAGCATGACATAATTTCACATATATGATGTCTATCTAAACTGGATAGCATAGCATAACATAATTCAAAGATATGATGACTAACTAAACATGATCGCATGATATAATTCACATACATGTTATCTAAGTAATCAGGATCGCATGATTTAATTCACATATGTGATTTATATGCTAAGCAGAGGGCATTCACATATATGATGTCTGAACTAAGAACATCGTGTCGAATATTGTGTATATGATGTCTAAACTATGCAATGCAAGACACCATATGCATGATATGAGCAGTATAACCGTGCCAAGTTAGAGCATACACCTCGGTGGGGGAATAGGACTAGTCATACGTCTCTGAATCCATCTCCGAGGAGCTATCGGGACCCAAAGAAGAGATCTGCTCGGCTGTGTAGCAACTGCGCTCTGAAGGCCTTGTTTTCACTCCAGATTTTTCCATCACCCACTCAAATGGCTGATTCATAGGAAGAGTAGTTTAATGTACAAACATTGTCGACAAATGGAAAGGTAATGAAGAAAAGGATGGGCAAGATATCACTCAAATATATGATGTCTGGTTAAATAGGATGGCATTGCACATTTCACATATATTATGGCTAGCTAAAAGACATGAGACTACATAATTCCCATATATGATATAGAAACTAAACATGTGGCATTACAGAACATGTCTAAACTAAGCAGATGACATATATGATGTCGAAAGTAGTCACTGCAAGGCAACATATGCATGATATGGCTAAAATCATCATGCCAAGTTAGAGCAAAGACCTTGGGGGGTAAATATGAGTGGTCAGCTGCGTATGAATCCGCCTCAGAATAGATATCTTCCTCTGGATTAAAATCTGGAGAGGGGGGAGGGTTTTCCATTGTACCCACCATGGAGCGATGTCTGCATGACATTGTATTGCCACGCAAAACTCTTCTCTTTTTCTCTACATGTTCAGCATGACTGTGTACAATATCTGACATGCATACCAAAAAATATAGTGAGGTTATGTAAGGAGAGCATGCAGAAATCTAGAGTGATGGTAACAACCAGTGGATGGATCAAAAAATAATTATAGCAGGCTGATGATTGCTTCAATTTAATAAAAAAAATGATGATTGCTTTACTATTTGTTTCCCACCCAAGATGAACAACATAGGCATACCTGCTACCTCTTGAGCACTGCATTGGTTTTCCCTTGAAGAGGAAAGGGTTGCATCAAAGTAGCGTAAGTATTTCCCTTAGTTTTTGAGAACCAAGGTATCAATCCAGTAGGAGGCTACGCGTGAGTCCCTCGCACCTGCACAATACAAATAAATCCTCGCAACCAACGCGATAAGGGGTTGTCAATCCCTTTAGGTCACTTACGAGAGTGAGATCTGATAGATATGATAGGATAATATTTTTGGTATTTTTATGATAAAGATGCAAAGTAAAAAAGCAAAGGCAATAATAAAGTGTTGGAAGATTAATATGATGAAGATAGACCCCGGGGGCCATAGGTTTCACTAGTGGCTTCTCTCAAGAGCATAAGTATTTTACGGTGGGAGAACGAATTACTATTGAGCAATTGACAGAATTGAGCATAGTTATGAGAATATCTAGGTATGATCATGTATATAGGCATCACGTCCAAGACAAGTAGACCGACTCCTGCCCGCATCTACTACTATTACTCCACTCATCGATGACTATCCAAAGATGCATCTAGAGTATTAAGTTCATGAAAACAGAGTAACGCCTTAAGCAAGATGACATGATGTAGAGGGATAAATTCATGCAATATGATAAAAACCCCATGTTGTTATCCTCGATGGCAACAATATAATACGTGCCTTGCTGCCCCTCATCCTTTGGGAAAGGACACCGCAAGATTGAACCCAAAGCTAAGCACTTCTCCCATTGCAAGAAAGATCAATCTAGTAGGCCAAACCAAACTGATAATTCAAAGAGACTTGCAAAGATAACCAATCATACATTTAGAGAAGATTCAAATATTGTTCATAGATAATCTTGATCATAAACCCACAATTCATCGGTCTCAACAAACACACCGCAAAAAGAAGATTACATCGAATGGATCTCCCCGAGAGAGGGGGAGAACATTGTATTGAGATCCAAAAAGAGAGAAGAAGTCATCTAGCTACTAACTATGGACCCGAAGGTCTGAGGTAAACTACTCACACTTCATCGGAGAGGCTATGGTGTTGATGTAGAAGCCCTCTGTGATGGATGCCCCCTCGTGAGAGCTCGAGCAGGCCCCAAGATGGGATCTCATGGGTACAGAAGGTTGCGGCGTTGGAATTAGGTTTTTGGCTCCGTATCTGATCGTTTGGGGGTACGTAGGTATATATAGGAGGAAGGAGTACGTCGGTGGAGCAATGTGAGGCCCACGAGGGTGGAGGTCGCGCCCCCCTACCTCGTGGCCTCCTGGAAGCTTCTCTTACGTAGGGTCCAAGTGTCCTGGATCTTGTTCGTTCCAAAAATCATGCTCCCGAAGGTTTCATTCCGTTTGGACTCCGTTTGATATTCTTTTTCTGCGAAACTCTGAAATAGGCAAAAGGCAGCAATTCTGGGCTGGGCCTCCGGTTAATAGGTTAGTCCCAAAAATAATATAAAAGTGGATAATAAAGCCCAATATTGTCCAAAATAGTAGATAATATAGAATGGAGCAATCAAAAATTATAGATACGTTGGAGATGTATCAATACCCTAGGTGAACCGGATATTAGACAGAGATGCTATTCATTGTTGCCTCGATATGTGCCCCACAACTAATTTAGAACTCAATTTTGAACATTAATTTGGACCTGACTTGGAGTCTAAGAGGTGAACAGGATGATAAAGTAGCAGGTAATATTAAGCAATGCATAACATAAGCAAAAACAAAAGAGTGCGACCTCTCTTGTGGACCCGTGTACTCCTTAGGTTCATCTGCCGGGTAAATGATGGTGATGCCGTTGCGGTAGGTGCCGGCAGCAGGGAAGAAGATCTGAGGCGGCGAAAGACGGTTAGGATTCGTGATGTCTGGTTTGGTGGATGCTTCTGTCGATGGAGCAGCTCAGGTGAGGTGGACGACATTGTGGCAGGAGTAGAGAAAACCACACAAAGTTTTCTTCGACACCTACATGTTACTGAAGTAATTATGTAAGGGCTCATTTGGCTTGCATGATTCTAAAAATGCAAGGATAGGAAAAACACTGGAATAGGATAGGAATGCACATGGGAAATAGAGCATTTGTAAACACATTATTTGTGTCAACTTGGGTGTTTGGTTCACAGGAATTGCAAGAGCAGAGGAATACAAAGAAACATGGCCAAAATAAAGTGAAACCATATAAAAGCGTGTACAGTTAGAATGTTATTCTGCCACTAATGCACTTGGTCTTGTTTTCATGCATATGATTTTGAAAAGTAGGTCCAGGTGGATGTTTTACTCCATTCCTTTCAACAAAATGCATAAATAATTGAATAGTAGAGTGCCATAGGAAAATTTCCTATTGCTATGTTTTTCCGTTGAACCAAAATAGCCCTAATGGATCAACATGAATGTAGAGTAATAAGTGATGCGACAAGTGTACAACCTCTTTGTCGTAGCTGTGTCGACCTCAGCATAATTGGGTTGGTTGATAACCCACAAGTATAGAGGATCGCAACAGTTTTCGAGGGTAGAGTATTCAACCCAAATTTATAGATTTGACACAAGGGGAGCCAAAGAATATTTGAAGGTATTAGCATTTGAGTTGTCAATTCAACCACACCTGGAGATTAATTATCTGCGGCAAAGTGATCAGTAGCAAAGTAGTTTGATAGTTTTGATAGTAGTGACAGCAGCACCAGTAACGGTAATAGTGATAGTAGTAATTGGTAGCAAGTGTAACAGTGATGATAGCAATAGTAACGTAGCAAGATCAATAAGGATAAATTCGTAGGCATTGGATCGGTGACTTGTTGGATGATATTCATCATGTGACAGTTATAACCTAGGGCGATACGACACTACCTCCAGTTCATCGATATAATGTAGGCATGTATTCCGTAAATAGTCATACGTGCTTTATTAAAAGAACTTGCATGACATCTTTTGTCCTACCCTCCCGTGGCAGTGGGGTCCATATTGGAAACTAAGGGATATTAAGGCCTCTATCGGTGTCAAAACCGGCGGATCTCGGGTAGGGGGTCCCGAACTGTGCGTCTAAGCGGATGGTAACAGGAGACAAGGGACACGATGTTTTTACCCAGGTTCGGGCCCTCTCGATGGAGGTAATACCCTACTCCTGCTTGATTAATATTGATGATATGGGTTGTACAAGAGTAGATCTACCACGAGAGCAGAGAGGCTAAACCCTAGAAGCTAGCCTATGGTATGATTGTTGTTCGTCCTACGGACTAAAACCCTTCAGTTTATATAGACACCGAATAGGGTTAGGGTTACACAGAGTCGGTTACAATGGTAGGAAATCTACATATCTGTATCGCCAAGCTTGCCTTCCACGCCAAGGAAAGTCCTATCCGGACAAGGGACGAAGTCTTCAATCTTGTATCTTCATAGTCTAGGAGTCCGGCCAACGGTGATAGTTTGGCTATCCGGACACCCCCTGAACCAGGCTTCAATGACGACGAGTCCGGCGCGCATATTGTCTTCGGCATTGCAAGGCGGGTTAATCCTCCGAATACTTCATAGAAGATTTTGAACACAAGGATAGTGTCCGGCTCTGCAAAACAAGTTCCACATACCACCGTAGAGAGAATAATTTTTGCACAGATCTGCTGATGTATTCCGCGGCGTGACATCACACCACGGCCAAGCCTTTATACGAATCGTTTTTTACTGTTCCACCTTAGCGCGTTTAGCGAGGCGGTTTCCTTGGCACGTCTTATCAAAGCGGAGATCGTGCCCCCTTATTCCGGGATTCCCATCAATACGGACGTGGGTAACCCATCCGCGCCATTAATTACGGCGCTTGGGACATAAGCGAGTTTTACCAGGCTGGCGGGGGACGCATAGCTTCGTCTGTCCATATAAGGGGATAAGGATCCACCTTTTCACCTACGCCTTCTTCCTCCGTTTCTCATCCATTTCCGCGATCTCGAGCTCCAGCGCCCAAGTCCGCACATCCCACCTCAACCTTCTCCAACTATATCCGGAGCGGGTGGCAGGTGGATGGCCTCCTCCGTCACGGAGGGGCACATCAAAAAGCTGCGGGAGGGCGGATACTTGTCCAGCAACATCGCGCACCGGCTACCTGACAAGGGGCAGCTCATTCCAACCCCCAGACCCCATGAGAGGGTGGTGTTTCTCACCCACTTCCTCCGCGGACTAGGTTTTCCACTTCACCCATTTGTCCGGGGGCTCATGTTCTACTACGGCCTGGATTTCCATGATCTGGCCCGAACTTCATCCTCAACATCTCGGCGTTTATCGTGTGCGAAACCTTCCTCTGCATCCAGCCCCACTTGACTTATGGCTTAAGATCTTCAATGTCAAGCTGAAGGTAGTGGCGGCCGCCAAGCGGAGTCTTGAGGCGCCATGGTTGGCAAGATGGCCAAAGTCCTATGGCTCGAGGGCTCCTTTGAGGAGACCATAAAGGGGTGGCAATCGGGGTGGTTCTACATCACCGAGCCGCGCGACTCTCAATGGTGGCGGCCCCAATTCGATCTGGCCTCCCACGCGGCTCACATCATGGAAAGAGATGGGCCTGACGTGGGGGGATTGACGAGCTGTCCGGACTCCAAACCTGCGTCTGAAACCTGGTGGACAAGAATCTGGGCTTGTCAACATAGTCCGTGATGCTCATCCGTGATTCTCCCATGCCAACAACGGGCCTTCAAATTGTGGGAGTTCGATCCGGCCTGACACCAAACTCTGAAAAGGCTCTTCGACACTACATACGAAGATGCACGGAAGGTCTTGTTTAAGGCGCCGAGGCTCCCACATCCGCTACCGAAGATCAGGATTCAGCTCGCATGGCGTCAAGCGAGCGAGGTAAGTTATTTTACCCTTTATGGGACTCTTGTTTTCATAGATTGACTCTATGTGGGATCTAAAACTCCCTAACCTTTGACGGACTGGCTGAAGACGTCCGGACAGATTAACTGTCCGGCCTTTGCCGAAGACCAATGGACGCCTTGATTTGCAGGCTCTTGGCTCCGGCACCTCAC
This sequence comes from Aegilops bicornis, assembly GCA_021605145.1. Lineage (NCBI taxonomy): Eukaryota > Viridiplantae > Streptophyta > Magnoliopsida > Poales > Poaceae > Aegilops > Aegilops bicornis. The sequence goes on from CM038671.1 coordinate 128,952,120, forward strand.
GTGGTCTTGGGAGAAGAAGGCCAAGAAGGAGGCCATGGGAACTCGAAGGAGCTCCCGGTGCCAGGTGCTGTCGGACTCATCACCCGACAACCGTGAGGTGGAATCCTCCTATGAGGAAGAGGAGGAGGAAAAAGAAGCCTCTCCCAGTGAAGGATAGAAAAAGGAAGGCCGCCCCAACCGGGAGGCCGGAGGAATCCAAGAAGGGAAGGACCCTTCCCCCGGACTTCTCCACCAACGCCGACAACGACGAGGAGGAGTGTCCAACAAGGGCCAAGCCCCTGGCGAGATCGTAAGTGTCCGGATACCCATGGCTTTTTTTCATTGCATAGTGTTCTCTAATGCCGAACAATCATGCAGCCCGCCCAAAGACGAGCTCGTCGCTTCGTCGAGCGGGTCCCTGAATTTGTCGAAAGTGGAGAGTACTTCACTTCCGTCCGCCTCCTCACCTCACGCTGCGGACGACACCGAGGTGGGGCCCTGAGGGGGGCCTGGTCAAGAGGAGGTGGCGCAGGAGGCGCCGCAAGGCAGCCTCCGGACTCCAGCTGAGGGGAGCGAGACCCCAGGGCTCTAAGCCCGACCCTTGTCCGGACTCCATCTTGGAACCTTGGCGGTTCGAAGTCCGGCAAGTGGTCCTTCGTAGGAAGAGTAAGACGCGGTGTCCTCCGTCCAACCGGAGGCACCGGATAGCTCTGGAGGCGCTTAATAAGCGCCTCCATCGAGGAGGAGCACCGCCTTTATTATGAGTGTGGTGATCCGAGAAGTTCGATCCGCCAAGAGCGGGCCGTGAAGCCTGCATACCAGCCTTCTAACGGGCTTTGAGGTAAGTTTAGAATATGTAAAAATATTACCGCATAGACAGTAGCCCCTGATGCTTAGTTCGGTGTTCGGAAAGAAAATCCGGACTAAGGATCTCAAAAGATATACGCAGGAGTCTAACATAAGTATGTCAATATGCGAATGCAGGCTGCGCTGCTAACCTCTGCCGCACTGACTGCGGAGGTCAATGCATTGAAGAAGAGCCTCGAGTGGTCCGAGAACGAGCTCGGCCTTGCCAAGAAGCAGCTCGAGGACAGGGAAGGTAAGCAATACCTTATTAAAGAAATACCTTATAGAAAGGATTCGGTTGCAAAAAATGACAGGAATAACATGGGTATTGTAGGGGCCCTGAACGAGGTGGCGACCACGAAGGAAGCGGTGTCGGGGCGAAATCAAAGCGGCATGGAGCGCAAAGCGAGAGAAACAGGAGGAGGCGGGTGGTGGCGGAGGTGCGGCAAGAGCTCAGGGCTCTCGTGGAAAAACACGAGAGTTTGGAGCGTGACTCGAAGACTCGAGAGTCCGAGCTCGCCTCGGCTCTTGAGAGTGCCAAAGCCGCTAAGGCCGAAGCCCAAAAAGCCCTCCAAGAAATTGAATAATTAAACAAGATAGTGGCGGGTAAGGCATTCTTTATGCAGAGCAAGCATGTGAAAGTGAATTACCTATTACTTACCCGGATTCGGAGCTCTCCAGGAGCATTCGCAGATCTGCCCTGTAGTGTGTCTGATGCTGCCGCATTCTACCGCACCAAGGAGGGGAGCTCGACGGAGAAGGTGTTCTGGTCTCAGTATGCTAAGGTTGAACGTCCGATGCCCCTGAGCGACCAGCTGAAGCAGCTGGTCGAGCTCCGCAAGGTCGCCGAACAGGCCATGAAGGGCCTCATAGTTCGGCTGTGGCCATTGGAAGCAATGCCTGGGAGCTACTTCGGGCTAGTGCAGCGGCTGGTGGACGCATGTCCATGGATTGAAGTTATCAAGCGCTCCGTCTGCATTGAAGGTGCCCGTCGGGCCCTTGCCCGTGCTAAAGTGCACTGGGGCAGGCTGGATGCGGAGAAGCTTGTGACGGACGGGCCACCGAAGGGCAAGGAGCATCGCAAGCCCGAAATGTACTATGAGGGCGTCCTGAAGGGTGCCCGCCGTATAGCGGATGAGTGCTCCAAAGATGTAATTTCTGAATAGACTCGCATTTGTTATCCTGTACGCTGAAAACTTGTTCATATGCGCTAAGCAACCCTTGTTAATTTAAAATATTACCTTCTGTGCAGCCATTTATCAAATTTGAGAGTTGGCAAGTCGTTGGCTTCAGCCCCCATGCCACAGTCTTTGGGGTGTTCGGGGCGCTCTTGTTCCCATTCTTGGGTCCGTCGAGGAGGCGCTCAGCATAGCGAACAAGGCAACCGGACTTATAATGCTTGAACACTCTCACTTAGCCATAGAATTCTATAATTTTAAATTTCGGGAAGCCCCTAGTATTCGGAAGACCGAGTTCGGGGCGCTATCCACGCCTTGGCCGGACAATGCCGACTCCTCGCTCTAAGCAGCATAAGTCTTTAGGGACCCGAAAAAACCTCTCGAACAGGGACCGGCTCTCGCCCTATCATGACGGTCAGTTTTAGCTTTCTCCACTGAGGTGCTCAACCCAGCTCAACCGGGGCACAATCGCAGTGGTTCTCCCAGCGCTACCTTAGCCGATATAACGGAACGTAAGGTACCAAAACATGGGAGCTGGGCAAACCCAACAATTGACCCAAGACATGATTCGGAGCCGATGCATATAATGCTATAAGTTCGGGGTGCCACACTTGTGAAAGTGTTCGGACTTATCACACCATACTTTTGGGGTACTTAAGCCCCTAGTGTATTGGCCGTACCAAAGTGTACGGGTGCAACATGTCATGAAATGAACATATATATAGATAAAGAAAGGAGTGCAATAATAGGCAAAAGCTATGTATTTTTTATTCAAAAGAAACTGCAAATAAAAGAAGAACGATAGAAATTGTGCGATAAGCAAGGTATGGGACTATTTAACATGTCCCCCTCCAGGGGTAAGCTGTGGGATGGTATGTAAAACAGGTATAATGCTCGTAGTAGAGACCACCTGGACACTCGGCGTAGCTACGCTTCCCTAGCTGTTGCATCGTGAGTTTGGCAATTCTAGTCTTTGGACAGGACTTACGGAAAGCGGAGTCTGAAAGTAAAAAAGAAAAGAAAAGAATGACACAATCGAGCCCACAGTGCGGTTGAGCCGCGTGCAGGCGTGCCGTGGTCGTGCCCCTCCCTTATGCCCATGGTATCTCCAGAGCGTAGTTATATGCAGCGTAATCTTCGCAGCTTTTGCGAGGCTGGGGTTGGGGCGGATTGCTCTGGCGATGCTCGGATCGTGCAGGCGGTCTTGTTGTAGGTTACTCGGCGCGGCAGCGGTGGCGGACGTTCAATAGGCGGACTCTAGAATTGCTGTGAGGCTGCTTTGCACCTCCGCGCGAGGTCCGTCGTGTGCTCCTCCGTTCGGAGAGAGGCGTTGATGTTTCCATTGACCGTGATTACCCTCGAGGGCTGGCATCTTGAGCTTGAGGTATGCGTGGTGCGGCACCGCATTGAACTTTGCAAATGCGGTTCGTCCAAGCAAAGGCGTGATAGCCACTGCGGAGCGGGACTATGTCGAAGATTAACTCTTCGCTTGGGAAGTTATCCGGGGATCCAAGACCGCTTCGAGTGTAGCGAGCACAGTAGAATTGGCCTCTACACCTGGTATGACGCCTTTAAAGGTCGTCTTTGTGGGCTTAATCCTTGAGGGGTCTATACCCATTTTGCACACTGTATCCTGATAAAGCAGGTTCAGGCTGCTATCGCCGTCCATCAGGACTCTGGTGAGGTGAAATCCGTCAATAATTGGGTCGAGAACCAATGCGGCGAAACCGCCGTGACGGATGCTAGTGGGGTGGTCCCTTCGATCGAAGGTGATCAGGCAGGAAGACCATGGGTTGAACTTCGGTGGCTCCATCGCATATCGTCCCTTAGTGCGCACTTCCGCTCCCTTTTGGGTATGTGGGTTGCGTATATCATGTTCACCGTCCGCACTTGTGTGGGAAAGCCCTTCATCCTCTATTGTTCGGGCGGTCGGGCTCTTCCTCGTCATCGCTATGCAGCCCCTTGTCATTGAGTTCGGCACTTAACTTGCCTGCTTGCTTGAACACCCAACAATCCCTGTTGGTGTGGTTGGCTGGTTTTTCGGGGGTGCCATGTATCTGGCACAAAGCGATCGAGTATTCGGTCCAAGTTGGACGGGCCTGGGTATTTCTTTTGAATGGCTTCTTCACGACCGGGTTTAGAGCCTCACGAATCCGGCATTTACTGTCGTATCTTCAGCATTATCACCGTTAATGCGGCGTTTATGCTTGTTGCGACGCGACCTGCCATTGCTGTCCTTGGTATCCGAACTATAAGGGTGTTTGGCCAAGTTGTTGCTTCGAGCTAGCCAGCTATCCTCTCCCGCGCAAAAGCGGGTCATGAGTGTGGTGAGGGCTGCCATGGATTTCGGCTTTTCCTGTCTTAGGTGCCAGGCAAGCCACTCGTCGCGGATGTTATGTTTAAAGGCTGCAAGGGCCTCTGCATCCGGACAGTCAACGATTTGATTTTTCTTGGTTAGGAACCGTGTCCAGAATTGTCTGGCCGATTCTTCTGGCTGCTGAATTATGTGGCTGAGGTCATCGTCATCTGGTGGTCGCACGTATGTGTCCTGGAAGTTATCAAGGAATGCGGCTTCCAGGTCCTCCCAACAACCAATTGATTCTGCTGGCAAGCTGTTGAGCCAATGCCGAGCTGGTCCTTTAAGCTTGAGTGGGATGTATTTGGTGGCGTGTAGATCATCGCCGCGGGCCATGTGGATATGGAGGAGGTAGTCCTCGATCCAAACCGCAGGATCTGTTGTGCCATCGTATGATTCGATGTTTACGGGTTTGAAACCCTCGAGGATTTGATGATCCATTACTTCATCTGTGAAGCATAGTGGGTGTGCGGCGCCTCTGTATTGGGCTATATCACGACGTAGCTCATATGAGCTTTGTCTACTGTGTTCGGCCCGGCAGGAATTGCTGAATCCGGCGTGACGGTTATCGTCACGTGTCGTGGGGCGCCCACGCGATCCGTAGATCGATCTTGTTTGCCTTACCTTGTCCTCCAATATGTCTCGCAGGTCTGGTGCGTTTCCCCATGCCTTGGTACTTTTCGAGCGACGCCGGAGTGCGGCTTGAATGGAGGGTCTAGAGGCCTCTCTATCGCGACCACTGGGTGTCCGGTCGGCCGCATCATGCGCTGGTGATGTAGGTTTGGGTGCTGCTTCCTCTAATTGGGGTAGCAGCCTGCGTTTGGGGTATCTCTTGGAGGGGCGTTCGAGTTCATACTCTTCGGCTGCAAGGACTTCAGTCCATTTGTCAGCCAGCAAGTCTTGGTCAGCTCTAAGCTACCGCTGCTTTTCTTGAGGCTGCTTGCCGTGGCCATAAGCCTGCGTTTGAAACGCTCTGTTCGGCAGGATCCTCGTGCACGTCAAATTAAATGCGTCGTCGAGGCTTGCCTCATCTTCGGAGGGAGGCATATAATTATCGTCCTCCACCTCCCTGTCTGCCGCTCTATCATGAGGGTTGGCTTCTCCCTCCTCCTGTGCTGAATCCTGCTAGAGGGGGTTGTCTTCGGCACTGTCTGGGGTGTTATTGTCTCCCATGCCGGAATCACCGTTTTTACTGTGGCGGGATTTAGAGCGGCGCCGCTGACGTCGGCGCTTGGGTTGTTTCTTGGAGGGGTCATCCTCCGCTTTTCCATCGCCGTTCCCATCTTTTGGGATGTCCACCATGTATATGCCGTATGACGAGGTGGCCTTCTAGTGCCCTGTAGGCGCTGGGTCTTGGTCGTCTCCAAAGATCGTCGCCCATACCGTCGATGTCTTGGAGTCAAGTCGAGCATGTCCGCTTAAATCATCGACGGTGGCTACAAAGTGGGTGGTGGGTGGGCGTTGAATTTCTTCGTCGTCCGCATCCCAACCTTCCCGACCGTAGTCCGTCCAATTCTCTCTGATAAAGAGAGAGACTTTAGTGAATTCAAGATGTCGCCAAAGGGCGAGTCTGAAAGATGTCCGGCAGTGAACTCCATGACCGGCGCCCAATCGGATTCGATTGGCAGGGGCGCGGAGGGTTCGGAGTCCGAAGAGGAGTCCGGCACCTTGGAGTCACGGTCTTCGCAAAGGACAGGGATGGAGTTTGGCTCAATCACCGTTGAGATTGTAGCCCCCGAGGCGGTGTCCAACCACTCATCCTCGATCGGCGAAACCGGCTCCGGATTAAGGGTCGGAGCGGGCACTGGTGCGGCCTCCAGGGCACAGTTCGGCGGCAGAGCTAGATCGTACCCACCGAGACAGTGCGGCGCGCTTGGCTGTGGCTCGAATCCGTCGAAGATCAAGTCTCTGCGGATGTCGGTCGTGTAGTTCAAACTCCCAAATCTGACCTGATGGCCAGGGGCATAGCTTTCGATCTGCTCCAGATGGCCAAGTGAATTGGCCCATGCAAAGCCGCGAATATGAAGATCTGTCCGGGAGAAAAGTCTCACCCTGGACCGCGTCGTTGTTGATGTTGAAGGAGCCATCGGGCCTATAGGTGACGACGGAGGAACTCTCAATGAAAGCACCAATGTCGGTGTCAAACCGCGCATCTCGGTAGGGGGTCCCGAACTGCGGCCTAGGCGGATGGTAACAGGAGACAAGGGACACGATGTTTTTACCCAGGTTCGGGCCCTCTCGGTGGAGGTAATACCCTACTCCTGCTTGATTAATATTGATGATATGGGTAGTACAAGAGTAGATCTACCACGAGATCAGAGAGGCTAAACCCTAGAAGCTAGCCTATGGTATGATTGTTGTTCGTCCTACGGACTAGAACCCTTCGGTTTATATAGACACCGAATAGGGTTAGGGTTACACAGAGTCGGTTACAATGGTAGGAAATCTACATATCCGTATCGCCAAGCTTGCCTTCCACACCAAGGAAAGTCCTATCCGGACAAGGGACGAAGTCTTCAATCTTGTATCTTCATAGTCTAGGAGTCCGGCCAACGGTGATAGTTCGGCTATCCGGACACCCCCTAATCCAGGACTCCCTCAGCCTCCTTTTAATAGAGAACCGGAATAAAGCATTAACACACAGTGAATACATGAACTCCTCAAACTACGATCATCACAGGGAGTGGGCCCGGTTGTTGCCACTCTGGGGTTGCCGGATCATAACACGTAGTAGGTGACTATAACTTGCAAGATCGGATCTAAAACATGGATATAATGATGAATTTATAAACGGTTCAGATCTGAGTTCATGGCACCTGGGCCCAAAGTGACAAGCATTAAGCATAGCAAAGTCATAGCAACATCAATCTAAGAACATAGTGGATACTAGGGATCAAGCCCTAACAAAACTAACTCAATTACATGATGAATCTCATCCAACTCCTCACCGACCAGCGAGCCTACGAAGGAATTACTCACTCCCGGTGGGGAGCATCATGGAATTGGCAGTGGAGATGGGTTGGTGATGACGAAGAACGAAGATCCCCCTCTTCGGAGCCCCAAACGGACTCCAGATCTGCCCTCCCGATGAAGAATAGGGCTTGGCGGCGGCTCCGTCTCGTGGATCACGATAATTCTTTCTCCCTGATTTTTTCTAGAATAATGTGATTTTATAGTATCAAGGGGGTCATCAGCGGGGCCACCAGGTGGGTACAACCCACCTGGGCGCGCCAGGAGAGGGGGCGCGCCCTGGTGGGTTGTGCCCAGCCACGGGCCCCTCTCTGGTGGGTCTTGGCTCCATAAATTCTTATTATTGATATGAAAAATCCTCGCAAAGTTTCGTTCCATTCTGAGAACTTTTATTTCTGCACAAAAACAACACCATGGTAGTTTTGTTAAAAACAGCGTCAGTCCGGGGTTAGTTTCATTCAAATCATGCAAATTAGAGTCCAAAACAAGAGGAAAAGCGTGCGAAAAAGTAGATACGTTGGAGACGTATCAGCTCCCCAAGCTTAAAACCTTTTCTTGTCCTCAAGCAATTCAGTACATAAACTTAAAGTGAGAAAGAAAAACTTTTACGAACTCTTTTGCTCTTGTTTGCATAAATAAGCTTAAACAGCACGCAGGTTTTCAGCCAGCATTATAACTAACCATGTCGACAATAATTCCTAAAGATTATAATAACTCAGATCAATGACATAATCAGCTAGCGAGCAATAATAAGATATCTCAAACATCAACACATTGTCAAAACAACCATGATATAATATGACGATAATGGTATCTCGCTAGCCCTTTCTGAGACCGCAAAACATAAATGCAGAGCACCTCCAAAGTTCAAGAAACGACTAAACATTGTAATTCATGGTAGAAAAGATCCAGTCATGATGCACCCAGCATTAGCTATACACAATGCATAAATCATGACAGTTGTGCTCTACTCGGTTTCTGGCGCTTGTTTCAGAAGGTGATGACACAACATAAAAGTAAATAGAAAGTCCCTTCGTAGAGGGAAGCAGTGATTTGCAGAGGTGCCAGAGCTCAATTTTAAAACAGAGGTAAATGATATTTTGAGACATGCACCCTTCTCATTCACTTCACAACCATCAATTATCAACATCTTCCATGCTAAGCATGCCTGTGGCGGTTCCCAAGCGGTAAAAGTAAAGGTTTTGACTCCATTGCGAGTTTTTGTTTGATTATTCATGAGATGAACTCTTTTTCATGTTTGCAGTTTGGGACTTGGCATCCCTATTACCGCCCATTTTCTCGTGCGATGGCGAGTGAATAAACACTTGACCTGAGAATAACCCGCTTAGCACGGAAGATATCGACCACCTCATGTCGTTCCATGAATGATCCAGGCACACAAAACAGATGATTTTTCAGAAGTTTTTAGAGGTGGCACATGCAAATTTACTTAGGACGGCAGGGTAATACCGCATATAGGTAGGTATGGTGGACTAATCTGGAATAACTTTTGGGTTCACGGGTTTTTGATGTACAAGCAGAGTTCCCACTTAGTACAGGTGAATGCTAGCAATTAAGATTGAGAAGCGTCCAGCTAGAGAGTAACAACGATCATAACCAGGCATTATGCATAAGTAACATTGGACACTAGCATGAGTAGGATATGAACACCATGAACATAAATATCATAGAGGCTATGTTGGTTTTGATTAAATTACATTCATAAACATGTGCCAAGTCAAGCCACTCGAACATTCAGAGGAAGATACCATATCATCATACTACATCACAATCATTTTAACGCTATGTTGATATCCAAGATAAATCATTATCAACTCCCAGCTACTTATGCATGGCATGAGAAACTATAATCTCTAATTGTCATTGCAAACATGTTTAATCATAATGGGCTGAAGCCTGGATACTAGGTTAAACATATTTACACAAACAGAACAAGTCGAGTTCATACCAGTTTCTCTTTGCCACGGCCAGTTCATCTAATATCGTCATTATTGCCTTTCACTTGCACGACCGAATGATATGAAAATAATAATAGTGCAAGAGTGCCGTGGACTAAGCTAGAATCTACAAAACATTTTATTCAACAGGAGAAGACAAGGTAAAATGTGCTCTTTATTAGTTCGACAGTTATTCATACGAGAGCCACTCAACATTTTCATCGTGGTCTTATCCTCGGTAAGACTCGAATAAAAAGAAAAGAAATTCACAGAAACACACTGAAATATTTTTGGAGTTTTTTATTTTCTTCAACAAGCAAATAAAAAGAAAAAACGAGAAAAACTATTTACACGGGAAAGCTCCCAAGAAGCAAAAGAAGAACAAGGAAATCTTTTTGGGTTTTCTTTTTAATACTACTACTAAGCATGCATAGAAAGTAAATTACTACAACTATTTTTTTTTGGTTTTTCTAAAGTTTTTCAAACACACAAGAAGAAAGCAAGAAAATAAATCTAAGCATGGATGATACAATGAAAAAATGTGAACACCGACAAACTGAATGATATGCATGAACATGAATATAATGTCTGTGAGAAACACGTGCTTCCCTAAGCTTAGGATTTTGGCCTAAGTTGGAAATCAATCAGTAGCCTGGAGGGTAGTAGGGATCCTGAGGAGGAGGCATCCACTCATCCCACTGCTAAGGCTCCTCCTATGCTGCCTCCGCAGCAGTCTGAGCGTTCCGGTAGGTGATGATGTCTGCAGGCATAATCCTATATCCGCCCCTGGCAAAAGGATCAAACAAAGCAGATGCAGGCAATGGAATAACATCATGAGTTTTAATGCTAAACACCAGGTTATAAGGAATGGCAATATCAGGACGATCATGTGCAAGAAAGTGATGGTGATCCATATCTGCTCGGTCTAGGTAAACCTTGGTCAGAGGGTAATCATGAGGGCGTGTCTCAACCTCAAAATAAGCCGCCAACCGAGTAGCAAAAATCCCACCATGAATTTTACCCTGGGATTTATTAAGATGCAGGAAACGAGCCACAATAGCTCCCAAGCTATATGTGTTGTCGACCTCAAGTGCACGATGTAAAACAACTGTCTGGTGAACTAAGTGCACCCACCTTCTCCCTAGCAACCAAACATTTGGTAATGAAGAGTCTAAAGTAACGAACAACAGGAAAATGTAAGCCACCGGCAGTGATGGATGACACTCTTCTCTCATCACCCACTGACAAAGTGCGACAGAAGGCCTCAAAATCAGCCGGCCTAGGCTCAGCCAAGCTCCCATCAGGCGGGATCATGCATATGTTGCAAAACTCAGTAAGTGGTATCTGATGGTTTTCAGCATATAAATGAAAGCTGACTTCAGGAGGATTATTTCTAGGTAGGAAAGTAAAACATTGAACAAAGTTATTTGAGGATTTGGTGCTGGTCACACTCATCTGTGATGAAGTCGGTGAGGCAAGCGTTGGCAATAAATTGCATGAACTCCTCATGAATTCCAGCCTCTTGCAGGAACGGGGTGTGCGGCCATTCGCACGGCCGTACCTCCGCCAACCTCCGAGGGTGGAGAACACTCTCAGAAGACTCCCCAATAATTGTAGCGACATGGCCTCAGAAGGTCAAGTCTCTGTGCTTAAGTGTCATTCCTGGATTGGTATGCTGACACACACAGTACTCGAGGATTTATAACAGAGGTAAATCACATGTATAAAGTAAGGTAAATACTATTACCTCAATCCATATGGCGGAAGTAACAACAAGGTTGTGGATTCCCATCAACACCAACAACAAAGTTGGATGTAGAAATTGTAACCCTAACGTATCACTTACTCGTCGTAAGAATCCTGCAACATCACACGTTGCAGCCACAAAGGGTCAGTACATTTAATGTACTGGCAAATTCACACCATAGGATAATGATGAATAAAGGCTATCACTACATGCATATATGGCTGGTGGAAAAGCTCTAAGTTTATTTTTGCATAAAGCCAATTTTTCCCTACTGCAAAGGAATGTATTTTATTTAACTACAAAGTTGGTTGAAAATTATTGAGAAGGTATCTCCAACTCAATCCCAATTAAAAAATTAACAACCCAACAAATTAATTAAGTAAAGTGATGAGATCCATATGATAATCCAAGAACCAGATACTCAAGATGTCCATAACCGGGGACACGGCTAATCATGATTAGTTTGTACACTCTGCAGAGGTTTGCGCACTTTTCCCCACAAGACTCGATCTCCTCCATTGGATTTCTCGCACTCCACACTACTAGGAAAAGGCCTACTAATGGCGCACCAGTTTTGCCTACTAATGGCGCACTACTGGTGCGCCATTAGTACCACGCCACTAGTATTTTTTACTAATGGCGCACCACTGGTGCGCCATTAGTATGCCTAGAGGTGCGCCATTACTATCTCACTTAGTAATGGCGCACCACATAGGGGTGCGCCATTAGTAACAAATTTTTTTCAAAAAAAATTTAAAATATTTTTTTCACTTTTTTTTTCTTAATCTCGGGTCACTATGGCTTAATCTCGGGTCAAATCACACTCCGTGGTCAAACTTCCCGAAAGGTCACCCAGCCTCGCACTACTCCAGCCCAAGCACGCTTAACTTCAGAGTTCTATCCAACCCCAGCACCAGCTCACTTCACAGGCACTTGTTGATATATCTAGCATATCAATCCTATTAAACCTTGTTGATGTTTAGGACTTTGTTCATGTTCATGAGTGTGATGAAATTTTGAAAAATTATTTCAAACTTCCGTTCATATTACGCATCATATTTTGAAAAACAAATCCTGAAAAAAAATCAAAACTAAATTCTTTTTTATGTTACTAGAGGCGCACCTAGCAAACGGTGCGCCACTAGTAAGTATGAAATTTTTTGAATTTTTTTGCCTTCAGATCTTAAAAGCCCCGTAACTTTTTTTCTGTTAGGTTTTTGAGGATTTTGAAAATGTTTAACAAAGTTACCCCGGTTAAATTTGGATGTAACTTTTCGAGTAGATAATTTTTCATATAAATTTTTTTTTAATCCGAGTTCGCATGCAAAAGTTATGCCCATTTTACAAATTCCAGAGAGATTTTGCAAATAAAGTCGAAATTCATATTTGTAAATTTTCCCAACAACTAGACCACATATCACATGGGAAACTTATTTTCTTTTATTTTTTTGACATTTTCATCATTTTCTTTTATTTTTTTAAAAACTAAAAAGGCGGTCCACACGGGGGGGTGCATTCGGGGAATTTTTGGGCCAAGTTAGTAATGGCGCACCGTGGGAGTGCTGCGCCATTACTAGTCAACTAGTAATGGCGCACCACTCCCACGGTGCGCCATTACTAGTTTTGAAAAAAAACTAAAAAAATAAAAATAATAAAAAAAATTGAAAAAATATACTAGTGGCGCACCGTGGATGTGGTGCGCCATTACTAGTTTAACTAGTAATGGCGCACTATACCCTGGTGCGCCATTACTAGTTTTGAAAAGAAAAATAAAAAAATTGAAATTGTTTTACTAATGCCGCACCGTGGATGTGGTGCGCCATTACTAGTTTAACTAGTAATGGCGCACTATCCCCTGGTGCGCCATTACTAGTTTTGAAAAAAAATAAAAAAAATTGTTACTAATGGCGCACCGTGGATGTGGTGCGCCATTAGTATTTGGACACTAATGGCGCACCAACACATGGTGCGCCATTAGTATATAGTTGTGGCGCACCACATGTCTGGTGCGCCATTAGTGTCCATTTCATCTATAGCCCTTTTCCTAGTAGTGACATGGTGTGTGAGAAACGGATGACCGAGACACAGTCTTTCAGAAACATTAACTCTTTACCCTGGGTGGACAGTTACACCTACTTTCCCCTACATCTGCTAGCCCACCACTGAAAGAGGTCATGCAACTTACTCAACTATGCTAGAGCCCATAATAGCTTGTGGCTGCACACGGAAGTTTCTAGCATGAATAATCTTATGATCCCTTTGAGCATGGGTGGCATTCCATCGGGTGATCACGCGGGTCCTCCGAGATCTCCTTGGGCAAGCACTGGGTTATCCAGGTGCCCGGGAAAACCACTGGGTGCTCCAGGGTGCCCCAACCAATCCACACAGATGTGTATTAAAGTATCCACCTTAAGTTAACCATTAATAATAACTCTCACATCTGTCATGAATCACTCAAACCAGACCACGTCTACGAGCATAGCATAGCAGTATAAGCATAACGTAGAAGTAACTCCCAAGGTTTGAATGCAGGACAAAAGGTTCCTACCCCATCAACTACTTCCCAATACCCACATGTTATCAATTCCTAACCATGCAATGTTTGAGCGTTGAAACTAATGCATAAAAACTGGGTAATAAAGGGACATGATCAAAGTGTGAACTTGCCTGTACTATTGATGAAGATGATTCGCACTCGTAACTCCTGATAGTTCTACTCGTCACACTCCGGTCAATCTATCGTGAGCAAGCAATAATAACCACACATAAGCAATCACTCAAAAGATCAGAAAGAACGAAGAAACAATTTGGAAAACATTAAAAACCAAGCGAATAACTCTTGCAACATAAAAAAAATTCTAACAGTACCAAAATTAAGTGAATTTGGCCTTATCAGAAAGTTTGGGCCAAGAGCTTCGATTTGCAAAAAGAATCAACCCAATCGGAGTTATAAAACTCGAGTTATGAAAATAAGAAATACAAATACAAATCTGTTTGAATATCAAATTTTAAATTTTCAAAAACATGTTTAAGTTGATTATCTAGATAGAGGGGATCAAGACGAAGAAGTAGGCGTTGGTTTTGTTGAAATTGGACAAACGAGTAGAAAGTAGTGATCGTTTGAAGATCAGGGACTAAACTGTAGGAAAAGAATTCATGGACAGGACCCTGGCCGAAAATTAAAATAAAAAGAAAAATCCTATCGAACGAACGTTCGCTACAGAACCCTACAGAACGAAAATGTTCGCTACTAGAAGCTAACGAGCGAACGCTCGCTAAATAAACTAACTAAAAAAATAAACCGGACTAAAAAGAAAAACCAAAAACTTGAAATAAAACCGGATCGGGGTCGACGGTTTATACCGGTTCGGTCGGTTTTCGCCGAAAACCGGCGGCGGTCAGCGGCAGCAGCGGATCGGGCGGCGGTGCGGTGCTCTGGCGAATCGGGGCAGCAACGGCAGCGCTGGCGCGGCCATGCTGGGCGGCAAGCGGGAGCGGTTAGTGGCGGCGTGGCAAGGGCGATCTGGCGGCGCAATGAGGTCTTGAGCACGGGTGCATGCGATGCGAGGAGGGAGAGAGAGATCGGGGCCCGGGGCTCCGGATTTATAGGAGGAGGGGCAAAGGCGGCGGCGGGAGGAGTCCAAGCCGGATCCGGGCGGCGGCGCAGGCGTGTGGCGGCCGCACTCCGACGGGAATCGATCGCGGGGAAGGCGCGGCTGGCTGGGCTTCGGCCCAATCGGTGGAGTTCTTTTTTATTTAACTTAGACAGACGAGAATAATAAAAACAAAAGAAAAAAATATTATATAGGCATATAATATATCAAAATTTTCAGAAAAAGATTTCCTACAACTTGAACATTTTCCCAAAGTCAAATAAAATCTACAAGAATTTAAATAAAACAATGAGTGCTACTGCTCTAATAAAATCTAATAAAAATCATTTTAAAAATACCAAAATGATTTCAAATTTATTTCTATCCAATTTTCTGATGTAAGGAATCATTTTACCCTAATTTCCATATATTTTATTTTTGGAGAAAATAATTTGAATAAAAACCAAATAACTCCAATTTGAAAATAATTTCCGAAAGGACTTTAAATTTGATCCTTTTAAACTCCCAATTCATATTTCATATGTTTTGAAGAAGTCATTTTATCTTTTCTCGTGAAAATCATTGAGTTGCTTGAAGTTTCTGAATTTGAAAATGTTTCCAAATAAAATTCAAATGTTTTCGAAACCCTTTTCATTTATTTAAATGGAAGAAGTCATGTCATCTTCTCTCCATGGTTTTCTAGTGAAAAGAATTTGAATTTATGAATGCAACATGAAAGTTTGGGAAAGTCCTTTTATTCTCTCTCATTTAACTTTCAAAAAGTTTCAAATTTCACTCAATTTCACACAAGCAACCACACCACAATCAAATAATCAATCAAATCTATCTATTTAATATAACATTCCAAAATTTAGAATTTTGGGATGTTACAAACCTACCACCCTTAAAATGAATCTCGTCCTCGAGATTCGGAGAGGCTAGCAAGAAATAGGTTAGGGTCGGGGTCTTCTCAAACTACATCGATCGTCGTAGAGTCTCGGGTGCTACCATCCTTAGAAACATTGTTACGGTTCCATCATTAACTCATATACTCCATCCTTATCATTGACAGTGTCGGTCTTCTCGGATCCTCAGGAAAATTCCTTCTCTGGGCTCTTTCGGTAGTGGTATAACCTTCTCCTCAATTCTTCTGTCCTTTTTTCGGGTATGGTTTTTCTATGACTGGGTCTTCTTAGCTGACGGGTCTGGCGCCAATACTAACTATCGATATCTCATGGTGGTCAACAATTTATGGTTTCTCCTGCAGGAAATGGGTGTGGGTTGAACCTCACCGTATATCCTACGATTGGCAACAGCTGCCTTTTACAAGGGAAAATTGTCATACCATTCTAGGGTTTAAACAAGGTTTTGATTGTCGTCGCTCTACTATGGGTAAGTCACTCAGATTTACCATCCCATATAGCAAGGCGAATAATAAGAGTAAGTCGGTATGGTGATCAATCCATACCGCACTCAAATCATTACCTTGTATATGGTTTAGCAAATCTCGGATTCGAACACTCGGTCATCCTCACAAGCATTGCAGAATTTCTCTTATCGGCGAACTAGGTTCACATAAATCCATTGATTCTGCAAGACAAACAAACATCTATTGTTCATTCACAACTCCCATGTTTTGCATACTTCCTGCAAGATCGTCTGTTGATAAAGTCGTAACTTCTTCCAGGGTCTTTCCTTCAACAAGAATGTGCTTGCTTCTTGGCAGGTCTTGGGGCCTGTGGGTTATGGCCCATCTCATCACTTGCAAACCTTGAACCCATCTTCGGGGCAACTGATCATTATTCCAACATCCAACTTCTAGCATTCTTAAATCCATCCAATGTACTGTCTTCCTTCATACTCTTGGGGTATCCCACATATCCAGATAAAACTCATACTTATTTTGTCCAAACTCCACTCCGTGGAATATCATAATCCTTTTCAGAGGTCAAGTGTCCTCACAGGGTACTACCACCCTTAAAATGCTCCAATTCTTCCATATACCATATTTCTCGTATCCTCGAAAATGGTCAAAATCTTTCTTCATAGAGTAACAACTCATAAAATCCAAATCAGTACCAACGATGCTAACTTCATTGATTCTCAAATTATTTCAATCTCCTGCATTTCCGTTACATGCCTCAACTCAACACCTCAATAATAAAGAAATGTTTTCCCTGCTACTACTACGTTATTTCTCACAAACACAACTAATTATCACAAGTCTCCTTCTCCTTGGGACAATCTCTGGCAAAGTGCCCTGCTTCATTACAACGAAAACATATTACTTCTGACAAGTCCCAAGGTTTCCTTTTTGGGCAACTGCTGAAGTAGTGCCCCGTCTCCTTGCACCTAAAACAGGTGATATGACTCAGGTCCTTCCTGGAATCCAATCTACTTCTCTTCCTGGACTTTTTCGTTCCAATCAGGGCTTCTATTTCCTGTGGGTCATACTCTACTTCCTCTGTCGGGAATTCTACTAGATCCCCATTCAGACAATTTTGGGAGATGTTTCCTTCTTCTCCACATGAATAGCATGACTTGGTGCATGGTTTAATTGGTTCTTCTTTGGGTGTGTCCTCTACCTCTTCCTTCATTACAGTTTCTTCTAAACTTTCCATGAGGGCTCCTTTCATTACTTCTTTATTCTGTCGTACGGTTCTTTGTACCATGGGGTAAATGTGACACTGAGCAGGGTAGTGGGTAGTCCCTTCACACAAGAAACAAGTCATCTGCCTAGTTGGGCATTCTCCAGCTGGATGACTTCCTTCACAATGAGGGCATTCATCCTTGTGTTCCTTGTGGTTGTGTCCTATTTCTCCACAGAGCTTGCATGCACAACGTTTCTTCATATCATTTCCATAAGGCTTCAATTTTTGTGGCACAAGCCGAGACTTTAGCAGAGCCAACTTAAATTCTTCCCAAGTGGTTATTCTTTGCCAACCATTGATGGTTTGGTACAACCTCCACCAAGTAGCAGCACCTCTTTCAAAATACTGAAGAGCATACTGGGCCATGTCCTTTTCGGCTATAGTGTTATTCTCCATGTGATCGTCCATGTCCTGAATCCGTCGGTCCTTCTCCAATTGACTCATCGATCCCAGAAAAATATGGGTTCATCTCCATTCATCCTCTATTGGTCCATGGGTTTGGGGGGTGATAAGAGAGATAGAGAGGGATGCACACAATACAAACAAAAGTTTTGAAAAGACAGATTTTATTTTGTGGCTGTTGGTAAAACATCAAACAAAAGACAGCTCACAATCATCTCATCTAATGTAAGTGTATAACAGGGGTTTGGTCTTCTAAAGGTCAATAAATCCTCAAAGTCATCAAACTCTTCAAGTCATGGTCATGTCTCCGATAGCTTCTTCCGGTCATGTTTATCCTTCTCAAGTTCTTTTTCCAGATCATCTCTGTTGATGTGAAGTCTCTCCTTACGTCCTTTAAGAGTTGCGTTCCAAACTTCTGGGTTTCGACATCCTTGGCATGAACCAAGTTACTACTATTCTTCAGTTCCTGACGAATCTCCGGTATTCTCGAGGTTTTAGCTCCTCTAGCTTGGCTACTTTCAACTTCACGAACTGCTTCCTTGTCAAATACGGCTTCCTAAATGTCCATCCTAAACCTCTTGATGTAATACTCTAGATCCTGGCGATACACCAGCTAAGGTTAAAACTTCATCCTTTGCTGATAGATGCTCCATCAGCCTTCTACCATCCAATCCTTCTGAAGAAATGCATGCTTATCTCAACACGGTGACAATAGCATAACGGGCGGTAACATCATGGATAGCCGTGCTTCTGCCCTTGTCATTGCCATGAGCTATCATTCCATAATTGATATCTCCTGCCTTAGGGTTTTCTTGACAAAACTTTGAGTTCTTATGCTCCATGTTCCGGTCTTTCTCCGATTCACCTTTATCTCGGGTATTAACAGCTTCCATAGTTTGACAAATTCCATAAGGGTAGCCTACCTAGGCCATACAAATCTGGAAATTCTACAGGGCCTTCAAATTCTCCTAGTCTTTGGAGTCTTCAACCGTTGTAGTTTCCATTATTCTAATGCCCACTAAAATCCTCTTCATTCTGAAGTGGTCTTAGTTGTCCGATATCTTGTACTTTTTGGAATGGTCTCATCCGTAGAATCCTCGTGTGGTCAAATGGGGAAAGGGGTATAGTCTTACTAAAAATGGAATTTTAAAATAAGCTCAGAAGAGAAGAGATTTAAAAGATCCTTTTGAAAATGAAGTTGTAGAGAAAAATCTTTCCTATGGGCTTGCCAGTTTCTAGGGGTTACGTCCTACAGTCAACATGTGCTCTGATACCATCTTGTAGCGACCCGACCTCAGATGGTCAAGTCTCTGTGCTTAAGTGTCAGCCCTGGATCGGTATGCTTACACACAGTACTCAAGGATTTATAACAGAGGTAAATCACATGTATAAAGTAACGTAAATACTATTACCTCAATCCATATAGTGGAAGTAACAACAAGGTTGTGGATTCCCATCAACACCAACAGCAAAGTTGGATGTAGAAATCGTAACCCTAACGTATCACTTACTCGTCGTAAGAATCCTGCAACATGAGACGTTCCAGCCACAAAGGGTCAGTACATTGAATTTACTAGCAAATTCACACCATAGGATAATGATGAATAAAAGCTATCACCACATGCATATATGGCTGGTGGAAAAGCTCTATGTTTATTTTTGCATAAAGCGAATTTTTCCCTACTGCAAAGGAATATATTTTATTTAACTACAAAGTTGCTTGAAAATTATTGAGGAGGTTCCTCCAACTCAATCCCAATTAAAAAGTTAAAACCCCAACAAATTAATTAAGTAAAGTGATGAGATCCTAATGATAATCCAAGAACCAGATACTCAAGATGTCCATAACCGGGGACACGGCTAATCATGATTAGTTTGTACACTCTGCAGAGGTTTGCGCACTTTTCCCCACAAGACTCGATCTCCTCCGTTGGATTTCTCGCACTACATGGTGTTTGAGAAACGGATGACCGAGACACGGTCTTTCAGAAACATTAACTCTTTACCCTGGGTGGACAGTTACACCTACTTTCCCCTACATCTGCTAGCCCACCACTGAAAGAGGTCATGCAACTTACTCAACTATGCTAGAGCCCATAATAGCTTGTGGCTGCACACGGAAGTTTCTAGCATGAATAATCTTATGATCCCTTTGAGCCTGGGTGGCATTCCATAGGGTGATCACACAGGTCCTCCGGGATCCCCTTGGGCAAGCACTGGGTTCTCCAGGTGCCCGGGCAAACCACTGGGTGCACCAGGGTGCCCCAACCAAGCCACCCAGATGTGTATTAAAGTAGCCACCTTAAGTTAACCATTAATAATAACTCTCACATCTGTCATGAATCACTCAAACCAAACCACGTCTACGAGCATAGCATAGAAGTATAAGCATAACATAGAAATAACTCCCCAGGTTTGAATGTAGGACAAAAGGTTGCTACCTCATCAACTACTTCCCAATACCCACATGTTATAAATTCCTAACCATGCAATGTTTGAGGGTTGAAACTAATGCATAAAAACTGGGTAATAAAGGGATATGATCAAAGTGTTAACTTGACTGTACTGTTGATGAAGATGATTCGCACTCATAACTCCTGATAGTTCTACTCATCACACTCCGGTCAATCTATCGTGAGCAAGCAATAATAACCACACATAAGCAATCACTCAAAAGATCAGAAAGAACGAAGAAACAATTTCTAACAGTACCAAAATTAAGTGAATTTGGCCTTATCAGAAAGTTTAGGTCAAGAGCTTCGATTTGCAAAAAGAATCAACCAAATCGGAGTTATAAAACTCGAGTTATGAACAAAAGAAATTCAAATACAAATCAGTTTGAATATCAAATTTTAAATTTCTAAAACATTTTAAGTTGTTTATCTGGATAGAGAGGATCAAGACGAAGAAGTGGGCGTTGGTTTCATTGAATTTGGACAAACGAGTAGAAAGTAGTGATCGTTTGAAGATCAGGGACTAAACTGTAAGAAAAGAATTCACGTGTAGGTCCCTGGCCCAAAATTAAAATAAAAATAAAAATCCTATCGAACGAACGTTCGCTATAGAACCCTACAGAACGAAAAAGTTCGCTGCTAGAAGCTAACGAGCGAACGCTCGCTAGATAAACTAACTAAAAAATAAACCGGACTAAAAAGAAAAACCAAAAACTTAAAATAAAACTGGACCGTGGTCGACGGTTTCTACCGGTTCAGTCGGTTTTTACCGAAAACCAGCGGCGGTCGGCGGCAGCGGCGGATCGAGCGGCGGCGGTGGTGATCCGCGAATCGAGGGCGCGGCAAGGCGGCTTATGACTTCTGCATGCTGGGCGGGGAGCGGCTTAGGCAAGCGCGAAGGCAAGTGTGGCGATGCGAGGCGGCTTCAGCGGCGTGGCGATGCGAGGCGGCGGCGCAGCAAGGTGCGGGCGCGGGGTGCGGTGCGATGCGAGGAGGGAGAGAGAGATCGGGGCCCGGGGTTTCGGATTTATAGGAGGAGGGGCAAAGGCGGTGGCGGGAGGAGTCCAAGCCGGATCCGAGCGGCGGCGCAGGCATGTGGCGGACGTACTCCGACGGGAGTCGGTCGCGGGGAAGGCGTGGCTGCATGGGCTTCGGCCCAGTCGGCGGAGTTCTTTTTTTTAACTCACACAAACGAAAATAATAAAAACAAAAGAAAAATATATTATATAGGCATATAATATAACAAAATTTTCAGAAAAAAATTTCCTACAACCTGAACATTTTTCCAAAGTCAAATAAAATCTACAAGAACTTAAATAAAACAAAGAGTGCTACTGCTGTAATAAAATCCAATAAAAATCATTTTAGAAATACCAAAATGATTTCGAATTTATTTCTCTCCAATTTTCTGATGTAGGGAATCATTTTACCCTAATTTCCATTTATTTTATTTTTGGAGAAAATAAATAAAAACCAAATAACTCCAATTTGAAAATAATTTCCGAAAGGACTTTAAATTTGATCCTTTTAAACTCCCAACTCATATTTCATATGTTTTGAAGAAGTCATTTTATCTTCTCTCATGAAAATCATTGAGTTGCTTGAAGTTTCTGAAATTGGAAAATATTTCCAAATAAAATTCAAATCTTTTCGAAACCCTTTTCATTTATATAAATGGAAGAAGTCATGTCATCTTCTCTCCAGGGTTTTCTGGTGAAAAGAATTTGAATTTATGAATGCAACATGAAAGTTTGGGAAAGTCATTTTATTCCCTCTCATTTAACTTTCAAAAAGTTTCGAATTTCACTCAGTTTCATACTAGCAACCACACCATAATCAAATAATCAATCAAATCTATCTATTTAATATAACATTCCAAAATTTAGAATTTTGGGATGTTACAATAACCCCCTTGGAGTTCTTCTTAGAGCCAAATTTCCTGAAGATATTCATGCCCGCGTACAATTTTTCCTATGAACAAAAATCTGAATTTTTAGTTCACAAAATTTTGTCAACAAAACTTCACAAAAGTGATAGCAACTACTCGTAGGGATACATTGAGGCCATAGCAAGCATTCAAACTACTCAGAACACTAACAATTGAACATGAAAGCACATCTACATCAGCACCAAGAGTAGCTATTTATTCAAAGTATAAACCACTAAAAAAACTAATTTGACAAATGGTGGAGTCACATACCAAGCAACGATCCCCTGAAACAGTTTCGGAAACAGAACTTCGAGCAAAGAGATCGAAATCAGCGGGTTTGAGCTCAAGAACACGGGAGTGAGAGCAATGGGGAGTTTTTTCTCGAGGTGAGTGATGATGTGGGATAACGAGATAAGTGAGGGGGCCCATGTGGGGCCCACAACCCACCAGGGCGCGCCTGGGGGTCCTGACGCGCCCAGGTGGGTTGTACCCACCTGGTGCACCTCTCTTTGGTATTATTTGCACAAAAAATCTTAAATATCCAAAAAAATCGTGTAAAATTTTCAGGGCATTCTGAGAACTTTTATTTTTGGGTCATTTTTTTATTGCACGGGAAATTCAGAAAACAGATAAAACATGGCATTTTATTTTATTTAACAAATAAAAATAGAGAATAAAAAGTAGGGACACAAGGTAGTGCTTACTAAATTCATCAACTTCATACCGCTAAAAATGATTCATTAATAAGGTTGATCATGTGGCACCCCGGCTCAGAGAAACCGGAACGCCCCGTATTCCAGCCCAGAGATGAAGGAGAAGTCTTCTGGAATACGGCACTGCTTAGCATAGAACAAACCAGCTTTCTATTATTACACGAATATGAATACAAGGTCTCCGATATTATAATGAATAACATTGGCACAACGACACTACACCATCCTAAGTTGCTCTATGCAAGCAGAAGAACAACTCGAAGCAGCGGAAAAACTACTGGCAGCGGAACAACGACGACAGTGGTGAACTCCACTCCACAGGGACTCTGGCTGGAACGCTTATCCTAGCTCGCACGAACGGAAATCACGACAAGCAAGCAATAGAATCCGACATGACTTGCAAACTGGCATGACACGCCAGGTTAGTACATTGAATGTACTTGCAAGATCACAGTAACCAGAAACAACAGCATGGCAATTACAGGTTAAGCAGGAATTATCATGAGATCATCAGGATAGCATGGCATGAACAACATGAACATGATATAGCTAGAGCAATATGAGCTTGGCATGAACATATAAACATGAGGGCACTATCATGCAACATGATGACGTTATCATGCACCAACTTACACTATTCGGGTTACCTCGTAACCAACACATGCATCACTTACCAACCTCAGACATCACACGATCATCTCAGGATCAAATCAACCTTGGTATAGACAATACTGTAGTAATCATTAAATGACCACAAGGAGCTTGATCTTTACCCATGATTCTCGCACAACATCACGAATATCCAACAACTCGGTATCCTTGATACCACGGTGATCATTCACGGATCACAAACGGAACCACTCTGGGCTCAACGGGTTACCTCGTAACCAAACAGTGGTCATTCTGGCGATCACAACCATGACCAACACTTGGTCTCAAACAGTGATCTTTCCGGCGATCACAACCATGACCAACTCATCTCATCATCGAACCGGGGTTGTTATTAAGCACATTATATTATTACTGTTGACTCACAGTGTGACCGACATGAACTGGGCCCTTATGCGCGGGCACGACTATCGATAGATTTAGTATACACTCTACAGAGGTTAGTACACTGTACCCACACCACGGAACCCATGGCCTCGCACTCCCATTCGGTTGGACCAACGGCGTTCCGGCAAAACCGATCTACTGCCATGACACTCTCCCGGCCACTCCGACTCACTCCCCACTGGGCTAGTCCTGGGTGGCCCCGTGTCTACCAAAGACACCAACGGCCACCGTCGTGGCAAAACATAAACGGTCCCAAACGGGGACAAGGATCCATAACAACAACAACAACGGGCAGACAAGGCTTATGTCCGCCTACCTGATCAGGGTAGCGCGCGCCCATAACCTTCCCTCGTTTGAGGCACCAGTGAGTGGCACGACAATAGACCCAGTTAGGACCTTCCCATAAAGGTAAGCGTGGTTGCACTGGTCAGCTCGATATAGTGGCACCATGACTCAGCCAACAGTTGTTCAAGTTCAATTTAATCCGGTTAAACTTGAAGGCAAATATGCTGAGCCATGATAAAATAATGTGATGCAATTACAATGCATGAGTATGATGTCAACATAAGCATGGAGTGCAACATAACTATCCTCCATATCAACAATGAATCATATCCAACTGAGCATGGCATGATGACGAGCATGAATATCACAAGTATAACACTAATCATAGCATAACATGATCACTAGCATCAACACTGAATACCATGCAATAACACATCAATAACATTACGGAGTAAATGCTTATCCAACTAACAGCAAAGGAACCATGCATATTAAACGATATTCGGTAACCGACGTTAGTCATGCACCGAAGAACATGGCCAACCCAACATGTATTACTATCAAGCATGACCAATATGAAAGTAATACTAGCAGGTAGAACATGATAACAGAGTGCAAGAAAACATAGCATGACGGTAGTCACCGATCCATAAGCATAACCGAAATAACGACAGCAGCAGCAAAACAAACATACAGTTATTAAAGATTCAAGTTGAAAACCAATGCTACTGCATGGCTATCTTGCAAATGGTGGTTGTGGCTTGCCTGGGGTGGAAGAAATCACCGGGACAAAGTGCGAGAAGCTTGCGGAAAGAATCGCCGGAAACAGTTCTCTCTTGGAGGGGCTGTTTACAGGCAAGGACAAAGTGGTCGTTTTACAGTATGTCAAACCATAGTGAAAATGATACCGACAGAACGGGCTCGACGAAACAAAGAAGTGGGCTTTGGAATCACCTCAATCGGAGTTACGGTCGCGGAGTTATGAGGTGTAGAAGATCAGGGACTAATCTATGAAAAATTTCATCACCAACGGGTCCCTGAGTCGATAAGGCAGAAACGGATTTAAAAAAATACGCTTTCGTAATAGTGAAAGCACACTCTTGGACGTAGTAGAGCGAAATACGTCTTTCAGAAGGGAAACGCATTCAGTCAAAGAAGTAAAGGAATACGCTTTCAGAGTTATGGAAGCGCATTTCAAGAAACCGTCTCCACTTTACGTACCTGGGCCCAGGGCAAAGTCAACGCCCAGAGGATGACTGGCGGGGCCCAGCGGCATGGGGGCCAGCTGACGCTCGTCTTCTTCCTCGCTCGCTCGGCCCCGAGTGAGATAGAGGAGGCAGTTGCTGGGTCGCGAGGGGGCCGGCTGGCTCCGCCAGCTTCGGCCGAGCCAAGGCCACCGGTGGGCGTAGGGCGACGTGGCGGCCCCGTTCAGAGACAGCAGGGGCGTCGGGGCGGCTTGGGGAGGTGGCAAACGGCGGCGGCCAGAGGAGACAGAAGGCGGGCGAGAGGTGGTGGTTGCTGGCGTTGCGGGCCTCTCCGACGAGGGCTGAGGGGGTGGGGAGGTTCATCGGGATGTGGGGAAGACGGTGAGGTGGTAGGTAGGGCGCAAGGGAGCTCGGGGAGGCCGGACGAGGAGACGGCCGAGAGGCGGAGACGACGGCCGTGCATGAGGCACGCGGCCCGGGTGGACTTCGGGGAGGGAAAAGGGGGTGGGGCGAACCACGGGGATGAGGGGGCCTCGGTGGACAGCTTGGGAGAAGGAGTGGTGGACTAGGCGCACCGGGGAGGAGCGAACTCCGGCGATGGCCGAGGCGAGAACGATGCACTCCGATGAGATGTGGCGACTCCAGAGGGCAAATGAGGCGGGGGAGGGATGAATGAGCTGCGGAGGGGTTTGGGGGGTCCTTAAATAGCCGCGGGGGAGGGCTCTAGAGCATCACTAGCGAGCACGAGCAGTGCTCTAATGGTGGACACTGGCTGGGCATCGCACGGCCGTGGCGTTTGCGATGCATTTAGGGCGAACCACGACGAGAAATCGATGCAGGGCGA
Organism: Aegilops bicornis; assembly: GCA_021605145.1. Classification (NCBI taxonomy): domain Eukaryota; kingdom Viridiplantae; phylum Streptophyta; class Magnoliopsida; order Poales; family Poaceae; genus Aegilops; species Aegilops bicornis. The sequence goes on from CM038671.1 coordinate 128,978,286, forward strand.
CGCAGTAGATCACGGGGAAGCTCCAGGACTTGGTTGGACGTCGAGACGAGGAGGGAGGAGACGAGCACAGGGGCAAGAACAAGCCAAAGCACGCAATTAGGCATGACATCAGCGTGATCACCACATGCACTAGAGCAAACTCCGGGTTTTGGCCTGACCGACCATGTCTAGTAGATAGACCGTCGTTCCCTTAGTAAAAATGAGGAAATAAGTCGGTCCTCGGGCAAAGAAGAGATTTGCACTTAGCTCCAAAGTAAATCAGTAAGAAGGTGTTTGTAACTTGCTGTGGTGATACCAGCTTGGTAATGAAGTAATAACTTTGTGTGGTGATGATCACACACTAAGGTGATGTTGATCATCAAAAATCAGCCTAAGAGGAGGAGTTTAGATGAGGGTTTCTGTAGAAACCACCATAATGGCCAGAATTAGAGATTTGGATGATGCACTCATATGATGAAGCCCCTTGAGCTGAAATTGGGCAAGGCTGAGTTATTTGGCCCTAAGAAGATGCTGTAAACATTTCATACGACATGGACAAGCCAAGATTGTACTTGCTTCACAAGCATCCCCACTAACCAGAAACTAGAAATAATTTTGGAGAAATATTGGCTAGGTTAAATGGTGCCAAATTTGGTGGAGAGAAGTTATATAGGTAGTAGAATAATATGGTAATTTATCAGGATTTTTGAAGCAATATAAAATGCACTTGCTTCACAACCTGGAAATATTGCCAGAATCAAAGATTTGGTCCTGTGCTCACATAGATGATTGGATGGGGCTGAAATTTGGAGTAGGGTAATTATATGAGCACATGAAGAGGCATGCAAAATTCCAACCCATTTAGATTCTCCTAGCTAGTACTTCCTTCATAGTGGCTTCTGTTTGACAGAAACTTTGAAAAATCACTCAGGAAGATTGGTTAGGCAAATAAAGTTGAATTTTGGCATGTGGCAATTATTTGGACATAAAAGAATTCCCAACAAGTTTGGGAGCAAACAATATAAGATAAATGACACTTACTTCTCAAAGTGCCACTCTGGACAGAAATTAAGAATATTTTTTGGGGAATTATTCTTGGGCTAGGACAGGAAAGTTTGGGCATATTTAAGCAACATATGACCCAAAGGAATTATGAGAATTATTTGGGAATTTTTGGATGGACAGAAATATAGGTTGCTTGACAACCTAGGGCAGTCAGGGTTATTCCTTTAATAGAAAAAGGAATTTTCCCTAGAAAAAGAAACTAGGGTTTGGTCAAGCAGTGGAGTGACATGATCTTGGCAAGGTTTTGAGAAAGATGAGCCACTAGGGAGGGGGAATGAGGATGATTTCCCAGGTGGCAAGGCCACAGAAACACTCCAAAAAGAAAAACAGAGCAAAAACCAATTAATTTAAAAGAAAAAGAAGAGGGCCAAAAACCAGGCTGTTACAAACCTTCCCCCCTTAAAGAAATCTCGTCCTCGAGATTTGGTTGCTCAGGGAACAAGTATGACTTTAGGATAACATTTCCAGCTCGGGCCTTTTTCCTTTAGTTATTGTTCCCCCAAGAATTTCAGATGATTAACTTACCTTGCTCTGGGGTGGCTTGCTTCACTTTTCCCCAAATTCTGACGGGTCTTTGCTCATATACCAATTCCTTATTACTGACGTTGATTCTCCATACATGTGGTGATATCCAATGGATCCGAGCATAAATTTTCTTTTGGTCATGAAAACCTTTTTACTCTTGTCATGGGGTTGCTTCAAAAAAATGCAGGCCTTCTGGTTCCAATAAATGCTGAGAATTAATCATGGCCATCTTCTGACGGGATATGACTGCTCATAAGTGGTACTGATTTATTTCTTTGGCTCGATCATGGGATATCTACCAAATATTTGACTGCCTTCTGTCGTGAGAAATATAACAGGGTATAGACTTCACTACAAAAAAATACACTTCCGTGATGATACATGTTTGTCACAGTAGGTCATGTTTTCTGTCATGCATGTGCATCCATGAAAAATTTATGACAGAATCAAGATAGTCATACCTGTGCTGTCGTAGAAGTGTTCCATGACATAACCAAAATTATCATCACAGAAGTGTCCACTTCCATGACGATAAATCGCGCGTCACAGAAGTGCTTTCGTCAAGGGTGACCAACACGTGGCATCCACCGTAACGGAACGCCGTTAAGCTATCGGGTCCGGTTTTGGATCCGATATCCCGTTAACAGCCCCGACCAATGGGTATTTTCCACGTGTAAAATCTCATTGGCTGGAGGAAACACGTGTCGGCTCACCGTTGGGACAGATGTCATCCACTCATTAGGCACAAAGTGCCTATGATACATCGACACGTGGCATGGCCCAACAGAGGCTCATTCCTGTGAGAAGGTTGGCCCGTTTGACTTGGTCAAAAGGTGGCGGGCCGGCCCACGGCAAGCCTGTTAACGGCCTGTTTGCATATAGCCCATTTACAGCCCGCTAACCCAGGGCCTGTTTACGGCCTATCCGAATTAGGCCCAGTAGCATCATCTGGGCCGTCCAATATAATACCAGCCCGTTGTAACTTCCGGCCCATGTATGGCTCATGACGTCTTTTGGCCCATATGAGGCCTTTAGTAACCCTCGGCCCATTAACGGCCCGTGGTAAAACAGGCCCGTAATAACAGTGTATCACTTTATACCCATTAACGGCCCATTATTCCGTTGGGCCGTTTCCGTATGTTATCTTTCGGCCTTCTCAGGGCCCATTTATTATTGGGCTCATTTCCAGCATTCGTTTACTTTTGGCCCGTTACTGTCATTTTCTGCTTGTGGGCCAAATACAACCCGTGGTTATAGTCGGCCCGTTTGTGGCCTGTTAATACGTTGGGACGTTTTCATAGCGTCATCAAATACAGCCTATTAACGACGGCCCGTTATGGTCGGCCCATGAATGGATGATTTCAACTCTAGCCCATTTACGGCCATAATGTGGTCTGTTGTTGGCCCATGTTTGGCCAACCGATCATACGGCACGTAGAAGGCCCATTGATGATATGGCCCGTCGAAGGCCCATTGTGTTTATGCCCTGTAGAAGGCCCATTGTTTCTACGGCCCGTAGGAGGCCCATGTTAACTACAGTAAATATGTAGCCCATTGTTAATGTGGCCTAGTTTTAAAAAACAGGTTATTCCGGCCACTAGCAAACCGTGGAAAAAGAACTGCACTGACTACAAGAAAACAAATAAACAAGACAACGGAAATAAATAAGCAAGCAACTTACGTTAGCTATCACGACTATTACACATATTACATCCACTGGGCATCAAAGTTCGCCACAAGTGCAAATATAGGGAACAAAGCAGCATATAAACACATGACAAAACAAGTCCGTAGCTGAAACCACTTGAAGAGCTCAAGAAACAATATCCTGGGTACCCATAATGCTGGCAAGATGCTTAGCAAGCTTATTAACTTTCTCTTGTTTGGCGATTAAATCCTCCAGCACTTGGTGTTGCACCAGAAAGTATGCATCTGAATTCTGCAGGGACTTCCTCAGTCCTTCGGCTTCGTGTCGCATAACATCTGATTGATGTCTTTCAACTTGAAGTTGAGACTCAAGAAGCCGAACTGATTCAGGCAGCGAGTTCGAAGAGCTGGTGCCAGCAGAAGTAGCCAGTAACTCGAGCACTACATCAAGATAGGACTTTGGGGTTGTCTCAGTGTCTTCAATATAGTTTTTATCAGCTTTCTTGGAGAACAACAGGGATGTCTCACTATCTTGAATCTGATCTGCATTACTTCCTTTACCATTGCATAACGGAGTACTCTTCTCCAATATTTTATCCACGTTCTAAAGGAGGAACAAACAAACACATAGGTTTACAATGTAGTATATGAAACTCATTTTGGTAAACCAGTTCAGTAGTAAGGTGGACAGGATAACAGCATGAAACAATCATATATCTATGTAGTATGGTCACTGTATGGTCTATATCATTCTAGTTTATGTTGCCAAATCAAGATAGATCTGATTCGAATCATATCTATTTAAGACAAAGCAGCATAGACAGAATATAAGTGTGGGAAACTACACAAAGAATAACAACACTTGTAATATGCATGGCATGAGAACATAATTGTTTATTCAATTGAAACTGAAATCAACATAGAGCAAGTTACAACAGCAAACACGTTAAAGAAACATGTTTAAAACATATCTGTTGCACCATTGGAGTTTCAATTGCATCCTTCAAATTTGAAATTAGTTGGTATGAGTAAATACAGTGATGCAAGAGCAAAGTAGTATGAACCATAGCTACGGAACTTGACCTGAGAACAATTCTTCTTCTGCTTTAAGCGTTGACTTGGGGTTTGGAGTGGTGGTCCTCGTGCTTTGGGCACTGCAGTTGCCTTACTAACTGCTAGTGTTTGGGTGCTCTGTGGTGGAGACGGTGTTGTGTCAACGGGAACTAGGTTACTATCTGCTGGGGTTGGGGTTAGAAGGGGTGTAGCTGGTTCTCTGTCCAACTGGGTAGGGGTACAATCTGCGTGAGTATGGGTTATGTGTGGTGGGGTTTGTTCTTGGGCAAGTACAACCGTGGTTCTATCTCCATCGATAGGTAGCACAATCTTTTCTGAAGACCGTGTTTTTACTCCCACAGATACTGCCATCACCCCCTCCAATTGAAATGGCTGATAAACAAGAAAAGTAATTGAATGTATAGACATTGTAAGATAGACAGGTGCAATGGATAGTAGGGAAGAGAATAGGGCATGAAATATTTCACATTTATGTTGTCTAACCAAACAGAATAGCAGGACATAATTTCAAATATATGATGGCTAATTAAATAGGATAGCATGACATAATTTCACATGTATGATGGCTAACTGAACATGATAGAATGACATACTTCAAAATATGATGACTATGTAAACAGGATGACATGATATAGCTATACGATGTGTCTATTAAAGTGGTTGGCATGCCATCAATCACAAACATGCCATCGATGGAAACATGATGGCATGATATAATTCACGGATAGAATGACATAATTCAAAATATGATGACTATCTGAACAAGATGAGATGATATAACTATATTATGTCTTTAGAAAATGGGTTGGCATGCCATAATTTAGATACATGCTGTCTATGTAAACATCATGGCATGATATAATTCAAATATATGATTTATATACTAAGGAAGTGAGCAAAGGGCAATCGCATATATGATGTGTCAACTAAGGAGATGACATTCAATATCGTGTATATGATGTAAAAACTAAGCATTGGGCTTGTTTGAATTTGAGGATTCTAACAATGCAGGGATAGGAAATAGACAGGAATAGGATAGGAATGCACGTGCAAAACAGAGAATTTAAAAACACAGGATTTCTGCCAATCTGGGTGTTTGATTCACAAGAATTGGAAGATCACAGGATGCAAAGAAGCATGGTGAGATTAAGTCAAACCACAAGAAGTGTACAACCTCTTTGGTGAAGCCATGTCGATCTCAGCGTGATTTGGTTGGCCGGTGAGGATGCTCCGGCTGACTTGGCGTCTGGAGATGGAGCCCGAGGTACTGATCCGCTGTGATGGAGGGTTTCGTCGTTGGAGCAGCTCCTTTGAGTTGTACGACGCCGAGGCTGAAGCAGGACAAGAGAGGCAACATTAACCTGAGTGGAATTCTAATAGCATCTCCAATAGAAGACGTAAAATACATAACCACAAAGTGCTAGATGTATACATCAGCCGCTCATCTCTGAACTTAACTGTCGAAACTGAAATTAACTATCGAAACTGAACTTAACTGTCGAAACTGAATTTTGCTGTCGAAACTGAATCTTACTGTCAAAACTAAATGCACTAGAGGTCAGGCGACATGTCAGTCGGCTGACTTTTTCATCTCTGGTTAGTCGATTTTGCAACCGTTGGATACGAAATCAAGGGCCTACAGTTTATCTTCAACCTCCACCCCCTTGAGCCGCCAGCCACTACCGGCCAAACAGCCGCCCCGCCACCCGCGGCCGGCGGTGCGCCGCCGCGCCCGCCCTGAAAATAGTCCCCACCGCTGGTCCGCCGCCGCCCCGGCCATTGCTACGTCTTGAGCTTGCGTTGGTTTTCCCCGAAGAGGAGAGGATGATGCAGCACAGTAGCATAAGTATTTCCCTCAGTTTTTGAGAACCAAGGTATCAATCCAGTAGGAGGCCACGCGCAAGTCCCTCGTACCTGCACAAAATGATAGCTACACACAACCAACGCGATTAGGGGTTGTCAATCCCTTCACGGTCACTTACGAGAGTGAGATCTGATAGAGATAATATTTTTGGTATTTTTGGTATAAAGATGCAAAGTAAAAAAGTAAAAGCAAAGCAAGTCAATAAAGTGATAGAGATTGATATGATGAGAATAGACCCGGGGGCCATAGGTTTCACTAGTGGCTTCTCTCAAGATCGTAGATATTCTACGGTGGGTGAACAAATTACTGTTGAGAAATTGATAGAATTGAGCATCGTTATGAGGTTATCTAGGTATGATCATTTATATAGGCATCACGTCCAAGACAAGTAGACCGAAACGATTCTGCATCTACTACTATTACTCCACTCATCGACCGCTATCCAGCATGCATCTAGAGTATTAAGTTAAAGCAGAGTAATGCCTTAAGCAAGATGACATGATGTAGAGGAATAAATTCATGCAATATGATAAATACCCCATCTTGTTATCCTTGATGGCAACAATACAATACGTGCCTTGTAACCCTTTCTGTCACTAGGTAAGGACACCGCAAGATTGAACCCAAAGCTAAGCACTTCTCCCATTGCAAGAACTACCAATCTAGTTGGCCAAACCAAACGGATAATTCGAAGAGACTTGCAAAGATAACTCAATCATACATAAAAGAATTCAGAGAAGATTCAAATATTATCCATAGATAAGCTGGATCATAAACCCACAAGTCATCGTTCTCAACAAACACACCGCAAACATAAGATTACATCGAATAGATCTCCACGAGAGAGGGGGAGAACATTGTATTGAGATCCAAAAAGAGAGAAGAAGCCATCTAGCTACTAGCTATGGACCCGAAGGTCTGAAGTAAACTACTCACACTTCATCGGATGGGCTATGGTGTTGATGCAGAAGCCCTCCGTGGTGGATGCCCCCCTCGTGAACTCGAACAGGCCCCAAGATGGGATCTCGTGGATACAGGAATGCGGCGGTGGAATTAGGTTTTTGGCTCCCCTCGATCGTTTGGGGATACGTAGGTATATATAGGAGGAAGAATGCGTCGGTGCAGCGTCGGGGGCCCACGAGGTAAGGCGCGCCCCCACCTCGTCACCGCCTCTGGCACTTCTTGGAGTAGGGTCCAAGTCTCTGGATCACGTTCGGTGAGAAGATCACGTTCGAAGGTTTTATTCCGTTTGGACTCCGTTTGATATTCCGTTTCTTGAAACACTAAAATAGGCAAAAAACAACAATTACGGGCTGGGCCTCCGGTTAATAGGTTAGTCCCAAAAGTAATATAAAAGTGGAAAATAAAGCCCAATATAGTCCAAAACAGTAGATAAAGTAGCATGGAGCAATCAAAATTATAGATACGTTGGAGACGTATCAGGCATCCCCAAGCTTAATTCATGCTCGTCCTCGAGTAGGTAAATGATAAAAAGATAATTTTTGATGCGGAGTGATACTTTGGCATAATTTCAATATAAATATTCTTACTTGTGATATGAATATTCAGATCTGAAAGATTTTAGACAAAAGTTCATATTGACATAAAAATAATAATACTTCAAACATACTAACTGAGCAATTATGTCATCTCAAAATAACATGGCGAAAGAAAGTTCATCCCTACAAAATCATATGGTTAGGCTATGCTTCATTTTCGTCACACAAAGATGTTCCCAACTTCTATACCCCCGATGACAAGCCAAGCAATTGTTTCATACTCAAATAATCTCAAACTCTTTCAACCTTTACGCAATACATGAGCCTTGAGCCATGGGTATAGCACTATGGGTGGAATAGAAATATGATGATGGGATTGTGTGGAGAAGACAAAAAAGGAAAGTCTCATATCGACGAGGATAATCAACGGGCTATGGAGATGCCCATCAATTGATGTCAACATGAGGAGTAGGGATTGCCATGCAACGGATGCACTAGAGCTATAAGTATATGAAAGCTCTACAAAAGAAACTAAGTGGGTGTGCATCCAACTTGCTTGCTCACCAAGACCTAGGGCACTTTGAGGAAGCCCATCATTGGAATATACAAGCCAAGTTCTATAATGAAAATTCCCACTAGTATATGAAAGTGACAAAATGAGAGACTCTCTATTATGAAGATCTTAGTGCTACTTTGAAGCATAATATATGAGACTCACTACATGAAGAACAAGGTGCTACTTTGAAGCACAATATGTGAGATTCACTACATGAAGAACAAGATGCTACTTTGAAGCACAAGTGTGGTAAAAGGATAGTAGCATTGTCCCTTCTCTCTTTTTCTCTCATTTTTTTATTATTATATTTTTTTATTTGGGCCTTTTCTCTTTTTTTTATGGCCTCTTTTTTTCGTCCGAAGTCTCATCCCGACTTATGGGGGAATCATAGTCTCCATCATCCTTTCCTCACTTGGGACAATGCTCTAATAATGATGATCATCACACTTTTATTTCTATTACAACTCAACAATTACAAGTCGAAACTTAGAACAAAATATGACTCTATATGAATGCCTCCGGTGATGTGCAGGATGGTGCAATGAATCAAGAGTGACATGTATGGAAAATAATGCATGGTGGCTTTGCCACAAATACGATGTCAACTACATGATCATGCAATGGCAATATGACAAAAGTAATGTATGTCATAATAATGATGATGGAAGTTGCATGGCAATATATCTCGGAATGGCTATGGAAATGCCATGATAGGTAGGTATGGTGGCTGTTTTGAGGAAGATATAAGGAGGTTTATGTGTGAAAGAGCATATCATATCACGGGGTTTGGATGCACCGTGAAGTTTGCACCAACTCTCAAGGTGAGAAAGGGCAATGCACTGCATCAAGGGGCTAGCAAGTCGGAAAGATAAAAGTGCGTATAATCCATGGGCTCAACATTAGTCAAAAGAACTCATATACTTATTGCAAAAATTTAGAAGCCATCAAAAATCAAGTACTACGCACAATGCTCCTAGGGGGATAGATTGGTAGGAAAAGACCATCGCTCGTCACGACCGCCACTCATAAGGATGCACAAGCCAGGTACACTTCATGTTTCAAATTTGTTACACAACTTTACCCATACGTGCATGCTACGGGACTTGCAAACTTCAACACGAGTATTTCTCAAATTCACAATTATCAACTAGCACGACTTTGATATTATTACCTCCATATCTCAAAACAACTATTAAGCACTAATTTATCTTAGTATTCAATTCACTCAAAAGAAAGTTTCACATATCTCGAACACCAAGTATATTAACATTAAGCAAATTACCATGCTATTAACGACTCTCAAAATGATCTAAGTGAAGCATGAGAGATCAAGTTTCCTTAAAACAAATCCACCACCGTGCTCTAAAAGATCTAAGTGAAGTACTAGAGCAAAACTATCAAGCTCAAAATATATAACTGAAACACATAGAGTATTCTAACAAATTCCAAATCATGTATGGCTCTCTCAAAAGGTGTGTACAGCAAGGATGATTGTGGTAAACTAACAAGCAAAGAATCAAATAATACAAGACGCTCCAAGCAAAACACATATCATGTTGGTAAATAAAAATATAGCTCCAAGTAAATTACCGATGGAAGTAGACGAAAGAGGGGATGCCTTCTGGGGCATCCTGTCGGTGTCAAAACCGGCGGATCTTGGGTAGGAGGTCCCGAACTATGCGTCTAGGCGGATGGTAACAGGAGACAAGGGACACGATGTTTTTACCCAGGTTCGGGCCCTCTCGATGGAGGTAAAACCCTACTCCTGCTTGAATAATATTGATGATATGGGTAGTACAAGAGTAGATCTACCACGAGATAGAGAGGCTAAACCCTAGAAGCTAGCCTATGGTATGATTGTTGTTCGTCCTACGGACTAAAACCCTCCGGTTTATATAGACACCGGAGAGGGTTAGGGTTACACAGAGTCGGTTACAATGGAAGGAGATCAACATATCCGTATCGCCAAGCTTGCCTTCCATGCCAAGGAAAGTCCTATCTGGATATGGGACGAAGTCTTCAATCTTGTATCTTCATAGTCCAGGAGTCCGGCCGAAGGTCATAGTACGGCCATCCGGACACCCCCTAATCCTGGACTCCCTCAGTAGCCCCTGAACCAGGCTTCGATGACGACGAGTCCGGCGCGCAGTTTGTCTTCGGCATTGCAAGGCGGGTTCCTCCTCCGAATACTTCATAGAAGATTTTGAACACAAGTATAGTGTCCGGCTTTGCAAAATAATTTCCACATACCACCGTAGAGAGAACAATATTCACACAAATCTAATCTGCTGACGTATTCCGCGGCGTGTCATCACACCACGGCCAAGCCTTTATTCGAATCGTTTTTACTGTCCCACCTCAGCGCACTTAGTGAGGCGGTTTCCTTGGCACGTCTTGTTGAAGCAGAGATCGTGTCCCCTTATTCCGGGATTCTCATCAATACGGACGTGGGTAACCCAACTGTGCCATTAATTTATGGCGCTTGGGAGATAAGCGAGTTTTACCATGCGGGTGGGGGCGCATAGTTTCGTCCGCCCATATAAGGGGATACGGATCCACCTTTTCCATCTATGCCTTCTTCCTCCTTTGCTTATCCATTTTCGCGCACTCGAGCTCTAGCGCCCAAGTCCGCACATCTCACCTCAACCTTCTCTAGCCATGTCCGGAGCAGGAGGCAAGTGGATGGTTTCCTCCGTCACGAAGGGACACATCAAGAAGCTGAGGAAAGCCGGATACTTGTCTAATGACATCGCGCATCGGCTTCCCGACAAGGGGCAGCTCATCCCCACCCCCAGGCCCCATGAGAGGGTGGTGTTTCTCACCCACTTCCTCCGCAGACTAGGTTTCCCACTTCACCCATTTGTCCGGGGACTCATGTTCTACTACGGCCTGGATTTCCACGATCTGACCCCAAACTTCATCCTCAATATCTCGACGTTTATCATCGTGTGCGAGGCCTTCCTTTGCATCCAGCCCCACTTCGGTTTATGGTTGAAGACCTTTAGTGTCAAACCGAAGGTAGTGGGCGGCCAACAAGCGGAGTGCGGAGGCGCCATGGTGGGCAAGATGCCCAACGTTCCATGGCTCGAGGGCTCCTTCGTGGAGACCATAAATGGGTGGCAATCGGGGTGGTTCTACATCACTGAGCCGCGTGACCATGAATGGGCAGCGGTCCCCGAATTCCGATCTGGCTTCCCTACACGGCTCACCTCCTGGAAAGAGACGGGCTTGTCATGGGGTAATTCGGAGGAGCTGTCCGGACTCCAAACCTGCTTCCAAAACCTGGCGAGCAAGAATCTCAAACTCGTCAACGTAGTCCAGGTCATGCTCGTCCGCCGGATCCTCCCATGCCAAGAACGAGCTTTCAGCTTGTGGGATTTTGATCCGGCACAACACCAAACCCTGAGCAGGCTCTTCGACACTACGTACGAAGATGCCTGGAAGGTGCTGTTCAAGGGCGCCGAGGCTCCCGCATCCGCTACCGAGGATCGCGGAATCAGCGTGCAGCATCAAGCCAACACGGTAAGTTATTTTGCCCTTTACAGGACAATTGTTTTCATAGTTTGACTCTATGCGGGATCTAAACTCCCTTACCTTTGATAGGATTGGCAGAGGACGTCTGGGCAGATTGAATGTCCGGCTCCCTTGCCAGAAGACCCAACGAATGCTAGCTTGACGGGGCTGCTGGTTCCGGCACCTAACGTGGTGCCGGAGAAGAAGGCCAATAAGAAGGCCACGGGAACTCGAAGGAGTTCCCGGCGCCAGGTGGTGTCGGACTCATCGTTCGGTCACTCCAAGGCGGACTCCTCCCGTGAAGACGAGGAGGAGGAAAGAGAGGCCTCTCCCCAGCGGGGGGAGAGAAGAAAAGGAAGGCCACCCCAACTGGGGAGGCCGGAGGGTCCAAGAAGGGAAGGACCCTCCCTCCGGACTACTCCACCAACACCGACGACGGCGAAGAAGAGTGGCCACCCAGGGCCAAGCCTCTGGCGAAATCGTAAGTCTCCGAATACCAGAATGACTCATGGCGTTCCTTTGTTGCACAGTACCTTCTGACGTCGAGTATAATCATGCAGTCCGACCAAGGCCGGGCTCGACGCTTCGTCGAGCGGTTCCCTGGGTTCGTCGGATGTGAACAGCACTTCACTTCCGACCGCCTCCTCTCCTCGTGCCGCAGATGATGCCGAGGTGGCGTCCCAAAAGGGGCCAAGCCAGGAGGAGGTGATCCTGGAGGCGCTGCAAGGCGACCTCTCAGACTCCAGGCGAAAAGGGGATAAAACCCCTAAGGGCTCTGAGTCCGGCCCTAGGCCGGACACCGCACCGGAACCTTCAACGGTTCCGGCATCCGGCAGGCGGCCCCCTACTAAGAAGGGCAAGCCTACGACGCTGGTGACCACCGTCCAACTGGAGGCACCGGATAATCTGTTGGAGGTGCTTGACGACGCCTCCATCGACGAGGAGCACCGCACTATTATGAGTACGGTGATCCATAAGGTTCCGTCCGCCAAGAGCGGGCTGACCGAAGCCTGTGCCAGCCTCCTAACAGGCTTTGAGGTACGTAGTTAAGATATGTAAAAAATATTACCGCATAGACAGTAGCCCCTGATGCTCAGTTTGGTGTTCGAAAAGAAAAGCCGAACTGAGGATCAAAAAGATATACGCAGGAGTCTAACATAAGTATGTCAATATGGGAATGCAGGCTGTGCTGCTGACTGCGGAGGTCAATGTATTGAAGCAGATCCTCGAGCGGTCTGAGGACGAGCTCGGCCTTGCCAATAAGCAGCTCGAGGACAACGAAGGTAAGTAATACCTTATGTAAGTATATATAAAAAAAGATGTGGTTGCAAAGAAAAAATGACAGGATCAACGTGGGTATGCAGGGGCCACGAACGAGGTGGCGAACCTGAAGGAAGCGATGTCCAAGGCCGAAAACAATGCGGCCGTGGAGCGCACCGAGCGAGAGAAGCAGGAGGCGCGGGTGGCGGCGGTGCAGAAAGAGCTCCAGGCTCTCGTGGAAAAACACGAGGGTTTGGAGCGTGACTCGAAGACTCGAGAGTCCGAGATCGCCTCGGCGCTTGAGAGCGCCAAATCTGCCAAGGCCGAAGCCCAAAAAGCCCTCCAGTTAATTGAGGCGATGAAGAAGATAGCGGCGAGTAAGGCATTCTTTATGCAAAGCAAGCACGCGAAAGTAAATTACTTGTTACTTACCCGAGTCCGGAGCTCTCTAGGAGCGTTCACAGATCTTCCCCGGAGTGTGTCCGACACAGCCGCATTCTACCGAGCCGAGGAGGGAAGCTCGACGGAGAAGGTGTTCTGGTCTCAGTATGCTGAGGCCGGACACCCGATGCCCTTGAGCGACCAGCTGAAGCAGCTGGTCGAGCTCCATAAGGTGGCTGAACAGGCCATGAAGGGTCTCGCAATCCGGCAGTGGCCTGGGGAAGCCATGCCTGGAAGCTACTTCGGGCTGGTAAGGCGGCTGGTGGATGCCTGTCCAAGGCTTGAAGTCATCAAGCGCTCCGTATGCATCGAAGGTGCCCGTAGTGCCCTTGCCCGTGCTAAAGTGCACTGGGGCAAGATGGACGCTGAGAAGCTCGTGGCCAGACGGACCACCGCCGGGCAAGGAGCATCGCAAGCCGAGATGTATTATGAGGGCGTCTGAAGGGTGCCCGCCGTATAAGCGGATGAGTGCTCCAAAGATGTAATTTTGAGTAAACTTCGCATTTGTAATCCTGTATGCTGAAAACTTGTTTCATATGCGCTAAGCAACACTTTTGAATTTAAAATATTACCTTCTGTGCGGCCGTTTATCAAAATTGAGAGATGGCGAGTCATAAACACCTTTACGCCCATGAGTTACAGGGTGTTCGGGATAAACTTGAGCGCTCTTTTTCCCATTATTGGGTCCTTCGAGGGAGGCGCTCAACACAATGAACAAGGCAATCGGACTATAATGCTTGAACACTCTCACTTAGTCATAGAATTCTATAATTTTAAATTTCGGCGAAGCCCCTAGTATTCGGAAGACCGAGTTCGGGGCGCTATCAATGCCTAGGCCGGACAAAGCCGACTCCTCGCTCTAAGCGGCATAAGTCTTTAGGGACTCTAAAACCTCTCGAATAGCGACCAACTCTCGCCCTATCATGACGGTCAGTTTTAGCTTTCTCCACTGAGGTGCTCAGCCCGGCTCAACCGGGGCACAATCGCAGTGGTTCTCCTAGTGCTACCTTAGCCGATATAACGGAACATAAGGTACCAAAACATGGGAGCCGGGCAAACCCAGCTATTGACCCAAGACATGATTCGGAGCCGATGCATATAATGCTATAAGTTCGGGGTGCCGCACTCATGAGAGTGTTCGGACTTCTCACACCATATTGCAGGGTGCGTAAGCCCTGGTGTATTGGCCATACCAAAGTGTATGGTTGCATAATGTCATAACTGAACATATTTGTATCTATATATATATAAGGTAATGCAATAATAGACAAAAAGCTATGCATTGTTTATTCGGACGATGCAGGGTGAAAGCGAGCGATACAAATAGTGCGATAAGCAAGAGATGGGACTATTTAACATGTCCCCCCTCCAGGGGCGAGCTGTGGGATTGTATGTGAAACAAGTATACTGCTCATTATAGGGACCACCTGGACACTCGACGTAGCTGTCTGGCTCCCTGGCTGTTGCATTGTGTGTTCGGCGATTATGCTGCCGGACAGGCCTTTCGGAAAGTGGAGTCCTGAAAGTAAGAAAGGAAAAGAATGAAAAAATCGCGAGCCCCTTGTGCGGTTGAACCATATTTTGGGCGTGCCGTGGTCGTGCCCCCTCCCCCTATGCCCATGGTATTTCCAGAGTGTAGTTATGTCTGCTTGATCTGAGGTTTCGCAATTTCGCGAGGGCTGGGGTTAGGGCCGCATTGCTACGTGTGCTCGGAACGTGCCAGGCGGTCTTGTTGTAGGTTACTCCGGGCGTGCTTGACGGTGTCCCGACGTTTAATGGCCGTACTGGAGAATTGCCTTGACAGGCTGCTTTGTACTTCCGCCGCGAGGGTCGCCGTATGCTCCTCCGTCCGAAGAGAGCGTTCGGTGTTTCCATTGACCGTAATGACTCCTTGAGGGCCTGGCATCTTGAGCTTGAGGTATACGTAGTGCGGCACCGCATTGAACTTTGCAAATGCGGTTCGTCCGAAGCGATGCGTGTAGCCACCGCGAACGGGAGTATGTCGAAGATTAACTCCTCGCTTGGAAATTATCCGGGGATCCGAAGACCACCTCAAGTGTAATGGCGAGCCATGCAGTTGGCCTCTACACCTGGTATGTCGCCTTTAAAGTTCGACTTTGTGGGTTTAATCCTTGAGGATCTATGCCCATTTTTCGTGACTGTATCCTGATAAAGCAGGTTCAGGCTACTGCCGCCGTCCATAAGGACTCTAGTGAGGTGAAATCCGTCAATGATTGGGTCTAAAACCAATGCAGCAAATCTGCCATGGCGGATGCTAGTGGGGTGGTCCCTTCGATCAAAAGTGATCGGGCAGGAGGACCATGGGTTGAACTTTGGGGCGACTGGCTCCAACGCATATACGTCCCTGAGTGCACGCTTCGGCTCCCTTTTGGGTATGTGGGTTGCGTATATCATGTTCACCGTCCGCACTTGTGGGGGAAACCCTTCTGTCCCCTATTCTTCGACGGCCGGGGCTCCTCCTCGTCATAGCTATGCAGCCCCTTGTCATTGTTTTCGGCGTTTAACTTGCCTGCCTGCTTGAACACCCAACAATCCCTGTTGGTGTGGTTGGCTGGTTTTTCGGGGGTGCCATGTATCTGGCATGAGCGATCGAGTATTCGGTCCAAATTGGATGGGCCCGGAGTGTTTCTTTTGAATGGCTTTTTCCGCTGACCGGGTTTAGAGCCTCTGAATCCGGCATTAACTGTCGTATCCTCAGCATTGTCGCCGTTAATGCGGCGCTTTTGCTTGTTGTGACGCGACCTGCCCATGCTGTCCTTGGTATCCGAATTACCAAGGATCTTGGTCATGTTGTTACTACGAGCTAGCCAGCTGTCTTCTCCCACGCAAAAGCGGGTCATGAGTGTCGTGAGGGCTGCCATGGATTACGGCTTTTCTTGTCCTAGGTGCCGGGCAAGCCACTCGTCGCGGATGTTATGCTTGAAGGCTGCAAGGGCCTCCGCGTCCGGACAGTCGACTATTTGATTTTTCTTTGTTAGGAACCGTGTCCAGAATTGCCTGGCCGATTCCTCTGGCTGCTGGATTATGTGGCTTAGGTCGTCGGCGTCTGGTGGTCGCACATAGGTGCCCTTGAAGTTGTCGAGGAATGCGGCATCCAGGTCCTCCCAACAACCAATTGATTCTGCTGGCAAGCTGTTAAGCCAATGCCGAGCTGGTCCTTTAAGCTTGAGTGGGAGGTATTTGATGGCGTGTAGATCATCAGCGCGGGCCATGTGGATATGAAGGAGATAGTCCTCGATCCATACCGCAGGGTCTGTTGTGCCTTCGTATGATTCGATGTTTACGGGTTTGAAACCCTCGGGGATTTGATGATCCATTACTTCATCTGTGAAGCATAGTGGGTGTGCGGCGCCTCTGTATTGGGCTATATCACGACGTAGCTCAAATGAGCTTTGTCTGCTGTGTTCGGCCCGACCGGATTTACCATATCCGGCATGATGGTTATCGTCACCTGTCGTGGAGCGCCCACGCGATCGATCTTGTTTGCCTTGCCCTATCCTCCAATATATCTCGCAGGTCTGGCGCATTCCCCCGTGCCTTGGTATTCTTTGAGCGACGCCGGGGTGCGGCTTGAGTGGAGGGCCGAGAGGCCTCTCTATCGCGGCCTCGAGGTGGCCGGTCGGCCATATCATGCGCTGGTGATGTAGGCCTAGGTAGCTCTTGGAGGGGCGTTCGAGTTCGTACTCTTCGGCCGCAAGGACATCAGTCCATCTGTCGGCAAGCAAGTCTTGGTCAGCTCTAAGTTGTTGCTGTTTTTTCTTGATGCTGATCGCCGTGGCCATGAGCCTGCGTTTGAAACGCTCTCGTTCGACGGGATCCTCAGGCACGACAAATTAAATGCGTCGTCGAGGCTTGCCTCGTCTTCGGAGGGAGGCATGTAATTATCGTCCTCTACCTCTCTGTCATGCCGCTCTCTCATGAGGGCTGGCTTCTCCATCCTCTGTGCAGAATCCTGCTTTGGAGGGTTGTCTTCGACCTTTGTCCGGGTGTTATTGTCTCCGGTGCGGAATCGCCGTTTCTTTGTGGCGGGATTTAGAGCGGTGCGGCGGCGTCGGTGCTTAGGCTGTTTCTTGGAGGGTCATCCTCCGCTGTTTCGTCGCCGTTCCTTCTTTTGGGGTGTCCACCATGTATATGTCATATGACGAGGTGGCCTTCCAAAGCCCTATAGGCGCTGGGTCTTGTTAAATCTCCTGCATCGTCGTCCATACCGTCGATGTCTTCTGAGTCAAAGTCGAGCATGTCGGTTAAATCATCGACAGTGGCTACGAAGTGGGTGGTGGGTGGGCTTTGAATTTCTTCATCGTCCGTATCCCAACCTCGCCGACCATAGTCCGGCCAGGGCTCTCCTGATAAGGAGAGAGACTTTAGTGAGTTCAGAATGTCGCCAAAGGGCGAGTGCTGAAAGATGTCCGCGGCGGTGCACTCCATTATCGGCGCCCAATCAGATTCGATTGGCACGGGCGCGGAAGGTTCGGTGTCCGGAAAGGAGTCCGGCACCTTGGAGTCAGGAGCGTCACAAAGGACAGGTACGGTGTTCGGCTCGATCGCCGTAGAGATTGCAGCCCCTGAGCGGTGTCCAGCCACCCATCCTTGATTGGCGCCGTCGGCTCCGAGCTAAGGGTCGGAGCGGACACTGGTGCGGCCTCCAGGACACTGTTCGGCGGCAGAGCTAGATCATGCCCATCGTAACAGTGCGGCACGCTTGGCTGTGGCTCGAACCCGTCGAAGATCAAGTCTCCGCGGACGTCGGCCGTGTAGTTCAGACTTCCAAATCTAACCTGATGGCCAGGGGCGTTGCTTTCAATCTGCTCCAGATGGCCAAGCGAATTGGCCCGCAGTGCAAAGCCGCCGAATATGAAGATCTGTCCGGGGAGAAAAGTCTCACCCTGGACCGTGTCGTTGTTGATGATCGAAGAAGCCATCGGGCCTAAAGGTGACGACACAGAGAAACTCTCAATGAAAGCACCAATGTCGGTGTCAAAACCGGCGGATCTCGGGTAGGGGGTCCCGAACTGTGCGTCTAGGCGGATGGTAACAGGAGACAAGGGACACGATGTTTTTACCTGAGTTCGGGCCCTCTCGATGGAGGTAAAACCCTACTACTGCTTGATTAATATTGATGATATGGGTAGTACAAGAGTAGATCTACCACGAGATCGAGAGGCTAAACCCTAGAAGCTAGCCTATGGTATGATTGTTGTTCGTCCTATGGACTAAAACCCTCCGGTTTATATAGACACCGGAGAGGGTTAGGGTTACACAGAGTCGGTTACAATGGAAGGAGATCAACATATTTGTATCGCCAAGCTTGCCTTCCACACCAAGGAAAGTCCTATCCGGACACGGGACGAAGTCTTCAATCTTGTATCTTCATAATCCAGAAGTCCGGCCAAAGGTCATAGTCCGGCCATCCGGACACCCCCTAATCCAGGACTCCCTCAATCCCCAAGCTTTGAATTTTTGGTGTCCTTGGATTATCTTGGGGGTTCCATAGGCATCCCCAAGCTTAGGATCTTGCCACTCCTTGTTCCATAATCCATCAAAAGAATTCACCCAAAACTTGAGAACTTCACAACACAAAACTCAACAGAAATCTCGTGAGCTCCGTTAGAGAAAGAGAACAAAAGACTACTTTAAGGTACTGTAATGAACTCATTCTTTATTTATATTGGTGTTAAACCTACTGTATTCCAACTTCTCTATGGATTATAAACTATTTTACTAACCATAGATTCATCAAAATAAGCAAACAACACACGCAAAACAGAATCTGTCAAAAACAGAACAGTCTTTAGTAATCTGTAACTAAAGCAAACTTCTGGAACCCCAAAACTTCTACCAAAATTAGAAGACCTGGAAAATTTGTTTATTGATCAGCAGCAATTGGAATCACTATTTTATCACGTTCTGGTGATTTTTAACAATTCGGGCACTGAGCGCAAAGATTCTGGAAATTACAGCAAGATCAAATGACTATCTCCCAAGAAGATCTAATAGGTTTAACTTGGCACAAACACTAATTAAAGATAAAACCACATCTAAACAGACTCTAGATGGATTATTTATTCCTAAACATAAGCAAAAACTAAAACTAAAAATAAAATTGGGTTGCCTCCCAACAAGCGCTATCGTTTAACGCCCCTAGCTAGGCATACAAACAAGGATAGATCTAGGTATTGCCATCTTTGGTAGGCAATCCATAAGTGGCTCTCATGATAGATTCATATGGTAATTTTATTTTCTTCCTAGGAAAGTGTTCCATGCCCTTCTTTAAAGCGAATTGGAATCTAATATTTCCTTCCTTCATATCAATAATTGCACCAATCGTTCTAAGGAAAGGTCTACCAAGAATAATAGGACATGAAGGATTGCAATCTATATCGAGAACGATAAAATCTACGGGCACATAATTCCTATTTGCAACAATAAGAACATCATTATCTCTTCCCATAGGCTTTTTAATAGTGGAATCCGCAAGATGCAAGTTTAGAGAGCAATCATCAAAATCACGGAAATCTAGCAAATCACATAAAGTTTTGGGAATAGTAGAGACACTAGCACCCAAATCACACAAAGCATGAAACTCATAATTTTTAATTTTAATTTTGATAGTAGGTTCCCACTCATCATGGAGTTTCCTAGGGATAGTAACTTTCAACTCAAGCTTTTCTTCATAAGATTGCATCAAGGCATCAACAATGTGTTCGGTAAAAGCCTTATTTTGACTATAAGCATGAGGAGAATTTAGCACGGATTGCAACAAGGAAATACAATCAATTAAAGAGAAATGTTCATAATTAAATTCCTTGAGATCCAAATTAGTGGGTTTAGCAATATCTCGATTTTTATTTCTTTCAATCCCACTTTTATCAATTTCATCACCAAGATCTAAAAACTCCGAATTCTTAGAACGCCTTCTAGGTAAAGGAAGATCATATTCAGTTTCATCAAGATTCATATTGCAAATAAAAGATTTAATAGGGGACACATCTATAACTTTCAGATCTTCATCTTGATTTTCATAGGAATTAGAAGAACACGCTTTAATAAAGGCATCTTTGGAAGCACGCATCCTAGCGGTTCTTTCTTTGCACTCATCAATGGAAATTCTCATAGCTTTGAGAGACTCATTGATATCATGCTTAGGAGGAATGGATCTAAGCTTTAAAGAATCAATCTCGAGAGAAATTCTATCAACGTTCCTAGCCAAATCATCAACTTTAAGCAATTTCTCTTCAAGCAAAGCATTAAAATTCTTTTGTGAATTCATAAACTCTTTAACACTACTCTCAAATTCAGAGGGCATCTTATTAAAATTTCCATAAGAGTTGTTGTAGGAATTTCCATAATTATTAGAAGGATTACTAGGATAAGGCCTAGGATTAAAATTCCCTCTATAAGCGTTGTTACCAAAATTATTCCTACCGACAAAATTCACATCCACAGATTCATTATTATTCTCAATCAAGGTAGACAAAGGCATATCATTAGGATCAAAAGAAACACTCTTAGTAAATAATTTCATAAGTTCATCCATCTTTCCACTCAAAACATTGATTTCTTCTATAGCATGCACTTTTTTATTAGTAGATCTTTCAAAGATGCCATCGAGAATAATTAACCATAATATTATCTAGGAGTTTAGTAGCATCTCCTAAAGTGATTTCCATGAAAGTGCCTCCGGCCGAATCTAAAAGATTTCTAGAAGCAAAATTCAATCCAGCATAAATTTTTTGTATAATCATCCACAAGTTCAAACCATGAGTAGGAAAATTACGTATCATTAATTTCATTCTCTCCCAAGCTTGTGCAACATGTTCATGATCACGTTGCTTAAAATTCATAATATCGTTCCTAAGAGATATAATCTTAGCGGGAGGAAAATACTTAGAGATAAAAGCATCTTTGCACTTGTTCCAAGAATCAATACTATTTTTAGGCAAAGGTGAAAACCACGCTTTAGCACGATCTCTAAGCGAAAAAGGAAATAGCTTCAATTTAAGGACATCATTATCGACATCTTTTTTCTTTTGCATATCACATAAATCAACGAAGCTATTCAGATGAGTAGCGGCGTCTTCACTCGGAAGGCCGGCAAATTGATCTTTCATAACAAGATTCAACAAAGCAGTATTGATTTCACAAGATTCAGTATTGGCAAGAGGAGCAATCAGAGTGCTAAGGAAATCATTATTGTTGGTATTGGTGAAGTCACACAATTTGGTAGCATCTTGAGCCATTGTGACGAACAAGCAAACTAACAAACGGGCAAACAAAAGGCAAAGGAAAAAGGAGGAGGAGATTGGGAAAGAGAGGGCAAATAAAATGGCAAGGGTGAAGTGGGGGAGAGGAAAACGAGAGGCAAATGGCAAATAATGTAATGCGAGAGATAGGGATTGTGATGGGTACTTGGTATGTTGACTTTTGTGCAGACCTCCCCGGCAACGGCGCCAGAAATCCTTCTTGCTACGTCTTGAGCTTGCATTGGTTTTCCACGAAGAGGAGAGGATGATGCAGAACAGTAGCGTAAGTATTCCCCTGAGTTTTTGAGAACCAAGGTATCAATCCAGTAGGAGGCCACGCACAAGTCCCTCGTACCTCCACAAAACGATAGCTACTCGCAACCAACGCGATTAGGGGTTGTCAATCCCTTCACGGTCACTTACGAGAGTGAGATCTGATAGAGATAATATTTTTGTTATTTTTGGTATAAAGATGCAAAGTAAAAAGTAAAAGGAAAGCAAGTAAATAAAGTGATAGAGATTGATATGATGAGAATAGACCCAGGGGCCATAGGTTTCACTAGTGGCTTCTCTCAAGAGTATAGATATTCTATGGTGGGTGAACAAATTACTGTTGAGCAATTGATAGAATTGAGCATAGTTATGAGGTTATCTAGGTATGATCATGTATATAGGCATCACGTCCGAGACAAGTAGACCCGAAGCGATTACGCATCTACTACTATTAATCCACTCATCGACCGCTATCCAAAGCATGCATCTAGAGTATTAAGTTAAAAATAGAGTAACGCCTTAAGCAAGATGTCATGATGTAGAGGAATAAATTCATGCAATATGATAAATACCCCATCTTGTTATCCTCGATGGCAACAATACAATACGTGCCTTGCAACCCTTTACATCACTAGGTAAGGACACCGCAAGATTGAACCCAAAGCTAAGCACTTCTCTCATTGCAAGAACTACCAATCTAGTTGGCCAAACCAAACGGATAATTCGAAGAGACTTGCAAAGATAACTCAATAATACATAAAAGAATTCAGAGAAGATTCAAATATTATCCATAGATAAGCTGGATCATAAACCCACAATTCATCGGTCTCAACAAACACACCGCAAAAAGAAGATTACATCGAATAGATCTCCACGAGAGAGGGGGAGAACATTGTATTGAGATCCAAAAAGAGAGAAGAAGCCATCTAGCTACTAGCTATGGACCCGAAGGTCTGAAGTAAACTACTCACACTTCATCGGATGGGCTATGGTGTTGATGTAGAAGCCCTCCGTGGTGGATGCCCCCTCCGGCGGAGCTTCGGAACAGGCCCCAAGATGGGATCTCGTGGATCTGAGGAAGATGCTGGCGGTGGAATTAGGTTTTTGGCTCCCCTCGATCGTTTGGGGATACGTAGGTATATATAGGAGGAAGGAGTACGTCGGTGGGCGTCAGGGGCCCACGAGGTAGGCGCGCCCGGGCGCCTCCACCTCGTGATCGCCTGGCACTTCTTGGAGTAGGGTCCTAGTCTCCTGGATCACGTTCGGTGAGAAGATCACGTTCCCAAAGGTTTCATCCCGTTTGGACTCCGTTTGATATTCCGTTTGTTTCGAAACACTGAAATAGGCAAAAAAACAGCAATTCTGGGCTGGGCCTCTGGTTAATAGGTTAGTCCCAAAAGTAATATAGAAGTGGAAAATAAAGCCCAATATAGTCTGAAGCAGTAGATAAAGTAGCATGGAGCAATCAAAAATTATAGATACGTTGGAGATGTATCAGCCATCCCTATAGGCCCCACCCGTGCCGAGCTTTTTCTTCTGCAATCCCCACGCCACCGCCCCACCACCACCGGCGACCACCGCCCCCACCCTGAACCCTAAGATAGATAGTGGGGTACCTCTCTGGCTAGCCCCCTGTGACGCCCTCGATTCAATCGTACACTAATCATACACGCAAATGTGTACGATCAAGATCAAGGACTCACGGGAAGATATCACAACACAACTCTAGACACAAATTAAAATAATACAAGCTTTATGTTACAAGCCGGGGGCCTCGAGGGATCGAATACATAAGCTCGAATAGACAAGAGTCGTGAAGCAACAATATCTGAGTCTGAGACATAAGTTAGACAAGTTTGCCTTAAGAAGGCTAGCACAAAAGCAACAACGATCGAAAAGGCAAGGCCTCCTGCCTAGGAGCCTCCTAACTACTCCTGGTCGTCGACGGTCTCCACGTAGTAGTAGACATCGGCGGTGGCATCTGACTTCTGGGCTCCAACATCTGGTTGCATCAACCGAAAAGAAGAAGAAAGGGGAAAAGGGGGAGCAAAGCAACCGTGATTACTCATCCAAAGTACTCGCAAGCAAGGATCTACACTACATATGCAACATTATCAAAGGAAGGCTGTATATGTGGACTGGGCTGCAGAAATGCCAGAATAGAGAGAAGGCCTAGTCCTATCGAAGACTAGCATCTTCTGGAAACCACCATCTTGCAGCAACATGAGGGAGTAGAGTAGCATAAAGTAAAGTAGTAGAAGTGTTATCAACCTTGGCCAGAGATCCTTTCTCGACTCCCTGCGAGAAAGAAGTCCTAGAGCCATACTATCCAGTTATCATCACAATCCATTTCTGATCACCATATAATTCTCATCACAAGTATCCAGTTCTAGTTGTATCGATCGGGATACAACTCCAAGTGTCCGTTACCGTAGGACATGATATCGATAGTTGTTTTCTTCCCTGCAGGGGTGCACCAACTTACCCACCACGCTCGATTAACTCCGGCCGGACACACTTTCCTGGGTCATGCCCGGCCTCGGCCAAACAATACGCCGCAACCCGACCTAGGCTTAATAGAGAGGCACGCGGACTAAACCTATGCCCTCAGGGTCATGGGCCGTCTCCCGGAACTCCCGTGACGCTATGCATACACGGCCGGTGAGCAGACCTAGCTACCTCCTTCAACAAGGTAGGCGCTTACGCAGTCCAACCCGGCGCGCGCCACTCAGTCGCTGACGTCTATTAAGCTTCGGCTGATGCATACGACGCAGAACGCCCATACTATGCCCACGTGATGGTTAGTGCTATCAGGCCAGACGCCCCTCGGATCAAATATCCAAATCGTAGTGGATTAGGAGCACGTGGTAACAAGCAGAGACTCACGAAAGATGTGACCCCGTTGCCCCGTCTCGAGGACTAGCGGCAAGGGCTAGGAATGCCCGGCCACGCCTCGTAATTATCTCGCAGGCACCCTCCAGGTCAACCCGACTCCACATCACTCGCAATTAAGCTCGCGCGGGCACCCTTCAGGGTTGACCCGTCTTTAGTAACATGGCTCAGTGTAAAGTCATAATAATCATAGTAACTGTGTGTCTAAACATCAAGGGGAAAGCCGAGGAATCACCCCGGTGAATTCCACTCGATGTAATCATCAAGGTGTACGTAAGAGGATTCACCCTCGAGGTCCACACTTGAGGGGTTGCACGACGTAGTCGTATCGGAAGTGGTTAAAGAGGAAATCACCCTCGATGACCACGATCGAATGACTACACTACAGGTTAACACGGAAGTCTTGAAGAGGTCTCACCCTCGGTACTCGATAGTAACCCAAAGTAGTGTCGAACAACTAAGGGGAAAGTGATGTGCGGTGCCGGGGCCTGGTCTTCGATCCCGTTGATCGGGTCTTCAATGATGAAGCAGGGGCAACAAGGACAAGGTGGGGGTCACTGATGGGTCACTAACCAACCTATACTAAGAAGTTTAGGATAAGCAGGTAAGGAACAACAACAGATACAAAAGCAGGCTATGCATCAGAATAGGAGCAATCAATAACAATAGCAAAAACTAATGCAAGCATGAGAGAATGGAATGGGCGATATCGGGATGATCAAAGGGGGGCTTGCCTGGTTGCTCAGACAAGAAGGAGGGTCGTCGGTGACGTAGTCAATCACAGGGCATCATCGGTCTCGGGGTCTACCGAGAGAAGAGGGGAAGAAACAGTAAATCTGAGAGAAAACAAATGTAATACTATGCATGACAAGACAACAAACAGCGCTAGGGGTGAACTAACGCAAGCCTACACGATACCGGCGAAGGGAGGAAACATCTGAGAATGTTCTCCCGAAGATTGACATTTTCGGACAGACGAAACGGAAGGGAAAGGTTGCATGTTTTCTATGCTAGCAATGTGTGGCAGACGAACGGACTGCGTATTCGGATTCGCCTCGTCGTTCTGAGCAACTTTCATGTACAACACTTATTCATCCGAGTTACGGATTATTTACTATGATTTTTCGAAATTCTAAAATATTTTCTACATTTTCTAGAATATATTAAATCAAAAATTAAACAGTGCAATTATTTTTAATACGCAGAGATAGCCAGCCGTAGTTAATGACAAGTGGGTCCAGGGTCAAAGTCAATAGAGCACGGTCAGCGGTTGACTTAGTCAACATTGACTAGTCAACATGGCCAAATGGGCCCGCGTGTCATGGACTACTGTTTTAACTGATTTATTTATCTAGTTAATTTAGTAGTGGGGGCCGGATGTCAATTGCACATTTGACTAAGTAGTAATTAGACTAATCTAACCACCGGGCCACTACTAACCTAACACACACGCACGCTAATTAGACTACACAGGACCGGCCAGGGCATAGCCGGCCACCGTGGTGGGCACGCACGCACGCTTGTGCGGTGGCCATGCCCATGCCTGTGGGCGAGCACGTTGCCAAAGTAGCAGCGCATCAGTGGAAGGTGCTGCAGCAGGTGGCTGTGGCGGGGTAAGTAGCAATAATGAGCAGGCGGCGAGCGCACGGACACTGGCGCAGCCGGCAGCCTGATTAGCGGCGGGAGGCGGCAAGCAAGTCGGCGAGGCCAGGCGGGCGAGCGGCTGGCGGAGCTGTAGGCAACGGCGAAGAGGCGCCGAGGCGTGGCGGCGGCGCGGCAGCGAGTAGAGGCGGCGTCTGCAGACTCGAAGCCGGCCATGGCGGCCGCCGACTCTTAGAGGCACCACGGCTGACGGATCGAGAGCGCGGTCGGGGATTCAGAGGAGGAGCTCACTGTGGAGGCACAAGTAGGCCGGTGGGAGCTTAGGAGCGCAGGATCGACGAATTTGAAGAAGAACGTCACCGGCGACCGAGGAAGATGAAGCTCGATCCATACGATGCAGGCGTCGAGCTCGAGCAGGTGGCCGTAGAGGGCGTGAAACGAACTTCGTCGAAGCTCTGGGACGCGACCTCAAAGGCAGGTTGACGGTGGTAGCGTCGGCGAGGTCGGCCATGGCGACCACGAGCTCAGCGTCCAAAACGATGATGGTGAGGAAGGGAGCGAGGGAATTAAGCTAGGGTTTCGATCTAGGGTTCCAGGAGGTGCTCTTTAACCAAGAGGTGGGGGATCGGGGATGGCACTTGCGTGGCTGGGGGACGGCCACGACCAGCGGGATGGCCGCCACGCCCTCTCCGTTTTCCTGTGAAGCGAGAGGAGGAGATGAGAAGAGGTGGGCTGAGCCCTTTGTGGGTTGGAGTGAAATTTGGGCCATTGTAGCACTGGGTTAGCCTTTTAACACATTCCTTTTATGTTCCTTATATTCTTTACTGTTTTCTATTTAATTTGTAAAACTAAATGAGTTTTGCTAGAGATGAGACTTGTCACATAAATCAAGCACCTTATTCCTAGGAGACACAAAAGTTTGAGGCCAAAAGGAGTTGCCTAACCATTTTTATAAATTGAAAAGGCTAAGTTTAAATGGTCTTGGACCACTAAATAATTTCGTGAGCACTTCGGAATAAATAAGAGGTTGGTTCCAACGTGAAAAATATCTAGGGATTATTTGCCACACCTTGAACATTTTAGTTTTCAGGGTTGGCAATAATGAAATTTTGACTTTTAGATTGGATTTGAATTTGAATTGTGATTTGGATCAAGTGAAGATTAGCAACAGTAATGTGATGACATGGCACCTAATAGAGGATTACTGTAGCATGACACTGGGGGTGTTACAAATCTCCTCCACTACAAGAAATCTCGTCCCGAGATTTAAGAGGTGATGTAAGGGGAAAGTTCTGGTTACAAAATTCTAACGGATCTTCTCGTTCTTGGTTGCTCTTTTTGAAGAAGTTGACCCCTTACGTTGATGTCTTCATGTCGCTGCATCAGGGCATCATGATGAAGTTGTCGTTCTTCCTTCCGGATCTTCATCGTACTTACAGAAAAGATAAGGGGGGAAAACTCAGCAAGGATGGAGCTCAACACAAGATAGTTACCTGGGGACTATCTCAGTGAACGTGGCAAAGAGGCATCTCTCGAGTTGAAATTCAAGAAAGACGTTGAGAGCAAGGTAAGGAGGTGCAATAAGAAGCTTCAAACGGGTAGGTAATAGTTTGTTGCACGAAACGGAAGGTGAAAGGGGTTCGAAGCAATCGGAATAAGTGTTGCATTTGATACCAGAGTAGTTCATCTCTAGGAAGGTGGCTCGTGAATTACATGCAGAGCCAGGGTGAGGAATAAGGGTGTACAAGAGAGTCAGGTTTCGATCATGTGGAACTATGGGTTATGGGCCCACCATGGGTTAAAGGTAGGAAAGGCACTGACATTCTGGCACAGTTGATAGCAAGGCATGTCATATGACAACCTGTCAGTTATGTTGGCAACGACGTCGGTACCAAGGGCGGGGAACGAAGGGAACCACTTTCCTGCTTCTTGCAACGAGGAGGACCAATAGGCAAAGTTCTCGTCCACCGGCGGTTACCGGAATGTTAACAACAATAGTAACAGGGTCTTACTGATAGAGTTGTACACCGAGGTGTTTACATAAGCAGAGAAATATTACTGCTTGTATCATATAGAACACAAGAAATGTTAAACAAAACAATGGAAAGAAAAATGTGATTATTATGATAATCAGACTAATGGAAAGGAAAGGTGTTTATACCCAAGTATTAGAGTATAACTTTCCCAAAGAAAAGCAGAGCATGATAGGGCTCCAAGTATTAAACCATTTAGACAAAGGGGCAAGGAATATATGAGGTTTACCCATACAACGGTGTTTGGATAATTGATCAAGAACAGTTAGCATTGCGCTCCCAGTGTTCTTGTTGATGATCAGAGTACCACACACATCCTTCGGGATAGTGTTGACATGGTCATCAGGGAAATGTCAGACTTCGGATACACAAAGGATCCATCAGAAACAACTTAGAAAATAAGTCATACAATTTCAGCAAGGAAAAGATGAGGGTGTGGCCGACGGGCTCAGCAACAATCCATCGACATGTCAAAAAGGATGTATTACCAAAATTATATGAACAAGTTTGTGTTGGGGAAGGCAAGAATGTTGTCAATGATAACATAAATCATCGAGGGGCAAGGATTGTATTTCTCATCATGAATTCGATTGATATCCTGGAAGAGCTTAGAATGTTGATGATGATCACGACACATTTGTCGAGAGATTTCATGAAGATGTAATCGATCGGCGATGACATCAAGTCAAAGGAATGATGAAGTGAAAGGTTATTGGAACCACGCAATGCGAAACAAACTCGAAATTAAGCTTGCTATTCAAGACAAAATGATATGACGAGGAAAATCGATGTAGGCTTAGCTCATCGTTGAAAATTGTGCTCGGGGAAGAAGGTCCAGGTAGCACAGTTAAAAATAGCTCGATAATGATATAGCCGATCAGGCTATGAATGATGTGATGGAGTATCATTCCAATGAGAATTCATAAGAGGTAGTGCAATGACACAATATCCTCAAAATAACAGGGGGCAATACTCGAGGTAGATCAAAATAGAGGTTGCGGAGATGCATTGGTCTACATAAGACAAGTGCTTTAACTTGTCCGAGAAAAGGAATCAAAGAATATCAATATGGTCGGAACCACGATTACAGAAAACCAGATCTCAGATATAAGATGAACTTATACCAAGGGGGTAATTATTTTTACGAGAAGCTTCCATGATAAGATCGGCATCGTGTCCATGGGAATGAACGCAAGGTTCAAGGTCGACTCCCACTTCTCCAATACACGACTTTTCATTCACCTCTCGATTTCGAAGAATTTGTAGTGTTGAAATTTTATCTGGCAAAACACCAGAAGAGTATGACTCGTGAAAACTCTCGGGTTCACACGAATTAGGGAAGGCATAGGTTCAACCCATAGGGGCATCTTGGGAACATATACCACAAACTCCACGAGTAAAATAACACAAGCTCGAAGGCAAAGCATGGTTGAGAAGGAAGAGGAAACAATTTACCAAAAGCATTATGTATCTGAGGAAAGGCTCCAAAAAGTTATTGAATATGAAGGACGTTGTCAGATAAAATCCAAAAAAGGGATCTGGCGATCCACATAGGATCTGATGTGAGTATCGGTACCCAACCAGAAGAAGAAAGAATGCAAAGGCTTTGGATTATAGAAACATCTGAATAATTCGATGCTTAAATGCAAACAAAACATGATTTCAAAAATAGAAGATCAGAAGCAGACGCTCTAATCAAAAGATAAGTAAGTTGAATAGCACTAGGGATACAATTGACGGCAATTTGATTGGTCGAGAAACAACTCTTAGTCAAATGACGTCCAAGCTGGAAGGATGAATTCTATGATCCGACTGAGGATTGCGAGCATCCACAACATATTGAATCAACGGACTCAAAAGGATAGTGACAAAGGATGCCAATAAGATTACTAGACTTATGGGATTATCCATAATGCAAGCAGGCAAGGAGAATCAAGAGTAATAGGCTGCAGAGGATTTTCGGAAGATCAGATAGTATTTCCAAGTATTTAGGAAAGTATATGAACAACTGAGGATGAAGGTACAAGTGGCAAGGATGTTATTCACGGGGATTATCTGTGTTCAAGAACTGCAAGGCAATGGGCACAGGGTCTCAAGAAACATCGAGGAGTATCTGCAGAATCTTCTGGCAAAGCAAGCGATCATCCGTAATGTCGGGGCTCTCCGGGAGGAAGTGGGTACGAGAACCTAATGTCAGAGTTAGTAAAATGTTTAACCCGAATAGAAAAGAGATCAGAATCCCAGAGTGAAGGTCGAGGAGTAAAAGATCCTAATACAACCCAATGGCGACGTGGGCCCGTAAGACACACAGCCATGTTAGTAGAAGTTTTGTAGTGACTAGACTCGACTTCGGCCAAGGAGTAAGAAGGGGGGCTACCTACAGGCAGTCGGCTCTGATACCAACTTGTGACGCCCTCGATTCAATCGTACACTAATCATACACGCAAATGTGTACGATCAAGATCAAGGACTCACGGGAAGATATCACAACACAACTCTATACACAAATAAAAAAAGCTTTATATTACAAGCCAAGGGCCTCGAGGGCTCGAATACATAAGCTCGAATACACAAGAGTCAGCGGAAGCAACAATATCTGAGTACAGACATAAGTTAGACAAGTTTGCCTTAAGAAGGCTAGCACAAAAGCAACAACGATCGAAAAGGCAAGGCCTCCTGCCTGGGAGCCTCCTAACTACTCCTGGTCGTCGACGGTCTCCACATAGTAGTAGACATCGGCAGTGGCATCTGACTTCTATGCTCCAACATCTGGTTGCATCAACCGGAAAGAAGAAGAAAGGGGGAAAAGGAGGAGCAAAGCAACCGTGAGTACTCATCCAAAGTACTCGCAAGCAAGGATCTACACTACATATGCAACATTATCAAAGGAAGGCTGTATATATGGACTGGGCTGCAGAAATGCCAGAATAGAGAGAAGGCCTAGTCCTATCGAAGACTAGCATCTTCTCGAACCCACCATCTTGCAGCAACAGGAGGGAGTAGAGTAGCATAAAGTAAAGTAGTAGAAGTGTTATCAACCTCGGCCAGAGATCCTTTCTCGACTCCCTGCGAGAAAGAAGTCCCAGAGCCATACTATCCAGTTATCATCACAATCCATTTCTCATCACCATCTAATTCTCATCACAAGTATCCAGTTCTAGTTGTATCGATCGGGATACAACTCCAAGTGTCCGTTAGCGTAGGACAGGCTATCGATAGTTGTTTTCTTGCCTGCAGGGGTGCACCAACTTACCCACCACGCTCGATTAACTACGGCCGGACACACTTTCCTAGGTCATGCTCGGCCTCGGCGAAACGATACGCCGCTACCTGACTTATGATTAATAGAGAGGTGAGCACGCCGGGCTAAACCTATGCCCCCAGGGGTCATGGGCCATCTCCCCGGGAACTCCTGCACATTGCGTACGCGGCCGGTGAGCAGACCTAGCTACCTCCTTCAACAAGGTAGGCGCTAACGCAGTCCAACCCGGCGCGCGCCACTCAGTCGCTGACGTCTATTAAGCTTCGGCTGATGCATACGACGCAGAACGCCCATACTATGCCCACATGATGGTTAGTGCTATCAGGCCAGAGGCCCCTCGGATCAAATATCCAAATCGTAGTGGATTAGGAACGCGCGGTAACAAGCAGAGACTCACGAAAGATGTGACCCCGTTGTCCCGTCTCGAGGACTAGCGGCAAGGGCTAGGAATGCTCGGCCACGCCTCGTAATTATCCCGCAGGCACCCTCCAGGTCAACCCGACTCCACATCACTCGCAATTAAGCTCGCGCGGGCACCCTTCAGGGTCGACCCGTCTTTAGTAACATGGCTCAGTGTAAAGTCATAATAATCATAGTAACTGTGTGTCTAAACATCAAGGGGAAAGCCCGAGGAATCACCCCCGGTGAATTCCACTCGATGTAATCATCAAGGTGTACGTAAGAGGATTCACCCTCGAGGTCCACACTTGAGGGGTTGCCTGACAGTCGTGTCGAAGTGGTTAAAGAGGAAATCACCCTCGATGACCACGACCGAATGACTACACTACAGGGTTAACACCAGAAGTGCTGAAGAGGTCTCACCCTCGGTACTCGATAGTAACCCAGTAGTGTCGAACAACTAAGGGGGAAAGTGATGTGCGGTGCCGGGGCCTGGTCTTCGATCCCGTTGATCGGGTCTTCATTGATGAAGCGAGGCAACAAGGACAAGGTGGGGGTCAGCGATGGGTCACTAACCAACCTATACTAAGAAGTTTAGGATAAGCGGTAAGGAACAACAAAGAGATACAAAAGCAGGCTATGCATCAGAATAGGAGCAATCAATAACAGTAGCAAAAACTAATGCAAGCATGAGAGAATGGAATGGGCGATATCAGGATGATCAAAGGGGGGCTTGCCTGGTTGCTCAGACAAGAAGGAGGGTCGTCGGTGATGTAGTCAATCACAGGGGCATCATCGGTCTCGGGGTCTACCAGAGAGAAGAGGGGGAAGAAACAGTAAATACAGAGAAAACAAATGTAATACTATGCATGACAAGACAACAAACAGCGCTAGGGGTGAACTAACGCAAGCCTACACGATACCGGCGAAGGGAGGAAACATCCGAGAATGTTTTCCCGAAGATTGACATTTTCGGACAGACGAAACGGAAGGGAAAGGTTGCATGTTTGCTATGCTAGCGATGTGTGGCAGACGAACGGACTGCGTATTCGGATTCGCCTCGTCGTTCTGAGCAACTTTCATGTACAACACTTTTTCATCCGAGTTACGGATTATTTACTATGATTTTTCGAAGTTCTAAAATATTTTCTACATTTTCTAGAATATATTAAATCGAAAATTAAACAGTGCAATTATTTTTAATACGCAGAGATAGCCAGCCGTAGTCAATGACAAGTGGGGCCAGGGTCAAAGTCAATAGAGCACGGTCAGCAGTTGACTTAGTCAACGTTGACTAGTCAACATGGCCAAATGGGCCCGCGTGTCATGGACTACTGTTTTAACTGATTTATTTATCTAGTTAATTTAGTAGTGGGGGGCCAGATGTCAATTGCACATTTGACTAAGTAGTAATTAGACTAATCTAACCACTGGGCCACTACTAACCTAACACACACGCACGCTAATTAGACTACACAGACGGCCAGGGCATAGCGGCCACCGTGGCTGGGCACGCACGCACGCCAGTGCGGTGGTTATGCCCACGCCTGTGGGCGCAGCACGAATTGCCAAAGGAAAGCAGCGCATCAGTGGAAGGTGCTGCGTGCGGTGGCTGTGGCGCTGGGTAAGTAGCAACAGTGAGCAGCAGAGGGCGGGCGATGGACACGGCGTAGCCGGCCGGCGATTAGCGGCGGGAGGTGCGGCAAGCAAGTCGGCGAGGCCAGGGCGAGCGCGGCTGGCCGCGTGAGCTGTAGGGCAACGGAGGGGAGGCGCCGAGGCGTGGCGGCGGCGGCACCGCAACATGAAGTAGGGGCGCCAGACGCTGACACCGAAGCCGCCATGGCGGCCGCCGACTCGTAGAGGCAACCTTCTGACGATGGATCGAGAGCGCGGTCGGGGGATTCGGAGGAGGAGCTCACTATGGAGGCACAAGTAGGCCGGTGGGAGCTTAGGAGCGCAGGATCGACGAATTTGAAGAAGAACGTCGGCGGCATCGAGGAAGATGAAGCTCGATCCGCACGATGCGAGGCGTCGAGCTCGAGCGGGTGGCCGTAGAGGACGTGACGAACTCGTCGAACTCCTGGAGGCGACCTCAAGGCGGGGTTGATGGTGGGCGCATCGACGAGGTCGGCCATGGCGACCACGAGCTCGAAAAGGCCCAAAACGATGATGGTGAGGAAGGGAGCGAGGGAATTAAGCTAGGGTTTCGATCTAGGGTTCCAGGAGGTGCTCTTTAACCAAGAGGTGGGGGGTGGGGATGGCCGCACGTGGCTGGGGACGGCCACGACCGCAGGATGGCCGCCACGCCCTCTCCGTTTTCCTGAAGCGAGAGGAGGGAGATGAGAAGAGGTGGGCTGGGCCACTTTGAGGTTGGGTGGGCTGGGCCATTGTAGCACTAGGTTAGCCTTTTAACACATTCCTTTTATGTTCCTTATATTCTTTACTGTTTTCTATTTAATTTGTAAAACTAAATGAGTTTTGCTAGAGATGAGACTTGTCACATAAATCAAGCACCTTATTCCTAGGAGACACAAAAAGTTTGAGGCCAAAAGGAGTTGCCTAACCATTTTTATAAATTGAAAAGGCTAAGTTTAAATGGTGCTGGACCACTAAATAATTTCCAGGAGCACTTTCGGAATACAAAAGAGGTTGGTTCTAACATGACAAATATATAGGGATTATTTGCCACACCTTGAACATTTTAGTTTTCAGGTTTGGCAATAATGAAATTTTGACTTTTAGATTGGATTTGAATTTGAATTGTGATTTGGATCAAGTGAAGATTAGCAACATTAATGTGATGGCATGGAACCTTTAATAGAGGATTACTGTAGCATGACACTGGGGGTGTTACACCCCCCCTCCCTGCTGCGGCTGGTTCTTCCTTAACTCCGGCGAGCCCCACCACCCCCTGAAAATCGACTGACCCAAAAGTCGATTCAGTCGACTGAAATGTAGCTAAATCGGAGCAGCATCACAAGCAAGAGCAAGAACGAGAGAAGCAGCGCGAGAAAGAGCAAGAGCGAGAGTAGCAGCGCGAGCAAGAGCAAGAGCAAGAGCAGACCAGGCAGGGGACCGAGAGCAAGAGCACAGCAGCAGCAGCTCCTACTGATGTGGACGTCGCCGCCGAGGGAGCGACACCGTGGAGGAAGTGGCCGGCGACGCCGCTGTGGATGGAGCTGCGCCGTGTCGGCTCGGCACCGAGTGCCGGAAGCACCGTGAGATCGAATCAAGAAGAAAATGCGGCGATTAGTGTACAATCTCTTTGGTGGCGCCGATTAGGCCGCAGCTTCATCCGAGGAAATGGTGATGATGATGCTCTTCCAGTGGTGCAGGTGAAGACGGCGGTATGGGAATGGAGGTGGCGCGAAATACAAGGGGAACATCGGGGCAGCGCCTGGGAGGTGGAGGACGGGGTGGCTGAACCGGCGGGACGACCAGATCGATGATGGATCCTCATCCGTTACGGTGGATGAGGGACGTCGAGGAGTTACTGTGGACGACGTCGTCAGGGAAGAGGCTCCGGCTGGGTGGCGGATGGAGGAGGGTGTGGGTCTTTGCAGGTTTTCCCGGCCTTGGTGTACGAATGGGTGGGCGGATGGGATGGGAGTGGGGAACCATGGCTTAGGGACGCGCTTGTCCGAAATGTGGGGTAAGTTACGAAAGTACCCCCACCGATATGAGGCGGTTCTTTCGGTTCAGGGGTATCACGGGCATTTCGCGTGTCAGGATTTCACAGGAGGTGGGAGTTTTCGTGGCATTGTAATTTTGGAATAGCAAGGCGCGGGTTGAGATGGAGGGAGTTCTCGGAGCACAACGAGACAAAGATATATCTTAAATATTTCGGGCTAACAAGGCGCGGGTTGAAATTTCCGGACAAGCCTGACGTGTACTGTACCAAATCAATTCGCACTACAAATGTCATTCAAAACTTTCATTCATGTTATGTTCAATTAAAATATTTCGCTACATGTATAATGCATGCAACCTAGTACTCAAATGAACATTTTAGTGCATTCCAAACGTATATACTACCGCTTCAATATGAACCAAATTTGAATTCGTTTCTCTATTTGAATAAGATCTACAATAATGATTGTTGTGAAGTCAAAGCATTTGAATTTGTTTCTGTATTTTAATAAGATCTACAATCGTCATTATGGTCAAGTTAAACCATCGTTTGTGTATTATCTTCACAGCACACCACATGATTAGTCTCGAGTTACATATGAACTGTGTGTACTATATGAACTCGAACTCGATTTTTTGAATCCACTTTATGTTGATTTCAAATCATAATACATTTCAAGCTCTAGCTATATTTTCACAAACTAAACCATGTCTCATATGTATAATGTGTTTATCACATTATGTATGGTGCCCCGCCCCCTACGCCTACAAGTATTTAGATGTGAGTTGCAAACACCACACAATACCACAAATTCTAATAAAATGTGAGAATTTTCGATATATAGTATTGTTAGATTGTTCGATATTTAGTTGTAAGCTGCAAACGCCACACATTATCACAAATTCAAATAAAATGTGAGATTGTTCGATGTATAGTATGGTATAGATTGTTCGACATTTAGATATGAGTTGCAAACGCCATGCATTATCACATTATGGTATAACATGTGCAAAACCACAACATGCGTATCACCGTTATATTCATGCATGCATATCTTTAAAACACTATGATCTCCTATTCAAATATATGAATCCACTTTCATATCAAATTATGATCTTTGTTAGTCTCTTACACCCACACAATCCTCTAACCTTTGTAGCTACCACTAACTTTCTCTCGTGCATGCACATGCCCTCCTCGCCCTCCCCCTCCCTCAGCAATATTCTATCCATCGCGCAAATTCATTTTTTTCTTTAGGTCGTTCTCCCACAGTCTCCACAACTCCTTTCCGACACACACCGATCTATAAACCTCTCCAGTGATGTCTGCCTACAACATACACACGCACCTTCAATCTCCTCCTTTATGTGTCCTTGCCTCGTGTCTCTCATACGGTCCCACACACGTGTAAACTCTCGCCCCTCTTTTCATCGATCTCACAACCGCACACTCCTCCCCCTATCTAGCTAGTAGCTGGGCCTCTTGCACCACCTCCTAGATCCATTATCTCTGTCTATCCGTCTTGTCGGGCCTTATTTGCCTCTAACAAATGGACGTACACCGACCGATCTCCCGCTATACATATAGCTAGCTAGGTCCTTATAACTCGTTTTCCCCACGCGTCGATCAATCTACCTCATTAGTTATGTCTCTCCCTTCCTCCGACAAACAACAATTGATCTACCAATCTAGTTATGTTTTCTTACCAAACACATGGTTCCCCTTCATCATCCGTGGATGTGCCCCGACAGATCTATTACGCACAGGCACACACAGAAACACATCCCCACTCTTATTGATAATATTGCAGTTCCACCCTCAGTTTGTCTAGTAGGCCTCTCCCACCATCTTGGGGAAGCAACTCCATCACCCATCCAGCACTGTACCCCTCTCCCTCCCTCTCTCTCCTCTCTCTCTGTCCCATCCTATTTCCCGTCGTTCAGTTATGTATGGATGTTGACCGATCTCCTTCAAGACATAGCTGGGTCTCTCCTTCTCAACACATATACAAGTCGTTCTACCTCTATAGTTAGGCCTCTGCCTACCCCTCCCCCCACCCCCACCCCCTCCCACACACACACACACCGATACATAGAGCGCTCTAGTCATGTCTCCCTACCAAACACAAAGTTGTCTTGTGCCCTCTGACGATCCGGTAACTAGGTCAGTCGCCCTATATCTTTGACTTGCACACACACACAATTTTGATGGCTCTCTTCATCGATCTCGCACCCACCCACTCGATCCTCTCTTCGACTCTATCGATATCTATGACCCCTCCCTCTCTTCTTGTGGGTCGCCCGACCCTCTATGTATGATATGGATAGGCCTCCATTTCACACACATTGCATGCAATATTTTGTTTGAGATGTCATCGACACATATTCCCACAAATACATTCAAGAAATCAACCCCCCCCCCCCCGTCAAGCGGTTTTCGAACATGCGTTTGAAGCGAGGAAGGCGTTCTTTCACCGTTGTGGAAGAACGGGTGTAGATGACGTCGAACTAAATGCCGGTGATGGTTCTAACGTTGTACTCACCGCCGATCATGGAGATTGAGGACTCCATGAATTTGGGAGGAGGATTAGGATTAGTGGAACTCCCGTAATGTGAAAGGATGGGAAGACGGGGAGCGAACTGTTGTAAGGTACTGTACTAGTAGAAGAGGGGACGAGTAGGGCGTGCGAACGGCATGGGATTGCTGGCTTTCCCGGTGGATAAACGGCTACAAGCCCCCAAATAGTTCTCGAGAACTATGTGGGACCCACTAGATGTCATGTCTACTAGACCCATATCGTAGGCCTCACGGTATAGCTTCCGCCTGTTCGCACGCCATATCGGCTTGTGTGTAACTTCAATTAATTTCGTCAACCATCGCGCCTCCCACGACCTTTGCCTCCCTCGCGCGGTCGTGCCCTATGAGACTTCGACCGGCCTATAAATGAGCAATTTTTTTTGCCTACTCCGCATGCATGATATTCCCTATGGTCCTTTTTAATTCCGTCAACCGTTTATACTGAAAATATCAATATCTACAATACTGATTATAATGAGTATAAGAACTACTACTAACCCAAATAAGCACCTCTTGGGTGGGTTAGATTGTTTGGGTTAGTTGAGTTCAAACTAACCCAAACTAACTCTAACACATGGAT
This sequence comes from Aegilops bicornis, assembly GCA_021605145.1. Classification (NCBI taxonomy): domain Eukaryota; kingdom Viridiplantae; phylum Streptophyta; class Magnoliopsida; order Poales; family Poaceae; genus Aegilops; species Aegilops bicornis. The sequence continues at coordinate 129,017,222 of CM038671.1, forward strand.
CCAAACAGGGCCAAGGTTAGCTATTAGAGTACTACTACCTCCCTTCTAGTTTAAAGGGCTCGATTCAAAATTTTCACCTACTCATAGAAAGATAGAGGCGGTGGAGTAGTTTTGTAGTTCTTCACAAAAATGTGTTTACCAATGCATGCATGAACACTAGTGTAGGATCGAAAGTATGTCTAGAGGGGGGTGATTAGACTACGTGAGCAAATAAAAACTTATCCTTTTCCCAATTTTAGTCTTTGGCAGATTTTAGCTATCTTAGCACAAGTCAAGCAATCTTAACACAATTCAAGCAAGCATGCAATGGGTATATGAGCAGCGGAAAGTAAAGCATGCAACTTGCAAGAATGTAAAGGGAAGGGTTTGGAGAATTCAAACGCAATTGGAGACATGGATGTTTTGTCGTGGTTCCGATAGGTGGTGCTATCGTACATCCACGTTGATGGAGACTTCAACCCACGAAGGGTAACAAGTTGCTTGTGAGTCCACGGAGGGCTCCACCCACGAAGGGTCCACGAAGAAGCAACCTTGTCTATCCCACCATGGCCGTCGCCCACGAAGGACTTGCCTCACTAGCGGTAGATCTTCACGAAGTAGGCGATCTCCTTGCCCTTACAAACTCCTTGGTTCAACTCCACAATCATGTCGGAGGCTCCCAAGTGACACCTAGCCAATCTAGGAGACACCACTCTCCAAGAAGTAACAAATGGTGTGTTGATGATGAACTCCTTGCTCTTGTGATTCAAATGATAGTCTCCCCGACACTCAACTCTCTCTCTCAGGATTTGGATTTGGTGGAAAGAAGATTTGAGTGGAAAGCAACTTGGGGAAGGCTAGAGATCAAGATTCATATGGTAGGAATGGAATATCTTGGCCTCAACACATGAGTAGGTGGTTCTTTCTCAGAAACAGCAAGTTGGAAGTGTAGGTTTGTTCTGATGGTTCTCTCCACGAATGAAGAGGTGGTGGAGGGGTATATATAACCTCCACACAAAATCCAACCATTACACACAACTTACCAAACTCGGTGGGACCGAATTGATAAACTCGGTCGGACCGATACAGCAAATCTAGTGACCGTTAGGATTTTTAGTGGGACAGACATGCAACTCGGTGGGACCGATATGGTTAGGGTTAGGGCATAACGTAATCTCGGTGAGACCGATTACACAAAATCGGTGAGACCGATTTTGGTAATAAGCCCACCAGGGAGTGGGTCAGGTAAACTCGGTGGGACCGATTCGCTCTTTTCGGTGAGACCTAAATGTTACGAAAGGGAAATAGAGAGTTTACATTGCAATCTCGGTGGGACCGATCGCTCATCTCTGTAGGACCGAAACGTTACGAAGGGAAATAAAGAGATTACAATCCCATCTCGGTGAGACCGAGATCCCTATCGGTGAGACCGATTTTCCTAGGGTTTGTGGTAGTGGCTATGACATCTGAACTCGGTGGCGCCGGGTAGAAGATTCGGTAGGGCCGAGTTTGACTTTGGGTTTCGGTCATATGTGGATATGAGAAAGCAGCTGAGGGTTTTGGAGCATATCACTAAGCACTGTGGAGCAAGAAACTCATTAAGCAACACCTCATCCCTCCTTGATAGTATTGACTTTTCCTATAGACTCAATGTGGTCTTGGATCACTAAAATATAAAATGTTGAGTCTTGAGCTTTTGAGCTTGAGCCAATCCTTCTATCCTTAGCAATTTGAGGGATCCACTTTTCTCATCCATGCCATGCCATCCATTGAGCTTTTCCTGAAATATTCATCTTGGAATGATGTTATCTCAATGAGCTATATGTTGTTAGGAATTACCAAAACCACCTAGGGATAGTTGCACTTTCAACTAGTTACTCTAACCCCCCTCTCTTCTTTAATTCTTTGCCACATCAGCATGTTTGTTATCCGGGTGTGCATGATACCAGCTAATATACCACCATTATGGCCAGCCTTAATCATCGCATGCAATAATTTAGTGCACCTTGAAATATGAACATGTGTGGGGCGGGTATGTTTTAATGACTAGAGACTATACCTAGCCCGGCATGCAAGATGAGACTTATTATGCACCGTTCCCCATGCCTGCAGGAAGCCCGTTCGTCTCCAAATCTTTTCCTCTCCATGTGTGGAAACAATATGCCTACTAGACTCTCCTTCTCCCTCACGTAGGTGTGCCATTGCTCGCTATAAATATTGCTCGTCCCACGACATCGCTATCTCCTCCCCCTCACATTCACGTTCGTCGCTATCTCCTCCCCCTCCCTCTTACATCGACTACCATGGCATCGCCCCTCCCAAGCCCTAGGCGCCCCTCGCTGCACCACCCGGACGGTCACGCGTCGCTGTTCCGTTCCATGCCTCCACTAGTCGAGGAGGACGCGTCGGTGTTCCGCTCCTCGCCGCGACGCGTCGAGGTGGACACGTCGTCGTTCCGTTCCTCGCCGCCACTAGTCAAGGAGGACGCATCGGCGTTTCGCTCCTCGCCGTGACACGACGAGTCGCCGTTCCATTCCTCGCCGCCACTAGTCGAGGAGGACGCGTCGGTGTTCCGCTCCTCGCCGCGACGTGTCGAGGTGGACGCGTCGGCGTTCCGCTCCTCGCCGCGACGCATCGAGGTGGACGCGTTGGTGTTCCCAATATTGCCGACGCGTCGGCTCCCTGCTACGAGGAGAATGCCGCGCTGCCCGCCGAGCCCCCCCCCCCCCCCAGCCTTGAGGAGCTTTGGAAAGAAATGGATGTTGCCTTGTGGGAGGCTTTGCCTCCAGTAGAGCGCGCCAAAATAGAGGTGGAGAAGAAGGCCAAGGAAGAGAAGTGCACCACGAAACAAGCTGCCTGGGAGGCCTATGTCGCGTCCGAGAGAGTCAGGCAATTGGATCTTTGGTAGAAGGCTTGTGCGAGGGCCGTGAGGGTGGCGGAGGACGCCCGTGCCGACGCCCTGAGTGCAGTCGGGCCCAAGCGCCTCATCTACGCTTGGCGGTACGTGGACTGGGTGCACGCTTCCAGCGAGGAGGAGTACCTGTTGGCGCCGGATCACCACACCGGTGAGATCGCGCTCGCCCGCCGGTAAGCCGCCAATCAGCACCTCGCGAGTTGGGAGGCTGAGGAAGAGGCATTCTGTCGGCGTGCTGGGAAACGGCCGCTCACCAGGGCACTTGTGGCGCGCCGTAAGCGCTCCTGCGAGCGTCGTGGTTTTTAGGAGGAGTATAATTTTTGTTTCGTAAGGCGATCTCATTAGTTTTGGGATGCAAATGATAAATCCCGAACGTTCAGGAATTATTAGTGTCCTTAATTAAGTATGTAAAAGGGAAAGTTTGGAAACCTTGTGTATTCGTACGCATTTTGCAAGTATGTGCATATAGCACAAACTTTACTATATACTACCGCACTACACGTCTCTCTCTATATATGCTTGCAGATTGTGCTACTCCCTCCGTCCAGATCAATATGGTTGTGCACCATGACCAAGAAGGAGGGAAGACTTATACACCTAGACGGAGGGAGTACTACTATTACTTATGTACGTGCAAATGCACGTTTTAACATTACGATGCGTTTTTTGTAAAAGTAGAAAAACATCACTAGTCAAGCTTGTGAAACGATTCAATGCAAAACAAATGCAAAAATGTTCGTTTGATTGTTTACTTTTAGCTTCCTTCTCTGTGGTTATTTCTCTGTCGTACTTTGTACGGAGTATCTCACTGGTCGGAAAGGCATGCAAATTCCCAAACTGCTTCTTACACCCTGTATCGAATTTTTTGCCTAACAAGTTGTGCCGTGCAATTGGAATTCCAACTTGAGTACTACTACTAGTAGGAGTACCAGGGGCTAGTTCTTTTAGGCTTCTAGATTAGTAATCCCATAACTACTACCTCCGTCCTGGTTTATAGGTCCCCATTGTAATCTATGTAAAATTTTGATCATTAATTTAACTAATGAAATGTTAGTGCATGTCACATGCACTAACATTTTATCAGTTAAATCTTTGGTCAAAATTTTGCACAAATTACAATGGTGAGGAATAAACCAGGATGGAGGTACTACAAGTAGTAGTTTAGAAGCCCAAATAAATGTGTGAGGCGCCTTAATGTTACTCTCCACTGTGACTAGTCTTATGGGAAAAGTTGGGGAGGCCGCCAAAAGAACTGGCCCTAGGAATAGTAGCTAGGGATCGAGTGTGCGAGATGAACCGGAGAAACTAAATGCGTAGGGATGAAATGCAAAAAAGATCGACGGAGGGATGTGATGGTTGCTTGTCCGTTTATTTTACCAGGCCACTTATTACTGGGAGTGGTTGGGTTTTGTGATATGACGGCTTTACTGCCGCGCCACGAACGGGGTGAGACTCCCGTGTAGCACTGCCCACTACAATAGTACTACTACATCGGTCGTGATTTATCCCCCATTGAATTTGACTGAAGATTTAACTGACAAAATGTTAGTGCATGTCAACAAAAACAATATCGTTGGATTCGTATTTGAACATAGTTTTCAATGATACTCGTATAATTTTAGGTGACATGCATCATCATTTATTGTACTATATATAATGTTAGTTCAATTTTTGGTCGTACTAATCTATAGTATGGTGCCCGTGCGTTGCACGGAAGAGTGAAATGTATTGATCGGGGCGTTGTTTATTTTGACAAAGGATGTGGGGGTCATCTCATGTGTAACGGGTATCGATAGGTTTGTTCGGATATTATTTCATCACTAGAGCTCACAAACATCTGGGTGAAATAGATAAAAAGTATCTTTTGCAAACAAAAGCGTTCAACTGTTCAACCTGCATCCAAAACTTGTGAAGAAATAACTCTTATTGTGCTTTGCAGGAAATGGTTCATCGTAAGTCTTTCACCAGTACTGTAGTAAAAATTCATACATCGAAGATTCTAGACTAAACCATAAATGGATACTGAGGGAGTCCTGGATTAGGGGGTGTCCGGATAGCCGAACTATCACCGTTGGCCGGACTCCTGGACTATGAAGATACAAGATTGAAGACTTCGTCACGTGTCCGGATGGGACTTTCCTTGGCGTGGAAGGCAAGCTTGGCGATACGGATATGTAGATCTCCTACCATTGTAACCGACTCTGTAACCCTAACCCTATCCGGTGTCTATATAAACCGGAGGGTTTTAGTCCGTAGGGACGAACAACAATCATACCATAGGCTAGCTTCTAGGGTTTAGCCTCCTTGATCTCGTGGTAGATCCACTCTTGTACTACCCATATCATCAATATTAATCAAGCAGGAGTAGGGTTTTACCTCCATCGAGAGGGCCCGAACACTGGTAAAAACATCGTGTCCCTTGTCTCCTGTTACCATCCTCCTAGACGCACAGTTCGGGACCCCCTACCCGAGATCCGCCGGTTTTGACACCGACATTGGTGCTTTCATTGAGAGTTCCTCTGTGTCGTCATCTTTAGGCCCGATGGCTCCTTCGAACATCAACAACGACGTGGTCCAGGGTGAGACTTTTCTCCCCGGACAGATCTTCGTATTCGGCGGCTTTGCACTGCAGGCTAATTCACTTGGCCATCTGGAGCAGATCGAAAGCTACGCCCCTGGCCATCAGGTCAGATTTGGGAGTTTGAACTACACGACCGACATCCGCGGAGACTTGATCTTCGACGGATTCGAGCCACAGCCAAGCGCGCCGCACTGTCTCAATGGGCACGATCTAGCTCTGCCGCGAGCGATTGCCTCGGAGGCCGCACCAGCGTCCGCTCCGACCCTTAGCTCGGAGCCGACTCCGCCGATCGAAGATGAGTGGTTGGACACCACCTCGGGGGCTACGATCCCAACGGCGATTGAGCCGAACTCCATCCCTGTCCTTTGCGAAGACCGTGACTCCAAGGTGTCGGACTCCTCTCCGGACTCCGAACCCTCCGCGCCCCTGCCAATCAAATCCGATTGGGCGCCGATCATGGAGTTCCTTCTTGCTACGTCTTGACCTTGCGTTGGTTTTCCCCGAAAAGGAGAGGATGATGCAGCACAGTAGCGTAAGTATTCCCCTCAGTTTTTGAGAACCAAGGTATCAATCCAGTAGGAGGCCACGCGCAAGTCCCTCGTACCTGCACAAAACGATAGCTACTCGCAACCAACGCGATTAGGGGTTGTCAATCCCTTCACGGTCACTTAGGAGAGTGAGATCTGATAGAGATATTATTTTTGTTATTTTTGGTATAAAGATGCAAAGTAAAAAGTAAAAGCAAAGCAAGTAAATAAAGTGATAGAGATTGATATGATGAGAATAGACCCAGGGGCCATAGGTTTCACTGGTGACTTCTCTCAAGAGCATAGATATTCTATGGTGGGTGAACAAATTACTCTTGAGCAATTGATAGAATTGAGCATAGTTATGAGGTTATCTAGGTATGATCATGTATATAGGCATCACGTCCGAGACAAGTAGACCAAAACGATTCTGCATCTACTACTATTACTCCACTCATCAACCGCTATCCAGCATGCATCTAGAGTATTCAGTTAAAAATAGAGTAACGCCTTAAGGAAGATGACATGATGTAGAGGAATAAATTCATGCAATATGATAAATATCCCATCTTGTTATCCTCGATGGCAACAATACAATACATGCCTTGCAACCCTTTCTGTCACTAGGTAAGGACACCGCAAGATTGAACCCAAAGCTAAGCACTTCTCTCATTGCAAGAACTACCAATCTAGTTGGCCAAACCAAACGGATAATTCGAAGAGACTTGCAAAGATAACTCAATCATACATAAAACAATTCAGAGATGATTCAAATATTATCCATAGATAAGCTGGATCATAAACCCACAATTCATCGGTCTCAACAAACACACCGCAAAAAGAAGATTACATCGAATAGATCTCAACGAGAGAGGGGGAGAACATTGTTTTGAGATCCAAAAAGAGAAGAAGCCATCTAGCTACTAGCTATGGACCCGAAGGTCTGAAGTAAACTACTCACACTTCATCGGATGGGCTATGGTGTTGATGTACAAGCCCTCCGTGGTGGATGCCCCCTCCGGCGGAGCTCCGGAACAGGCCCCAAGATGGGATCTCGTGGATACAAGAAGGTACAGCGGTGGAATTAGGTTTTTTGGCTCCCCTCTGATCGTTTGGGGATACGTAGGTATATATAGGAGGAAGGAGTACGTCGGTGGAGCGTCAGGGGGCCCACAAGGTAGGGGGCGCGCCCAGGGGGCACCCTCCACCCTCGTGACTGCCTCTGGCACTTCTTGGAGTAGGGTACAAGTCTCCTGGATCACGTTCGGTGAGAAGATCACGTTCCCGAAGGTTTCATTACGTTTGGACTCCGTTTGATATTCCGTTTCCTCGAAACACTGAAATAGGCAAAAAAACAACAATTCTGGGCTGGGCCTCCGGTTAATAGGTTAGTCCCAAAAGTAATATAAAAGTGGAAAATAAAGCCCAATATAGTCCAGAACAGTAGATAAAGTAGCATGGAGCAATCAAAAATTATAGATACGTTGGAGACGTATCAGCCATCCCTATAGGGCCCACCCATGCCGAGCTTTTTCTTCTGCAATCCCCACGCCACCGCCCCACCACCACCGGCGACCACCGCCCCCACCCTGAACCCTAAGATAGATAGTGGGGTACCTCTCCGGCTAGCCCCCCTCCCTGCTGCGGCTGGTTCTTCCTTAACTCCGGCGAGCCCCACCACCCCCTGAAAATCGATCGACCAAAAGTCGATTCAATGATCGAAATGTAGCTAAATCGAGCAGCATCACAAGCAAGAGCAAGAACGAGAGAAGCAAAGGCGAGCAAGAGCAAGAGCGAGAGTAGCAGCGAGCAAGAGCAAGAGCAAGAGACCAGGCAGGGGACCGAGAGCAAGAGCACAAGAGCAAGCGAGCGAGAGCTAAAGCAGCAGCAGCTCCTACTGATGTGGACGTCGCCGCCGAGGGAGCGACGCCGTGGAGGAAGTGGCCGGCGACGCCGCTGTGGATGGAGCCGCGCCGTGTCGCCTCGGCACCGAGTTCCGGAAGCACCATGAGATCGAATCAAGAAGAAAATGCGGCGATTAGTGTACAACCTCTTTGGTGGCGCCGATTAGGCCGCAGCTTCATCCGAGGAAACGGTGATGATGATGCTCTTCCAGTGGTGCAGGTGAAGATGGCGGTATGGGAATGGAGGTGGCGCGAAAGACAAGGGGAACATCGGGGCAGCGCCTGGGAGCTGGAGGACGGGGTGGCTGAACCGGCGAGACGACCAGATCGATGATGGATCCTCATCCGTTACGGTGGATGAGGGACGTCGAGGAGTTACCGTGGACGACGTCGTCAGGGAAGAGGCTCCAGCTGGGTGGCGGGCGGAGGAGGGTGTGGGTCTTTGCAGGTTTTCCCGGCCTCGGTGTATGAATGGGTGGGCGGATGGGATGGGAGTGGGGAACCATGGCTTAGGGACGCGCTTGTCCGAAATGTGGGGTAAGTTACGAAAGTACCCCCACCGATATGAGGCGGTTCTTTCGGTTCAGGGGTATCACGGGCATTTCACGTGTCAGGATTTCACAGGAGGTGGGAGTTTTCGTGCGCGTTGTAATTTTGGAATAGCAAGGCACGGGTTGAGATGGAGGGAGTTCTCGGAGCACAACGAGACAAAGATATATCTTAAATATTTAGGGCTAACAAGGCGCGGGTTGAAATTTCCGGACAAGCCTGACGCAGACTGTACCAAATCAATTAGACTACAAATGTCATTCAAAACTTTGAATTCATGTTATGTTCAATTAAAATATTTCGCTACGTGTATAATGCATGCAACCTAGTACTTAAATGAACGTTTTAGTGCATTCCAAACGTATATACTACCGCTTCAATATGAACCAAATTTGAATTCGTTTCTCTATTTGAATAAGATCTACAATAATGATTGTAGTGAAGTCAAAGCATTTAAATTTGTTTCTCTGTTTTAATAAGATCTACAATCGTCATTATTGTCAAGTTAAACCATCGTTTGTGTATTATCTTCACAGCACACCACATGATTAGTCTCGAGTTACATATGAACTGTGTGTACTATATGAACTCGAACTCGATTTTTTGAATCCACTTTATGTTGATTTCAAATCATAGTACATTTCAATCTCTAGCTATATTTTCACAAACTAAACCATGTATCATATGTATAATGTGTTTATCACATTATGTATGGTGCCCCGCCCCCTACGCCTACAAGTATTTAGATGTGAGTTGCAAACACCACACAATACCACAAATTCTAATAAAATGTGAGAATTTTCGATATATAGTATTGTTAGATTGTTCGATATTTAGTTGTAAGCTGCAAACGCCACACATTATCACAAATTCAAATAAAATGTGAGATTGTTCGATGTATAGTATGGTATAGCTTGTTCGACATTTAGCTATGAGTTGCAAACGCCATGCATTATCACATTATGGTATAACATGTGCAAAACCACAACACGCGTATCACCGCTATATTCATGCATGCATTTGTTTAAAACACTATGATCTCCTATTCAAATATATGAATCCACTTTCATATCAAATTATTATCTTTGTTAGTCTCTTACACCCACACAATCCTCTAACCTTTATAGCTACCACTAACTTTCTCTCGTACATGCACACGCCCTCCTCGCCCTCCCCCTCCCTCAGCAATATTCTATCCATCGCGCAAATTCATTTTTTTCTTTAGGTCGTTCTCCCACAGTCTCCACAACTCCTTTCCGACACACACACCGATTGATAAACCTCTCCAAATGATGTACGCCTACAACATACACACGCACCTTCAATCTCCTCCTTTATGTGTACTTGCCTCGTGTCTCTCATACGGTCCCACACACGTGTAAACTCTCGCCCCTCTTTTCATCGATCTCACAACCGCACACTCCTCCCCCTATCTAGCTAGTAGCTGGGCCTCTTGCACCACCTCCTAGCTCCATTATCTCTGTCTATCCGTCTTGCCGGGCCTTATTTTCCTCTAACAAATGGACGTACACCAACCGATCTCCCGCTATACATATAGCTAGCTAGGTCCTTATAACTCGTTTTCCCCACGCGTCGATCAATCTACCTCATTAGTTATGTCTCTCCCTTCCTCCGACAAACAACAATTGATCTACCGATCTAGTTATGTTTTCTTACCAAACACATGGTTCCCCTTCATCATCCATGGATGTGCCCCGACAGATCTATCACACATAGGCACACACAGAAACACATCCCCACTCTTATTGATAATATTGCAGTTCCACCCTCAGTTTGTCTAGTAGGCCTCTCCCACCATCTTGGGGAAGCAACTCCATCACCCATCCGACTGCATTCTCTCCTCCCTCTCTCTCCTCTCTCTCTGTCCCATCCTATTTCCCGTCGTTCGATTATGTATGGATGTTGACCGATCTCCTTCAACACATAGCTGGGTCTCTCCTTCTCAACACATATACAAGTCGTTCTACCTCTATAGTTAGGCCTCTGCCTACCCCTCCCCCCACCCCAACCCCCTCCCACACACACACACCGATACATAGAGCGCTCTAGTCATGTCTCCCTGCCACACACAAACTTGTCTTGTGCCCTCTGACGTTCCGGTAACTAGGTCAGTCGCCCTATATCTTTGACTTGCACACACACACAATTTCGATGGCTCTCTTCATCGATCTCGCAACCACCCACTCGATCCTCTCTTCGACTCTATCGATATCTATGACCCCTCCCTCTCTTCTTGTGAATCGCCCGACCCTCTATGTATGATATGGATAGGCCTCCATTTCACACACATTGCATGCAAAATTTTGTTTGAGATGTCATTCACATATTCCCACAAATACATTCAAGAAATCAACCCCCCCCCCCCCCCGTCAAGCAGTTTTCGAACATGCGTTTGAAGCGAGGAAGGCGTTCTTTCACCGTTGTGGAAGAACGGGTGTAGATGACGTCGAACTCATCGCCGGTGATGGTTCTAACGTTGTACTCACCGCCGATCATGGAGATTGAGGACTCCATGAATTTGGGAGGAGGATTAGGATTAGTGGAACTCCCGTAATGTGAAAGGACGGGAAGACGGGGAGCGAACTGTTGTAAGGTACTGTAGTAGTAGAAGAGGGGACGTGTAGGGCATGCGAACGGCATGGGGTTGCTGGCTTGCCCGGTGGATAAACGGCTACAAGCCCTCAAAGAGTTCTCGAGAACTATGTGGGACCCACTAGATGTCATGTCTACTAGACCCATATCGTAGGCCTGACGGTATAGCCTCCGCCTGTTCGCACGCCATGTCGGCTTGTGTGTAACTTCAATTAATTCCGTCAACCGTCGCGCCTCCCACGACCTTTGCCTCCCTCGCGCGGTCGTGCCCTATGAGACTTCGACCGGCCTATAAATGAGCATTTTTTTGCCTACTCCGCATGCATGATATTCCGTCTGGTCCTTTTTAATTCCGTCAACCGTTTATACTGAAAATATCAATATCTACAATACTGATTATAATGAGTATAAGAACTACTACTAACCCAAATAAGCACCTCTTGGGTGGGTTAGATTGTTTGGGTTAGTTGAGTTCAAACTAACCCAAACTAACTCTAACACATGGATCCAAACAGGGCCAAGGTTAGCTATTAGAGTACTACTACCTCCCTTCTAGTTTAAAGGGCTCGATTCAAAATTTTCACCTACTCATAGCAAGATAGAGGCAGTGGAGTAGTTTTTGTAGTTCTTCACAAAAAATGTGTTTACCAATGCATGCATGAACACTAGTGTAGGATCGAAAGTATGTCTAGAGGGGGGGGGGGTGATTAGACTACTTGAGCAAATAAAAACTTATCCTTTTCCCAATTTTAGTCTTTGGCAGATTTTAGCTATCTTAGCACAAGTCAAGCAATCTTAACACAATTCAAGCAAGCATGCAATGAGTATATGAGCAGCGGAAAGTAAAGCATGCTACTTGCAAGAATGTAAAGGGAAGGGTTTGGAGAATTCAAACGCAATTGGAGACACGGATGTTTTTGTCGTGGTTCCGATAGGTGGTGCTATCGTACATCCACGTTGATGGATACTTCAACCCATGAAGGGTAACAGGTTGCGCTAGTCCACGGAGGGCTCCACCCACGAAGGGTCCACGAATAAGAAACCTTGTCTATCCCACCATAGCCGTCGCCCACGAAGGACTTGCCTCACTAGCGGTAGATCCTCACGAAGTAGGTGATCTCCTTGCCCTTACAAACTCCTTGGTTCAACTCCACAATCTTGTCGGAGGCTCCCAAGTGACACCTAGCCAATCTAGGAGACACCATTCTCCAAGAAGTAACAAATGGTGTGTTGATGATGAACTCCTTGCTCTTGTGCTTCAAATGATAGTCTCCCCAACACTCAACTCTCTCTCTCTCAGGATTTGGATTTGGTGGAAAGAAGATTTGAGTGGAAAGGAATTTGGGGAAGGCTAGAGATCAAGATTCATATGGTAGGAATGGAATATCTTGGCCTCAACACATGAGTAGGTGATTCTTTCTCGTAAGCGACAAGTTGGAAGTGTAGGTTTGTTCTGATGGCTCTCTCCACGAATGAAGAGGAGGTGGAGGGGTATATATAACCTCCACACAAAATCCAACCATTACACACAACTTACCAAACTCGGTGGGACCGAATTGATAAACTCGGTCGGACCGATTCAGCAAATCTAGTGACCGTTAGGATTTTCAGTGGGACCGACATGCAACTCGGTGGGACCGATATGGTTAGGGTTAGGGCATAACGTAATCTCGGTGAGACCGATTACACAAACTCTGTGAGACCGATTTTGGTAATAAGCTAACCAGGGAGTTGGTCAGGTAAACTCGGTGGGACCGATTCGCTCTTTTCGGTGAGACCTAAATGTTACGAAATGGAAACAGAGAGTTTACATTGCAATCTCGGTGGGACCGATCGCTCATCTCGGTAGGACCGAAATGTTACGACGGGAAACAGAGAGATTACAATCGCATCTCGGTGAGACCGATTTTCCTAGGGTTTGTGGCAGTGGCTATGACATCTGAACTCGGTGGCGCCGGGTAGAATGATTCGGTAGGGCCGAGTTTGACTTTGGGTTTAGGTCATATGTGGATATGAGAAAGCAGCTGAGGGTTTTGGAGCATATCACTAAGCACTGTGGAGCAAGAAACTCATTAAGCAACACCTCATCCCTCCTTGATAGTATTGACTTTTCCTATAGACTCAATGTGATCTTGGATCACTAAAATATAAAATGTAGAGTCTTGAGCTTTTGAGCTTGAGCCAATCCTTCTATCCTTAGCAATTTGAGGGATCCACTTTTCTCATCCATGCCATGCCATCCATTGAGCTTTTCCTGAAATATTCATCTTGGAATGATGTTATCTCAATGAGCTATATGTTGTTAGGAATTACCAAAACCACCTAGGGATAGTTGCACTTTCAACTAGTTACTCTAACCCCCCTCTCTTCTTTAATTCTTTTCCACATCAGCATGTTTGTTATCCAGGTGTGCATGATACCAGCTAATATACCACCATTATGGCCAGCCTTAATCATCGCATGCAATAATTTAGTGCACCTTGAAATATGAACATGTGTGGGGCGTGTATGTTTTTAATGACTTGAGACTATACCTAGCCCGGCATGCAAGATGAGACTTATTATGCACCGTTCCCCATGCCTGCAGGAAGCCCGTTCGTCTCCAAATCTTTTCCTCTCCATGTGTGGAAACAATATGCCTGCTAGACTCTCCTTCTCCCTCACGTAGGTGTGCCATTGCTCGCTATAAATATTGCTCCTCCCACGACATCGCTATCTCCTCCCCCTCACGTTCACGTTCGTCGCTATCGCCTCCCCCTCCCTCTTACGTCGACCACCATGGCATCGCCCCTCCTAAGCCCTAGGCGCCACTCGCTGCACCACCCGGACGGTCACGCGTCGATGTTCCGTTCCACGCCTCCACTAGTCGAGGAGGACGCGTCGGTGTTCCGCTCCTCGCCGCGACGCGTCGAGGTGGACGTGTCGCCGTTCCGTTCCTCGCCGCCACTAGTCAAGGAGGACGCATCGGTGTTCCGCTCCTCGCCGCGACACAACGCGTCGCCGTTCCGTTCCTCGCCGCCACTAGTCGAGGAGGACGCGTCGGTGTTCCGCTCCTCACCGCGACGTGTCGAGGTGGACGCGTCGGCGTTCCGCGACGCGTCGAGGTGGACGCGTCAGTGTTCCCAATATCGCCGACGCGTCAGCTCCCTGCTACGAGGAGAATGCTGCGCTGCCCGCCGAGCCCCCCCAGCCTTGAGGAGCTTTGGAAAGAAATGGATGTTGCCTTGTGGGAGGCTTTGCCTCCAGCAGAGCGCGCCAAAATAGAGGCGGAGAAGAAGGCCGAGGAAGAGAAGTGCACCGCGAACAAGCTGCCTGGGAGGCGTATGCCGCGTCCGAGAGAGTCAGGCAATTGGCTCTTTGGCAGAAGGCTCGTGCGAGGGCCGTGAGGGTGGCGGAGGACGCCCGTGCCGACGCCCTGAGTGCAGTCGGGCCCAAGCGCCTCATCTACGCTTGGCGGTACATGGACCGGGTGCATGCTTCCAGCAAGGAGGAGTACCTGTTGGCGCCGGATCACCACACCGGTGAGATCGCGCTCGCCCGCCGGTAAGCCGCCAATCAGCACCTCACGAGGTGCGAGGCTGAGGAAGGGGCATTCTGTCGGCGCGCTGGGAAACGGCCGCTCACCAGGGCACTTGTGGCGCGCCGTAAGCGCTCCTGCGAGCGTCGTGGTTTTTAGGAGGAGTATAATTTTTGTTTCGTAAGGCGATCTCATTAGTTTTGGGATGCAAATGATAAATCGAGCGTTCAGGAATTATTAGTGTCCTTAATTAAGTATGTAAAAGGGAAAGTTTGGAAACCTTGTGTATTAAATCGCATTTTGCAAGTAATGCGTGCATATAGCACAAACTTTACTATATACTACCGCACTACACGTCTCTCTCTATATATGCTTGCAGATTGTGCTACTCCCTCCGTCCAGGTCAATATGGTTGTGCACCGTGACTAGTCTTATGGGAGAAGTTGGGGAGGCCGCCAAAAGAACTGGCCCTAGGAATAGTAGCTACGGATCGAGTGTGCGAGATGAACCGGAGAAAGTAAATGCGTAGGGATGAAATGCAAAAAAGATCGACGGAGGGATGTGATGGTTGCTTGTCCGTTTATTTTACCAGGCCACTTATTACTGGGAGTGGTTGGGTTTTGTGACATGACGGCTTTACTACCGCGCCACGAGTGGGGTGAGACTCCCGTGTAGCACCGCCCTCTACAATAGTACTACTACATCGGTCGTGGTTTATCCCCCATTGAATTTGACTGAAGATTTAACTGACAAAATGTTAGTGCATGTCAACAAAAACAATATCGTTGGATTCGTATTTGGACATAGTTTTCAATGATACTCGTATAATTTTAGGTGACATGCATCATCATTTATTGTACTATATATAATGTTAGTTCAATTTTTGGTCGTACTAATCTATAGTATGGTGCCCGTGCGTTGCACGGAAGAGTGAAATGCATTGATCGGGGCGTTGTTTATTTTGACAAAGGATGTGGGGGTCATCTCATGTGTAACGGGTATCGATAGGTTTGTTCGGATATTATTTCATCACTAGAGCTCACAAACATCTGGGTGAAATAGATAAAAAAGTATCTTTTGCAAACAAAAGCGTTCAACTGTTCAACCTGCATCCAAAACTTGTGAAGAAATAACTCTTATTGTGCTTTGCAGGAAATGGTTCATCGTAAGTATTTCACCAGTACTGTAGTAAAAAATCCTACATCGAAGATTCTAGACTAAACCATAAATGGATACTGAGGGAGTCCTGGATTAGGGGTGTCCGGATAGCCGAACTATCACCGTTGGCCGGACTCCTGGACTATGAAGATACAAGATTGAAGACTTCGTCCTGTGTCCGGATGGGACTTTCCTTGGCGTGGAAGGCAAGCTTGGCGATACGGATATGTAGACCTCCTACCAGTGTAACCGACTACTGTAACCCTAACCCTATCCGGTGTATATACAAACCGGAGGGTTTTAGTCCGTGGGGACGAACAACAATCATACCATAGGCTAGCTTCTAGGGTTTAGCCTCCTTGATCTCGTGGTAGATCCACTCTTGTACTACCCATATCATCAATATTAATCAAGCAGGAGTAGGGTTTTACCTCCATCGAGAAGGCCCGAACCTGGGTAAAAACATCGTGTCCCTTGTCTCCTGTTACCATCCGCCTAGACGCACGATTCGGGACCCCTACCCGAGATCCGCGGTTTTGACACCGACATTGGTGCTTTCATTGAGAGTTCCTCCGTATGTCGTCATCTTTAGGCCCGATGGCTCCTTGAACATCAACAACGGCGTGGTCCAGGTGAGACTTTTCTCCCGGACAGATCTTCGTGATTCGGGCGGCTTTGCATGCGGGCTAATTCACTTGGCCATCCGGAGCAGATCGAAAGCTACGCCCGCCATCAGGTCAGATTTGGTAGTTTGAACTACACGACCGACATCCGCGGAGACTTGACCTTCGACGGATTCGAGCCACAATAGCGCGCCCGCCTTGTCTCGATGGGCACGATCTAGCTCTGCCGCCCGAACGGTCTTGTGGAGGCTTACCAGCGTCCGCTCCGACCCTTAGCTCGGAGCCGACTCCGCCGATCGAGGACGAGTGGTTGGACACCGCCTCGGGGGCTACGATCTCTACGGCGATTGAGCCGAACTCCATCCCTGTCCTTTGCGAAGACCGTGACTCCAAGGTGCCGGACTCCTCTCCGGACTCCGAACCCTCCGCGCCCCTGCCAATCAAATCCGATTGGGCGCCGATCATGGAGTTCACTGCCGCGGACATCTTTCAGCACTCGCCCTTTGGCGACATCCTGAATTCACTAAAGTCTCTCTCTTTATCAGGAGAGCCCTGGCCGGACTACGGTCAGGAAGGTTGGGATGCGGAGGACGAAGAAATTCAACGCCCACCCACCATCCACTTGGTAGCCACTGTCGATGATTTAACCGACATGCTCGACTTCGACTCCGAAGACATCGACGGTATGGACGACGATGCTGGAGACGACCAAGAACCAGCGCCTACAAGGCACTGGAAGGCCACCTCGTCATACGACATATACATGGTGGACATCCCAAAAGATGGGAACGGCGATGGAACAACGGAGGAAGACCCCTCCAAGAAACAGCCCAAGCGTCGGCGTCAGCGGCGCCGCTCTAAATCCCGCCACAGCAAAAACGGTGATTCCGGCACGGGAGATAATAACACCTCGGACAGTGCCGAAGACAACCCTTTCCAGCAGGATTCAGCACAGGAGGAGGGAGAAGCCAGCCCTCATGATAGAGCGGCAGACAGGGAGGTGGAGGACGATAATTATATGCCTCCCTCCGAAGATGAGGCAAGCCTCGACGACGACGAATTCGTCGTACCTGAGGACCCCGCCGAATAGGAGCGTTTCAAACGCAGGCTTATGGCCACGGCAAGCAGCCTCAGGAAAAAGCAGCAGCAGCTTAGAGCCGACCAAGACCTACTAGCTGACAGATGGACTGAATTCCTTGCAGCCGAAGAGTACGAACTTCAACGCCCCTCCAAGAGATACCCAAAACGCAGGCTGCTACCCTAATTAGAGGAAGCAGCAACCAAACCTACATCACCAGCGCATGATGCGGCCGACCGGCCACCCCGTGGCCGCGACAGAGAGGCCTCTAGACCCTCCATTCAAGCCGCACCCCGGCACCGCTCGAAAAGTACCAAGGCACGGGGAAACGCGCCAGACCTGCGGGACATATTTGAGGACAAGGCAAGGCAAACAAGATCGATCTATGGATCGCGTGGGCGCCCCATGATACATGATGATAACCGTCACGCTGGATACAATAATTCCGGCCGGGCCGAACACAGTAAACAAAGCTCATTTGAGCTGCGTCGTGATATAGCTCAATACAGAGGCGCACACCCACTATGCTTCACGCATTTAAGTGATGGATCATCAAATCCCCGAGGGTTTCAAACCCGTAAACATCGAATCATATGATGGCACAACAGATCCCGCGGTTTGGATCGAGGACTACCTCCTCCATATCCACATGGCCCGCGGTGATGATCTACACGCCATCAAATACCTCCCACTCAATCTTAAAGGACCAGCTCGGCATTGGCTTAACAGCTTGCCAGCGGAATCAATTGGTTGTTGGGAGGACCTGGAAGCCGCATTTCTTGATAACTTCCAGGGCACATACGTGCAACCACCAGACGCCGATGACCTCAGCCACATAATCCAGCAGCTAGAAGAATCGGCCAGACAATTCCAGACACGGTTCCTGACCAAGAAAAATAAAATCGTTGACTGTCCGGATGCAGAGGCCCTTGCAGCCTTCAAACATAACATCCGCGACGAGTGGCTTGCCCGGCACCTAGGACAGGAAAAGCCGAAATCCATGGCAGCCCTCACGCGCTCATGACCCGCTTTTGCGCGGAGAGGACAGCTGGCTAGCTTCGTAGCAACAACTTGACCAAAAGCCCGGTAGTTCGGATACCAAGGACAGCAATGGCAGGTCGGCGTCGCAACAAGCACAAAGCGCCGCATTAACGGGCGATAGGCGAAGATACGGCGATCAACGCCAGATTCAGAGGCTCTAAACCCGGTCAGCGGAAGAAGCCGTTCAAAAGAAATACCCAGGGCCCGTCAATCTGGACCGAATACTCGATCGCTCGTGCCAAATACATGGCACCCCCAAAACCAGCCAACCACACCAACAGGGATTGTTGGGTCTTCAAACAGGCAGGCAAGTTAAATGCCGAACTCAATGACAAGGGGCTGCATAGCGATGACGAGGAGGAGCCCCGGCCGGCAAACAATAGAGGACAGAAAAGTTTCCTCCCACAAGTGCGGATGGTGAACATGATATACGCAACCCACATACCCAAAAGGGAGCGGAAGCGTGCGCTAAGGGACGTATATGCGATGGAGCCAGTCGCCCCAAAGTTCAACCCATGCTCCTCCTGCCCGATCACCTTTGATCGAAGGGACCACCCCACTAGCATCCGCCACGGCAGATTCGCCGCATTGGTTCTTGACCCAATTATTGACGGATTTCACCTCACTAGAGTCATGATGGACGGCGGTAGCAGCCTGAACCTGCTCTATCAGGATACAGTGCGCAAAATGGGCATAGACCCCTCAAGGATTAAACCCACAAAGACGACCTTTAAAGGCGTCATACCAGGTGTAGAGGCCAACTGTACAGGCTCAGTTACACTCGAAGTGGTCTTCGGATCCCCGGATAACTTCCGAAGCGAGGAGTTAATCTTCGACATAGTCCCAGCGGCTATCACACACCTGCTTGGACGAACCGCATTTGCAAAGTTCAATGCGGTGCCGCACTACGCATACCTCAAGCTTAAGATGCCAGGCCCTCGAGGAGTAATCACGGTCAATGGAAACACCGAACGCTCTCTCCGAACGGAGGAGCACACGGCGGCCCTCACGGCGGAGGTGCAAACCAGCCTCTCACAGCAATTCTCGAGTCCGGCTATTAAACGTCCGGACACCGTCAAGCGCGCCCGAAGTAACCTACAACAAGACCGCCTGGCACGATTCGAGCAAGCGTAGCAATCCGGCCCCCACCGCAGCCCTCGCGAAATCGCGAAGCCAGTACTACGCGTACATAACTACGCTCTGGAGATACCATGGGCATAAGGGGAGGGGCACGACCACGGCACGCCTAGAATGCGGCTCAACCGCACCAGGGGCTCCCGATTGTGTCGTTCTTTTTTCTTCTTTTATCTTACTTTCAGGACTCCGTTTTCCAGAAGCCCTATCCGGCACTATAATTGCCGAACTCACGATGCAGCAGCCAGGGAAGCAGAAAGCTACGTCGAGTGTCTAGGTGGTCTCTACTACGAGCATTATACCTGTTTTACATACCATCCCGCAGCTTATCCCTGGAGGGGGACATGTCAAATAGTCCCATCCCTTGCTTATCGCACTATTTGTATCGTTTTGCTTTAATTGCAGTACCTTTTTTGAATAAACAATACATATCTTTTGCCTATTATTGCACTACTTTCTTTATCTATATTCATTCATGACATGTTGCACCCGTACACTTTGGTACGACCAATACACCAGGGGCTTAAGTACCCCAAATATATGGTGTGATAAGTCCAAACACTTTCACAAGTGCGGCACCCCGAACTTATAGCACTATATGCATCGGCTCCGAATCATGTCTTGGGTCAATAGTTGGGTTTGCCAGGCTCCCATGTTTTGGTACCTTACGTTCCGTTATATCGGCTAAGGTAGTATTTGGGAGAACCACTGCGATTGTGCCCCGGTTGAGCTGGGTTGAGCACCTCAGTGGAGAAAGCTAAAACTGACCGTCATGATAGGGCGAGAGTCGGTCGCTGTTCGAGAGGTTTTTCGGGTCCCTAAAGACTCATGCCGCTTAGAGCGAGGAGTCGGCATTGTCCGCCAAAGGCGTGGATAGCGCCCGAACTCGGTCTTCCGAATACTAGGGGCTTCACGAAATTTAAAATTATAGAATTCTATGGCTAAGTGAGAGTGTTCAAGCACTATAGTCCGGTTGCCTTGTTCGTTGCGTTGAGCGCCTCCCTCGAAGGACCCAAGAATGGGAACAAGAGCGCTCAAGTTTATCCCGAACACCCGAGCACTCGTGGCATGGAGGCTGAAGCCAACGACTTGCCATCTCTCAAATTTGATAAACGACCGCACATAAGGTAATATTTTAAATTCACAAGCATTGCTTAGCGCATATGAACAAGTTTTCAGCGTACAGGATAACAAATGCGAGTTTATTCAAAATTACATCTTTGGAGCATTCACCCGCTATAAGGCGGGCGCCCTTCATGACGCCCTCATAGTACATTTCAGGCTTGCGATGTTCCTTGCCCTTCGGTGGCCCGTCCGTCACAAGCTTCTCCGCATCCAGCTTGCCCCAGTGCACTTTAGCACGGGCAAGGGCCCCACGGGCAGCTTCAATGCAGACGGAGTGCTTGATGACTTCAATCCATGGACAGGCGTCCACCAGCCGCCGCACTAGCCCAAAGTAGCTCCCAGGCATGGCTTCCAATGGCCACAGCCGAATTATGAGGCCCTTCATGGCCAGTTCGGCGACCTTGTGGAGCTCGACCAGCTGCTTCAGCTGGTCGCTCGGGGGCACCGGATGTCCGGCCTCAGCATACTGAGACCAGAACACCTTTTCCGTCGAGCTCCCCTCCTTGGTGCGGTAGAACGCGGCAGCATCAGACACACTATGGGGCAGATATGCGAATGCTCCTGGAGAGCTCTGGATCCGGGTAAGTAATAGGTAATTCACTTTCACATGCTTGCTTTGCATAAATAATGCCTTACCCGCCGCTATCTTCTTTAATGATTCAATTTCTTGGAGGGCTTTTTGGGCTTCGGCCTTAGCGGCTTTGGCACTCTCAAGAGCCGAGGCGAGCTCGGACTCTCGAGTCTTCGAGTCACGCTCCAAACTCTCATGTTTTTCCACGAGAGCCTGGAGCTCTTGCCGCACCTCCGCCACCCGCGCCTCCTGCTTCTCTCGCTCAGTGCGCTCCACGGCCGCTTTGTTTTCTGCCGCGAACACCACTTCCTTCAAGGTCGCCACCTCGTTCGTGGCCCCTACAATACCCACGTTATTCCTGTCATTTTTGCAACCAAATCATTTCTATAAGGTATTTCTTTAATAAGGTATTACTTACCTTCCTTGTCCTCGAGCTGCTTCTTGGCAAGGCCGAGCTCGTTCTCGGATCGCTCGAGGCTCTGCTTCAATGCATTGACCTCTGCAGTCAGTGCGGCAGAGGTCAGCAGCGCAACCTGCATTCTAATATTGACATACTTATGTTAGACTCCTGCGTATATCTTTTTAGATCCTTAGTCCGGATTTTCTTTCCGAACACCAAACTAAGCATCAGGGGCTACTGTCTATGCGGTAATATTTTTACATATTCTAAACTTACCTCAAAGCCTGTTAGAAGGCTGGTACATGCTTGACCAGCCCGCTCTTGGCGGACTAAACTTTCTGGATCACCACACTCATAACAGTGTGGTGCTCCTCGTCGATGGAGGCGCCGTTAAGCGCCTCCAGCAAGCTGTCCGGTGCCTCCGGATGGACGGAGGTCACCGGCATCGCAGTCTTGCCCTTCTTACGAAGGGGCCGCTTGCCGGACTTCGGAACCACTGAAGGTTCCGGTATGGAGTCCGGCATCGGGCCAGACTTAGAGCCCTCTGGGGTTTCGCCCCCTTTGCGCCCGGAGTCCGGGAGGTCGCCTTGTGGCGCCTCTAGGACCACCTCCTCCTGGCTGGGCCCCTTTTGGGACTCCATCGCGGTGTCGTCTGCATCACGAGGGGAGGAGGCCGTCGGAAGTGAAGTGCTATTCACATCCGACGAACCCAGGGAGCCACTCGACGAAGCAGCGAGCTCGTCCTTGGGCGGGCTACATGGTTATATTCGGCGTTAGAAGACACTATGCGACAAATAAAGTCATGAACTATTCCATAGTCCGGACACTTACGATCTCGCCAGGGGCTTGGCCCTTGTTGGCCACTCCTCCTCGTCGTTGTCGGCGTTGGTGGAGAATTCCGGAGGACGGGTCCTTCCTTTCTTGGACCCTTCGGCCTCCCAAATGGGCGGCCTTCCTTTATTCTCTCCACCGGGGAGAGGCTCTCTTCCTCCTCCTCGTCCTCGTGAGGAGGATTCCGCCTCAGAGTCGTCGGACGATGAGTCCGACAGCACCTGGCGCCAGGAGCTCCTTCGAGTTCCCGTGGCCTCCTTCTTGGCCTTCTTCTCCGGCACCACGTGAGGTGCCGGAGCCAACAGCCCCGTCAATCGGGCGTCCGCTGGGTTTTTTGGCAAGGGGGCCGGACAGTTAATCTGTCCGGACGTCTTCACCGATCTGTCAAAGGTTAGGGAGTTTTAGATCCCGCATAGAGTCAAACTATGAAAAAATAGTCCCATAAAGGGTAAAATAACTTACCTCGCTGGCTTGACGCTGCAGCTGAATCCGCGATCTTCGGTAGCTGATGTGGGAGCCTCGGCGCCCTTGAACAGCACCTTCCAGCCATCTTCGTACGTAGTGTCGAAGATCCTTTTCAGAGTTTGGTGTTGTGCCGGATCGAACTCCCACGATTTGAAGGCCCGTTGCTGGCATGGGAGAATCCGGCGGATGAGCATCACCTGGATTACATTGACAAGATTGAGATTCTTGTCCACCAGGTTCCGGACGCAGGTTTGGAGTCCGGACAGCTCTTTCGAATCACCCCACGCCAGGCCCGTGTCTTTCCATGACGTGAGCCGTGTGGGGGAGCCAGATCGGAATTCGGGGGCCGCCGCCCATTGAGAGTCGCACGGCTCGGTGATGTAGAACCACCCCGATTGCCACCCCTTTATGGTCTCCACAAAGGAGCCCTCGAGCCATAGGACTTTGGCCATCTTGCCAACCATGGCACCTCCGCACTCCGCTTGGCGGCCGCCCACTACCTTCGGCTTGACATTGAAGGTCTTCAGCCATAAGCCGAAGTGGGGCTGGATGCAGAGAAAGGCCTCGCACACGATGATAAACACCGAGATGTTGAGGATGAAGTTCGGGGCCAAATCATGGAAATCCAGGCCGTAGTAGAACATGAGCCCCCGGACAAATGGATGAAGTGGAAAACCTAGTCCGCGGAGGAAGTGGGTGAGGAACACCACCCTCTCATGGGGCCTAGGGGTGGGAATAAGTTGCCCGTCGTCGGGGAGCCGGTGCGCGATGTCGCTGGACAAGTATCCGGCCTTCCGCAGCTTTTTGACTTGTCCCTCCGTAACGGAGGAGACCATCCACTTGCCTCCCGCTCCGGACATGGCTGGAGAAGGTTGAGGAGGGATGTGCAGACTTGGGCGCTGGAGCTCGAGTGCACGGAAATGGATGAGCAAAGGAGGAAGAAGGCGTAGGTGAAAAGGTGGATCCTTATCCCCTTATATGGACGGACGAAGCTATGCGTCCCCCGCCAGCCTGGTAAAACTCGCTTATCTCCCAAGCGTCGTAATCAATGGCACGGTTGGGTTACCATGTCCGTATTGATGGGAATCCCAGAATAAGGGGGCACGATCTCCGCTTTGATAAGACGTGCCAAGGAAACCGCCTCGCTAAACGCGCTGAGGTGGAACAGAAAAAACGATTCGTATAAAGGCCTGTCCGTGGTGAGATGTCACGCGCTGAATACGTCGACAGATCTGTGCAAAAGTTATTCTCTCTACGGTGGTATGTGGAACTTGTTTTGCAGAGCCGGACACAATCCTTGTGTTCAAAATCTTCTATGAAGTATTCAGAGGAGGAACTCGCCTTGCAATGCCGAAGACAATATGCACGCCGGACTCGTCGTCATTGAAGCCTGGTTCAGGGGCTACTAAGGGAGTCCTGGATTAGGGGTTGTCCGGATAGCCGAACTATCACCGTTGGCCGGACTCCTGGACTATGAAGATACAAGATTGTGGACTTCGTCCCGTGTCGGGACGGGACTTTCCTTGGCGTGGAAGGCAAGCTTGGCGATACTGATATATAGATCTCCTACCATTGTAACCGACTCTGTAACCCTAACCCTATCCGGTGTCTATATAAACCGGAGGGTTTTAGTCCGTGGGACGAACAACAATCATACCATAGGCTAGCTTCTAGGGTTTAGCCTCCTTGATCTCGTGGTAGATCCACTCTTGTACTACCCATATCATCAATATTAATCAAGCAGGAGTAGGGTTTTACCTCCATCGAGAGGGCCCGAACCTGGGTAAAAACATCGTGTCCCTTGTCTCCTGTTACCATCCGCCTAGACGCACAGTTCGGGACCCCCTACCCGAGATCCGTCGGTTTTGACACCGACAGATACACTTTTATTCATGCGCGATACTCCAATAGAGCAAGATCATGCATGGAAGTCTCCACATGATTAGATAGCGGATTACATTGAGCAAAGACTAATGATCAACATTTAACTTGATAATGTAGATGTCCAGGTGAACCTCCTTGGAGTCCCCGTGCACATCGTTGGGGGTCAAATAATACCGTGCGTGTTCCATGTCCACATCGGCGGGAAGGTCTGTAACGCCCTCGATGCGGCTATATCTCCCACGTGTCAAAGCACGACTTAGAGGCATAACCGCATTGAAAGCAATGTCGCAAGTGAGGTAATCTTCACACAACCCATGTAATACATAAGGGAAAAAGATACATAGTTGGCTTACAATCGCCACTTCACACAAAACATGAGTAAAGCATTACATCATACAGATACAATCAAGGTCCGACTACGGAACCAAAATAAAAGAAGACTACCCCAAATGGTACAGAGATCCCCGATCGTCCCAACTGGGCTCCACTACTGATCAACTGAAACGAAACAACACAATGAACAAGATCTTCATCGAGCTCCTCCTTGAGCTCGGGTGCGTCACCTGCACGGTTTCATCGGCACCTGCAAACTGGTTTTGGAAGAATCTGTGAGTCACGGGGACTCAGCAATCTCACACCCGCGAGATCAAGACTATTTAAGCTTATAGGAAGGACAGAGTTGTGAGGTGGAGCTGCAGCAAGTTTAATTAGCATATATGGTGGCTACATTCGCAAAGAGAGCGAGAAGAGAAGCAAGGCACGGTCGTGAAGCTAGTAGTGATCAAGAAGTGATCTGAAACTACTTACGCCAAACATAACTCCAACACCATGTTCACTTCCGGACTCCGCCGAGAAGAGACCATCACGGTTACACACGCGGTTGATGTGTTTTAATCAAGGTCAACTTCGGGTTTTCTACAACCGGGCATTAACAAATTCCCATCTGCCTCATAACCGCGGCACGGCTTTCGAAAGATAATACCCTGCAGGGGTGTCCCAACTTAGCCCATAATAAGCTCTCATGGTCAACGTAGGATATTCCTTCTATCGGGAAGACCCGATCAGTCTCGGAATCCCGGACTACAAGACATCTCGACAATAATAAAACAAGACCAGCAAAGCCGCCCGGATGTGCCGACAAATCCCGATAGGAGCTGCACATATCTCGTTCTCAGGGCACACCGGATAAGCGAAGCGTACAGGTACCGACGTAACCCAAGTTGCCAAGGGATGGTCCCGCACGGTGCTCTAGTTTGGACCAACACTCGGAGGAGCACTGGCCCGGGGGGGTAAATAAAGATGACCCTCGGGCTCGCGAAAACTCGAGGGAAAGGCTTAGGTGGCAAATGGTAAAACCAAGGTTGGGCCTTCTTTGGAGGAGTCTTATTCAAAGCGAACTGTCAAGGGGTCCCATAAATCACCCAACCCTGTAATTTAACGCGAAATCAAGGAACATAACACCGGTATGACGGAAACTAGGGTGGCAAGAGTGGAACAAAACACCAGGCATAAGGCCGAGCCTTCCACCCTTTACCAAGTATATATATGCATTAATTAAATAAGATATATTGTGATATCCCCAAAAGTAAATATGTTCCAACAAGGAACAACATCTCCATGTTCCAACAAGGAACAAACTTCATCTTCACCTGCAACTAACAACGCTATAAGAGGGGCTGAGCAAAGCGGTAACATAGCCAATCAACGGTTTGCTAGGAAAGGATGGTTAGAGGTTTGACATGGCAATATGGGTGGCATGATATAGCAAGTGGTAGGTCACGTAGCATAGGGATAGCAGAAGAGCGAGCATCTAGCAAGCAAAGATAGAAGTGATTTCGAGGGTATGGTCATCTTGCTTGAAATACCGCAAGGAAGAAGAACGAGTCCATGAAGAAGACAAACGGACGTAGTCGAACGAATCCTCACAACTCCGGAACGAAACCAAAGCTAACGAGAGAAGCAACCCGGAAACAAACAAACAACATAGTAAACAACCATCACATAAACACGACATGATGCACAATCAAGTATGATGCATGTCCGATTTAATGAGCATGGCATGGCAAAGTGCAATAAGCAATACTACAAGTTAAGTGGAGCTCAATATGCAACGAATTGCATATTGACGAAACACCACATCATTTATTTAGTTCTCTCTCGTTTAGGTACTCAACAATATTAAATGTTATTAAACATGGCAAGAGATGAAGCATAATTAAACTAACTATTTAGGCAAGTTTAAGTGAGGCCGGGAACAACAAACAACAAATCCGGAAAACCTCATGTGCATATTTTTGATTTGGTACTGTTCTGCCCTATACATAATTTTAGAGTTGTTAAACAGCAAAATAAAGTGCACCATGTTAAACTAGGCATTTTTCTACCCCATTTACATATATAATTTATTTAAATCCAAGCTACGGTTATTTAGTTATGAAATAAGTCATTTAACATGCTATTTATGCAAATTAAATCAAACAGCAAGTTAAACATTTTCAACATGGATGAAAGTTGCATATTATGAAACTAGATGAAATTCTAAGCATTTTACATATATAAAACATTTTAATCCGATGCACGGTTTGTGATTTATTATATGCATGAACAACAAGGAAATCTGTAAATATGCAGTTTTTCCGATAATGCTAAATTCAGAACTAAAAAAACATAAGCGGGCCGAATACGAACAGGGCGAACAGGCAGGCGCTGGCAGCTCACCCATGGGCTTTGGCCCGTTTGCAGAGAGGCTTGGCAGGCCGGGCGGATCTGGCGAAGAGGAGCTGGGCTTGGCGATTGGCTGATCAGCGGGCAGGACCCGGTCGAGCGAGGCGCTACCGGTGCTGCTCAATGCAGAGAAACAGAGGGCCTTGGCCAAGCGAGGCGCGGGACTTGGCGCGATGCAGAGATGGAGGTCGACGGCGCCACTTGGCGACGGGACGATCGGATCCGAAAGCAGGTCGCCGGGCGGAGCGGGGTCGGCCGCACTGGCCGCAGTGCTCTGTCCATGGCGTCATGAATGCTGCTGGGTTCTGGACAGAGAGAGAGATGAAATGAGAGAGGAGGGGGAGCACGGGAAGGAGGTAGAAGGACAGGGAGAAGGCCGGTCCTGGTGGTCTGGCGATCACCGGCGCTGGAGGCGGGGTGGTCCGCAAGCGTGGCCGGAGACGAAGTCGGCAGAGCGGCGCAGATCGGGTGGTCGGGCTGGTTGAAGATGAGGTGCAGAGAGACAGCGTCCATGTGGGGCTGAGGGACTCGTTCCCGACGGGCGAACTCTGCGGGCAACCAAGGCGCTGCTTCTTGGAGATCGAGCTCGCTCGATCTGGAAGCCGTGGGGAGGAGCTGGGAATGGGTGGATCGAGGGAGAGGAGATGGTTGACCCGATGGGGAAAACGAGGAAGGAGAAGGCGGCTTCGGTTGGTGTGGTGGTGAACACGAGGAAGGGATGGATCTGGATCCCGAGGAAGATACGGTAGGCGGCGGCGACTCGACGGGACAAAGTCCCTAGATTTTAGGGTTTGTCCAAAATGACTAAGGGTGGACTATATATACCTCACAGATTAGGTTAGGGGCTATCTCGGTCCCTCCGATTATAATCGGGCGGTCGTAAATAAATAGGTTAGGTAGCCCGAATAATAAAACGGAGACATTTTATAGATGTTTGGGGATGATCCGGACCCAACGGTGACGACTGGCCGGGTCGGGTTCGGGTAAGGTTGCGAAGGTGGTCAGTGGCTGTGCAGAGAGGCTCAAAGGTTGGACAACAAATGAACGGTTGGTCTCGAAAGGGACAACGAAGGCAAGGGGGGAACGCGGCAACTACGAACGGGTGCAAGCTTTATGAAACATGCAGATGCCATGCGCATGATGCTATGAGATGACATGCATGACATGAACAAAATGCAAAACAAAAGACAAAAACCCAACCACGGGGGAAATAATATATCGCATCTCCGGAAAAGGCAAGAGTTAGAGTTACGAATATGGAAAGTTGTATCCGGGGCGTTACAACACTCCACTACTACGAGAGGATCTCGTCCCGAGATCTAGGAATGGCACCGGAGAAAAACGGAAATGGAAGAGGTAAAACAAAGTTGCTTCTTTGACAAACGAGTGAGACCAAAGAACCTTGAGAGGTTAAACAATTTAAAGAAGAATACAATGGAGATGAACAAGATTGCGAACACTCCGTCAGATAAGAAGAACATGGGATACGACGAGAACCAAGAGGTTTTGTGATAAGATAGATATTGAAACCACTCCGGTTAAAACTAGATAGAGCAGGAATAAGATTGATATAATTTTGACCAAAGCACCATTTGGAAGAAGAAGGAAACTTGATAAGATGAAAAGAACTTGAAGAGATTACACAACACTCGGTTAAATGGATAAGTAAGAAAATAACATGATCTTGACAAAAGCGAGGTGATGGGTGAAGAGAGCAACATCACAATGCCTCCGGAAGAAATAATAGAAGATAGATCATTGGAATAATAGAATGGAGAAGAAAATGCCAACTTCGCCACAAATGAGCTTCAAAGCACCCTTCCAAGAAGGTTATAACGGAGTTGTTGGAAAACCAACAACGAAAAGAATAAGCTTGCAGTGGGCTTATGGAAACATCTCAACACTTGAGGTGAAATTATGCCACTAACGAAAAACAATTGTTTGTTTGAGATCAAAGAAGAGATGAAAAACTTCTTTCGCCGGGAGGATAGAGAGATAAGGTTGGATCATTGATAAGCACCACAAATAGCTACATTCCTTGGGGAAGGCTGTAAGTGAAATATAACCCAATATAACTCCAACAAAAGGATTGATTGGTTGAAAAGATCTCTTGAACGAAGAGAAAATGATGGATTTAAAATACCTCATTCTTGACAACATATGAATCATGAAACATGAAGGAAATTGTCAAGAGTGACATAACACCACCTCAAAAGATAAGGTAGGAAGAATTGCACTTTGGAATGCAAGATGAAGAATACTTGAACTCCTCACAAAAAATGTGTTTAGCACCATGTTTATTTTGAAGTATGGCTTGACGGATCATAACTTCGAGAGAAAGCTTGAAGAACAATTGAAGAATGAAAAGAATCTTTGACGAACCATCATGTAGAGCCTCCATGAAGAACTCCGGTAATAAAAGGGATGATAAAAAGAAAGTGAAGTTGAAGACACAAGGTGAAGCCTTGCGATGATTTAGATGGAGCTTCGCGACGAGATAATGCGAAAAACATGGAACTCCGAAAGAGGAATTAATCACTTGGATGAAACAAGAATAAGAATTACGTTATGCGTATCCTTCACCAATTTAATTGATGATAAGCAACGGATTTGGCACACTACTTATTCTCATAGAAAGGATTAAGAGAGATATAGCGCAAACTTGGGAAGGTCTTCGACGAATCACCGAGAGGATTGGAAAGGACGAATGAAATGATACGGTAATAAAGGAAGAGGAATCTTGAACGAACCACCGTAAAAAATTGAAAATGAACGTAGCAAAGGCACAATTCACCGGGTAGAATTGGAAAACGAATGAAGATATTTGAGGGGATTTAGATCCATGAGAACGAAGGGGCCATGAACTGATTAGAGGTTAATTGAACGATGCACCGATAAGATTTGGAGAACAATAGCTACACGCTGAGAATGAAGAATTATGACATGATGGCCTTCGGAGGGAAGAAATGAAAACAACTCATGAAATGCTCCGGATGGGTGAAAAGAATTCTCACAATCGAAAACAATTATGAGAGGATGGCATCAAACTTGAACTACGCGTCTTTGGAAGAACGGGTAAGGATTTAAGAGGAACTCTTCTTCGGTCTTCACATGCTGAGAATGACGAGGAGAAACACCACCAAATTATTGAGAAACTCCGGAAGGATTAAAAGAGGAAAGGTTGAACCAAAGATGAAAGAGTTTGAAAGCGACCTTGGAGAAGGCATGTGACTGATGAAAATTCATTCTTACGTCACACTTGAAAAAATTTGAGAATAACTTCGGGATAATTAGAAGAGTCAGGTAAGATCCTGGGAAAAGACCTGTGGGTTAGGGCCCACTCAAAAGAAACACCGTTGAACGATTTCTTAGGAAGAGATAATGCACCGGTTGATTTAAATGGCTTGAATGAGATAGCACCCTCAAAAGAACTTGAGTGAATTGAGAATGGAAACTTGAATCTTCTGAGATATCTTCAACACTCCAGAACAAATGAATAGCGAGAAGTGAATGATTAAGAGGTGCATCGGCATGAGAAAGCATTAGAAACGAGGAAAGGAATATGATGAATATCGAAAGCTTGAATTGGATCCACCGAAGAAACAACAATGAAGGATGATGAACTTGAAACTGTTGAGCATCTTCATGGGAAATCACCGGATAAGAACATTGAATGAAAAGAATGAAGAGACTTCCCACAAATAAAAGGATACATGATTAAGAAATCTGAGTCCTTGAAGAAAAAGGGTGGGAGGGCGGAAAACAAAGACAACTTGGGACGGATGAAACAAACACCGTTGAGAAAACTTAGAATTGATCTCGCAAATGTTGAAATGATCGGATCCACTTGAAGAGAAGCACGCCCGGTTGGGAAAAGAATTAACATGACGACCTCGATGATCAAGAAGGATTAGTATTCCCATAGCAATATGAGAACACCGTTGAGGGAAGGTATGGATTCAACATTTGACTTCGAAGCAACTCGAATACCACAAATAAAACAAAACAAAGGATTTGGCTTGCGAATAAGCGGAACAAATACACATGATAGAGATTTACCCAATCTCATATCATGCATCCGTTGGAAAGATATTCTAGGAGCTACTAGAATTCCCACCTATAAACTCCCGAAACTTTCTGTTATGCAATCTGGTGTTGGGGATACAGGGGACACAAAATATATCACCCAAACTAACAATACCTAGATCCAGCTGTATCCATCCGTCAACACATAACCTAGAAAACTCCGGAAATCGTGTACCTCAACCTTCGAAAAGCATCCGTCATACGAGTTATGGCAATACTCCCGAGCTCGCCCCAGTACTGGGTTATCGGGGTTATCTCACCAACAACTGTACAAAAGAGATTTTCGATGCCGGTAAAGCTCAGGTATTTCAGAACTGCAACGATAAAATTATGACGACAACACCTCGGAGCTCAACTCCCCGGGACACTGCCACAACCCCTAAATGTCAGGAGGCACCAAGAACAATGTTCTCGTCACAAAACCATCAGAACGATTCCAAGATACCCGCGTGATCCCAAAAAAAATTAGTGAAATTTGAGGAGAGAAGAGTCAAAACTTCTACGTCGGGAGACCTCACCAGAGCGATTTAAGGGACCGAGGAGTAAAAAGAATCCTACTCTCCTATATATATAATCCTAAGACTCAAAACATTTTTGTTCTAGACTCAACAACGCCAAAGAAACAATCAGCAGGGGCTCCTAAGTCGGGGATGGCTCTGATTACCAACTAGTAACGCCCTCGATGCGGCTATATCTCCCACGTGTCGAAGCACGACTTAGAGGCATAACCGCATTGAAAGCAATGTCGCAAGTGAGGTAATCTTCACACAACCCATGTAATACATAAGGGAAAAAGATACATAGTTGGCTTACAATCGCCACTTCACACAAAACATGAGTAAAGCATTACATCATACAGATACAATCAAGGTCCGACTACGGAACCAAAATAAAAGAAGACTACCCCAAATGGTACACAGATCCCCGATCGTCCCAACTGGGCTCCACTATCGATCAACTGAAACGAAACAACACAATGAACAAGATCTTCATCGAGCTCCTCCTTGAGCTCTAAAAGTGCCACCTGCACGGTTTCATCGGCACCTGCAAACTCGTTTTGGAAGAATCTGTGAGTCACGGGGACTCAGCAATCTCACAACCGCGAGATCAAGACTATTTAAGCTTATAGGAAGGACAGAGTTGTGAGGTGGAGCTGCAGCAAGCGACTAGCATATATGGTGGCTACATTCGCAAAAGAGAGCGAGAAGAGAAGCAAGGCACGGTCGTGAAGCTAGTAGTGATCAAGAAGTGATCCTGAAACTAGTTACGTCAAACATAATTCCAACACCGTGTTCACTTCCCGGACTCCGCCGAGAAGAGACCATCACGGTTACACACCTTGATTGATGTGTTTTAATCAAGGTCAACTTCGGGTTTTCTACAACCGGACATTAACAAATTCCCATCTGCCTCATAACCGCAAGACGGCTTTCGAAAGATAATACCCTGCAGGGGTGTCCTAACTTAGCCCATAATAAGCTCTCACGGTCAACGAAGGATATTCCTTCTACCAGGAAGACCCGATCAGTCTCGGAATCCTGGACTACAAGATATCTCGACAATGGTAAAACAAGACCAACAAAGTCGCCCGGATGTGCCGACAAATCCCGATAGGAGCTGCACATATCTCGTTCTCAGGGCACACCGGATAAGCGAAGCGTACAGGTACCGACGTAACCCAAGTTGCCAAGGGATGGTCCATACGGTGCTCTAGTTTGGACCAACACTCGTGAGGAGCATTGGACCGGGGGTTAAATAAAGATGACCCTCGGGCTCGCGAAAACCCGGGGAAAGGCTTAGGTGGCAAATGGTAAAACCAAGGTTGGGCCTTCTTTGGAGGAGTCTTATTCAAAGCGAACTGTCAAGGGGGTCCCATAAATCACCCAACCCTGTAAGGAACGCAAAATCAAGGAACATAACACCGGTATGACGGAAACTAGGGCGGCAAGAGTGGAACAAAACACCACGCATAAGGCCGAGCCTTCCCCTTTACCAAGTATATAGATGCATTAATTAAATAAGATATATTGTGATATCCCCACAAGTAAACATGTTCCAACAAGGAACAACATCTCCATGTTCCAACAAGGAACAAACTTCATCTTCACCGCAACTAACAACGCTTATAAGAGGGGCTGAGCAAAGCGGTAACATAGCCAATCAACGGTTTGCTAGGAAAGGATGATTAGAGGTTTGACATGGCAATATGGGTGGCATGATATAGCAAGTGGTAGGTCACGTAGCATAGGCATAGCAGAAGAGCGAGCATCTAGCAAGCAAAGATAGAAGTGATTTCGAGGGTATGGTCATCTTGCCTGAAATCCCGCAAGGAAGAAGAACGAGTCCATGAAGAAGACAAACGGACGTAGTCGAACGAATCCTCACAACTCCGGAACGAAACCGAAGCTAACGAGAGAAGAAACCCGGAAACAAACAAACAACATAGTAAACAACCATCACATAAACACGACATGATGCACAATCAAGTGTGATGCATGTCCGATTTAATGAGCATGGCATGGCAAAGTGCAATAAGCAATACTACAAGTTAAGTGGAGCTCAATATGCAACGAATTGCATATTGACGAAACACCACATCAATTATTCAGTTCTCTCGCTTAGGTACTCAACAATATTAAATGTTATTAAACATGGCAAGAGATGAAGCATAATTAAACTAACTATTTAGGCAAGTTTAAGTGAGGCCGGAAACAACAAACAACAAATCCGGAAAACCTCATGTGCATATTTTTGATTTGGTACTGTTCTGCCCTATACATAATTTTAGAGTTGTTAAACAGCAAAATAAAGTGCACCATGTTAAACTAGGCATTTTTCTACCCCATTTACATATATAATTTATTTAAATCCAAGTTGCGGTTATTTAGTTATGAAATAAGTCATTTAACATGCTATTTATGCAAATTAAATCAAACAGCAAGTTAAACATTTTCAACATGGATGAAAGTTGCATATTATGAAACTAGATGAAATTTTAAGCATTTTACATATATAAAACATTTTAATCCGATGCACGGTTTGTGATTTATAATATGCATGAACAACAAGGGGAAATCTGTAAATATGCAGTTTTTCTGGATAATGCTAAATTCGCAGAACTAAAAAACATAAGCGGGCGAATCTGGAACAGGGGGCAGGCAAAGGCCGGCAGCTCACCCATGGGCTTTGGCCCGTTTGCGAAGAGGCTTGGCGGCGGCGGATCTGGCGAAGAGGAGCTGGGCTTGGCGATTAAGGCGCAGCCAGGCGGGCAGACCAGTCGAGCGAGGCGCTCCGGTGCTGCTCGATCTGGAAACAGAAGGACGAGCAAAGCAGGGCGCGGGACTTGGCGCGATCTTGAGAGATGGAGGTCGTGGCGACACTTGGCGGCGGACGACTGGATCCGAGCAGGTCGCCGGGCGGAGCGGGGTCGGCTGCACTGCTGCAGAGTGCTCATGTCCATGGCGTCATATCGCTGCACTGGGTTCTGGACAGAGAGAGAGGAAATGAGAGAGGAGGGGAGCACGAGAAGGAGGAAGAAGGACAGGAGAAGGCCGGTCTGGGTGGTCTGGCGATCACCGCGCCTGGAGGCGGGGTGGTCCGCAAGGTGGTCGGAGACGAGTCGGCAGAGCGGGCGCGGATCGGGTGGTCGGGCTGGTTGAAGATGAGGTGCAGAGAGGCCGGCATCCATGCAGGGCTGAGGGACTCGTTCGGCGGCGACGGAGCTGCGGGCAACCAAGGCGCTGCTGCTGGAAATCGAGCTCGCTCGATCTGGAAGCCGTGGGGAGGAGCTGCAGGAATGGGTGGATCGAGGGAGAGGAGATGGTTGGCCCGATGGGGAAAGCGAGGAAGGAGAAGGCGGCTTGGGTTGGTGTGGTGGTGAACACGAGGAAGGGATGGATCTGGATCCCGAGGAAGATCTGAGGCGGCGGCGGCTCGACGGGACAAAGTCCCTATATTTTAGGGTTTGTCCAAAATGACTAAGGGTGGACTATATATACCTCACAGATTAGGTTAGGGGCTATCTCGGTCCCTCCGATTATAATCGGGCGGTCGTAAATAAATAGGTTAGGTAGCCGGAATAATAAAACGGAGACGTTTATAGATGTTTGGGATGATCCGGACCCAACGGTGACGATGGCCGGGTCGGGTTCGGGTAAGGTTGCGAAGGTGGTCAGTGGCTGTGCAGAGAGGCTCAAACGGTCGGACAACAAATGAACGGTTGGTCTTGAAAGGGACAACGAAGGCAAGGGGGGAACGCGGCAACTACGAACGGGTGCAAGCTTTATGAAACATGCAGATGCCATGCGCATGATGCTATGAGATGACATGCATGACATGAACAAAATGCAAAACAAATGACAAAAACCCAACCACGGAGGAAATAATATATCGCATCTCCGGAAAAGACAAGAGTTAGAGTTACGAATATGGAAAGTTGTATCCGGGGCATTATAAGGTCCCAGCTCGGCAGAGTCTAAGTCAGCTTGACGTAGCCAGTGTCGCCGCCCACGTACCTCCGAGGAGTAGTAATAGTGAGCACGCACCCGTACATCGGCCTTGTGTCAGTGTCAGCGTCAGCGGTGTCGCCCCTGACACACACTACAGAGATGTGGCGGCGGCCTGCGCGGGCCTCGCCGGTGGCCATGATCAAGAGGAAGACGCTGTCGTCCTCCTCTGAGACTAGCAGGCGGCGCTGATCCTCCAGCGACTCCGGCACGGTGAACAGGTAGCACGTCTCGTACTTGATGTTCTTCGCCAAGGGCTAGTAGTGACCGCCGCACGCTTGCGTCAAGTGATGCACGATGTCCACCAGCCAGCCCCAAGACGGCACCGGGCAGTCATAGCAGTAGACGAAGGGCTCCTTGGAGGCATTGACCAGGCCGTCCATGAAACGGGAGTGGCTGTCGGGGACGTTCCGCCAGTTGAATATATGAGCAAGTTACTACGAGATTTACTACAAAATAAATCATGACGGCTATAACAGAGATTAAACTAATCATCCGAACTAGCATAGTAGATGAACAGATCGAATCTAGGACACAGACTAGAAACATGAATTCTACCACGATTTCGAATAGGAAGGACAGAAACACATACGGTGCAACGGGAGCAGCACCATTGGCATTGAGATTGTCGCCCATGTCGTTGAAGAACAGGTTGCCGAGGTCGGGGAAGAAGTCGTCGTCGGTGAAGTCGTCGCTGCTAGCAGTCGCGAGAGTGAGCTCCCAAAATTTCAACAGCGCCTGCCGAATGGAGCGCGGGAGGGAGTGGCTGTAGGGGACGTTGCGGTCGCCGAATGGAGCGCAGAAATAGCCCACGAAGCAGTAGATGGTGCTCCTCCCTAGTCTCTATTCTTATCTCTAGCTCTACTACTCTTCTTTGTTTTTTATAATATATATACTAGTTGTAGTTGTCGAATCGAATAGTACCGTGCCGTCCACTGCACGCCCGGCTGAACACGCCTCCTCGCCTCCATCAAACCCCTCCGTTAAACCCGCATGCAAACCGAGAAACCTACTCCGGCCCGCGGGAGGAAATTTGCCGGTTGCCGTTGGAGAATAATAGAGTCACGTCCAATCCATTTGTGTTAATTGCGTGTATGATTCTCCCTCTATAAAAAGTTGATTGCATCCTTAATCTTGTATTCTAAGTACTCTGTGGGTTCCACTGTCAGTACAGTGTACATGACTTGCAGGCTGGCTACAGATTTACAAAAAGTTAAAAAGGAACAAATCAATGACTCGCACGATTGGAGTTAGCACCGATGGCGGTTCGTAGTCGTTCCACGCTCAGGCGTTGAAGTTTGTAACTATTTTAGATTAGAACAAACTACTCCTCCCGTGCTAGTAGTAGAGCAGAGTCCTACTCCACTACTACTCTACTCAAGCAAGTTAGGGCATAGTAGCAGGTACTGTAGGGAGTACCAGTACTGTGATCACTCAAGCAAGTTGTCTGACTTCGATATGACCCTACGCTGCTGGTATGTGTCTCATAAGTCAAGCGGCGTGCTATAGTCATCATCACCTGTCCACTTCTCGGAGCACATATTCGCTTCTCCATCTTTGTCCGCTCTTCCATCCCCGCTAAGGCGCCTCCCCCCTCGTCCAATCTTCCATCCCCGCTAAGGCGCCTCCCCCCTGGTTCGAAACCCAAGCACTAACAATGGCAGAACCGAGCAGCGTCCACCGAAAGAGTGGCTGGAATTCGCTCCCCACAGAGGTAATCAAGCTCATTGTTTCACGTGTGGACAATCTTAGTACCATGCCGCTCACCGCGTGCTCGTCGGGGCTGTACCGTTTACTCAAAGCCCTTAGGCCGGAGCTTTTTAAACCAGCTCCTTGCTTGCGGATGCCGCCTGATCTTCAGAAACGGTGTGTCACGCGGCATAACGATTGTAGGGTGGCGAGCATCAACCCCCTTGATTGCGATCCGATCCTCGTCACCCTCAACTACAATAACGGTATGTACTGGGTCGGCATGAACACGTCTTGGATGGTGCTCGTCGACGGTCGCGGTAGCTGGATGTTCGTGGAGGTCTACACCCGGCGATTGACCCCCCTTCCTTCGATTAACACTACACTGCTTTGGCACCGCGGCCCAGAATACTCGGAATCTTACAGTAGCCAACATGATACCAAGTTTGATTTGCTCAAGGTTGTAATCTGCCAAGTGCCCACAAGATCTGCGAATAATAAAGACTTCAGGCTAATTACGTTCTTCAACCGTGGTCTCGTCTATCTGACAGGTCACAGCGGTAAGTGGATAAATCTGCACGTCCATCGCAGGATCATACATCCTCCATGGTTCTCTGATGCCATTGAACACAAGGGCTTCATTCTGTTGTCGACTCCTTCTATGGCTGGACGTATTGCTGGCCTACTCCAGTCATCGCTACAAACTGCTGTTATAGCAGTATGTTACTTTCCTACGATATCATGATGGCTTTCTTATATTACTATCAACATTTACTGAAAAAATATTCATGCTCATAACATGCTGTTCTTAAGATTGACTACATCCAGAGCCCTTTTTTATTGACTCCAACTTTTTTTTGAGGGTTATTTGACTCCAACTTGATATGATGTTGTAGGTCGCTGGTGTCCCTACCCTTCCTAATCCCGTAACCTTCCAAAGAAAAGCGGCATGGCGATTGCGGGTGGTTCTGGCTCGATCAGACGGCGAACGATTGATGATCGTTCGCACGTACCGGACGTGTTGTTTCGCAGAATACAATCACAGTCACTGCAAGGTCTTTGAGCAGGATCCCAGCTTCTCTGGGCCTTCAGGAATTTTTGACTGGAGGTTGGTAAGTAGCCTTGGTACACGCTCTCTGTTTGTCGGAATGAATTATCCGATTAACCAGGAGATAACCGACGACAAGGATCATGATGGCGCGCGGTTTCATTCATCAGGCAAAACTGTGTGTACACAACATACCATGCGTCTCTGCATGCACCATACCCTGATATGTGCCGCCACGCTCTGCAGTCCAAAGTAGGAGAGAGGGTCGCAAGTATCAGACTTCGACCTGCTGGCTGGAGTTTCCCCCATCAGGCACCCATCTGGTTCAAGCCATTAGCCAATCTCCACAACTTAATAAATAGTAACGTCTAATTGAGCTAGTTAGTTAGATGCGTACACTTGGTGTAGTAGGATCTTTATTTAGTTTGATGCATATACTTTTTCTTTTTTGGTAGCCCTTTTGTAATGATGGCTGATGTTTGGTTTGGAAGAGAGAGCTGCGTCTTCATTCTTCTGGCCTGCTTACTGCTTCTGTTGCACCCCCAGCCCTGGTTGTTGCTGCTGATGTTTTCAATGTACAGTCAGTAGTATATTTCGTCTATTGGTTGAATAAATGTGTTGTTAGAAGACAAACACAATGTTTTGGAAGTCGTTGCACGGTTCGATCCTTTAGTGCCCCGTACCGTACGTAGCGCATACTATTTTTTGTACGGAACACATTTTCCATTTGTTGATAACATGCATCCCACTGATGAAGGCCCAATAGAGAAGCCCATAATTAACTGGAAGGGAGGCTCTCACATGAATCCAGCCCAGGTACATGCTCATGGTCCCTTAAACATAAATAAGTAAATAAATAAATAAAGCTAAATGCTCATGCACCAGTTCTTTAAATTCACGATTTAACAAGATGATATTATTTCCTATGATAGTCTCGTTACATTCAGTCGATATTATTCTTCGGCAAAGGTAGCGACCAGTCTTCTTTCTCCCAGCATTTTCTTATTGCAACCAGCGGGCCCATGCAAATCATAGTCAACATCGTAAATAGATCCGGTCCATTTTTATTTTTCAATAAGAATGTCCAACCCAGCCCAATACATTGGCGACAACACTTTATCCTCCGCCTTGGTGCGCTCGGCGGCGCCGTCCGCCCTGTCACAACATAGTTTTTTTCAAAATGGTCCTCACAACATAGTGAATCGGGAGAGGACTGTAGTTGTGAGTGTGACAGTACGGACCCACCAGGTCCACTCCCGAACACAAGCAAGCGCCTCCTTTACTACTCAGATGAACCCCTCGTTTTTTACTCTAATCCACCCTGCTGATATCTGGTACCCACATCATTTTCAACGTATAGTCAATTAACGACAGAATTGCACAAATTTTTTTTGTAGTAATTCGGAGGAGCAGGCTATAAACTAGGTTGTGCGGTCTCTGTGGCCCGTCTAACAACATGACCAGCCCAACAGTTTTTTCTTTGGGAAAATAGGTAGCCCAATATTTCTTTTTGAAGAATACCCAAGCTAGGCCTATTTGTTTTCTCCGACTTACTGGGCTGCAAATCTTTCAAGACGAGGAGGGATGCATTCCGGCCTGGCCAAAGAGTATGGTCAGTGTCTGTTAAAAGTAATATCAAAAGGGGTTGAAAATTCCAAAAAAAATTATAGCAAATGGGATATTAGTTTCTTTTTTGTTTTTGTTCTTCACTGATATCTTATACGTATTTCATTGGATTTAACATGACATAGTACTAATTTATTTTTAAATTTGTTTTAGTATGGCTACTAATTGTTGGATTAAGAATATTTTGTTCTCATAAAAAATTGCGAATCTTCAAAATTTCCCACATATTTAGTTAATTTTTTAACCACAGTAATCGACGGAAAATGGGCAGCAATTCTAAAAATGGAAAACGGACTGCAATAAATTCCATATGAATTAGAAAATGAGTAAAAATTATAAAAACAATATCAAATGGGTTGTACACGCCACAGATTTCGAGGCTGACTTGTTTACGCAAGGCTTTGTCAGTCAACACACGATTCTAGCAGCAGGGACTGTTGGATGTCCATCCAATGGCTGACGTGCTTCTTCAATCTCTGTTTTTCCTACTCCAGCCGCCTAAACTAGCACCGACGGGACTGCCTGCTCCCTCCTCTTGTGGCCCGTTGTGATGCCGCGCAGGCTTCCCCGGCCCACCCTACTCCCTCCACTGGGCTGGCCACACGTAATCAACTGCCTCCTTATTACGCAGAAAAAAATGGTTCCTCCCACTGACATTTGGGGCGCACCAGTTGGGAGGCTGACCTGTGGGCCTACTAAGTTGACGCGTACGCAGGGCTTGTAACCGTTGGATTTGAATTGAACGGTCCTGCTGCTTCTTCAATCGCTGCTCTTCTTGCACCAGTCGCCCAAACCAGCGCCAATGAGACTGCCTGCTCCTGCCTCCAGTGGCCGGCTGTGCTACCGTTGAGGCCTCACCACCCCCTACTACTCCCACCGCTAGCCAGGGCCTGCGGCGACGGAGGCCTCACACCGCAGCCGAACCAGTGAACCCTCATACTCCTCTCCGCGTGGGCATCCACTGTCGCGTCTTCCCTGGCTCCGCATCGTCCCCTTCCTAGGCCTCGCCATCGTCCACCGCCTTGGTGCTCTTGGCGCGGCGTGGTCAATGTGGTCAACGACCGACTTCCATCGAAAGAGTACTGTACGTGGAGAGGCTGACAGCTGGGTCCACGGCCACAGCCCAGTTTTTTTGTGATTTGCCAAGTAAGTCGCTTTGTCAGGCCTGTTGGGCTGCAAATCTTTCAAGACGAGGAGAGCTTTCATTCGGCTGGCCGAGAAAATGGCCTATCAGTAATGAGAAATGGGTTGTACATTTTTAAAACACATCAAATTGGCAATTAGTTTCAAATTTCTTTTTTTCATTTCGAGATTTTAAATTGCATTGAATTTTATGCGTGGACAATTTATTGGATTTTATATTGATATATATTTACTTTTAAAATCAGTTTGAACGTGACTCGAAATTTCGGGATTAAAAATAGTTCGGACCGCACCGAAATATGCAAAATTTCATATAATTTTTTAACCGTGGCCACGATATGGGCTGTAATGCTAACAAAAAGAATATGGGCTAAAAAACCTTAAGAATTAGCAAATGGGCTGTAAATTATTAGAAATAATGGTAGATGGGTTGTATGATGTTTTCAGCAGATTTGAGGCTTTCCTTAAAAAAGGTTGACGCACAAGCAGTGACTGTTGGATGTCCATCCAACGGCCGTCGTGCTTCTTCAATC
The DNA here is from genome assembly GCA_021605145.1 of Aegilops bicornis. Lineage (NCBI taxonomy): Eukaryota > Viridiplantae > Streptophyta > Magnoliopsida > Poales > Poaceae > Aegilops > Aegilops bicornis. The sequence goes on from CM038671.1 coordinate 129,059,470, forward strand.
TCTGCTCTTCCTGCTCCAGCTACTCATACAAGTGCCGGCGGGATTGCCTGCTCCCTCCTCCCATCTGTCGGCTATGCTACCGCGCAGGCCTCACCGCCCCACCATACTCCCATCGCTGGCATAGCCATCCCTCTACTCACCCACACCTGCTGTTATTCTTTGGCGACGGCAGATGAACCAGTCAACCCTCGTACAGTCGTACTCCCCTCCGCATGGGAAACAACTGCCGAGTCTTCCCTGCCTCTGTGTCGTTCCCTTCCTAGGCCTCGCCGTCGTCCACCGCCCTGGTGCTCTCGGCGCGGCCTGGTCAACATGGTCAACGACCGACATGCATCTGAAGTGGACTGTACATGGAGAGGCTGACAGCTGGGTCCACGGCCGCACGCAAGGAAATGCCTCCTTATTACGCGCAAAATAATGATTCATCCACCTGACATCTGGGACCCAACAAAAGGGCCTCTGTATTTCGCGAAAAAAACATTACCGCCGCTGATAGCTTGGATCCACCAGCTATATCTTCGCATGCAAGGAAGTGCCTCCTTATTACGCACAAAAAAATGAATACTCCCCCTGCTAGCTGGGACCCAGTATAGTTGCAGGCTGACTTGTGGGCCTACTAAGTTGACGGGGACGGAGGGCTTTGTCAACTTAGTCAATATGCATGATTCTAGCTCCAGTGACCGTACGATGAACATCCAACGGCCGTAGTACTTCTTCAACCTCTGGTCTTCTTGCTCCAGCCGCCCAAACCAGCGCTGGTCGTGCCTCGTGCTCCTGCCTCCCGTGGCCGGCTGCGATGCAGCAGAGGCCTCACCGCCCCTACTACTCGCACCGCTGGCCAGGCCATCCCTCTATTCACCCACACCCCCTGTTATTCTGCGGCGACGGCAGCCTCACACCGCAGCGAACCAGGGAACCCTCATACTCCTCTACGTGTGGGCATCGACTGCCGCGTCTTCCCCGTCTCCGCATCATCCCCTTCCTAGACCTCGCCATCGTCCACCGCCTTGGTGCTCTCGGCGCGGTGTGGTCAAGGAACGGCTTCCATCGGACGTGGACTGTACGTGGAAAGGCTGACAGCTGGGTCCACGGCCGCAGCAAGGAAGTGCCTCCTTATTACTCGCAAAATAATTAATCTTCCACCTGACAGCAGGGAACCAACGGAAGGGCCACCGTATTACGCGAAAAAAACGTTTCCCACATGACGGCTGGGAACCACAAGCAACACCTTAGCACGCAAGGAAGTGCACGATACCGGGACCCACCTGGTCGAAGCGCACGTAGCATTGTCATTCTGGTGCGTGAGCGATATGCGTACATCGGTCGATGTAGAGCGCGCACGTTTCGTAGTGGAGGCGCGCACGTAGCATGTACACGTACGTACATCGGCAAGTTTGCAAGAAAGAAAATACGTCCACGTACGTACATACGGGCAGGGTCTCAAACACCTACTCGCGCATACGTACGGTCAGGGCTCGTGTACATGGCTGGGTCGGAACGGAGAAACTGCGTCGTCATCGTGTTCATGGGGAGGCAACGGAATGCGTCGTGTTCATCGGGAGGCAACGAAACGCGTGGGAGCCAACCATCTTGGACGGAACAGCCGATGGAAATGAGGCCTGGCGTACCGCAGAACGGAGGAAACGGCCTTGTGTTCGACCGGCCATGGTCGAAACAGGATCCTGTTGATCGGGAGGGGTGTGGCGCACCGCAAAACAGAGTAAACGGACTTGTGTTGGAGCGCTACGGTCAAAACGGGGGTCCTGTTCATCGGGAGGGGTGTGGCGTACCGCAAAACGGGACTCCACGGGATACTGTTCATCTCCACCGTCGACCCCCTCCAGCCTCCACGGGCTACTGTTCATCCACCGTCGACCTCCTCCAGCCTCCACCTATGACTGTTCATCCATGGGCTCATGTTCATCCAGCCTCCACCACGCGCTACTCCACTGGCTACTGTTCAACCAGCCCTCTCCACGGGCTCCTGTTCAACCATCCCTCCACGGGCTACTGTTCATCCAGCCCTCCACCGTCTATTGTTCATCCTGCCCTCCATGGGGTGGTCCTGTTCATCCTGCCCTCCAATGGGTCCTGTTCATCCAGCCCCAACCGGCTCGATCGATCGGGGTCATGTTCATCCAGAGGAAACACCACGGTGTCCTGTTCATCCACCCCCACCGGGAACTGTTCATCCAAACCCCCCAGCAACACTCACTGTTCATCCAGAGGCAGCATCGATCGACTTCAGTTAGCAGTAGTAGCGAAGGAATCGCTGGATCGGTGTAACGCCCTCGATGCGGCTATATCTCCCACGTGTCGAAGCACGACTTAGAGGCATAACCGCATTGAAAGCAATGTCGCAAGTGAGGTAATCTTCACACAACCCATGTAATACATAAGGGAAAGAGATACATAGTTGGCTTACAATCGCCACTTCACACAATACATGAGTAAAGCATTACATCATACAGATACAATCAAGGTCCGACTACGGAACCAAAATAAAAGAAGACTACCCCAATTGCTACACAGATCCCCGATCGTCCCAACTGGGCTCCACTCTTGATCAAGCTGAAACGAAACAACACAATGAACAAGATCTTCATCGAGCTCCTCCTTGAGCTCGGATGCGCCACCTGCACGGTTTCATCGGCACCGCAAACTGGTTTTGGAAGTATCTGTGAGTCACGGGACTCGCAATCTCACACCGCGAGATCAAGACTATCTAAGCTTATGGGAAGGGTAAAGGTATGAGGTGGAGCTGCAGCAAGCGACTAGCATATATGGTGGCTACCATACGCAAAAGAGAGCGAGAAGAGGAGGCAAAAGCACGGTCGAACAACTATGATCAAGAAGTGATCCCAGAACAACCTACGTCAAGCATAACTCCAACACCGTGTTCACTTCCGGACTCACCGAGAAGAGACCATCACGGTTACACACGCGGTTGATGTATTTTAATTAAGATCAACTTCGGGTTTTCTACAACCGGATATTAACAAATTCCCATCTGCCACATAACCGCGGGCACGGCTTTCGAAAGTTCAAACCCTGCAGGGTGTCCCAACTTAGCCCATGATAAGCTCTCGCGATCAACGAAGGATATTCCTTCTCCCCGGGAAGACCCGATCAGTCTCGGAATCCCGGCTACAAGACATTTTGACAGTAATAAATCAAGACCAGCAAAGCCACCCGATGTGCCGACAAATCCCGATAGGAGTCGCACGTACCTCGTTCTCAGGGCACACCGGATAAGTCAAGCTACGAGTAAAACCAAGCCTCGAGTTTCCCCGTGGTGGCCCCAAGAAGTTGCTCGGTTCGGACCAACACTCGGAGGAGCACCGCCCGGGGGCTAAAATAAAGATGACCCTTGAGTCTGAGAACCCAAGGGAAGGGGTATATGTGGCAGGTAGTCAAATGGTAAAACCAAGGTTGGGCCTTGGCCGAGGAGTCTTATTCAAAGCGAACTGTCAAGGGGGTCCCATAAATCACCCAACCGTTAGGGACGCAAAATCCGGGAACATAATACCGATATGACGGAAACTAGGGCGGCAAGAGTGGAACAAAACAGCAGGCATAAGGCCGAGCCTTCCACCCTTTACCAAGTATATAAATGCATTAATTAAATAAGATATATTGTGATATCCCAACAAGTAAACATGTTCCAACAAGGAACAACATCTCCATGTTCCAACAAGGAACAAACTTCATCTTCACCTGCAACTAACAACGCTATAAGAGGGGCTGAGCAAAGCGGTAACATAGCCAAACAACGGTTTGCTAGGAAAGGATGGTTAGAGGCTTGACATGGCAACATGGGAGGCATGATATAGCAAGTGGTAGGCATCATAGCATAGGCATAGCAAAAGAGCGAGCACCTAGCAAGCAAAGATAGAAGTGATTTCGAGGGTATGGTCATCTTGCCTGAAATCCCGCAAGGAAGAAGAACGAGTCCATGAAGAAGACAAACGGACGTAGTCGAACGAATCCTCACAACTCTGGAAGGAAACCGAAGCTAACGAGAGAAGCAACCCGGAAAGAAGCAAACAACATAGTAAAAAACCATCCCATACACATGGCATGATGCACAACCAAGTATGATGCATGTCCGGTTTAAATAGCATGGCATGGCAATATGCACCAACAAAACTACAAGTTAAATGGAGCCCAATATGCAACGAGTTGCATATTGACTTAAACACCACATCAATTATTTAGTTCTCTCTTGGTTATGTACCCAACAATATTAAATATTGGTTAACATGGCAAGTGGTGAAGCATAACAAAACTATACCATCTAAACAATTTAAATGGGGCCGGATATAAAAACGACAAATCCGGTAAATCCCCATATGCATTTAGCAATTTAATGCAACAACAATTTTAAACATTTAAATGTTGTTATCATGATGCGGATGACATATACAAGTTATATGCAATTTTATGAAAATGTTGACATAAGCATGTTATGAAGCATTTGGTCACCATGGCGGAACAAAAAGGGTGCCACGGCGGCGAATCCGAAAATGATGCCACGGCAACATATCGATTCCGGTAGCTCATGGAGATACCGGTGCAAAAGGAGGCGTGCGGATGTGCGCAACAAGCTAGAGATGGTGGGGTGCTCCCGACTACCGGGTTTCCACGGGTCGACGGCATGGCAAACGAGGAGGAACGTGCATGAAGCAAACGGGCACGGTGCAAACACGAGCATCTCATACAACCCACATTCGTTCTCGGAAGGTCGTCTCGGGGTTATACCTTCGAAGCGTGCATTCTCGAGCGGTTCGAGTTCATAGAGGAAGTAGTTGTTCTCGTGACGGTAGTGGAAGTAGGGGTACATGACGATGGTAGAGGTACTCGCGACGGTAGTGGTACATGTTTCATAGATGTTCCAATAGAGGTACTTGGCAACGTAGTTGTACAAGCGCGACATCGGACTTGTCGAACCCGAACTCTTCAGGGGGGGGGGGGGGGACGTCGTGGTACTTGGCGAATCCGCGGTGTCGTGCACGTTCCAACATCAAACTTGGAGGGACACTGACGGCGTGGTATTTGGCGAATTCGGAGACGGCAGAAGACGAACTTGGCGGTCCTCGTTGAACTGGTACTTGGCGTCTCGTACTGGCCGATCCAAAACGAAGAAAGACAAAAGGGCCTCTGGTGGACAGCAGCAAGGCAACTCATGCCCGACAATGAAGCAACAAAATCGCCACGATGTGGTGGTGGAGCAGAACACCAAGAGGCGTGGCGGCGAGGGAGACGGGACGCGACAACAGAGGCTTGGGCGCGCGCACGCCCATGGCACACACGAGGACGAAAGCAGGACGTCGAGGAGGGAAGCAGAGGCGAGGCGGAGCAGAGGGGCCAAGGCCATGGCGCTGGAGGAGAAGCAGGCTGGGAGCGACGCTGAGGAAGCAGGGGCGACGCTTGGGGCTCGGGTGGCGCTCGGCAAAGGAGCAGCTCATGGCGATGGCGCCACAAGTGGCGCCAAGACGGCAGGGGCGAGGAGGAGGGAGCGACGCCTGGGGTAGCATGGCGAGGCGGAGGTCGGGCGGCGCTTAGGTGGAAGGAAGGCTGCAGGGAGAGGTGCCCACGGCAGGTCAGGGCGGAGGCGAGGCGAGGACAACGATTTAACCGGAGAAGGAGCTGCCACTGGCGAGCATCGAGGGCCACGGGCGCTGGGGAACAGGGGCGCCATGGGGATCGGGCGTCGCTCCTCTCCTGTGCGATGCGTGTGTGTGGCGGCGGTGTGGGAGGACGAGAGGGAGAGATAGAGAGGAGGGGGTCGGGGCTAGGGTTATAGGCGCGGCTGGGCCTTGGGCCAAATGGACTGCAGGGAAGCAGGCCGGCCTGGTTGCTGGGCTCTCTTCTCTCTCACTCTAAAGAAAGAAAAAGACAGAGAAAAGAAAGAAAAGAAAGAGAGGTTAGGGGAAGAAGTTGGACACGCGGGTAATTTCCCGGACTCACAAAAATGTGCTTGTTCCGAGAAAATAGAAAAGGCCATGGTTGAAAGATGTAAATTCAAACTCATTTGAGTTTCACTCAAATGGGTTTGAACTAGGACTTGGTTTTTGAAGTGTCCAAAAATGTTGAGATTTTTGGTGGAGCTCCGGAAAATGATGAAAGAAATTATGGGCAATGTTGGAGACCGGGAATTGAGATAACAAAGGCATGGGATATTTTGCAAGTGTGTTATGGTTAATTCCAAATAAATGGAATAATTTTATTATAGCTCCCTAATAATATTGAGAGGCTTTAATATGTTATAAAGAGAAATCACAAGTGAATTCCCTCGATTTAAATGGATCAAAGACCCATGCAATTTGTTTGAGTTTTAGTTGGTTTGAGAAATTGATGGCATGATGACATGATGCAATGCAAAAATAAAAGAGCAAGCACAAATGATACACACGGTGATCATGAAAATATGGAAGTCTTCTGAAGCATCGGTCTCGGGGCGTCACAATCGGGTTCAGTTAACATCCATCGATCGATCGCACGGGTTCAGTAACGCGTAGCCTGCAGTGCAATCGCTCGGGTTCAGTTAGAGCCCAACGCCTCGCTCTGGTTCAGTTAGAGCCCAACGCGTCGCACCCACGCGTGTTCGTGTACGAGAGAAACGCGCATCGCTTGGCCCCGACCACCCACCGTAACCAGGAACACCCTGATATTTTCCTCGCCCTCGCTTCTACCATGGTTTTTTCCGTCATGGACGGCCCAAAGAATGTCATGCAGCTGCGTCTCCGGCCCGCCCAGGACGAAAAGCCCATTTTCTGTCATGATTTTTTGTCATACAAGTAGGACCCCACCACATCTATGATGATACCGGGTTTTGTCACAGTTATCGTCATAGAAGTGTCATAAGTATGACATAATTTTTTTCGTTCGTCCCAAAATGTCACGGATGTGTCTTTTTTTGTAGTGCTTATAACTATAGCATACCTCAAATATTAACATCTTGAGACTGTCCTGACAGGTATGCTGGTGGGAAGATACTTTTCATGACAGGTTGTCAGGGTATTAGGTTACACAAGTGGATGTACCTGGTCTGAGCAGATTGTTCGATTTTTTATTAGCCCATGTTGTTGGTATACCCAGATGTGGTAATAAGTTGCGCGATGCTTTATACTGTCACTGAAGTCAAACTGCTGAGGTTGCAAAAGAATCTAGGACTTGATAGGACAGATTTGGATATTCCGCACTAACCATTTTTTAAGCGGGTCAGTGGGATATGAAGTCCTTGTAGAACAGAGTAATCCTCTAAGGGTATGCATTTGCGGCTTCATATGTAATTTGGCCACTAACTGACTTGGGTATCCGATCCTAAAATAGGTTGGCAACATATATCCTTGATTCTTCGTATGACCATGGTTGTGGCTAGCGCAATATTTTTGTCATTATCCCTGGTGCTTGGGTTCCGCACGTATATGACATATACTCGAGGCTTGTAGCTGTACAGAGCTCATTGTTGAGGCCAACCATACAAGAGGGTGACAAGGGTTCATGAGATCTCCTTGTCGGTGCGGGAATATTGGCTTTGGTGGCCACTGTCAAGACTGTTGATTTTGTGATGTCTTATCCAGATCTTGTAGACCCTTGTATTACATAAGATGTGTATCTCTGCTTATCTTCATTTGCATGATTCATGAGGCTGTGGGATCCGTACTTTTCTTAGGTATATCTGTTGGATCTTTGTTGTACCTCGTATGAGTGACTGATATGACTGGGAATACATGCTCACCATATGTGTAAGAATCATATGCAACCGAACACTTGATCCTTGAGGTAGGCATATGTTTTGACTGATTTGTGCTTCTGACCAAAATTGTTGTTGATCTGTCTCTGCACTGCCATATATTGCCAACTCGCCACATAATCTCTGAGGACGGTGCAATAGTGTGGTACTGACGCAGACTAATTGGCTTACAAGGGAAGCCATCCGAGTAGCTTGCTGAGGAAGACTCGTTAGCTTCTGCTTGATGCTTTAGTCTTTGTAGCGTGCAGAAGAAGGCTCAGTAACTAACACGAGAAGCTTGACCTGATTATTGTGCTGGAGAAGCCTGAGTTCCGTACTTGAGAAGCTTCTTCTCGGATTTGCTTGTTGAGAAAAATTCATTTTCGTCTGTCAGAAGCTTTTAGTGAGGTATCTTGCTGAGAAAGACTGAGTATCTTGGACCAAAATTGTTCTCATATCATACTGAGGAAAATTGAGGAGCCTTGCATCATAAATTTCTTCCGATAACGTGTGGAAGAAGACTGAGTTTCTTACATCCAAAGCTTCATACTAATATGCAGACTGAAATCTACACACATGCCCATAATATTTGGTGGTTGATTATTTGCATGAGGAAATTTGTTTGACTGTCTTCCTTGAGCATATCACCTTCTAACTTTATTTCGGATGATAACATATCTCAAGCATCATGCATTGCTGAGCCAAACTTTTGTATATGATCCATACCTTTGACTGAAAATATGCCATTGATCTTGTACCTGACTTGCCTTTCTGCTGGCCCGATCATTATTGTTGTGAGGATTTTGTACTGATGTAGACTTGAGTTATCCATACTGTTGTGAGGAGTGTCCACTAATGCAAAATTGATTATCAGTCTCGAAATAAGATATTTCCCATTTTACTGCAGACGACTGAGAATTCCATTATGTTTAGCTGAGTTTCCAAATATTTAAACTCCTTGTTGCTTCTTTGAGTCCGGTGTCAGTTGATGAGCAACTCTTTATAGGGGAAAAATAATGTAACACCGGGGCCCAAAAAGAAAGAAGCAAAAGAAAACTCAACTAAACAAAAGCACACAACAACAATCAATTCACACACAATCAATGTCACATAGTACTGCTAATCACACAATATGCAGGCCTACTTAAGCACACAAATCTCGCGGGGTCTCTAGTTCTATGATCTAGCACGTTGTGACGGTGTGCACGAGGACGAATAAATGTGTGGAAGAATTGGTGTAAACAACATTACATCAAGTGCTAGCTTAGCCACGTAGCAACCTGGACTAGCTCGGAGGCGAGGATGCACTCGGTAATCATGTAGTGGGACACGAAGGTCGCAACCACATTATTATCAAGCGGACAGAAAAAGGTCCGTACTCGTCCAAGAAATAGGACAGCAGGGAAAAACTGAGGCTGCTACCATGGCCCTTTCTTGATAACTAAGATCATTAAGGGTTGCCAACACAACAAAATAAAAGAGCGATTCGGGATAGAAGCATGTCCATCACCGAAATGATAGGCGGGGCTGGAAGGAGGATATCGGAAAGATACCTGAGCACGAGTTTTTCAAACGGTGTCGGGATCACTTGGCATCACTCTGCTGGGACAAAAATGACACCAAACACCGAAGAACGAGCAAGAAAAGAAAACTGGAGAAATGCAAAGGCTGAGCTGTAGTGGATCCAAACCGATGCCAGCTACACTCACCAGATAAACCGTTAGCAACAAATACTAAGGCTATATGCATGCTATGCAACAAAAAATGGAGCACCCAAATGCAATAAACAAGCCGGACTTTAAACTACCGATTTCTACCGGTTTTTACTGCTCGCGCTGACTAGGGCGTCCTACAGCCAGACCTGATCTGATACCAAGCGCTGTGGCACCCCAGCTCAGAGAAACTGGAACGCCCCGTATTCCAGCCCAGAGATCGAGGAGAAGTCTTCTGGAATACGACACTTCTTAGTATAGAACAAACTAGCTTTCTATTATTACACGAATATGAATATAAGGTCTCCGATATTACAATGAATAACATCGGCACGGCGACACTACGCCATCCTCAGTTGCTCTATGCAAGCAGCAGAATAACTCGAAGCAGCGGAAAAACTATTGGCAGCGGAACAATGATGATGGTGGTGAACTCCACTCCGCAGGGACTCTGGCTAGAACGCTTATCCTAACTCACACGAACGGAAACCACGACAAGCAAGCAATCAAATCCGGCATGACCTACAAACTGGCATGACACGCCAGGTCAGTACATTGAATGTACTTGCAAGCTCACAATAACCAGAAGCATTCAAGACAAACAACAACATGGCAATTAGAGGTTAAGCAGGAATTATCATGAGATCATCAGGATAGCATGGCATGAACAACATGAACATGATATAGCTAGAGCGATATGAGCATGGCATGAAGATATAAACATGAGGGCACTATCATGCAACATGATGACCTTGTCATGCACCAACTTACTCTGTTCGGGTTACCTTGCAACCAACACATGCATCACTTACCAACCTGTCGGAGTAATTGGACACGGATACCCCGAAGACGGCAAGACAATATTTCAAGACATCGGGGCTAGCAAAGCCCCTCAGTCCGACTGCCCGGCTGCTCCTGCCGGCTCCCCGTCCGACTGCTCTGCCCGGCCGGCTGCCGATCGCCTACCAAATTCTTGTCGATCGCAGCTCGACCCGACACCGACAAGACATCGACGAGACGGCTATACTGTGACGTCATCTACAGTGTACTAGTCCCCTTGGCACTATTTTATAAAGTGCCCAGGGGACAAGCATGACATGCACCATGCCCCATACATGGCTTGGCTTCTAAGTTACCCAAGGTAGCTTACAACCAACGCCATGTCCCATGTCCACTCACCTAGCTTAGGAAATAAGCTAGCCATGCCTATAAAGGCACACATCCATCCATCCAGGGGATGGATCCCCATGGACTCATTCTCACACACACTCACGCATGCATGTTCAGGCACATGCGGCCACACACACTAGCGCACATATGAGACATATACCAGATCAGATGCACTTGGCACTGATCTCAGATACAGCTCCAGGAGCACTTTGTACTGCCCGATGTACACCCCAGATAGATACATTCAAACACGCAGCGGTAGGAGTATTATCTCTCCGGAGAGCTCCGAAGCTGGGTAAACCATCACAGGCTATACTCGTGATACCCGCCTCCCGGTCCTATCGCCAGCAGCCTTACCCACACACTAAGCCCTTGTGGCATCCGTCGACTCGCAAGCCCCGTGAGAATACCACGACAGTTGGCGCCCACAAGGCGGTACTTTGCTACCACGCTGCTGCTGGTTTCGCAGCCTGTGCGGGACCATCTTCGTCATCTCCGCGCGGCGTCGCCCATCTCTCCGGTAGCGCTCGGGGGCTCGACTTCAACCCGCCCCCGGAGCGGCCGCGCGGGACGGCGCGCCCTCGCCGTCATCCTCTTCGTCTTCATCACCGCGGCGTCACGCCGTCTCTCCGTAGCGGTCGGGGGCTCGACATCGACATGCCCCCGGAATGGCCGTGAGGGTCGGCGCGTCCTCGCCGTCGGCCTTGTCTTCTTCACCACCACCGCAACGCCGGTCGTCCGTCCGCGCGCGCCGCTCGCGGGGCCTCGCTTCGGTCGGTCGTGTCCATCTATGCGTCGCTCGCGTCTGCTTCCCTCCGCGCTGTATCTTGCCCCGGCCGGAACGGGCGTTTGCTACTCCATTTATTGTCTATACAAGCTAGCTAGATGCAAGTCAATGGTCAAACCATCCATACACTACCCAAAAATCCCTCGGACGCAAGCCGTACATAACCCGGACAATCCCCAGATAATAGCCATACACTGCATGTGTATTGGCCAGATGCAGGACGGAGTCAATATGGCGGTCGCGCTCGTGGTTGCGTCCGGCTTCTCTGACTCCGGGCGGCTGCTGGCGTCCTTCCCGCACGACCGCGGGGCTGACGGAGCCGTCGTCGCCCACGTTGCTGCCCTCCGGCTCGCCGCTCCTTCCCTGCATCGACCACGCCTCCCTGCACAGCGCCCGCGCTCGCGTGGAGACGAGCGCGCGAGCGCATCCGCCCTTCTGCCTCGGCCCATCTGGCGCTTTCTCCAGGCGCAGCAAGCCGGCGACGGCTCCCTTCCCCGGCGCGTGCCGTGGCCAACAGCTCTCCACCACGCGCGGCCGCCGTCGCGCTCCCTACACTGCCGCTGCTCCTCGCTGCCACGCTTCGGCTGGAACTTCGTCCCAAAGATCGGCTGCGACGCCAGCGCCCTGCCGCCCGCAAGACGGTGCCTCCTCCTCCCGTCGGCATCCGCGCTCCCCTCCGCCCGACGGCTCGGCCGACTCCTCCTGCCATGGGCGGCGCCCGCGTCCGCCCACACCAACGTCGCCGCGCCCGGCCTCCTCCTCGCGCCCCGCGCTGCTCGCCTCTACTCACTGCCGGGTCGCCACGCCTCGCGCTGGTCCGGCTCCTCCGCTGCAGAGCGGGTCCGGCCTCCCTCGCCTCACAGCGTAACCGGCTCTTGCGGCCGGCCTCCGCCTTCCCAGCCTCGGCTTGCTGCGCGGGCCGCCTCCGCCTCCCGGGACGCGGCTGCTCCGCCCGGCTCCCCACGGCCGCCTCGCGCGACGCCCGTTCCGGCCCGCTGGCCAGGCGGGCCGGCTGCCCACAACCCGGATGGCCGGCTCCGCTCCGCCCTCCCCCCGCAGTCAGCCCGACTTTCGGCCGCCTGCGACCCGGTCCGGCTGGCCCCTAGGCGGCGGCGCCGTGCTCCTCGGATGTGCAGCGGCGGCCTGCATCACGACGCCCGGCCGGTCGGTAGCTGGTCCGGCTCCTCGCGCCGCCTCCACCGCTGCGGCCGGGTGGTCCGCACCCGCCGACTCCGCCTGCAGCGCGCCGGCCTCCCATGCTCCGCCCGCCACTACGATCGCCCGGCTGCTGCGCTCTCGCCCGGCTCGCCGTGCCGATCGGCCGCCCAGCTTCTTACAAGGCTGGCTCTCCCCCACTTGCTGCCGGCGGCTCCCCGAAGAAAGAAAGAAAATGGAGGGAGAAGCCGGCTGCCAGAGGAGAGAAAAGTCAGAGGCCGGGTGCTGCAAAAAGAAAAACGTCCGGCTGCTCACAGCCGGGCAGATAGAAAAAAGTCAGAGAGGCCGGGTGCTCAGCCGGCTGACTGAAGGAAAAAAAGAGAGAGGAGGATCCGACTTTGCAGATTGCAGTCCAGCCAACCGCTCGCTAATCGCCTGCTATCACGAGCCGGGCTGGTTCGCTCGCCTGCTTGGCCGCTGGCCGACCGACTACCGGTCCGGCGAGCATAGCCGATCGACGAGAAAAGAGAAGAAGACAAAGTAGTTGCCGGAGATCCGGCCGATCGCCAGCAGTCGGCCCGAATCTCGGGTTACACCTGGTGTCGACGCTACCATGAGAGAGAAGACAAAGTAATTACTGGGAGATCCGCCCGATCGCCAGTTAGCTGGCGAATCTCGGCGAGACTTCAGCTGGTACTGACGCTACCATGAGGAAGAAGACAAAGTAGTTGCCGGAGATCCGACCCGACTTCTCGCCAGCCCGAATCTCGAGGCTACACCCAATGGTGTCTTGCGCGCCAAGATTGCGTGCATAAGAGAAGAGTTTTGTCCGCTGCCGCAGCGGCGTAAGAAAAAAAGAAGAAAAAGGGCGTTACCAGACACCTCGCCGCCTGGCCGGTCGAGCCTGACCGACCGGGACCCCTCCTCGAGCACCCAGGGGCTCGAAGGCTACACCCAGCGGATGCGCCGGCGCGCTCCGCGAGCGTCGGGCCGCGCCGGCTGTCTTCGGCAAACTCCGCCTCAGCTGCACGAAAATCAATGTGAGCTCCTCACCCGCATATTTTTGCATCACGCAAGCACGAATAATCCCGAGCGATGCTCGGGGGCTATCTTCGCATTTCATTACGCCAGATCATCGCTTTCCGGGCGGCCACCGTAGTTGGCCCGGGGCTGGCCGCTTATTCGAGACGTTTGTTCCCGCAGATGGCTTAGTAGCGTGCGCAGTACCAAAGGCTCACCCTTAGTCACAGACCGCAGAGCGGCTGTCCGGCTAGCAAGGGTGAACGCTGGAGGCCACCCATGCGAAAAACGTCCGGGAAGAGAAACGCTTCGGGCGACCCGACCATTTCCTTTACGAGTATCTGCTCGGTTGAATCTGCTCCCAGAGTCTGAGTATTGTACACTCCACTCCGCGGCCCACTCTCAGCCACAGACCGCAGAGCGGCTGTCCGGCTAGCGAGAGCACAAGCCAAAGAGCAGAGGGGACATGAAAAAGATAGAAGGGGGCTCGGACGAAACCGAGTCGGCACCCTCCGCATAAAACTTGCAATCCTAAAAGGAAACATTTGATATATCTGCATGGACTAACTTTGTATTTTTTCATGATCATTTCCATGAACACTTGCCAAAAAACCTCCGCCCAACTTTGCCAAGTTGCCCGGAGGCTTGGGGGCTACTGTCGGAGTAATTGGACAAGGATACCCCGAAGACGACAAGACAATATTTCAAGACATCGGGGCTAGCAAAGCCCCTCAGTCCGACTACCCGGCTGCTCCTGCCGGCTCCCCGTCCGACTGCTCTGCCCGGCCGGCTGCCGACTGCGCCTACCAGCCGGCTGCCGACTGCAGCTCGACCCGACACCGACAAGACATCGACGAGACGGCCATACTGTGACATCATCTACAGTGTACTGGTCCCCTTGGCACTATTTTATAAAATGCCCAGGGGACAAGCATGACATGCACCATGCCCCATACATGGCTTGGCTTCTAAGCTACCCAAGGTAGCTTACAACCAACGCCATGTCCCATGTCCACTCACCTAGCTTAGGAAATAAGCTAGCCATGCCTATAAAGGCACACATCCATCCATCCAGGGGATGAATCCCCATGGACTCATTCTCACACACACTCACGCATGCATGTTCAGGCACATGCGGCCACACACACTAGCGCACATATGAGACATATACCAGATCAGATGCACTTGGCACGCGATCTCAGATACAACTCAGAGCACTTTGTACCGCCTGATGTACACCCCAGATAGATACACTTAGACACGCAGCAAAGAGGAGTATTATCTCTCGGAGAGCTCCGGTTGGGTAAACCACCGCGTGCTACTCGCATACCCGCTCCCGGTCCTATCAGCAGCAGTCTTACCCACACACTAAGCCCTTGAGGCATCTGTCGACTCGCAAGCCCCCCGTGAGAGTACCACGACACAACCTCAGACATCACACGATCATCTCAGGATCAAATCAAGCTTGGTATAGACAATACCGTAGTAATCATTAAATGACCACAAGGAGCTTGATCTTTACCCATGATTCTCGCACAACATTACGAATATCCAACAACTCGGTATCCTCGATACCACGGTGATCATTCACGGATCACAAACGGAAGCACTCTGGGCTCAACGGGTTACCTCGTAACCAAATGGTGATCATTCCGGTGATCACAACCATGACCAACACTTGGTCTCAAACGGTGATATTTCTGGCGATCACAAACATGACTAACTCATCTCATCATTGAACCGGAGTTGTTATTAAGCACATTATTATTATTACTGTTGACTCACAGTGTGACCAACACGAACTGGGCCCTTATTCGTGGGCACGACTATCGATAGATTTAGTATACACTCTGCAGAGGTTAGTACACTATACCCACACCACGGAAGCCATGGCCTCAAACTCCCATTCGGGTGGACCAACGGCGTTCCGACAAAACCGATCTACTGCCATGACACTCTCCCGGCCACTCCGACTCACTCCCCATTGGGCTAGTCCTAGGTGGCCCCGTGTCTACCAAAGACACCAACGGCCACTGTCGTGGCAAAACATAAATGGTCCCAAATGAGACAAGGATCCATAACAACAACAACGGGCACACAAGGCTTATGTTCGCCTACCTGATCAGGGTAGCGCGCGTCCATAACCTTCCCTCGTTGGAGGCACCGGCGAGAGACACGACAATAGACCCAGTTAGGACCTTCCCATAAAGGTAAGCGTGGTTGCACTGGTCAGCTCGATATGGTGGCACCATGACTCAGCCAACAGTTGTTCAAGTTCAATTTAGT
Organism: Aegilops bicornis; assembly: GCA_021605145.1. Taxonomy (NCBI): domain Eukaryota; kingdom Viridiplantae; phylum Streptophyta; class Magnoliopsida; order Poales; family Poaceae; genus Aegilops; species Aegilops bicornis. The sequence continues at coordinate 129,075,338 of CM038671.1, forward strand.
CCGGTTAAACTTGAATGCAAATATGCCGAGCTATGATAAAATAACATGATGCAATTACAATGCATGAGTATGATGGCAACATAAGCATGGAGTGCAACATAACTATCCTCCATATCAACAATGAATCATATCCAACTGAGCATGGCATGATGACGAGCATGAATATCACAAGTATAACACTACTCATAGCATAACATGATCACTAGCATAAACACTAAATACCATGCAAGAACACATCAATAACATTACTGAGTAAATGCTTATCCAACTAACAAGGAATCATGCATATTAAAATGGTACTCGGTAACCGACGTTAGTCATGCACCGAAGAACATGACCAACCCAACATGTACTACTATCAAGCATGACCAATATGAAAGTAATACTAGCAGGTAGAACATGATAATAGAGTGCAAGAAAACATAGCATGACCGTAGTCACTGATCCATAAGCATAACCGAAATAACGACAGCAGCAGCAAAACAAACATACAGTTATTGAAGATTCAAGTTGAAAACCAATGCTACTGCATGGCTATCTTGTAAATGGTGGTTGTGGCTTGCCTGGGGTGGAAGAAATCACCGAGACAAAGTGCGAGAAGCTTGCGGAAAGAATCGCCGGAAATAGTTCTCTCTCGGAGGGGCGCTTTACGGGCAAGGGCAAAGTGGTCATTTCTAGTATGTCAAACCATAGCAAAAATGATACCAACAGAATGGGCTCGACGAAACGAAGAAATGGGCTTTGGAATCACCTCAATCGGAGTTATGGTCGCGGAGTTATGAGGTGTAGAAGATCAGGGACTAATCTGTGAAAATTTTCATCACCAACGGGTCCCTGAGTGGATAAGACAGAAACGTATTTCAGAAAATACGCTTTCGGAATAGTGAAAGCGCGTTGTTGGACGCAGTAGAGGGAATACGTCTTCCAGAAGGGAAAACGCATTTAGTCAAAGAAGTAAAGGAATACGCTTTCAGAGTTATGAAAGCGCATTTTAAGAAACCGTCTCCACTTAACGTACCTGGGCCCGGGGCTAAGTCAACACCTAGAAGCTAACTGGCGGGGCCCAGGGGCATGGGGGCCAGCTGGCGCTCGTCTTCTTCCTCGCTCGCTCGGCCCCGAGCGAGACAGAGGAGGCAGGAGCGGGGTCGCGAGGGGGCCGACCGGCTTTGGCCAGTTTCGGCCGAGCGAGGCCACCGTTGGGTGTAGGGCAACATGGTGGAGGTGGGCGGCCTGGGGAGGTAGCAAACGGCGGCGCCCGGAGGAGACAGAAGGCGGGCGGGAGGTGGTGGTTGTCAGCAATGCGGGCTTCTCCGACGAGGGCTAAGGGGTGGGGAGGTTCACCGGGATGTGGGGAAGACGGTGAGGTGGTTGGCAGGGCGCGAGGGAGCTCGTGGAGGCCGGACGAGGAGATGGTCGAGAGGCGGAGACGACGGCCGTGCGTGAGGCACGCGGCCCGAGTGGACTCCGGCGAGGGAAAAGGGGGTGGGGCGAACCGCGGGGATGAGGGGGCCTCGGTGGACAACTCAAGAGAAGGAGAGGTGGACTAGGCGCACCGGGGAGGAGCAAACTCCGGTGATGGACGAGGCGAGAACGACGCACTCCGGCGAGATGTGGCGACTCCAGAGGGCAAATGAGCCGGGGGAGGGATGAATGAGCTGCGGAGGGGTTCAGGGGGTCCTTAAATAGTCGCGGGGGAGGGCTCTAGAGCATTGCTAGCGAGCTCGAGCAGTGCTCTAATGGTGGACAGTGGTTGGGTATCGCACGGGCGTGGCGTTTGCGACGCATTTAGGGCGAACCACGATGAGGCATCGATGCAGGGCGACGCAGTAGATCATGGGGAAGCTCCAGGACATGGTTGGACGTCGAGACGAGTAGGGAGGAGATGAGCACATGGGCAAGAACAAGACAGAGCACACAATTACGCATGACATCAGCGTGATCACCACACGCACTGGAGAAAACTCTGGGTTTTGGCCCGGACGACCATGTCTAGTAGATAGACCATCGTGCCCTTGGTCAAAATGAGGAAATAAATCGGTCCCGGGGCAAAGAAGAGATTTGCACTTAGCTCCAAAGTAAATCAGTAGGAAGGTGTTTGTAACTTGTTGTGGTGATACCAGCTTTGTAACGAAGTAAAAACTTTGTCTGGTGATGATCACACACTAAGGTGATGTTGATCACCAAAAATCAGCCTAAGAGGAGGAGTTTAGATGAGGGTTTCTGTAGAAACCACCATAATGGCCAGAATTAGAGATTTGGATGATGGACTCATATGATGAAGCCACTTGAGCTGAAATTGGGCAAGGCTGAGTTATTTGGCCCTAAGAAGATGCTGTAAACATTTCATACCACATGGACAAGCCAAGATGGTACTTGCTTCACAAGCATCCCCACTGACCAGAAACTAGAAATAATTTTGGAGAAATATTGGCTAGGTGAAATGGTGCCAAATTTGGTGGAGAGAAGTTATATAGGTAGTAGAATGATCTGGTAATTTATCAGGATTTTTGAAGCAATATAAAATGCACTTGCTTCACAACCTGAAAAATTGCCAGAATCAATGATTTGGTCCTGTGCTCACATAGATGATTGGATGGGGCTGAAATTGTGAGGAGGGTAATTATATGAGCACATGAATATGCATGCAAAATTTCAACTCATTTGGATTCTCCTAGCTAGTACTTCCTTCACAGTGGCTTTTGTTTGACATAAACTTTGGAAAATCACTGAGGAATATTGGCAAGGCAAATAAAGTTGAATTTTGGCATGTGGCAATTATTTGGACATAAAAGAATGCCCAACAAGTTTGGGAGCAAACAAGATAAGATAAATGACACTTCCTTCTCAAAGTGCCACTCTGGACAAAAATTAAGAATAATTTTTGGGGAATTATTCTTGGGCTAGGACAGGAAAGTTTGGGCATATTTAAGCAACATATGACCCAAAGGAATTTTGAATTATTTGGGAATTTTTGGATGGACAGAAATATAGGTTGCTTCACAACCTAGGGAAGACAGGGTTATTCCTTTAATAGAAAAAGGAACTTTCCCTAGAAAAAGGAATTAGTGTAGGAGAATCACACGGTACCCCGGGATTTCAAAAAAGACAGACAATCACTGGGTTCCCCAGGTGCCTCAATCCATCCAGATGTGTATTAAAGTTGCCACCTTAAGTTAACCATTAAATTACAATACTCACATCAGTCATGAATACTCTCAAACCCAAACCACGTCTACGAGCATAGCATAGCAATATAAGCATAACGTAGAAGTAACTCCCATAGGTTTGATAATAACAGGTGAATAGGTACTACTTCATCTACTTCCCAACCCACAATTTAATCAAATCCTAACCATGCAATTGTTTGAGGATTGATCTAATGCAATAAAACTGGGTAGTAAAGAGGTATGATCAAAGTGTTACTTGCCTTGCTGATGATCCGCGAAACCTAGAGACTCGTAGTAACACGCTTCACACTCCGGGTACTTTATTGCAAACAAACAAGCATACAATAAGCAATCAAGCAAAGATGCATGGGTAAAACTCAAATAAGAAGATCTAAACAGAAAGTTCAACTTAAGAACTCCGGTTTGCAAAAAGAATCAAATCGAACAAAGCAACGAAACTCAAACTGTGAAAGAAACAAGCTTCGTTTACTAATCTGGACTAAAGTCAATTTTTACACTAGCAAAAACTTGTTTAAATTGATTAAACATAAAGAGGGTTTCGAGAAAAAACTCTAGGCGCTTGAATAGCCTGATTCCGATAATCGAGCGAAAAGTTAAACTAAAACGAAAATCGAATAAAAAATCGCGATCGAAAATAATCACGATAAATCCGAGAAAAAGAAAAACTGACGAACAGACTAACGAACGGACGTTCGCTGTCTGCGGTTAAACGGTGAAAACCGTTCGTTAATACAAACGAACGCACGAGCGTTCGCCAAATAACTAAACCGAAAAATAAACCGAACCGGTCTAAAAACGGATCTAGGGTTTCGAAAAAAATGATCGGTTTTCTCGCGAAAACCGAGGCGGCGGCGGCTACCTCCAGCGGGTTGGGCGAGACGGCAGCGGCGGCGGTGCGGCGGCAGGTGGCGGCGGGGTGGCGGCTAGGTGCATGGCGGCGCGGGCGTCGGCCCATGCGGTAGTGGCGGGCAGTGCTAGGGTTTCAACGGTGGCGGGTGGGCTGTTGGGCTACGTGGCTCGGCCGGTGCGGCTTATAAAGCCCCCCCGGGCGGAGTCCCACTCGGGCACGGCTCGGAGTCGGTTTCCTTTTTTTAAATAATTCCGACGTATAGAAAAAGAAAGAAAAGAAATACTAAACGGAATCCAAAAATCCTGAAATAAATTTTCCCTGTCCTCTAAAAATAAGCCGGACAAGGTGAACATTTATTTGGGACTCTAATGCAATTTTGAAAACGGCATATTTTCCTAATTCAAATAAAATAGCGATAAAAATCTGAATAAAAATCTTATTTGATTTTAATATTAAATATCCAATATTTCTTTATTGAGGAAGTCATTTTATCCTCTCTCTTTTATTTTAATAAAATAAATATTCGAAGAGAAAATAATTAAAATCAAACGATCCTGTTTTCAAAATTTGAGAAAAACTCAAATATGAAAATAACGAAATTCCCAACTCTCTCCGTGGGTCCTTGAGTTGCGTAGAATTTCTAGGATCAATCCAAAATGCAATAAAATATGATATGCAATGATGATCTAATGTAATACATTCCAAATTGAAAATTTGGGATGTTACAAACCTACCCCCTTAAGATGAATCTCGCCCTCGAGATTCGTGTTGGCTTGAAAATAGGTGAGGGTGTTCTTTCCGTAGGTCTTCCTCTCGTTCCCAGGTGGCTTCATCCTCGGTATGGTGGCTCCACTGAACTTTGCAAAACTTGATAACTTTGTTGCGTGTAGCTCAGCTGGCAAACTGAAGAATCTTAATTGGCTTCTCCTCGTAGGTCAAGTCGGTATCCAACTGTATCACTTCCAGTGGCACTGTATCTCTCAGAGGGATATCAGTCATCTCTGCGTGGCACCTCTTCAACTGGGAAACATGAAACACATCATGAACTCCTGACAATCCTTTGTCCAATTCCAACTTGTAGGCGACTTCTCCCATACGTTCCAAAACACGGTAAGGTCCTACAAATCTCGGGGCTAACTTTCCCTTAACTCCAAAACGCTTCACTCCTCGAAGTGGTGATACACGAAGATACACTCTGTCTCCGACTTCGTAAACTGTCTCCTTGCGTTTAGAATCCGCATAGCTCTTCTGCCTGGATTGCGCTACCTTGAGTCTATCACGTATCAGCTTAACCTTCTCTTCAGACTCTTTAATCAAATCTGGTCCAAACAACTGTCGATCTCCAACTTCATCCCACAACAACATCGTTCTGCACCTCCTTCCGTACAATGCTTCGAAAGGGGCCATCTTCAAACTGGCTTGATAGCTGTTGTTGTAAGAGAACTCTGCGTACGGCAAATTATCGTCCCAACTAGATCCATAGTCTAGCGCACAAGCTCTCAACATGTCCTCCAGAATCTGATTGACTCTCTCAGTCTGTCCATCTGTCTGCGGGTGAAAAGCTATACTGAACTCTAGCCTGGTTCCCAAAGTCTCATGCAACTGATTCCAAAACTTGGAGGTAAACTGGGTTCCTCTATCTGATACAATGGTCCTCGGAACTCCATGCAGACATACGATCCTGGTCATGTATATCTTTGCCAACTTAGCACTGGTGTAAGTGGTCTTTACTGGGATGAAATGAGCTACTTTCGTCAAACGATCGACTACAAGCCATATCGAGTCATAGCCTGAACGAGTCCTGGGTAATCCCATGATAAAATCCATGCCTAGATTGTCCCACTTCCATTCGGGTATCGGCAATGGTTGTAGAAATCCTGCTGGCTTCTGACATACATCACACACTGCTACATACTCCGCAATATCCTTCTTCATTCCGGTCCACCAGAAACTATCCTTCAAATCCAGATACATCTTAGTATTTCCTGGGTGAATCGAATACGGTGAGTCATGGGCCTCTTGCAGAATCAACTTCCTGATCTCCTAATCATTAGGCACATATACGCGGTCCTCAAATCATAAGGTATCGTGCTCATCCTCACGAAATCCTTTAGCCTTTCCTTTGCTCATCCTTTCCTTTATATCGGCAATCTCCTTGTCCGTCTTCTGAGCTTCTCTGATCTTATCCATCAAAGTAGATTGAATCTCCAAAGCTGCTACATAACCTCTCGGAACTATTTCCAAACATAGCTCACGAAGATCCTCCGCTAACTCCTTGGGTAACTCTCCGGTCATGAGTTTATTAACATGACTCTTGCGGCTCAACGCATCGGCTACTACGTTAGCCTTTCAGGGATGATAATGCAATTTCATATCGTAATTCTTAATGAGTTCCAACCATCTCCTCTGCCTGAGATTCAAATCCTTCTGCGTGAAGATATACTTCAAACTCTTGTGATCCGTGTATACCTCACAATGGTTTCCGATGAGAAAATGTCTCCAAGTCTTCAACGCATGCACTACGGCTTCTAACTCCAAATCATGGGTAACATAATTCAACTCATGGGGTTTAAGCTGTCGTGAGGCATATGAAACAAATCTTCCCTCCTGCATAAGTACGGCTCCAAGTCCTCGACGAGAAGCGTCACAAAACGCTTCATAATCCTTTCGTTGATCTGGCAGAATCAACACCGGTGATGTAACCAAGCGTTTCTTCAACTCCTCAAAACTGGCCTCACATTCCTCAGTCCATTTGAATGTGGTGTCATTCTTCAACAACTCCGTCATAGGCTTTGCAATCTTTGAGAAATTCTCAATGAACCTCTAGTAGTATCCTGCGAGTCCAAGAAAACTCCGGATCTCTCCAACTGACATTGGTGCCTCCCAATTAGTCACAGCGACAACTTTGCTGCGGTCTACCGCTATTCCTTCTCCAGATATAACATGTCCAAGGAATCCAACTTCCTTCAGCCAAAACTCACACTTGCTGAACTTGGCGTATAGCTGATGTACTCTGAGCTTCCCAAGTACCAAACTCAAATGCTCCTTATGTTCCTCTTCGTTCTTCGAGTAGACCAAAATATCATCAATGAACACCATGACGAACTTATCCAAAAACTCCATAAACACTTTGTTCATCATGTTCATAGAATAGGCAGGTGCGTTAGTCAGACCAAATGACATAACAGTATACTCGTATAGCCCGTACCTCGTGGTAAAAGCTGTCTTAGGTATATCCTGCTCTCGAATCTTCAGCTGGTGGTACCCTGATCGCAGATCGATCTTAGGAAACACTTTAGCTCCTTGCAGCTGATCAAACAAATCATTGATCATCGGCAGTGGGTACTTGTTCTTGATCGTCACCTCATTCAATCCTTGATAATCAATAACCATTCTCAAGATCCATCCTTCTTCTCCACTAGAAGTACTGGTGATCCCCAAGGTGACGAACTTGGGTGAATATAGCCCTCATCCAGTAACTCCTTAATCTGCTTCTTAATTTCCTCCAAATCCCTTGCGGGCATTCTATACGGTCTCTTAGATATTGGCCCTATGCCTGGCAAAAGCTCGATAAAAAACTCAATGTCTCTATCCGGTGGCATGCCTGGCAACTCTTCTGGAAATACATCCAGAAAATCCTTCACCACTGGTACTTCCTCCTGTACAACTCCTAATAAGGAATTCACTTGAGTCCTATTCGCCACATGCCGGGAAACATACTTGATCCTTCTTCCTTCTGGGGTGGTAAGCAAAATCGACTTGCTGGCGCAGTCAATGTTCCCTCCATACTTCGTGTAACATCCCAAATTTCCTATTTGGAATGTTTTACAATTATAGCTAAGCATCCTATGCATCCTGTTTGAATTTGAATGTCATTTGAAGTTTCAGAGCAATTTGAGTTTTGAATTTGAATTCAAACTTGGCATGTGGGAAACATTTCAAAAACTAAGCCTGATAAATACTTGATCAAAAGTATGAGAGGAGCAAACATGACACTCCAAAAATATCAGAGGAAACAATGCCAAAAGTTTTGGAATTCAAATCTGAATTTTATTTGAATTTGAAAAAATGGATTTTCATAAAGTTTGGATTTTGCCTTTGGAAAAATGTTCAAATGAAAGGGAATATTCCCTGATCATTTTGGTATATATATACCCTATATAAAATATTTATAGTTTGGGTTTTATTTTTGTTTTAGTTTTATTAAAAAATAAAGAAAAACCCTTGAGCGCGACCAAAGCCACCCAGGCCCAGCCAGCGCCACCTCACCCCTCCGCACCCCGCGCCTGGCCCAGCCAAGCCGGCCCACCAGGGCCAGCCCAGCCGAGCCAGCCAGCCCAGCTCCACCGACCGGCCCCGCCCCTCGCCCGAAAACCCTCCGTCTCGGCCACCCGACCCCCTCGCCTCTCTCTCTCTCCCGCGGACGCGTGGGACCCGCCCGTCTTCCTTCCTCGCCCACGCCACCTCGCTGGAGATCGACCGGATCTCAAGGATCCGGATCCCGACAGCCTGATGCCCTTCCGAAGAGGAGCCGAGGCCCCAGCTATAAATAGCCGAGCCCCGCACCCCATTCCCCGAGACCTCGCCGCACCCCCTCTCCCTCCCGCTCGACGTCGCCGGAGACCCGAGCATCTCCCCGCCGCCATTGTTGCCGCCGTCGAGCCCCTAGTCCACCCCGACCCCACCCAACACCACCGAACCCTTCCCCGTGCTCCCTCAAGATCTCCCCGACGACTTCGAAGCTCGCTGACGCCTGACGCCGGAGCACTCTCGCCGCCGCCGCTGTCGCCGAGTCCGGTGAGTCCCTGAAAACACCTCCCCGTCCGATCGTAAACCTACGGCCACGATTAGAACCCCCGAAGGGGTATGATTTTATTAGAAAACCGGCCGGCCCGATCGGTTTTTATTTTAGTTTAGGTTTTATTTATTAGGCCGGTTCTGTTAGTTAAACCCTAGGCCCGTTTAGACTAAACTACGCCTTAGTGCACAAAGATAGGCCCATTGGGCTTTTCTTTTTATTTTGATTTTCTGTTTTAGCGAATAGTTTCAATTTTCAAAAATGTATATCTTTTATTCTGTTTAATATTTTTGAGTGATTCTTTTTTGTTGGATTGCAAATTTTATGTAGTTTCTGAAAAACATATATTTAGCTATGTTAAAAATAATTAAAAATGCTTTAATATTATTTTAGTCAGAATAGCAAATCTGCTATAGTTTTAGTTAGAAAAAATTATTTTTGCATGGTTCTTTTTGTCACCACTTTATTTTGACATTGCCAAACCCTATAAATTAACTTTGGTATTTTAGGATTAATAAATAATTAGTTCTAGACAGAATCCTATTAATCCTAATTAATTGATTAGTTCCTGTTTTCCTAATATTTTAATTAGTAAATTAATTTATTTTTAACTTGTGATTAGTTATTCTAGGTTAGTTACTGACATTCTAGTAGATGAACTTTTATTTATAATTAATAAAAGTTTTAAATTAATTTTCTTAATAGAAATTTGATTAGGCCTAGAATGAGTTTTATAATAGCTTTTTAATTAATTCTTTTTGCTCCTAGTTGCTTAGTGAATCCTTTTCTGTTAAGTTAACCTAAAACCATGATTAGGTTATATTAAGGAATTTTGTTATATAAAAACTATTTTTAGCTATTGTTTGAAGTAGGAAATTTTGAGTGATTTTTCTTTGAGTTTTCCTTTGGATTTGGTTTTGGTTGCTTTGTTGTGCTATGTTATTTTTGTTATGTTGTGTTATGTGATCCTATTGTTTTGCTTATTGTGTTCATTGTTTGTCTCGGTAGAGTTTCCTGAGTGCGTAAGCTTGCTACTACGACTTTTTAGCTTACGAGGATCATCAGCAAGGCAAGTTTTGATCATGTTATTTCTATACCTATGTTTTTGTGCATTAGTAGTTGTCACCACCCCACCATGCATGCAGTAGTGAAATCTTGAAGTCATTAAACTTGAGTAGTATCATGTGGTAGGATGAACCAATCGCCTTGTTACCATGACCCGGGACGTAGTAGTTATTTTGCTATGCTCGTAGACGGGATTTGGGATGAGTGAAATTCATAAGCAAGATGTGAGAGTCAATGATGATGACAACCCATGGACTACAATGATCAAGATGGACTTGGAAAATCACTACTGGGTGGAGGACGGTTGACGGGCACCTGGAGCACCCAGTGGTGGCGGGATGCATGGAGAAGCGCCATGACATCCTGCGGAAAGCTTCACCCAGCCACGAAGAGAAGGATGGATGCCCCATGACCGGAAGCTTACTCAGGCAGCCGCAAGCCATTATGGGCTCTGGCTGGGTTGACCCTAGTAGTGACGCTGGCTGGACGGTACTACGAGAAGTAGACGAACGGTAGGATTGGATGGGTACCGGCGGTGGCGGAAGAACTCTTTGGAAGACCCTGTTTCATTCGTCCCGTCTTCAAACACCATGAAGTGCTAAGACTCTAAAGGAGGAATGATTCTTGCGGGGAAAGTCGCAAACCTCTGCAGAGAGTTATAACCTAATCGATTAGCCGTGTCCCGATTCTACGGACATTTGAGCCTCTGGAACTTGGAAGTATTCGGATATCTCAACACTAAAACTAATGAATTAATTTGAGGGTTTATGACTTAATAATTTGGGAACGAGATTTTGGTTGGCGGAACCATCTCAATAACTACCAACAATTTGTAGTAATTTGCAAATAAGTCCTTTGTAGTAGGATAAAATTGGCTTTACGCAAAATGATGAAACTTAGAGCTCCACAGCCAAAATGCATATAGTGTAGTAACTTTATTATTGTTATTCTTCATGACTTGCCGACTTATTCCAAAAGCTGACCTACATGGCTGCAACGTATTATGTTGCGTAGATATATTCCGATCAGAGTGAGGCTACGCTCCGCTTGGCGATTGCCCTTTGGAGTCGGATGGACTCGCTTTACCTCGACGCTTCCGCAGCATTAGTAGTTTATTTCTCATGAGTTGGCCTTGAGCCGAATTTATTCCCTTGTAATAAAGACTCTATATGAGAATCGTGTAATAAAATTCAGGTGTGATTGAACTTTGATTACTTTATCGATGTACTGTGAGTACCAGCATGATCTTGGGATGGTACAGACACAGAGACTTGACCGATGTTGGGTCAGGTCGCTACACTTCGATAACCAATCCATGCCTAATATCACATCCAGTCCTTGTGACTCCAATACTATTAGGTCCGAGGGAAACAGGTAGTTACCAATCCTTAATGGTAACCGATCACACCATAGGCTAGCCATAAACTCCACTCCTGGCGAGGTTACTAACATGGGTGACCTAAGGGCTTGGGTTGGCAATTTAAACTTGCCCACAAATCCCCTTGATATGTATGAATGCGATGCACCAGTATCAAAAAGAACGACTGCAGTAAATGACTTAACCAAAAACTTACCTATTACTGCATCTGGTTGGGCTTCAACCTCCTCCATGCTAACGTGGTTCACTTGTCCCCTGTTGAAAGGGTTGGGCTTCTTCCCAAAGCTTCCATTGTCGTTTCCGTTCTTAGCTTCAGGACATTCATTGGCGTAATGTCCAGTCTTCTGGCACTTGTAGCAAGTAATGTGGCTTAGATCTTTCTTGGCGGGCGTTGCTCGGTTGGAACGGTTATGTCCGTTGCTTCCTCCATTACCATTCCTGTTCTTGGAGCCACTATGGTTGTGCGAACTTCCTACAGTGTGATTGTGACCTCCATGGTTATGCTGAAGGGTTCCTCCCAAGTTCGGGGTAAAACTGGGTCTCTGCTGAGCTCCAGAATTATACTTCCCTTGTCCAAACTTCCTCTTGCGGTTGTCAATCTGCTGCTGCTTCCCTTCAATCATTAGAGCTCTATCTACCAACTCCTGGTAGTTATTAAAATTTGCCACCATCAACTGCATGCTCAGCTCATCATTCAGCCCTTCTTGAAACTTCTCCTGTTTAGCTGCATCCGTAGCAACGTCATCTGGGGCATAACGTGCTAGCTTACTAAAGGCATCCACATACTTGCCAACGGTGCATCCTCCTTGGCGTAAGTTGCGAAACTCGCGCTTCTTCATGGCCATAGCTCCTGCTGATACATGGGCAGTGCGAAAAGCTTGCTGAAACTGGTCCCATGTCACAGTGTCAATGGGGTAAGTGGCTGTGAAATTCTCCCACCATGATGCTGCGGGTCCATCAAGCTGATGTGCGGCAAAACGCACTCTCTCCGCATCTGTGCATCCTGCAGTGGTCAACTCCCTTCCAATCTTGCGGAGCCAATCATCTGCAACTATCGGCTCGGTGCTACTGGAGAACACCGGCGGATTCAGCCTTAGAAAACGGGCTAAGTGATCAACAGGTGGTGGTGGTGGTGGGTTGTTGTTGTTGTTGTTGTTTTTGTTCCCCTGATTCTGATTCTGGACTAGAATCTTCATCAATGCATTCTGCTGCTGGATCAACTGAGTGAGCTCCGGTGGGAAAGCAAATCCATTGTCGCGTCTCACAGGCATCTGCTGGGTGTAGAAAAGGTGAGAAATCAGAATAGAATGAGGTCTAGGGGGGAAACACTACCCATATGCACATGAGACAAACACAAACATATGACTCAATCAATCAAACAAGAGCATAAAATCGGGCTAGAACTATCATTACAAAAGTGCTCGAACTATACTATATACATTGTGGAATACTACTGCTGATATGGTGGTCGACTAGAAAAATTGATCGGTCGAAGACTCCATGATATCCGCTCCAGCTTCATCAACGTAGTCATCATCGCTTTCGTCGGGTCCGAGTCGGTGTCGTCGATGATGATGTAGTTCTCCGGGCAAGTCGAATCGTTGTCTTCTCCTCCTGGCGAGGGGTCTCCCATGAATACTCCCAGCTTCCTTGTCAGGTCGTCATTCTTCTCCACTAGTACGACAATTTTCTCCTCATAATCTTTGCGAGTAGCCTTTAGTTCTTCCTCCAGCTCCGTGATCCTTGTCATTGCCTTCTTCAAATCTGTCATGCCTGCGCACATCTGGTTCTCCTGGCGTCGAATGTGCTGGTTTAACTCCTGGGTGAAAGCTGCAATCGATCTATCCTTCCTGGTGCTAATCATCTCCCATTGCTCATCTCGGCGCCCACAAATCTGGTAGATCGTATCTTTGAGATCCTTGTGGTAAACTTCTCCAATGCGCCCCATGGTGATGTGGGCTTCCATGCTATTTCCTAGACTCCAGGTTGGTGCATCAAAGGAAAACTCTATGGGCTCAGTGACTGGCGTAAGTGTCCTTCCTGGAACTTGAACTTGAATCATCCAGCGCTCCTCTTCTGGTCAAGTGACGTTGTAAGTCCCGGTGAAGCTTGGTATTCCGATGTTCAGGTACGTAGTGACTTCCTTCAAGTGGCGTCCAAAAGGGGTGTCTTCATCCGGTTGCGTGAACTTGATCCTTGCATCCTCCATCCTAAAGAGTAGAAAATGGAGAGAAGTAAGAAATGGGAAGATAGTAGTGATCTAGGGCTTTAGCTTAGTGGTCGTGTCCTACGGTTAGCGTGGGCTCTGAAACCATCTTGTAGCGACCAGACCTCAAACAGTCTGATCTCTGTGCATCAGTGTCATCCCTGGATCGATAATGCTGACACACACATTACTTGAGGATTTATAACAGAGTAGCAATCACACACTTAATACATCGATTGTCTCAAAAGAGAACTTATTACAATAAATATGGCTTAAGGTCATCTAATACGATAACAGCGGAAGGCTTGGAAGATAAAGTAAGTCCATCAACTCCAACGACATCACTGAGTGAAAGACCACGACCTAAGGCACCTTACTCGTCGTCTGAAAAGTCTGCAACATGATACGTTGCAGCCCGAAAACGGGTCAGCACATGGAATATGTTGGCAATGTAAATAAAAGATTAGTGAACAGAATAAGGCTATCACTACATGCATATATGGCTGATGGAGGCTGTATGGTTAATATGTTTTGCGAAAAGCCATTTTTTTCCTACAACAAAGGAATAAATTTTTATTTAACTATCATGGTTGTTGTTAAACATTGAGAATGGTAAACCCCATCTCAATCCCAACTAAAAGTAATTTAAACCCAATCAAATTATATTAAGAGTGATGAGATCCACATGAAAATCCAAGATCCAGATACTCAAGATGTCCATAATCGGGGACACGGCTAACCATGATTAGTTTGTACACTCTGCAGAGGTTTGCACACTTTTCCCCACAAGACTCGATCTCCTCCGTTGGATTTCTCGCACTACATGGTGTTTGAGAAATAGATGACCGAGACACAGTCTTTCAGAAGCGTTAACTCTTTACTCTGGGTAGACAGTACCACCTACATCCCCTACATCTGCTAGCCTACCACTGAAAGAGGTCACACAACATACTCAACTATGCCAGAGCCCATAATGGCTTGTGGCTGCACACAGAAGTTTCTAGCATGAATAATCTCATGATCCCTTTGAGCCTGGGTGGCAGTCCATAGGAGAATCACACGGTACCCCGGGATTTCAAAAAATACAGACAATCACTGGGTTCCCCAGGTGCCTCAGTCCACCCAGATGTGTATTAAAGTTGCCACCTTAAGTTAATCATTAATTTACAATACTCACATCAGTCATGAATACTCTCAAACCCAAACCACGTCTACGAGCATAGCATAGCAATATAAGCATAACGTAGAAGTAACTCCCATAGGTTTGATAATAACAGGTGAATATGTACTACCTCATCTACTTCCCAACCCACAATTTAATCAGATCCTAACCATGCAATTGTTTGAGGATTGATCTAATGCAATAAAACTGGGTAGTAAAGAGGTATGATCAAAGTGTTACTTGCCTTGCTGATGATCCGCGAAACCTAGAGACTCGTAGTAACACGGTTCACACTCCGGGTACTCTATCGCAAACAAACAAGCATACAATAAGCAATCAAGCAAAGATGTACGGGTAAAATTCAAATAAGAAGATCTAACCAGAAAGTTCAACTTAAGAACTCCGATTTGCAAAAATAATCAAATCAAACAAAGCAACGAAACTCAAACTGCGAAAGAAACAAGCTTTGTTTACTAATCTGGACTAAAGTCAATTTTTACAGTAGCAAAAACTTGTTTAAGTTGATTAAACAGAAATAGGGTTTCGAGACAAAACTCTAGGCGCTTGAATCGCCTGATTCCGATAATCGAGCGAAAAGTTAAACTAAAACGAAAATCAGATCAGAAATCTCGATCGAAAATAATCACGATAAATCTGAGAAAAAGAAAAACTGATGAACAGACTAACGAACGCACGTTCGGTATCTGCGGTTAAATGGTGAAAACCATTCATTAAAACGAACGAATGCACGGGCGTTCGCCAAATAACTAAACCGAAAAATAAACCGAACCGGATAAAAAAATGGATCTAGGGTTTCGAAAAAAACCGATCGGTTTTCTCGCGAAAACCGAGGCGGTGGCGGCTACCTCCAGCGGGTTAGGCGAGACGGTGGCGGCGGCGATGCAGCCGGCGGTCAGGCGAAGCAAGCGGCGACGGTGGGGGATGGGGCGGCTTAGCGGCGGCGGTGGCGGCTGGGCCAAGGGTTGGCAAGCGGCGGCTAGGGTTTCGGCTATGGCGGGCGGGCTGTTGGGCTACGAGTCCCGCTCGGGTACGGCCCAGAGTCGGTTTCTTTTTTTTTTAATAATTCCAACGTGTAGAAAAAGAAAGAAAAGAAGTACTAAACGGACTCCAAAAATCCTGAAATAAATTTTCCCTGTCCTCTAAAAATAAGCCGGACAAGGTGCACATTTATTTGGGACTCTAATGCAATTTTGAAAAACGCATATTTTCCTAATTCAAATAAAATAGCGATAAAAATCCGAATAAAAATATTATTTGATTTTAATATTAAATCTCCAATATTTCTTTATTTTTGAGGAAGTCATTTTATCCTCTCTCTTTTATTTTAATAAAATAAATATTCGAAGAGAAAATAATTAAAATCAAACGATCCTCTTTTCAAAATTTGAGTAAAACTCAAATATGAAAATATCGAAATTCCCAACTCTCTCCGTTGGTCCTTGAGTTGCGTAGAATTTCTAGTATCAAGCCAAAATGCAATAAAATATGATATGCAATGATGATCTAATGTAATACATTCCAAATTGAAAATTTGGGATGTTATAATTAGGGTTTGGTCAAGCAGTGGAGTGACATGATCTTCGCAAGGTTTTGCGAAAGATGAGCCACTAGGGAGGGGGAATGAGGATGATTTCCTAGGTGGGAAGGCCACAGAACCACTCCAAAAAGAAAAAACAGAGCAAAAACCAATTATTTTAAAAGAAAAAGAAAAGGGCCAACAACCAGGCTGTTACAGATCATGTCTTATTAACAACCACTTTCGATTAGCATGAAACCGAAGAACTTTCGTAAATCACTAAGTTACCTCAATGAGGATATACATGTCCCCAACAATAAGCATTTCATATTTCTTTTTGACAGTAGGTAGAGGTATTTGAAAACTTCCAATAGTGATTGTGAGAGATTTTTCAATAACATTGATACCATTCACTTGGAATTGTTTCTTCGGAAAGTGCACCGTATGCTCATTACCATTGATATGAAAAGTGACCTTACTTTTATTGCAATCAATAACAGCCCCTGCAGTATTCAAGAAGGGTCTACCAAGGATAATCGACATGTTGTCATCCTCGGGCATCTCAAGTATAACAAAGTCAGTCAAAATAGTAACATTAGCAACAACAACGGGCACATCCTCATAGATACCGATAGGTATGGCAGTTGACTTGTTAGTCATTTGCAAAGATACTTCAGTAGGTGTGAGTTTATTCAAGTCAAGTCTTTTATATAAAGAGAAAGGCATAACACTAACACCAACTCCTAAATCACACAAATCAGTTTTCATATAATTCTTTTTGATAGAGCAAGGTATAGTTGGTATTCCCGGATCTCCAAGCTTTTTAGGCACTCCATCTTTGAAAGTTTAATTGGCAAGCATAGTGGAGATTTTAGCTTCCGGTATTTTTCTCTTATTTGTGATGATGTCTTCCATATACTTTGCATAAGGAGGCATTTTAAGGATATCAGTCAAGCGAGTACGCAAAAGATCGGCCTCAGATTTCAAAGAAAGCGTTCAAATTCTTCATCATCATTCATTTTAGTTGACTTGGGTGGAAAAGGCATGGGTTTTTGAACCCATGGTTCTCTTTCTTTACCGTGTTTTCTAGAAATGAAGTCTCTTTTATCATACCTTTTATTCTTAGGTTGTGGGTTATCAAGATCAACAGGTGGTTCTATCTCAACATCATTGTCTGGTTCTTTTTCATTATTTGGGTAAGTGTCTTCATGAACCTCATCATTATCTTTTTCACTATCACTAGGTGAGTGTTCATTACCATATTGAGTTTCAGCATCAGAGATAGAATTTTCATTTTCATTACCAGGAGGTTTTTCTATTTCAGGTTCACTAGAAGTGTGCACAACCCTATCATTTTTCTTCTTCTTTTTCTTTCTAGAAGGACTAGGTGCACTAGTGTTATTTCTTTGTGAGTCTTGTTCAATTCTTTTTGGGTGTCCCTCAGGATAAAGTGGTTCCTGAGTCATTTTACCTCCTCTAGTTGCAACTCTAACAGCAAAGTCATGCATATTATGATTCATTTCATCAAGTAACTCTCTTTGAGATTTAGCAACTTGTTCTAGTTGAGTTTGAACCATAGAAGCATGTTTTCCAACACCTCTAACATCATTTGAGATTCTAAATAACAAGTCACTCAAGCGAGCAATCATATCAGAATTATATTTCAACAGTTTCATAACATTTGCATTCAAGTGATCTTGTTTTCTAATGTAGTTTTCAAACTCATAGAGGCATTGACTAGGATGCATATTGTGAGGGTTATCATTTTCATTGAACTTCATAAGAGAATTTACCTCTACCACCTTAGGCAGTGGTGGTGTAATAAGCCCATGTATTTCTTCAATAGGAGGTAAATTTTTAACATCGTCGTCTTTAATACATTTTTCCTTCATAGATTTCTTTGCCTCTTGCATATCTTCAGGACTGGGATATAATATACCCCTCTTCTTCGGAGTGGGTTTAGGCGGTGGTTCAGGAATAGTCCAATCATCATAATTTTTCAATATATTATTCAATAATTCTTTAGCTTGAGCAATAGTTCATTCCCTGAAAACACAACCAGCACAACTATCTAGGAAGTCCTAGAAGCATCAGTTAGTCCATTATAGAAGATATCAAGTATTTCATTTTTCTTAGGAGGATGATCAGGAAAAGCATTAAGTAACTGGCAAAGCCTCCCACAAGCATGTGGGAGACTCTCTTCTTTAGTCTGCACAAAGTTAAATATTTCCTGTAACGCGACTTGTTTCTTATGAGCAGGAAAATATTTTTCAGAGAAGTAATAAATCATATCCTAGGGACTACGCACACAACCAGGAGCAAGAGTATTGTACCAAGCTTTAGCATCACCCTTTAATGAGAAGGAAATAATTTGAGAATAAAGTAATAGCGAGTTTTCTCATCATGAGTAAAAAGGGTGGCTATATCATTCAACTTAGTAAGATGTGCCACAACAGTTTCAGTTTCATAACCATGGAAAGGATCAGATTCAACCAAAGTAATTAACTCTGGGTCGACAGAGAATTCATAATCCTTATCAGCAATAAAGATAGGCCAAGTAGCAAACTTAGGATCACATTTCGTTCTAGCATTCAGAGATTTTTCTTTATACTTTTGTAGTAATTTCTCTAGATCATCTCTATCATTGCAAGCAAAGAATATCTCTAGTTGCTTCTTCACTCATAAAATCACCTTCATGTACCTTAGGCAATTCATATCTAGCAAGGCTAGTTCTAGCAGGTGTTTCAGGAGTTTCAGTTTCAAGCTCATCATCAGATTCAACAACATCATGTTGTATTACTCTAGCAATTTGTGCATCAAGAAAGTCACCAAGTGGCACATCATCATTATCAAGCAAGGTACTAGCATCATCATAAGCATTATCCATAGCAGAAGTAGCATCATCAATAACTGGCGACATATTAGAATTGATAGCATGTGGTGGTGTTGCAAGTTTACTCATAACAGAAGGTGAATCAAAAGCAAAACTGGATGGCAGTTCCTTACCTCCCCTCATCTTTGAGGGAAATATCTTAGTCTTTGGATCCTTCAGATTCTTCATAGTGATAATATGATAATAATCCCAAGTGACAAAACAATTATAGCTATGATCCCCGGCAACGGCGCCAGAAAAAGGTCTTGATAACCCACAAGTATAGGGGATCGCAACAGTTTTTGAGGGTAGAGTATTAAATCCAAATTTATAGATTCGACACAAGGAGAGACAAAGAATATTTGAAGGTATTAGCAGCTGAGTTGTCAATTCAACCACACCTGGAGATTAATTATCTGCAGCAAAGTGATCAGTAGCAAAGTAGTTTGATAGTTTTGATAGTAGTGACAGCAGCAACGGTAACAGTAACAGTGATAGCAGTAATTTGTAGCAAGTGTAACAGTGATGATAGCAATAGTAACGCAGCAAGATCAATAAGGATAAATTCGTAGGCATTGGATCGGTGACTTGTTGGATGATATTCATCATGTGACAGTTATAACCTAGGGCGATACGGCACTAGCTCCAGTTCATCGATATAATGTAGGCATTTATTCCGTAAATAGTCATACATGCTTTATTAAAAGAACTTGCATGACATCTTTTGTCCTACCCTCCCATGGCAGCAGGGTCCATATTGGAAACTAAGGGATATTAAGGCCTCCTTTTAATAGAGAACCGGAACAAAGCATTAACACATAGTGAATACATGAACTCCTCAAACTACGGTCATCATCGGGAGTGGGACCGGTTGATGTCACTCTTGGGTTGCCGGATCATAACACGTAGTAG
Source organism: Aegilops bicornis (assembly GCA_021605145.1). Lineage (NCBI taxonomy): Eukaryota > Viridiplantae > Streptophyta > Magnoliopsida > Poales > Poaceae > Aegilops > Aegilops bicornis. The sequence continues at coordinate 129,095,306 of CM038671.1, forward strand.
GTGACTATAACTTGCAAGATCAGATCTAAAACATGGATATAATCATGAATTCATGAACGGTTCAGATCTGAGTTCATGGCACTCGGGCCCAGAGTGACAAGCATTAAGCATAGCAAAGTTATAGCAACATCAATCTAAGAACATAGTGGATACTAGGGATCAAGCCCTAAAAAAATAACTCGATTACATGATGAATCTCATCCAACTCCTCATCAACCAGGGAGCCTACGAAGGAATTACTCACTCCTGGTGGGGAGCATCATGGAATTGGCGATGGAGATGGGTTGGTGATGACGAAGAACAAAGATCCCCCTCTCCGGAGCCCCAAACGGACTCCAGATCTGCCTCCAAAGGAAGAATAGGGCTTGGCGGCGGCTCCGTCTCGTCGATCGCGATAATTCTTTATCCTTGATTTTTTTCTGGAATGGTGTGATTTTATAGTATCAGCGGGTCATCAGCGGGGCCACCAGGTGGGTACAACCCACCTGGGCGCGCCAGGAGAGGGGGCGCGCCCTGGTGGGTTGTGCCCAACCAGGGGCCCATCTCTGGTGGGTCTTGGCTCCAGAAATTCTTATTATTGATATAAAAAATCCTTGCAAAGTTTCGTTCCATTCCGAGAACTTTTATTTCTGCACAAAAACAAAACCATGGTAGTTATGCTGAAAACAGCGTCAGTCCGGGGTTAGTTACATTCAAATCATGCAAATTAGAGTCCAAAACAAAAGGAAAAGCGTGAGAAAAAGTAGATACGTTGGAGACGTATCATTGGTCGCTTAAGAAGTTGAGGCAGAGTTGGCTGTCGGAGGTGTGGAGGAAGATCTGAGGAATCTATAGACGGCGTCCAGGGCACTGCTCTGTTGTGATGGATAGTTCCATCGTTGGAGTAGCTCCGGCGAGCCGTAAGACGCCGAGGCTGAAGCAGCACAAGAAAGACATCATTAATCTCAAGTGGGATTCTAATAGCACCTCTAATAGATGATTTAAAATACATTACCAAAAAGTGATAGATGTAAAATGTACATCACCAAAAACCACCTGACTACAACCGATGAGGTAAAAACTGTTGACTCTGATCTTAACTGTCGAAACTGAAATTTACTTTGGAATCTGAATGTTACCGTCGAAACTGAACGCAATGGTAGCAGAGAGGCACTTCACATATAGATTAGGGAGGGCCTGCAGTTCATCTTCAACCTGCACCTCCCTGAGTCGTCAGCCACCACCGGTCGAACCGCGGCCCCGCCTGTGGCCGTGGCGGCGCTCAGCGCCACCACGCCGCCCAAACCACTCCCCACCGCCCGATCCACGCCGCCCAGCCCTCTAGCCCCCGTGCCAAGTTTTTTCTTTGATGATCCCCATGCCACTGCCCCACTACCACGCCCCCCACCGCTACCACCGCCCCAACCCTGAACCCTAAGATAGATAGTGGGGTACCTCTCCGGCAAGCCCCCTCCCTGCTGCGGGTGGTTCTTCCTTAACTCCGGCGAGCCCCCCACCCCCTAAAAATTGACTGACCCAAAAGTCGATTCAGTCGACTGAAGTGTAGCTAAATCGGAGCAGAGCATCAGCACGAGCAAGGGGGAGAGCAACAGCAGCAGCACGAGCGAGTGAGAGCTGGAGCAACAACAGAAGCGCGAGCGAGTGAGAGCCGAAGCAGCAGCAGCGCGAGCAAGCGAGCAAGAGCCAGAGCAGCAACAGGTGCGGGAGCAAGTGAGCGAGAGCAGCAGCTACTGCACGAGCGAGCGAGCGAGAGCCGGAGCAGCAGCAGCAGATCCGGTTGGTATGGACGTCGCCGCCGAAGGGGCCTCGCACTGGGGGAGAGCTGCCATGGAGATGTTGCCTGTGGCACCGGCTTCGAGATAGCCGCGCCATGGGGGTGCGGGATGGAGCACCGTCGGCGTCGGGAGGTCGAGTTAAGGAGAAGGTGCGATGTGATGAGTGTACAACCTCTTTGGCCGCACCGAGTAGGCCTCGGCTTCGTCCGAAGAGTTGGTGAGGATGCTGCGGTTTTGGTGGAGCAGGTTAAGGTGGCGCTGTGGGGATGGAGCAGCCGCGATAGACGAGGCGATCGTCGGAGCAGCTCCTTGGAGGTGGAGGACAGGGCGGCTAAACCGGCGGGATGATGAGATGGATGACGGATCCTCATCCGGGGAGGTGGATGAGGGACGTCGAGCTCTTCCGGTAGACGACGTCGTCGGGGAAGTGGCTCCGGCTAGGCAGCAGTGAGGTGGCGGATGGAGGAGGGTGGGGTTTCGCGGCTGGAGCGCAGAGATTATGGCAGCCTCGGATTTTGAATGGCGAAAAGGAGGCGATGGGAGGGGGGAACCATGACTTAGGGACGCGCTTGTCCAATATGTAGGGTGTGTTACAAAAGTACCCCCACCGATTTGAACTAGCGGCCCTTTCAACTCAGGATTAGAAGGGGGATTTCGCGTGTCGGGATTTGGCAGCTGGAGGGAGTTTTTGCGCGCGTTGTAATTTCGGGATAGCAAGGCGCGGGTTGAGAAGACGTGAGTTTTGGGAGCATGATATCTAGATTTTCGGGATATAACAAGGCGCGGGTTGAATTTTAGGGACAAGTCTAACATGTAATATTGTACTTGTACATACCAAATCAATTCGCACTTCCCTAAACGAAAAAAATAAAACTATTCACACCACACAAAGAGAGAGTCTTGTCCTGTTTTACTATACTAATGCTATTCAAAGCTATGAATCCATGTTATGTCCAATTAAATTTTTTTGCTGGCTGTATAATGCATGTAACCTAATCATACCAACATTTTAGTGCATTCCAAATGTCTATACTACCACTGCAATTCGAACTAAATTTGAATTTGTTTCTCAAATTGAATAATAATCTACAATCCTGATTGTTGCCAACTTCAACCATCATTCGTTTATTACCTTAACAACACACCCCATGATTACTATAGAGATAGATATGAACTATGTGTACTATATGGACTCGGATTCAATTTTTTGAATACATTTGATGTTGATTCCAAATAATAGTACATTTGATGTACTAACTAGATATTCATAATCTAAACCATGTTCCATAAGTACACCGTGTTTATCACACAAAGTATAGTGCCCCGCCCCCTACATTACGACAAGTATTTAGCCCTGAGCTACAAAAGCCACACATTATCCCAAATTATAATCAATGTTCTATATATTATATGCAGTACTAGCAAGATGCCCATGCGTTGCACGGAACATCAAGATGATCGAGGGGAGGCCTTATTTGCAAATGTGGAGAGGGGTGTGGGTATGTTTTTTTTTCAAAATTGCCATAGTTTCCTTCCTACTCGTCACATATAAATCGGCCGGCCTATATTGCAGGATGGCAGGAACACCATCATCAACAACTCTGTTTTTTATAAGAGTAGAGATAAAATATATTATATTAGTATAACATCTTCATAACCACACCATGTGTATCGCTGTTATATATATTCACGCATGCGGCGGTTTAAAACACTATGATAAATTCTTCAAATATACGAATTCACTTTTTATTAAGAATTATGATCTCTGTTCGTCTTTTACACCCACACAATCCTCTCATCTTTCTAGATAGCGCTAACTTTATCTCATGCATGCACACACCCGCATCCCTCTCACCCTCCCTCAAAGATTCTCTAGCTCCATCACAAGAAATTCGTCTTTTCACTTTAGGTCATTCACCCATGGTGTGTGTAGGCCCCCAGCTCCTTATTTACGGCACACATCGATCGATATGCCTCTCTAGCCATGTGTGCCTACCACAAACACAAGCTTTCCCTCTTCTCTTCTCACCGTCCATGCCTCACTCCCACCCTCTTTTCATCGATCTCGTACTCGCACACTCCTTCCCCCTTGATATAGTATGCCTCTGGCACCACCTCCTAGCTGCATCCCTCTCTCTCTCTCTCTCTATCCTTCTCTCTGGGCCTTATTTGCTTCTAACACATACATGCATGTATACCGATCGATCTCCCTACATATACCTAGGTCGACTTTAACTATTTTCCCCCACCCATCGATCGACATAACTCACAAGTTATGTCTCTCCTTTCTCTGACAAAGGACGATTGATTTTCCTATGTAGTTACGTCTGCTTACCACAGCCATATCATCCCCCACATCATTCGTGCATGCCTCCTGACCCGTCTCTCACACGCATGTGCACAGATAGGCAGTCATCCCCTCTCTTATTGATATTGCAGGTGCGCCCTCCGTTTGTCTAGCAAACCTCTCCCACCATTTGTTAGAAGCAACTCCACCACCAACCCCTCTGAAACTCTAGCTCTGTCTCTCTCCCGACCTTATTCCTCTCCTACACATATGCATGGATGCCGGTCGATCTCCCTCAATACATAAGGTAGGTCTCTCTCCTCCTCCACACATATACCAGCCATTGTACCTCTATAGTTAACTAGGTCTCTCCCCCCCACCCCACCCACCACACACCAATAGTCGAGCACTGTAGGTAGGTATCCATGCCACAGAGACAAACTGCACCTGTCCCCTCTCACATTCCAGTAGGCCAGCCACCCTACATCTTCGACGTGGGCACACACAAATTCGATGGCACTCTTTATCGATCGCACGCGTGCACACACACACACACACATCATCATCATCATCATCATCATCATCCCTCTCTTCGATTCTATAGATACCTCACGCCGATGATACCTCCACTCTCTTCTCGTGGATCGCCCCCTCTATATATATGATATATCCAAGCCTCTATTTCACACACATTGTATATCTTACATTTTTTGGTTGAAATATCATCGACACATATTGCCTATCTATCTCTCACCCCCCCAAACACTCACGAACCCACACACTATATCTCTCTACGTTTGTATCTCTCAAACAACCCCACGTAGGTGGTGTGCGTACACGAAGAGAATAGGTGCACGTACTCACGCTTCATGCCCAGCCACACCCGCGCGGGCACACGGTGGAGCTCATTTCTGTACAAAATGGCAGCCCACGTGCTAATTTGAGCGCGTGTAGCGGTTGTTTACCTACGGAGGTCGTGTACCACATGTGCATGAAACAAAGTTCGACTTGATGCGTTGGCGCATTATTTTTAAATAAAGTTATATCGCTCAATTGCACGTACACATAATATAAAACGATTTTTATGGAGAAAAAGGTAGTCCGCTCCACTATATAAAATGGAGCCTGCCTGTCGGGGTTTGTCTCTCTTCTGAGTATCTCACACAAGGAGGCGGTGGCCTCTCTCTCTCACCATTGGTCACTGATCCGGCCGCATCCCGTCCGCCGGCGGAAAGGGAGGATGTGCAGCGTTTCTCCGTTCGATGGCACCGAGGCAGCACATCCCGATCTGCAGTACCCGCCGTTCTCTCTGACCAAGCTATGGCGTGGTAGGGCCTACGCCACCTGCTCGCTGCCGCAGTATGGGCAGATCCCGCCCACCGCCGCTCTCCTAGTTACATCCCAACGACCCCCAGGTATCCCCTCCGGACTTTCTCCACTGCCCGTCTTCCCACGTTGCTGCATGTGGATCTTCCATAGTTCTTTGCCCAAAACGTAGCTCGTCCGACGTACTTTCCATATTTCAATCTCGTCCTCACACCATTTTAGACAAACACAACCGTGTTGTTATCTTCCCGTAGGACAAGGATATGCTTCTTTTTTGTTGTCGTATGTGTCATCAACTGTTATTGGCCAGTAATTGTTTCCTTTCTACCTCTTTTTTGCAAACAGAGCTATCCATTTCACCTCGTTGCTATTGCGACCTTTTTGTGAACTGCACAAATCACTTTTTTCTTAAGAGTGTTTCGTGAAGTTGTACTTAAATTTCACACTGGCAAAGTCTCTACATTTCAGTGCGACTGCATAAAGGGAGATTGGTTTTGCTCTATCCTCCTCATCCAACTCCGAGCCTAATCTTCTCCAACTATTTGCTTAATCTTCTCCAACTAGTTAGTCTTAAGAGAGACTACAAAGGTGGTCGGCTTCTATTTGTGTGTTTATTGTTTCATCAACAGTCCTCTATTATTGTAATCACACTTAATATCTTTGGAACAGGGACGCTCAGTTCTATTTTAGTGGAACTGCACAAAATGATCGAAATGTTGCATGCTCCACACAGCTACTTTTTTCCCAACATGCCTTGATGATTTAGACAGAGCAGGGGGGAAGTTGCTGCCAATGAAAGCATGGATCAATTTTAATTTAACACCTTCTCACAACTCTGTCTTCAGTTGTGATGTAAATATTAGCTCTGATCTGCTAATCATTGAGATGCATTAGCAAGGAAGTTAGTTTTTTATTTTTTCCGAAAGAGCATGGATGGCAAGACACACGAAACAAAAGCTGAAAGCTCAGAGAATTGTACAATTTCATTTTGCTGGAAAATTATTTGTATAGTACGTCAATTATGTAAACTAATGCTGGAAGCTTGATAGCATTGCCAAAAGTCTCTTCAGCATCCGGGTCCATGTGCCATGCACAAAATTATACTCCCTCCATTCCTAAATATTTATCTTTTTACAAATTTCAATGGACATATTTTAGAGTGTAGATTCACTCATTTTTCTTCGTATGTAGTCACTCGTTGAAATCCCTAGAAAGAAAAATACACCATAGTATATTTAAGAACAGAGGGAGTAGTGCACAACCGCATGGGAGACTCAGTCTGGTCGTTGCGCCGCACTAACAGTGAGTAATGATCAGTCAAATCATAAGCCCCACCTTTCCCACTGTAAGTTGCTTGGAAGAAGCAACCATCAATACGCTCTTCTTTGAATCCGCTCATACTACTCCCTCCGTCACTGTTTATAGAGCGCGCTTCAAAAAAAAAAAGAAAAAAACAATCTCTGGGACCAAGTGGACTAGCGACCGGCCTGAAAAATAGCATTGGTAGTTATAGCACGGCGTCTATTACTAGAGGAAATAATGCGTACACGCATTCATGCAGTGCTTCCACCCCGTGTACACACTGCATGCACTTACTCCCCTCCGTGTACACACATAGTACATTGAGAGAAAATTGTGGTCTTAACTACGGTTACCATGCCTAATTAATTGAGCATTAAACCAAACGCGTCTAAAGTCTCTCTGGTGGTGGAAATGCATGAGAATGAAGCGTGCCCTATAAACTGTGATGGAGGGAGGAGTAGTATGAAGGTGCAAAACCAAGTACGCGTATGGCCAGTCGGTCAACGCACTTCCTCTTGGCATATCACTGACACGTGGGACCGGAGTGTGAGCAAACCGATCTCAATTGACGGCAAAATGGCCAACCCGCCGCTCCTTCAGAGTGTCGAGGAGCGAGGACACATAGACAGGCTCGCACGGAGGCCAAGATATATTCGAGCATGGTTGATCGATATCATCATTACATGTTCGATGGTTTTCAATACTATTATTGGGCTGCCGTTTTCCGCACTTCTCCCGAATAAATTTGTATTTTATCAGAGATTAAAATAAAATAAGAGTACAGACACTCCACCATGCGGTTCTAGTTGTAGTACTACTCGTACTACTAAACCTTGCGCTTGGCTCTTCGCCTCTTCTTGAAGTCGAACAATGATGGTACTACAGTGTATGCCTCTGGCAATCTGACACCGAATGAACTGCTGCATGTCCACCGACTGGGCGAGGGTACGTTGCATTAGTCAAAAGCTTCTCCTCGTCCTGCGAGCTACCAGGCTTGAGGTAGACGGAGTGGGCATAAGCGAGATTCACCTTGTCCTGCAAGCTTCTCCTTGTTCTGTGAGTTGACGGGACACACCAAAAAGTAGTGCTAGTCCATACTCCCTCCTTTCCGGTTAATATGGCTTAATCTTTTTTGCGGCAAAATAATAGAGCTTTATTCATATATAAGCATTCTTAGGACGATCAGCCAAGAGACTGGTCACTAGGAAGTGAGGTACCCAGCAAAAAAAGAAGAAGGAAGCGAGGTGTTTCATCAAGCCAGCTCTCGGTCACATTCAAAGTGCAGTAAGCATGGTTCGCACAAAGATGCGCCGCAAGTTTTGTTGACCTGTTTACATGCTGAATAACAAAAAAAAATATTACCGAGCGCGCCTATTTGTAACAGGATATGAGCCAGAATTAAGCGAGAATTGTGGCGAGTGCTCCATGCAATCAAGTTCCATTATCACATGTGAGAACCCTCGAAGAGAACCAAATGTGCTGAAGATTGCTTTATCGCATTTTAAAATAAAATAAGAGTGCAGACGCTCCTCCATCCGGTTCCTAGTAGTAGTACATACCTCTATAGTAGTAAACTTTGCGCTTAGTTGTTCGCCTCTTCGGGAAGTCAAACAATAATGGTACTAGTACTGTGTATGCTTCTAGCAATCTGACAGCGAATTAACTGTTGCACGTCCACTGCTTGAGCGAGGGAGAGCTTGCATTAGTCAAAAGTTTCTCCTTGTCCTGCGAGCCACCGCGCGCAAGCTTCTCCTGTCCTGCAAGCTTCTCCTCATTCGGCAAGTTGACGGGACACAGCAAAGTAATGCTAGTCCATACTGCCTCCTTTTCGATTAATATGGCTTAATTTCAAACGAGATAAATACACTGTCTGTCACTGTATATTTATAAAAGTACAGTAGGTGGACTTCATAATACGCTCATTGCGCTCAGTATATACATTTTCCGGTGTTTATACGGTCACTAGCTCACCCTGGCTGAGTATGTGTGCGCATGCACGTGTAGGTTGAGCACTTGAGTGTGACCGTGTGTGTTCCTCGTGTGCTCGAACATGCATGCATTAGAGCATCACGCGCGTTTTTGCGTCCATGTGTACGTGTGACTGTTGCATGCATGCACGAGGTTGTAGTCCCTCACATTCACATGTTCATAAGTCAATGCTTTGTCAAAATGTTGCATGAAAGGTTTAATCACTCGTTGTTCACGCATGCATTCCCGATGTTAATACGTTGGTGAAGACAATTTCTTTAGGAAAATGAGCCCATGAATTGAGTACAAAGGGGACCAATAAGCCAGGATGGAGGGATTACTAGTAGTGAACCGGAAGGAGGGAGTAGGTACTATTGTAGTACTACGTAACAAAGTGTAGTAACAAAATTCCTCTATGCGCATCCTATCTACGTGTCATGCAAGAAAATAGAGATAAGTACAAGTGAGACTCAGGAACAGTAATACTCGTAGGGGGAGTACGTGTAGGGGCCACTAAGGAACAGTCAAATCACACAGTAAGTTAGTCGGAAGAAGCAACCATCATTTCACTCTTCAATGACACGTACGCAATATAAAATGGTTGATATGGAGAGAAAACGAAAACCACTATATATACACTAGTAGAAGCCTAAGCTACAAGCCTGCTTGCTTGGGTTGCTCTCTTCACAAGCATAGAACGACGGTGGCGACACTGCTGGTCACAGATTCGGCCTGATCCCGCCACTGGGGGAAGGGGAGACAATGCTTTGCGTAGACGCGGTCGACATCGGCGAGGGAGAAAACCCACTGTCGGTGCATCCCAATCAGGGGTCCCCGCAGTATGGGCTCATGCCGCCTCCCAACCGCCCTTATGGCTACAACCCGACGTCCCAAGTACAACTTCCTTTTGGAGCCGGCTTGCTCCACTGCCGCAGCTCCCCACGTAGCTCCATCTCCATGTCGATCTTTCTCTACTTCTACCGTCTTCTATTTTTGATGAGTTTATGTCTCATGAACTAGTGTTAGTACTATTATTATAATCACACTTCTTCAATATCTTTGCCATCACGGATGCTCAGCTTGATTTTAGTGGAACTGCACAAAAGCATCGTATGATCCGAGGGTGCCAGCCGTCTTTCCTTTGACAGGTTCTACCTAGCCAGGAAATTAAGTCCTGTTTAGGGTTTAGGGTTTAAGTTGTAGTGACCCCATCAGTAGTGTTTCTTTCGTATACACACTCACAACTTTTGTCTTTAGTTGTGAAGTAAATATTGGCTATGATCAGTGAATCATTGAGATGCATCAGCATGCGTGTTAGTTTTCCTTTGTATTTGATGGAATGTTGTAACGGGGCAACCTTGGAGTAGGAATAAAAATGGAGTGGAAAGTTTCTGTTTTTTCGGAGAAAAAATGGAAACGGAGAGAAACCAATGTTTCATATAATTGGATCTTGCTGTTGAGCAAAACCAACATTTAAATCACGTCTGTCGCGTTTGTGTCTCACCCTCCTCAATGGCTCCACCCCACACGGTCGCTCGGCATGCCACTCACCGCAAACCGAGTATACGATTAGGCCCTGTTCGGTTCACGTGATAGTTGCAGGAATTTCCCAGGAAAGTCATTCCTCCGGAAAGTTTTCCATCCATAGTGTTTGGGACAAAGGAAAGTTGAACAATATTTTACACGAAAAGTTCCTGTAATCTGTAGATTCGCACCGATTCCGTAGGATTGAAAAATCCAACCCGAGCCAATGTTTTGGTGGATGGCCGAGGCAAAGCACTCGTGGCTGCCGTGTAAGTCCAATAAAAATTGCAACATGCCCTGTTAGCTGTACTATAACCAAATAAAATATTTCATGGGATGAGATGTTTTAGTACACGTGAAGATGTTTTCCTGTGCTTTTTTTCCATCAACCCGAACACTCTTTCACATGATTTCCTCCACCTTTTCATCTATTAGCCATTACTCTGTTTTACATGAGCTTTCCTTTTTCTATTCCTCTATTTCTTTAAGTTCCCATGTTTTGATTTCCCATGAACTGAATGGGGCCTAACTTTCCCGCCTGCTTGTCGATGGATCAGGCCATGGAGTATTAGCACTACTGGAAGAGATTGACAAGGAGGGGAGGACAACTAGCTGTAGCACAGACTCCCAAGAACTTTTTACATGCATGTTGTGGCCGGCTATTGCGACCTTTGAACGCAGAGCAGTCGCGTGCACCGGGAAGCGGCGCGGGCGACGCTCTCTAGGCCGGGCTGGCCGCTTCAATCTTGGCGCCCGGTGAGAGGTCGCGTCCGCTCTGGCCGGGCATGAATACAGCAGTGACCGTTTCGGGCAGGAAGCACGAGTGGGTGATGAAGAGGGTTCGGGTTGGTCAGGAGCAAGCGTGACAGCGATCCGGACGCCAGCAAACAAGAGATGTTGTATGTTAATATTGTTGCGTATATAATTAACAACGTAATAATGTGCCAGTTGGAAAAATATGATTGGAGATGGAGATGGAGATGGAATTTTACGTAAACACGGATATGCATGTCTATGTCTATGTGTGTGTGCGCGACGACTCTCGAGACCTGGAAGCGGGGGCGTGTTTTTGATCGAGTTTTCTTTCTTGGTACGTTAAAAAAATTGTCCGCCAGTTTTCGTTTCTTTTTTTTGGGAACGCGCGTATTCTATTTAAAACCACTGCTATAGAGAGATTTTTTTACTCCATTGTATATATAGCCTCTTGTTTGATAGGGTTTCTCGCGTCTCACTCTCACACACTCTCCATATCAAAACAAGATGATAGTGCCCACTCTATCTCTATCCTCACCAGTGGTCAAAGATCCGGCCAAATCCCGTCCGCTGCGGGAGGTGAGGAGGTGCAACGTTGGTGTTGTCGCCGTCGGCGATGGAGGAAGCTGATGCGCACCGTCCTCTCGGAGCCGGTGCTGGCGCGGACGAAGGTCCTCCGCACCCTTGTTCGCTGCCGTCGTGTGGGCAGATCCCGCCCGCCCGCCTAAGCGACATCTCGCCCACCTGAGGTACAACTTCTTATACTGGTCCAGCTCCCCAGGTTGCTGCATGCGGGTTTTCTTCTATGCCACTACTCCCCAGCTCCCCATGGACAATAGCTAGGGTTCGTTGGCTGGTCGAACATCACCTATTTTTTACTATTATAGAGGAAATGCCACTCAAAAAGTTGTCCTGGTTTATGCCTCGATGGAGGTATACATGTTGTTTTGACAAAAAGTACATGGTGGTTGTGCGGCCATTGTCCATATGCTCCTATTGCTACTGCTAATCTAATAGTACTATCACTGGTTAAATGAAGAAATGCCTTTTTTCTCGGGTATCCTGGTTTAGTTCCCATCAAGATAGTCATGATGCTTTTGTTTGTTGGTGTACTTTTCATTAATTCTTATTGACAATTGAGATGTCGCTGTTAATCTTGTACCGCTGCCAAAACAAAGTAACAACACTATATCCTTTTTTATATTTTTGCAAACAACGATGCGTATCTCCATACCCGGGCATGTCTTCCTCAATTTTAGTGGAACTAACTTGGATGCCATTGCTGTTCCGCCTCACTGTCCTCTGCCACATGGTTCTTCCTTCCTCAAGCTTGATTACCGAGAAGAAACATACCACAGTGAGGATTTGTCGAACTTCATTGGTGCCTCACCCAAACTTGATGCCAAATGGATGATGCATCACCACGATTACCTATCGATGCTCATGGTTGCGCCTCATGGTTGCATCGACTGCTGAAGCTGATCGATTTTCAACGAAAAACAAGTTGTCTTCCATCAGTGCTCTTTGCTTGTTACCCACAAAGATGATATCCTTCATCAATTCACCTTGGTAGCATTGGAGACGCATGAGTCATTCACGTTGGTGCAATTTTATCACACAATTGGCTATGAACCAAATGTTTCCTCGAAGAAGGATCGATGTTGGTACTAAGAGCATAAGTTTTGTATTGATTTCTAAGCCTTATCACAACTTTGTTTTCAGCTCCCCCGTAATTTTATTTGTCTAGCTATTAACTAAATATGTGGTCGGACTTTGATTAAAAAAATGGTGTGGACTAAAAACCCGGATGGATGTAGTAGCCCTCCAGTTTTATTTACTCTGCATATTAGATTTGACTGAAGTCAAACTTTGTAAAGTTTGACCAAGTTTAGGCCGAATACAACAAACCATAATTACTGAGAGAGGGCAAACTATACATACTCTCAAACCTTTCCGATAATTGAAATTGAAATTTTTTATTTGTACACACTCTCACACGTTTCTGATAATTAGGCGCATGTGTGGTTGTTCACTTAACAGAGGGTAGTGTACCGCACATGAAGGACAAGAAGTGCGACCAGGACGCGTGGATCGTTAGTTAATCGTAAGTAGATTTGTTCACTGGTACTTTAAATAAAGAGTTTCATTTTGTACTTACACAATTGAAAAAGATTGTTATGGAGAGAAAAAGAAAACCACTCCACTATATATTAGTAGTATACACGAGTAGTACTATATAAGTAGTACTATATAAGCTGCAGCCTCAGCGCTTGTTTGCTAGGGTTTGCACTCTCCACACTCTCGCCGCACTATATATATATATATATATATATATATATATATATATATATATATATATATATATATATATATATACGCTGGAGGCTCAGCGTTCCTTTGCTAGGTTTGCTATATTCACACTCTCTCACCCTCTTCACCAGATCTAAGCAAGACTGTGTTGGCCTCTGTCTCTCTCCCCCCTCACAGCTGGTGAAGGACCCGTCCGGATCCCGTTGCACCGGGAAGGGGAGGAGGTGCAGCGCTGACTCTATCGCCTTCGGCGAGGGAGGCAATCCACTGCCCGCTGCACTGTTCTCTTTCACCCAGCGCCTGTGCGGGAGGGCCACCGACCCCTTCTTCCTCGATGTCTTATGTAGTGTGGGTAGATCCGGCCTCCCGCCGCATGCCTAGCCACATCCCGACGACCCTAAGGTATAAATTTCTTTGAAACCGTCATTGCTCTAGCTGCATGCGGATCTTTTTCGATTCTGTAGTCGAATATAGGTCTTGGTTCAAAGAGGAAAGAAGGGTGCAGTTGGGTGGAGCATGAATCTAGGACGTGTTTCAATGAGGAAAGGAGGGAGGGAAAGTAGTATAGACTGGCTATCCAGCCGCTTTGTTGGTCGAAAAGGGAAAAAGGGGTTAACCCAGTACACACATCTATAAAGAACCGATCTCTTTGTTGAAAAAGGAAAGAAACTGGGGGGTCGGGTAGTTTGTGCAGGACTAGATTTGCTGCCCTCACATAGGAAAAAGGTTCAAAGAGAACAAATATGGGACCAACGCAGCTATGTTGCTTGGCAACATACTCTGCATCACCCATTTATACGTGTGGATGCACATGGTGCTGGCATGTCCCATGTCCCATACAACTATTTTGCTGTTGTTAATATAAGAATGGTGCAGGAAAATTGTGTTGAGGAACGTAGTAATTTCAAAAAAAATTCCTACGCACACACAAGATCATGGTGATGCATAGCAACGAGAAGGAAGAGTGTTCTCCACGTACCCTCGTAGACCGAAAGCGGAAGCGTTAGCACAACGCGGTTGATGTAGTCGTACGTCTTCACGATCCGTCCGATCAAGTACCGAACACACGGCACCTCCGGAAGTTCAAAGACACGTTCAGCCCGATGACGTCCCTCGAACTCCGATCCAGCCGAGTGTTGAGGGAGAGTTTCGTCAGCACGACGGCGTGGTGACAATGTTGATGTTCTATCGATGCAGGGCTTCGCCTAAGCACCGCTACAGTATTATCGAGGTGGACTATGGTGGAAGGGGGCACCGCACACGGCTAAAAGATCAAGCAGATCAATTGTTGTGTCTATGGGGTGCCCCCTACCCCCGTATATAAAGGGACAAGGGGGAGGTGCGGCCGTCCAGGGAGGAGGCGCGCCAGGAGGAGTCCTACTCCTACCGGGAGTAGGACTCCCCCCCCTTTTCCACGTTGGACTAGGAGAGAGAGGGGAAAGAGTGGAGGAGAAGAAGGAAGGAGGGGCGTCGCCCCCCTCTCCTTGTCCTATTCGGACTGGGGGGGAGGGGCGCGCGGCCCTGCCCTAGCCGCCTCTCCCCTCTTCCACCTAGGCCCATTAAGGCCCATTAAGTTCCCGGGGGGTTCCGGTAACCTCCCGGTACTCCGGTAAAATCCCGGTTTCTCCCGGAACACTTCCGATATCCAAACATAGGCTTCCAATATATCAATCTTCATGTCTCGACCATTTTGAGACTCCTCGTCATGTCCGTGATCACATCCGGGACTCAACAACCTTCAAAGACATCAAAACATATAAACTCATAATAAAACTGGCATCGAAACGTTAAGCGTGCGGACCCTACGGGTTCGAGAACTATGTAGACATGACCGAGACACGTCTCCGGTCAATAACCAATAGTGGATCCTGGATGCTAATATTGGCTCCCCCATATTCTACGAAGATCTTTATCGGTCAGACCGCATAACAACATAAGTTGTTGTCGGTGTAGTGAAAACCAGGGCTACACTAACCGCCGAGCATGGGCCACGACTGTATGCAATTACACTAAGGAGAATCCATCTTTGCCGACAAGTGCTACATTAGCAAGCAAGACTCAAGCTACCTTCCCGGCAAGGAGCATCCTGCCCTGCCAGGGAGGACAGATACAAGGCAAAAAGAAGCAACCAAGCCTGAGAACCAGAAGACGAGACGGCCGTAAGGCTCCTTGCCGAGGTTGCCCACGAGGCCCCTAAGAAGGCCCCTTGTCAAGATCGGCCGCAAGGCCCCGGCAAGCCTCTTGCCGAGGGCGCTCACAAGGCCTTGGCAAGACCCTTGCCGGGAAGATACGCAAGGCCATGACAAGCCCTTGCCGAGGACATCGGTGGGGCCGCAGCCAGGCCCACACCTACCAAGACTCCACCGCCGTCCCCATGCAGCTGCCAGCTTAACCAGCTGAGCAGGTGCCCGCGTGGCGACGTGTGGTCTCTACACCGATCCAGCAAGCTCCTGCGTGGTGGCATGCAAGTCTTCCTGAAGACTCCGCCACTCGTGCCAGCCCAAGAATGACCAAAGATGGCGCTTAACGCCCTCGTCGGCTGGACGCGTCAAGGCCAAAGAGGCGGCAACAGCTGGGACGAGCTTCCTTGCCGTCCCCGATAAAGCAAGAGGATGCATAAGCGGCACATTGAATGTGTTTGTCCTGCGATGTCAGGCTATAAGCTTGTACATCAGAGATACCTTCCACCTCTTGTGCCACTGTATGCACCCCTTTGACATATAAAAGGAGGCCCGAGGCCATACTGTGGAAGGGGATCGGACTCCGGATCCTCGGAGGATTCGGCTCTTTGGAACCTCGCATCACCTAGGGCTAGTTCGAGAGCTCAAGAACACTAAATACATCCACCAAAGAAGGACTAGGGTTTTACGCATCCTTGCGGCCCGAACCTAGGTAAATCCCCCTTGTGTTGTCTGCTGGTCCCGCTCTTCTCACAATCCCCGCGCCCCGCAACCGTAGAAGGGATTCCAGTGATCCCATCGGTGTCGTTTCCCACCAAAATCTTTGGCGCGCCAGGTAGGGGGCGCAATTGTGAGAATCAGGTCTAGCAGTCGACCTAGCTATTCTTCATCGCCACGACTCCAGCAGAGGAGGCGGCCAAGAAGGCGGCGCTGCCCGTTGGCGCGAAGGGCGCCGAGGCGGCGATGAGAGAGCTAAGTCATGCTGAATTTTAAGTTTTTCTCCTTAAATATAAGGTTATTATCCTTGACGGTTCAGCTATGTATGGAGAGCCTGTACGCAGAGGGTCCCTCCTGCGATCGGCAATGCCTTTGTTCTGTTTCGAGTCTGCTCAACAGTTCAAGCGGCCGCGTCGAGAGCGGCAGGGTAGCCTTTCGCCATCGGCAACGCTCTCGGTTCTGACTCGAGTCAAGCTCGACAGATCGAGCGGCCGCGCCAAGGGCGGTAAGGTGGTTTGCCCGGCAGCAAGCACACCTGGCAGGCTGATGGGGATCCTCCTCAAGACACCGCCCTGGGTTTACGCGCCGGCAAGCCTACCCGGTGACGTAGGGTAAACATACAAGGGAAGATCAAACAGGAAGATAGCATGCACTATTTATTTGAGATTTCTGCATAGACCTGTATGCCAAGGAACCTTCTCGGCTAGTTGCGCTCCATGTTACCTCGAGTCCGCTCGGCAACTTGTGCGGTTGCGCTTAGAACCAATAAGGTAAACCTTTCACGGAGGCGACGTTCCCGAATAGCCGCTTAAGGGCCCGTTCCCTCAAGCATCTTTGGCTGGATCGTATGCACCGGAAAGCATTCCAAAGAGTATAGGAATATTTAGCGTGGTCGAAATTTACAAGTGAGTTAAGTGCAGTTCAGATGCTAATCAACTTGTCATATTTAAACGCAGTTATGGCCCGGGGGCTGGAAATGCCCTTGGGACCAATCTTCTTGGTGTCAAGAACGACGAAGTTCTTCGCCATAAGCCTTCCCGGCGACGATCTTGCCAGAAGCTGGCGTCAAGAATGATGAAATTCTTCGCCATAAGCCTTCCCGACAATGATCTTGCCGCGAGCCGGTGTCGAGAACGACGAAGTTCTTCGCCACAAGCCTTCACGGCAACACGTTTGCCGGAAGCCGGCATCGAGAATGTCAAAGTTCTCTGCTGAAGATAAAAGCCTTCCCGGCAACAAGCTTGCCGGAAGCCGGCATCGAGAACGTCAAAGTTGTCTGCTGAAGATAAAAGCCTTCCTGGCGACGAGCTTGCCGGAAATCGGGCATCGAGAACGTCAAAGTTCTTCGCTGAAGATAAAGCCTTCCGGCAACCAGCTTGCGAAGCCGCTGTAGAGAACTCCGGAGTTCTCATCGAATCGGGCATCGAGAACGTTAAAGTTCTCTGCTAAAGATAAAAGCCTTCCTGGCGACGAGCTTGCCAGAAGCCGGCATCGAGAACGTCAAAGTTCTCTGCTGAAGATAAAAGCCTTCCCGGCGACAAGCTTGCCGGAAGCCGGCGTCGAGAACGTCAAAAGTCTCCGCGAGAAATATAAGACTTCCCAGCAACAGCCTTGCCGGGAGCAAGAAAGGAAACAAAACCACACTCTAGCATTGAGATCTATAGAGTTCTTCGCCGTAAAATTTCCATGGAACTAGGCTCGAGGGCTGGCAGCTCCTTTGAGTGCAACAACAACCGTGACCCATGCCAAGCTTGGTCCCGTCTCCAGCGTCGAATTCATGAAGTTTTCCGCTGCAGCCGGGCCCGGGGGCTACTGTCGGTGTAGTGAAAACCAGGGCTACACTAAACACCGAGTGAGGGAGTCCTGGATTAGGGGGTGTCCGGATGGCCGGACTATGACCTTTAGCCGGACTCCTGGACTATGAAGACACAAGATTGAAGACTTCGTTCCGTGTCCGGATAGGACTTTCCTTGGCGTGGAAGGCAAGCT
The DNA here is from genome assembly GCA_021605145.1 of Aegilops bicornis. Classification (NCBI taxonomy): domain Eukaryota; kingdom Viridiplantae; phylum Streptophyta; class Magnoliopsida; order Poales; family Poaceae; genus Aegilops; species Aegilops bicornis. Next base: position 129,113,437 of record CM038671.1, read on the forward strand.
TGGCGATACGTATATGTTGATCTCCTTCCATTGTAACCGACTCTGTGTAACCCTAACCCTCTCTGGTGTCTATATAAACCGGAGGGTTTTAGTCCATAGGACGAACAACAATCATACCATAGGCTAGCTTCTAGGGTTTAGCCTCTCTAATATCTTGGCAGATCTACTCTTGTACTACCCATATCATCAATATTAATCAAGCAGGAGTAGGGTTTTACCTCCATCGAGAGGGCCCGAACCTAGGTAAAAACATCGTGTCCCTTGTCTCTTGTTACCATCTGCCTAGACGCACAGTTCGGGACCCCCTACCGGAGATCCGCCAATTTTGACACCGGCATTGGTGCTTTCATTGAGAGTTCCTCTGTGTCGTCACCTTTAGGCCCGATGGCTCCTTCGATCATCAACAACGACGCGGTCCAGGGTGAGACTTTTCTCCCGGACAGATCTTCGTATTCGGCGGCTTTGCACTACGGGCCAATTCGCAGCCATCCGGAGAAGATTGAAAGCTATGCCCCGCCATCAGTCAGATTTGAAGTTCTGAACTACACGGCCCGACGTCCGCGGAGACTTGATCTTCGACGGGTTCGAGCCACAGCCAAGCACGCCGCGCTGTTACGATGGGCATGATCTAGCTCTACTGCCGAACAGTGTCCTGGAGGCCGCGCAAGTGTCCGCTCCGACCCTTAGCTCGGAGCCGACGGTGCCAATCGAGGATGGGTGGCTGGACACCGCCTCGGGGGCTGCAATCTCTACGGTGATCGAGCCGAACACCATACCTGTCCTTTGCGACGCTCGTGACTCCAAGGTGCCGGACTCCTTTCCGGACTCCGAACCTTCCGCGCCCGTGCCAATCAAATCTGATTGGGTGCTGATAATGGAGTTCACCGCCGCGGACATCTTTCAGCACTCGCCCTTTGGCGACATTCTGAACTCACTAAAGTCTCTCTCCTTATCAGGAGAGCCCTGGCCGGACTATGGTCGGCGAGGTTGGGATACGGACGATGAAGAAATTCAAAGCCCACCCACCACCCACTTCGTAGCCAATCGCCGATGATTTAACCGACATGCTCGACTTTGACTCGTAAGACATCGACGGTATGGACGACGATGCAGGAGACGAACAAGACCCAGCGCCTATAGGGCACTGGAAGGCCACCTCGTCATATGACATATACATGGTGGACACCCAAAAGAAGGGAACAGCGACGGAACAACAGAGGATGACCCCTCCAAGAAATAGCCTAAGCGTCGACGTCAGCGGCGCCGCTCTAAATCCTGCCACGGCAAAAACGGCGATTCCGGCACCGGAGACAATAACACACCGTACAGTGCCGAAGACAACCTCCTCTAGCAGGATTCTGCACAGGAGGATGGAGAAGCCAGCCCTCATGAGAGAGCGGCAGATAGAGAGGTAGATGACGATATTTACATGCCTCCCTCCGAAGACGAGGCATGCCTCTAGCAGGATCCCGTCGAACAAGAGCATTTCAAACGCAGGCTCATGGCCACGGCGATCAGCCTCAAGAAAAAACAGCAACAGCTTGGAGCTGACCAAGACTTGCTTGCCGACAGATGGACTGATGTCCTTGCGGCCGAAGAGTACGAACTCGAACGCCCCTCCAAGAGCTACCCAAAACGCAAGCTGCTACCTCGATTAGAGGAGGAAGCACCTAGACCTACATCACCAGCGCATGATACGGCCAACTGGCCACCTCGTGGCCGCGACAGACAGGCCTCTCGGCCCTCCACTCAAGCCGCACCTCGGCGCCGCTCAAAGAATACCAAGGCATGGGGGAATGCGCCAGACCTGCGAGATATATTGGAGGACAGGGCAAGGCAAACAAGATCGATCTATGGATCGCGTGGGTGCCCCACGACACGTGACGATAACCGTCATGCCGGATATGGTAAATCCGGCCGGGCCGAACACAGCAGACAAAGCTCATTTGAGCTACGTCGTGATATAGCCCAACATGTAGGCGCCAAGACAACCACTATGCTTCACAGATGAAGTAATGGATCATCAAATCCCCGAGGGTTTCAAACCCGTAAACATAGAATCATACGATGGCACAACAGACCCTGCGGTATGGATCGAGGACTATCTCCTTCATATCCACATGGCCCACGGTGATGATCTACACGCCATCAAATACCTCCCTCTCAAGCTTAAAGGACCAGCTCGGCATTGGCTTAACAGCTTGCCAGCATAATCAATTGGTTGTTGGGAGGACCCGGAAGCCGCATTCCTCGACAACTTCCAGGGCACCTATGTGCGACCACTAGACCCCGACAACCTAAGCCACATAATCCAGCAGCCAGAGGAATCGCCCAGGCAATTCTGGACACGGTTCCTAACGAAGAAAAATCAAATAGTCGACTGTCCGGATGCAGAGGCCCTTGCAGCCTTCAAGCATAACATCCGTGACGAGTGGCTTGCCCGGCACCTAGGACAGGAAAAGCCGAAATCCATGGCAGCCCTCACAACACTCATGACCCGCTTTTGCGCGGGTGAAGACAACTGGCTAGTTCGTAGTAACAACATGACCAAGATCCCTGGTAATTCGGATACCAAGGACATCATGGGCAGGTCGCGTCGCAACAAGCAAAAGCGCCGCATTAACGGCGACAATGCTGAGGATACGACAGTCAATGCCGGATTCAGAGGCTCTAAACCCGGTCAGCGGAAAAAGCCATTCAAAAGAAACACTCGGGCCCGTCCAATTTGGACCAAATACTCGATCGCTCGTGCCAGATACACGGCACCCCCGAAAAACCAGCCAACCACACCAACAGGGATTGTTGGGTGTTCAAGCAGGCAGGCAAGTTAAACGCCGAAAACAATGACAAGGGGCTGCATAGTGATGACGAGGAGGAGCCCCGACCGCCGAACAATAGGGGACAGAAGGATTTCCCCCCACAAGTGCGGACGGTGAACATGATATACGCAACCCACATACCCAAAAGGGAGCGGAAGCGTGCACTCGTGGACGATATATGCATTGGAGCCATCGCCCCAAAGTTCAACCCATGGTCCTCCCGCCTCAACACTTTTGATCAAGGGACCACCCCACTAGCATCCGCCATGGCGGATTCGGCCGCATTGGTTTTAGACCCAATCATTGACGGATTTCACCTCACTAGAGTCCTTATGGACGGCAGCAAAGCTGAACCTTCTTTATCAGGATACGGTCACGAAAAATGGGCATAGATCCCTCAAGGATTAAACCCACAAAGACGACCTTTAAAGGCGTCATACCAGGTGTAGAGGCCAACTGTACAGGCTCAGTTACACTTGAGGTGGTCTTCGGATCCCCAGATAATTTCTGAAGTGAGGAGTTAATCTTGGACATAGTCCCGTTCCACAGTGGCTATCACGCACTGCTCGGACGAACCGCATTTGCGAAGTTCAATGCGGTGCCGCACTACGCATATGACACATCCTAGCTAGTCCATGCATTAGAGTGTTGCATCATGTCTACCTTTCATCAGAAACCTGAATTGGGGAAGACAAAACCCCCAGAACCCCTGTGAATCCAACTAAGGTTTACTAAAAATATCTTCAATGAACCTGAATTGCCCTTCTAAAAAGTTCACCCTCTTTGTCTTGGGTTAGAACCTCTGGCAAAATTGGTGCACAATTTTCTAGGTCAACAGAAGGTCATTGAATTAAATCATATGTAAATTGCGTTTGGGCATTTAAATGCTAGTAAATATTCTAAATGCTGAAATAATTCTGAAAATAAGTATGGGTTGTTGGAGATTTTCTAAACAGAGCCTCTGATTATTTTCAGGATCTTTAGAAGTGCCTAACTATTTTTAATAAGTTCACAAACTTACAGAATAATATAAAAGGAAAAAACCAAAGCAAGCAGAGGCTTACCTGGCGCCCATATCCGGCAAGCCCACTCACCGCTGCCCAGCCACCGCCTCCAAAGAAGTCGCTTGGCTTGGCCAGCAGCAGCCAGGTGCTCGACGGCGGCACCAGCTAGCGCCACGCAGCTGTCCGCCGCCTGCCTCCTCCACTCACCGCTCACGCCTGGTCGGTCACCCACTCCTTCCCGAGCTCGCAGACACGCCTCTCCTCCCCAGCTCCTCTCCCTCGCTCGCCCGCACCATGGCCGGCTGCTGCTACCAAGGCCACCGTGATAACAGCGCTCCCCGTCGTCCCTGCGCCGCGCCACCATGTCCAGGAGCTTTACCGCCCTCCTCTCCTTCGAGCAAGCCGAGCCCCGAGCACTCGCTTGCCTCGAAGCCGCTGCACCGACCTCGCCCGACACCGCCACCGCCGGAGATCCCTTTTGCCTTCATCGCCGCACCAGCTCGTCCCGACCGCTGTCGCTTCTGCCCGTCGTGACTGGCTGTGGAGCTCAGCTATCTCCTCCCCCTTCTCGTTCTCGCTCCCGAACACCGCAGCGACCCCATGGAGCTTCACCACATACGCCTCCGCCGAGCTCGTCGCCGACGTGTCTCCGGCCAACCGCCGGCCACACCACCGTGTCTAACACACTCACCGCATCGCGAGGAGTCCAACGCACCACCCCACGCGCCTCGCCGTGCCCCGTAGCCACGGGTCCATCTTCACCCGACTCCGGCGACCACCAAGGTTGTCACCGGCGACGTTTCCGGCCACCCCGAACTCAACCACCGCCACCAAACGCCGCGGCTTGTTCCCAGCTACACGTAGATGGCCTCCGCCGCTCATTTGGTCGCCAGAATGCACAAATGCACTCTCACCACCGCGTCTGGCCTCGCCGGCGGCTAAACGCCAGCGTGTTGACCTTTGACTTTGACTAGGGTGGGCCCAGGTTGACTCCCCTGAGTCTATGACAAGTGGGGCCCCCCTCTGCTAATTAACCCAGATTAGTTTTAACTAAATTTAGTTAGTTTAATTAACTACTGACATGCGGGACCCACTGGTCAGGTTGACCTGGACGTCCCCTTTGACCACTGACGTCACCTTGACGCACTGCTGACGCAATAACTAATTTCTGGATTTATTTTTATTCAGAAAATTCCAGAAATTGGTGCAAACTTAAAAAATTCATAGAAACTAATCTGTAACTCCAAATGCAAAGATTTATATAAGAATTTTGATCTGAAAAATTCAATATATCCATTGGTAATAGTTTCATGCATGACAGAACAAGTTAACCTTGCTGTTTAAGCAGAATAAGATAATGCACTATTATGGCTATGTTAAATGAACTAGCATTTGAATCTTTGATTCAAATGAGTTCATTCCCTTCTGTTCTAGCTTGCATTAGGCCAAGACATATTCATATTGCTATGCCATAGCATGCATCATATTGTTGCATATCGTCATGTGTTGATTATGTTCGGTGTGTCTTTCGTAATGCGTTACGTCTCGAGGATAACCCGAATATCCGTGCGAAGGGCGCAGTACCTTACTACCACTACATCGTGCAAGCAACCATTGATCATTACGATACAAACCCATGATCTCACTTCGCTCTTGTTTATCGTTGCATTAAGGCAACGCGATTCAAACTCTTTGTGTGATTCGGTAGTTGAACCCACTTCCTTTGCATGACCTGTCATTGCCACAGTAACTAGATGAAACCCACTAGTATGTGTAGGAGTTGATTGAGCCATATTTGTGTTCCTACCATGCTATGCTTTCTATGCTTAGAGTTGTGCCAGGTTTTGCTCATCGGGATGATGAACTAGAGTGAAAGGTTGTGTTGGTAACGAGAGTGAAGTGTTGAACACGATTTGGTAAAGGTATCGATGAGAGGCCATGTAGGAGTACATGGTGGGTTGTTTCATTGAAGCCGTCCTTAAGAACTGAGATCTGTGTGTGTGATATAAGATTCAGCTACTACCACGCATTGGGCCCGAAACCAATGGACCCTCTCGACTTATTAACCACTCTTGTCCTCTGTCCGTGAGTTGCAAAGTAGTTTCGTGTTTGTAGCATCTTTGGGGCCGCACGCAGCGCTGACCTTAGGGGTGGGCTGTGTTGCGGTAGGCACGTGGCACGGTGTACCGATTCGCCCGTTTGGTGTCTCGGGAACCCTGCACACATCGTTCGGGGCCGTTAGTGGAAACCTCGGCCAGACTCCCTGCGGATGGAACCCGAATAGGCGATAAACCTGGACTAGGGACTCGTGTGTTCAGTCAGGTTGTGGCCGACACCCTCGCTGGGCTTCCGCTTGAAGGTTGCCGAGTACACGTCGTGTAACAGCGATAAGTGGTGAGAGCGTGTGTGAAGAAGTACACCCCTGCAGGGTATAAAACTATTCGAATAGCTTGGCGTCGGCCAGTAAAGGACTACTTGGTCACCTATACAGTTCATAGACAAGTAAATGGATACTACTAAAAGCCTCAAGATAAGTGTGAGTACCGCTTATGGCCCTCTCGTGGGTTGACGAGAGAGGATCCACGGAGGAGTATTGTGTTGGTGATTAGTGGACTCGTGTGCGACAAATGCTTTTCAATTGGTGTCACGTAGGATAGCTTAGCCAAGAGTCAAAGCTGGCTTGCTGCAATAACTCCACTACCTTGTTGAGAATGTGCATGTATAGTAGGATTCTGTTGTAAGACTTCTTGAGTACCTCCGTACTCATGTTGCTTTAATTAATGTTTTCAGATGACAACACCGCCCCCTCCGATGGGTTCTATGTAGACCTTGACGTCGACGAGTGACTAGCCACCCAGGTGGTGGTCCAAGACTTGTGAAGGGCCGATGTAGATAGAAGGGCTTCGTCAAGCCTTCTTTCTTTTTAGTGTCTGTACTCAGACTAGTTTTCTTCCGCATGTGCTTGTATGTTTGTATGACTTGAGTGTCGGGTCATGTGACCCCTATCTGTATGAACATGTTATGTATGGCTCCTCGGAGCCTTTTAAATAAAGTACTTGAGTTGTAGAGTTTTGTTGTGATGCCATGTTGTATGCACTCATATCGGGCATATTGTGTGCATGATTTAAATGCTTGGTATGAGTGGGATCCAACAATCTAGTTGTCTATCCTTGGCAGCCTCTCATATGGGGAAATGTAGTCTAGTGCTTCCTGAGCGATAGTAGTCCGCTACAGCCCGCTTCATTGGAGTCCTGCTAGCCCAGCACTACTACTCTGGACACTTGACTGGCCGGCACGTGTTTCACTTCGTTCTCGTGTCTCCGTTCTTCGGGAAATGTCACGCGGTGACATCCGAGCCCTGCCTAGCCTGCCATGTACCGGGTTATTTGAGTCCTGTTAGCCTGCTACAGCCCGGATTCATACGTTGATGACCGACATGCTCGATGTGATTCATGTATGCCTGTCCCCATGGGTTAGTGCCGCTTTGGGTTCACGACTAGCCATGTCGGCCCGGGTTCTCTGTCATGTGGATGCTAGCGACACTATCATATACGTAAGCCAAAAGGCGCAAACGGTCCCGGGCCATGGTAAGGCGACACCCGTGGGAATACCGTGCGTGAGGCCTCAAAGTGATATGAGGTGTTACCGGCTAGGTTGATGTGACTTGGAATAGGGGTCCTAACAGTGTTGGTATCAGAGCCGGACTGCCTGTAGGTTTGCTAAGCCAAACTGGTCGATGTCGAGTCTAGAAATGCTTTAGTTATATGAAGGGGAATTGATTGTGGGAGGGACGTAAGGCTCTTTTTACTCCTTTACCTTATGCCTCTGATATGTGTCATTCTCTTCTCATTCTACGTGGGTTAAGGACTAGGCTCTCTTCTCTCTATTAGGTTAACGTGTTACTAATCCGTAGTAACTTATAGGATTGTTGGTTACCAACCTCAGTTCAGTTTCTACTACTTCTAGTATGTTATCAGTTGAACCAGAACCTTGATATGATGTTGTTGAGTGGTTTTGTAATCTGCTGTGAATGTCTCAAATCTGTTACTGAGCATTTACAGCTGTTATGCTGTCCGATTTCCCCTAGAAATTCTAATGTCTTTGCATTGTGGCTGTTCTTTCAGATGGCCACTTTTGCTCAAAACCAAGTGGTTCGCCTGACCAGGTGCCTCGATGTGCCCGGTCATACGACTATGTTAGTCCGGGTAATGATTGAGACGGGTTACCATTGGTATCCCGAATACACTGTCGAAGAGCAATTTCGAGACTTTAATCAAAGCCAATACCTCTGACACGTCGGGATATTTCCTTCTTATCTGGATCGATCGAGCCCTCCAATCGCTCCTATGAACTCGGGGTTACTATCGAGATGGCTGTGCAGGATGCTGCATATTCTATGATGACCATCATGCGAGTCAGGACTGGCCTGCTTCGGAACACCGACTTCCGTTATATGCCAGCTTCACTCCCGGGGGCGCAAGGGTATATTCAGACTATCTATGCTGATTCCACCCAGGAGACTCACTAACTCGCACCACCTTTGAGATGCTTCGAGGATAAGGACCGAGAGAATCGGGCCTTGAGATCGGAGCTTTTCAACACCCGTGCCGATCATTAGGCCACTTTGACTCGGTTTGCACCGGTGTGCAAGCTGGATGTATGGATATGAGGGATCTCAGATCCCGTGAGATCTGCTCGCTGCACATGGTGGATTGGCGTGACGTGGGAGGCATCACCCCACCCCGTGGTCCCCGCAGCCACCGTTTGTTGGTCCAAGACCTCATCCTAGCCCCTATGGTCCACAAGCTCCTCAGGACCATCTGTTTCCGGATAATCACGTTGAGCTTCCAGGCTATGGAGGTGACTTCTATGAGGACTACTATGGAGCTGTCTGAGTTAGTAGTAGTATCACTAGTATTGTAATAGTTGTATTTCCACCGTCCTGCGTGACCTGTGGAATATGACTTAGTGTGTATCAATTCCGGAGGTGTAGAAAAATAATGTATAGGAGCTTGGAATGCTTCCGCTGAGATGTAACATCATCCACCATAGTTGTACTCTAGCCGGGCTTGTACTAAACTATGAATGGTGTGTATGACCGTTGGTATATATATATGGCAGTTTCTATATTACCATGTGAGGGAGTCCCGGACTAGGGGGTGTTTGGATAGCCGGACTATCGTCACGGCCGGACTCCAAGACTATGAAGATACAAGATTGAAGACTTCGTCCCGTGTCCGGATGGGACTTTCCTTGGCGTGGAAGGAAAGCTTGGCGATACGGATATGTAGATCTCCTACCATTGTAACCGACTCTGTGTAACCCTAACCTATCCTTTTGTCTATATAAACCGGAGGGTTTTAGTCCGTAGGACGAACAACAATCATACCATAGGCTAGCTTCTAGGGTTTAGCCTCCTTGATCTCGTGGTAGATCTACTCTTGTACTACCCATATCATCAATATTAATCAAGCGGAGTAGGGTATTACCTCCATCGAAAGGGCCCGAACCTGGGTAAAAACATCGTGTCCCTTGTCTCTCTGTTACCATCCGCCTAGACGCATGCGATTCGGGACCCCTACCCGAGATCCGCCGGTTTTGACACCGACATTGGTGCTTTCATTGAGAGTTCCTCCGTGTCGCCACCGATAGGCCCGATGGCTCCTTCGATCATCAACAACGACGTGGTCGGTGAGACTTTTCTCCCCGGACAGATCTTCAGATTCGGGCGGCTTTGCATCAAGGGCAATTTTTTGGCCATCCGAGCAGATCGAAAGCTACGCCCGCCATCAGTCAGATTTGGAAGTTTGAACTATACGGCCGATATCCGCGGATACTTGATCTTCGACGAATTCGAGCCGCAGCCAAGCTTGTGCCTTTGTCTCGATGGGCATGATCTAGCTCGCAGCCGGTAAAGGCTCTCGAAGCCGCATCAGCATCCGCTCCGACCCTTAATCCGGAGCCGGATTCCCCGATCGAGGATGAGTGGTTGGACACCGCCTCGGGGGCTACCATCTCTACGGCGATTGAGTCGAACTCCATCTCTGTCCTTTGCAAAGACCTCGACTCCAGGGTGCCGGACTCCTCCCCGGACTCCGAACCCTCCGCGCCCCTGCCAATCGAATCCGATTGGGCGCCGGTCATGGAGTTCATTGCCGCGGACATCTTTTTCACTCGCCCTTTGGCGACATCCTAAATTCACTAAAGTCTCTCTCTTTATCCGAGAGCCCTGGACGGACTACGGACAGGAAGGTTGGGATGCGGACGACGAAGAAATTCAACGCCCACCCACCACCCACTTTGTAGCCACTATCGATGATTTAACCGACATGCTCGACTTCTACTCCGAAGACATCGACGGTATGGACGACGATGCCGGAGACGACCAAGACCCAGCGCCTACGAGGCACCGGAAGGCCACCTCGCCGCATTTACATATACATGGTGGATATCCCAAAAGATGGGAACAACGATGGAACAACGGAGGATGACCCTCCAAAGCAACGAAGCGCCCGGCGTCACCGGGCGCCGCTCTAAATCCTGCCACAGAAAAACGGTGATTCCAGATGCAGAGATAATAACACCGGGACAAGATTGAAGACAACCACCTCCAGCAGGACTCAACACAGGAGGAGGGAGAAGCAAGTCCGCACGGTCTGGCAGAGTAAAAGAGGTCGAGGGGCGATAATTATGCGCCTCCTCCGAAGATGAGGCAAGCCTCGACGATTTACGAATTTGTCGTGCCCGAGGATCCCGCCGAACAGGAGCATTTCAAACGCAGGCTTATAGCCATGGCAAGTAGCCTCAAGAAAAAGCAGCAATGCCTTAGAGTCGACTAAGACTCGCTAGACATGATGGATCAAGTCCTTGCAGCCAAGAATATGAACTCAAAAGCCCTCCAAAAGCTACCCCAAACGCAGGCCGTTGCCTCGATCGGAGGAGGAAGCACCCAAGTCACCAACAAGACGACATGGCAGATCCACACCCTGCGGGTCATGACAGAGAAGCCTCTTGGCCCTCCGCTCAAGCCACACCCCGACGCCGCTCAAAAGTACCAAGGCACGGAAAACGCGCAGACTTGCGAGATATATTGGAGGATAAGGCAAAACATACAAGATCGATCTATGGATCGCGTGGCGCTTAACGACGCTGGATGATTACCGTCGCGCGGATACATAAACCCGACCGGGCGAACACGATGAGACAAAGATCATATGAGCTACGTCGTGATATAGCCCAATACAGAGGCGACGCACACCCACTATGCTTCACAGATGAAGTAATGGATCATCAAATCCCCGAGGGCTTCAAACCCGTAAACATCGAATCATACGATGGCACCACAGATCCTACGGTCTGGATCGAGGACTATCTCCTCCATATCCACATGGCCCGCGGTGATGATCTACATGCCATCAAATACCTCCCACTCAAGCTTAAAGGACAAGCTCGGCATTGGCTCAACAGCTTGCCAGCAGCATCAATTGGTTGTTGGGAGTACCTGGAAGCCGCATTCCTTGATAACTTCCAGGTACATATGTGCGACCACCAGACGCCGATGACCTTAGCCACATAATTCAGCAGCCAGAAGAATCGGCCAGCCAATTCTGGACATGGTTCCTAACAAAGAAAAATCAAATCGTTGACTGTCCGGATGCAGAGGCCCTTGCAGCCTTCAAACATAACATCCGCGACGAGTGGCTTGCCCGGCACCTAGGACAGGAAAAGCCAAAATCCATGGCAGCCCTCACAACACTCATGACCCGCTTTTATGCGGGAGAGGACAGCTGGCTAGCTCGAAGCAACAACTTGGCCAAACATCCTGATAGTTCGGATACCAAGGACAGCAATGGCAGGTCGCGTCGCAACAAGAACAAGCGCCGCATTAACGGCAATAATACTGAAGATATGACCGTCAATGCCGGATTCAGAGGCTCTAAACCCAGTCAGCGGAAGAAGCCATTCAAAAGAAATACCCAGGGCCCGTCCAACTTGGACCGAATACACGATCGCTTGTGCCAGATACATGGCACCCCCGAAAAACCAGCCAATCACACCAACAGGGACTGTTGGGTGTTCAAGCAAGCAGGCAAGTTAAGTGCCGAACTCAGTGACAAGGGGCTGCATAGTGATGACGAGGAAGAGCCCCGGCCGCCGAACAATAGAGGACAGAAGGGTTTTCCCACGCAAGTGCGGACGGTGAACATGATATACGCAACCCATATACCCAAAAGGGAGCGGAAGCATGCACTAAGGGACGTATATGCGATGGAGCCAGTCGCCCCGAAGTTCAACCCATGGTCTTCCTGCCCGATCACCTTCGATCGACGGACCACCCCACTAGCATCCGCCACGGCGGTTTCGCGCATTGGTTCTCGACCCAATTATTGATGGATTTCACCTAACTAGAGTCCCGATGGACGGCGGCAGCCTGAACCTCGCTTTATCAGATACAAAGGCGCAAAATGGGCGTAGACCCCTCAAGGATTAAACCTACAAAGACAACCTTTAAAGGCGTCATACCGGGTGTAGAGGCCAGTTGTACGGGCTCAGTTACACTCGAAGTGGTCTTCGGATCCCTGGATAACTTCCGAAGCGGCTATCATGCACTGCTCGGACGAACCGCATTTGCAAAGTTCAATGCGGTGCCGCACTATGCATACCTCAAGCTCAAGATGCCAGGCCCTCGAGGAGTAATCACGGTCAATGGAAACACTGAACGCTCTCTCCGAACGAAGGAGCACACGGCGTCTCGCGGGCGGAGGTACAAAGCAGCCTCTCACAGCAATTCTCGAGTCCGCCATTAAGCGTCCGGACACCGCTAAGCGCGCCGAGTAACCTACAACAAGACCGCTCGCACGATTCAAGCATCGCCAGAGTAATCCGCCCCAACCCCAGCCCTCGCGAAATTGCGAAGCTAGTATTACGCGTACATAATTACGCTCTGGAGATACCATGGGCATATGGGGAGGGGCAAGACCACGGCACGCCAAGAATGCGGCTCGACCGCACCAGGGGCTCCTGATTGTGTCATTCTTTTTCTTTTTTCCTTTTCCTTCCTTTTTCTTACTTTCAGGACTCCATTTTCAGAAGTCCTGTCCGGCACTAGAATCGCCGAACTCACGATGCAACAGCCGTGGAAGCGAAAGCCACGCCGAGTGTTCAGTGGTCTCTATTACGAGCATTATACCTGTTTTACATACCGCATCATAGCTTACCCTCGGAGGGGACATGTTAGATAGTCCCATCCCTTGCTTATCGCACTATTTGTATCGTTCTGCTTTCATTGCAGTACCTTTTTGAATAAACAATACATAGCTTTTGCTTATTACTGCTCTACTTCCTTTATCTATATATATGTTCATTTCATGACATGTTGCAACCGTACACTTTGGTACGGCCAAAATACCAGGGGCTTAAGTGTCCCAAAATTATGGTGTGATAAGTCCGAACACTTTCACAAGTGCGGCACCCCAAACTTATAGCATTAAATGAATTGGCTCCGAATCATGTCTTGGGTCAATAGTTGGGTTTGCCCGGCTCCCGTGTTTTGGTACCTTACGTTCCATTAGATCGGCTAAGGTAGCACCGGGAGAACCACTGCGATTGTACGCCAGTTGAGCTGGGTCGAGCACCTCAGTGGAAAAAGCTAAAACTGACCGTCATGATAGGGTGAGAGCCGGTCGCTGTTCGAGAGGTTTTTTCGGGTCCCTAAAGACTTATGCCGCTTAGAGCGAGGAACCGAATTGTCCGCCAAAGGCGTGGATAGCGCCCGAACTCGGTCTTCGAATACTAGGGGCTTCACTGAAATTTAAAATTATAGAATTCTATGGCTAAGTGAGAGTGTACAAGCATTATAAGTCCGGTTGCCTTGTTCGTTGTGTTGAGCGCCTCCCTAGATGGACCCAAAAATGGGAACAAGAGTGCTCAAGTTTATCCTGAACACCCCAGCACTCGTGGCATGGGGGCTGAAGCCAATGACTTGCCATCTCTCAAATTTGATAAACGTCCGCACAGAAGGTAATATTTTAAATTAACAAGCGTTGCTTAGCGCATATGAACAAGTTTTCAGCGTATAGGATAACAAATGTAGTCTATTCAAAAATTACATCTTTGGAGCACTCATCCGCTTATTCATGGGCACCCTTCAGGAGGCCCTCATAGTACATTTCGGGCGTGCGATGCTCCTTGCCCTTCGGTGGCCTGTCCGTCACAAGCTTCTCCGCATCCAGCTTGCCGCAGTGCACTTTAGCACGGGCAAGGGCCGGACGGACACCTTCAATGCAGAAGGAGCGCTTGATGACTTCAATCCGTGGACAGGAGTCCAGCAACCGCTGCACTAAGCCGAAGTAGCTCCCAGGCATGGCTTCCAATGGCCACAACCACGCTATAAGGCCCTTCATGGCATGTTCGGTGACCTTGTGGAGCTCGACCAGCTGCTTAATTTGGTCGCTCAGGGCACCGGATGTCCGCCTCGACATATTGAGACCAGAACACCTTTTCCGTCGAGCTCCCTCCTTGGCGCGGTAGAATGCGACAAAGACCTGTCTGAGGGCAAATCTGCGAATGCTCCTGGAGAGCTCCGAATCCGGGTAAGTAATAGGTAATTTACTTTCACACGCTTGCTTTGCATAAAGAATGCCTTATCCGCCGCTATCTTCTTTAACGACTCAATTTCTTGGAGGCTTTTTGGGCCTCGGCCTTAGCAGCTTTGGCACTCTCAAGAGCCGAGGCAAGCTCAGACTCTCGAGTCTTCGAGTCACGCTCCAAACTCTCGTGTTTTTCCACGAGAGCTTGGAGCTCTTGCCGTACCTTGGCCAGCTGCGCCTCCCCCTTCTCTCGCTCGGTGTGTTCCGCAGCCGCTTTGTTTTTGTCCATGGACACCGCTTCCTTCAGGGTCGCCACCTCATTCGCAGCCCCTGCAGTACCCATGTTATTCCTGTTATTTTTTGCAACCGAAACCTTTCTATAAGGTATTTCTTTAAAAAGGTACTACTTACCTTCCTTGTCCTCGAGCTGCTTCCTGGCTTGGCCGAGCTCGTTCTCGGACCGCTCGAGGCTCTGCTTCAATGCATTGACCTCCTTGATCGGTCAAGGTAGAGGTCGGCGGCCAGCCTGCATTCCCATATTGACATACTTAAGCTAGACTCCTCAGTATATCTTTTTAGATCCTTAGTCCGACTTTTCTTTCCGAACACCGAACTAAGCATCAGGGCTACTGTCTATGCGGTAATATTTTTACATATTCTAAACTTACCTCAAAGCCCGTTAGAAGGCTGGTGCAGAAGCTTCAGTCAGCCCGCTCTTGGCGGACTGAACTGTCCGGATCACCGCACTCATAACAAGGCGGTGCTCCTCCTCGATGGAGGCGCCTGTTGAGCGCCTCAAAGAAGCTATTCGGTGCCTCTGGTTGGACGGAGGACACCGGCGTCTTACCCTTCTTGCGAAGGGATTGCTTGCTGGAGTCCGGAACCACTGAAGGTTCCGGCATGGAGTCAGGACAAGGGTCGGGCTTAGAGCCCCTGGGGGTCTTGCCCCCCACGCGCCTGGAGTCCGGGAGGTTGCCTTGTGCCACCTCCTGCACCACCTCCTCTTGACCAGGCCCCCCTTGGGGCCCCACCGCGGCGTCGTCCGCAGCGTGAGGCGAGGAGGCGGTCGGAAGCAAAGTACTCTCCATTTCCGACGAGCCTGAGGGACCCGCCGATGAATCGGCGAACTCGCCCTTAGGGCGGCTGCACGATTGTTCGACATTAGAGAACACTCTGCAATAATAAAAAGCCATGGGTATCCGAACACTTACGATCTCGGCCAGGGCTTGGCCCTTGTAGGCCAATCCTCCTCGTCGTCGTCAACGTTGGTGGAGAAGTCCGGAGGAAGGGTTCTTCCCTTCTTGGACCCTCCGGCCTCCCCAGTTGGGGCGGCCTTGCTTTTCCTCTCCTCGTCCTTAGGAGAAGATTCTGCTTCAGAATCTGACAACACCTAGCATCGGGAGCTCCTTCGAGTTCCCGTGGCCTCCTTCTTGGCCTTCTTCTCCGGCACCACATGGGGCGCCGGAGCCGGCAACCATCAATCAAGGCGTCCTCCGTCTTCCGGCAAAGGAGCCGGACAGTTAATATGTCCGGACGTCTTCAGCCAGTCCTGTCAAAGATTAGGAAGTTTTAGATCCCACATAGAGTCAATCTATGAAAAAAGAGTCCCGTAAAGGGTAAAATAACTTACCTCGCCGGCTTGACGCCCCGAGCTATATCCGCGATCTTTGTTAGCGGATGCTGGGGCTTCAGCGCCCTTGAACAGACACCTTCCGGCATCTTCGTGCGTAGTGTCAAGAGCCGGCTCATGGTTCGGTGTTGGGCCGTATCGAACTCCCACAAATTAAAGGCCCGTTGTTGGCATGGGAGAATCCGGTGGATGAGCATCACCTGGATTACGTCGACAAGCCTCCGATTCTTGTCCACCAGGTTTCTGACGCATGTTTGGAGTCCGGATTGCTCATCCAAATTCCCCCACGTCAGGCCCGTCTCTTTCCATGACGAGAGCCGTGTGGGGAAGCCAGATCTGAATTCGGGGGCCGCCACCCATTCGGGGTCGCGTGGCTCGGTGATGTAGAACCACCCCGATTACCACCCCTTTATTGTCTCCACAAAGGCGCCCTCGAGCCACAGGACCTTGGCCATCTTGCCTTCCATGGCACCTCCACACTCCGCTTGACGGCCGCCCACTACCTTCGGCCTGACATTGAAAATCTTCAACCATAGGCTGAAGTGGGGCTGGATGCAGAGGAAGGCCTCGCACATGACGATAAACACCAAGATGTTGAGGATAAAATTTGGGGCCAGGTCGTGGAAGTCTAGGCCATAGTAGAACATGAGCCCCCGGACAAATGGGTGAAGTGGAAAACCTAGTCCGCGGAGGAAGTGGGGGAGAAACACCACCCTCTCATGGGGCACAGGGGTTGGAATGAGCTGCCCGTGTCCGGCAGCTCAGGCGCGATGTCGCGACAAATATCCGGCCTCCCGCAGGTCTTGTGATGTGCCCCTCCATGACGGGAGGAGGCCATCCACCTGCCTCCCGCCTCGACATGGTTGGAGAAGGTTGAGGTGGGATGTGTGGACTTGGGCACTGGAGCTCGAGTGCGCGGAAATGGATGAGCAAAGGAGGAAGAATGCGTAGGTGAAAAGGTGGATCCTTATCCCCTTATATGGACGGACGAAGTTATGCGTCCCCCACCAGCCTGGTAAAACTCGCTTATCTCCCAAGCGCCGTAATCAATGGCGCGGATGGGTTACCCACGTCCGTATTGATAAGACGTGCCAAGGAAACCGCCTCGCTAAACGCGCTAAGGTGAAACGGTAAAAACGATTCATATAAAAGCCTGGCCGTGGTGTGATGTCACGCTGAATACGCCGGCAGAGATCTGTGCAAAAGTTATTCTCTCTACGGTGGTATGTGGAACTTGTTTTGCGAGCCGGACACTATCCTTGTGTTCCAAACCTTCTATGAAGTATTCGGAGGAGGAACCCGCCGCAATGCCGAAGACAATCAACGCGCGGACTCGTCGTCATTGAAGCCTGGTTCGAGGGCTCTTGAGGGAGTCCGGACTAGGGGTTGTCTGGATAGCCGGACTATCGTCACGGCGGACTCCAAGACTATGAAGATACAAGATTGAATACTTCGTCCCGTGTCCGGATGGGACTTTCCTTGGCGTGGAAGGCAAGCTTGGCGATACGGATATGTAGATCTCCTACCATTGTAACCGACTCTGTGTAACCCTAACCTATCCGATGTCTATATAAACCGGAGGGTTTTAGTCCGTAGGACGAACAACAATCATACCATAGGCTAGCTTAAAGGGTTTAGCCTCCTTGATCTCGTGGTATATCTACTCTTGTACTACCCATATCATCAATATTAATCAAGCAGGAGTAGGGTATTACCTCCATCGAGAGGGCCCGAACCTGGGTAAAAACATCGTGTCCCTTGTCTCCTGTTACCCTCCGCCTAGACGCACAGTTCGGGACCCCCTACCTGAGATCCGCCGGTTTTGACACCGACACCATGTCATATGGATGAACATCTCTGCATTCAATGTTATCCATTACATTCCGCACTTCCTTGCCAAATTTTGCTATCCCTGTCTAAACCGTTGCCTTGTTTCCTAGGATGGTCAACACCTACAACAACCCTGCTGCTCCGGAGCAGGGTGAAGCCAGCGCAGCTAGGAATGTTAATCTGCCTCAACTGCCCTCTCTGGCCGAAGTTATCTTTGGAGGCAGAACAGAAACAAGCATGAGACCAATCGCTTCTCGGAGCGGATTGAGCAGAATACTACACGCCACCGAGGAATGACTGGTGTCAATCAATGACTTTGTCAAGCTGTATCCACCGAAGTTTAAACACTCCGTCGAGCCTCTCGATGCGGATGACTGGCTTCGCAGCATCACCCACAAGCTACGTTCTGCCAATTTAGCCGAAGCTGATAAGGTTACCTTTGCTGCCTATCACCTCGAAGGCCCTGCTAGCCTTTGGTGGGAAAATTTTGAGGCTATGCGCCCGGTCGGCCAAATCACTACCCGGGCTGAGTTCAGTGTGGCTTTCTGTGAGCATCACATCCCGGAAGGTCTCATGGATCGTAAGAGGGAAGAGTTTTGCAATTTCACCCAGGGTAGACTGCCTGAAGAAGTATCCACCGACACCAAGAAGTCTAGCGCGTTATGCTCCTGAAGAAGTATCCACCGATGCCAAGAAGCAGGCAAGGTTCCGCAAGGGACTTAGCCCCGAGCTTCGCCATGATCTTCGTCTGCACGAGTGCACCTCCTTCCAGAAGTTAGTCAACAAGGCCATTAGTGCTGAGACAGGACAGTCTGACTTTGAAGCTTCACGCAAGCACTCCCGTGACTTTGGAACTTCATCCAGCTCTGGATCTCAGAAGCGCCGGGTGTGGATTCCAAGCACCGCTCTGCCACCCAGATTCACTCCGAGGCCATCCTTTGAGGCGCCTCGCCCCAACCAGCAGTATGCACCGCCCAAGGCCTATGGTGGCCCCGCTGCTAATGCTGCTCCACGCCCCAATGTGATAACTTGTTTCAAGTGTGGGGAGACGGGTCACTACATCCGTGAGTGTCCCCAGAACAACCCCAACCAGATCGGAAAGTCTGTTGGCCGTGGTAAGCCAGCAGGAAAGGTGCTCTACGCCAAACCAGCCACCACTGCTCGTGGCCATGTCAACTACGTCTCAGCTGAGGAGACCCATGAGGATCCCAACGTCGTTCTCGGTACGCTCCTTGTTAATTGCCATCCGGCAACTGTTCTCTTTGATACTGGAGCATCTTATTCATTTATTTATGAGAGCTATGCTCGATTGCACAACACCACATTTTGTGACATGCACACCTCCATGGTAATTCAAACTCCCGGATCCAAGTGGCAAACCTCTAGAATCAGCCATGGAAATAATATCCTTGTCGATAGATTAGTCTTCCTTGCATCACTAATAGCTCTCAAGTCCTCGGACATTAACATCATCTTGGGTATGGACTGGATGTCAGCCCATCATGCTAAGATTGATTGCTCTACTAGAACTGTTCAACTCACCCATCCATCGGGCAAGACCGTCAATGTTTTGACCCGAGTGTCTGAGCGTCAGCTCTACTCCTTAAATGCCAACCCCCTTCTAGACCTTGAAGATATTCCGGTAGTCCGTGACTTCCGGATGTCTTTCAGAGGAACTGCCGGTGTTCCACACAGCGGAGATGTCGAGTTCGTGATAGACCTTGTTCCGGAACCGTCCCAATCTCTAGAAGACCTTATAAGATGGCACCCCTAGAACTAGCCGAGCTTAAGAAACAACTTGATGAGTCCTTGCAAAAGGGTTTCATCCGTCCTAGTTCTTCTCCATGGGCTTGCCCCGTCCTCTTCGTCAAGAAGAAGGATGGAACGGATCGGATGGTTGTAGATTACCGACCTGTCCACTTGTTCACTATCAAGAACAAGTATCCGCTCCCCAGGATCAACGACCTGTATGATCATTCATTTGGATCCTCAATCTTTTCAAGATGGATTTGAGGTTGGGCTACCATCAAATCAAAATCAAGAACGGGGACATTCCTAAAACGGCCTTTGTTACTCGTTATGGCCAATACGAGTACACCGTCATGTCCTTCGGTCTAACCAATGCTCCAGCCACCTTCTCTCGGTTAATGAACTCGATCTTCATGGAGTATTTGGATAAATTCTCGTGTTTTACCTCGATGATATACTCATCTACTCCAAGAATGAGGAACAACATGCCGAACATCTAAGGCTAGTATTGATGAAACTTCGAGAGCATCGCCTTTATGCCAAATTCTCTAAGTGTGAGTTTTGGTTGCGGAAGTAACCTATCTAGGCCATGTAATCTCTGGTAAGGGCATTCTGTCAATCCCGAGCGAAGTTCAAGCCGCCCTGATCGGACTCCACCTGAATCGGTCAAGCAAGTTCGGAGTTTCCTTGGTTTAGCGAGCTATTGCCGCCGCTTCGTCGAGAATTTCTCCAAGGTTGCTAAGCCTCTAACTGAACTCCTCAAGAAAGATAAAAAGTTCGAGTGGACCCCACAGTGCGAGTTCAGCTTTCAGGAACTGAAAAGACGCCTAACAACTGCTCCCGTACTTGTTCCACCAGATTTTTTCCAAGGACTTTATTATCTATTGCGACGCGTCGCGACAAGGACTAGGTTGCATACTCATGCAAGATCATCATGTGATTGCCTACGCTTCTCGACGATTCGTCCACATGATGATAACTATCCCACATGATCTAGAGCTTGCAGCGATGGTCCATGCACTCAAAACATGGCGACATTACCTTCTTGGTAATCGCTATGCGAAATTTACACCGATCACCAAAGTCTGAAATACATCTTCACCCAACCGGATTTGAATCTCAGGCAAAGACGTTGGGTCGAGTTGATTACGGATTACGATTTAGGAATATCTTACACCCCAGGCAAAGCCAATGTCATGGCTGATGCACTAAGTCGTAAATCTTATTGTAACAACCTGCTGTTACAACAAAGTCAACCACTCCTCCACGAGGAATTTCTTAAGCTTAACCTTCACATTGTTCCTCGAGGATTCCTTTCCACCCTGGTGGCGAAACCTACCCTTACGGATCAGATCATCAAGGCACAGAAGGTAGATCCGGGAATCTCCCGTATCAAGAGAAACATCAAGAAAGGAGTCGCAGATTGTTTGTCCATTGATGAACAAGGTGTCGTGTTCTTTGGAGACCGTCTAGTGGTTCCCAAGGTATGCAACCTGAGGCGATTGATCCTTAAGGAAGCTCATGAATCCCCTCTCACCATTCATCCTGGTAGTACTAAAATGTATCAAGACCTACGCCAGAGGTTTTGGTGGACTAGGATGAAGAGAGAAATCCCTCAATACATTGCTAATTGCGATGTCTGTCGTCGAGTTAAAGGAGAGCATCAACGGCCTGCTGGCACCCTTCAACCTTTGGCAATTCCTGAATGGAAATGGGATAAAATCGGTATGGATTTCATTACCGGGTTTCCCAGGACCAAGAGAGGGAATTATGCTATCTTCGTTGTTGTCAATCGTCTTTCCAAAGTAGCCCACTTCCTACCCGTTCGTGAGAGTATAACCGCTAGCCGACTAGCTGATTTGTACATCTCCTAATAGTGTCTCTTCATGGTGTTCCATTGGAGATTAACTCGAACGGTGGAAGTCTCTTCACCTCTCGATTTTGGGAAAGTTTCCAAAATGCTATGGGAACTCGTCTCTCTTTAGCACCGCCTTCCGTTCTCAATCAAGTGGTCAAGTAGAACGAGTCAATCAAATTACGGAGGATATGCTTGAGCTTCATCATCTCTTTCGGTATGAATTGGGAGAAATGCCTTCCATTCGCCGAGTTTGCTTATAACAATAGTTATCAAGCTAGCTTGGGCAAAGCTCCTTTCGAAGTTATCTATGGACGAAAATGTCAAACGCCTCTTAACTGGTCAGAAACCGTGGAAAGACAACTCTTTGGCCCGGATATGATCCAGGAAGCAGAAGAGCGGGTTCGTGTTATTCGTGAGAAATTGCAAACATCCCAATCTCGTCAAAAGAGCCAATATGACGGCAAGCATAAGCCTATGTCTTATGAAGTTGGCGAGAAGGCTTACCTTCGGGTTACTCCTTTGAAGGGAACCCATCGATTCGGCATCAAAGGCAAATTGGCTCCTCGTTACATTGGACCCTTTCGCATTCTTGCCAAACAAGGAGAAGTTGCCTACCAATTGGAACTACCTCCGCATCTTTCCAGAGTTCATGATGTCTTCCATGTTTCTCAAGTCAGGCGTTGCTTCTTGGATCCTATCCGTGGAGTGGCCCATGAAATGCTTGATCTCCAAGATAATCTCACATATCGAGAATAACCCATTCGTATCCTTGATCAAACCGAGCGTACCACTCGACGCCAGAATATCAAGTTTCTCAAGGTTCAATGGTCAAACCATTCCGAGCAAGAAGCTACTTGGGAAAGGGAGGATCATCTTCGACTTGAGTACCCCACCTTCTTTCCGACGAATCCAAAATCTCGGGACGAGATTGTTTTGAGTGGGGGTGAGTTGTCACATCCTAGCTAGTCCATGCATTAGAGTGTTGCATCATGTCTACCTTTCATCAGAAACCTGAATTGGGGAAGACAGAACCCCGAGAACCCCTCTGAATCCAACTAAGGTTTACTAAAAATATCTTCAATGAACCTGAATTGCCCTTCTAAACAGTTCAACCTCTTTGTCTTGGGTTAGAACCTCTGGCAAAATTGGTGCACAATTTTCTAGGTCAACAGAAGGTCATTGAATTAAATCATATGTAAATTGCATTTGGGCATTTAAATGCTAGTAAATATTTTGAATGCTCAAATAATTATGAAAATAAGTATGGGCTGTTGGAGATTTTCTAAACAGAGCCTCTAATTATTTTCAGGATTTTTAGAAGTGCCTAACTATTTTTAATAAGTTCATAAACTTACAGAATAATAGAAAAGGAAAAACCAAAGCAAGCAGAGGCTTACCTGGCGCCCATCCGCAAGCCCACTGCTGCCCAGCCCAGCCACCGCTCCAATGAGCGGTTGGCTTGGCCAGGCAGGCAGCCAGGTGCTCGACGGCGGCACCAGCGCGCGCCACGCAGCTGCCCGCCGCCCTGCCTCCTCTTCTCACCGTTCTGCCGCCCTGGGTCGGTCACCCACTCCTCCTCCGAGCTCGCAGACACGCTATCTCCTCCCCAGCTCCTCTCCCTCGCTCGCCCGCACCATGGCCGACGCTGCCGCGCCCGCGCCACCGTGATAACCGCGCTCCCCGTCGTCCCTACGCCGCGCCACCGTGTCCATGAGCTTCACCGCCCTCCTCTCCTTCGAGCAAGCCGAGCCCCGAGCGCTCGCTTGCCTCGAAGCCGCTCCACCGACCTCGCCCGACACCGCCACCGCCGGAGATCCCTTTTGCCGTCACCGCCGCACCAGCTCGTCCCCGACCGCGTCGTCTGCCCCGTCGTGACCGCTGTGAGCTCAGCTACCTCCTCCCCCTTCTCGTTCTCGCTCCCGAACACCGCAGCGACCCCATGGAGCTTCACCGCACGCGCCACC
The DNA here is from genome assembly GCA_021605145.1 of Aegilops bicornis. Taxonomy (NCBI): domain Eukaryota; kingdom Viridiplantae; phylum Streptophyta; class Magnoliopsida; order Poales; family Poaceae; genus Aegilops; species Aegilops bicornis. Next base: position 129,136,880 of record CM038671.1, read on the forward strand.
GCCGAGCTCGTCGCCGACGTGTCTTCAGCCAACCACCGGCCACACCACCGTGTCTAACACACTCACCGCATCGTGAGGAGTCCAACCCACCACCCCACGCGCCTCGTCGTGCCCCGTAGCCACGGGTCCATCTTCACCCGACTCCGGCGACCGCCAAGGTTGTAGCCGGCGATGTTTCCGGCCACCCCGAGCTCAACCACCGCCACCAAACGCCGCGGCTTGTTCCCAGCTACACATAGATGGCCTCTGCCGCTCATTTGATCGCTGGAATGCACAAATGCACTCTCACCGCCGCGTCAACGCCGGCGTGTCGACCTTTGACTTTGACTAGGGTGGGCCCAGGTTGACTCCCCTGAGTCTATGACAAGTGGGGCCCCCCTCTGCTAATTAACCCAGATTAGTTTTAACTAAATTTATTTAGTTTAATTAATCACGACATGCGGGACCCACTGGACAGGTTGACTGGACATCCCTTTGACCAGCAGCGTCACTTACGGCCTTGCTTGATGCAATAACTAATTTCTGGATTTATTTTTATTCAGAAAATTCCAGAAATTGTTGCAAACTTCAAAAATTCATAGAAACTAATCTGTAACTCCAAATGCAAAGATTTATATATGAATTTTGATCAGAAAAATTGAATCTATCCAATGGTAATAGTTTCATGCATGACAGAACAAGTTAACCTTGCTCTTTAAGCAGAATAAGATAATGCACTATTATGGCTATGTTAAATGAACTAGCATTTGAATCTTTGATTCAAATGAGTTCATTCCCTTCTGTTCTAGCTTGCATTAGGCCAAGACACATTCATATTGCCATGTCATAGCATGCATCATATTGTTGCATATCGTCATGTGTTGATTATGTTCGTGTGTCTTCGTGGTAATGCTTACATCTCCGAGGATAACCCCGAATATCCGTCTGAAGGGCAGTACCCTACTACCACTACATCAGGCAAGCAACCATTGATCATTCCGATACAAACCCATGATCTCGTTTCTGCTCTTGTATACTGCATTGAGACAACGCGATTCAAACTGTTGTGTGATCCGGTAGTTGAACCCACTTCCTTTGCATGACCTGGCATTGCCACAGTAACTAGATGAAACCCACTAGTATGTGTAGGAGTTGATTGAGCCATATTTGTGTTCCTACCATGCTATGCTTGCTATGCTTAGAGTTGTGTCAGTCCGGCTCATCGGGATGATGAACTAGAGTGAAAGGTTGTGTTGGTAACGAGAGTGAAGTGTTGAACACGATTTGGTAAAGGAATTGATGAGAGGCCATGTAGGAGTACATGGTGGGTTGTTTCATTGAAGCCGTCCTTAAGAACTGAGATCTGCGTGTGTGATTTAAGATTCAGCTACTACCACGCATTGGGCCCGAAACCAATGGACCCTCTCGACTTATTAACCACTCTTGTCCTCTGTCCGGGAGTTGCAAAGTAGTTTCTGGTGTTTGTAGCATGCTAGGGGCCGTACGCAGCGCTGACCTTAGGGGTGGGCTGTGTTGGCGGTAGGCACGCGGTACAGTGTACTAATTACTTTGGTTGGTGTCTCGGGAACCCAGCACACATCGTTCGGGGCCGTTAGTGGAAACCTCGGCCGGACTCCCTGCAGATGGAACCCGAATAGGCGATAAACCTGGACTAGGGACTCGTGTGTTTAGTCAGGTCGTGGCCGACACCCTCGCTGGGCTTCCGCTTGAAGGTTGCCGAGTACACGTCGTGTAACGGGAGATAAGTGGTGAAAGCGTGTGTCAAGAAGTACACCCCTGCAGGGTATAAAACTATTCGAATAGCCGCGTCTGTGGTAAAGGACTACTTGGTCACCTATACAGTTCATAGACAAGTAAATGGATACTACTAAAAGCCTCAAGGTAAGTGTGAGTACCGCGGATGGCCCTCTCGTGGGTTGACGAGAGAGGATCCACTGTGGAGTATTGTGTTGGTGATTAGTGGAGTCGTGTGTGACAAATGATTTTCAAGTGGTGTCATGTAGGATAGCTTAGGCAAGAGTCAAAGCTGGCTTGCTGCAATAACTCCACTACCTTCTTGAGAATGTGCATGCATAGTAGGATTCTGTTGTAAGACTTGCTAAGTACCTCCGTACTCATGTTGCTTTAATTAATGTTTTCAGACGACAACACCGCCCCCTCCGATGGGTTCTATGTAGACCTTGACGTCGACGAGTGACTAGCCACCCAGGTGGTGGTCCAAGACTTGTGAAGGGCCGATGTAGATAGAAGGGCTTCGTCAAGACTTCTTTCTTTTTAGTGTCTGCACTCAGACTAGTTTGCTTCCGCATGTGCTTGTATGTTTGTATGACTTGAGTGTCGGGTCGTGTGACCCCTATCTGTATGAACATGTTATGTATGGCTCCTCGGAGCCTTTTAAATAAAGTACTTGAGTTGTAGAGTTTTTTTGTGATGCCATGTTGTATGTACTCATATCGGGCATATTGTGAGCATGATTGAAATGCTTGGTATGAGTGGGATCCGACAATCTATTTGTCTATCCTTGGCAGCCTCTCATATGGGGAAATGTAGTCTAGTGCTTCCTGAGCGATAGTAGTCCGCTACAGCCCGGTTCACTGGAGTCCTACTAGCCCAGCACTACTGCTCTGGACACTTGACTGGACGGCATGTGTTTCACTTCGTTCTCGGTTCTGTTCTTCGGGAAATGTCACGGTGACATCCGGAGCCTCGCCTAGCCTGCTACAGCCGGGTTACCGGAGTCCTCATAGCCCGGTGCTATAGCCTCGGATTCATACGTTGATGACCGACATGCTCGATGTGATTCATGTATGCTGTCCCCATGGGTTAGTGCCGCTTTGGGTTCACGACTAGCCATGTCGGCCCGGTTCTCTGTCATGTGGATGCTAGCGACACTATCATATACGTAAGCCAAAAGGCGCAAACGGTCCCGGACCATGGTAAGGCGACACCCGTGGGAATACCGTGCGTGAGGCCGCAAAGTGATATGAGGTGTTACCGGCTAGGTCGATGTGACTTGGAATCGGGGTCCTGACAGCATACCTCAAGCTCAAGATGCCAGGCCCTCGAGGAGTCATTACGGTCAATGGAAACATCGAACGCTCGCTACGGACGGAGGAGCATACGACGGCCCTCACGGCGGAAGTACAAAGCATCCTGTCAAGGCAATTCTCCAGTCCGGCCATTAAACGTCTGGACACCGTCAAGCGCGCCCGGAGTAACCTACAATAAGAACGCCTGGCACGTTCCAAGCACGCATAGCAATGCGGCCCTAACCCCAGCCCTCGCGAAATTGCGAAACCAAGATCTGTAGCGTGCATAACTACGCTCTGGAAATACCATGGGCATAGGGGGAGGGGTCACGACCATGGCACACCCAAAATACGGCTCAACCGCACAAGGGGCTCCTGATTTTGTCATTCTTTTTCTTTCTCACTTTCAGGACTCCACTTTCCGGGAGGCCTGTCCGGCAGCATAATCGCCGAACACACGATGCAACAGCCAGGGAGCCAGACAGCTACGTCGAGTGTCCAGGTGGTCTCTATAACGAGCAGTATACTTGTTTCACATACAATCCCGCAGCTCGCCCCTGGAGGGGGGACATGTTAAATAGTCCCATCTCTTGCTTATCGCACTATTTGTATTGTTCTGCTTTCACGGCAGACTGTCCGAATAAACAATGCATAGCTTTTTGTCTATTATTGCATTACCTTTATATATATATATACAAATATGTTCAGTTATGACATTATGCAACCGTACACTTTGGTATGGCCAATACACCAGGGGCTTACGCACCCCAGAATATGGTGTAGAAGTCCGAACACTCTCATGAGTGCGGCACCCCGAACTTATAGCATTATATGCATCGGCTCCGAATCATGTCTTGGGTCAATAGTTGGGTTTGCCCGGCTCCCATGTTTTGGTACCTTACGTTCCATTATATCGGCTAAGGTAGCACTGGGAGAACCACTGCGATTGTGCCCCGGTTGAGCCGGGCTGAGCACCTCAGTGGAGAAAGCTAAAACTGACTATCATGATAGGGCAAGAGCTGGTCGTTGTTCGAGAGGTTTTCGAATCCCTAAAGACTTATGCCCTTAGAGCGAGGAGTCGGCTTTGTCCGGCCTAGGCGTGGATAGTGCCCCGAACTCGGTCTTCCGAATACTAGGGGCTTCGCCGAAATTTAAAATTATAGAATTCTATGGCTAAGTGAGAGTGTTCAAGCATTATAGTCCGATTGCCTTGTTCGTTGTGTTGAGCGCCTCCCTCGAAGGACCCAATAATGGGACAAAGAGCGCTCAAGTTTATCCCGAACACCCCAAAGCACTTTCATGGCGTGGGGCGAGCCGACGACTCGCCATCTCTCAATTTTGATAAACGGCCGCATTTAACGTAATATTTTAAATTCAAAAGCGTTGCTTAGCGCATATGAAACAAGTTTTCAGCGTACAGGATTACAAATGCGAGTTTACTCAAAAATTACATCTTTGGAGCACTCATCCGCTATACGGCGGGCACCCTTCAGGACACCCTCATAATACATCTCGGGCTTGCGATGCTCCTTTCCCGGCGGTGGTCCATCCGTCACGAGCTTCTCAGCGTCCATCTTGCCACAGTGCACATTAGCACGGGCAAGGGCCCGACGGGCACCTTCAATGCATACGGAGCGCTTGATGACTTCAAGCCTTGGACAGGCATCCACCAGCCGTCTTACCTGCCCGAAGTAGCTTCCAGGCCTGGCTTCCCCAGGCCACAAACGGACTGCGAGACCCTTCATGGACTATTCGGCCACCTTATGGAGCTCGACCAGCTGCTTCAGCTGGTCGCTCAAGGGCACCGGGTGTCCGCCTCAAGATATCTTGAGACCAGAACACCTTCTCCGTCGAGCTTCCCTCCTTGGCTCGGTAGAATGCGGCTGCGTCGGACACACTCCGGGGAAGATATCTGAACGCTCCTGGAGAGCTCCGGACTCGGGTAAGTAACAAGTAATTCACTTTCGCGTGCTTGCTTTGCATAAAGAATGCCTTACCCGCCGCTATCTTCTTCATCGCCTCAATTTCCTGGAGGGCTTTTTGGGCTTCGGCCTTGGCAGATGGCGCTCTCAGCTGCCGAGGCGAGCCTCGGACTCGAGTCTTCGAGTCACGCTCCAAACCCTCGTGTTTTTCCACGAGAGCCTGGAGCTCTTGCTGCACTGCCGCCACCCGCGCCTTCTGCTTCTCTCGCTCGGTGCGCTCCACAGCCGCATTGTTTTCGGCCTTGGACAGCGCTTCCTTCAGGGTCGCCACCTCGTTCGTGGCTCCTGCATACCCACGTTGATCCTGTCATTTTTTTTCTTTGCAACCACATCTTTTTTTATATATACTTACATAAGGTATTACTTACCTTCCTTGTCCTCGTGCTGCTTCTTGGCAAGGCCGAGCTCGTCCTCGGACCGCTCGAGGCTCTGCTTCAATACATTGACCTCCGCAGTCAGTGCGGCAGAGGTCAGCAGCACAGCCTACATTCCCATATTGACATACTTATGTTAGACTCCTGTGTATATCTTTTTGATCCTCAGTTCGGCTATTCTTTCCGAACACCAAACCGAGCATCGTGGGCTACCGCCTATGCGGTAATATTTTTTACATATCTTAACTACGTACCTCAAAGCCTGTTAGGAGGCTGGCACAGGCTTCGGTGAGCCAGCTCTTGGCGGACTGAACCTTCTGGATCACCGCACTCATAATAGTGCGGTGCTCCTCGTCGATGGAGGCGCCGTCAAGCACCTCCAGCAGATTATCCGGTGCCTCCGGTTGGACGGAGGTCACCGGTGTCGTAGGCTTGCCCTTCTTAGTAGGGGGCCACCTGCCGGATGCCGAAACCGTTAAAGGTTCCGGTGCGGTGTCCGGCCTAGGGCCGAACTCAGAGCCCTTAGGGGTTTTATCCCTTTTCGCCTGGAGTCCGGGAGGTCGCCTTGCGGCGCCTCCAGGATCTCCTCCTCCTGGTTTGGCCCCTTTTGGGATGCCACCTCGGCGTCATCTGCGGCACGAGGAGAGGAGGCGGTCGGAAGTGAAGTGCTGTTCACATCCGACGAACCCAGGGAACCGCTCGACGAAGCGTCGAGCCCGGCCTTGGGCGGACTGCATGATTATACTCGGCGTCGGAAGGTACTGCAACAAAGGAACGCCATGATTTATTCCGGTATCCGGAGACTCTACGATTTTGCAGAGAGGCTTGGCCCTGGTGGCCACTCTTCTTCGCCGCTGCCGTCGGCGGTGGTGGAGTAGTCTGGAGGAGGGTCCTTCCTTCTTGGACCCTCCGGCCTCCCGATTAGGCGGCCTTCCTTTTCTCTCCTTCCCGGGGAGAGGCCTCTTTCCTCCTCCTCGTCTTCACGGGAGGAGTCCGCTTTGGAGTCATCGGACGATGAGTCCGACACCACCTGGCGCCGGGAACTCCTTCGAGTTCCCATGGCCTTCTTCTTGGCCTTCTTCTCCGGCACCACGTAAGGTGCCGGAACCAGCAGCCCGTCAAGCGGGCATTCGCTGGGTCTTCTGGCAAAGGGAGCCGGACAGTCAATCTGCCCGGACGTCCTCTGCCAATCCTGTCAAAGGTAAGGGAGTTTAGATCCCGCATAGAGTCAAACTATGAAAACAAGTGTCCCGCAAAGGGCAAAATAACTTACCGCGTTGGCTTGATGCTGCGCGCTGAATCCGTGATCCTCGGTAGCGGATGCGGGAGCCTCGGCGCCCTTGAATAGCACCTTCCAGGAATCTTCGTATGTAGTGTCGAAGAGCCTGCTCAGGGTTTGGTGCTGTGCCGGATCAAACTCCCACAAGCTGAAAGCTCGTTCTTGGCACGGGAGGATCCGGCGGACGAGCATGACCTGGACTACATTGACAAGTTTGAGCTTCTTGCTCACCAGGTTTTGGACGCAGGTTTGGAGTCCGGACAGCTCCTCCGAATTACCCCACAACAAGCCCGTCTCTTTCCAGGAGGTGAGCCGTGTAGGGAAGCCAGATCGGAATTCGAGGACCACTGCCCATTCAGGGTCACGCGGCTCGGTGATGTAGAACCACCCCGATTGCCACCCCTTTATGGTCTCCACGAAGGAGCCCTCGAGCCATGTAACGTTGGGCATCTTGCCCACCATGGCGCCTCCGCACTCCTCTTGTTGGCCGCCCACTACCTTCGGTTTGACACTAAAGGTCTTAACCATAAACCGAAGTGCGGCTGGATGCAAAGGAAGGCCTCGCACACGACGATAAAACGTCTTGATATTGAGGTTGAAGTTTGGGGCTAGATCGTGGAAATCCAGGCCATAGTAGAACATGAGTCCCCGGACAAATTGGTGAAGTGGGAAACCTAGTCCGCGGAGGAAGTGGGTGAGAAACACCACCCTCTCATGGGGCCTGGTGGTGGGGATGAGCTTCCCCTTGTCGGGAAGCCGATGCGCGATGTCATTAGACAAGTATCCGGCCTTCCTCAGCTTCTTGATGTGTCCCTCCGTGACGGAGGAAACCATCCACTTGCCTCCCGCTCAGGACATGGCTGGAGAAGGTTGAGGTGAGATGTGCAGACTTGGGCGCTGGAGCTCGAGTGTGCGAAAATTGATAAGCAAGGGAGGAAGAAGGCGTAGATGGAAAAGGTGGATCCGTATCCCCTTATATGGGCGAACGAAACTATGCGCCCCCACCCGCCTGGTAAAACTCGCTTATCTCCCAAGCGCCATAAATTAATGGCACGGTTGGGTTACCCACGTCCGTATTGATGAGTATCCCGGAATAAGGGGACACGATCTTTGCTTCAACAAGACGTGCCAAGGAAACCGCCTCGGTAAGTGCGCTGAGGTGGGACAGTAAGAACGATTCGAATAAAGGCTTGGCCGTGGTGTGATGACATGCTGCGGAATACGTCAGCAGATTAGATTTGTGTGAATATTGTTCTCTCTACGGTGGTATGTGGAAATTATTTTGCAGAGCCGGACACTATCCTTGTGTTCAAAATCTTCTATGAAGTATTCGGAGGAGGAACCCGCCTTGCAATGTCGAAGACAAACTGCGCGCCGGACTCGTCGTCATTGAAGCCTGGTTCAGGGGCTACTGAGGGAGTCCTGGATTAGGTGGTGTCTAGATGGCCGGACTATGAACTTTGGCCGGACTCCTGGACTATGAAGATACAAGATTGAAGACTTCGTCACGTGTCCGGATAGGACTTTCCTTGGCGTGGAAGGCAAGCTTGGCGATACGGATATGTTGATCTCCTTCCATTGTAACCGACTCTGTGTAACCCTAACCCTCTCTGTTGTCTATATAAACCAGAGGGTTTTAGTCCATAGGACGAACAACAATCATACCATAGGCTAGCTTCTAGGGTTTAGCCTCTATGATCTCGTGGTAGATCTACTCTTGTACTACCCATATCATCAATATTAATCAAGCAGGAGTAGGGTTTTACCTCCATCGAGAGGGCCCGAACCTGGGTAAAAACATCGTGTCCCTTGTCTCCTGTTACCATCCGCCTAGACGCACAGTTCAGGACCCCCTACCCGAGATCCGCCGGTTTTGACACCGACAGCGAGCATGGGCGATGACTGTATGCAATTACACTAAATAGAATCCATCTTCGCCGACAAGTGCTACATTAGCAAGCAAGACTCAAGCCACCTTCCCGGGAAGGAGCATCCTGCCCTGCCAGGGAGGACAGATACAAGGCAAAAAGAAGCAGCCAAGCCTGAGAACCAGAAGACGAGATGACCGTAAGGCTCCTTGTCAAGGTTGCCCATGAGGCCCCGGCAAGGCCCCTTGCCGAAGACGGCCGCAAGGCCCCGGCAAGCCTCTTGCCGAGGGCGCTCACAAGGCCTTGGCAAGACCCTTGCTGGGAAGATACGCAAGGCCGCGACAAGCCCTTGCCGAGGACATCGGTGGGGCCGCAGCCAGGCCCACACCTACCAAGACTCCACCACCGTCCCCATGCAGCTGCCAGCTCAACCAGCTGAGCAGGCACCCGCGTGGCGACGTGCGGTCTCTACACCGATCCAGCAAGCTCCTGCGTGGTGGCATGCAAGTCTTCCTGAAGACTTCCGCCACCCGCCTTGACCCAAGAACCAGCCAACATGGCGCTACAACTTGTCGTCAGCTCGGACGTCAAGGCCAAGGCGAGGCGGCGGCTGGACGAGCTTCCTTGCCATCCTCGATAAAGCAAGAGGACGATAACCGGCGCATTGAACGCGTTTGTCCTGCGATGTCGTGATAAGCTTGTACACTGTAGATACCTTCCACCTCATGTGTGCCACTGTGGCGACCCCTTTGACATATAAAAGGAGGCCCGAGGCGTACTGTGGAAGGGGATCAGACTCCGGATCCTCGGAGGATTCGGCTCTTTGGAACCTCGCAGCACCTAGAGCTAGTTCGAGAGCTCAAGAACACTAAATACATCCACCAAAGCAGGACTAGGGTTTTACGCATCCTTGCAGCCCGAACCTAGGTAAATCCCCCTTGTGTTGTCAACTGGTCCCGTTCTTCTCACGATCCCCGCGCCCCGCAACCGTAGTAGGGATTCTAGTGATCCCATAGGTGTCGTTTCCCATCGACAGTTGTTCCTTTGTCATCGGTATGTTACTTGCCCGAGATTCAATCGTTGGTATCTCAATGCTTAGTTCAATCTCATTACCGGCAAGTCTCTTTACTCGTTCATAATACATCATCCCGCAACTAACTCATTAGTTGCAATTCTTGCAAGGCTTAAGTGATGTGCATTACCGAGAGGGCCCATAGATACCTCTCCGACAATCGGAGTGACAAATCCTAATCTCAAAATACGCCAACCCAACATGTACCTTCAGAGACACCTGTAGAGAACCTTTATAATCACCAGTTATGTTGTGACGTTTGGTAGCACACAAAGTGTTCCGCCAGTAAACGGGAGTTGCATAATCTCATAGTCATAGGAACATGTATAAGTCATGAAGAAAGCAATAGCAACATACTAAATGATAGGGTGCTAAGCTAACGGAATGGGTCATGTCAATCACATCATTCTCCTAATGATGTGATCCCGTTAATCAAATGACAACTCATGTCTATGGCTAGGAAACATAACCATCTTTGATCGACGAGCTAGTCAAGTAGAGGCATACTAGTGACACTGCTTTGTCTATGTATTCACACATGTATTATGTTTCCGGTTAATACAATTCTAGCATGAATAATAAACATTTATCATGATATAAGGAAATAAATAATAACTGTATTATTGCCTCTAAGGGCATATTTCCTTCAGTCTCCCACTTGCACTAGAGTCAATAATCTAGATCACATCACCATGTAAACATCAATAGTTCACATCATCATGTGATTAACACCCATAGTTCACATCGTCACGTGACCAACACCCAAAGGGTTTACTAGATTCAGTAATCTAGTTCACATCGCTATGTGATTAACACCCAAAGAGTACTAAGGTGTGATCATGTTTTGCTTGTGAGAGAAGCTTAGTCAACGGGTCTTTCACATTCAGATCTGTTATGTATTTTGCAAATTTCTATGTCTACAATGCTCTGCACGGAGCTACTTTAGCTAATTTGCTCCCACTTTCAATATGTATCCATATTGAGACTTTAGAGTCATCTGGATCAGTGTCAAAACTTGCATCGGCGTAACCCTTTACGACGAACCTTTTGTCACCTCCATAATCGAGAAACATATCCTTATTCCACTAAGGATAATTTTGACCGATGTCCAGTGATCTACTCCTAGATCACTATTGCACTCCCTTGCCAAACTCAGTGGTAGGTTATACAATAGATCTGGTACATAGCATGGCATACTTTGTAGAACCTATGGCTGAGGCATAGGGAATGACTTTCATTCTCTTTCTATCTTCTGCCGTGGTAAGGCTTTGAGTCTTACTCAATTTCACACCTTGTAACACAGGCAAGAACTCTTTATTTGACTGTTCCATTTTGAACTACTTCAAAATCTTGTCAAGGTATGTAGTCATTGAAAAAACTTATCAAACGTCTTGATCTATCTCTATAGATCTTGATGCTCAATATGTAAGAAGCTTCACTGAGGTCTTTATTTGAAAAACTCCTTTCAAACACTCCTTTATGCTTTGCAGAATAATTCTACATTATTTCCGATCAACAATATGTCATCCACATATACTTATTAGAAATGTTGTAGTGCTCCCACTCACTTTCTTGTAAATACAGGCTTCACCGCAAGTGCAGATAAAACTATATGCTTTGATCAACTTATCAAAGCGTATATTCCAACTCGAGATGCTTGCACCAGTCCATAGATGGATCATTTGGAGCTTGCATATTTTGTTAGCACCTTTAGGATTGACAAAACCTTCTGGTTGCATCATATACAACTCTTTTTAATAAATCCATTAAGGAATGCAGTTTTGTTTATCCATTTGCGGACTTCATAAAATGCGGCAATTGCTAACATGATTCGGACAGACTTAAGCATAGATACGAGTGAGAAACTCTCATCGTAGTCAACACCTTGAACTTGTCGAAAACCTTTTGCGACAATTCTAGCTTTGTAGATAGTAACACTACTATCAACGCCGTCTTCCTCTTGAAGATCCATTTAATCTCAATGGCTCACCAACCATCGGGCAAGTCAATCAAAGTCCATACTTTGTTCTTATACATGGATCCCATCTCAGATTTTATGGCCTTTAAACCATTTTGCAGAATCTGGGCTCATCATCGCTTCCTCGCAGTTCGTAGGTTCGTCATGGTCAAGTAACATGGCCTCCAGAACAGGATTACCGTACCACTCTGGTGCGGTTCTTACTCTGGTTTACCTACGAGGTTCGGTAGTAACTTGATCTGAAGTTACATGATCATCATCATCAGCGTCCTCACTAATTAGTGTAGGAGTCACAGGAACAGATTTCTGTGATAAACTACTTTCCAATATGGGAGCGGGTACATTTACCTCATCAAGTTCTACTTTCCTCCCACTCACTTCTTTCGAGAGAAACTCCTTCTCTAGAAAGATTACGAATTTAGCAACAAAAGTCTTGCCTTCGAATCTGTGATAGAAGGTGTACCCAACTGTCTCCTTTGGGTATCCTATGAAGACACATTTCTCCAATTTGGGTTTGAGCTTATCAGGATGAAACCTTTTCTTATAAGCATCGCAACCCCAAACTTTAAGAAACAACAACTTTGGTTTGTTGCCAAACCACAGTTCATACGGTGTCGTCTCAACGGATTTAGATGGTGCCCTTTTTAACGTGAATGCGGCTGTCTCTAATGCATAACCCCAAAACGATAGTGGTAGATCGATAAGAGACATCATAGATCGCACCATATCTAACAAAGTACGGTTATGACGTTCGGATACACCATTACACTATGGTGTTCCAGGTGACGTGAGTAGTGTAACTATTTCACATTGTTTTAACTGAAGGCCAAACTCGTAACTCAAATATTTTACCTCTGCGCATATGGTAGAAACTTTTATTTTTCTTGTTGCGATGATTCTCCACTTCACTCTGAAACTCTTTGAACTTTTCAAATGTTTCAGACTTGTGTTTCATCAAGTAGATATACCCATATCTGCTCAAATCATTTGTGAAGGTCAGAAAATAATGATACTTGTCGTGATCCTTAACACTCATCGGACCGCATACATCAAGATGTATTATTTCCAATAAGTTAGTTGCTCGCTCCATTGTTCCGAGAACGAGTCTTAGTCATCTTGCCCATGAGGCATGGTTCGCAAGCATCAAGTGATTCCAAAAGCCCATCAGCATGGAGTTTCTTCATGCGCTTTACACCAATATGACCTAAACGGCAGTGCCACAAATAAGTTGCACTATCATTATTAACTTTTGCATCTTTTGGCTTCAATATTATGAAAATGTGTATCACTACGATCGATATCCAACAAACCATTTTCATTGGGTGTATGACCATAGAAGGTTTTATTCATGTAAACAGAACAACAATTATTCTCTAACTTACATGAATAACCATATTGCAATAAACATGATCCAATCATATTCATGCTCAACGCAAACACTAAATAACATTTATTTTAGGTTCAACACTAATCCCGAAAGTATAGGGAGTGTGCGATGATGACCATATCAATCTTGGAACTATTTCCAAGACACATCGTCGCCTTACCCTCAACTAGTCTTTGTTTATTCTGTAACTCCTGTTTCGAGTTACTAATATTTAGCAACCGAACAAGTATCAAATACCCAAGGGATACTATAAACACTAGTAAGGTACACATCAACAACCTGTATATCAAATATAGCTTTGTTCACTTTGCCATCCTTCTTATCCGCCAAATACTTGGGGCAGTTCCGTTTCCAGTGACCAGTCCCTTTGCAGTAGAAGCACTTAGTCTCAGGCTTAGGTCTAGACTTGGGCTTCTTCACTTGAGCAGCAACTTGCTTGCCGTTCTCCTTGAAGTTCCCCTTCTTACCTTTGCCCTTTTCTTGAAACTAGTGGTCTTGTCAACCATCAACACTTGATGTTTTTCCTGATTTCTACCTTCGTCGATTTCAGCATCACGAAGAGCTTGGGAATCGTTTCCGTTATCCCTTGCATATTATAGTTCATCACGAAGTTCTAGTAACTTGGTGATAGTGACTAGAGAACTCTGTCAATCACTATCTTATCTGGAAGATTAACTCCCACTTGATTCTAGTGATTGTAGTACTCAGACATTATGAGCACATGCTCACTAGCTGAGCAATTCTCCTCCATCTTGTAGGCAAAATATTGTCAGAGGTCAAATACCTCTCAACACGGGCATGAGTATGAAATACCAGTCTCAACTCTTGGAACATCTTATATGTTCCATGGCGTTTCAAAACATTTTTGAAGTCCCGGTTCTAAGCCGTAAAGCATGGTGCACTAAACTATCAAGTAGTCATCATACCGAGCTTTTGTCAAACATTCATAACGTCTGCATCCGCTCCTGCAATAGGTCTGTCACCTCGCGGTGCATCAAGGACATAATTCTTCTGTGCAGCAATGAGGATAATCCTTAGATCACGGATCCAATCCGCATCATTGCTACTAACATCTTTCAACTCAGTTTTCTCTAGGAACATATCAAAATAAAACAGGGGAGCTAGACGCGAGCTATTGATCTACAACATAGATATGCTAATACTACCAGGACTAAGTTCATGATAAATTAAAGTTCAATTAATCATATTACTTAAGAACTCCCACTTAGACAGACATCCCTCTAGTCATCTAAGCGACCATGTGATCCATATCAACTAAACCATAACCGATCATCACGTGAAATGGAGTAGCTTTCAATGGTGAACATCATTATGTTGATCATATCTACTATATGATTCACGCTCGACCTTTCGGTCTTAGTGTTCCGAGGCCATATCCGCATATGCTAGGCTCGTCAAGTTTAACCTGAGTATTCTATGTGTGCAAAACTGGCTTGCACCCATTGTAGATGGACGTAGAGCTTATCACACCCGATCATCATGTGCTGTCTGGGCACGACGAACTTTGGCAATGGTGCATACTCAGGGAGAACACTTTTATCTTTAAATTTAGTGAGAGATCATCTTATAATTCTACCGTCAATCAAAGCAACATAAGATGCATAAAAGATAAACATCACATGCAATCAATATAAGTGATATGATATGTCCATCATCTTGTGCTAGTGATCTCCATCTCCGAAGCACCTCCATGATCACCATCGTCACCGGCGCGACACCTTGATCTCCATCGTAGCATCGTTTTCGTCTCGCCAATCTTATGCTTCTACGACTATCGCTACCGCTTAGTGATAAAGTAAAGCATTACAGGGCGATTGCATTGCATACAATAAAGCAACAACCATATGGCTCCAGCCAATTGCCGATAACTCGGTTACAAAAACATGATCATCTCATACAATAAAATTTAGCATCATGCCTTGACCATATCACATCACAACATGCCCTGCAAAAACAAGTTAGACGTCCTCTACTTTGTTGTTGCAAATTTTACGTGGCTGCTATGGGCTTAGCAAGAACCGTTCTTACCTACGCACCAAAACCACAACGATAGTTTGTCAAGTTGGTGCTGTTTTAACCTTCGCAAGGACCGGGCGTAGCCACACTCGGTTCAACTAAAGTTGGAGAAACTGACACCCGCCAGCCACCTATGTGCAAAGCACGTCGGTAGAACCAGTCTCCCGTAAGCGTACGCGTAATGTCGGTCCGGGCCACTTCATCCAACAATACCGCCGAACCAAAGTATGACATGCTGGTAAGCTGTATGACTTATATCGCCCACAACTCACTTGTGTTCTACTCGTGCATATGACATCTACGCATAAAACCTAGCTCGGATGACACTGTTGAGGAACATAGTAATTTCAAATAAAAATCCTACGCACACACAAGATCATGGTGATGCATAGCAACGAGAGGGAAGAGTGTTGTCCATGTACCCTCGTAGACCGAAAGTGGAAGCGTTAGCACAACGCGGTTGATGTAGTCGTACGTCTTCACGATCCGACCGATCAAGTACCAAACGCACGGCACCTCTGAGTTCAGCACACGTTCAGCCTGATGACGTCCCTCGAACTCCGATCCAGCCGAGTGTTGAGGGAGAGTTTCATCAGCACGACGGTGTGGTGACGATGTTGATGTTCTACCGACGCAGGGCTTCGCGTAAGCACCGCTACAGTATTATCGAGGTGGACTATGGTGGAAGGGGGCACGGCACACGGCTAAAAGATCAAGTAGATCAATTGTTGTGTCTATGGGGTGCCCCCCTGCCCCCGTATATAAAGGGACAAGGGGGACGTGCGGCCGGCCAGGGAGGAGGCGCGCCAGGAGGAGTCCTACTCCTACCGGGAGTAGGACTCCCCCCCTTTCCATGTTGGACTAGGAGAGAGAGGGGAAAGAGTGGAGGAGAAGAAGGAAGGGGGGCGCCGCCCCCCTCTCCTTGTCCTATTCGGACTGGGGAGGGGCGCGCCCTGCCCTAGCCGCCTCCTCTCTTCCACCTAGGCCCATTAAGGCCCATTAAGTTCGGGGGTTCCGGTAACCTCCAAAGACTCGGTAAAATCCCGATTTCACCCGGAACACTTCCGATATCCAAACATAGGCTTCCAATATATCATTCTTCATGTCTCGACCATTTCGAGACTCCTCGTCATGTCCGTGATCACATCCGGGACTCCGAACAACCTTCGGTACATCAAAACATATAAACTCATAATAAAACTGTCATCGAAACGTTAAGCGTGCGGACCCTACGGGTTCGAGAACTATGTAGACATGATAGAGACCGTCTCGGTCAATAACCAATAAGCGGAACCTGGATGCTCATATTGGCTCCCACATATTCTACGAAGATCTTTATCGGTCAGACCGCATAACAACATACGTTGTTCCCTTTGTCATCGGTATGTTACTTGCCCGAGATTCGATCGTTGGTATCTCAATACCTAGTTCAATCTCGTTACCGGCAAGTCTCTTTACTCGTTCCGTAATACATCATCCATAACTAACTCATTAGTTGCAATGCTTGCAAGGCTTAAGTGATGTGCATTACCAAGAGGGCCCAGAGATACCTCTCCAACAATCGGAGTGACAAATCCTAATCTCGAAATACGCCAACCCAACATGTACCTTCGGAGACACCTGTAGAGCACCTTTATAATCACCCAGTTACGTTGTGAAGTTTGGTAGCACACAAAGTGTTCTTCCGGTAAATGGGAGCTGCATAATCTCATAGTCATAGGAACATGTATAAGTCATGAAGAAAGCAATAGCAACATACTAAACGTTCGGGTGCTAAGCTAACGGAATGGGTCATGTCAATCACATCATTCTCCTAATGATGTGATCCCGTCAATCAAATGACAACTCATGTCTATGGCTAGGATACATAACCATCTTTGATCGATGAGCTAGTCAAGTAGAGGCATACTAGTGATACTCTGTTTGTCTATGTATTCACACATGTATTATGTTTTCGGTTAATACAATTCTAGCATGAACAATAAAAATTTATCATGATATAAGGAAATAAATAATAACTTTATTATTGCCTCTAGGACATATTTCCTTCAAATTGAAGCAATGCCACTGTTAGAAGTAAATTACATTTTTCATGAATGTTGTTTTAAGAGAATGTCTCTGTAAATATGAATCAATGCAACCGTTTTAGAAATGCTACTGTCCTACTATGTTTTCCATCAAGATAAGTTAGATGCTTCTTTTTGTTGCCGTATGTTTCATCCTCGTTTATTAGCCAGTAAAACTTTCCTTTTTTTTCCTCTGTTAAAACAGGGATATCTATTCAACTTGTTGCTATAGCGAACTTAAATGTCATACCGGCAACTTTGCTTGATTTTAGTGCAACTGCACAAAACGAGATTGGATTTCCTATTCGTGTTGGTAGATTCGTATTTTATCTTATGCGTCTCATGAAAGGTCAGTACATGCCTTCTTCCACATGATTGTGCAGTGTGCTTTGAGATGTTGTGCTACTTGTATTGGTACTATTTTAAATAAATGTTGAATTGAAGCTATTGAATTCTTGTCTTTTCCCATTAAGTAGTGAACAAAAATGGGACCAACCCAGACATGATGCTTGTTGCTTTGTTACAACAACAAACTCTGCATCACCCCCTTTATAAGTAGATGGAAGCACTTGGTGTTGTTGCGCCCACTCTCCCCTGGAACTGTTTATGCTTTTTGTTAATAAAATGCCGCTGGCGAAATTAAGCAATGCCACTCTCAAAATTAACTACTGAATCTTAGTTCAAAACGGCAACACTTGTTAGGGATCGGCGGGAGTACCATTTCTGTTAGGGATCGACCGGGGTACATGTTTAAGAAATGTATTGTTGAGATAATGTCTCTATTATATATATCACTTATAGTGTTTTACAAAGGGTACTATCCTGCTTTGTAGTTCTTTCTACATGTTTAACCAAGGATTGGTAAGATAATGTCTATGTTAATATGAATTAGTTGCATTGTTTTAGGAATGATACTTTTCTGCTTTGTCATTCTTTATAAATGTTGAAACAAGGCATTGTTAATCTAATGTCTCAGTTAATATGAATGAATCACACTGATTGAGAATTGCTACTCTCCTGCTTTGTTTCCCATTAAGATAAGGTAGATCAGTAGATGTTTTTCTTCTGGGAGTGTAAGTCATCAACCGTTATTTCTCAATAACTGTTTCCCTTATACCTATTGTAGCATTGGAAAAATGTTGAAAGAGAACAAATATGGGGCCAACACAGATATGCTGCTTGGCAACATACTCTCCATCACCCATTTATACGTGTGGAGGCACATGGTGCTGGCATGTCCCATGTTCCATACAACTATTTTGCTGTTGTAAATCTAAGAATGCCATTGGAAAATTGTAGCAATGCCACTATTAAAAGTAAATTGAATTCTTAATGAATGTTATTTTAAGAGAATTTACCTGTTAATATAAATCAATGCAATCGTTTTAGAAATGCTACTGTCCTATACTTTGTTTTCCATCAAGATAAGGTAGATGCTTCTTTTTGTGGCCGCTTGTTTCATCCTCCTTTATTGGCCAGTAATTGATTCCTTTTTTGCCTCTGTTAAAATAGGGATATCTATTCAAAATGTTGCTATTGCGACATTTTGCTTCACTACGCGAAACACTTTTGTTTTAAGAGTGTTTTGTGCAGTTCAACTTGAATGTCACACCGGCGACTTTGCTTAATTTTGGTGGAACTGCACAAAAGGAGATCGGATTTCCATATATGTGTTGAGATCTCTTCCAGGTCCTCCTCATGAGTTGTTTCAAATCTTGGTCAAGAAAGGTCAGTACCGACTTTCATCCACATGATGCTAGAGGGTGCTTTGAGATGTTGTGCTACTTGTATTGGTGCCGTTTTGGATAAATGTTGAATTGAAGCTATTGAACTGCAGTCTTTTACCATTAAGTGAGCAAAAATTGTTCCAACCGACACATGACGCTTGTTTCTTTGTTACAACAAAACTCTGCATCACCCCCTTTATAAGTAGATGGAAGCACATGGTGTTGTTGCGCCCACTCTCCCCTGGAACTGTTTATGCTTTTTGTTAATCTAATGCCATTTGGTAAAATTAAGCAATGCCACTCTAAGAATTAATTCTTGAATCTTAGTTCAAAGCGCAACACTTGTTAGGGATCGGAGTACCATTTACATTAGGGATCGGCAGGAGTACATGTTTAATAAATGTATTGTTGAGATAATGTCTCTGTTATTATATATCAGTTACAGTGTTTTACAAATGGCACAATCGTGCTTTATAGTTGTTTCTACATGTTTAACCAAGTTATTGTTAAGATAATGTCTCTGTTAATATGAATCGGTCGCACTGTTTTAGGAATGGTACTTTTCTGCTTTGTTGTTCTTTATACATGTTGAAACAAGGCATTATTAAGATAATGTCTTAGTTAATATGAATGAATCACACTGATTGAGAATTGCTACTCTCCTGCTTTGTTTCCCATTAAGATAAGGTAGATCAGTAGATGTTTTTCTTCTGGGAGTACAAGTCATCAATCGTTATTTCTTAGTAATTGTTTCCCTTATACCTACTGTTGCTTAAAGGGATATCAAAACTAAAGCTCTGTTTTATTTCGACTTTGATTTTAGTTGAACTGCACAAAAGGAGCCAATGTGTCTAAGGCAACTGCTGCATTAGTGGGACCAGTTGGTCTTTCCACTTTGCAGAAAGAAGCAATCACTGTTTGCGCTACATTACAGAAGGAATGATCGAGAAGCTTTACAGAGTATTAGTAGACGCTAGTGACATGACTAGTCTGCTGAGAGCATGGGCAACTCAACAACACGTGGAGTACAAAATTCACTCCACAAGGAAAGGTATGACCAAGTCAGTTGCCGATGCATCCGTAACAAACAAGGTTAGTATAGGCCTTCATCCACGTGATTGTGCTTCGTTATGTTGTGCTACTTATATTGTTGTATTGTTTTGAATAATGTTTAATTCAAGCTATTGTATTGCTATCTTTTCCTGTTAAAGATAATGAAGATGATTATAGTTGTAAGCGTATGTTTAATCAACTAGTACCACTATTATATTCATCACAATTTTTTTGTATTTATGCAGACAGGGATGCTGAGCTTGATTTTAGTGGAACTGCACAAAATGTTTAGATGGTTTGTGTCCTCCATAATACTTCATCATGCACAATACATCAAATGATTCTCTAATCATTCATCGTCACCTTGAGCCACTGGACTATCTGTTTGAATGGAGCCGCCAACATCGGCCATTAAGAAGGGTAATTAGAAGAAAGACAAAAAGAGAGATGGTTGCTTTACTTGTGGTTCAGAGGAACACTAGGCAAACAAGTGCCCAAACAAGTACAAGAAGCCAGGACAGGACTCCAAGTCTGTCAATGTCACTCTAAGCAACAATGATGGGGCATCTGGGTATGGTAATCTGTTTACCGTACTTTCAGTTTGTTAGTCCATCGATTGGTGGGTTGACGCTGGGGCCAATATTCATGTGTGTGCTGATGTGTCTTTGTTTTCTTGCAGGATATAAATACAAAATCCACAGGGATGCTCAGCTCTATTTTAGTGGAACTGCACAAAATGTTCAGATGGTTCGTGTACTCCACAATACTTCATCATGCACAATACATCGAATGGTTCTCTAATCATTCGTCGTCACCTTGAACCACCGGACTATCAGATGACAAATTGATGACAAACCCCTCCCGTTCCACAATCATAGGCATTACATATTTTGAATGGGAAAATCTTGTCAAAGTTTAATCATTGATGTTAGCAAGAAGACATTAGTTGAATATATTGGAATTGGAAAATCTTGTCAAATTTTGCTCATTGATGTTAGCCAGAAGACATGCATTTGATATTTTTAAGTGGGATGCCCTTTGCTGTGAGCAACGTCGATCGTTTTTTCCTATTCCTGTCTTCGATTCGAAGTAAATATTTACTCTGCTGAGATGCATAGTCACATGAATGTTGACTTATGTAAGGTATTTCAAGAGTTTGTTCTGAATGTTGTCTATGTAATGCCAGGCCTTGTGAGTTTTATTGGAAAGTTGAGCTTGGAATGCTGTGGCATGCGGCATCACGAGTTGTTCATCGTGCCTCCTGAGAATAATGCTTCATATTGTTTTGCATGTTAAGAAGATCATCCTCTTCTGTTGTTTCTGTGCTTAAGAAGTTCATTGTCTTATATTTCATTCATAGCCTGTACGACAACTCAGGTAGGTTAGAGGTGAAACCATACGATCTTTCGACCATCTCATCATCTTAGGTCGTGATTGGATCATAGTTTTCCAACCAAAACTGCTTGTAAAACTAATGCTTGTAAATAAAAGTAGATGGTCTTGGGCAAAGCGCTTGGTTGGTCGATTTTGACTAGTAAAATATACACCGGTCTCTCAAATTACACGTGTAACTCGCCGGTTTTCGTTACAGACCTCGGGCCCTTGGTTTCATTACGCCTGTATTTTACACGTTGTTTACGATGATGAGTAAATTACACTTGTATCTTAATACAGGTGTGAAACAATCCAGAGCTCCCAAACGCGGCCTTACCATTTCATGTCGTCTCAGTCTCTCGAAGGTGCTCATAGGTGTCTGATCATCCTGGCTTCCTGAATGAGCAGCAGGCACTGTATCAGACCATCCATAGGGCCCGCGAGGCCCTCTCCGTCATCCTTCGAGTTGTTGCGCTCGTCGTGGCGCCGACCATTGTCAACATGGTCAACGAACATGAGGAATCAGGAGATGACTTTATTTGACTGGATGACAGTAGGGACCCACTAGGGCCATAGCCGTACGTACGCAAGTTCCTCTTTATTATATACAACTATAATTATTTTTGCTTCCTCCTGGTTTCGTGACATCACGGTCCCACACCATCGTCAACCTATATAGTCAATAAATGAGAGAATTGCACAAGGAGCAGCCGACAGGTGGGACCCAGCAGCTCGAGCATTATTTATTTTTAGGCGTAAGCGGAGTTTTTCTTGAGCGATGTTTTTGTTGTTGTTCAGAGGAGCAGGGTATCAATTGGGCGGGCTGTGGCCCGTCTAGCTGAGGCTATTATTTTATGTCGACCAAATATCCAGCCCAGATATTATTTTTTTCAAGGTGAAAATGGCTAGCCCGACTATACTTTATTTGCGGAATACCCAACCCAGGTCAACTTGTTCTTCTCCGCCCTGCTGGGCTGTGAATCTTTCCTATGAGGGATGAATTAGCACTGGTACAGCAAGGTGCTATCCAAACGGTTTTAACCCCTTTCTGCGACGGCGTTTGGAACCTTCACCTAGTGAGTGACTGCGATAGGGGGATTCTTCCCACACGACCCAGAAGCCATCGGGGATATGCCCTCCTGGCACACACGCTCGGCAAAATGAGGTCGTGTAATGCGGCCGGCGACCAAATATGGTTATACGTCTGAGTGCTAAAAATACAATTATCTGGCGAAATCGTTTCCGGTCATAAGTACATCACACACAGTCAGTCCCTGATAACCCACAAGTATAGGGGGTCGCAACAGTTTTCAAAGGTAGAGTATTCAACCCAAATTTATAGATACGACACAAGGGGAGCCGACGAATATTTGAAGGTATTAGCAGCGAGTTGTCAATTCAACCACACTTGGAGATTAATTATCTGCAGCAAGTAATCAGTAGCACAGTAATATGATAGTTTTGATAGTAGTAGCAGCAGTAACGGTAACGGGAACAATGATAGCAGTAGTAACTTAGCAGAAACAATATGAGATAAATTCATAGGCATTGGATCGGTGATTCGTTGGATGATATTCATCATGTGATAGTTATAACCTAGGGCAGTATGGTAGTAGCTCCAGTTCATCGATATAATGTAGGCGTGTATTCCGTAAATAGTCATACATGCTTTATTAAAAGAACTTGCATGACATCTTTTGTCCTACCCTCCCGTGGTAGCGGGGTCCATATTGGAAACTAAGGGATATTAAGGCCTCCTTTTAATAAAGAACCAGAACAAAGCATTAACACATAGTGAATACATGAACTCCTCAAACTACGGTCATCACCGGGAGTGGGCCCGATTGCTATCACTCTGGGGTTTGCCGGATCATAACACATAGTAGGTGACTATAACTTGCAAGATCGGATCTAAAACATGAATATAAATATGATAACATAAACGGTTCAGATCTGAGTTCATGACACCCGGGCCCAAAGTGACAAGCATTAAGCATAGCAAAGTCATAGCAACATCAATCTAAGAACATAGTGGATATTAGGGATCAAGCCCTAGCAAAACTAACTCGATTACATGATGAATCTCATCCAACTCCTCACGGACCAGCGAGCCTATGAAGGAATTACTCACTCCCGGTGGGGAGCACCATGGAATTGGCGATGGAGATGAGTTGGTGATGACGAAGAACAAAGATCCCCCTCTCCGGAGCCCCAAACGGACTCCAAATCTGCCCTCCCGAGGAAGAACAGGGCTTGGTGGCGGCTCCGCACTACAAAAAAATACACTTCCGTGATGATACGTGTTTGTCACAGTAGGTCACATTTTTTGTCATGCATGTAGATCCATGACAATTTTATGACAGAATCAAGATAGTCATACCTGTGCTGTCATAGAAGTGTTCCATGGCATTACCAAAATTATCATCACGGAAGTGTCCACTTCCATGACGATAAATCCCGCGTCACAGAAGTGCTTTCGTCAAGGGTGACCGACACGTGGCATCCACCGTAGGAACACCGTTAAGCTATCGGGTCCGGTTTTGGATCCAATAACCCGTTAACAGCCCCGACTAATGGGGACTTTCCACGTGTAAAATCATCATTGGCTGGAGGAAACACGTGTCGGCTCACCGTTGGGACAGATGTCATCCACTCATTGGACCCAAAGCTCCTATGATACATCGACACATGGCACGGCCCAACAGAGGCCCATTCTTGTGAAAAGGCTGGCCCGTTTGACTTGGTCAAAAGGTGGCGGGCTGGCCCACGGCAAGCCTGTTAACGGCATGTTCACATATAGCCCATTTACAGCCTGCTATCCCAGGGCCCGTTTACAGCCTATCCGAATTAGGCCCAGTAGCATCATCTAGGCCGTCCAATATAATTCTAGCCTATTTTAACTTCCGGCCCATGTATGGCCCATGACGTCTTTCGGCCCATATGAGGCCCTTAATAACCCTCGGCCCCTTAACGGCCCGTGGTAAAACTAGCCCGTAATGAACAGTGTATCACTCTATACCCATTAACGGCCCATTATTCCGTCGGGCCGTTTCCAGCCCATGTTATCTTTCGGCCTTCTCAAGGCCCATTTATTCTTGGGCTCATTTCCAGCATTCGGTTACTTATGGCCCATTACTATCATTTTCTGCTTGTGGGCCAAATTCAGCCCGTGGTTACATTCGGCCGTTTGTGGCCCGTTAATATGTTGGGCCGTTTTCATGCCGAAAAAAACCCGTTGGGCTGTTTTCATAGAGTTATCAAATACGGCCTATTAACGACCCGTTATTGTCCATGAATAGTACGGCCCATGATTGGCGAAATGATGATACGCCCCGTAGAAGGCCCATGGATCCTACGGCCCGTAAAAGGCCCATGGATCCTACGGCCCGTAGAAGGCCCATGGATCCTATGGCCCGTATAGAAGGCCAATGGATCCTATGGCCCGTAGAAGGCCCATGGATCATACGGCCTGCAGGAGGCCCATGGTTATAACAGTCCGTGTGTTGCCGTGATTATTTTGGCCTAGTTTCCAAAAATAGGTTATTGTGGCCACTAGAAAAACACAGAAAAAGAACTGCAGTGACTACAAGCAAACAACTAAACAAGACAATAAGGAAATAAATAAGAAAGCAATTAACGCTAGCCTATTACCGCTATTACACATATTACATCCAGTGGGCATCAAAGTTCGCCACCAGTGCAAATATAGGGAACAAAGCAGCATATTACATACACTGGCCGTCAAAGTTGGCCACCAGTGCAAATATACGCGGCAGTAAAACAAGAGCATAACTGAAACAACTTCAAAAGAGCTCAAGAAACGTGGTATCCACCATGCTGGCAATAAGCTTAGCAAGCTTATTAGCTTTGTCCTATTTGGCACTAAAATCCCCCAACGCTTGCTGTTGCACTAGAAAGTATGCATCTGAATGCTCCAGGGACTTCATGATCCTTCCGCTTCTTGTCAAAGACAAATGATCGATGTCTTTCAGCTTGTAGTTGAGACTCAAGAAACCGAACTGATTCAGACAGTGAGTTTGAATAGCATGTGCAAGCGGTAGTGGCCAGTAACTCGAACACTAAACCAAGACAGGACTTTGGGGTTGTCTCACTGTCTTTGAGATAGTCTTCCTTAGCTGTTTTATCAGCTTTGTTGGATACCAACAAGATGTCTCACTATCCTGAACCTTATCTGCATTACTTCCTTTACCATTGCTTAATAAGGCACTCTTCCCCAATATTATGTCAGCATTCTAAAAGAAGAAACAAGCAGACACATAACAGGTTCATCATGTACTAGTATATGAAACTCATTTCGGTGAACCAGTTCATTAGTAAGGTGGACAGGATTAAACTACCAAGTCTTCTATTGCCAAGTACTAGTACATAATAAAAGCATCAAACAAACATATATCTATGTCCTATGGTCACTGCATTTTCTTGCCAAATCAAAATAGAGACACAGTTCAAATCATATCAGTTCAAGACAAAGCAGTAGTGAAAGAATACAAAGCGTGGGAAACTACACGGCACAACAAGATTTTAGATGGGTACCTGTCGGCGTTCTGGGAACGGGGGTCCCCAGACTTGCCTTCCTGTGGCTTGCAGCGTGGCTCAAAGGGGGGCCCAACACGGCCCATATTCACCAACACGAGCTCAAGACCCTCGCGAGGGGCCAAGCCTCGCGGGGCGGACGACAGGGAGCTTCCTCAGGCACGGCCTCGTCAGGCTGGCTCGCGAGAAGGCGGAGAGATCAAGGCGGGGTACCTCACGAGGTGCCCGTGACGCAAGCCATGACGACCAAGGGCGCCAGGCGGGCGCCAGCCCGCGCAGTGTCCTCCTTTCCTCTTTGGTGCAAAGGGAGCAAGTGCAGGCGAGAGCATCAAGCAAAGGCGTCCATTTCGGTGCAACAAGACCAAGACCAGCCCAACGGCAGGAAGGAAGTCATTGTGGAGCCCAAGCCGGCGTCACCACCAGCCTTTGACGAGCGAGGACCAACTTTAGTCAGGATAAGTGTACCAGATGTTCCCCTTCAAAATGGCCAATTGTTGGCGCCCTTCCCGCTCAATATTTGGGAAGAGGCCCAGGGCCTCTGCCTATATAATTAGAGCTAGCCACCATAGTAGAGACATCTGATCAGTAGCTGGATGCACCTTGGACAGAGAGAGAGCGAGAGCGAGAGAGAGAGAGAGAGAGAGAGAGAGAGAGAGAGAGAGAGAGAGAGAGAGAGAGAGAAGGCGTGAACTCCCTAAGTTCATGGCCCGGCCAAGAACAGACCGTCATGAGGCTGTTCTTCCTTGTATTGTTCATCACCATCAGCCCAAGAGGCAATCCACCACACCACAAACTAGAGTAGGGTATTACACCACAACGGTGGCCCGAACTAGTATAAACCTTGTGTCTCTTTTGTTGTTCCTTTCGTAATTTAGATCCTAGCGAGGCGGCGGAGTGCAGGTAGGTAGAGGGTGAGATTCCGCGCGCACCCCAGTGTTCGAACCTCAAGGGTCTTCCGGAACCCGAAATCCGACATTTGGCGCGCCAGGTAGGGGTGCACTGAATTGCCTTCCGCCGCCCTGTTCTCCGTCGACCCCCGCATCCATGTCTGACGCTCGTCGGGCCCGCGCCGAGCGCCGAGCCGCTCTCGCTTCCCGCGTCGCCCAGACGGCTCCCGTCGTTCCCCGTCGTCTGCCGTCAACGCCGCCATCGGCCCGGCGGGGAACGAGCAACAAGCATCGTCCCAGTATCCCTCCGTGAGGCAAGACGGCCGCACTGCTACCCCCTCGCTCGCCCCAGCTGGTTCTTCGTCTCGCGCATTCCGCGCGCCCATGGAGGCTCGAGCTGCGCTCATCGCGGCAAACGAGCTCCTGCGCTACCGTCCCGTCGACGACGTCTACGAAGAGTGGCTCGACCGCGTCGCCGAGCTCGTCCGCGCCGCAGGGGGCTCCCCCGCGCCGTCTGTCCCGCTGCACCGCACCCCGTCCTGCGTGGGCGACGAAGCTCCGGGGGCGCCTCGGCCGCCTCCCCCTCAAGAAGGCGCCCTGGCCCCAAGGCGCGTGGTCCCTAGGCGGAACCCGCTCCGTCCGGTGCCAGTGCGGCAAGAGCAGAGCTGCCAGGAGGTCCCTCGCCCGCAAGAAGCAGCCCGAGTGCTCCCCGCTCCAGCTCGTCGCGACCACGCTCCTGCTCCGCAAGACGTCAAGACCCGTGCTGCTCCGGCTACAGCGCGCATGGGGACCCGCAAGACCAAGCTCTTTGTCACCCAAGGCCCCGTGGCCACAAAGAAGCTGCCGTGCCTTCACCCCGAAAGCAGCGATGTCGCGTGGCTCGACAAGTTCAAGCGGACCTGCCTCCTCGCTTCGGCCAGTGCGGCCGACCCGCGAAGTTCCTTCAGCTCTACGAGCTGGGCATCAAGCCGCCAATGGAGACGAGAAGGTCATGGCGAACTGGTTTCCCATGGCGCTCAAGGACGGGCCCTTTTGGCTCTGAACACAGCTCGAGCACGATTTCCTCTGGGGCGAGATGCGCACCCGCTTCATCGCCAACATCCAAGGTACTCGTGACTGCCACCGCCCGTGGCGACATGCGCCGCATCAAGAAGCAACCAGAGAGACCTGCGAAGTACATCCAGCGCTTCAACAACGCATGCGCCTCAAGATTCCCAAGGTGACCCAGAGGCCGTCATCTCCGCCTTTCTCCGACGGCAGCGCGACGTCAAGATGAAGGAGGAGCTGGCGATGCATGAAGATCTGTGCACTTCCTTGGAGTTGTTCAACTTGGCGACCAAGTGGGCCAGGGCCGAGGAAGGGCGTCTCTCCCTCCTCGAGCTGCCTGCCATGGACCCAGAAGAGAAGAAATCCAAGGCCAAGGACGTGAAGCGCAAGGGGGCTGTCGTGCTCGCGGCAGAACCGGACACCAAGCGGGGCAGAGATCAGCCTGAGTCTTCCAAGGGCAGCCGGTACTGCGTGTACCACGACCTCCACACCCACAACACCAGTGAATGTCAAGAGCTCCGAGCCGTGCGAGAAGGGAGGATCGGCCGAAGTCCCGACCGCAGCCCCGTTGGGCTACGGCCGAGGAGGAGGAAGGAACGCAGGACACTGGGAAGACCGCGGCCCTCGCCAAGGATGGCGCGACCAACCTCGCGAGGATCATTGGCAAGACCCGCCTCGCGAGGGAGGCTGGAGGGATCAGCCTCGCGAGGATCGCCCGCAAGGCAACGCAGGCCTCCCTCCTCTGCCGCCGCAGCCAAGGAGAAATGAAGACCATCATCAGGACGAGGGGGCTGGGGGCTTCCAGGAGCCGCGCGCGATCGCCTGCATCCTGGGCGGAGCTCAAGCCCCAGCCTCTCAACGCATCTTCAAGCAGTTCACCCGCGAAGTGAATGCAGTCCTCCCCAAGCTCGAAGCCACACGCCCCCTTAGGTGGTCGGCGTGCGCCATCACGTTCAGTTTAGCGGATCAGCTCAAGTGTGATGCCACAGCCGGAGTCCTCCCGATGCTTTGGTCCCCAATCATCAGCCACGTGCTAGTCACCAAGACCCTCATCGATGGCGGGGCAGGGCTCAACGTCCTGTCTGTGGAAACGTTCAACAATCTCCTAGTGCCTTACAATCAGCTTCAGCCAACCAAGCCTTTCTCCGGAGTCACCGATGGCTCCACGGTCCCGATTGGGCAGGTTCGCCTCCCTGTCACCTTCGGTGCACGCGACAACTACCACACCGAGCTCATCGACTTCGACATCGCCCACATTCGCCTGCCATACAACGCCATCCTCGGGTACCAAGCGCTGGCCAAGTTCATGGCCATAACCCACCACGGCTACAACGTCCTCAAGATGCCAGGAAGTGGCGAAGTCATCACGGTGCCCTACAAAGAGAAAGACGCAGTGTGCTCCCTGGAGCGAGCCTTTCAGGCCGCATCACTGGAAGACCCGGACCGCGGAAGCAGGAGGCTTCCTGAGACCGCCCTCAAGAAGAAGAAAACATCGTCCGGCCCAGCCCCTCAGGAGGCAGGCCCCTCAGGGTCCGCGCCAGCTCAGGGGGAACCTCCTTCTATCGCATAGGAAAGCGCGCCAGACGCCCTCCTCAGGCAGGGCTCGGGAGCTCCCCTCTGGAGGGCCACCGACCTTGCTAAGGTCACGAGGAAGGCTCTTGGGCACCACTTGGAGGCGTGTTTCGAAGCACGTTTCCCTCAAGAAGGAGCAAGGCAAGGAGAGACAAACCCTCAGGAGTTAAATCGACAAGGTCATTCAGAGCTGCAGGAGTCAAGAGTCATGAGTGGCAGCCGCGCCACCTGCCAGAGGGACCCCATCCAGGCGAGGATGGTGGGCTGCGCGTCTGCATCGACATACCAGGGCCCAACCGAGCCGCCACTTAGGAGCGCCTCTGGCCCTCACGCGTGGGGCGCTGCGAAGGTCCACCCCACAGCTACGTTCGCATGCCTTACGGCTTGCCGAACACGGCTGCCACGCGCCAGCGCCTCATGAGGAGCATCCTGGAGGCTCAAGAGGCCAGGCGTTCCGCAGCCCTGGCGGAGATGGAGATGGTCCACGAGGAGCCACCAGCGCCTCCGGAGCCTCCCGAGGCCCCCGAGCACAGGGGCTCGCGAGATTGGCTCCGCAGCCCACCGAGTCTGCTACACCAACACCCTTTCGTCTTCAAGCTACCAGTGACATCTTTCAAGTTTCATTTAAGCGGGAGCGCCCCTGTGGCTGCATTATTCCCAGGCCGCGTGGGTCCGTCCCTGCGGCGTGTATCCCTTTTACTGCATGTTCCTAGCTTACCTTGTTGGGGGAGCTATTCGGGCTGCATCATCCCCAGGTCACTCGGGTCCGACCCGGCGATGTTCGTCTTCTTTGCGCTTATCTAAATGGACTTGCTCCTTCGTGACTAACATGCTTGACCTAGTTGCCCGCTCAACTGACACCAACTGATGGAGCTGCTCCCTAACGGCACGACGCCTGCGCATGGGTCCGTCCCTGCAACGCCGACAAATCTGAACGGCTGAGCTCTGGCCGCGGCAGCCCCGCATAGCGCTACCTCGTCAAGCCTTCAGTGCCTCGTCACCCCTCCGGGGCAACCAACGGCTGACTGTCGGTCATGACGGCGAACTTCCGTTCTTTCTGTGATGAGCCCGCAGGATCTCTTCCAGGAGCAGCGTCAGGCGAGGCCCCCGCGGTGTCTCCTTCACTCTCACCCGCGCGAACCGCGTGCACGTTAAAGGGGGGGTGCCTGAGCATCGCGACTCGGGGCTCATCGGCTCTCCAGCCCTCACCCTCGGCCTTGTCCACGGCATCGCGACCTGGCACACAAGCGATGGCTGAGACTCGCTCGAGGGCCAGGACCCAAGGACGTAGAGCAGAAAGGGGAGCAAAGGCTAGAGGGGAGGGACACGTGAGGACCTCGCCAAGCGACCCCTCACCTGCCGATGCAAGGACCCGGCAACGCACCAGGAAGCGACTCCTGATTCTCGAGATAAGTCACCCTCCGGAAGAATTAACTAACACGGCCCCGTCCCCTCACCAAACGCAATCCCGAGTTAGCGACGTCGCTCTCCTTTCTCACCGAACGATGGCTACTTGAGTGCTAAGGGGGACCTCCTGAGCATCGTGACTCAGGGGCACTTACTGGACCCCGGGCCGCTCACCTCCTGGCCTTGACCACGGCATCACGACCTGGCATACCAGCGATGACTGAAGCTTGCCTTTGGGATCGACACTGTCGGCGCTGAGCATCAAGCCCTCGCAAGGTTCGAAGGGAGAACCGAGCTAAGGCGGAATGAGCAACTCGCGCTGTTTCACAACAAGGATCATATTAACAAACAGGACCACAGGCACTTTACAAGCCCCCACGGGGCGCACTTTTGATTCCTCGCAGGGAGCAGATCCTAAAGAACGCTAACTACACGCGCTCCTGCAAAAGATGCCATCATCAACAGTGGGTCGTCGGGCACCGGCTCCAACCCCATCCAGATCAGGGGCGGCGACGGCCTGCGGAGCCCGCCCTGCTCCGAGAGCGGCGCAGGCTCGGGGGCTCGTAGCTGTCGTCGCTCGTCTCCAGAGTCGCGAAGAGCTCGGCGGAGTCACTAGATCCTCCGACGCCTCCACCGCCTGAGGAGCTGCCGAGGGAGCGGCCGGCGAGCCTAGCCTCGCCCGGCAGGGCCTCGATCACCTCTCCCGGGCAAGACTCCAGCCAACGCCTTTACGATCGAAGACCTTGAAGAGCATGACCAAGCGCCGTCAGATTCCAGGTGGATCGCGAGGGCGCCTTGTCCCACAGACTCCGGGCGATCTCGCCCCAGCCTCGAGTCATGAAGACCTCGGCCTGGTAACGACCTCAACCTCTGACCCGGTTGCGAGGGTGCTGCAGCCGGCGTGCTGCAGCCAGAGCTCCAGGGGTCCTCCCCGCGAAATCGCAGAGGCGAAGAAGGGACGAAGGTGAATCCAAGACCAAGGAGGCATGGAGGCATGGAGTACGAACTCCCGGGAGGAGCCCTCGGCGTGGACTCTAGGGGGAACAACGCGCACCTTCGCGACCCGCCGGCGCCGACGGCGGCCGCCGTATGCTCGGCATCAACCCCTTCAGAGCCCTCGATCTGGGCATACAAGGGAAGCGGGAACCCCGGTGGTGGCCGCTCGCGCCAGGGCCTCGACACCACCTGGTGGGCACCCTCATTCCGATGGCAGAGGGTTAGTCGTTTCTTTGGCGGGAGCGGGTCAGGACCCTCTCGAGGAGCCTTTCCCTTCTCTGCCGCGGAGAACCGGCGGATCGGAGCCATTGCAGCAAGACGGAGCAAGAACCGGGAAGAAGAAGAAGCAAGCAGAAACGGACCAGAGGAGCGCTCATCGTTCCGTACTTAAAGCCAGAGGAGGCCAACCGCCGACCTCCACGATCGCGGGTAATCATGAACCGCTTTGCATGCAGGGACTTGTCGACTCGCGTGGTTGTTGAGGCGCCCACATCCAATCAACCGCCATGCGGTGCCCGAGGCCGCAGGCTGTTAGGGCCATAGCGCTTCGCACTTGCCCCTTCGCCTCTCTGCTCGTCCAAGTCCAGGCGCACCTTGGGCCCGGGGCTCTTGTTGCTCGGGAACGGGGGTCCCCAGACTTGCTCGCCACGGCCTGCAGCGTGGCTCAAAGGGGGCCCAACACGGCCCATCTTCACCAACACGAAGCTCAAGACCTCGCGAGGGGCCAGATTGCTGGGCGGACGACAGGGAGCTTCCTCAGGCACGGCCTCGTCAGGCTGGCTCGCGAGGAGGCGGAGAGATCAAGGCGGGGTACCTCACGAGGTGCCCGTGACGCAAGCCATGACGACCAAGGGCGCTAAGCGGGCGCCAGCCTGCACAGTGTCCTCCTTCACTCTTTGGTGCAAAGGGAGCAAGCGCAGGCGAGAGCATCAAGCAAAGGCGTCTATTTCGGTGCAACAAGACCAAGACCAGCCCAACGGCAGGAAGGAAGTCATTGTGGAGCCCAAGCCGGCGTCACCACCAGAGCCTTTGACACGCGAGGACCAACTTTAGTCAGGACAAGTGTACCATATGTTCCCTTCAAAATGGCCAATTGTTGGCGCCCTTCCTGCTCAATATTTGGGAAGAGGCCTGTGGCCTCTGCCTATATAAGTAGAGCTAGCCACCATAGTAGAGACATCTGATCAAGAGCTGGATGCACCTTGGACAGAGAGAGAGAGAGAGAGAGAGAGAGAGAGAAGGCGATCGAACTCCCTAAGCAGTTCATGGCCCGGCCAAGAAATGCACCCTCATGAGGTTGTTCTTCCTTGTATTGTTCATCAGCATCATCCCAAGAGGCAATCCACCACACCACAAACTAGAGTAGGGTATTACACCACAACGATGGCCCAAACTAGTATAAACCTTGTGTCTCTTGTGTTGTTCCTTTCGTAGTTTAGATCCTAGCAAGGCGGCGGAGTGCAGGTTGGTAGAGGGTGAGATTCCGCGCGCACCCCAGTGTTCGAACCTCAAGGGTCTGCCGGAAGCCGAAATCCGACAGTACCACGGGTCTACATGTACAACAACACTATTGGATCTGTTGTGATGCTAGTAATGTGCATGATATGAGAAGTCAACTGTATACACAATTGAAATTGAAATCAATAGAGCTATTGATAAGAGCAAGCCTGTTAAAGAAACATGCGTGACCATACCTGTTGTGCCATTGGAGTTTCAATTGGATCCTTCAATTTAACAATAAGTTTGTATGAGTAAATACAGTGATACAAGAGCAAAGCAGTATGCACGATAGCAATCATAGTTAAAAAAGGCGCGCCTAAGCGAGCGCTTAAGCGCACCAAGGCTGTAGGCATTAGCGAAACACATTGTGCTTAACTGCGCTTAATCTGTGCATAACTGCGCATAAGCATGCGCTTTGGTCAGTAAAGCGCAAGGCGGTGGAAAAACGCACAATTAATGCCTAGAACTTTTTTGAACTATGATAGCAATGGAATATTAAATTAGAATAGTTGTTCTTCAGGTTTAGGCACTTGTTCTAGATGAACAGAGTACAGTAAGACGCAAGAATATAGTACTTTAAAATAGAAAATGAGCTCATAGACCTTACCACATTCTTGGTTCGGGACCAATACAGAACAAGGAGTTCCCAGTCAACGTCCAGTAAATGTGTCTCAGTAGAACGTAAGGGAATTTGATGAGTTTCTTTGCCGGTGAAGTACGTTTTCTTCAGGTAATTCCGATACTGCCACCAAGCATTCTTGAAGATAGCAGAGGTGTTGCAACCCGACCTCGGACGGTCAAGTCTCTTTGCTTAAGTGTCATCCCTGGATCGGTATGCTGACACGCACAGTACTCGAGGATTTATATCAGAGGTAAATCACATGTATAAAGTAACATAAATACTATTACCTCAATCCATATAGCGGAAGTAACAAAGGTTGTGGATTCCCATGAACACCAACGGCAAAGTTGAGTGTAGAAATCATAACCCTAACGTATCACTTACTCGTCGTAAGAATCCTGCAACATGAGACGTTGCAGCCACAAAGGGTCAGTACATTGAATGTACTGGCAAATTCACATCATAGGATAATGATGAATAATAGCTATCACTACATGCATATATGGCTGGTGGAAAGCTCTAAGTTTATTTTTTCATAAATCAAATTTTTCCCTACTGCAAAGGAATATATTTTATTTAACTACAAGGTTTGTTGAAAATATTGAGAAGGTTCCTCCAACTCAATCCCAAAGTAATAATTATAACCCAACAAATTAATTAAGTAAAGTGATGAGATCAACATGATAATCCAAGTACCAGAGACACAAGATGTCCATAACCGGGGACACGGCTAATCATGATTAGTTTGTACACTCTGCAGAGGTTTGCGCACTTTTCCCCACAAGACTCGATCTCCTCCGTTGGATTTCTCGCACTACATGGTGTTTGAGAAATGGATGACCGAGACACAGTCTTTCAGAAGCATTAACTCTAACCCCGGGTAGACAGTACCAACCTACATCCTCTACATGTGCTAGCCTGCCACAGGAAGAGGTCATGCAACCTACTCAACTATGCTAGAGCCCATAATAGCTTGTGGCTGCACACGGAAGTTTGTAGCATGAATAATCTTATGATCCCTTTGAGCCTGGGTGGCATTCCATAGGGTGATCATATGGGTCCTCCGGGATCCCCTTTGGCAAGCATTGGGTTCTCCAGGTGCCCAAGCAAACCACTGCGTGCTCCAGGGTGCCCCATCCAATCTACCCAGATGTGTATTAAAATAGCCACCTTAAGTTAACCCTTAATGATAACTCTCACATCTGTCATGGATACACTCAACCAATCCACGTCGACGAGCATAGCAGAGTAGTATAAGCATAATGTAGAAGTAACTCCCAAGGTTTGAATGCAGGACAATAGGTTCCTACCTCATCAACTACTTCCCAATACCCACATGTTATCAATCCTACTCATGCAATGTTTGAGGGTTGAAACTAATGCATAAAAAATGGGTATGAAAGGGATATGGTCAAAGTGTGAACTTGCATGTACTATTGATGAAGATGATTCACACTCATAACTCCTGATAGTTGTACTCGTCACACTCCGGTCAATCTAGCG
The DNA here is from genome assembly GCA_021605145.1 of Aegilops bicornis. Classification (NCBI taxonomy): domain Eukaryota; kingdom Viridiplantae; phylum Streptophyta; class Magnoliopsida; order Poales; family Poaceae; genus Aegilops; species Aegilops bicornis. The sequence goes on from CM038671.1 coordinate 129,172,194, forward strand.
TAAGCAAGCAGTAGTAACCACACATAAGCAATCACTCAAAAGACCGGAAAGAACAAAGATGACAATTCGGAAAACATCAAAACCAGACAAATAACTCTTCCAATAGAAAACAATTTCTAACAGTACCAAAATTAAGTGAATTTGGCCTTATCAGAAAGTTTAGGTCAAGAGCTTCGAATAGCAAAAAGAATCAAGTACATTGGAGTTATAAAACTCAAGTTATGATCAAAAAAAGATTCAAATTCAAATCTGTTTGAAAACAAATTTTAAATTTTCAAAAACATGTTTAAGTTGTTTTACTGGATAGAAGGGATCATAACGAAGACGTGGGCATTGGTTTGGTTGGATTTGGACAAACGAGTAAAAAGTAGTGACTGTTTGAAAAATAGGGACTAATCTGTAAATAAAATATTCACGGACGAGTCCCTGGCCGAAAATTAAAATAAAAAGAAAAAACTATCGAGCGAACGCTCGCTAACAGAACCTAATCTAGAGAATCTGTTCACTGAAGAACCTAAACGAACGAACGATCTCTAAATAAATTAACCTAAACAAATAAACCGAAACCAAAAAGAAAACCGGCCAAACCGGGGACGGTTTTATACCGGACCGGGACAACCAGCGGGTTGGGCACTGGATCAGGCGACGGGCGGTTCCGGCGACGGTGGCGGTTCCGGTGATCCCCGGTGACGGCGGGCAGCAACTCCGGCGATGACAGCTCAAGGGGACGGGCGGAGACGGCTAGTAAGGGCGGCGGCGGCGCGTAAGCGAGCAGGAGGCGGCGGTGGCGCGGCGATGGCGGGATTCAAGGGCGCGGCGGGCGCGACTACGCGGAGCGGCGGCGGCGGCGAAAACGGGACCCAGGGATCCCGGGGCGTGCTTTATAAAGAGGCCGGGGTGAGGGGTGGCGTGGGGAAGGAGGCAAGAGGAGGCCGGCGGTGGCACGGAGGCGGCGGCGATGGCGCGGAGTCCCGAGCTCGGGGACGAGCAGCGCGGCTGGGCTGGGCTTGGCCTGGCCCGGTTGGCTGGGCTGGCCCAGTACGGCGGAGGAAGTTTTTTTTATAAACATTTTTGCAGACAAGAAAAGAAACAAAAATAAAATAAAATAAAAATATAATATAGGCATATCATATATTAAAATTTTCAGAAAAACATTTTCTACAATGTGGACATTGTCCTAGCATTAAATAAAATACACACAAATTCAAATAATTCAAACAATGCTCGTATTCTTATAAAATCCAATAAAAAGCATGTTAAAAATACCAAAATGATTTCAAATTTATTTCTCTCCAATTTTCTATTATAGGGAATCATGTTACCCTATTTTCCATATATTTTATATTTTGAGAAAAATAATTTGAATAAAAACCAAATAACTCCAAATTGAAAATAATTTCCAAAAGGATTTTAAATTTGATCCTTTTAAACTTCCAACTCATATTTCATATGTTTTGAAGAAGTCATTTTATCTTCTCTCATGAAAATCATTGAGTTGCTTGAAGTTTCCGAATTTGAAAATATTTCCAAATGAAATTCAAATATTTTCGAATACCCTTTTCATTTAATTAAATGGAAGAAGTCATATCATCTTCACTCAAGAGTTTTGTATTTGAAAAGTATTTGAATTCACGGAGATGCAAAATTGAAAGTTTGGGAAACTCCTTTTCTTCCCTCTCATTTAACTTTCAAAAGTTTCAAATTTCACTCACTTTCAGTCAATCAATCACCCAACAATCAAAACTATTTATTTATTATAACATTCCAAAATTTAGAATTTTGGGATGTTACAAACCTACCACCCTTAAAATGAATCTCGTCCTCAAGATTCGGAGAGGCTAGAAAGAAATAGGTTATGTTTGGGGTCTTCTCAAAATCCATCGATCGTCACAGGGGGTCTGGGGTGCTACCACCCTTAGAAACATTGTTACGGTCCCATCAAGAACTCTGATACTCCATCCTTATTCTTGACAATGTCGGTCTTCTCAGATTTTTGGAAAAAACAAATCCTTCTTTGGGCTCTTCCGGTAGTGGCATAACCTTTACCGCAATTCTTTTGTCCTTTTTCTTGGTAAGGTTATTCCTGGACTGGGTCTTCTTAGCTGATAGGTCTGACGCCAATACTAAACAACTATTGATATCTCATGGTGGTCAAAAATTTATGATTTCTCCTGCAGGAAATGGGTCTGGGCTGAACCTCACCGTATATCCTACGGTTGGCAACAACTGCCTTGTACAAGGGAAAATACTTATACCATTCTAAGGTTCAAACAAGGTTTAATATCGTCGTCTCTCTACTATAGGCAAGTTACTCAGATTTACCATCCCATATAGCAAAGCGAACAATAAGAGTAAGTCGGTATGGTGATCAATCCATCCCGCACCCAAATCATTACCTTGTATACGGTTTAGCGAATCTCGCATTCTAACACTCAGTCATCCTCACATGCTTTGCAGAATTTCCCTTGTCGACAAACTGGGTTCGGACAAATCCATTGATTCTGCAAGCCAAACAAACATCTATTGTTCCTTCACAACTCTCAGGTTTTGCGTTACTCCTATAAGATCGTCTGTTGATAAAATCGTAACTTCTTCTAGGGTTTTCCTTCAGCAAGAATGTGCTTGCTTTTTGGCAGGTTCTGGGGCCTGTGGGTTATGGCCCATCTCATCAATTGCAAACCTTGAACTCATCATCAGGGCAATTGATCCTTATTCCAACATCCAGCTTCCTAGCATTCTTAAATCCATCCAATTTTGTTGGCCTTCTTCCTTCTATTGGCTCCAAACTAAGACGTGATTACTCAGACTCATCATAGAGTCACCATTGCTCCATATTACCAACATCATACCTCCTTTATATCCAATAGTACTTCATCCCTTCATACCCTTGGGTTATCCCACATATCGAGGTAAAACTCATACTTATTTTGTCCAAAGTCCACTCCGTGGAATATCATAATCCTTTCCAGAGGTCAAGTGTCCTCATAGGGTACTACCACCCTTGAAATGCACAAACTCATCCATAGACCATATTTCTCATATCCTTGAAAATGGTCAAGATCTTTCTTCATAGAGTCACTACTCATAAAATCCAAATCTTTACCAACGATGCTAACTTTATTGATTCTCCAATTATTACAATCTCCTTCATTTCCTTTACATGCCTCCACTCAACACCTCAGTATAAAAGAATTGTTCCCACTACTACTACTATATTTCTTCTATTGCAAACTCAACTATTTAGCACGAGCCTCCTTCTCTTTGGGACAATCTCTGGCAAAGTACCCTGCTTCATTACAGCAGAACCATATTACTTCAGACAAGTCTCGTGGTTTCCTTATGACTACATAGCAACCTTGGGTCCTCGGCTTCCTTTTTGGGCAACTGCTGAAGTAGTGCCCTGACTCCTTGCATCTATAACAGGTGATATGAATCAGATCCTTCCTGGTATCCAATCTACTTCTCTTCTTGGACTTTTCCGTTCCAATCAGGGCTTCTATTTCCTGTGGGTCATACTCTACTTCCTCTGTCGAGAATTCTACTAGATCCCCATTCAGACAATTTTGGGAGATGTGTCCTTCTTCTCCACATGAATAGCAAGACTTGGTGCAGGGTTTAAATAGGTCTTCTTCGGGCGTGTCCTCCACCTCTTCCTTCATCACAGGTTCTTCTAAAATTTCCATATGGTCTCCTTTCATTGCTTCTTTCTTCTGCTGGATGTTTCTTTGAACCACGGGGTAAATGTGACACTGAGCAGGGTAGTGGGTAGTTCCTTCACACAAGAAACAAGTAATCTGCCTAGTTGGGCATTCTTTAGCTGGGTGACTTCCTTCACAATTAGGGCATTCATCCTTGTGTTCTTTATGGTTGTTTCCTATTTCTCCACAAAGCTTGCATGCACAAGGTTTCTTCATATCCTTTCCATAAGGCTTCAAGTTCTGGGACACAAACCGAAACTTTGGCAGAGTGTAACACCCCGAGAATCATGCTATAGTGATCTCCCTCTAATGGCGGTCATGTCATTATGATCACTTAGCTAATCTTCCACTTGTCCAATATCGAAGCCAAATTCCAATTTGAATTGCATGTCAAATATTTACTTCTTCTGTCATGCAATCAAAATAGTTCATTATTTGGAAAATATTCTCTAAGTATTTGTAATGTTGCAACCAACCTCACCTAAGTTTCCAAAATGCCCCTGGGAATTATTTGAGTGGTCCAGCAGCAATTAAATTTGCCTTTTCAATTTCAAAAAATAGTTAGACAACTCCAAATGGCCCCAAACTTTTTTTCCATCTAGTATTGTTGTGTTTGGTTTATGTGCAAAGTTACACAATTAACGAAAATTGTTTACTAGATCATTTAAATAGAAATAGTAGCAAAAGGCATAAGCAAATTCAAAAAAGAAAGAGAAAAGGGTGCCATGCGCTTGGGCTCTAGTGCTACAGAACTTAGGCCCATCCCATCTCTCCAGCCCATCTCTCACTTATCCTCATCCTCACCTACAGGGGAGGCAAAGGCATGGCGTGGCGGCCATCCACGCCGCCGTGGTCGCCGATGCCGACGTGTCGGCCATCCACCAGTCCCCTCGGTGTATAAGGCCGAGCGCCCAACCCCGCTGACGAACCCTAGTGCTCCTACTCCCCTCGTTCGCCCCTCTTCCTCTTTGTCTTGTTCGCACGAGCGTGGTCGTCGATCCCGCGGCCACCAGCCACCCCGAGCTGCGCCACAACGTCCAGGCGGCCCATCGTCGTCGTATCCTTCCTCCACGCCCTTCTATTCGCCACGAGGCCGCCGCCAAGATCGCCATCGCGGGTCTTCTCCGCCACGGCTGTCATCACCTCGCCGCTCGATCCGCTCGTTTCCGACCAGCCCCGGTCTCCCCGACCTCGCCATCGAGCTCGCGGTGAGCATCTCGTCCAGATCCCCCTCGTCACGGCCTCGATCCGTCGTCGTATAGCCCGCCACCGTGCTATGGATGCCATGGCCGAATCTCGCGCGTGCCCACGCGCCCTGCCTCGCCTCGAGCCGCGTTTGGCTGCGCCTGCCCGCCCTTTGTGCTTCTCCCTGACCGTGCCCACCGCTGCTCCCGCGTTCCCTTGCCCGCCAGCCCGCAGCCGTCCGCTGCCCTGCTGCTGCTTCCATCGTTGTTGCTCCGTTGCCGCCGTCGCCGCTGCTTTGCTGCTGCTCATGCTAGTTGCGCCTGCTATTGTTGCGTGATGCTGCCGCTGCTAGGACTGCTGCTACTGCAGCCGCCTACTAGTACCAGTAGCCATGGCCATGGCCATGGCCGTGTGTGTGTGCGTGAGTGAGTGTGTTGTGTGAGTGCGTGAGTGTGACTGCAGTGTGTAGCCGGCCCTTGTTAGAGTAAGTTTAGCCTAGGTTTAAAATTAGTGCTAAGTTAGTCTAATACTCTAGATGGCATGTGAACCCACTTTTAGTTTAAAGAAAAAGGAAATTTAAGAAAATGTCTAAGACAATGACATGTGGGACCCAACTACACTATTCACCCCATGACCAGTCAATGTTGACTGGGTCAACTGGGCTCCCTAGCCCCACCTATCTGCCATGTGTGCATTGTTGGGTACACAGAAAGTGTACCCATAGCAATTTAACCTTTTTATTTCAAAATAAAAATGATTTCAGAAAATCTAGAAAATTGTTTAAAACTTTAATAATTCATAGAAAATAAATCGTAACTCGGATGAAAATGTTTTCTACATGGAAGTTGCTCACAACGACGAGACGAATCCAAATACGCGGTCTGTTTACCTGTCAGATGACTAACTATCTGAACATGGAACTTTCCCCCTCCGGTCTTCTGTCTGAGACAGGTCCAGAACCGGGAAAACATTCCTGATTGACTTCCCCCTTCACTGGTATTGTGTAGCACCGCGTTAGAACACGTCTAGCTCTGCCTGTTGTCCTGTTATGCACTTTCTTGCTATGTATTAACTGTTTCTTCCCCCTCTTCTCTCACGGTAGACCCTGAGACCGATGTTGCCCCTGTGATCGACTACGTTGACGACTACCCCTCCTTGCCAGAGCAACCAGGCAAGCCCCCCCTTTGATCATCTCGATATCGCTCATTCCATTCTCTCATGCTTGCATTAGATTTTGCTACTGTTATTGTTTGCTCCTATTCCGATGCATAGCCTGCTTTTGTAACCTGCTCATTGTACCTTACCTTATCCTAAACTGCTTAGCATAGGTTGGTTAGTGATCCATCAGTGACCCCCACCTTGTCCTTGTTGCCCCTGCTTCATCATTGAAGACCCGATCAACAGGATCGAAGACCAGGCCCCGACACCGCACATCACTTTCCCCTTAGTTGCTCGACACTACTGGGTTACTATCGAGTGCCGAGGGTGAGACCTCTACAACACTTCTGATGTTAACCTTGTAGTGTAGCTATTCGGGCGTGGTCATCGAGGGTGATTTCGCCTTAACCACTTCCGATATGACTCTGTCGTGCAACCCCTCAAGTGTGAACCTCGGGGGTGGTTCCTCTTACGTTCACCTTGATGATTGCATCGAGTGGAATTCATCGGGGGTGATTCCTTGGGTTTTCCCCTTGATGTTTGGACACACGGTTACTATGGTTACTATGACTTTACACTGAACCATGTTACTAAAGACGGGTCGGCCCTGAGGGGTACCCGCGTGAGCATATTTGCGAGTGATGAGGAGTCAGGTTGACCTGGTGGGTGCCCGCGAGATAATTACGAGGCGTGGCCGGGCATTCCTAGCCCTTGCCGCAAGTCCTCGAGACAGGGGAACGGGGTCACATCTTTCGTGAGTCTCTACTTGTTACCGCGTGCTCCTAATCCACTACGATTTGGATATTTGATCCGAGGGGCCTCTGGCCTGATAGCACTAACCATCACGTGGGCATAGTATGGGCGTTCTGCGTCATATGCATCAGCCGAAGCTTAATAGACGTCAGCGACTGAGCGGCGCGCGCCGGGTTGGACTGCGTAAGCACCTGCCTTGTTGAAGGAGGTAGCTAGGTCTGCTCAGCGGCCGCATACGCAACGTGCAGGAGTTCCTGTGGAGATGGCCCATGACCCCTGGGGGCATAGGTTTAGTCCGGCGTGCTGGCCTCTCTATTAAGCCTAGGTCGGGTTGCGGCGTATTGTTTGGCCGAGGCTGGGCATGACCCAGGAAAGTTTGTCCGGCTGGAGTTAATCGAGCGTGGTGGGTAAGTTGGTGCACCCCTGCTGGGAAGAAAACATCTATCAATAGCCTGTCCTATGGTAACGGACACTTGGAGTTGTATCCCAATCGATACAACTAGACCTCTATACTTGAGATGAGACTTGGATATGAGGTGATAAATGGATAGTATGGCTCTGGGATTGCATTCTCGCGGGGAGTCAAGAAAGGATCTCTGGCCGAGGTTGATAACACTATTACTACTTTACTTTATGCTACTCTACTCCCTCCTGTTGCTGCAAGATGGTGGTTTCCAGAAGATGGTAGTCTTCGATAGGACTGGGTTCTCCCCTCTATTCTGGCATTTCTACAGCCCAATCCACATATACAGCCTTCCTTTGATAATGTTGCATATGTAGTGTAGATCCTTGCTTGTGAGTACTTTGGATGAGTACTCACGGTTGCTTTGCTCCCCCTTTTCCCCCCTTTTCCATTCTTCTCAGATGTCGCAACCAGATGGTGGAGCCGGGATCCAGACGCCACCTTCGGCGACAAGCTGCTACTACCGAGGGTGCCTACTACTACGTGGAGGCCGCCGACGACTGTGAGTAGTTAGGAGGCTCCCGTGCAGGAGGCCTTTCCTTTTCGATCGATGTTGCGTTTGTGCTAGCCTTCTTAAGGCAAACTTGTCTAACTCATGTTTGTACTCAGATATTCTCGCTTCACTGACTCTTGTGTATTCGAGCTTATGTATTCGAGCCCTCGAGGCCCCTGGCCTGTAATATAAAGCTTGTATTATTTTAATTTGTGTCTAGAGTTGTGTTGTGATATCCTCCCGTGAGTCCTTGATCTTGATCGTACACATTTGCGTGTATGATTAGTGTACGATTGAATCGAGGGGGTCACACAAAGTCACCTTAAATTCTTTCCAAGTGGTTACTCTGCCATCCATTGATGGTTTGGTATATCCTCCACCAAGTAGCAGCACCTCTTTCAAAGCTCTGAAGAGCATGCTGGGTCATATCCTTTCCGACTATATGGTTATTCTTCATGTGATCCTCCATGTTTTGAATCCATCGGTCCGTCTCCCATTGACTCATCGGTACAGAAAATTTATAAGCTCATCTCCATTCATCCTCTATTGGATCCATGGGTTTGGGGTGGGATAAGAGAGAGAGAGAGAGAGAGAGAGAGAGGGGTACACACAATGCAAACAATGGTTTTGAAAAGGCAGATTTTATTTGTGGCTGTCGGAAAAAACATCAAACAAATGACAGCTCACAATCGTCGCATCTAACGTAGGTATAACAGGGGTTTGGTATTCTAAAGGTCAACGTCGCCAAACTCTTCAAGTCTTGTTCATGTCTCCGATGGCTTCTACTGATCGTGCTTGTCCTTCTCAAGTTCTTTTGCCGAATCATCTCTGTTGACGCGAAGTCTCTCGTGACATCCTTTATTATTTCTGGAGTTGCGTTCCAAACTTCTGGGTTTTCAATATCCTTAGCATGAACCATGGTCCTACTGTCCTTCAGTTCCTGACGGTTCTCCTGTATCTCGGGGTTCTGCTCTTCCAGCTTGGTTACTTTGAGCTTCTGGGTCCTGAGTTCTTCACTAAATGCTTCCTTGTCAAATACAGCTTCCTGAAGGTTCCTCTTAAACTTACTGATGTAACACTCCGGATCCTGGCGATACTCGGCTAAGGTTAAAACTGTATCCTTTGCTGATAGATGCTCCATCAGCTTTCTACCATCCGATCCTTCCGAAGAAATGTCTTCTTAACTCAGCACGGTGATAATAGCATAAGCGGGCGATAACATCATGGATAGCCGTGTTTCTCTCTTTGGATTGCCATGAGCTATCATTCCATAGTTGATATCTCATGCCTTAGGGTTTTCTTGACAAAACTTTGAGTTTCTAACTCTCCATGTTCCGGGCTTTCTGCGACACACCTTGATCTCGGGTATTGACGGCTTCCATAGTCTGAAAAACTCCTTAAGGATAGCCTTCCTATACCAATCTGGAAATTCTTCGCAGCCTTCAAATTCTCCTAGTCTTTGGAGTCTTCAACCGTTGTAGTTTCCATTATTATAATGCACCGTAAAATCCTCTTCATTCCAAAGTGGTCTTAATTATCCGATATCTTGTACTTCTTGGAGTGGTCTCATCAGTCGAATCTTCGTGGTCAAAAGGGAAAAGGGTATGGTCTCACTAAAAGGGAATATTTGAATAAACTCAGAACAGAAGAGAGGTAAAAGATCTTTTTGAAAATGAAGTTGTGGAGAAATCTTTCCTATGGGCTTGCCAGTTTCTACGGCCACGTCTTACAGTCAACACGTGCTCTGATACCATCTTGTAGCAACCCGACCTCACACGGTCAAGTCTCTGTGCTTAAGTGTCATCCCTGGATTAGTATGCTGACACACACAGTACTCGAGGATTTATAACAGAGGTAAATCACATGTATAAAGTAACGTAAATACTATTACCTCAATCCATATAGCGGAAGTAACAAAGGTTGTGGATTTCCATCAACACCAACGACAAAGTTGAGTGTAGAAATCGTAACCCTAACGTATCACTTACTCGTCGTAAGAATCCTGCAACATGAGACGTTGCAGCCACAAAGGGTCAGTACATTGAATGTACTGGCAAATTCACATCATAGGATAATATTGAATAATAGCTATCACTACATGCATATATGGCTGGTGGAAAGCTCTAACTTTATTTTTGCATAAAGCCAATTTTTCCCTACTGCAAAGGAATATATTTTATTTAACTACAAGGTTTGTTGAAAATATTGAGAAGGTTCCTCCAACTCAATTCCAAAGTAATAATTCTAACCCAACAAATTAATTAAGTAAAGTGATGAGATCAACATGATAATCCAAGTACCAGAGATTCAAGATGTCCATAACCGAGGACACGGCTAATCATGATTAGTTTGTACACTCTGCATAGGTTTGCACACTTTTCCCCACAAGACTCGATCTCCTCCGTTGGATTTCTCGCACTACATGGTGTTTGAGAAACGGACAACCGAGACATAGTCTTTCAGAAGCATTAACTCTAACCCCGGGTAGACAGTACCAACCTACATCCTCTACATCTGCTAGCCTACCACTGGAACAGCTCATGCAACCTACTCAACTATGCTAGAGCCCATAATAGCTTGTGGCTGCACATGGAAGTTCCTAGCATCAATAATCTTATGATCCCTTTGAGCCTGGGAGTCATTCCATAGGGTGATCACACGGGTCCTCCGGGATCCCCTTGGGCAAGCACTGGGTTCTCCAGGTGCCCGGGCAAACCACTTGGTGCTCCAGGGTGCTCCATCCAATCCACCCAAATGTGTATTAAAATAGCCACCTTAAGTTAACCCTTAATAATAACTCTCACATCTGTCATGGATACACTCAACCAATCCACGTCGACGAGCATAGCAGAGCAGTATAAGCATAACATAGAAGTAACTCCCAAGGTTTGAATGAAGGACAATAGGTTCCTACCTCATCAACTACTTCCCAATACCCACATGTTATCAATCCTACTCATGCAATGTTTGAGGGTTGAAACTAATGCATAAAAACTGGGTATGAAAGGGATATGATCAAAGTGTGAACTTGCCTGTACTGTTGATGAAGATGATTCACACTCATAACTCCTGATAGTTGTACTCGTCACACTCCGATCAATCTAGCGTAAGCAAGCAGTCGTAACCACACATAAGCAATCACTCAAAAGACCGTAAAGAACAAAGAAGACAATTCGGAAAACATCAAAACCAGACAAATAACTCTTGCAACAGAAAACAATTTATAACAGTACCAAAATTTAGTGAATTTGGCCTTATTAGAAATTTTAGGTCAAGAGCTTCGAATAGCACAAAGAAAATCAACTAAATCGGAGTTATAAAACTCAAGTTATGATCAAAAGAAGATTCAAATTCAAATCTGTATGAAAACAAATTTTAAATTTTCAAAAACATGTTTAAGTTGTTTAACTGGATAGATGGGATCATAACGAAGACGTGGGCGTTGGTTTCGTTGGATTTGGAGAAACGAGTAAAAAGTAGTGATCATTTGAAAAACAGGGACTAATCTGTAAATAAGATATTCACGGACGGGTCCCTGGCCGAAAATTAAAATAAAAAGAAAAAACTACCGAGCGAACGCTCGCTAACAGAACCTAATCTAGTGAATCTGTTCACTGAAGAACCTAAACGAACGATCTCTAAATAAATTAACCTAAACAAATAAACCGAAACCAAAAAGAAAACCGGGCAAACCGGGGACGGTTTTATAGCGGACCGGGAGAACCGGCGGGTTGGTCGCTGGATCGGGCGACGGGTGGTTCCAGCGATGGCGGTGGTTCCTGCGATCCCCGGCGACGGTGGGCAGCAACTCCGGCGACGACGGGCTCGGCGGCGACGGGCGGAGACGGCGACTAGTGCGGCGTAGGCGGCGCAAGAAGCGAGGGAGGCGGCAGTGGCAATGGGCGACGCTGGATTCGGCAAGGTCAAGAATCTACGAGAAGCGGCGGAAGCGGCGAAAACGGGACCCAGGGGTCCCGGGCGCACTTTATAAAGAGGCCGGGGTGAGGGGTGGCGTGGGGAAGGAGGCAAGAGGAGGCCGGCGGCGGCACGGAGGCGGCGGCGATGGCGTGGTGGCTCGGGACTCTGTACCGAGCTCGGAGACGAGAGGCACGGCTGGGCTGGGCTTGGCCTGCCCGGTTGGCTGCGCCGGCCCTGTACGGCGGAGGAAGTTTTTTTTATAAACATTTTTTCAGACAAGAAAATAAACAAAAATAAAATAAAATAAAAATATAATATAGGCATATTATATATCAATATTTTCAGAAAAACATTTTCTACAACGTGGACATTTTTCTAGCATTAAATAAAATACACACAAATACAAATAATTCAAAATGTTCTCCTATTCTAATAGAATCTAATGAAAATCATTTTAAAAATACCAAAATGATTTCAAATTTATTTCTCTCCAATTTTCTATTGTAGGGAATCATGTTACCCTATTTTCCATATATTTTATTTTTGGAGAAAATAATTTGAATAAAAACCAAATAACTCGAAATTGAAAATAATTTCCAAAAGGATAGCAAGGCGCGGGTTGTGAAGGCGCCAGTTTTGGGAGCACGATATCTGAATTTTCGCGATATAACAAGGCGCGGGTTGAATTTTAGGGACAAACCTAACGTGTAATATTGTACTTGTATGTACCAAATCAATTCGCACTTCCCTCAACCAAATAGAAAACGAAAAAAATAAAACTATTCACACCACACAAAGAGAGAGTCTTGCCCCGTTTTACTATAAAAATGCTATTCAAAGCTACTCGCTCCTTCCATCTATATAGGGCCTAATGCGTTTTTTGATGCTAACTTTGACCAAATATTAGAGAAATAATTTATGACATGCAACTTACACAAAGCACACCGCTAAATTCTTCTGTGAAAGGTTCTTTCAATGATATAATTTCACATTGTGCATGTCATGTACTATTAATCTTGTCAATAGTCAAAGGCGGTCTTAAAAAACGCATTACGCCCTATATAGATGGAAGGAGGGAGTATGAATCCATGTTATGTCCAATTAAAGAAATTCGCTTGCTGTATAATGCATGTAACCTACTCATACCAACATTTTAGTGCATTCAAATGTCTATACTACCACTGCAATTCAAACTGAATTTGAATTCGCTTCTCTATTTCAATAAGAATCTATAATCAAGATTGTTGCCAACTTCAACCATCATTCGTGTATTACCTTAATAACACACCACATGATTACTATAGAGATAGATATGAACTATGTGTACTACATGAACTCGAATTCTATTTTTTGAATACACTTGATGTTGATTCCAAACAATAGTACATTTGATGTACTAACTATATATTCATAATCTAAACCCTGTTCCATACGGGTACACCGTGTTTATCACACATAGTATTTAGACTTGAGCTACAAAAGCAACACATTAGCCCAAATTATGATCAATGTTATATATATTATACGTAGTACTAGCAAGATGCCCATGCGTTCCACATAACATCAACATGATCAAGGGGAGGCCTAATTTGCAAATATGGAGAGGGGTGTGGGTATCTTTTTTCAAAATTGCCATAGTTTCCTTCCTATCCGTCAGATATAAATCGGACGGCCTATATTGCAGGATGGCAGGCACACCATCATCAACAACTCTGTTTTTTATAAGAGTAGAGATAAAATATATTATATGTAGTATAACATGTTCATAACCACACCATGTGTATCACCATTATATACATTCACACGTGCGTCGGTTCAAATATCCGAATTCGCTTTTTATAATGAAGTATGATCTTTATTCGTCTTTTACACCCACACAATCCTCTTATCTTTGTAGCTAGCGAGCGCTAACTTTCTCTCGTGCATGCACACGCCCGCATCCCTCTCACCCTTCCTCAGCATTCTCCAGCTCCATCGCGCAAATTCGTCTTTTCGCTTTAGGTCGTTCACCCACGGTGTGTGTAGGCCCCCCAGCTCCTTCTTTATGGCACACATCGATCGATATGCTTCTCTAGCCAGGTGTGCCTAGCACAAACACAAGATTCCCCTCTTCTCTTATCACCGTCCATGCCTCACTCCCACCACTCTTTTCATCGATCTCGTACTCGCACACTCCTTCCCCCTTGATATAGTATGCCTCTCGCACCACGTCCTAGATGCATCCCTCTCTCTCTATCCTTCTCCCCGTGCCTCATTTGCTTCTAACACACACATGCATGTATACCGGTCGATCTCCCAACATATACCTAGGTCGACTTTAACTATTCACCCGCCACATCGATCGACATACCTCACAAGTTATGTCTCTCCTTTCTCTGACAAAGGACGATTGATCTTCCTATGTAGTTATGTCTGCTTACCACAGCCATATCATCCCCCCTCATCATTCGTGCATGCCTCCTGACCCGTCTCTCACACGCACGTGCATAGGCAGGCAACCATCCCCTCTCTTATTTATATTGCAGGTGTGCCCTCCGGTTGTCTAGCAAGCCTATCCCACCATTTGTTAGAAGCAACTCCACTAACACCCCCTCCAACACTCTAGCTCTGTCTCTCTCCCAACTTTATTCCTCTCCTACACATATGAATGGATGCCGATCGATCTCCCTTAATACAAGAGGTAGGCCTCTCTCCTCCTCCACACATATACTGTCGGCGTTCTGGGAACGGGGGTACCCAGACTTGCCTGCCTGCGGCCTGCGGCGTGGCTCAAGGGGTGGCCCATCAAGGCCCATGTTCATCAGCACAAGCTCAAGACCCTCGCGATGGGCCAAGCCTCGCGGGGCGGACGACAGGAAGCTTCCTCAAGCACGGCCTCGTCAGGCTGGCTCGCGGGGAGGCGGACAGATCAAGGCGGGGTACCTCACGAGGTGCCCATGACGCAAGCCATGACGACCAAGGGTGCCAGGCAGGCGCCAGCCCGCGCAGTGTCCTCCTTTCCTCTTTGGTGCAAAGGGGGCAAGCGCAGGCAAGAGTATCAAGCAAAGGCATCCGCTTCGGTGCAACAAGACCAAGACCGTCGCAACAGCAGGAAGGAAGTCATCGTGGAGCCCAAGCCGGCGTCACCACCAGAGCCTTTGACAGGCGAGGACCAACTTTAGTCAGGATAAGTGTAGTAGATGTTCCCCTTCTAAATGGCCAATTGTTGGCGCCCTTACCGCTCAATATTTTGGAAGAGGCCCAGGGCCCTTGCCTATAAATAGGACTAGCCACCCACAGGGTAGAGGCATCTGGAATCAGCAGAGAGAGAGAGGGACTGAACTCCCCCTAGAACTTCATCGCACCAGCCAAGAACAAACCCTCGCGAGGCTGTTCTTCCTTGTATTGTTCATCATCAGCCCAAGAGGCAATCCACCACACCACACACTAGAGTAGGGTGTTACACCACAATGGTGGCCCGAACCAGTATAAACCCTGTGTCTCTTGTGTTGTTCCTTTCATAGTTTTAGATCCTAGCGTGGCGGTGAGGTGCAGGTAGGTAGAGGGTGAGATCTCTGGGCGCACCCCAGTGTTCGAACCTAGAGGGTCTGCGGGAACCTGAAACCCGACATTTGGCGCGCCAGGTAGTGGTGCGTCGGAATCCGCCTTCTGCCGCTTCGCGCCCCGTCGCATCGTCATCATCATGTCCGGCGACAAGGCGGGCAACCCTGATCCCTGGGCGGCCTGGCCCGCCCACGCAGAGCCGCTCGCCCCGGGCGACCCCATGCCCCAGGCAGCTCACGGTCCGCAGGGCGCTGCTGGCCGCGGGTGATGCGGACAGTGAATGACAGCTATCACGCCACGGCAGGCGCGGTCAGCGGCGAGGGCCTCCAACCATGCCGCGGCCACGACGCCGTACACCCGACGGGAGCAGGCAAACTCAAGGTCCGCGCTCACGGTGGCCCGAGAGCTACTGCAATGCAGGCTGCTGGAGGGCGGCCGCGACGTGCTGCTAGAACGGGTGGCAGAGCTCCTGGGCTTCGCCGCCTCGGGGGCTCACCCCTTCTGCACCCAACTCCCACCTCAGGTCCAGGGTGGCCCGCACGGAGGCTCCACGCACGCCCGCGCAGCACCGAGCGGACTCCAAGGCCACCCCACCGCCAGCCAGGCCGTCAGCACCGGGCCAGCAGCGGCGCTGCCTCCGCCCCCGGCCAGCGAAGAAGGACTCGCCATGACCCACGGCCGCAGTGGGCCGCCGTGCTACCACCCCCAGGTGGGCTCCTCAAGCAGAACTACATGGCACACGGAGCACTACGGTGCAGCCTTTGGTACGGCGGCCCCAGAAGAGTACGTGCCCCACATGATGGACCAAGGGCACGCACATGAGGACGAACAAGGCTCGCTCCTTGGCCCAAGCTGGGGGGACGAGGCACTAGAAGCTGAGCTCTTCCAGGAGCCCCGGGAAGGCCCCGTCGGCCACGCTGGAAGCAACGATTATCGGGTACCGCTAATTCCTCAGGAGCAGGCATACGCTAACCATGGATCGCAGGAGGTACAGGTCGCCGCAGCGGGCGGTTGCCCCA
Organism: Aegilops bicornis; assembly: GCA_021605145.1. NCBI lineage: Eukaryota > Viridiplantae > Streptophyta > Magnoliopsida > Poales > Poaceae > Aegilops > Aegilops bicornis. Next base: position 129,188,424 of record CM038671.1, read on the forward strand.
CTCCTGCAGTTTCCAACCCTTCAGGAGGAGGGCGCCGGGGAATGCAGGAGAGGGGCCGAGATCCGGCATCACCACCGCGGCGTTCGGAGAAAGGCGTCCTCGGGAGGTAGGCCCTCTGCCGGGGAGGTGCCTCAGGCCTGCCTCGGCGGAGGACCCGTGGTCGCCGGGGAACTGGCTGCGACCGCTACTCCCATCGGGCGCCTGGCCCCGGTTTCCAGTCGTCATTGGTGGCACTAGAGTGTGGAGCAAGCAGGCCTCGTCTGGGCGATATGAAGCAAGGCCGCACTGTGAAGAAGGCCCAGTGTCTGTGAAGCTTCGCCGCCCGTGACACTCTCACGTAATAATGAGTGGGGTTGTACACGCCCGGAGTCTCGGGGGTGCCGGCCTCGAGCCCCGGGCTCCCTCCCACGCCCAAAGGGCAGCACTTAGCTCCGCTGGCGAGAAGACGCCCAAGACTAGACTAGGTGCCGGACGCGCCTTTTATGCTTTCATTGCTTTTCCCCTTGGCTGTCGTTTTCCCCGTTGGATTTAAGTTGGATTTGAGCTTGAGATTTGCGTGTGTTCGGGAAGGGTGTTTAGTCTCGCTCGAGCAATCTCTCGCGTTACGTTACCACTTTGCCTCAGCCTGCCCCTCGTGAGCCCCTCACGAGCCGGGCCAGGCCTAGCTTGCGTGCAGCCCAGACTGCCGTCGCCGCGCCCTCTCAGGAGGTTTTTATTATAGGTTCAATGGGCTCGTTCAGGAGACACTCGGGACACCGCAGCCCTCTGCAGGCTATCTCGGGGCCCACGTGGGTCGAAGGTAAACAAGCCAGCCAGCTCGTCGCAAAGCCAGCCACTTGGCGCAGGCGTACGGGTGATATCGCATCTACTAATACGCTAAATGCAAGTTTTTACATGAGGGGCTCCCCCTCCCAAAATGCTCTTACAACCTTCAGGGCAAAGCCCGAACTCTATCTCACAAGAGGTAAGAAAGCAGGGACAACACGCGGTCAGTCGGATAAATCCCCCAATTCATCCTCAGGGGCACCTCCTGAATCGCCGCTAGCGTCGCTGGCCTCGCCATCGCTCTCCGTGTTGCCGTCAGCGGCGTCAGGGCCGTTCACCACGCCGCCCTCATCAGCAGCCACGACCATGCCGTCATTATCAGAAGAGAAGGCCCTGACGAGGGCATCCACGTTGTCTTCCACCCAGTGCGCCAGGTCGTCCCGGACGGCCTGGGAATGGGCGATAACGGCGTCAAAGTCGGGTTGGGGTCCATGTTTCAAGATGGCTGAAGGCACGAGAAAAGCGCGCCATGGCGCGGCTCCTCTCCTCCACCAACCTGTTGGCCCTGACCGACCGCACCTCCAGCTGCATCACCACGTCGGTGAAGAACTGAAGGTTGCCAGCATAGTTGACTGCACGAGGCTCGCCAACGGCTGCCTCGCAGATGTTACCCAAGGCCGTGTTAGCTCTCTCCCGGAGCATGGAGAGCATGGGGCCATGCTCCTGCTCCAAGATCCGCCGCTCGCGTATCTCGTCCTCGTTCTGCCGCGCAACAGCCTTAGCTTCATCCACCCGCCGACGGAGAAGAAGCGCCTCGGCGCAGGAGGTAGTTAGCTCCTCCTGCGCCATGCCAAGGGCGGCCGGGGAAGCGTCGGCCCGCCTCGTCACTTCATCCAGCTTGGCCCTTAGGGCGGCGGTCCTGCCTTCAGCCTCGACCCTGATCAACCCCAGCCTCTCTTCGAACTCGCGCTCAAGGTTCAAGCGGGCCGTCGCCATCCGACGTCCAACCTCTTCCAGGACTCGGGCCTCCCACGCAGGGATGTCATCCTCCGCCTGCGTCACCAAGCGCTCCCTCGTCTCCAGACGCTCAAGATCGCGTGCGCGTTCGGCAGCTTCCAGCGTCAGCGCCTCCTCACGCCTCTAGAGCTCTTCCTGGTCGACCGAAGCCACCTTCATCGACGCAAGGGCCGTCTCACGCAGCTCCACCTGCTGCTCCAGGGAATGGCACCGGGACTGGAGTTCCCGCGCCCGCTCCTCCGCCGCCTCACGCCGCCATGCAGCCTCTCGGGCCTCCTCGACGACCCGGGAACGGGCCTCCCGAGAGGCCGCCAGCGACGCCTCAGCTTCCTCATTGTCGAGGTCACGCTAGTGGCGCGCAACGGCAACAGCCGCCTTCAGCTTGCGCCTCTCTTCAGCCAGGCGCAAGCCCTCAGCCTCAAGGCACGCGTCTTCGTCAGCAAGCTCTTCACCAAGCATGCTCACCGCGTCAGCCGCCCTCCGGAGAAACCCTTGGCGAAGAGCACGACGCTCCCGGGCGCGCTCGAGCACGCCTTCTGCGTCGTCATCCGCCCCAAGTAAGCGCGGGGGGCCACGAATCAGCACTCCCCCTCTGGGCAGGGGGCTGGGGGCTGGCGCCCTCACGATGGCCGGGCACGCCTCGCCAAAAGCCCGGCCAGGAGCCAGCCCATCCCCAAATGAAGAGCGCAGGGACGACCTCAGCCAATCGCCATCCACGACCAGACGAGAAGCCCAAGGCAGGCTAGCTATGCCCTGAGAAGGCTCGCGCCACAGGATCGCTCACAGGATCGCTCATCTCTCCGACCGGCCTCACCACAAGGGCTCTGCTTGAGCTGAGAGCGCTCGAAGATGGTGGAGAGGACGAAGCCTAGGGGGATGGCTCCTCAGCCATCTCCATGAGTTCGGCAGGAAGGGCCCTACAGAGCAAGGATCAGCCAAAGCAACGGGAAGATCAGGAGCTAGGACAGGGGAAGTGTCGGTGTCAAAACCGGCGGATCTCGGGTAGGGGGTCCCGAACTGTTCGTCTAGGCGGATGGTAACAGGAGACAAGGGACACGATGTTTTTACCCAGGTTCGGGCCCTCTCGATGGAGGTAATACCCTACTCCTGCTTGATTAATATTGATGATATGGGTAGTACAAGAGTAGATCTACCACGAGATCAAGGAGGCTAAACCCTAGAAGCTAGCCTATGGTATGATTGTTGTTCGTCCCACGGACTAAAACCCTCTGGTTTATATAGACACCGGATAGGTTAGGGTTACACAGAGTCGGTTACAATGGTAGGAGATCTACATATCCGTATCGCCAAGCTTGCCTTCCACGCCAAGGAAAGTCCCATCCGGACATGGGACGAAGTCTTCAATCTTGTATCTTCATAGTCTTGGAGTCCGGCCGTGATGATAGTTCGCTACCGGACACCCCTAGTCCAGGACTCCTCAAGAGCTCCTGAACCAGGCTTCAATGACGACGAGTCCGGCGCGCATATTGTCTTCGGCATTGCAAGGCGGGTTCCTCCTCCGAATACTTCATAGAAGGTTTTGAAAACCAGGATAGTGTCCGACTCTGCAAAACAAGTTCCACATACCACCGTAGAGAGAATAACTTTTGCACAGATCTGCTGACGTATTCCGCGGCATGACATCACACCACGGCCAGGCCTTTATATGAATCGCTTTTTACCGCTCCACCTTAAGCTGCGTTTAGCGAGGCGGTTCCCTTGGCACGCCTTATCAAAGCATAGATCGTGCCCCCTTATTCCGGGATTCTCATCAATACGGATGTGGGTAACCCATCCGCGCCATTGATTACGGCGCTTGGGAGATAAGCGAGTTTTACCAGGCTAATGGGGGACGCATAGCTTCGTCCGTCCATATAAGGAGATAAGGATCCACCTTTTCACCTACACCTTTTTCCTCCTTTGCTCATCCATTCTCGCGCACTCAAGCTCCAGCGCCCAAGTCCGCACATCCCACCTCAACCTTCTCCAACCATGTCTGGAGCAGGAGGCAGGCGGATGGCCTCCTCCGTCATGGAGGGGCACATCACAAGACTGCGGGAGGCCGGATATTTGTCCGGCAACATCGCGCACAGGCTTCCCGACGCAGGGCAGCTCATTCCAACCCCCAGGCCCCATGAGAGAGTGGTGTTTCTCCCCCACTTCCTCCGCGGACTAGGTTTTCCACTTCACCCATTTGTCCGGGGCTCATGTTCTACTACGGCCTGGACTTCCACGACCTGGCCCAATTTTATCCTCAACATATCGGCGTTTATCGTCGTGTGCGAGGCCTTCCTCTGCATCCAGCCCCACTTCGCCTATGGCTGAAGATCTTCAATGTCAGGCCGAAGGTAGTGGGCGGCCGTCAAGCGGAGTGCAGAGGCGCCATGGTCGGCAAGATGGCCAAAGTCCTGTGGCTCGAGGGCGCCTTTGTGGAGACAATAAAGGGGTGGCAATCAGGGTGGTTCTATATCACCGAGCCATGCGACCCCGAATGGGTGGCGACCCCAATTCCAGATCTGGCTTCCCCACACGGCTCTCGTCATGGAAAGAGACGGGCCCGACGTGGGGGAATTCAGACGAGCTATCCGGACTCCAAACATGCGTCCAAAACCTGGTGGACAAGAATCTCAGGCTTGTCGATGTAATCCAGTTGATGCTCATCCGCCGGATTCTCCCATGCCAACAACGGGCCTTTAATTTGTGGGAGTTCGATCCGGCACAGCACTGAACCTTGAGTCGGCTCCGACACTACGTACGAAGATGCCTGGAAGGTGCTGTTCAAGGGCGCTGAAGCCGGAGCATCCACCAACAAAGATCGCGGATACAGCTCGCGGCTTCAAGCCGGCGAGGTAAGTTATTTTACACTTTATGGGACTCTTTTTTCATAGATTGACTCTATGTGGGATCTAAAACTCCCTAATCTTTGACAGGACTGGTTGAAGACGTCCGGACAGATTAACTGTCCGACTCCTTTGCCGGAAGATTTAGCGGACGCCCGATTGACGGGGCTGCTGGCTCCGGTACCCCATGTGGTGCCGGAGAAGAAGGCCAAGAAGGAGGCCACGGGAACTCGAAGGAGCTCCCGACGCCAGGTGTTGTTAGATTCTGAAGCGTAATCTTCTCCCGAGGACGAGGAGGAGGAAGAAGCTTAACCCCCAGCGGGGGAGGAGAGGAAAAGGAAGGCCGCCCTAACTGGGGAGGCCGGAGGGTCCAAGAAGGGAAGAACCCTTCCTCCGGACTTCTCCACCAACGTCGACAACGACGAGGAGGATTGGCCAACAAGGGCCAAGCCCCTGGCGAGATCGTAAGTGTCCGGATACCCATGGCTTTTTCATCATTGCATAGTGTTCTCTAATGCCGAACAATCATGCAGCCCGCCCAAGGGCGAAGTTCAAGACTGCCGTCGAGCGGGTCCCTGAGTTCGTCGGAAATGGAGAGTACTTCACTTCCGACCGCCTCCTCACCTCACGCTGCGGACGATGCCGAGGTGGTGCCCCAAGGGGGGCCTGGTCAAGAGGAGGTGGCGCAGGAGGCGCCACAAGGCAACCTCCCGGACTCCAGGCGCGTGGGGGGCAAGACCCCCAGGGGCTCTAAGCCCGACCCTTGTCCGGACTCCATGCCGGAACCTTCAGCAGTTCCGGAGTCCGGCAAGCGGTCCCTTCATAAGAAGGGTAAGACGTCGGTGTCCTCCGTCCAACCGGAGGCACTGGATAGCTTACAGGAGGCGTTTAACTGCGCCTCCATCAAGGAGGAGCACCGCACTGTTATGGGTGCGGTGATCCGGACAGTTCAGTCCGCCAAGAGCGGGCTGACCGAAGCCAGTACTAGCCTTCTAACAGGCTTTGAGGTAAGTTTAGAATATGTAAAAATATTACCGCATAGACAGTAGCCCCAGATGCTTAGTTCGGTGTTCGGAAAGAAAAACCGGACTAAGGATCTAAAAAGATATACGCAGGAGTCTAACATAAGTATGTCAATATGGGAATGCAGTTGCTGCCTTGACCTCTGGCCAAGACCGATCATGGAGGTCAATGCATTGAAGCAGAGCCTCGAGCGGTCCGAGAACGAGCTCGGCCAAGCCAAGAAGCAGCTCGAGGACAAGGAAGGTAAGTAGTACCTTATTAAAGAAATACCTTATAGGAAGGTTTCGGTTGCAAAAAATAACAGGAATAACATGGGTACTGCAGGGGCCACGAATGAGGTGGCGACCCTGAAGGAAGCGGTGTCCATGGCCGAAAACTAAGCGGTTGCAGAACGCACCGAGCGAGAGAAGGGGGAGGCGAGCTGGCCAAAGAATGCGGCAAGAGCTCCAAGCTCTCGTGGAAAAACACGAGTTTGGAGCATGACTCAAGACTCGAGAGTCCGAGCTCGCCTCGGCTCTTGAGAGTGCCAAAGTTGCTAAGGCCGAGGCCCAAAAAGCCCTCCAAGAAATTGAATCATTAAAGAAGATAGCGCCGGTAAGGCATTCTTTATGCAAAGCAAGCATGTGAAAGTGAATTACCTATTACTTACCCGGATTCGGAGCTCTCCAGAGCATTCGCAGATTTGCCCGTAGTGTGTCCGATCTTGCCGCATTCTACCGCCGCCAAGGAGAGGAGCTCGACGAAAAGGTGTTACGGTCTCGATATCGAGGCCGGACATCCGTGCCTCGAGAGACCAGTGAAGTACTGGTCGAGCTCCACAAGGTCGCCGAACAGGCCATGAAGGGCCTTATAAGCGGGCCGTGGGCCATTGGAAGCCATGCCCGGAGCTACTTCGGTTTAGTGCAGCGGCTGGTGGACGCCTGTCCACGGATTGAAGTCATCAAGCGCTCCGTCTGCATTGAAGGTGTCCGTCGGGCCCTTGCCCGCGCTAAAGTGCACTGGGGCAAGCTGAATGCGGAGAAGCTTGTGACGGACAGGCCATCGAAGGGCAAGGAGCATCGCATGCCCGAAATGTACTATGAGGGCCTCCTGAAGGGTGCCCGCTGAATAGCGGATGAGTGCTCCAAAGATGTAATTTTTGAATAGACTCGCATTCGTTATCATGTACGCTGAAAACTTGTTCATATGCGCTAAGCAACGCTTGTTAATTTAAAATATTACCTTCTGTGCGGCCGTTTATCAAATTTGAGAGATGGCAAGTCGTTGGCTTAAGCCCCCAAGCCACGAGTGCTGGGGTGTTAGGGATAAACTTTAGCACTCTTGTTCCCATTCTTGGGTCCATCTAGGGAGGCGCTCAACACAACGAACAAGGCAACCGGACTTATAATGCTTGAACACTCTCACTTAGCCATAGAATTCTATAATTTGAAATTTCGGCGAAGCCCCTAGTATTCGGAAGACCGAGTTCGGGGCGCTATCCACGCCTTGGCCGGACAATTCCGGTTCCTCGCTCTAAGCGGCATAAGTCTTTAGGGACCTGAATAAACCTCTCGAACAGCGCATCGGCTGTCGCCTCTATCATGACGGTTAGTTTTAGCTTTCTCGAGGTGCTCAACCCACCTCAACCGGGGCACAATCGCAGTGGTTCTCCCGGTGCTACCTTAGCAGATATAACGGAACGTAAGGTACCAAAACACGGGAGCCGGGCAAACCCAACTATTGACCCAAGACATGATTCGGAGACGATTCATATAATGCTATAAGTTCGGGGTGCCGCACTTGTGAAAGTGTTCGGACTTATCACACCATAATTTTGGGGTACTTAAGCCCCTGGTGTATTGGCCGTACCAAAGTGTACGGGTGCGTAATGTCATGAAATGAGCATATATATAGATAAAGAAAAGAGTGCAATAATAGGCAAAAGCTATGTATTGTTTATATCAAAAAGGTACTGCAATGAAATCAGAACGATACAAATAGTGTGATAAGCAAGGGATGGGACTATCTAACATGTCCCGCTCCAGGGGTAAGCTGCGGGATGGTATGTAAAATAGGTATAATGCTCGTAATAGAGACCACCTGAACACTCGATGTGGCTTTCTGCTTCGCTGGCTGTTGCATCGTGAGTTCGGCGATTCTAGTGCCGGACAGGACTTCTGGAAAACGGAGTCCTGAAAGTGAGAAAAAAGAAAAAGAAAAAGAATGACACAATCGGGAGCCCCTGGTGCGGTCGAGCCGCATTCTTGGCGTGCCGGGGTCGTGCCCTCCCTATATGCCCATGGTATCTCCAGAGCGTAATTATGTACGCTGTAATACTAGCTTCGCCAATTTCGCGAGGGCTGGGGTTGGCCGGATTACTCTGGCGATGCTTGAATCGTGCCACGCGGTCTTGTTGTAGGTTACTCCGGGCGCGCTTGACAGTGTCCGGATGCTTAGTGGCCGGACTCGAGAATTGCTGTGAGAGCTGCTTTGTACCTCCGTCGTGAGGGCCACCGTGTGCTCCTCCGTTCGGAGAGAGCGTTCGGTGTTTCCATTGACCGTTATTACTCCTCGAGGGCCTGGCATCTTGAGCTTGAGGTATGCGTAGTGTGGAACCGCATTGAACCTTGCAAATGCGGTTCGTCCAAGCGATCGCGTGATAGCCGCTGAACGGGACTATGTCGAAGATTAACTCTTCGCCCGGAAGTTATCCGGGATCCAAGACCACTTGAGTGTAAAGAGCCCGCATAATTGGCCTCTACATCCGGTATGACGCCTTTAAAGGTCGTTTTGTAGGTTTAATCCTTGAGGGGTCTATGCCCATTTTATGACCGTATCCTCGATAAAGCAGGTTCAGTTGCTACCGCCGTCCATCAGGACTACGGTGAGGTGAAATCCGTCGATAATTGGGTCAAGAACCAATGCGGCAAAACCGCCGTGGACGGATGCTAGTGGGGTGGTCCTTCGGTCGAAGGTGATCGGGAGGAAGACCATGGGTTGAACTTGGGCGACCGGCTCCATCGCAGATATCGCCCCTTAGCGCACGCTTCCGCTCCCTTTTGGGTATATGGGTTGCGTATATCATGTTCACCGTCCGCACTTGTGTGGGAAAGCCCTTCATCCTCTATTGTTCGGGCGGCCGGGCTCCTCCTCGTCATCGCTATGCAGCCCCTTGTCATTGAGTTCGCACTTAACTTGCCTGCTTGTTTGAACACCCAACAATCCTGTTGGTGTGATTGGCTGGTTTTTCGGGGTGCCATGTATCCGCACAGCGATCGAAAGTATTCGGTCCAAGTTGGACGGGCCCTGGGTATTTCTTTTGAATGGCTTCTTCCGCTGACCGGGTTTAGAGCCTCTGAATCCGGCATTGACGGCCGTATCTTCAGCATTATAGCCATTAATGCGGCGCTTGTTCTTGTTGCGACGCGACCTGCCATTGTTGTCCTTGGTATCCGAACTATCAGGGTCTTCGGCCAAGTTGTTGCTTCGAGCTAGCCAGCTGTCCTCTCCCGCACAAAAGCGGGTCATGAGTGTTGTGAGGGCTGCCATGGATTTTGGCTTTTCCTGTCCTAGGTGCCGGCCAAGCCACTCGTTGCGGATGTTATGTTTGAAGGCTGCAAGGGCCTCTGCATCCGGACAGTCAGCGATTTGATTTTTCTTTGTTAGGAACCGTGTCCAGAATTGTATGGCCGATTCTTCTGGCTGCTGAATTATGTGGCTAAGGTCATCGGCGTCTGGTGGTCGCACATATGTGCCCTGGAAGTTATCAAGGAATGCGGCTTCCAGGTCCTCCCAACAACCAATTGATTCTGCTAGCAAGCTGTTGAGCCAATGCCGAGCTGGTCCTTTAAGCTTGAGTGGGAGGTATTTGATGGCATGTAGATCATCACTGCGGGCCATGTGGATATGGAGGAGATAGTCCTCGATCCAGACCGCAGGATCTGTGGTACCATCATATGATTCGATGTTTATGGGTTTGAAACCCTCAGGGAATTGATGATCCATTACTTCATCTGTGAAGCATAGTGGGTGTGCGGCGCCTCTGTATTGGGCTATATCACGACGTAGCTCATACGAGCTTTGTCTACTGTGTTCGGCCCGGCCGGGTTTGTCGTATCCGCGCGACGGTAATCATCCCGAGTCGCTACGCCCACGCCGATCCGTAGATCAATCTTGTATGTTTTGCCTTGTCCTCCAATATATCTCGCAAGTCCGACGCTGCTTTTCCGTGCCTTAGTACTTTTTGAGCGGCGTCGGGTGTGGCTTGAGCGGAGGGCTGAGAGGCTTCTGTCGCAGCCACGGGTGGCCGTCTGCCATGTCGTCTGGCCTGGTGACTTGGGTGCTTCCTCCTCTGATCGAGGCAACGGCCCGCGCTTTGGGGTAGCTTTTGAGGGGCGTTCGAAGTTCATACTCTTCGGCTGCAAGGACTTCAGTCCATCCGTCGACTAGCGTGTCTTGGTCAGCTCTAAGCTGTTGCTGCTTTTTCTTGAGGCTGCTTGTCGTGGCTATAAGCCTGCGTTTGAAACGCCTCCTGTTCGGGCGGATCCTCGTGCACGACAAATTAAATGCGTCGTCGAGGCTTGCCTCATCTTCGGAGGGAGGCGCATAATTATCGCCCTCGACCTTTTTTCGCTGCAGACCGTCAGGCGGACTTGCTTCTCCCTCCTCCTGCGCTGAGTCCTGCTGGAGGGGGTTGTCTTCGGCACTGTCCGGGGTGTTATTATCTCCCGTGCCGGAATCACCATTTTTATTGTGGCGGGATTTAGAGCGGCGCCGCTGACGTCGGCGCTTCGGTTGCTTCTTGGAGGGGTCATCCTCCGTTGTTCCATCGCCGTTCCCATCTTTTGGGATGTCCACCATGTATATGTCATATGACGAGGTGGCCTTCCAGTGCCATGTAGGCGCTGGGTCTTGGTCGTCTCCGGCATCGTCGCCCATACCGTCGATGTCTTCGGAGTCAAAGTCGAGCATGTCGGTTAAATCATCGACAGTGGCTATAAACTGGGTGGTGGGTGGGCATGGAATTTCTTCGTCGTCCGTATCCCAACCTTCCAGTCCGTAGTCCGGCCAGGGCTCTCCGGATAAAGAGAGAGACTTTAATGAATCCAGGATGTCGCCAAAGGGCGAGTGCTGAAAGATGTCCGCGGCAGTGAACTCCATGACCGGTGCCCAACCGGATTCGATTGGCAGGGGCACGGAGGGTTCGGAGTCCGGAGATGAGTCCGGCACCCTGGAGTCGAGGTCTCCGCAAAGGACAGGGATGGGGTTCGGCTCAATCGCCGTAGAGATCGTAGCCCCCGAGGCGGTGTCCAACCACTCGTCCTCGATCGGGGAATCCGGCTCCGGATTAAGGGTCGGAGCGGATGCTAGTCCGGCCTCCAGGGCACTGCTCGCCGCAGAGCTAGATCATGCCCATCGAGACAAAGGCGGCACGCTTTGCTGCGGCGAATCCGTCAAGATCAAGTCTCCGCGGATATCGGTCGTATAGTTCAAACTTCCAAATCTGACACGATGGCGGGCGTAGCTTTCGATCTGCTCCGGATGGCTGCTTAATTGGCCCGCAGCAAAGCCGCCGAATATGAAGATCTGTCCGGGAGAAAAGTCTCACCTGGACCGCATCGTTGTTGATGATCGAAGGAGCCATCGGGCCTATAGGTGACGACAGAGAGGAACTCTCAATGAAAGCACCAATGTCGGTGTTAAAACCGCGGATCTCGGGTAGGGGTCCCGAACTGTGCGTCTAGGCGGATGGTAACAGGAGACAAGGGACATGATGTTTTTACCTGTGTTCGGGCCCTCTCGATGGAGGTAATACCCTACTCCTGCTTGATTAATATTGATGATATGGGTAGTACAAGAGTAGATCTACCACGAGATCAAGGAGGCTAAACCCTAGAAGCTAGCCTATGGTATGATTGTTGTTAGATCCCCACGGACTAAAACCCTCCGGTTTATATAGACACCGAGATAGGTTAGGGTTACAGAGTCGGTTACAATGGTAGGAGATCTACATATCCGTATCGCCAAGCTTGCCTTCCACGCCAAGGAAAGTCCCATCCAGACACGGGACGAAGTCTTCAATCTTGTATCTTCATAGTCTTGGAGTCCGGCCGTGATGATAGTTCGGCTCTCCGGACACCCCCTAGTCCAGGACTCCTGTCACAGCCCTAGAATTGTTTGACATTAGTTGCATTAAGGCATTCATGTCATCATGTTAATTTTCTCAGAAAGTTGAAATGGGGATTGTTGAAACCCTAGCACCAATTGAATTCAACTAGGTTCAATAAAAATATTCTTCAATGAACCCAAAATGCCTTTGGAAATGATCATGATTTTTGATAAATGTAAAACCTCTGCCAAAAATGATGAGCATATTTCTTGGCCATTTATGGATTTTTGAATTAATTCATGAAGTATTTGAATTTGGGCATTTGAATGCTATAAATAATTTAAATGCTCGAATAATTCTGAAACTAAATGTGGGCTGTTGCATATATTTCAGAGGGTGCCCACAATTATTTTCAGGATTTTTAGAAGTGCCCTGGTATTTTTAATAAAGCCCTAAAGCTACAGAATATTAGAAAACAGAAAAACAAAATAGAAAAAAACCCTACCTGACCTACCTGGCGCCCAACCGGGCCCAGCTTCTCTTCCCCCCCCCCTCGCTGGCCTAGGCGGCCCAGCCCACCACCGCCTTCCTGTCGCCTTCCTCCTCTGCCGGGGAGGGCGGGCGTGCCCGACAGCAGCAGCACTTGCTTGGCCAAGCCACCTCCTGCTTCCCAGCCACCTCCTGCTTCCCGGCCCTCCTAGACGACGCCACGGAGAGCCACGCAGCCCCTCGGCTCTCTCTCACTCTCTCCGACCCCTTCCCCTCCTCTGCTCTCTCTCCCGACGCACTGAGACCGCCGACGAGAACCACCATGCCACCGTGCTCCCCTTGCCCTTCGCCCTGTCCAACGGGTGCCTCGGCCGTGAAGCACCAAGATGAAGCACGCTACCACGGACGCTCAAACGACGCCATCGCTCTTCGCTCTTCCTCGTTGAGTACCGCGGATCTCCACCGTTGATGTGCCGCCGTCCGAGCTTCCCCGAGCCCGCTTCTATGGCCACTGCAACCGCTGTGAGGCCACGATCCTTTTCCCCCTAACCCCATGCTCGATTGCCTCCTCTAACCGCCTAACCACCTTGCCGAGCGCTCGCCGGGCTATGGCGCCGCCACCACAGCTGTCAGAGCTCGGGCCCGAGCCCATAAGCACGCCAGCACACTCCCAGAGCACGTAGCACCCTTCGTCTTCCCTTTTGAGCACCGTAGCATCGACACCATCCGCGCTCAACTCCGGCCGCCGCGAAGCCTGCTTCCGCGAACACCGCCACCCCCGCACCTCCCGCTAGTCTCCTTAGATGCTTGTGAGCCCGGCGTCACGAGGGCCCTCCGCCTCTCTTTTGGTCACCGGAGGAGGAAATCCGCACCCTCCGCTGCCTCTGGCTCCGCCCGGCGAGCCGCTGGTCAACTCCGGCGAGTTGACCGGGTTTGGCCTAGTTTGACCCCCTCTGGGTCACTTACATGTGGGCCCATGCCTCACCGACACTTTTTAGTTAGGACAAAATTAGCACTAACAACCTCTCGTTAATTAACTAGGACAACGACACGTGGGTCCCAGCGTCGAGTTGACCTGGACAGCGACCCAGTTGACCGCTGACGTCCACGCCTATGTCATGCCGACAAGATTAATGATTCTGGAATTATTTTAATTCAAAGAAATTCCGGAAAATACTCTAAACTTCTAAAAATCATATAAATTCAACCGTAACTTTCGGATTGAAATAATTTATATATGAAAAATGATCAGAAAAATATGAAGAATCTGTTTATGCCATGATCATGCATGTTTGAACAAGTTAACCTCACTGAATAGGATGAATCATGATTAGGGTAATTTAGGAAATAGCATTTTGAGTTGGAATTCAACCTTGTTTGAATTCCACTCCAACTAACCCGGATTATTATTGCATTAGGTAAATTCAGTACCTTAACATGATCATGCATCATATATGTGCATTGCATTGATTGTGTTCTCTCTTGTTTGCCGGTAATTGTCCCCTCCGGTGAGCGATGTCAAAGCGATGATTATTCGATGACACCGATGAAGAACTATTATCTTAAGTGCCGTGCAAGCAAAACCCCTTGTTCATTCCGACATACAATCCCACTCTCTCGCTCCTGCTCTATTTTACTGCATTAGGACAACAACGACTCATGTGTTACTTGCAGCGGTAGCTGAACCCCTTGATCCTTTGCATGACTGTCATTCCACAAGAATTAGATGAAACCCACTAGCATGAGTAGGAATTGTTTGAGCCATGTTGTGCCTACTCATTTATGCTTGTTTGTCATGCACCTCACATTGCTTAGAGTTGAGTCCGGTCTGACTCATCGGGAATGAATTGGAATGGTTGTGTGAACATGTCCTATTGTGTGTGAGCTAAGTGTGTGAACACGATTTGGTAAAGGTAGCGGTGAGAGGCCATGTAGGAGTACATGGTGGGTTGTCTCATTGCAGCCGTTCTCGTGAACTGAGTTACGTGTTTTGTGATCCATGAAACAGTTACTACCACGCATTGGGATCCTTAATTGACCCTCTCGGCTTCTTAACCACCCTTGTTCCTGGTCCGGAGTTGCAAGTAGTTTACGGTGTTTGTAGTATGCTAGGGGCCGACGCATAGCGCTGACCTTAGGGGTGGGTTGTGTTGCGGTAGGCACCGTGGCCCGTGTACCGATTCGCCTGCTTGGTGTCTCGGGAACCCTGTACACATCGTTCGGGGCCGTATGGGAAACCTCGGCCGACTCCTGCGGATGGAACCCGAATAGGCGATAAACACGGACTAGGGACTTGTGTGTTTAGGTAGGTCGTGGCCGACACTCCACGTTGGGCTTCCGCTTGAAGGTTGCCGAGTACATGTCGTGTAAACGGCGGTAAGTGGTGAGAGCGTGTGTGAAGAAGTACACCCTGCAGGGTTTAATATGATCTATTCGAATAGCCGTGTCCACGGAGAAGGACTTCTGGATTGCCTATATCAGTTCATAGACAAGTGAAAGTGGATACCCTAAAATGCGCAAGATAAGCGTGAGTGCTATGGATGGCGTTCTCGTGAGGGAGACGGGAGGCGGGTCCATAGTGGTGTATTGATATGGTGAATATGTGGACTCGTAGCGCCACCTCAAAAGAGTTACTTGCAGTCGTAGTTCGGGATAGCCACCGAGTCAAAGCTGGCTTGTCAGTACCAAACTCCACCACCCCCCCTTTTGATAATCGATGCATATGTAGTTAGTTCTCGATGTAAGTCTTCTTGAGTACAATTGTACTCACGTTTGCCTATTTTATGTTTTGCGAGAGACTTTAGTCTCGCTTAGTAGTTCCGCTTGGACTTGACGGTTAGCTTGATACCTCGGCCACGATCTTGTGCCTCGGCAGGATCTCGGTAGATAGCCGTGCTTCTCAGCCTTCTTCATTTGTAGTTATGCGTACTCGGACATGTTTAGCTTCCGCTTGTGCTTTGACTTGTATGCTTCGAGTGTTGGGTCATGAGACCCATGTTTGTAATATCTCGCTCTTGAGCCTAATGAATAATATTTGAGTCGTAGAGTTATGTTGTGATGCCATGTTGTATCTACACATATTGAGCATATTGTGTGTATGTTTGAAATGCTTGGTATGTGTGGGATCCGACAAACTAGTTGCTTATCCTTGGCAGCCTCTCATATGGGAAATGTAGTCTCGTGCTTCGAGCGATAGTAGTCCGCCATGCCGGTTCACCGGAGTCCTCGCTAGCCCAAAGACTACTGCTTGGACACTTGATCAAGCGGCATGTGTTTCACTTCGCTCGTGGTTCCGTCCCTTCGGGAAATGTCACGCGGTGTTATTCGAGTCCTGCCTTAGCCTGCTACTGACCGGATACCGGAGTCCTCATAGCCCAGTGCTACAGCCCGAATATATCCGTTGATGACCGACATGTTCGATGTGATTCATGTATGCTGTCCCCATAGGTTAAGCGCCGCTTTGGGTTCACGACTAGCCATGTCGGCCCGGTTCTTTGTCATATGGATGCTAGCGACGCTATCATATACGTGAGCCAAAAGACGCAAACGGTCCCGGGCCATGGTAAGGCGACACCCGTGGGAATACCGTGCGTGAGGCCGCAAAGTGATATGATGTGTTACATGCTAGATCGGTGTGACTTAGGATCGGGGTCCTGACAACTCCCTCAGGAAGGCTTACTCATCAATGGCGAAATACTTCCTACGCTTCAGCAGGCGGCAAGGGTAATCGTCACCCATGGCCTCCCTTCTCTTCCGGAGAGCCTCGAAGTCCACACGGAAGCGGCCCAGGAGTTGAGCGCAGGGGTCGGCCTGCGACGAGGAAGAAGCACCAAGGTGGCCATCATCAGGGGCGTCGTCCTGGCGCACGCCGCCGGTCGCCTCACCAAGAAGGGTAGCTGGGGCCTCAGGGGCCCCAACCGCGGGAGCCGCGGGCAGCGGCTCAACGCCTTCAGCCGCAGCAGTACGGGCCTCAGGAGCTGCCCCCTCAGGAGTGCTGCCTGGCGTCGTCATCCCGGCGGGGGCCCCCTCAGCCTCCAGCGGCCCATGCCTCCCTGCTCCGCCACTCGAGGAAGGACCGTCGTGGGCAACTGGAAGGGCAGTCACCACCACTGGGTTCTCGCGAGGCCCCATGAGGCCTGGGAGGCGCAGGCCCCATTCGTCGAAGCTGGGCATCTGATTCACAAAGTTGCCCCTGTTCGAGCAAAAGTACAGCAAAGCCCCACCTTGCCGGATGCTGCCGGGGGAAGGGTCCCCAGTCAAGACCAAGAGCACCTTCCTCAGCGCTTCAGGCGTCAGGTCCTCCTCCTGGAGCCTCATGCGATCCTCACGCCCGCCGAAGGCCCACATCCGGCGGGAGTGACGCTGGAGAGGGGCAATGCGGCATAGCAGGAACTCCTTCACCACCTTGGGTGCCGTCACATCGGCGCCTCAGAACGCCAAGCGACGCTGCATTTAAGACGAGTCGGGGGCTCGTGAGCATCTCCTGGCCCCAGCCTGAATTGGGGACAGCGGGCGATGTTGGCTCCGAAAGCAGGGGGCTGGGCACACCGACATCCACGTACAGCCACCGCTCGCAGAACCCCGACGCGGGCGGAGGAAGGCTGAAATCAATCCCTGAAGCCGCCGTTTCAGGTGCGGGAATGAAGCTCACGCACCCCGAGCATTGGGTGGGGTCGATGAGGCGCAAAGAGAAGAAGTGACGCAGCAAGGCCACTGAAGGAGGGGTGCCCATCATTGCCTCAGAGACAAAGGCGAAGACGGCAAGAAGAATAATGGATTCAGGACCGAAATGCATCATATGGATCTGGTAATGGGAAAGCACAGCGTTGAAGAAATTGGAAAAGGGGGGAACCAGTCCCGCCCACAGGGCATTGGCAAAGTACCGGACCTCGGTGACTATTCTGTTGATGGAGAAGTGAGACGTGGGCCAGGCCGTCGTCCTCCCGCACTCGTCGAAGATAGTGGCCAGAGCAGAGCTGACCTTGCCCAGCCTTCTCGGTTGAGTATGATCGCCTGATCGACGGCAGGAGCCGCCGACGACGGCGAGCGAGGCGGAGGCACATGTTTCTTCCCTTTCCCCTTCTTCGTCGGAGCCATGGCATTTTAAGGGGGAGGATTCGAGATTGGATTGGAAGCGGAGACTGGAGCTCGAGAGGAGGAAGAGCAGGGGACGATCGAGCAACAAAAAGTGGAACGACTATGTGCAACCACGGGTCCGCCTAGCTGGGCGCAAAATAAGGAGGCGTGGGGGAACAGGGCCGCCCACGTCCAATCAACCGCCACGCGGCGCCCGAGGCCGCAGGCTGTTAGGGCCCGCGGCGCTTCGCACTTGCCCCTTCGCTTCTCTGCTCAGCCAAGTCCAGGCGCACCTTGGGCCCGGGGGCTACTGTCGGTGTTCTGGGAACGGGGGTACCCAGACTTGCCTGCCTGCGGCCTACGGCGTGGCTCAAGGGGTGGCCCATCAAGGCCCATCTTCACCAGCACAAGCTCAAGACCTCGCGAGGCCAAGCCTCATGGGTGGATTTACAGGAAGCTTCCTCGAGCACGGCCTCGTGGGCCTGGCTCATGAGGAGGCGGAGAGATCAAGGCGGGGGTACCTCATGAGGTGCCCATGACGCAAGCCATGACGACTAAGGGTGCCAGTGAGGCGCCCGGCCAGCATGTCCTCCTTTCCTCTTTGGTGCAAAGGGGCAAGCGCTTGAGCAAGAGTATCAAGCAAAGGCATCCGTTTGATGCAACAAGACCAAGACCATCGCAACGGCAGGAAGGAAGTCATTGTGGAGCCCAAGCCGGGCGTCACCACCAGAGCCTTTGACAGCGAGGACCAACTTTAGTCGGGATAAGTGTACTAGATATTCCTCCAAAATGGCCAATTATTGGCGCCCTTCACTGCTCAATATTTGGGAAGAGGCCCAGGGCCCTTGCCTATAAATAGGACTAGCCACCCACAGGGGTAGAGGCATCTGGAATCAAGAGAGAGAAGCTGTTGAACTCCCCTAGCAGTTCATCGCACCAGCCAGAAACAGACCCTCGCGAGGCTGTTCTTCCTTGTATTGTTCATCATCAGCCCAAGAGGCAATCCACCACACCACACCTTTGGAGTAGGGTGTTACACCACAATGGTGGCCCGAACCAGTATAAACCCTGTGTCTCTTGTGTTGTTCCTTTCATAGTTTTAGATCCTAGCGTGGCGGTGAGGTGCAGGTAGGTAGAGGGCGAGATCTCCGCGCGCACCCCAGTGTTCGAACCTAGAGGGTCTGCCGGAACCCGAAATCCGACATATACCAGCCATTGTACGTATATATTTAATTTGTCCTCCCTCCCCCCCCCACCCTACGCCGATAGTTGCGATGTAGGTAGGTATCCATGCCATAGAGACAAACTGCACCTGTCCCCTCTCTCGTTCTAGTAGGCTAGCCACTCTATATCTTTGACGTGGGCACACACAAATTCGATGGCACTCTTTATCGACCGCGCGCGCACACACACACACACACACACGCATCATCCCTCTCTTCGATTCTATGGACACCTCAAGTCGATGATACCTCCACTCTCTTCTCGTGGATCGCCCCCTCTATATATATGATATATCCAGGACTCTATTTCACACACATTGCATATGTTACATTTTTTGATTGACCCCCCTTCCAAAAAAAAACTCTCACGAACCCACACACTATATCTCTCTACGTTTGTATCTCTCTCAGACAACCCCATGTAGGTGGTGTACGTATACAAGAAGCGAATAGGTGCACCGTGCACGTAATCACGCTTCGTGCCCAGCCACACCCGCGCGGGTACACGGTGGAGCTCATTTCTGTACGAAATGGCAGCCCACTTGCAAATTTGAACGCGTGTAGCGGTTGTTTACCTACGGAGGTCGTGTACCACGCCGTAACTGCGAAAACAAAGTTCGACTTGATGCGTTGGCGCCTTATTTTTAAATAAAGTTATATCGCTCAATGGCACGTACACATAATATAAAATGATTTTTATGGAGAAAAAGGTAGTCCGCTCCACTATATACAATGGAGCCTCCCAGCCTGGTTTGTCTCTCTTCAGATTATCTCACACAAGGCTGCGGTGGCCTCTCTCTCTCTCTCACTGTTGGTCACTGATCCGGTTGCATCCCGTCCGCCGGCGGAAAGGGAGGACGTGCATCGTTTCTCCGTTCGACGGTGCTGAGGCAGCACGTCCTGATCTGCGGTACACGTTGTTCTCTCTGACCAAGCTCCGGCGCGGTAGGGCCTACGCCACCTGCTCGTTGCCGCATTATGGGCAAATTCCGCCCGCCGCCGCTCACCTAGTTACATCCCGACGACCTCCAGGTATCCCCTCCGGCCTTGCTCTACTGCCCGTATTCCCACGTCGCTGCATGTGGATCTTCCATAGTTCTTTGCACAAAACATAGCTCGTCCGGCGTACTTTCCATATTGCAAGCTCGTCCTCACACCGTTTTAGACAAACACAACCGTGTTGTTATCTTCCCTTAGGACAAGGAATATGCTTCTTTTTTGTCGTCGCAACTGTCATCAACAATATTTTCTTCTTACAAATTTCAAATGGGCATATTCTAGAGTGTAGATTCACTCATTTTGCTTCGTATGTGTACTCCCTCCGTTCCTAAATATTTGTCTTTCTACAGATATCAACAAGTGACTACATACGGAGCAAAATGAGTGAATCTACACTCTAAAATATGTCTATATACATCCGTATGTAGTAGTCCATTTGAATCTCTAAAAAGACAAATATCTGAGTAGTCACTCGTTGAAATCTCTAGAAAGACAAATACTCCGGAGTATATTTAAGAACCGAGGGGGTATTGCATAGCCGCATGTGAGACTCAGACCGGTCGTTGCGCCGCATTAATAGTGAGTAATGAGCAGTCAAATCATAAGCCCCACCTTTCCCACTGTAAGTTGCTCGAAAGAAGCAACCGTCAATACGCTCTTCTTTGAATCCGCTCATACTACTCCATCTGTCACAGTTTATAGAGCGCGCTTCAGAAAAAGAGAAAATCTCTAGGACCAAGGCGACTAGCGATCGGCCTGAAAAAGAGCATTGGTAGTTATAGCACGGCGTCTATTACTAGAGGAAATAATGCGTACACACATGCATGCAGTGCTTCCACCCCGGGTACACACATGCATGCACTTACTCCACTTCGTAGTACTTCATCAAGAGGAAACTGCGGTTACCACGCCCTAATTAATTGAGTATTAAACCAAATGCGTCTAAAGTATCTCTGGTGGTAGAAATGCGTTGAGAGAAATGCATCATAATGAAGCGCGCACTGTAAATTGTGATGGAGGGAGGAGTAGTATGAAGGTGCAAAACCAAGTACGCGTATGGACAGTCGGTCAACGCACCTCTTGGCATATCACTGACATGTGGGACCGAAGTGTGAGCAAACCGATCTCAATTGACGGCAAAATAGCCAACCCTCCATTCCTTGAGAGATACGAGGAGCGAGAACACACAGACGGGCTCGCACGGAGGCCAAGATATATTCGAGCATGGTTGATCGATATCATCATTACATGTTGGGCTGCCGTTTTCCGCCCCTCTCCGGAATAAATGTGTACTTGATCAGAGATTAAAAAACTAAGAGTACAGAGGCTCCACCATGCAGTTCTAGTAGTAGTACTACTCGTACTACTAAACCTTGCGCTTGGCTCTTCGCCTCTTCGTGAAGTCAAACAATGATGGTACTCCGCATGTTTGGTACTACTGATGTATGCCTCGCAATCGACACCAAATGCATCGATGCATGTCCACCGCCTGGGCGAGGGTACGTTGCATTAGTCAAAAGGCATGAAGCGAGCTTCACCTTGTCCCGCAAGCTTCTCCTCGCTCAAGGGTTGACGGGACACACCAACAAGTAGTGCTAGTCCATACTCCCTCCCTTCCGGTTAATATGGCTTAATCTTTTTTGCGGGTAAATGAGAGAGCTTTATTCATATATAAGCATTCTTAGGACGATCAGCCAAGACACTGGTCACTAGGAAGCGAGTTACCCCGCAAAAAAAGAAGTAGGAAGTGAGGTGTTTCATCAAGCCAGCTTTCGGCCACATTCAAAGTGCAGCAAGCACGGTTCGCACAAAGATGCGCCGCAAGGTATGCTGACTTGTTTACATGATGAATAACAAAAAAGATGAAATATTACCGAGCGCTCCTATTTGTAACAGGATATGAGCCAGAATTAAGCAAGAATTTTGGCGAGTGTTCCATGCAATCAACTTCCATTATCACATGCGAGAACCCTTGAAGAGAACCAAATGTGTTGAAGATTGCTTTATCACATTTAAAAAATATAATAAGAGTGCAGATGCTCCTCCTTCCAGTTCCTAGTACTAGTATAGTACATACCTCTATAGACTATAGTAGTAGTACTTGTACTAGTAAACTTTGCGCTTGGCAGTCTGACACCGAATTAACTGTTGCACGTCCACCGCCTGAGCGAAGGAGAGCTTGCATTAGTCAAAAGTTTCTCCTTGTCCTGCGAGCCACCGCGCGCAAGCTTCTCCCGTCCTGTAAGCTTCTCCTCGGTCGGCAAGTTGACGGGACACAGCAAAGTAATGCTAGTCCATACTGCCCCCTCTCCGGTTAATATGGATTAACTTCAAACTAAATAAATACACTGTCTGTCACTGTATATTTGTAAAAATACAGTCAGTGGACTTCATAATACGCTCATTGCTCTCAATATATACATTTTCCGGTGTTTATACAGTCACTAGCTCACCCTGGCTGGGTATGTGTGTGCATGCACGTGTAGGTTGAGCACATGAGGGTGACCGTGTGTGTTCCGTCGTGTGCTCGTACATGCATGCATTAGGGTGTCGGTGTCAAAACCGGCGGATCTCGGGTAGGGTGTCCCGAACTGTGCATCTAAGGCGGATGGTAACAGGAGGCAGGGGACACGATGTTTACCCAGGTTCGGGCCCTCTCGATGGAGGTAATACCCTACTTCCTGCTTGATTGATCTTGATGATATGAGTATTACAAGAGTTGATCTACCACGAGATCGTAGAGGCTAAACCCTGGAAGCTAGCCTATGGTATGATTGTTGTCATAGAGGCTAAACCCTGGAGGCTAAACACCGGAGGGGGCTAGGATTACACAGAGTCGGTTACAAGGGAGGAGATCTACATATCCGTACTGCCAAGCTTGCCTTCCACGCCAAGGAGAGTCCCATCCGGACATGAGACGGAGTCTTCAATCTTGTATCTTCATAGTCCAACAGTCCGGCCAAAGGGTATAGTCCGGCTGTCCGAAGACCCCCTAATCCAGGACTCCCTCAGTAGCCCCTGAACCAGGCTTCAATGATGACGAGTCCGGCACACAGATTGTCTTCGGCATTGCAAGGCGGGTTCCTCCTCTGAATACTCCATAGAAGATTTTGAACACAAGGATAGTGTCCGGCTCTGCAAAACAAATTCCACATACCACCGTAGAGAGAATAATATTTGCACAAATCTAATCTGCTAACGCATTTTGCAGCATGACATCATACCATGGCCCGGTCATTATTCGAACCGTTTTTCTCAACTAGCACTGCACATATCGCGAGGCGGTTTTCTTGGCACATCTTGTCGAAGCAGAGATCGTGTCCCCTTATCATGGGATTCTCATCAATAAAGGTGTGGGTAACCCAACCGCGCTATCAATTATGGCGCTTGGGGAATAAGCGATTTTACCAGGCAAGTGAGGAGGCGCATCGCCTCTTCCGCCCTTATAAAGGGATGAGGATTCACCCCTTTTTACCCACGCCTTCTTCCCCCTTGCTTATCCATTCTTGCATACTCGAGCTCCAACGTCCAAGTTCGCGTCTTTCTCCTCAAACCACTCCAAGCATGTCCGGAGCGGGAGGCAAGTGGATGGTCTCCTCCGTCATGGAGGAGAACATCACAAAGCTACGGGAGGCCGGATATCTGGCCGCGGACATGGCACACCGGCTGCCAGATGCGGGGCAGATCATCCCTATGCCCGAACCCTATGAGAGGGTGGTTTTCCTTACCCACTTCGTCCGCGGACTGGGATTTCCCCTCCACCCGTTTGTCCGCGGGCTCATGTTCTACTACGGGCTGGATTTTGACGACCTAGCCCCCAACTTTATCTTCAGCATCTCGGCGTTTATCGTCATGTGTGAGGCCTTCCTCCGCATCAGGCCCCACTTCGGCCTATGGCTGAAGACCTTCAATGTTAAACCGAAGGTGGTGGTCGGCCAGCAAGCAGAGTGCGGAGGCGCCATGGTGGGCAAAATGCCTAATGTCACCTGGCTCAAAGGCTCCTATGTGGAGACCATAAAGGGGTGGCAATCGAGGTGGTTCTACATCACCGAGCCGCGTGACACCAACTGGGTGGTGGCCCCCGAATTCCGATCCGGAATCCCCACGCGGCTCACCTCCTGGAAAGAGAAGGACCTGTCCTGGGGTTCATCGGTGGAGCTGACCGGACTCCAGAAATGCATCAGGAATATGATGAGTAAGAAAATCAAGCTTGTCAACGTGGTCCAGGTCATGCTCTTCCGCCGGATCCTCCCGTGCCAACGAAGGGCATTCAATTTATGGGAGTTCGACCCGGCCAAGCACCAGACGCTGCGAGAGCTCTTCGACATGACACACAAGGATGTCTGGAAGGTGCTGTTCAAGGGCGCTGAGGACTCAGCGCAAAGCGCCATGCCAATCCGGTAAGTTTTTATATCTCACAGGATATTTATTTGCTCCAGTTTAATCATGTGCGGGATCTAAGCTTCCATGCCATTAACAGGACTGGGTAGAGACAGCGGAGCGGATCGATTGCCTAGCTCCCCTGCCTGAAGATCCTGCAGATGCTCTCCTAACGGAGATGCTGGTTCCGGCGCCTTACGATGTGCCAGTGAAGAAGGCCAAGAAGAAGGCCACGGGGACCCGAAAGGGTCTCCTGCGCAAGGTTATATCAGACTCATCGTCTGATAACTCTGAAGCGCACTCCTCCCATGAAAATGAGGAGGAGGAAGAGGAAAGTTCTCCCCCCTAGCTGGGGGAGACAAGAAAAGGAAGGCTGCCCTAGCCGGGGGAGACAAGAAAAGGAAGGCCGCCCCAACCGGGGAGGCCGAAGGGTCCAAGAAGGGAAGGACCCTCCTTCCAGACTGTTCCATGACGGCCGCCTACAGCGACGAAGAGTGGTTACCCAGGGACAAGCCCCTGGCGAAGTTCTAAGTATCCGATACCATAGTAATTCACGATATATTTTATTGCACTGCTTCCCTTCACACCGAACATGATTATGCAGTCCGTCCTGAGCCCATATCGACGTATCTTCGTCAGATGGTTCTTTGGACCCGTTGGATATGAATAGCGATTCACTTCCGACCGCCTCCACCCCTCGCCCTTTGGACAACGTTGAGGTGTTGTCTCGAAAGGCACCGAGCCGAGGGGAGGTAGTCCTGGAGGTGCCTTGAGGCGACCTTCCGGATCCTGGGCGGAAAGGGAGCAAGACTCCAGTGGGCTCCAAGTTCATCCCCCAGCCGAACACTGTGCCGGAACCTCCGGTTGTTCCGCACTCCGGCAGGCGACCCCCCGTTGAGAGGGGCAAGCCGCCCATGCCGGTGGCCTCTGTCCATCCAGAGGCACCGGACAACTTGCTAGAAGCGCTTCGCGGCGCTTTCATCGACGAAGAGCACCGCACTATCATAAGTGCGGTGATCGAGAAGGTTCAGTCCGCCAAAAACAGACTAACTGAAGCTTGTGCCAGCCTCCTAACAGGCTTTCAGGTAAGTAATCAAAATATAGGAAAATATTACCGCATAGACAGTAGCCCCTGATGCTCTGTTTGGCGTTCGCGAAGAAAGGCCGAATAGAGGATCAAATAATGACTCAGGAGTCTAATCGTAATATGTCTATGTGCATATGCACGGGCTTCATCGCTGGTCAGCCACAAGACGTATCGCTGGAGGTCGCTGCACTAAAGCAGGACCTTGAGCGGTCCGAGGAAGAGCTCGGCCTTGCCAAGAGGTAGCTCAAGGAGAGCAAAGGTAACCAATACCTTGTCTATATATTAGAAAGAAATTTGGTTGTAAAATAATAGGATCATCATGAATTTGCCAGGGGCCACGAGCGAAGTGGCGACCCTGAAGAAGGCGCTATCCGAGGCCGAAGACATAGCGGCCAAGGAGCGCACTGAGCGAGAAAAGCAAGAAGCCCGGGTAGGCGAGGTGCAACAAGAGCTCGAGGCTCTCATCAAAAAACATGAGTCCTTGGAGCGTGACTCTAAGACGCGAGAGTCCGAGCTTGCGAAGGTGCTCGAAAGCGCACAAAACACCAAGGCTGAAGCCCACAAGGCCCTCCAGGAGATTGATGCGGTGAAGAAGATAGCAGCGGGTAAGGCATTCATTATGCAAAGCAAGCATGTGAAGGAAACTTTCCTTTTTCTTACCCGAGTTCGGAGCTCTCCAGGAGCGTTCGCAAATCTTCCCCGCAGTGTGCTGGATGCCGCAGAGTTTTACCGAGCTGAGGAGGGGAGCTCGACGGAAAAGTTGTTCTGGTCTCAGTATACTGGGACCGAACACCCAGTGCCGAGCGACCAGCTGAAGCAACCGGTCGAGCTTCAAAAGGCGGCCGAACAGGCCATGAAGGGTCTTATAGTCTGGATGTGGCATGGCGATCCCCTACCTAACAGCTACTTCGGTCTGGTGAGGCAGCTTGTAGATGCCTGCCCATGGCTTGAAGTCATAAAGCGGTCTGTCTGCATCGAGGGTGCGCGCCGGGCTTTTTCCCGGGCGAAGGTGCAATGGGCGAAGCTGGACGCCGTGAAGCTGGTGAAGGAGGGACCTCCGGAGGGCAAGGAGCATCGCTGCCCCGAGATGTATTCTGAGAGTGTCCTGAAGGGTTCCCGCCTTGTGGCGGAGGAATGTGCTAAAGATGTAATTTTTGAATGAACGTGCTCATGTGATCCTTTAATGTGAAACTAGTTCATTTGCACTATGCAACACTTTTTGAATTTAAAATATTACCTTCTGTGCGGCCGTTTATAAAATCTGAGAGTTGGCCAGTCGTCGGCTTCTGCCCCCATGTAACTAGTACTGGGGTGTTCGGGATAAACCTGAGCACTCTTTTTTGCAATTTTGGGTCCTTCGATGGAGGTGTTCAGCACAACGAACCAGGCAATCGTACTATAAGGCTTTATCACTCTCACTTATCCATAGAAGTCTACAATTTTAAATTTTGGTGAAGCCCCTAGTATTCGGAAGGCCGAATTTGGGGTGCTATATACTCCTAAGTCGGGCAAGGCCGACTCCTCGCCCGAAGCGGAAGAAGTCTTTAAGGATTTGAGACCTCTCGAACAGCGACCAGCTCTCGCCTTATCATGACAGTCAGTTTTCAGCTTTCTCTACTGAGGTGCTCGTCCGGAAGAACCGAGACACAATCGCAGTAGTTCTCCCAACGCTACCATAGCCAATATAGCGGAATGTAAGGTACCAAAACATGGGAACCGGGCAAACCCAACTATTGACGCAAGACATGATTCAGAGCTGATGCATATAATGTTATAAGTTCGGGGTGCCGCACTGTCAAAAGTGTTCGGACTTCTCATGTCAGATTACGGGTATCTGAAAGCCTCGTGTCTTGGTCATACCGTAATGTACAGTGCAAGTTGTCGTAAATAAACATATAAGAGAAAAGGATGAATAATGCAATAATAGACTAATGCTATGCATTGTTATTTAGATAATACGTCGAAGCGTACTGATACAAGTAGTGCAATAAGCAAAAATAGGACTATTTGACATGTCCTATCCAAGGGCAGGCTGTGTATGGGTATTAAAAACCGGTATGTCGATTGTTATTAGAGACGACCTGGGGGTTCCCTTGTACAACTTAGCTTCTTGCCTCCTTGGTTGTTGCTTCCTCAGAACGTGTCCGCAATCATATCGCCGGAAAGGTCTTCCAGAGTAAGGTCCTGAAAGAAAAAAATGATAAAGGTATGCAGCCCTAGGGCTGTTGAGCCGCATTGCGGGACGTGCCCTGATCGTGCCCCCGCCTATGCCCATGGTATTTTCAGTGCGTAATTATGTACGCGCGGCACGGATTGCGTCACTTGACTGGGACTTGGACGGGGGCCGAATTGCTAGGCGAGCTCTGAACATGCCAGGCGATCCTGCTGCAGGTTACTCCGGACTCGCTTGACGGTGTCTGGAGGCTGTATCGCCGAATTGGCAGTTTTCCTTGAAAGGCTGCTTTGTGCTTCTGCTGCGAGGGCCGCAGTGTGCTCCTCCGTGAGGAGCGAGCGCTCTATGTTTCCATTGACTGTTATGACCCCCCTAGGTCCTGGCATCTTGAGCTTGAGGTATGCGTAATGCGGTACCGCATTGAATTTTGCAAATGCGGTTCGCCCGGCAAAGGCGTGATAGCCATCATGAACGGGACGATATCGAAGATTAACTCCTCGCTATGGAAGTTGTCCGGAGATCCGAAGACCACTTCCAGTGTGATTGAGCCCGTGCAATGGGCATCTACACCTGGGATGACACCCTTAAAGGTGGTTTTAGTGGGTTTGATCCGCGAGGGATCTACACCCATTTTGCGCACTTTATCCTGATAGAGCAGGTTCAGGCTGTTGCCGCCGTCCATGAGGACTCGAGTGAGGTGAAATCCGTCAATGATGGGGTCTAGGACCAATGCGGCGGATCCGCCATGATGGATACTAGTGGGGTGGTCCCTGCGATCGAAGGTGATCGGACAAGAGGACCATGGGTTGAACTTTGGGGCGACAGGCTCCATCGCATAGACGTCCCTTAGTGCACACTTCCGTTCCCTCTTGGGAATGTGGGTTGCGTATATCATATTCACCGTCTTCACTTGTGGGGGGAACCTCTCTGTCCTCCCGTGTTTGGTGGCCGGGGCTCCTCCTCGTCATCACTATGCAGCCCCTTGTCCTTGTTTTCGGCATTCAACTTGCCGGCCTGCTTGAACACCCAGTATTCTCTGTTGGTGTGATTGGCTGGCTTATCGGGGGTGCCGTGGATTTGACACGAGCGATCAAGTATACGATCCAAACTGGACGGGCCCAGATTACTTCTTTTGAATGGCTTTTTCCACTGACCGGATCTAGAGCCTCTGAATCCGGCATTGACTGCCGTATCTTCGGCGTTATCGCCGTTGTTGCTCCGCTTGTGTCTGTTACGACGTGGTCTGCCGTTAGCATCTTTAGTATCTGAAGTGCCCGAATTCCTTGATGTGTTGTTGCTGTGAGCCAGCCAGCTATCCTTGCCCGCGCAAAAGCGGGTCATGAGTGTCGTGAGGGCTGCCATAGACTTCGGCTTCTCCTGGCCCAGGTGACAGGCGAGCCATTCGTCACGGATGTTATGTTTGAATGCCGCTAAGGCCTTAGCATCCGGACAGTCGACAATTTGGTTTTTCTTAGTTAGGAACCGTGTCCAGAATTGCCTGGCCGATTCTCCTGACTGCTGAGTTCTATGGCTCAAGTCATCAGCATCCGGTGGTCGCACGTAAGTGCCGTGGAAGTTGTCAAGGAATGCATCTTCCAAATCCTCCCAACTGCCGACGGAGTCTGCTGGCAAGCTATTCAGCCAATGCCGAGCTGGTCCTTTGAGTTTTAGTGGGAGGTACTTGAGGGCATGTAGATCATCACCGTGAGCCATGTGGATGTGGAGGAGGAAGTCCTCGATCCATACCGTGGGATCTGTTGTACCATCATATGATTCGATGTTTACGGGTTTAAAACCCTCCGGGAATTCGTGATCCATAACTTCATCAGTGAAGCATAGGGGGTGTGCGGCTCCTCTGTGCCGGGCTATATCACGACGTAGTTCATATGAGTCTTGTCTACTGTATTCGGCCCGGCCGGATTTGCTTTTAGTGTATCCGGCGTGACGATCATCGTCGCGTGTTGGTGCGCGCCCCCGTGATCCGTAGATCGATCTTGCATGTTTTGCCCTGCTTTCCAATACGTCTCGCAGGTCCCGCATGTTGCCCTGGGCCTTTGTATTTTTGTTTGAGTGGCGGCGGGGTGCAGGCTGAACTTCAGGCTGAAACGCCTCTCTGTCTCGGCCACGAGGTGGCCGGTCCGCTGCATCATACGCTGGTGATGTAGGTTTCAATGCTTCCTCCTCGAGTCGGGGTAGCAACCTGCTCTTTGGGTAACTCCTGGAGGGGCGTTCGAGTTCGTATTCCTCGGCCTCAAGGACTTCGGTCCATCTGTCTGCTAGCAAATCTTGATCAGCTCGATGCTGTTGTTGCTTTTTCTTCAGGCTATTTGATGTGGCTGTAAGCCGGCGCTTGAAGCGCTCCTTCTCGACGGGATCCTCAGGCACGATAAATTCTTCGTCACCGAGGCTCGCCTCGTCTTCGGAGAGAGTCATGTAATTGTCATCCTCCGCTTCTTCATCTGCTGCCTGTTCTAGAGGGCTAGCTTGTTCATCCTCCCGCTCTAAATCTTGCTGGAGGGGATTGTCGTTGTCTTCGGCACTATCCGGAGTGTTATCGTCTCTTGTGCCGGCATCACTACCTTTGCTATGGCGGGACTTAGAGCGGCGCCGCTGATGTCGGCACTTGGGTTGCTTCTTGGAGGGGTCATCCTCCGTTGTCTTATCGCCATTGCCTTCTTTGGGGGTATCCACCATGTATATATCATATGATGAGGTGGCGGTCCAGTATACTGTGGGCGGTGGTTCCAGTCGTCTCTGCATCGTCGTCCATACCGTCGATGACTTCGAGTCGAAGTCGAGCATGTCGGTTAAATCATCGGCGGTGGCTACTAAGTGGGTGGTGGGTGGGGAGCGAATTTCTTCGTAAATGCGCATCCCATTCTAGCCGGACATAGTTCGGCCAAGGTTCTCCTGACAAGGAGAGCGACCTTAATGAATTAAGCACGTCGCCGAAAGGCGAGTGCTGAAAGATATCCGCGGAGGTAAACTCCATGATCGGCGCCCAATCGGATTCGATAGGCACGGATGCATGCGGCTCGGAGTCCGTGGCTGGAGATGAATCCAGTGGTTCGGCAACACGGCTCTCGTAAGGGGTGAAGTTAGTATCCGGCTCTATCGCCACTGAGAGTGCGGCTTCCACGGTGGGGTCTATCCACCTGTCCTCGGATGGCGCAATTTGCTCCGGATTAAGGGCCGGAGTAGTTGCAGGTGTGATCTCCCGAACACCGTCCGACGGCAGAGCTAAATCATGCTCGTCGTGATCGTGCGGCGCACCTGACATGGGCTCGAATCTGTCGAAGATCAAATCTCCGCGGATGTCGGCAGTGTAGTTCAAGTTTCCGAACCTGACACGGTGGCTGGGCGTAGCTCTCGATCTGCTCCAGATGGCCAGCGAAGTTAGCAGCAGCTTGAAGACGCTGAATACAAAGATCTGTCCGGGGAGGAAAACCTCACCCTGGACCTCATCGTTACTGATGATCGAAGGAGCCATCAAGCCTTATGGTGACGGCACAGTGGAACTCTCAATGAAAGCACCAATGACGGTGTCAAAACCGGCGGATCTCGGGTAGGGGGTCCCGAACTGTGCGTCTAAGGCGGATGGTAACAGGAAGCGGGGGACACAATATTTACCCAGGTTCAAGCCCTCTCTATGGAGGTAATACCCTACTTCCTGCTTGATTGATCTTGATGATATGAGTATTACAAGAGTCGATCTACCACAAGATCGTAGAGGCTAAACCCTAGAAGCTAGCCTATGGTATGATTGTTGTTGTCCTACGGACTAAACCCTCCGGTTTATATAGACATCGCAGGGGGCTAGGGTTACACAGAGTCGGTTACAAGGGAGGAGATCTACATATCCGTATTGCCAAGCTTGCCTTCCACTCCAAGGAGAGTCCCATTCGGACACGGGACAAAGTCTTCAATCTTGTATCTTCATAGTCCAACAGTCCGACCAAAGGATATTGTCCGGCTGTCCGGAGACCCCCTAATCCAGGACTCCCTCATAGGGCGTCGCACGCGTTCTTGCGTCCATGTGTACGTGTGACTTTTGCATACACGTAGGGGGAGTACATGTAGGGGCCACTAAAGGATCAGTCAAATCACAGAGTAAGTTAGTCGGAAGAAGCAACCATCATTTCACTCTTCAATGATACGTACGCAATATAAAATGGTTGATATGGAGAGAAAAAGAAAACCACTATATATACACTAGCAGGAGCCTAAGCTACAAGCCTGCTTGCTTGGGTTGCTCTCTTCACAAGCATAGAAGAAAGGTGGCCACACCGCTGTTCACATATATGGCCTGATCCCTTAGCTGGGTGAAGGGAACAATGTTCTACATAGACGCGGTCGACATCGGCGAGGGAGAAAATCCATAGTCGGTGCATCCCAATCAGAGGTCACCGCGGTATGGGCCGATGCCGCGTCCCAACCGCCCTTCTAGCTACAGCCCGACGTCAGTTTTGAAAATATTAGTGCATGTCAACAAAAATTATACTATTATCGTTGTTCCGTTTCGAAAAAAAGCATATAAGTTGTTACTTCGTACCCAAAGGATCTTTATATCCAACAGACACAAAATATCCATTCGACTGTTCAAAATTACTTTCACTGTTGATCTGATGTTGAGGTAATTGTTGCATAGCCACCAAAACCCACCATCTCTTAAGCTAAAGTAGACCGAGCTAACCCCTATATTTGCATATTACTAAGATAAAAAGAAGG
This sequence comes from Aegilops bicornis, assembly GCA_021605145.1. Lineage (NCBI taxonomy): Eukaryota > Viridiplantae > Streptophyta > Magnoliopsida > Poales > Poaceae > Aegilops > Aegilops bicornis. The sequence goes on from CM038671.1 coordinate 129,220,312, forward strand.
CACTGTAGAATCATTTAGGACATGAGCTTGTTAATCTGAATGTGGAGGGACACCAGCTTAGCCCCGGCCAGCAGCTTGGGCGGAACTGTGAAGAAGGTCAGCTCCTGCACGGCGATGTCGCCGGCATCCCTGCTGCTTGTCACCTCCATTTCCACCTTGACGGCGTCGGTCCTGCCTTTGGGCTCCCTCGGCGGGCCATTCACCCATAGCTTGGCCACGTAGTGCGGTAGTGGGGACGCCCCCGCTCTAACGCAGACGACCGACACAGTGATAGGAGCGCCGATGTCGAGCATGCCGCCAACCAAGAAAAACATGTGGTCGTCCACCTCCGTGAATAGCAAGAGCCGTGGCTCCGACACTGGCACTTGCAGCTGGAGCGCCTTGTCGTACTGGATCCTGTGCACGGGCATGAGATGCACGGTGCTGATGTGGTGGGAGAGCACTGGCGGCAGGCCTTCGTAGCCACAGATGGGCACGGGACATTTGCAAGGCGCGAGCGGACACACGCTCTGGTGATCGGTGAGCTTGTGGTAAGTGACGTAGAGCCCACAGCCTTCGTGCGGGCACTCCACCCTCACCGAGGAGAGGACGGTGTCCACCACCGTGTTCTGCACGTCGAAGCCACCGCCGCGCTCGTACTTCTGGCACTGCCGCTGGTTCCCGGGGCGCTCGACGCGGCAGCCCACGCAAGCCAGGTGCCCTCCCTTGCACTGCACAAATCAATCGAACAACACATCAATCAAAAAACCTGCACCTTGCTCGATCAGCCGAACGAACAAGGTGTATTCGAACCTCATACACTGGAGGCTTCAAGGGGTGGAGGCACAAGGGGCAGTGGAGCAAGGTGGGGTCCATCGAGACCATAGAGAGCTCCATCGTCGGGTCATGTTCCGTCTGCATGATCTCGCCCTCCTCGTGCACAACCATCTCTCACTTTATTAGGGCCGGGGCATTACAAAGCTTTACCGTCACATATTCATACTACTTCAACGTGCATTAAATCAACACATGCAAGTATCAAAAGGAGAGTCACTGCATGCATGCATGCGTTGTAATTAATGCATCAGTAAACGCAAATTATTGAAATATATCGAGAGCAGTGCTTTGATGTGTCGCGTCAACTCGTACAAGACCGAGAAGTTTGATTACTACAATGCCCTCTCGCCTTAACCGCACCTGCCTTTGGCTGCATGACAGGTGGGCCACCGACCTGTTGGGCCCACCTGTCATGGACGCAAAGGCAGGAAGCGATAAGTCAATGAAGCTGCGTCCCTCCCTTGCCCATGAGCGTGGTGGTCGGCGGGACTAGGAGAAGCTTTAGATTCGCTACGCCTCCCTCCCGTATGAGGTGGACATGCAGCAGTTCAATCGGTGTCGATGGCTGTAAGCATCTGTAGTACTCCTCCACTGCAGTAGTACTCCCGAAGAGGCGAAGAGCCAAGCGCAGCCCGCACGCTCGTGTGGCAGTTTCATGTGTAGAGTAGTCTAGGATAGCGTGTATCGTGCTTGTAAGCTTAAAATCGTTGGGGTCGGCTCCATGCGATATTTTCTTGATTAAAATAATCTTCTGGCCCTACCTGTCATCCTGGTGATTCTAGTTTACACGCTCATCTGGTCAAGATAGGAATATATATTTTAATTTGTGGTGGGGTAAATGTTGGAGGTTGCAGCAAATGGAGTATTGTACACTACGGGTCTTTCAGCCAAGTTTAGAGGAAACCATGTGGGGCTAGTGCTATGATGTGTCGCGTCAACTCGTACAACAAGGAGAAGCTTGATTTTACTACAACACGCCTTCTCCCTCACCCATGCGCGTGGTGGCTCGTAGACGAGGACAGGATTTTTCTTATAGTACTACAACAAGCTATCCCTCCCGCTCGCGGTGGACGGACATGCAGCAGTGGATTCGATACTGTAGAAGTAGTAGTAGTAACATCATTGTTCGTCTTCTTGAAGAGGCGAAGAGCCAAGTGCAACCCGAACGTGGCAGTTGTGAACCTTGGAGCACGCATATATCCCGGCTCTTGCATGAAACAAAATTGCTATGTGAGCCCACTACTGTAGTACTACTTCTGTCCGGAAATACTTGTCATCAAAATGAATAAAAGGGGATGTATCTAGATGTATATTAGTTTGAGATACATCTTTTTTATCCATTTTGATGACAAGTATTTTCGGACGGAGGGAGTACTTGCTAGTATAGCCCTGTAAACCAGAAAGGAGTATTTGCCTTTCTAGAGATTTCCACAACTGACTAGACTACACCGAGATGGAGTACATATGGAGCAAAATGAGTGAATCTACACCGTAAATAAATATGTAGTTCTCTCGTTTTCCTCTCGGCCTTGGTCGCGGTGCACAATATTGAGTATACTAGTACTATCATCTTGAAATTTACGAAGTCACCATAGGCACCTCGTCGTCGACGGGAACGTCTCCTGACACGCGATAGACGCGAGCAGCAGTCGCCTCCATAGGTGCTTGAATGCCAAGGAGGGAGAGGGTAGCGGTTCCCGAGACGTTGAACGGTCAATGATGCATCCTCAAATTACTCTACATGCAGAGGGAATTAATTGGAGAAGCAGAATAGAGCCAAAGACGATGTGAATGCAATGTAGTTTGGATTCTCATATAAAGGCGCCCCACCACTCCAATCCATCTACTCCTTAGTCTCTGCACAACACTACTCACTCCTATCCAAGACCAAGTGACCAGAAGCCAGAAGCACCTATGGAGGCGATGGTCGCGAGCGGCAATGGGTCAGGCCAAATCATCCATATGCCACCGGCCCTATGCGTCAGAAGGCGTTCAGACGGTGTCGGCGACCGCCGGCCGTCAGAGCCCTCACCGACGCCGGCTTCGCCTCTCGCATGGACGACATGATGGTCAACTCCATCTGCAAGTTCACCGCCGTCAAGAAGCGTATAGCGAAAGCTCCTACAAGTCCTACCAGCCACCACGCTCATGCGCGAGGGAGGGACGCAGCTTCATTGACTTACTGCTCCTGCCTTTGCGTCTATGACAGGTGGGCCCAACAGGTGGTTGGACCACCTGTCATGCAGCCAAAGGCAGGTGCGGTTAAGGCATCGGAGCTCAGTCCACGAGGGAGAGGGCATTGTAGTAATCAAACTTCTCGGTCATGTACGAGTTGACGCGACACATCAAAGCACTGCACTCGATATAAGTCTTTTTACACATTTCAAATGGACTACTACATGCGTATGTATGTAGACATATTTTGCTTCGTATGTAGTCACTTGTTGCGATCTCTAAAAAGACTTATATTTGGAAACGGAGGGAGTACAATGCATGCATGCATGCCGTGACTTCCCTTTTGATACTTGCATGTGTTGATTTGATGCACCTTGCCAAATTTTGAGTATAAGTTACCTAACCAAATTTTCATACATGTCACAAAAAATTACGGGGCTGTTAGGATTGTGACTATGTTTGTCTTATGTTGCCACATTATTTTTCCCACACTTGCCACACTTGCCTAACTTGAGTTGCTCAAATTGTTAGACACACTTTGGCTTGCCTAAGGGAATCTTGCCACACTTTTTGTGTCTATGACATGTGGGGTTCACTGCTATTAAAAAATTTCTTGTCTTAGGTGTGGCTAATAAAAAAGACTTATATTTAGGAATGGAGGGAGAGGAAAATATAAATAATAATGCATGTTGGGGCAACCCACGTTTCCGATAATTTTAGCCGTGGGCTTGTTCACAATTTTTACTAGGGGGTGGTTGTTCATTTAATGGAGGGACTTTTACCAGACTTGAACGATACAAAGTGTGACCTGGCACACCGTAACACCACTTGGAACAAGCGAGTAGCTATCTCAAAAAACAATCAACAACTAAAAAACGGCGACCTGGCACGTAGTACACAATTTTAAACGATTGTTTTGATGAAGTGAAAAAGGAAAACTACCCCACTATGTATATATTGGCCGGAGCCTCCGCGCTTGTTTGCTAGGGTTGCTCTATTAACACACTCTCATCCTCTCTAGATCTAAACAAGATAGGGGTGGTAACACTGTCTTTCTCCCTTCAAAAAACATTGTCTTTCTCCCTTCAAAAAACACTGTCTTTCTATCCTCACCGCTGGTTACAGATCCGGACGTATCTCCCTCCGCTGGTGAAGGGGGGAGGGGCAGCGTTTAGGCCATCGTCGACAGCGAGGTAGGAGACCCACTACCGGCCGCACCATTATCTCTGGACAAGCGCCGGCGCGGGAGGTCCTCTGATCCCTTCGTCGTTGCCCTAGTGTGGGCGGATCCGGCCTCCCGCCGCCCACCTATCCATATCCCGAGGACCTTCAGGTATATCTTCCTTCGAAACCGCCTTAGCTCTACTTCCCAACTCCCTACGTCGCTGCATGTGCATCATTTTCTACCTCTCAGCCCCTCTCGATCGGATGGTCCAATTTCACCTATTTTTTTCTTCTATTATTAGAGGTAAAGCTACTTCATGGAGTTGAATCTTGTACTTGCTTCAAACAAGAAATAAAGTGGGGGTGGGGGAATTTAGTATGTAGTACATCGGACTTGGTACAAACAGGAAGGAAAGGGGTGAAAGTAGTACAGACTGGTCATCCAACTAGTCTCTTGGTCAAAAAGGGAAATATAGGGGTAACGCTGAACACAGTGGTATGACTAGGACTAGATTTGCTATCCACACATAGGAGTAGGTAGCTAGAGTGAACAAAAATGGGACCAACCCAGATATGTTTCTTGGACGTTTGTTTCTCAGGGCAACAAACTATGAATCACCACTTTATGCCCCTGTTTAGGTACATGGTGCTGGACTGCTGGTGCACCCACTGTCCCATGCCCTTATACCAAATATTTAGCTTTTCTTAATCTAATGCCCCTGGTAAAAATGAAGCCATGCCATTGTTATAAGCCATGCCAAGTTTAGCCAAATGTTTTTGCCTGTAATTGTTTGAGACTCTGACTGTTTCCTCTGTAGCTTTTTGTGTAAACACGGATATCCATTTCACACGGTTCTTTGTTGTAGACCTTTTATGCATCGCACAAAACTCTTCTTAAAAGAAGTGACTTTTGTGCTATTTAACTGGAATGTCAGAATGGAATAGTTGGTTCATTTCGGTGGAACTGCACAAAGGGAGATCTATGTTCCAATCCTCATCATCCATATTGGCACCATAACCTTCCTTTAGGTAAGAATGTTATTTAATGCATGTTTTCATCTCTATTTTGCGAATGCCATGAGAAAATAATGCTACTTTTTACTAGTTGTCGTTGTACGAAAGTAGGGGCTCTCCTTTCGGCCCATTTACTTGCGCACGGGCAGTCAGAGCCGCTCGCCACGACCACACACAACACGGCAGGGAAGGGAAGCCGGAGGGAAGCCGAAGGCACAAGACAAATAAAGCAACGACAAGGACCAAGGCCACAAGGATCGGATGGGCGAAGCAGGTTTCCCCGGCAAGGACCCTTGCTGTGGCAGTTCAGCTGCCCCGGCAAGAAGACCCTTGCCGGGCAGCTTCCCACGCCAGCCGAGCGAGCCACCCTTGAGCCCACCAAACAGACGCATTGGGACAGGGCTCGGGAGGCACCTCCGTGGTGGCATGTAGATCTTTGTGAAGACAAAGAATAGTCAAGATCAAGTGAGGATAGGAAGGCAATCATCCTCACCGAAGAAACCCACAAGACCCCCGGCAAGATCCTTGCCGGGGACGCCTACGCGCCACGGCAAGACCCTTGCGGGGCCACCCGGCAAGACCCTCGCCAAGCACGCCAAATAGGCCACTTCCAGTTCAAGACCAAATTAAGTCTCCGCCGCTGTTCGCATGCGGCTGCCGACCCAACCAGTCAAGGGCAGGCACTGCGTGGCCACATGCAAACCTTCTGGAGGATCCACCACGACGCCACCTCACCGCCTGCTCGCCTACATGGCACCACATGCATCGCTGGCTGTGGCGTGGTCGAAGCAAGAAGGAGCGGCGACGGATGGGACGGGCCTCGCTCCCGTCCCTGATAAAGCGAGAGGACACCTAAGCGATGCATTAAATGCATCTTGTCCTATAATACGAGGGATAACCTCGCAGCACTGTACCCTTTCCACCTCCTGCTTGCCACTATGGCGACCCCTTTTCCTATAAAAGGAGGTCCGAGGCGGCCAGGAGAAGGATTCGGCTTTTTGGAGCCCGTTACACCCCGTAGCTAGCTCAAGAACTGAGAATACATCCACCAAAGCAGGACTAGGGTTTTACACATCCTCGCGGCCCGAACCTGGATAAACGAACCGCTGCATTCTCTCGCCAGATCCGCTTCTTCTCAACCTCGCGCCAAGAACCGCAGTAGGGATCCTTGTGGTCCCATAGGTGTCGTTCCCACCGACATCTTTGGCACGCCAGGTAGGGGTGGCGCAGTTGTGAGAATCGGCTTTAACAGCTAGTCCGGCGTTTTCTTCATCGCCATGGCGCCCAAGAAGAAGATGACGATGGCGGTCGGCTCGTCGGGAGCCGAACGGCCTGTCCTGACATGAGCGAGCAGCGGACCGGTCGCGAAGAGGACCAGGGGCGCGACTCGTGAGCACCAACACCACCCCAGCAGCCGGAGCTTGGAAGGCGGCGATGTTCGTGTGCCTGGCAACGGGCAATGTTGCCAAATACAAAGATGTAGCCAGGCCCACCGCAGGAGGCACGGGCCCCTCCAAAGGCGCCGTCCCACCGCCTGAAGGCGATGCGGTGGCCTCGAAGACACCCACGCCGGTGCCCACAGCACGCTCCTCTCAGGCCACGCGCGACGAACGGCGTCATCATGCCGAAGATCTCGGGCGCCGCCACGGGAAGAGTCTCGAACGTCACTCACGGGACGCAGAAGACCCGACCGCTCGCCGAGGCACTGGCGAAAACGGCATGCGACCGCGGGACCATGATAGAGCTCCTTCTAACGTGGTTAGGAGTCGAAGCGTATCGCGGTCCGCACAGGTTTCGCCACCGCCGACACCAGCAAAGGCCCTAGCGCGCGCAATTGCTCCTCGACTTTCCTCCCGCTGTGGGGAAGCTCGACGAATGGAGAGCCACCATCCAGAGCCTTGTTTCCGTCGCCAACAAAGGCTAACCAAGGGCGACAGGCCCTTCGGGCCGACGCTCCGGGGGAACATCACATGCTGGTGGCGGGAGGACTGGTGGCGCTACGGCCACGGTACACTCTCCTCCCCGCCAATTGCCACGGACGTTGACCCATCGCGACGACGCGTGTGAAGACATTTCCATAGCGTCATCCGACCCACGGACCCGCTACGACCAACGCCAAGTTCTTCGGGAGCGAGCCCATGAAGACGCTTGGACCACCATTATGCGCCGGCGCGAAACACGCCACCAGTCAGACAGGCCAGCAGGGCTTGCTGTGAACCACCCGGCTCCGGTAAGCCCTGGAGGTTTACCTTACGAGGTAGGCTGCCCGGCTTTTACCCGTGAGTTGCAGCAGTTCCAGTGGCCCACTCACCGTACTTTCAAGCCTGACGTTGGCGAGAAGTACAATGTCAAGACCCACCCGTCGGAGTTCCTTAGCATCTACACCATCGCGATGCAAGCTGCCGGAGCCCGCGACGATAAGGTGCTTGCGAATTACTTTCATTGGCCCTTAAGCCCAACGCCATGTCATGGTTGATGCACTTGCCAGTAGATTCTATTTCTTCTTGGTCGGATTTGTGTCATGAGTTTGTTGGCGCCTTTACGGAAGGTCACCAAGCTCATGGCCAAGCAAGGGACTTGCATGTCATTCCCCAGAAGGAAGGTGAGAGTCTGTGCAAGTACATACAGAGATTCAGCCGAGTACAATACAATATCCCAGATGTTCATCCTGCCGCCATCATCAGTGCGTTCCATCAGAACATGCGCAACCGCAAAATGCGCGGGGAGCTGGTGATGAACAAGGTGAAGGATGTGGCGGAACTCTACGTTCTTGCCGACAAATGTGCCCGGGCTGAAGAGGGAAGGAAGTACCCCGGCGAAGATGCCGGCGTGGAAACCGACTCTTCAGACGAGGATGTTGCCGCCCCGATGAAGAAAAGCCGGCGCCGTAACAGGAAGCGTAAGGGTAAAGCTGTGCTTGCCGTCAAGGGATCTGATGACACCGGCACCGCCAAGAAAACCAAGGCGCATTTACCACCGGCAAGGATATTGCCGGGTGCGCGCCACCGCCGGGCCTTGGTGATCGCCGAGAAGCCGGGAACTCCGACAAGCAATACTGCAAGATCCATCGCACCAAGGGCCATGACCTCCAGAACTGCCGACAGGTTGAGCTGCTCGCCGAGAAGCAAAAGGCTGAATATGAAAGGCGGGACAAGGAGAAAGGCCAGGATGGTGCCGAGGGATCCGGCAAGAAGCGGGACGGCCAAGCAAGCCGCCGCGGTAAAGATAAATAGCAAGAGAGGCCCGCTAGGGGCCGCGACAAGAAGCAGGAAGACGATGATCATGACGAGGACGACGAGTCCGCGACCACGAAGTTTGAAAGCCATTAGAGGCCATGTAAGCGCCGATGGTGGCGCCATGCATTCATCCCACCGCCAACTCAAGCAGTGGGCGTGTGAGATTACAGCGGTGGAGCCATCGTTCGACGCACGGAAGCAGCTGAAATGGTCCAGCACGCCCATCATCTTTGATACCGAGGACCACCCTGACCGCCCGCAACCTCAAGGTGACAAAGATGTTGGTCGACGGCGGGGCCGGCCTGAACTTGATCTCGCCTTATGTGGTCAAAAATTTGCAGATCCCCGATGGGGACCTTGAGGAGACGTGTACATTCTAAGGGGTTACCCCGGGGAGGAGCCAGCCAAAGGGAAAGATCACGATGCCCGTGACATTCGGAGGCAAGTTGAACCAGAGGACGGAGAGGATTGTTTTTGATGTAGCTGAGATCCCCTTGCCTTACAACGGGATCCTCGGCCGCATGACACTGTCCAAGTTCATAGCAGCTTCACACTACGCCTACAACATGCTGAAGATACCCGGGCCGATGAACATCATCACCGTCCCCTCCGACAAGAAAGATGCGTTGATTTGCATCAACCAACTCTACCGGGAAGCAGTTGCAGCAGCTGCCGCTAAGGTACCTGCCTGGCCGACGGAGCCCCGGGGAGAAGACCGGCGAGACTCCTAGCACCCACTCCGCAAGCGCACCTCTTCGGGTGTTGCGCCCCTGCTGAGGACGTGCCGAGAGCTCCGCCCGGCAAGAGCAAGAAGTCCAAAGCCACACCACCAGAGAGACCAAGAAGGTGCCCGTCAAGGAGGATTTGCCTGGGGAGCTTTTACCATAAGCTCCACCCTCGATGGCAAATAGGAAAGCGAGCTCGTCGCCTTCCTGTGGGTGAATGTCGATGTGTTTGCATGGCAAGCCTCCGACATCCCCGGCGCTCCTGTGGAGGTGATTGAGCACCACCTGCTGCCTGTCCCCGTGCGCGCCGCCAGCTGTAAGGTCAGGAAGCAAGCTCTGGAGAGACAGGAGTTCATCACGGAGGAAATCAGAAAGCTAGAGGTGGTAGGTTTGGTGAGAGGAGTACTCCATCCAACGTGGTTGGCCAATCCTGTAGCGGTGCGCAAGGCGAATGGGAAGTGGAGGTTGTGTATTGATTACACAGACATCAATAAGGCCTGTCCAGAGGATCCTTTCCCGTTGCCGCGCATTGACTAGATTGTTGACTCCACGGCTGGGTGTGACCTCTTATCGTTCCTAGACGCCTACTCAGGATACCACCAGATCTTCATGACAAAGGAAGACGAGGAAAAGACAACATTCATCACCCCATGTGGTAATGCGTATTGCTTTTTACGGATGCCTTTCGGGTTGAAGAGTGCTGGCTCGACCTTTGCAAGAGCAGTCCAAATTGGTTTTGAGCCCCAGCTACATAGAAATATGGAACCTTATATGGATGACATAGTGGTCAAAACCAAGGACAAAGCAACGCTCGTGCAAGATCTGGAGGAAACACTTGGGAACCTGCGCAAGATCAACCTCATATTGAACCCTGAGAAGTGTGTCTTCGGTGTCCCGTCCGGCAAGCTTCTCGGGTTCTTTGTGTCCCGGCGTGGGATTGAAGAAAACCCAGATAAGATCAAGGCTATTGAGCAGATTGAGGCACCCAAACGGCTCAAGGACGTGCGTTGTCTCACTGGCTGTGTTGCTGCCATGAGCCGGTTCATCTCCAAGTCCGCAGAGCGTGCCCTTCCTTTTTTCAAGATCTTAAAGAAAGCAGGGCCGATGGAGTGGACCCCAGAGGCTGAGGCAGCGCTGCAAGATTTGAAGAAATACCTCTCCTCTACCCCAGTGCTGGTTGCGCCCAAACCACAAGAACCGTTGCTGCTTTATCTAGCGGTAATGAATCAGGTGGTTAGCGCCGCACTAGTGGCGCAGAGAGAGGTTGATGAGGAGATAGAAGCAGCGGCAGAGTCGACGGTTGGCGGGCCTGAACCCTCGCCGGCAGGGCTCAGCCCCGGCAAGACTGAGTCCCCGGCAAGCCTCGGCCCCGGCAAGCCTGGCACCCGTGCGACGGGACCCACGCGACCAGGTGAAGAAGCGCAGAAGAAGAAAATGGTGCAGCTCCCAGTTTACTTCGTCAGCTCCCTTTTGCAGGGGGCTAGGTCGAGGTACTCAGGTGTGCAAAAGCTGGTCTTCGGCCTCCTTATGGCTTCGAGGAAGCTGCGCCATTACTTCCAAGCGCATGAAATCATGGTGGTCACCCGCCTCCCATTGCAACAGATATTGCATAACCCAGATGCAACGGGGAGGATCGTGGAATGGGCCCTGGAGCTGTCAAGCTTCGATTTAAAGTTCGAAAGTACCTCGACGATTGAGCGGCGAGTCTTGGCGGAGTTTGTTGCAGAATGGACCTCGACGCCCGGACGAAGAGGTACAAGAGAACACTCTCCCGGCAAGGAAACGAGTCGCGAATCTGGATCATGTACTTTGATGGTGCCTTCGCTGCAAAGGCGCCGGCGCTGGTGTGCTGCTTGTCGCACCCATCGGAGAGCACCTCAAGTACGTCATCCAGATGCACTTCCCCCGGGAGATGTCAACCAACAACACCGCCGAGTACCAGGGTTTGCTTGCCGGTCTCAGGATCGCGGCGGACCTCGGAGTTAAAAAGCTCATCATCAGGGGTGACTCACAGCTCATCGTCAGGCAGATCAACAAAGATTATCAAAGCCCGTTGATGGAAGCTTACGGAGATGAGGTGAGGAAACTGGAGGAACGCTTTGACGGTATACAAGCGGAGCATGTCCCTCGGGCGGAGAACGATATCGCCGACTACCTGTCAAAGCGCGCTGCCCTCAAGCTACCTGTGGAACCAGGTACTTTTGTGCTTCAGTTAACCCAGCCATCCGTTGAGCCGTCAACCAGGCAGAACAAGCGGAGGAAGCTAGGCCCCGGCAAGTACTTCCCCACCGAGCTCCCCGGAGCCGCCGGCGAAGATGTTGCCGTGGATGCCGATCCTGCCACGGGGCGACCAACTCCGGCAGGACCTCAGGTCATGGCCGTGGAAGCGGCCGCTCCCGTAGCAGAAGAAATGCCTTTGGTCCTTGTCGTCGAGCCACAGGCTCCGGCATGGGCACAACACACCGTCCGATTCCTTCAGAAAGGAGAGCTTCCTGAGGAGCAGGAAGAGGCGGAAAGAGTAGCCCGCCGGTCTGCCCTGTACCAGTTCGTTGATAACGAACTGTACAGGAGAAGACGAATGGGGTGAAAATTGAAGTGCATCTCCCGGGAGGAAGGACTAAAGTTGTTGGCAAAGATACATGGAGGCATATGTGGCTCCCACATAGGGTCGAGGGCCCTTTCCGGCAAGGCTTTCCGGCAAGGTTTCTTCTGGCCCACCGCCCTCCAGGATGCGACGGCACTAGTAACCAAGTGTGAAGCATGCCAGTTCCATTCGAAAAAGCTCCATCAACCAGCTCAAGCCCTTCAAACTATCCCTCTCTCCTAGCCCTTATCGGTCTAGGGGCTCGACATATTGGGCCCTTTCCCCCGTGCTGTCGGGGGCTTTGAGTACTTGTGCGTCGCAATCGACAAGTTCACAAGGTGGCCAGAGGTGGAGGCAGTGAGGAAGGTGACAGCGTAGTTAGCCATCAAGTTCTTCAAGGGACTAGTGTGCCGTTTTGGGGTGCCCAACAGGATCATCACCGACAACGGCACGCAGTTCACAAGCCATGCCTTCATGCAATACATTGAGGATCTCGGCAGCAAGGTCTGTTTTGTTTCCGTGGTACATCCACGGAGCAATGGCCAAGCGGAGAGGGCAAATGTTGAAGTCCTGCGAGGCTTAAGAACGAAGACTTTTGACAGGCTGCACAAGAGTGGAAGGGGCTGGATTGACGAGTTGCCGGCGGTTTTTTGGTCGATCAGAACGACGCCAAATCGAGCCACCGGCCAGACACCCTTTGCCCTGGTTTACGGGGCAGAAGCAGTTCTCCCCACAGAACTCATATACGAGTCACCTCGAGTGCTCGCTTATGATGAGCTTGAGCAAGAGCGATTGTGGCAAGATGACGCAACGTTCCTTGAGGAAGATCATCTCCGGGCAGCTGTGAGAGCAACACGCTACCAGCAAGCCTTACGCCGCTACCATAGCCACAAGGTTCATGCCCAGAGCTTTGAGGAAGGCGACCTTGTTCTTCGGCAAGTTCAATCGGCCAAGAATTCCAACAAGTTGACGCCAAAGTGGGAAGGCCCTTATCGGGTAACACGAGTCACCAGGCCCGGCGCAGTCCGGCTGGAGACCGAAGATGCCATTCCAGTGAGCAACTCCTGGAACATCGAGCATCTCCGCAAGTTTTACCCATAAGGCGCGGCTTGCCGGGCCTCCCGGCAAGCTACCCTTTTGTACAAGCCTTGCCGGCAAGGCATGTAACCCTTTGTACAAAGCCAGGCGCAGACCCTGAGCATAAATAAACGGTTACTGGCGCCTAAGTTATAGCATGCATGCTAGGTTGAGTCTCGTCCTTGGTTAGGGTCAATAGTGCTTAGCGGCGGCTAACCCCTAGCTTAGAGGTCGAGTGCACGTCTCTCTGTTCTTCTCTATCTTCTTTGGTTCGCAGGACACATGAATATCCTTGCCGAGCTGCTTTGGAAGAAAGGGGACGGAACGGTGTACGGGTCCCGGCAAGACAATACTTTCGGGGGGCTACAAGGGCGAAGATCCACCCGCGGCAAGCCAAAGTTGCCGAGGGCTGCAGATTCAGATAAGTTCTCTATCCCTTATCATGCGTTTCGCTATGGACTGAGGGATGTGAAACCTCGTTTTATTCTTAGGCTACCGTGCTCTCCTCATTCTAGACCCTAGGACTCGTCTCCTGGGACTGAGTTTGGTCGTAGTCGTGACAGCAAGGAAATAAAACAAGGAGCCTAGGCCCACCTCATCCCTGCCTCCGCCAAGGGCGTGAGAAATGTCGAGCGAAGTGGGGGGACGGCAAGGTTTGTTCCTGGGAAAAAAACGTTTATCTTAAGGATAATGAGGATTCATTCCTTGTCGTGGGTTCCACCCGCGAACGAAAATCCCGGCAAACATCCCTTTTTCATTAAAAAACATCCCGTACAGGTACAGTTCATACGAAATAAAAAACATGAGCAATGGGATTACAAGCTTTAAATTCTACTAAGGCCCGAATGCTTACAAACTAAAAAGGGATAAGGTGCCCGTAATCCCTTTCTTGTCCCTCTCCTCAGGAAATGGAACAAGAAAAGCAGGAGGGCAAAAGGGGCGCCTAGGCGAGCTACGAGTGGTAGAAGACACCAAGAGAACATCTTGGTGGCCGTCCAAGGGCTGGATGGTGATGGCGGTGCTGGAGGCAGATCTCGAAGACGAGGCGGCAGGACGTCAGTATGCGACGAAGGCGTCGGTGCCCGCCATCTTCCTCTTCTTCAGCCTCCCAACGCCAGCCGCCCAAGGAGACGACCCCGAGAAGTTCAAGGAGCCGGCGACGCGGATGATGGGGTCGCTGGTGCCGCCCGGAGCGGCGCCCGACGCCTAGTCGGACCCGTCATCCTGCCGCCCGCTGGCCTCGCCGTCACTGCCGTTGTCCTCCTCATCACTCTCGCTCGAGGAGGAATCTTCGTCATCAGAAGAGCTCTCCACGCAGCACCTTACGCGAGTCCCAAAGTGCCCGAAGATCTTGACGGAGAGGATGCCACCCTCCATTAGTTTGAAATGGAGAGTGAGTCCATCCGTCAAGCTGTGGAGGCGAGCGAAGGTCTTCCACCCTCGATGAAGATACATGACGTGAGGGGCGGGGAACTCGACGTCGGCCCATGTGCCGCTGTTCCCGCAACCCCTCATATGCATCTGCAACGCCTGCAGCGGATCCAACTCCATCTCCCGCGTGAATGGGGTCGGGAGGCGAAGGCGACGACGCGGCGGTCGGCGCAGCTTGACGAGGAATTCGCAAGGGTTGTCCCCGGCGTGGCCCTCCATCGGAGGAGGGGCTGCTGGCGGAGGCGAGGCTGATCTGCCGCCCTGTCCTCCTCTCCCTCAAGCACCACGACAGCCTCGACCTCGCCCCCTCCTCCTTTCTCTAGCGGCCGGCTCCGCCTCTATGAGCTCTTGGGGAGGAGCGACGCGTTGTCTGGCCGAAACCCTCGCTGCCATCGATGAAGCGTCACCACGCCCCCTCGCCATGGCAGAAGGAAGGAAGAAACAAGAATGGGGAGAGGCAGATGGCGGAGGGTTGAGAGGCACCGTTCCTCCCGCTCCCCTCTTTATAAAGGAGTGGGGGTGAGACTCGGCCGCCTCCTCTAGGCCAATCCGACCCGCTGAAGTGACAGTGAGCGGGGCCGTCGACCGCCCTCCCCGCTCCATTGAAGGCGCATGGGAATCGACCCACGCGCGCACGACTTCCCACGTCCCGCGCGCCTGTCATTTGCTCTGCATTATGCATGCAGCGAACGTGGCGCAAGGGGCAGGCGTAGTGGGACGCGTGGAGCGACGGTTCCCAAGCGGGGGCAGTAAATGGGAGGCGGCCCTGCAGTCTCAAAGAGACACGCAAGCCGCCTCTTTACTATCCACCGCGAGGTGACGCCAGCATGCTTCCGCCACGCGCGTGCATAACCCCCACGTCGCGCGTTCAACATGGGCCGTGGAAAAGCGCAGCGGACGGACCAGTTACCGCAGTAAAACCCGCCCCTCCTACCCGCTCACCGTTCTGGGCCTGGCCCAACAAAGTGTCGCGCTTATGTGTGGCCCAGGCCCGGGGGCTCCTGTCGGTGTACGAAAGTAGGGGCTCTCCTTTCGACCCCATTACTTGTGCACGGGCAGTCAGAGCCGCTCGCCACGACCACGCATAACACGGCAGGGAATGGAAGCCGGAGGGAAGCCGAAGGCACAAGACAAATAAAGCAACGACAAGGACCAAGGCCACAAGGATCGGATGGGCGAAGCAGGTTTCCCCGGCAAGGACCCTTGCCGGGACAGCCTCAGTGGCCCCGGCAAGACCCTTGCCGGTGCAGCTCGCCCAGGCCAGCCGAGCGAGCCACCCTTGAGCCCACCAAACAGACGCATTGGGACAGGGCTCGGGAGGCACCTCCATGGTGGCATGCAGATCTTTGTGAAGACAAAGAATAGTCAAGATCAAATGAGGATAGGAAGGCAATCATCCTCACCGAAGAAACCCACAATACCTCCGGCAAGATCCTTGTCGAGGACGCCTGCGCGCCACGGCAAGACCCTTGCCGGGCCACCCGGCAAGACCCTCGCCAAGCGCACCAGCAGGGCCACTGCCAGGCCCGCACCAGCCAAGTCTCCGCCGCCATTCGCATGCGGCTGCCGACCCAACCAGCTGGGCAGGCACCTGCGTGGCCACATGAAAACCTTCCTGGAGGCTCCACAACCACGCCACCTCAGCTGCCTGCCTGCCTACATGGCACCGCATGCATCGTTGGCCAGGGCGTGTGTCGAAGCAAGAAGGAGCGGCGACGGATGGGACGGGCCTCGCTCCCGTCCCTGATAAAGCGAGAGGACACCTAAGCGATTCATAAAATGCATGTTTTCCTGGAATACGAGGGATAACCTCGCGGCACTATACCCTTTCCACCTCCTACTTGCCACTGTGGTGACCCCTTTTCCTATAAAAGGAGGCCCGAGGCGACCAGGAGAAGGATTCGGCTTTTTGGAGCTCGTTGCACCCCGTAGCTAGCTCAAGAACTTAGAATACATCCACCAAAGCAGGACTAGGGTTTTACGCATCCTCGCGGCACGAACCTGGATAAACGAACCGCGTACTCTCTGTTAGATCCGCTCTTCTCTCAACCCCGCGCCCCGCAACCGCAGTAGGGATCCTTGTGGTCCCATAGGTGTCGTTCCCACCGATACTAGTACACTTGTACTCCCTCACTGACAAAACCAATTCTGAAATAGAAGGCCGATCATGTACTTGGTTTCACCAACTGGTGAGGAGAATGAGAAACAAAGCATGAAGAGGAGGAAGAAGAAGAAGAAGAATAAGCAGTGCCAAGGCGATCTTGCTGAAGCCAGAGGCCTCAGTCGAGGCCATTCAAGGGCTCCGTCAATGACTACCTTACATGTGAGACAATCCTCTAGGGAGCCCTTCCACTTCTGCTATCTCACTTAATTAATTAGGAGTACTTATGTACCACTAATTTATTGCTGCCTAATTTTCCTGTCGGAGTTAAACAAATCTTTAGTAGCACCCTATGCTTTGAATCAGAAATGCGTGTGTATGTTTGTCTATGGAGGTGAATCATGTGGTGGAGCAGGGAGGGAATATTATTAGTGTCATGACATAATAGTGCTATTGTTTTGCATGTCAATTTGTTGCCATTGGTTCAATGAGGCAATGTTTTGCGTATTGTCCATCATGAATTTGATGCTACTGTTAGAGTAATATGCTAATGTCTTTCTATCATTTCTCACTAAGCTAATGAAGGTTTCACCTTGTTCCTACTTGTGCAAACATGGATCATGTTGTGCCAATCATACATTTTAGTGGAACTACACAAGATAATACAATGAACTGTATGCCAGCCTGTGCTTTAATTCTGCTGGAAGTTCTTGATAATCTTTCGATATAATCTCAAAGACCTTTGGTAAACAAGAGTGATTTCAACCATACATTTGAAGTGCACAAAAATATATACTATTGAGTGATTCCAGTGAGTGCTTTATCATCTCTTATGGGACTACATGAGTAAGCTTTTTTTCCTCAGGTTGGTATGGGCCTAAGGCCTTCATCCATATTAGTTTGATGTCATCTCTATTTGTATCGTACATCTTGTCATGAGAAACTCCTTTATCTTTGCACGTTAAAGTTTTGCAACCTATGATACATGGCAATGCTTTGAGTGTTGAGCTAATTGGCACCGATTAAATAAACTAATACCTCTCTTTAAGCAAGACTACTATGTTGCTAACTTTACCCATTAAGATAATGAGGGTGCTTCTATTTGTTAGTGTATGTTTCATCAACTAGTCCCACAATTACAGTAATCTCACTCTCTCAATATATGTGCCAACGGGGATGCTCGATTTCGGTGGAACTGCACAAAAACTTTGGGTGCTTCATTGCCTCGACAACTTCTGTCCTTTCCTGTTAGTCGCTAATCTGGGCCTGCTTTCTTCCTTTAATGTCAGTCGCTTCGCTTATCTCTGCTTCCAGTCAAAGGAAAAAGTAATTGATATGCTACCTCACACAGGTTGGTACTGGTCTTTATCCTGATTATTGTGCTTGTCATGTATTGGTAATTTGGTATTGTGCTACTATTTGCCGATTTTATAAAGGAGTAACTTGGAGCCCGAACTTCATGAGGCAAATCATTGCATTGGGTGATTTCAGTAGAACTGCACAAAAAGATCAGATGGACAGATACTTATGCTGCTGCTATATACTCCAAAGTTCACTCAGACAAGCATCAATGTTGACAAGAAGTGCCTATATTCATTCGAGTATCAACCGATTTCAACCAGTTGTCAAACTCCAAGTATTAGGAGAGTGAACGCTAAAAATATTCCTTGGCGCATAGCCCAGAAAAACACAGTCCAGTCTTTGGTCCCAACTTGTGCCTTTTGGTTATCGGCAGATGTGGTAGCGAACTGTATGGCATGGAGTCTAAAGATTCCAGACAAGTTGGTTGATGCGTATATTCATCTGGCATTTAATCAGTCTGCACGCTGTGGATGCTCCATTTCAGTTGAACTGCACAAAAATTTGGGTGGTTCATTTTCTCAACCGCCTCCTTTCTAAATGCGCAATGTAGAATTTTGGCGAGCTGCTGAGGACCAAGATGAGCCCGTAAACTAGTTGGATGAAAGTAGTGGCCAAGTTGCTCAAACCTCCCTCAAAGACAAGGCCACTATTAGAGGATAAACCTACAAGCAATGTTCAGTTATGCATCTGCCTCTTATGTACTCGAAAGTTTACTCGTACAAGCATTAATTTTAGCAAGAAGTACCTCCATTGAACACCATTTACCCGATGCGCAATGTAGAATTTTGGCGAGCTACAGGACCATGATGAGCCAGTAAACTAGTTGTATGGAAATAGTGGCCAAGTTGCTCAAACCTCCCTCGGCACGAGGCTACTATTTGAGTATAAACCTACAAGAAAAGTTCAGATTGTCTGTGTTGCCTCTTATGTACTCGAAAGGTTACTCGTACAAGCATTAATTTTAGCAAGAAGTACCTCTGACTGAACACCATTTACTAGTATGTACCCTAGGTAATTAAAGTTCGTCCATGGATCATATTGGTTGTGATCTCAATCATTTGGATGCATAAATATACTGAACATGTGTATATCTGAATTTTTTTGTGAATTATCTATTAATATTGTTGTGTGATCTATCAATCATTTGGATCCATAGACATGCTGAACTTGTGTACATATGAATCTTTTGAGTTGTCGATAGTGAATGTTGGTTATGAATATGAACGTGTCCTGTGAACCTGAGTTTGATACGAATGTTTACCTTTTCAGTTGTGCTTGTGTGTGAACTTGTTAGTATGCCTACTGTGGGGTATGTGACGTGTGGGTGTCAACGGCACACCTTCTTCCCGAGAAGAATTGCACCTGCTTTGTTAGGGTAGCAACGGTGCATCAGCTCTTTTTAATCTTTTTGCTCTGTCTTGCCCCCTCCCCCGCTCAGCCCCTGCCGTAATGTTTCCGGCCTCAAAACAAACATAGTACTGCGTTGTTTTTCGGGCTTGATGAAAAATCGAGTGCTGGATTCTGTAGGTTGGCCCGCCCAATAAATGATCTGCTGGTCCACCACGGACTGGGAGGCTAAAAATACAAGTTGTATGGTGCAGAGGCAAGTAAAAATGCCATCGAGAGCCATCCACTGAAGAAAAAATATCGCTCCTGATGTGCTTCTTCAGTCGTACCGCCGGCCCCCTCTATCATTTGTTCCAGAGGGCGAACAAGTATCAGCTAGGCCTAGGTTTTGTATTTTAACATGTGTAGCCCACGACATACGGTGACAGTGGTTTCAACTTATTTTTTGAGGTCCATACCGGCCTATGGGCTTTTTCTTAAAGATCGGCGGCCCAATGTATTTTTTAACCACATTATATATATTTATATTATTACTATTATCGTATATTTTATAGAGACTTATGTATCCATTATAAAAACATCCCACGTGTTATTAACTTATAAAAGTAAATGTTTAACAGAAGTTGGCAAGGAAAATCCTGGTGATTGCGTACAAAAGCTTGCGAAGATTTTAAGGACCAATATAATAATAACGCGCTCATTTTTATTTTGAGCAGTAACTCGCTAATTTGTTAATTATGTATATAAAAATGTGCCTCTCCGGTTTATTTTTGATATTAATTCCTCCTTCTAACATAACATTATATATATAACGAGCCAGCTAATTCGTGTATTTGAAGGAAGTACAAATGGGCTGGGATTTCTTAGATAATATAAATGGGCCGCATTGACGTGAAATTATTTGTTCACCCAGCCCAGCAAATGGATTGTACATTCTAGAAAACATGGGTTAAATATATGCCACATTCTTACAGGCTGACATGTGGGCCAATAGGTCGAAGCCTACGCAGGGCGTTGTCAACTTGGTCGGCAGGCACCTTCAATCTCTTGTCTTCTTCCCCCAGCGTCGCCGGGACCGCCTGGCCGGGCCTCCGGCGGCTAGCGGCTCTGCTTAGCACGAAGCGCTACCCCACCGCCAGCCAGGCTATCCCTCCACCCCTCCACACCTCCTGTTATTCTCCACCGACTGCAGCCCCACGCCGCACCAGAACCAGTTATAACCCTTCTCCTCCACTCAATCTGTGACTCCACTGCCATGTCTTCCCATCTCTTAGTCGTTCCCGTCCGGGCCTCCTCGTCGTCCACCGCCTCGCTGCACGCGGTGCGGCGTGGTCAACAAACGAGAGTCATCGGAAGAGGACTGTACGTGGAGAGCCTGACGGCTGGGACCCACGAGGTCCATGGTCGCACGCAAGGAAAGTTCCTCCTTATTAAGGTGCAGAAAATGTTTCCTCCACCGACAATTTGGGACCCACTGGCTGTATCTTCGCATGGAAGGAAGTGCCTCCTTGTTATGCGAAAAAATTATTCCTCCGTTGGCTGATGGGACCCGTCGGTTGGTGGCTGACTCGTGGGCCTACTAAGCAGACGTGTACGCAGGGCTTTGTCAACTTAATCAACAAATGACTCTAGCAGCTGGACCGTTGGATGTTAATCCAACAGCCGTGCTCCTTCTTCAACCTCTGTTCTTGCTCCTGTCTCCGATGGCGACACCGGCTGTGTCTTTGCTGCACTTTTCGAACCAGTCAAGTTTCTCACTCCTCTCTATCCGCGACTCCACTGCCCCGTCTTCCCCATCTCCGGATTGTTCCAGTCTGGGGCCTTGCCGTCGTCCATTGGCCTTTGGTGCGCTCGGCACGGTGTGGTCAACATGGTCAACAACCGAGAGTCATCGGAAGATGACTGTACGTGAAAGGCTGACAGTGGGGACGCACCATGCCCATGGACGCATGCACGCAACGGAACGTGGCATGGTCAAGGAACGACTTCCATCGAAAGTGTATCAGATGCGTGGAGAGGCCGATACCGGGTCCACACCGCAAAGAAGGGAAGTGCCTCCTTATTACGCCGGAAAATAATGATTCCTCCACCTAACAAATAGGGACCCACCGGACGGGCCACCGTATTTTGTGAAAAATAACGTCTCCCCACGACTTATGGGACCCAATCGACGGGTCACCGTATTTCGTGGAAAAACATTCCCCTCACTGCACTCCACCGGAAGTGCCTCCTTATTATGCACAAAAAATGAATACTCCCCCTACTAGTTGGGACCCACCTTGGTGGGTGGCTGACTTGTGGGCCTACTAAGTTGACGGGGACGGAGTGCTTTGTCAACTTAGGCAATATGAAAGATTCTAGCTCCAGTGACCGTACGATGTCCATCCAACGGCCGTAGTGCTTGTTCAACCTCTGGTCTTCTTGCTCCACCCGCCCAAAGCAGCGCCAGTCGTGCCGCATGCTCTTGCCTCCCGTGATCGGCTGTGCTGCCGCGGAGGACTCACGGCCCCCTACTATTCCGACCACTGGCCAAGCCCTGCGGCGACGACAGCCTCACACCGCAGCCGAACCAATGAACCCTCGTACTCCTCTCCTCGCGGGCTTCCACTGTCGTGTCTTCCCCGGCTCCGTGTCGTCCCCTTCCTAGGCCTCGCCGCGTCCACCGCCCTGGTGCTCTCGGCGCGGCATGGTCAACGTGGTCAAGGAATGACTTCCATCGGAATACTGTACATGGAGAGGATGACAGCTGGGTCCACGGCCGCAGCAAGGAAGTGCCTCCTTATTACGCGCAAAAAAATTATTCCTCCACCTGACAGCGGGGACCCACCGGACGTGCCACCGTATTTCATGAAAATAAAACATATCCCCTTGACTGCTGGGACCCTCTAGCTACATCTTCGCATGCAAGGAAGTGCGCCCGGGCAAAAAAACGATTCGCCCCCCTGACTGCTGGGACCCACCAGCTACATCTTCGCACACAAGGAAGTGTGTGACAGTCGGGACCCACCTGGTCGAAGCGTACGTAGCATTGTCATTCTGGTCGCGAACGTGTACGTATATAGTGGTCGATGTAGAGGCGCACACGTGTCGTAGTAGAGGCGCGCACGTAGCATGTACACGTACGTACAGCAGCCAGTGTGCAAGAAAGAAAATACGGCCACATACATACATACGGGCAGGGTATCGAACGCCTACAAGTGCATACATATGACCAGGGCTCGTGTACATGGCTGGGTCGGAACAGAGACACGGCGTCGTCGTCGTGTTCATGGGGAGCCAACCGCCTAGGTCGGAACGGAACGCGTCATCGTGTTCATCGGGAGGGCTTGGACGGAACAGCCGATGGAAACGATGCCTGGCGTACCGCAGAACGGAGGAAACGACCTTGTGTTCGATTGGCCACGTTCGAAACTCCTGTTCATTAGGAGGGGTCTGGCGTACCGCAAAACGGAGGAAACGGACCTCCTACGGTCGAAAAGGGGGTCCTATTGATCAGGAGGGGTGTGGCGTACCGCAAAACGGAGGAAACGAACTTGTGTTGGAGCGCTACGGTCGAAACGGGGGTCCTGTTCATCAGGAGGGGTGTAGCGTACCGCAAAACGGGACTCCACGGGATACTGTTCATCTCCACCGTCGACCCCTCCGGCCTCCACAGACTCTTTGCTCATCCATCGTCGACCTCCTCCGGCCTCCACTGCGATCGTTCATCCACGGGCTCCTGTTCATCCAGCCTCCACCACGCGCTACTCCACCGGCTACTATTCAACCAGCCCTCTTCACGGGCTCCTGTTCAACCACCCCTCCACGGGCTACTGTTCATCCAGCCCTCCACTATGTACTGTTCATCCTGCCCTCCACCGGGTGGTCCTGTTCATCCTGCCCTCCACGGGGTCCTGTTCATCCAGCCCCAACCGACTCGATCGATCGGGGTCTTGTTCATCCAGAGGCAACACCACGGGGTCCTGTTCATCCACCCCCAACGGTAACTGTTCATCCAAACCCCCCAGCAACGCTCACTGTTCATCCAGAGGCAACATCGATCGGCTTGATTAGCGAAGTAGCGGCGAATCGCTCGATCGGGTTCGATTAACGACCATCAATCGATCGCTCGGGTTCACTAACGCGTAGCCTCGCAGTACAATCGCCGGGTTGATTAGAGCCCAACGCCTCGCTTCGGGTTCGATTAGAGCCCAACGCCGCACCCACGCTGCAGCGTGCACGTACGAGAGAAACGCGCATCGCTCGGCCCCGACCACCCACCGTAACCGGGAACACCCCGATATTTTCCTCGCCCTCGCTTCTACCACGGTTTTTTCTGTCATGGACGGCCCAAAGAATGTCATGCAGCTGCATCTCCGGCCCGCCCAGGATGAAAAGCCCATTTTTTGTCATGATTTTTTGTCATAGAAGTAGGACCCCACCACATCTATGATGATACCGGGTTTCGTCAAAATTACTGTCATAGAAGTGTCATAAATATGATAGAAAAAAAATTCGTTCGGCCCAAAATGTCACGGATGTGTCTTTTTTTTGTAGTGCCGTCTCGTGGATCACGATAATTCTTTCTCCCTGATTTTTTTCTGGAATAATGTGATTTTATAGCTTTGGAATGAGGTTCTGCGGGGCCACCAGGTGGGTACAACCCACCTGGGTGCGCCAGGAGAGGGGGGCGTGCCCTGGTGGGTTGTGCCCACCCGGGTGCCCCTCTCCGGCAAGTCTTGGCTCCAGAAATTCTTATTATTGATATAAAAAATCCTTGCAAAGTTTTGTTCCATTCCGAGAACTTTTATTTCTGTGGAAAAACAACAGCATGGTAGTTCTGCTAAAAACAGCGTCAGTCTGGGGTTAGTTTCATTCAAATCATGCAAATTAGAGTCCAAAACAAGAGGAAAAGCGTTAGGAAAAGTAGATACATTGGAGACGTATATGTCCCCGCTAAACATTTCCGTTCGTATACACATCCCACACAGTCACTCCAAGGAAAACGTTTCCGCAAGGTGGCGTAATGCAAACAGTTTTCTAGAGAACGTCATGTGTGATTGTTCATTGATCCAACATGGTTTATTCCAAGAAACTGTGTCCGTTGCATGAGGTCATCGCCCACGGTGTTTTCTCAATAACCGTTTCCAATAGGAAAACCCAATTAACAGGCTAATTGGCCTATTATTAATAATCCATTTATTAATCTAATTGACATTCATATTAAGCACATAATATATTTCATTTCCATATTATGGAAGCAGGATTTCATAATTGAAATACATCCGAGTATAACATGGTATAGCTTCAGCACTCAGCTACCCCATTACACAACTGCACTAGCACCAAGTTTCACATGCAACATCTAGAACCTTTCGAAATTAGCATCATAGATGGTACATAGACAGATGCATCTCATCTGGAAAACTGCTGAAGCGGAAGGCGAATATTGAGCCTTCATTCATGTTGAAGGTCTTTGCAACTTTAGGCCAACGCCTATGGATGGTTGACCGTCCATCCTTCGTCCTCTTCAGGAACACTTCAATATTGAACCGTGGGTGTTGTATGAAAACTTTCCTTGCCTCTTGACCATAGAGGTGGTTTGAGAGGTAATCATCAGTGAACTGCTTTGGATAGGCCTGAAAACAAGGATGTGCATAAATATCTTCTCTATATTGGAAATGGGGCAAAGGAATAAAAAAAGGCAAGGTATAATAGTTAGTACCATCTTGTAAACCACGGTGCTTCCCATTGTTTCCCTGCAACACATATAAGGTAGTTAGTCATCAGGTTAAGTAAGGGTTCGCATGCTATCAGTAAAATATGTTGATGAAAAATAAGCACATTGCAGATTCATCAAATTAATTCAAGCCACATGGAAAACCCATTTATCCAAACCAAGCATGATTAAGAACTAGGAAATATAACACTTGTATATGTTTCTCATGTATTAAGTGCAACCAAATTCGATTTATTCCCCACATCGTATACAATAATAGAATGCAGCCACAACAATTAAACAACGCATTGCAGAATTGAACCAAGCAGTTAACTAAACACCACAACAAATGAACCAAACGTTAACTGAGCACCACATTGCACAATATAACATACTCCTAATAGAAGATCAGACGGTTAACCAAACCAAGCATGCTTAACAACTTGGAAATATAGCAATTGTATTTTTTTCTCTCATGTATTTAGTACAACCAAATTCGATTTATTTCACACATGGTATACAATAACAGAATGCAGCCACAACAATTGAACATCGCATTGCAGAATTGAACCAAGCAGTTAACTAAACACCACAACAAATGAACCAAACGTTAACTGAGCACCACATTGCACAATATAACATACCCCTAATAGAAGATCAGACAGTTAACCAAACCAAGCATGCTTAACAACTTGGAAATATAGCAATTGTATTTATTTCTCATGTATTTAGTACAACCAAATTTGATTTATTTCTCACATGGTATACAATAACAGAATGCAGCCACAACAATTGAACATCGCATTGCAGAATTGAACCAAACAGTTAACAAAACACCACAACAAATGAACCAAACATTAACTGAGCACCATGTTGCACAATATAACATACTCCTAATAGAAGATCAGACAGTTAACCAAACCAAGCATGCTTGGCAACTTGGAAAATTGCACCCTGGAGAATTGAACATCACATTTGCAGAATTGAACCAAGCGATTAATCGAACACCACATTGCACGACATATAGAACATATACACTAGAGCAGAAGATTGCATGGTAAAAGTAGATAGCACAATTCACTAGAATTTGTTAAGGAAAGGCGAGCTAGCAAACTGAACATGGGTCCTTGTAGTGAGCTAATAAGACAAGCTACTCCTCATTGTCGGAGATATCGATGACGATTGGCTCCTTGGACATGGAAGAGGGCGAGGCCTCTGCATCGTGGGTGCCCTCGTTACAGTTGTGAGTTGCCTGAGCCGCTCCGGGCACCAACCTGCTGGCTCTCGAGATGAGGTAAGCACGTGCACGCTGAGAAGACACCTCATATTCTTTGTCGAAGGCACCGACAGTGCACTCGAGAAAACGCCATGAACTGTCGTTTAAAGCAGCCAACCATGTCGCGGCGTCGGTGCGCGAGGCATCGACGGCCAGGTGCTCCTCCAAAATCTGGGGGTCGGCACGAATGGCAGCCATCGCGACCTCATCCGCGCGTGCGGCCGTAATTTGCTTCTCCGCTGCCAAATGCTCCTTGAGATCCTGTCTATACTGCGGGCACCATGGCTTAGGGCGGCGCTTATTTGGTGGAGGGGTCGGTGATTTGGGTAGAAGGTGTCACGCCGGCGGTCGGGGCATGTGGGATGTGGAAGGAGGAGGAGGATGGGGGTCGGGTGTGGATTACCTGCCTGGATAGACGAGGCCGAGCAGCGTGAAGGAGGGTCGCCAGCGAGGAGGTGGCGCTGCAAGTAAGGAGTGAAGGTTTCAACTTGGAAAGGAAGGCGGAAACAGGGGAAATGTGGCTTTTGGTAAGGGGGAGGGGCGGGGAGGTAGATATTTCCGCGGAAGCTAAAATTTGGAATCGCTTCAACTAAAAAACTGGCGCGCAAAGTGTCATCAGACATGGCCCCTTATTCAGAGTAGGCTATGGACTGTAGTCGTCGCACCTTCTCGCGTAAGCCGTATGCGTACTATACTCCGACGGTGCTCCAAGATATTTTCTGCTGCATCTCACATGGTTGGTTGTAATAAACTATGTGGGATCTACTTGATTTTTCGTCTTGATTTGAATTACATAATGGGTCACAGCGGCAATGGACGGTGTTTGAATTGTTATACCTTTTATCTGCAGTGAACATGCAACTATATGTGTGTCGTAAAAGAATTGGAATTATTCAGGGTTCGTTTGGACATTTTATACATTAAATTGGTTTTCTAGCCATTTCAGGTGCACAACTCAAAATTAAACTACATGCACATGCTCCGGTGCACCAACATGGGTTGTAAAATCATATATGTGTCCATAGGTTTATGCTTATGTCCCATGCAAGAAATGGGGATGAATTTCGAACACCACGGCACCGTGGCTCTCCGACAAACGTCGACGTATTTGCTTTTGTAATTCTAGTAAATCCAAAAGTCGTCCAAAATTCAAGAAACTTGGCATGCTATCATGGAGCGGCATCAACATGCCATGGTAAAAAATTTGTCCCATTTGGGGCATGTTTGGGTATAAGCTTCTCATAAACCAGAGCTTCTCACAACAAGCGTGATGGTTTCGGTAGGGAATGTTTCACCTTTCTGGACGAAACGGTATCCGTTGCCTCTTCTCGATTTCAAATTTTCCCCTAGTGTCAACATAGAACAACAGGAGTGTTTTGTCAATTTTTGGGATTTTTCGGGGTTCGCTTGGACATTTTTATACATTAACTGAGTTTTCTATGCATTCATGTGCATAATTCAAATTTGAACTACATGCACATGCTCTAATTCATATAAATTAGTTGAAAATTCAAATATGTGTCCTTGGTTGCATGCTTATGTCCCATGCAAGAAATGGGAATGAATGTCAAACACCCTGCCACCGTCACTGGGCCGCAAAAATTGAGATACCTGGTTTTTAAATTCTAGTAAATCCAAAGCTCGTCTGAAATTCATGAAACTTGACATGTTGTCATGGAGCGCCATCAACATGCCGTGATAAATTTTTTCTCCCATTTGGGGCAGGTTTGGGGATATGCTTCTCACAAACCAGAGCTTCTCACAACAAGCCTGATGGTTTCGGTAGGGAACGTTTCACCTTTCAGGACGAAACAATATACATTGCCTCTTCTTGATTTCAATTTTTTTTCTAGTGTCTCGTAGAACAACAGGAGTGTTGTGTCATTTTTTGGGATTTTTCGGGGTTTGCTTGGACATTTGTATACATTAACTGAGTTTTCTATGCATTCATGTCCATAATTCAAATTTGAACTACAGGCACATGCTCTAATGCATATAAATTGGTTGAAAATTCAATATGTGTCCTTTGTTGCATGTTTAGGTCCCATGCAAGAAATGGGAATGAATGTCAAGCACCCTGCCACCGTCACTCGGCCACAAACATTGAGATACCTGGATTTTAAATTCTAGTAAATCCAAAACTCGTCGGAAATTCATGAAACTTGGCATGCTATCATGGAGCGGCATCAACATGTCGTGGTAAAAAAATTGTCCCATTTGGGGCAGTTTGGGGATATGCTTCTCACAAACCGGAGCCTCTCACAACAAGCCTGATGGTTTCGATAGGGAACGTCCCACCTTGGGGACGAAACAATATCCATTGCCTCTTCTCGATTTCAATTTTTTTCCTAGTGTCAACATAGAACAACAGGATTGTTGTGTCAATTTTGGGATTTTTCGGGGTTCTTTTGGACATGTTTATGCATTAACTGAGTTTTCAATGCTTTCATGTGCATAATTCAAATTTGAACTACATGCACATGCTCTAATGTATATAAATTGGTTGAAAATTCAAATATGTGTCCTTGGTTGCATGCTTAGGTCCCATGCAAGAAATGGGAATGAATGTCAAACACCCTACCACTGTCACTCGGCGCAAATATTGAGATACCTGGTTTTTAAATTCTAGTAAATCCAAAACTCGTCTGAAATTCTTGAAACTTGGCATGCTATCATGGAGCGGCATCAATATGTCGTGGTAAATTTTTTGTCCCATTTGGGGCAGGTTTGGGGATATGGTTCTCACAAACCAAAGCTTCTCACAATAAGCGTGATGGTTTCGGTAGGGAACGTCCCACCTTTGGGGAGGAAACGATATCCATTGCCTCTTATTGCTTTCAAATTTTTCTCTTGTCAACATAGAACAAGAAGAGTGTTGTGTCAATTTTTGGGATTTTTGGGGGTTCGTTTGGACATTTTTACGCATTAATTGAGTTTTCATTGCATTTATGTGCCTAATTCAAATTTGAACTACATGCACATGCTCTAATGCATATAAATTGGTTGAAAATTCAAATTTGTGTCCTTGGTTGCATGCTTAGGTCCCATGCAGGAAATGGGAATGAATGTCAAACACCCTGCCACCGTCACTCGGCCGCAAACATTGAGATACCTGGTTTTTAAATTCTAGTAAATCCAAAACTCGTCTGAAATTCATGAAACTTGGCATGCTATCATGGAGCGGCATCAACATGGGTAAAATTTTTGTCCCATTCGGGGCAGGTTTGGGTATATGCTTCTCACAAACCAGAGCTTCTCACAACAAGCATGATGGTTTCGGTAGGGAACGTCCCACCTTTGGGGAGGAAACGATATCCATTGCCTCTTATTGCTTTCAAAAAATTTCTCGGGTCAACATAGAACAACAGGAGTGTTGTGTCACTTTTGTGATTTTTCGGGGTTCGTTTGGACATTTTTATGCATTAACTGAGTTTTCAATGCATTTATGTGCATATTCAAATTTGAACTACATGCAAATGGTCCAGTGCAAATAAATTGGTTGAAAATCAAATCTTTGTCCTAGGGTGCATGCTTAGGTCCCATGCAAGAAATGGGAATGAATTTCAAACACCAGGGCACCGTTGATTGTCGGCAAAACGTTGAGATACTTTGTTTTTAAATTCTAGTAAATCCAAACCTCATCTGAAATTCATGAAACTTGGCATGCTATCATGGAATGGCACCTGACATGTTGTGGTATTTTTTGTGTCCATTTTGAGAGAAAGGCGCTTTTCGAATAACGATCAGCAGAGGCATTTTGAAAAAATAGCTGCCAGTTTAATATCTCAAACGTTTGTATAATTCAAACCGTGTGCGTTCTGTTAACCATTCACATGACGCCACGTGTGCTGAGGCTTGAGTAGTCATCAGATGGGTGACCAGATGGGAAGTGGCCTCGATGTTAAATTAACTGATGTGATGGGTCACTGTAAACATTTAATTGCATTGAATGTATATAGTGCTCCAGCATATTAGTTGAATTAACCTCGAGGTCCTTGTTTTGTAATTTTTAACATTTATGGTTTTTTGTACACATGTTGATTGGCTTGAAGAAGGTCTATCTCGTTACTTTTTGATAATTTTTTTTGAACACATGTTGATTGGCTTGAATGAAGGTCTATCCCGTTACTTTACGACATGTTTCCAAAACATGGACCTCGAGGTTAATTCAACTAATAGGACGGAGCACTATATACATTCAACGCAATTAAATGTTTTCCAAAAAAGTGATATGATTTCTGTGAAACTTATAAGTCATGTATGTCAAATTAACCTCTGTGTACTTGTTCTCGAATTAACCTCCGGGCCTTTTGTCGCGTATCACACACATCTTGTTAAGTTGAACCATTTATGTTCTCTTCCCTAATCAAAAACAGTTCATTCGACTGAACCGTATGCTGTATATCACACACACCTTGATCTGGCTGACCGTTTCTGTTGCTTTCCCTAATAGCAAATAGTTCATCGGAGCGAACTGTATGGCGTATATCACACACACATTGATATGGCTACCCGTTTCTGTTGTTCTGTCTAATCGCAAACAAGTCGTCTGGATCAATCGTATGCCTACTTGGCACACGCAACTAAAATCTGAACTGTGCTTGATGCATCCGTCATCGCAAACGTTTTGCATCTTTTTTGAAGGTTTTTTTACACCACCATTTGCGATTATTGCATCGCACACAGTTTCGTCGAAGGGTCTCTGATCGTAGTGCCGTGTTAGCAGCATCCTGAAGTAGTGTAGGCCTAACAAGAAAATGGGCTTTTATAAATAATAAATGGGATGTAATTATAAAAACTGGGTTGTAAATATACAAAAATGCACCAAGCAGGTAATTAGTTTCAAAAATATTATTGTTTGAATTTGGAAATTTTAGTTTCATTACTTATTGCGTGCACAGTATTTCTTTAGATTTTTACCAAATACAAATTCATTTTGAAATTATATTTAATCTGACTCCAAATTTTGGGATAAATTTTTTTGGATCCCATCAAAATGTGGGATTTTTGGTTGAATTCTGTTTTGAGAGGTTGGTTTAAATTATTAATCGTTGTCCTGGCTAGAAAATGGGTTGTAATTTTAACAGACTGTAAATGGGTTGCAGTAAATTCCATTAGAATTCAAAAATGGGTTGTACACTATTACAAATCGCAAATGGACTATATGTTCTCTGCCATAGATGTGATGCTCACTCGTGGGCCTACTATTTTTTTGAGATTTATAGTCAGTGACGCGTACGGAAGGCTTGTAGGCCTACTAAGGCGTACTGAAGGCTTCATAGACTTATAGTCAAGACACGATTCTAGTAGCAGTGGCCGTTGGATGTCCGTCCAATGGTTGTAGTAATTCTTCAATCTCAGATATTCTTGCTTCAGCCGCCCAAACCACCGCCGGTGCTACCGCCTGCTACCGCCTTCCGTGGCCGGCTGTGTTGCCGTGTAGGCTTCACCGGTCCACTCTACTCCCAAACGCCGTCCAGGCCATTCCTCTACTCACCAACACCTCATGTTCTTCACCGGCGACGGCAGCCTCACACCGCAGCCCAACCAGTGAACCCTCGTACTCCCCTCCGCGTGGGCATCCGCTGTTGTGTCTTTGCTGGCTCCGGGCTGTTCCCTTCATAATACTCGCCATCGTTCACTATGTGGGTCCTCTTGGCGCGACGCGGTCAACTTTGTCAACAAATGACAACCATCGGATGAGGCATGTACGTGGATTGACTGACAGTAGGGACCGACATTGCCCATGGCCGCACGCAACAAGTGCCCCCGTATTATGCAAAAACAAATAATTTCTCCCCCTGACAGGTTTGACCCACCAGCTACATCTTCGCACGCAAGGAAGTGCTTCCTTTATTACGCGGAAATAAAAAGTTTCCTCTCCCTGACAGATGGGACCCACCAGCTTTATTATGATCCTTTTCATGAAAATATAGATTGTACTGAAGATCCTAAATTGTTTTATTTTTATTCTAACTCGATAAATAAGAAATAAAAAAACCAGAAAACATCTTCGCACGCAAGGAAGTGCCACCTTATTACGCGAAAGAAAAATTGATCCCCCTGCTAGCTGGGACCCACCAGATTTGGAGGCTGACTTGTGGGCCTACTAAGTTAACGCAGACGTCTGTGAGGGCTTTGTCAACTTAGTTAATAAATGATTCTAGCTGCACTAACCATTCGATGTTAATCCAACGGCCAAGCTACATCTTCAACCTCTGGTCTTGTTGCTCCAGCCGCCCAAACATGCGCCCGCCGTACCGCCTGCTCCAGCCTCCCGTGGCCGGCTGTGCTACCGCGCAGGCCTCACCGCCCGACCATACTACTACTGGCCAGGCCTTCCCTCTACTCACCCACACCCCCTGTTATTCTCCAAAGATGGAAGCCTCAAACCGCAGCCGAAGGAGTCAACCCTCGTACTCCCCTCCGTGTGGGCATGCACTGCTGCGCATTCCCTGGCTCCGGGTCGTTCCCTTCCTAGGTCGCGCCGTCGTCCACCACCTTGGTGCTCTCGGGCGGTACGGCGTCGTCAACGCGGTCAACGAATGAAAGCCATCAGAAGAGGACTGTAAGTGGAGAGGCTGACAGCTGGGTTCATGGCCGCACGCAAGGATGTGCCTCCTTATTACACGCAAAATAATGGGTTCATGGCCGCACGCAAGGAAGTGCCTCCTTATTACACGCAAAATAATGATTCCTCCACCTGACACCTTGGACCTACTGGAAGGGCCTCTATATTTCGCAAAAAAAAACGTCCCCCCGACAACTGGGACCCACCGGCTTTATCTTCGCACGGAAGGAATCGCCATCTTACCCCCATGGCGACCGGGACCCACCAGGTTGAAGCGAAGGTGTACATACATAGCGGTCGATCGGTGTCTCTACAGCGACGTACCGTGGCCGAGTAAGGAGCGGCACGTGTTGAAGTAGAGGCGTGATACGTCTCCGTCGTATCTATAATTTTTGATCGTCGATGCCAGTATTCTACAACTTTCATATACTTTTGGCAACTTTTTAGATTGTTTTTGGGCCTAACATATTGATCCAGTGCCCAGTGGCAGTTCCTATTTGTTGCATGTTTTTTGTTTCGCAGAAAATCCATATCAAACGGAGTCCAAACGGGATAAAAACTGGCGGAGATATTTTTTGGAATATTTGTGATTTTTGGGAAGAACAATCAACGTGATACGATGCCCGAGGGGGCCACGAGGCAGGGGGCGCGCCCCAGGGGGTCAGGCGCGCCCTGGACCCTTGGCCACACCGTAAGGCAGTTGGTGCCCTCCTTTCGCCGCGACAAAGCTAATTTCCAGATAGAGATCGTGTCCAAAATTCAGCCCAATCGGAGTTACGGATCTCCCGTTATAAAAGAAACGGTGAAAGGGAAGAATCCAGAGCGCAGAAACAGAGAGAGACATAGAGAAAGATCCAATCTCGGAGGGGCTCTCACCCCTCCCACGCCATGGAGACCAAGGACCAGAGGGGAAACCCTTCTCCCACCTAGGGAGGAAGTCAAGGAAGAAGAAGAAGGAGGGGGGGCTCTCTCCCCCTCGCTTCCGGTGGCGCCGGAGTGCCACCGGGGGCCATCATCATCACGGCAATCTTCACCAACAACTTCACCGCCATCATCACCAACTCTTCCCCCCTCTATGCAGCGGTGTAACCCCTCTTTTACCCATTGTAATCTCTACTTAAACATGGTGCTCAACGCTATATATTATTTTCCAATGATGTATGGCTATCCTATGATGTTTGAGTAGATCCGTTTTGTCCTATGGGTTAACTGATGATCGTGATTGGTTTGAGTTGCATGTTTTATTATTGGTGTTGTCATATGTTGCTCTCCATGTCGCGCAAGCGTGAGGGATCCCCGCTGTAGGGTTTGCAATCTCTACTACTCCTATAAAAATCTAAGTTGGTGGTGATGGTGTGCCTGCCATCTACAATTTTCGACCATTGGATCTGTATCCGACGCATGGCAGGCAGCCCCACTTCACATTTGCAAAAGAGCCCTTATGCTCCATGTCCTGCTCCATGGATCCCCAACTCACCCAACCAATAAACTAGAGGCATTCGATCCTTCTCGAAGAGGGGAGAACATAGTGGAACCGAACTGGCCAACTGCCGCTGTCACTCACACACAGCCGGCGCCGGCCGCTCCCAATTCCTCTTCGGCAGCAGCCCCACCACTCATACCACCTCCACCTCCTCCTCCCCCCTCCTCCCTGTTATCTCTTCTTCCCCCTACCATGTATCCTTGGATGCCGATGTCGGCATGTACGCCGCCGGCGCCGTCTGTCCCTGAGGTCCGTGAAACCTCTTCTGTCTCATTCTTTGATGCAGAAGCCCCTCCGCCCGCCATATCCCCCAAACGCATCTCTTCCAGCGCCGACATCGGCAAGTACATCGTCCACCCCCTGATTCAGCAATGGCTCTCATGCAGCAGCGCTGGCGCCCACCAGCTTCACCTCTTCCCGTCGACGCGCTCCATGTCCGTCTAATTCGAGTATGAGCAGCTCCCCAGGACCTCTACGCCAGTTGCAACTGAAGCACTACCCACGAGCTCCACAGTCCAGACTCGCATCCTCCTCCTTCCGTCTTGAAGATGGAGATGGCAAAAAAATTTGGATGACACCTATAACAGGTCTCTCTGTCATCAACGCCTCTCCTTTGTTTGGTAGCTCCACATCCAAATTTCAGGTCAGACTCCAAATATTTATTTCCTTGTTGTGTGTGATCGACATCTTTTTCTGGCAGAAACCTGGTTGATGTAAGAAAGTTACAACAGGTCCAGTACAATTTTTATGTGTGTGTATGCACATTCTGTTTCTTTGCTTGGTACAAAATATATTGCAAGGGAAGTTCTTTTTTTGCTTCATTTAAATATACTACATACCATCTACAGACTCAGCTTATTTTCCTTTTTCTGAATATAACACAGACGATTTGTATGCAGTAGTTGTTGGAATTCAGTAATATTCAGGCTTGTTCCAGTGTTAGTTTTCTTCAGGCTTCTAGTGTTCCTTTTTCTGAAGAAAGTTACAAAGGAACTTCTTGTAAATTTTGGTTGTTATTCGTTGAGATTGTATCCTCTGTTTTTGTTTGGCTAGCTGGACAGGTATATCTTCTGCGATTGTTCTGATGGGACGCCTCTCAACATGATCCTCTATTCATTTTTTTGTTATGGCTTTGGTTGTTTGAATCGCTTTGCTTTCAACTGTACGTGCTACATAAGGACTCAAATATGTCCTAATATTTCGGCCAACGAATTGAGCTTGATAGCTTTGAAACTTGCTGGCCAAGAGATAAGATCTTCTTGTTAAGGATGAGTCTATATATAAAGCCATGTATGGTAGGTCCTCTGCATCAATCTCATCTGGTGTTCCTCCACATACATCTGAACCTTTGCATAGAGAGAGCTACGTTGGTGAGAACCTGCTGGTTCATCTCCTCTTGAGTGCACAACAGGAGATACGAGATCACTGTATCTTGGATGAGAGCCACGTTTAACTCGTGCACCACGGCGAGGGCGTGAATCTCCTTGAAGATAGCGCCTACCAGTGTGCCTTGATCCAGTCGAGCTGCTGCACCACGATCTGCTGCGACCACATCTTCAGCAACATACGACATCGCCGACGCCAACAATAGTGGTTGTCTAATGTCTTTTTAGGTGAGCAGATAAATGAAGAGAAAACCCCATAACTAATATTGTTGGCATATATATTTGAGCAAGAAGGGTATACTATGCTTGTCAAATCATTTTATGGCCTGATCCTGATATAGATGACTAATGTATATAACTAATTAAGTGGAACTAGCTGTGTGAGTTATGTCTAGAATATTTCTTTTCTTCATCGTAGTGTTGTAGGCAGATTCATTTTTCTTGTGCATATTTAGCAAATCATTCTGTTAAACACTTCTACTTCATTCTTGTTTTTCCTGAAACAATTCATAATTGTGTGTTCAAACTATAGTATGTATGTTATTTAGATATATTAGTTTCTGCCATTTATCTTCACAACTAGCCGAGATCAAGGTTTTCACCCAGATCTGCTCGAAGAACCTCCATCAAAAACCGTGCACATGGGCCACCATGAATCATTGTTGGGGGTGGATGGTGAGGATCTAGCCGGTCGCCGCCTGGCTCGCCCCCGACACCACCACGGTGCCTAGCAATCGGCGTCGTTAGGCCTCGCGGCCCTAAACCACTTGCATGCCCAAGCCCATCTGGGCCACGCGGGACCCAAGCTCCCAGCCACCACAACAGGGGCGCCTCCGCCACGGGGAGGTTGTGCCTCCACTGTCACCGTTGGCTCACGCTCATCGTCGGAATCCCAACACTCCTCCCTGCCGTATCTTCGCCAGTCCACGCGTCGCCGCCACCGGGGAGCTCGCAATCACCACACGAGGGAGAAGGCCCAGCAATTGCCGTCACCGCTCGGGCTCCGCCCGACAAGACCCCTGGCGTTGGCGGGAGGGAGGGGACGAGGGGTGGTAGGGCCGGAGGCAGGCGGCGTGGTCGCCCCCCGTGTCGCCTAGGGTTGTGCTCGATGTGTATCTATCGGAAATTTAACATCACTCCGATCAATGTAAAGGCAGTGTCTTGGTACATATTTATTATTCATAAGATCATACAGGTTCCTAACTATGTCTCAGTATATATACTTCTTTATTACCATAGCAACATACAGGTTCATGACCATGTCTCGCCATGTATTCTTTTTATCTAGGGGTTCCTGACTATAACTTAAGTCCACCTAATCTTGTGTGACCCCGTAGCGTAGCACGGGCATCTTACTAGTATGTTCATGATTTGCTTATGGTGAGTGGCGTGAGTGATAGAAGCATATACCCGAGTAAGTAGGTTGTTTGCGTATGGGAATAAAGAGGACTTGATACTTTAATGCTATGGTTGGGTTTTACCTTAGTGATCTCTAGTAGTTGCAGACGCTTGCTAGAGTTCCAATCATAAGTGCATATGATCCAAGCAGAGAAAGTATGTTAGCTTATGCTTCTCCCTTTACAATAGTGATTACCGATCTAGTTATCGATTGCCTAGGGAAAAATAACTTTCTCCTGACAAAAAGCTCTTTACTAAAACTAATTTAGTTGTGTCTTTATCTAAATAGCCCCTAGTTTTTATTTACGTGCTCTTTACTATCATGCAAACCTATCCCACAACACCTACAAAGTACTTCTAGTTTCATACTTGTTCTAGGTAAAGAGAACGTCAAGCGTGCGTAGAGTTGTATCGGTGGTCGATATAACTTGAGGGAATATTTGTTCTACCTTTAGCTCCTCGTTGGGTTCGACACTCTTACTTATCGAAAGAGGCTACAATTGATTCCCTATACTTGTGGGTTATCAAGGCGCCGACGTAGCATGTCACACAGTCCCGTCTATATCGTGTACACGTACGTACGGCCATGCTGCAAGATAGTAAATACGGCTATGTACGCACATAGGAGCGGTGTCTCTAACGCATACAGCGACTAAACATGTTCATCGGAAGTCAACCGAACGGAGAAACTGCATCGTGTTCATGGGGAGGCAACGGAATGCATCGTGTTCATCGGGAGGCAACGGAATACGTCGTGTTCATCGGGAGCCAACCGGCTTGGACGGAACAAATTAAACGAGGTCAGCATCTTTGCGGAGCAGAGGAACGGGCCTTCTGTTCCACCGTCTGCACGGGTCAAACGGGTCCTGTTCGCCGGGAAGGGTCCGCGCATCAAGAAAATGGAGGAAACAGACTTGTGTTCGACCGCATACGGTCGAAACAGGGTCCTGTTGATCGGGAGGGGTGTGGCGTACCGCAAAACAGAGGAAACAAACTAGTGTTGGAGCGCCTACGGTCGAAAGGGGGTCCTGTTGATCGGGAGGGGTGTGGTGTACCGCAAAACGGGACTCCACGGGCTACTGTTCATCCATAGTGGACTTCCTCCAGCCTCCACCTGCTACTGTTCATCCACCTTCGACTTCCTCCATTCTCCACCAGCTACTGTTCATCCACGGGGGTCTTATTCATCTAACCTCCCCGGCTACTATTCATCCAGCACTACACGTGGTCCTGTTCATCCAGCCTCCACCGGCTACTGTTCAACCAGCCCTTCACGTGGTCCTGTTCAACCAGCCCCTCCACGGGTTCCTGTTCAACCAGCCCTCCATGTACGGGGTCCCTCCACCTGCTATTGTTCATCCACCCCCCACGCCTCCTCGATCGGGGTCATGTTCATCCAGCGGCAACGGCCTCTTCTACCATGGAATCCTGTTCATCCAACCCCCACCGGGAACTGTTCATCAAGAGGCAGCTTCGATTGGCTTCAGTTAGCAGCAGTAGCGAAGGAATGACTCGGGTTCAGTTAACAGCAAGGGATCGATCGGGATTCAGTAACATAGCTAGTGCAATCGCTCAGGTTTAGTTAGAGCCCAACGCCTCGCTCCAGGTTCAGTTAGAGCACAACGCCTCGCACACACGCGCGTACGTGTACGAGAGAAACGCGTAAACCTTCGTGCATCGCTCGGCCCCGACCACCCACCGTAACCGGGAACTCCCCAATATTTTCCTCGCCCTCGCTTCTACCATGATTTTTCCATCATGGATGGCCCAAAGAATGTCATGCAGCTACGTCTCCCGCCCACCCAGGACGAAAAGCCCATTTTCTGCCATGATTTTTTGTCATAAAAGTAGGAGCCCACCACATCTATGATGATACCGGGTTTTGTCACAATTATCGTCATAGAAGTGTCATAAGCATGACAGAAAAATCGTTCGGCCCAAAATGTCACAGATGTGTCTTTTTTTGTAGTGCCCACAAACCCACTCGCCCTCACCAGCGCTCGGCCACGTGGCTAGGCCGGCCCCGCGCTTCAGCGACCGCGCCTGTAGCTGCACCCACTTTTTCTTCCTCCTCGGTCCCCTCTGTGTTCGCCGAACATGGTCACGACCGAGGTCGTCGCCCTGGCCCTCCTTATAAGCAACCTCCTTGTCAAGCAAAACCCTAGGGTTCCCCTCTTCCTCCTCCTCCCCCGCTGCCAGGTGTGCTCCGGCCGCCAGATCCGCCATCTGCAACACTTCCCAAGCGCATCCAGGAGCTCGTCGTCGTCGCCGGCGTGCTCTCTGACGGATCTAGCCCCCACGAGCGCGTCCTAATTCTTCCATGACATCAACTGTGTCGACGACATCCACTTCGTGGACCCTAAACTCGCCACTGCGTCGTCTTCTTCCTCGTCTTCAACTCTGGCTGCCGTACGTGTTCGAGCGTCGCCGCGCTCGTCTCCATCCACCTCCCGTCCATCCAAGTGCACCACCGTGCTTGTGGTACGTTCGCGAACCGTCCCGTGCTCTTTTCCCCTTCCTTGGCGTGCTTCTTCATGCTTACCATGTGCGTCCGTCGCCGCCGCCATCGGGCCTCGTCTCCGGCAAGGACCCCGACCTTGTTCGCCGATGCTAGCAAGTCTGTCTAGTTCCCCTTCGTGCGAAGGTCCTTCTCCCCCATGATTTAGTCGCATTTAGCCGTCGAGTCATTGTAGTGGTTCCGCATCGCCGCCTCTGTCCGTCGTCGCGGGCATCGCCTCCATCGACGTCTGATGCCTCAAGTTGCACACGCGCGTGCGGAATCCTTTCGTCATTCCATCCGTGCCATCCGCCATGTCGTAGAGTCACCGGAGCCATCTCCAGCGAGCTCGCCGCCGCGCTCCAATCGCCGGTGGTGCCCTCCCCTGCTTCCCCTGTCTTACACACATGGCTGTAATGGAGCCCTTTGGACAACCCCACAGTGTCCCTGGGGCCACCGTCATACACACGCATTCACAGGACCCCACCTGTCATCCTCTAGCAACCCCTCCCTCCTTTTATTTTATTATTCTATTTTTATTTTAGCCCAGCGTATTCCAAATCTGGACAGATGCCATAGTCCATTTGGGGCAAGTCAAATTCTGGACATTCCATGGAATTTGCCTATTTTGTATTTTGCCATTTAGGGCAGGATTTCATTTTGTGCATTTGTGGGGATTTTTCTATAGTGACCCCCACTTATTATATATGTTTTTGGGGTAGAAAATCCCACAAATCCATCTATGGCATCCCTTTCATCATCTGAGCAAGTTGGTGAACGTGTTATCTATGCAGCATATGCCATTTTGTCATTTTTGTGTATTTAATTTCATTTATGTTATGTGGTAGTTTTGCACATGGTTAGGTTCATCATCATGTCTACTTGCTGCTGTTTTTTATTCCATGCCATGATATGTCGTGTAGTGAGTGAAACAAGCTTGCAAACATGCCTACTCAAGTCTATTCATGCCATGCCATGTTATTT
This sequence comes from Aegilops bicornis, assembly GCA_021605145.1. Taxonomy (NCBI): domain Eukaryota; kingdom Viridiplantae; phylum Streptophyta; class Magnoliopsida; order Poales; family Poaceae; genus Aegilops; species Aegilops bicornis. The sequence continues at coordinate 129,260,636 of CM038671.1, forward strand.
CACCAAGTCTAGAACTTCTTATATGACTTGCCATTTTGCATTGATGCTATCATCTTATGTATGTGTTTCTGGAACATGTTCAGTAAGGAAGTTTTGTTAAGTGCATTTAGTACATGAATGCCATGTTCTTCTTTGCCACAATAAGTTCCTGTAGTACATAGTTTACTAGCTCTAAACATTGCAATCCAGATCTGTTTTCTGCCATGACCAGCATTTTGCCAAGTCTGTAGAACTGCTATCATTTTCCTTTTTACCATGTTGTTTTGATGATGATCTAGTGAGTTCTAGAATTAGCTCATTAATCATATTTTGTAGCCCATGTTATGCACTATCTTGCCATGTCATTTTTTTCCATGTTTAGGTTTTTCATCTTAATTAAATGTTGCATCTAAAGTGCCATGTTGCTGTTATTGTCAGTTTTGCATTGCATATTGTTTTGCTCACCGTGTGAACTCCGTGCATCCGTTCTCGGTGATCTTTATATTGATTTCAACCGAAATCTTACAATCTTTCAAGTGGCATGCTTGGGTTACCAAGATTCTTCCCATATCCATCATGTCATCACCTTTGTCCTTCCCGGCATCCTATCCCTCGTACCGGTAGCCCCTTAGCTCCGTAGGTTGCATTCTTCATATGCATTCATTTTCATCATGCATGTAGCATGTGTTCTTTTCCATGTCATGTGTATGCTTGTGTGTTTACCATGTCATTTGCTTCTTTCCGGTGTTGCTTCTTAGTTCCGGTAACATTGTGGATTGTGAGGATTCGTTTGACTACGCCCGTTCGTCTTCTTCATGGATTCGATCTTCTTCCTAGCGGGATTTCAGGCAAGATGACCATCACCTTGGATCTCACTACTATCTTTGCTATGCTAGTTCTCTCGATACTATCGCTATGTCGCGCTTCCTACCACTTGTTTAGTAATCCTCCCAAATTGGCATGACAGCCTCTAACCTTTTCCACCATCCTAGAAAACCGTTGTTTGGCTATGTTAACGCTTTGCTCAGCCCCTCTTATAGCGTTCCTAGTTGCAGGTGCAGATGCAGGTTGTTCCATATTGGGACATGGATATTATGGGATATCACAATATCTCTTATTTAATTAATGCATTTATATACTTGGTAAAGGGTGGAAGGCTTGGCCTTTTGCTTGGTGTTTTGTTCCACTCTTGCCGCCTTAGTTTCCATCATACCGGTGTTATGTTCCTTGATTTTAGCGTCCCTAACACGGTGGGGGTTAATGGGTCCCCCTTGACAGTTCGCTTTGAATAAAACTCTTACAGCAAGGCCCAACTTTGGTTTGACCATTTGCCTAATAACAACTAAAACTTGCATAGGGACCGGCTAGCACCCGAGGATTCTTAATCAACAACCTGGGACAGTGCTCCTAATGAGTGTTGGTCCAAAGTAGAGCACTGTGCAGGGCAGCCACAGGGCAACCTGGGTTATTTTGGCACCTGTACACATAGCTCATCCGTCGTGGCCTGAGACAAGATACGCGCGGCTACTATCAAGGTGTCGGCACGTTGGGAGGTCTTGCTGGTTTTGTTTTATCATTGTCGAAATGTCTTGTGAACCGGGATTCCGAGCTTGATTGGGTTGTTCCGGGAGGAGGATTTTCCTCCGTTGATTGTGAGAGCTTGTGATGGTCTAAGTTGTGACACCCCTGCAGGGTTTAAACTTTCGAAAGCCATGCCCGCGGTTATGTGGCAGATGGGAATTTTTAATATCCGGTTGTAGAAAACTTAACATCAGATCTGAATTAAAATACACCAACCATGTGCATAACCGTGATCGTCTCTTTTCAATTAAGGTCGAGAAGAGAACACGGTGGGGTTATGTTTGAACGTAAGTAGTCCAGGATCACTTCTTGATCATTACTAGTTTGCGACTGTTTGCGTAGTTTCTCATCTTATTCTTGTACACATAAGTTAGCCACCATACAATGCTTAGTCGTTTGCTGCAACCTCAGCACTTATCCTTTTCATACACATTAAGCTTTGCTAGTCTTGATACCCATGGTAATGGGATTGCTGAGTCCTCGTGGCTCACAGATTACTACAATAACAGTTGCAGGTACAGATAATGTGATGTCATGACGTGAGAGCGTTGCTTGCTTATTTTGGAGTTATTCTACTTCTTCTTCTTCTTCTTCTTCGATCAGGGGATAGGTTCCTGGTCGACAGTCTGGGCTAGCAGGGTGGATGTCGTCTGAGTTTTTTGTTTGTGTTTCCTCTGTAGTCGGATGTTACTCTTCTGTATGATGTTTTCTGTATTCATGTGGCAATTGTATGCCTTTGTATGTATCCCCAAGTGTGTTGTATATGGTACGATGTAATGATATCCACCTTGCAAAGTGCCTTCAATATGCGGCTCTATCCTTGGTGGGACCTTCGAGTTCCTCTCGGATAGGATCGCATATTAGGCGTGACAGGTTTGTATGGATAGGTAAAATAGGAAGTGGGTTACAAATATTTAAGAATAGAGGATTTATGTATGATTAAAAATCTGTTTTAAGATATCTCTCCCTCTCTCTCTCTCTGTGTAGTTTGAAAATAAATTTTCAAAAACAAATACATAATTTGGTCAACGGAAAAAATATTGCGTCATGTGGTAAATATGTTGCTCATAACCCAATATTATTAGTCCTATATGTCTACTTGTGCATCATGCAATTTCTTGTCACTTTGAACTACGCCCCACCCTTTCATACACTTATGTTGGTATTGCCATTTTCATGAGATCATTCCAGCCATTAGAAGGACAATTTCATGCCTTATGTCCCAAACATGGTTATCACAATGTCTATCATAGAAGTGCATTTCACCATCGATGAATTGTTTGATCGGAGTTTCCATGTTAAGTAATCATTAAATAGGAATTATACACTCAATGTGGCACATGTAGAATCCAATAAACCAGAATCCGCATCGGAACCAAAATTAAATCAACAAAAAATCCAGATTTCAGTTGTTATTCTGTCAGCAATAGTGATCAACCAAAATGACCTTGATTTATTATTTTTAACCTTCAATAAAAAATTAATCGAGTAAGACTCAAGCGATGAGGCCCCAATCCATGTTATATATCCTAGCCACCCAACTCTATTCAGATTTTTCATGCATATTTTAATTTCCCGGCCCCAACTCATAAAAACGATAATCCCTCTTAGTTATAATGCATTGTCGCCTGCGCTAGTGGGGTCCCCAGACATAGTGTCCTGGCACCTTGCCCCTCGAGGCTTTTATCCATTGGGTCCACATACCGTGCTCTTTGTTGTGCGCCCACCCTTGCTTGGTCTACTCCCATCGGTCAGCCGTTTCTACGTGATCGTCTCTTGTCGGGTATGAACGTGGCAAAGCGACATGGGTCCGATGATGGTCTTTGTCCATTTTGCGCGGTTCCTAGATCCAGACCCATATATTCTTCACTTGTCCTACCGCCTGGTTCCTTTGGAAATATGTATCTGAGGCTCTAGGGTCTAAGTGGTAGGCATCAGATCTAGGGGAATTCCTGGAGACACGGCTGCGGTGGTAGTAGCTAGGAGGCGACTCTTCTGGTTGGTGTTTGCGTCAATTATCTAGATCCTTTGAACTATTTGTGACAAGATGATTATCGCGTTGGGCTTCTCGCAACGTGCTTCTGACTCTGTATTTACATTTCTGGGATTTATACAACGGTGACACCCGCTATGTCGGTAGTGGGATAGGGCTTGCAACATGTTGGATGGTCTTTCGGAGGTCGGCTGTCAACTCACTTCGTCCCCCTAGCAGTTGACTCCTCATCTCTGAGGAGTCGTGTATCGTCTTTTGTTTCCGGTTTTGGGCATGTCCTATGTCCTTGCCCAAGCTGACCTTTTATTTTTCTCCTTTGCACTTGGATAACTTGTTTGGGTGTGGTTGTGGTTCATGTGAAAGCCTATTTTGAGAGCGCACTATCGCCACCGACAATGCAACTCTATCTCTATAGATGCTAGTGCTCTACTCTGCTTGGACAATAAGGCCTTTTTCTTGGCCACCCCTCCATCTCCATGCTTCTTCCCTGACAGCTAGCTTCCTACCTACAGTGACGATCTAGCTTCGAATCATGGCATGCAGTGACATTCGGCTCTAGCTAGACGACCCTTTCTTAGTCACCCTTGTGTGTGTGTGTGTGTGTGTGTGTGTGTGTGTGTGTGTGTGTGTTACCCCAACTGCCATCCTCTAGCCACATATCCCGACTAATGACGTACCTCCACCGCAGTGGATCTTGATAGTGCTTGTTCTCTCAATTGTATGAACTTTGAAGTAGCAAATTGTTTTGCAAATAGAATATCATTACATACATGTGAATGTTACAGCGCCATGTTTGGCTTAATCGGAATTGAGTGTTTGGTTAAATATTTTGATCTAATGGATTTGATACTAGTTTTGGTTGTCATTTCAAACAAACTGAATTTGTGAAAAATGAAAACCAAAGTTCTAGTTATAACTTAATACTCGCCCCTAGGCACCGTGTAAATGAACGGCATTGAAGTTTCAAAATCTGAACAGTAATCTTACATGGGTTAATGGAACTAGTTAAGAAAACATGGTACCTGGGAGGGTGGGGGCATTCAGCATTATGGTAGAAAAAAATATAACACTTCTGGATATATGGGCATCTAATTAACCTAGTACAAAATATACACAGTAAATACAATCACAACATACTATAAAATACAGTAACATAATCATTTTGTCATGGTTTTAATGTGATGTATTTGCTCAGTAGGTAATGCAAACTAATAAATGTCATGAAAATTGATATTCGAATGATTAATAATCTTATGTGGGTTAAGACTTTCCCTCGACTCAATTTTTCAAGCACTAAAGGAGACTAGTTTAAAAAATTCACTAGGATAAGGTGATCAACATTACCACTAGCATTAAATTAGCATTTCTTCATAAATTGGCATTTAGTTAACCTGGAACAAAATATAAACAATAAATAAAGTACCTCTTATTGTAATATTACTGAATAATCATGATTCACACAGCATCTACCACCAAAGTATGTTACGGCACATTTAATATAACATCACCATGAATCCTCCATTTGCATCCCCGCAAATCGCTAGCTATTAATTGTATACATAATAATATATTTGTTCACCAATAAAAAGAAGATCTTAAGACATAATACAAGAGATCCAACAGGTATAGATGGGAGAAAAATTAAATTTATAATATATCATGCATATAAGACTTCAGTTTGTACAAGAAGAAACTCGTGATTCGAATATTACTCTTGAATGTTGTAAACTATTTCCTCCGTCCCAAATAAGTGTAGTTGATTAGTACAACTTTGTACTAACTTTGCATTAAATTAGCGATGTTTACTTGGGACAAAGGGTGTACCGTATATGTGGAATTATATTATGAAAACCGTAGCAGTCATAACACAAGGCAAGGTTAACATTGCATGCATATACTATTATATTAGTTAGTTATTCTATACTGCATGTGTTGGGGAATGTAGTATTTCAAAAAATTTACCTATGATCATGCAAGATCTATCTAGGAGAAGCATAGCAACGAGCGGGGAGAGTGTGTCCACGTACCCTCGTAGACCGAAAGCGGAAGCGTTTAGTAACGCGGTTGATGTAGTCGAACGTCTTCGCGATCCAATCGATCCAAGTACTGAACGCACAGCACCACCGCGATCAGCACACGTTCAGCTCGGTGACGTCCCTCGAACTCTTGATCCAGTTGAGGCCGAGGGAGAGTTCCGTCAGCACAACGGTGTGGAGACGATGATGCTGAAGTTACCGGCATAGGGCTTCGCCTAAGCACTACGACGATGTGACCGAGGTGTGTAACTGTGGAGGGGGGCACCGCACCCGGCTAAAAGATCAACTTATGTGTTCTAGGGTTCCCCCCTGCCCCCATATATAAAGGAGGGAGGGGGAGGCCAGCCGGCCCTATGGGCGCGCCCAAGGAGAGGGAGTCCTACTAGGACTTCAAGTACAAGTAGGATTCCACTTGGTGGAAGGGGGAAGGAAGGGAGAGGGAGAGGGAAAGGGGGGCTGCGCCCCCTCCCCTAGTCCTATTCGAACTCCCCATGGGGGGCGCCTCCCCTATGTGGGTTGTCCTCTCTCTCCCCTATGGCCCATGATGGCCCATTGCTTCCCCGGGGGGTTCCGGTAACCCGTCCGGCACTCCGTTTTTACCCGAAACTATCCGGAACACTTATGGTGTCCGAATAACATGGTCCAATATATCAATCTTTATGTCTCGACCATTTTGAGACTCCTCGTCATGTCCGTGATCTCATCCGGGACTCTGAACAAACTTCGGTCATCAAAACACCTAACTCATAATAGAAATCGTCATCGAACGTTAAGCGTGCGGACCCTACGGGTTCGAGAGCTATGTAGACATATCCGAGACACATCTCCGGTCAATAACCAATAGCGGAACCTGGATTCTCATATTGGCTCCTACATATTCTATGAAGATTGAGGGAGTCCTGGATTAGGGGGTGTCCGGATAGCCGGACTATAGCCTTTGGCCGGACTCCTGGACTATGAAGATACAAGATTGAAGACTTCGTCCCGTGTCCGGATGGGACTTTCCTTGGCGTGGAAGGCAAGCTTGGCGTCTGGATATGTAGATCTCCTACCATTGTAACCGACTCTGTGTAACCCTAACCCTCTTCGGTGCCTATATAAACCGGAGGGTTTTAGTCCGTGGGACGAACAACAATCATACCATAGGCTAGCTTCTAGGGTTTAGCCTCTCCGATCTCGTGGTAGATCTACTCTTGTACTACCCATATCATCAATATTAATCAAGCAGGAGTAGGGATTTACCTCCATCGAGAGGGCCCGAACCTGGGTAAAAACATCGTGTCCCTTGTCTCCTGTTACCATCCGCCTAGAGGCACAGTTCAGGACCCCCTACCCGAGATCCGCCGGTTTTGACACTGACATTGGTTCTTTCATTGAGAGTTCCTCTGTGTCGTCATCTTTAGGCCCGATGGCTCCTCCGATCATCAACAACGATGCGCTCCAGGGTGAGAATTTTCTCCCCGGACAGATCTTCAGATTCGGGCGGCTTTTGCTGCGGGCCAATTAAGCAGCCATCTAGAGCAGATTGAAAGCTACGCCCTGGCCACCAGGTCAGGTTTGGAAGTTTGAACTACACGGGCGGCGTCGCGGAGACTTGATCTTCGACGGGTTCGAGCCACAGCCAAGCGCGCCAAGACCGCCACGAGGGGCATGATCTAGCTCTGCCGCGAGCGGTGTCACGGAGGCTGCACGGTGTCCGCTCTGACCTTTAGCTCAGAGCCGACTGCGCCGATGGAGGACGGGTGGCTGCACACCGCCTCGGGGGCTGCGATCTCTACGACGATGGAGCCGTACACCTACCCCGTCCTTTGCGAAGCTCGTAACTCCAAGATGCCGGACTCCTCTCCGGACTCCGAGCCTTCCGCGCCCCTGCCAATCGAATTCGATTGGGCGCCGATCATGAAATTCACCGCCGCGGACATCTTTCAGCACTCGCCCTTTGGTGACATCCTGAATTCACTAAAGTCTCTCTCTTTATCAGGAGAGCCCTGGCCGGATTACGGTCAGGAAGGCTGGGATGCGGACGATGAAGAAATTCAAAGCCCACCCACCACCCACTTCGTAGCCACTGTCGATGATTTAACCGACATGCTCGACTTCGACTCCGAAGACATCGACGGTATGGACGACGATGCAGGAGGCGAACGAGAACCAGCGCCACAGGCACCGGAAGGCCACCTCGTCATCGACATATACATGGTGGACATCCCAAAAGATGGGAATGGCGATGGAACAGCGGAGGATGACCCCTCAAGAAACAGCCTAAGCGCCCGGCGTCGTGGCGTCGCTCTAAATCCGCCCACGGCAAAAGCGGTGATTACGGCACGGGAGACAATAACACCGGACGGTGCGAAGACAACCCCTCGGCAGGATTCAGCGGGGAGGATGGAGAAGCCAGCCCTCATGAGAGAGCGGCGAAAAAGAGGTAGAGGGCGATAATTACATGCCTCCCTCCGAAGATGAGGCAAGCCTCGACGACGAATTAAATGCGTGCCCGAGGATCCCGTCGAACAAGAGCGTTTCAAACGCAGGCTCATGGCCATGGCACGTAGCCTCAAGAAAAGCAGCAACAGCTTAGAGCTGACCAAGACTTGCTAGCTGACAGATGGACTGAAGTCCTTGCGGCCGAAGAGTATGAACTCGAGCGCCTCCAAGAGCTACCTAAGACGCAGGCTGCTACCCCGATTAGAGGAGGAAGCACCCAAACCTACATCACCAGCAAGCATGACACGGTGACCGACGACTACCTCGTGGCGCGACAGAGAGGCCTCTCGGCCCTCAACTCAAGCCGCACTCGCTCCGCTCAAAAAAATACCAAAGGCGGCGGGGAAACGCGCAGACTGCGAGATATATTGGAGGACAAGGCAAGGCAAACAAGATCGATCTACGGATTGCGTGGGCGCCCGCGACACGTGGCGATAACAAATCACGCCGGATATGGCAACTCCGCCGGGCGAACACGATGAGACAAAGCTCATTTGAGCTGCGTCGTGATATAGCCACATACTGAGGCGCCAAGCACACCCACTATGCTTCACGGATGAAGTGATGGATCATCAAATCCACGAGGGTTTCAAACCCGTAAACATTGAATCATACGATGGCACAACAGATCCTGCGGTTTGGATCGAGGACTATCTCCTTCACATCCACATGGCGGCGCGGTGATGATCTACACGCCATCAAATACCTCCCACTCAAGCTCAAAGGACCAGCTCGGCAGTGGCTTAACAGCTTGCCAGCAGAGTCGATTGGTTGTTGGGAAGACTTGGAAGCCGCATTCCTTGACAATTTCTTGGGCACATATGTGCGACCACCAGACGCCGATGATCTCAGCCACATAATTCAGCAGCCAGAGGAATCGGCCAGGCAATTCTGGACACGGTTCCTAACCAAGAAAAATCAAATCGTCGATTGTCCGGATGCAGAGGCCCTTGCAGCCTTCAAACACAACATCCGCGACGAGTGGCTTGCCCGGCACCTAGGACAGGAAAAGCCGAAATCCATGGCAGCCCTCACAACACTCATGACCCGCTTTTGCGCGGGAGAGGACAGCTGGCTAGCTCGCAGTAACAACATGACCAAGAGCTCTGGTAATTCGGATACCAAGGACAGCAACGACAGGCCGCGTCGCAACAAGCACAAGCACCACATTAACGGCGATAATGCTGAGGATACGGCAGTCAATGCCGGACTCAGAGGCTCTAAACCCGGTCAGCGGAAAAATCCATTTAAAAGAAATACTCCGAGCCCATCCAATTTGGACCGAATACTCGATCGCTCGTGCCTGATACACGACACCCCCAAAAAACCAGCCAATCACACCAACAGGGATTGTAGGGTGTGGCAGGCAACTTAAATGCTGAAAACAATGACAAGGGGCTGCATAGCAATGACGAGGAGGAGCCCCGGCCACCGAACAATAGAGGACAGAAGGGCTTCCCCCCGCAAGTGCAGACGGTGAACATGATAAACGCAACCCACATACCCAAAAGGGAGCGGAAGCGTGCACTAAGGGACGTATATGCAATGGAGCCAGTCGCCCCAAAGTTCAACCCGTGGTCTTCCTGCCCGATCACTTTTGATCGAAGGACCACCCACTAGCATCCGCCATGGCGGATTCGCGCATTAGTTCTAGACCCAATCATTGACGGATTTCATCTCACTAGAGTCCTAATGGACGACGGCGGCCTGAACCTGCTTTATCGGGACACGGTCGCAAAATGGGCATAGACCCATCAAGGATTAAACCCACGAAGACGACCTTTAAAGGCGTCATACCAGTGTAGAGGCCAACTATGCGAGCTCGATTACACTTGAAGTGGTCTTCGGATCCCGGATAACTTCCGGCGAGGAGTTAATCTTGACATAGTCCCGTTCATGATGGCTATCACGCACTTCTCGGACGAACCGCATTTGCAAAGTTCAATGAGGTGCCGCTTTCGCATATCTCAAGCTCAAGATGCCAGGCCCTCGAGGAGTCATTGCGGTCAATGGAAACACCGAACGCTCTCTCCGGACGGAGGAGCATACGGCGGCCCTCGCGGAAGTACAAAGCAGCCTCCTAAGGCAATTCTCGAGTCCGGCTATTAAACGTCCGGACATCGTCAAGCGCGCCCGGAGTAACCTACAACAAGACCGCCTGGCACGTTCCGAGCACGCGCCAGCAATGCGGCCCCAAAGCCCGACCCTCGCGAAATTGCGAAACCCGATTACTCTGGCGTAGATAATTACGCTCTGGAAATACTATTGGAATAGGGGAAGGGGCACAACCACGGCATGCCTAGAATGCGGCTCAACCGCACCGGGGGCTCCCGATTGTGTCATTTTTTTCTTTTCTTCTTTTTTTTTTTACTTTCAGGACTCCGTTCTCACGAAGCCCTGTCCGGCAATAGAATCGCCGAACACACGATGCAACAGCCAGGGAAGCAAAAAGCTACGTCAAGTAACCAGATGGTCTCTATTACGAGTAGTATACCTGTTTTACACACCATCCCGCAGCTTACCCCTGGAGGGGGACATGTTAAAAAGTCCTGTCCCTTGCTTATCGCACTATTTGTATCGTTTTGCTCTTACTGCAGCCCTTTTTGAATAAACAATACATAGCTTCTGCCTATTATTGAATTCCCTTTTTTCTATATATATGTTCATTTATGACATTGTGCAACCGTACACTTTGGTACGGGCAATACACCAGGGGCTTAAGTACCCCACAACACGGTGTGATAAGTCCGAACACTTTCACAAGTGCGGCACCCCGAACTTATAGCATTATATGCATCGGCTCCGAATCATGTCTTGGGTCAATAGTTGGGTTTGCTCGGCTCCCATGTTTTGGTACCTTACGTTCCGTTATATCGGCTAAGGTAGCGCTGGGAGAACCACTGCGATTGTGTCCCGGTTGAGCTGGGCTAAGCACCTCGGAGAAAGCTAAAACTGACCGCCATGATAGAGGCGAGAGCCGTCGCTGTTCGAGAGGTTTCGGGTCCCTAAAGACTTATGCCGCTTAGAGCGAGGAGTCGGCATTGTCCGACCTAGGCGTGGATAGAGCCCCGAACTCGGTCTTCCGAATACCAGGGGCTTCGCCGAAATTTAAAATTATAGAATTCTATGGCTAAGTGAGAGTGTTCAAGCATTATAGTCTGGTTGCCTTGTTCGTTGCGTTGAGCGCCTCCCTCGAAGGACCCAAGAATGGGAACAAGAGCGCTCAAGTTTATCCCGAACACCCCAGCACTCGTGGCATGGGGGCTGAAGCCGATGACTCTCCATCTCTCAAATTTAATACACGGCCGCATAGAAGGTAATATTTTGAATTCAACAGTGTTGCTTAGCGCATATGAACAAGTTTTCAGCATAGAGGATAACAAATGCGAGTCTACTCAAATATTACATCTTTGGAACACTCATCCGCTATAAGGCGGGCACCCTTCAGGACGCCCTCATAATACATTTCAGGCTTGCGATGCTCCTTGCGTGGTGGTGGTCCGTCCGTCACAAGCTTCTCAGCATCCATCTTGCCCCAAAGGCACCTTAGCAAGGGCAAGGGCCCTACGGGCACCTTCGATGCAGATGGAGCGCTTGACGACGTCAACCCATGGACAGGCGTCCACCAGCCGCCTCACCAGCCCGAAGTAGCTCCCAGGCATGGCTTCCCTAGGACACAACCAAGCTATGAGGCCCTTCATGGCCTGTTCGGCCACCTTATGGAGCTCGACCAGCTGCTTCAACTGGTCGCTTAAGGGCACCGGGTGTCCGGCCTCAGCATACTGAGACCAGAACACCTTCTCCGTCGAGCTTCCCTCCTCGGCTCGGTAGAATGCGGCAGCATCAGACACACTGTGTGGGCAGATCTGCGAATGCTCCTGGAGAGCTCCGGATTCAGGTAAGTAACAGATAATTCACTTTCACATGCTTGCTTTGCATATAGAATGCCTTACCCGCCGCTATCTTCTTAATCACCTCAATTTCCTGGAGGGCTTTTTGGGCTTCGGCCTTAGCGGCTTTGGCGCTCTCAAGGGCCGAGGTGAGCTCGGACTCTCGAGTCTTTGAGTCACGCTCCAAATTCTCGTGTTTTTTCCACGAGAGCCTGGAGCTCTTGCCGCACCTCCGCCACCCGCGCCTCCTGTTTCTCTCGCTCGGTGCGCTCCGCGGCCGCATTGCTTCGGCCTTGGACACCGCTTCCTTCAGGGTCGCCACCTCGTTCGTGGCCCTGCAGTATTCACGTTATTCCTGTCATCTTTTGCAACCACATCTTTAAATACTCTCATAAGGTATTACTTACCTTCCTTGTCCTCGAGCCGCTTCTTGGCAAGTCCGAGCTCGTTCTCGGACCGCCGAGGCTCTGCTAATGCATCAACCTCCGCATGAAGGCGGCAGAGGTCGGCAGCAGCCTACATTCCCATATTGACATACTTATGTTAGACTCCTGCGTATATCTTTTTAGATCCTCAGTTCGGCTATTTCTTTGCGAACACCAAACTGAGCATCAGGGGCTACTGTCTATGCGGTAATATTTTTACATATTTTAAATACATACCTCAAAGCCTGTTAGAAGGCTGGCACATGCTTCAGTCAGCCCGCTCTTGGCGGATCGAACCTTACGGATCACCACACTCATAACAGTGCGGTGCTCCTCGTTGATGGAAGTGCTGTTAAGCGCCTCCATCAAATCATCCGTGCCTCGGTTGGGCCGGAGGTCACCGGCGTCATAATCTTGCCCTTCTTAAGAAGGGGTCGCTGTCGGACTCGGAACCTTGAAGGTTCCAGATGCGAGTCTGGCACAGGGCCGGACTTGAAGCCCTTCGGGGTTTTATCCCCTTTGCGCCCGAAGTCCGGGAGGTCGCCTTGCGGCGCCTCCATGGCCACCTCCTCCTGGCTGGGCCCCTTTTGGGACTCCACCCCGGCGTCATCTGCGGCGGGAGGAGACGAGGCGGTCGGAAGTGAGGTGCTATTCACCTCTGACGAATACAGGGATCCGCTCGACGAATCGTCGAGCCCGTCCTTGGGCCGGCTGCATGGTTATACTCGGCATTAGAAGATGATGTGCGACAAATGGAACGCCATGAGTTATTCTGGTGTCCGGACACTTACGATTTCGCCTGGGGCTTGGTCCTTGGTGGCCACTCCTCTCTACCGTCGCCGGCGTAGGTGGTGTAGTCCGGAGGGAGGGTCCTTCCCTTCTTGGACCCTTCGGCCTCCCCAGTTGGGGCGGCCTTCCTTTTCTTCTCTCCCCCCGCTGGGGGAGAGGCCTATTTTTCCTCCTCCTCGTCTTTGCGGGAGGAGTCCGCCTCGGAGTCATCGGACGATGAGTCCGACAACACCTGGCGCCGGGAACTCCTCCGAGTTCCTGTGGCCTTCATCTTGGCCTTCTTCTCCGGCACCACGTAAGGTGCCGGAAACAGCAGCCCCGTCAAGCGGGCGTCCGCTGGGTCTTCTGGCAAGGGAGCCGGACAGTTAAACCTGTCTGGACGTCTTCAACTAGTCCTGTCAAAGGTAAGGGAGTTTTAGATCCCGCATAGAGTCAAACTATGAAAAAAGAGTCCCGTAAAGGGTAAAATAGCTTACCTCGCTGGCTTGATGCTACGAGCTGAATCCGCGATCTACGATAGCGGATGCGGGAGCCTCGGCGCCCTTGAACAGCACCTTCCAGGCATCTTCGTACGTAGTGTCGAAGAGCCAGCTCAAGGTTCGGTGCTGCGCCGGATCAAACTCCCACAAGTTGAAAGCTCGTTGCTGGCATGGGAGGATCCGGCGGATGAGCATAACCTGGACTACGTTGACAAGCTTGAGCTTCTTGTCCACCAGGTTTGGGACTTGAGTTTGGAGTCCGGTAAGCTCTTCCGAATTACCCCACGTCAGGCCCGTCTCTTTCCATGAGGTGAGCCGTGTTGGGAAGCCAGATCGGAATTCGGGGGCCGCTGCCCATTTGGAGTCGCGCGGCTCGGTGATGTAGAACCACCCCGATTGCCACCCCTTTTATGGTCTCCAGGAAGGAGCCCTCGAGCCATAGGACGTTGGCCATCTTGCCCACCATGGCACCTCCGCACTCCGCTTGGCGGCCGCCCACTACCTTCGGCTTGACATTGAAGGTCTTCAGCCACAAGCCGAAGTGGGGTTGGATCCAGAGGAAGGCCTCGCACACGACGATGAACGCCGAGATGTTGAGGATGAAATTCGGGGCCACATCGTGGAAATCTAGGCCGTAGTAGAACATGAGCCCCTGGACAAATGGGTGAAGTGGAAACCCTAGTCCGCAGAGGAAGTGGGGGAGGAACACCACCCTCTCATGGGGCCTGGGGGTGGGGATGAGCTGCCCCTTGTCGGGGAGCTGATGCGCGATGTCGTCAGACAAGTATCCGGCCTTCCGCAGCTTTTTGATGTGCCCCTCCGTGACGGAGGAGGCCATCCACTTGCCTCCTGCTCCGGACATAGTTGGAGAAGGTTGAGGTGGGATGTGCGAACTTGGGTATTTGGAGCTCGAAAGTGCTGGGAAATGGATAAGCAAAGGAGGAAGAAGGCGTATGTGAAAAAGTGGATCCTTATCCCCTTATATGGACGGACAAAGCTATGCGTCCCCACCGGCCTGATAAAACTCGCTTATCTCCCAAGCGCTGTAATCAATGGCGCGGTTGGATTACCCACGCCCGTATTGATGAGAATCCCAGAATAAGGGGACACGATCTCTGCTTTGACAAGACGTGCCAAGGAAACCGCCTCGCTAAACGCGCTGAGGTGGGACAGTAAAAACGATTCGAATAAAGGCTAGGCCATGGTGTGATATCACGCTGCGGAATACATCAGCAGATTGAACTTGTGTAAACATTATTCTCTCTACGGTGGTATGTGGAACTTATTTTTCAGAGTCGGACACTATCCTTGTGTTCAAAATCTTCTATGAAGTATTCAGAGGAGGAACCCGCCTTGCAATGCCGAAGACAATATGCGTGTCGGACTCGTCGTCATTGAAGCCTGGTTCAGGGCTCTTGAGGGAGTCTGGATTAGGGGTGTCCGGATAGCGGACTATTGCCTTTGGCGGACTCTGGACTATGAAGATACAAGATTGAAGACTTCGTCCCGTGTCCGGATGGGACTTTCCTTGGCGTGGAAGGCAAGCTTGGCGATCTGGATATGTAGATCTCCTACCATTGTAACCGACTCTGTGTAACCCTAACCCTCTTGGTTCCTATATAAACCGGAGGGTTTTAGTCCATAGGACGAACAACAATCATACCATAGGCTAGCTTCTAGGGTTTAGCCTCTACGATCTCGTGGTAGATCTACTCTTGTACTACCCATATCATCAATATTAATCAAGTAGGAGTAGGGTTTTACCTCCATCGAGAGGGCCCGAACACAGGTAAAACATCGTGTCCCTTGTCTCCTGTTACCATCCGCCTAGACGCACAGTTCGGGACCCCCTACCCGAGATCCGCCGGTTTTGACACCGACAAAGATATTTATCGGTCAAACCGCATAACAACATACGTTGTTCCCTTTGTCATCGGTATGTTACTTGCCTGAGATTCGATCGTCGGTTTCATCATACCTAGTGCAATCTTGTTACCGCCAAGTCTCTTTACTCGTTCCGTAAAGCATCATCCAACAACTAACTCTTTAGTCACATTGCTTGCAAGGCTTATAGTGGTGTGCATTACCGAGAGGGCCTAGAGATACCTCTCCGAAAATTAGAGTGACAAATCCTAAACTCGATCTATGCCAACTCAACAAACACCATCGGAGACACCTGTAGAGCATCTTTATAATCACCCAGTTACGTTGTGATGTTTGATAGCACATTGAGTGTTCCTCCGGTATTTGGGAGTTGCATAATCTCATAGTCATAGGAACATGTATAAGTCATGAAGAAAGCAATATCAATAAACTAAACGATCATAGTGCTAAGCTAACGGATGGGTCTTGTCCATCACATCATGCTCTAATGATGCGATCCCGTTCATCAAATGACAACACATGTCTATGGCTAGGAAACTTAACCATCTTTGATTAACGAGCTAGTCTAGTAGAGTCATACTAGGGACACTCTGTTTGTCTATGTATTCACACATGTACTAAGTTTCCGGTTAATACAATTCTAGCATGAATAATAAAAATTTATGATGATATAAGGAAATATAAATAACAACTTTATTATTGCCTCTAGGGCATATTTCCTTCAGTCTCCCACTTGCACTAGAGTCAATAATCTAGATTACATAGTAATGATTCTAACACCCATGGAGTCTTGGTGCTGATCATGTTTTGCTCGTGAGAGAGGCTTAGTCAATGGGTCCGCAACATTCAGATCCGTATGTATTTTGCAAATCTCTATGTCTCCCTCCTTGACTTGATCGCGGATGGAATTGAAGCATCTCTTGATGTGCTTGGTTCTCTTGTGAAATCTGGATTCCTTTGCCAAGACAACTACACCAGTATTGTCACAAACATTTTCATTGGACCCGATGCACTAGGTATGACACCTAGATCGGATATGAACTCCTTCATCTAGACTCCTTCATTTGCTGCTTCCGAAGCAGCTATGTACTCCGCTTCACACATAGATCCCGCCACGACGCTCTGTTTGGAACTGCACCAACTTACAGCTCCACCATTCAATATAAATATGTATCTGGTTTGTGACTTAGAGTCATCCGGATCAGTGTCAAAGCTTGCATCAACGTAACCATTTACAACGAGCTCTTTGTCACCTCCATAAACGAGAAACATATCCTTAGTCCTTTTCAGGTATTTCAGGATGTTCTTGACTGTTGTCTAGTGATCCACTCCTAGATTACTTTGGTACCTCCCTACTATACTTATAGCAAGGCACACATCAGGTCTGGTACACAACATTGCATACATGATAGAACCTATGGCTGAGCCATAGGGAATGACTTACAATTTTTCTCTATCTTCTGCAGTGGTTGGGCATTGAGTCTCACTCAACCTCACACCTTGTAACACAGGCAAGAACCCTTTCCTTGACTGATCCATTTTGAACTTCTTCAAAATCTTATCAAGGTATGTGCTTTGTGAAAGTCCAATTAAGCATCTTGATCTGTCTCTATAGATCTTGATGCCCAATATGTAAGCAGCTTCACCGAGGTCTTTCATAGAAAAACTCTTATTCAAGTATCCTTTTATGCTATCCAGAAATTCTATATCATTTCCAATCAACTATATGTCATCCATATATAATATTAGAAATGCTACAGAGCTCACACTCACTTTCTTGTAAATACAGGCTTCTCCAAAATTCAGTATAAAACCATATGCTTTGATCACACTATCAAAACGTTTATTCCAACTCCGACAGGCTTGCACCAGTCCATAAATGGATCGCTGGAGCTTGCACACTTTGTTAGCACCCATTGGATCGATAGAACCTTCTGGTTGCATCATATACAACTCTTCTTCTAGAAATCCATTCAGGAATGCAGTTTTGACGTCCATTCGCCAAATTTCAGAATCATAAAATGCGGCAATTGCAAACATGATTCAGACAGACTTAAGCATCGCTACGGGTGAGAAAGTCTCATCATAGTCAACTCCTTGAACTTGTCGAAAACCTTTTGCAACAAGTCGAGTTTTGTAGACAGTAACATTACCGTCAATGCCAGTCTTCTTCTTGAAGATCGATTTATTCTCTATGGCTTGCCGATCATCGGGCAAGTCAACCAAAGTCCACACTTTGTTCTCATACATGGATCCCATCTCATATTTCATGGCCTCAAGCCATTTCGCGGAATCTGGGCTCATCATCGCTTCCTCATAGTTCGTAGGTTCATCATGGTCAAGTAACATGACCTCCAGAACAGGACCGTACCACTCTGGTGCGGATCTTACTCTGGTTGACCTACGAGGTTCGGTAGTAACTTGATTAGAAGTTTCATGATCATCATCATTAGCTTCCTCACTAATTGGTGTAGGAATCACAGGAACTGATTTATGTGATGAACTACTTTCCAATAAGGGAGCAGGTACGGTTACCTCATCAAGTCCTAATTTCCTCCCACTCACTTCTTTCGAGGCAAACTCCTTCTCTAGAAAGGATCCATTCTTAGCAACGAATATCTTGCCTTCAGATCTGTGATAGAAGGTGTACCCAACAGTCTCCTTTGGGTATCCTATGAAGACACATTTCTCTGATTTGGGTTCGAGCTTATCAGGTTGAAGCTTTTTCACATAAGCATCGCAGCCCCAAACTTTAAGAAATGACAACTTGGTTTTCTTGCCAAACCACGGTTCATATGGTGTGGTCTCAACGGATTTAGATGGTGCCCTATTTAACGTGAATGCAGTCGTCTCTAAAGCATAACCCCAAAACGATAGCTGTAAATCAGTAAGAGACATCATAGATCTCACCATATCTAATAAAGTGCATTTATGACGTTCGGACACACCATTACGCTGTGGTGTTCCGGGTGGCGTGAGTTGCGAAACTATTCTGCATTGTTCAAATGAAGACCAAACTCATAACTCAAATATTCACCTCCACAATCAGAGCGTAGAAACTTTATTTTCTTGTTACGATGATTTTCCGCTTCACTCTAAAATTCTTTGAACTTTTCAAATGTTTCAGACTTATGTTTCATCAAGTAGATATACCCATATCTGCTTAAATCATCTGTGAAGGTAAGAAAATAACAATACCCGCCACGAGCCTCAACACTCATCGGAATGCATACATCAATATGTATTATTTCCAACAAGTCTGTTGCTCGCTCCATTGTTCCGGAGAACGGAGTCTTAGTCATCTTGCCCATGAGGCATGGTTCGCAAGCATCAAGTGATTCCTAAAGCCCATCAGCATGGAGTTTCTTCATGCGCTTTACACCAATATGACCTAAACGGCAGTGCCACAAATAAGTTGCACTATCATTATTAAACTTATATCTTTTGGCTTCAATACTATGAATATGTGTATCACTAGTATCGAGATTCAATAAAAATAGACCACTCGTCAAGGGTGCATGACCATAAAAGATATTACTCATATAAATAGAACATCCATTATTCTCTGATTTAAATGAATAATCGTCTCGCATCAAACAAGATCCAGATATAATGTTCATGCTTAACGCTAGCACCAAATAACAATTATTCATGTCTAAAACTAATCCTGAAGGTAGATGTAGAGGTAGTGTGCCGACGACGATCACATCGACTTTGGAACCATTTCCCACGCGCATCGTCACCTCGTCCTTAGCCAATCTTCGCTTAATCTGTAGCCCCTGTTTCGAGTTGCAAATATGAGCAATGAACCGATATCAAATACCCAGGCGCTACTACAAGCATTAGTAAGGTACACATCAATAACATGTATATCAAATATACCTTTCACTTTGCCATCCTTCTAATCCGCAAAACACTTGGGGCAGTTCTGCTTCCAGTGACCAGTCCCTTTGCAGTAGAAGCACTCAGTCTCAGGCTTAGGTCCAGACTTGGGATTCTTCACTTGAGCAGAAACTTGCTTGTCGTTCTTCTTGAAGTTCCCCTTCTTCCATTTGCCCTTTTTCTTGAAACTAGCGGTCTTGTTAACCATCAACACTTGATGCTCCTTCTTGATTTCTACCTCCGCAGCCTTTAGCATCGCGAAGAGCTCGGGAATTGCCTTATCCATCCCTTGCATATTATAGTTCATCATGAAGCTTTTGTAGCTTGGTGGCAGTGATTGAAGAACTCTGTCAATGAAACTATCAACCGGAAGATTTAACTCCCAATTGAGTCAAGTGATTGTGGTACCCAGACATTCTGAGTATATGTTCACTGACAGAACTATTCTCCTCCATTTTGCAGCTGTAGAACTTATTGGAGACTTCATATCTCTCAATCCGAGCATTTGCTTGAAATATTAACTTCAACTCTTGGAACATCTCATATGCTCCATGACATTCAAAACGTCGTTGAAGTCCGGGTTCTAAGCCGTAAAGCATGGCACACTGAACTATCGTGTAGTCATCAGCTTTGCTCTGTCAGGCGTTCACAATGTCTGGTGTTGCTCCTGTAGCGGGTCTTGCACCTAGCGGTGCTTCCAGGACGTAATTCTTTTGTGCAGCAATGAGGATAATCCTCAAGTTACGGACCCAGTCCGTGTAGTTGCTACCATAATCTTTCAACTTAGATTTCTCTAGGAACACATTAAAATTCAAAGGAACAGTAGCACGGGCCATTTATCGACAACAACATAGACATGCCAAATACTATCAGGTACTAAGTTCATGATAAATTAAAGTTCAACTAATCATATTACTTAAGAACTCCCACTTAGATAGACATCCCTCTAATCATCTAAGTGATACGTGATCCATATCAACTAAACCATGTCCGATCATCACGTGAGATGGAGTAGTTTTCAATGGTGAACACCACTATGTTGATCATATCTACTATATGATTCACGCTCGACCTTTCGGTATCAGTGTTCCGAGGCCATATCTGCATATGCTAGGCTCGTCAAGTTTAAGCCAAGTATACGTGTGTGCAAAACTGGCTTGCACCCGTTGTATGTGAACGTAGAGCTTATCACACCCAATCATCACGTGGTGTCTCGGCACAACGAATTGTAGCAACGGTGCATACTCAGGGAGAACACTTGTTCCTTGAAATTTAGTGAGAGATCATCTTATAATGCTACCTGATAACCCACAAGTATAGGGGATCGAAACAGTTTTAGAGGGTCACTACAAAAAAAATACACTTCCGTGATGATACGTGTTTGTCACAGTAGGTCGTGTTTTTTGTCATGCATGTACATCCATGACAAATTTATGACAGAATCAAGATAGTCATACTGTCTTGTCGTAGAGAAGTGTTCCATGAAATTACCAAAATTATCATCACGGAAGTGTCCACTTCCATATGACGATAAATCATGGCGTCCTGAAGTGCTTTTCGTCAAGGGTGACCGACACATGGCATCCACCGTAACGGAACGCCGTTAAGCTATTGGGTCGGGTTTTTGATCCGATAACCCGTTAACAGCCCCGACCAATGGGAAATTTCCACTTGTAAAATTCTAATTGGCCGAAGGGAACACCTGTCAGCTCTTCAGTGGGCCAGATGTCGCCCGTCCATTGGAGGAGACATGCCTATGGTACGTTGACATGTGGCTGGGCCCAACAGAGGCCCATATAGGTTAAAAAGGTTGGCCCAGTCAAAGGCCCGTAGAATTTAATCAGGTACTAGTGGGCCAGCCCAATAACGGCCTGCTTAATAAAGGCCCATTTACAGCCCGAAACCAGATCTGGCCCGTTAATTGTTCGCCCAATAAATGGGCCCATTTACGGCCCGAAGTCAGATCTGGCTCGTTAATTGTTCGCCTAATATTTGGGCCCATTTGCGGCCCGAAGCCAGATCTGGCCCGTTAATTGTTCGCAGAATATTCGGGCCCAACTACAGCCCAGTCACTTTTGGCTGTTAGAGGCTGATGTGAACATGGGCCCATTTAAACCGGTGTGACTTTCGGCTGGAATGGCCCGTGCTGCCCATGGGCCATATATGGTCCGACGGGACATCGGGCCCACTAACGGCCCGTGCTAAAGGTGGCAACAGTTAAGCCTAACGTGACTTTGGGCCTGTTAGAGGCCTGTCGCGTAATTCAGCCTGTTGATGCCTGTACTAAGCTTTCGGCCTCTTAAAGGCCCATGATATCAATGGGCCAACTAAGGCCCGAGATATGTTTCGGCCTGGTAACGGCCCGTGAGCTAGCGGGCCCTAACGGCCGGTCTACATTTCGACCTCTTTGAAGGCCCGTCGACGACTAGTGAAAATTGAGGCCCAACATGCATTTTGGCTCGCTAAAGGCTCGTGGTTTCATCTCGGCCGTAATGCCGATACAATATTCAACATTAATGGCCCAATGCTACAGGCGAACTAAGCTGGGTCGACAAAAGGCCCAACTAAAATATAGGCGGTGTAAGTTTGGGCTGGCGCAATGTGTGAAGGCCTCAATCATTCGGGCCCAAGAAATACATGAGGCCGCCCAATTGTGGTTCGCTAAAAACACGGCCCGTTATCGAATGTTTCGCCCGGTCGACTACATCTGATTTTTTCAGATAGCGAATGATGGCAGTAACTAGTAGGAATTAAGAACAAACCTACTCTACACAATAAAGAAATTACGGCATAGTAACTAAGAATAAACCTACACTATACAATAAAGGATTTAAGGTATATTACATCCACTAGGCATCAAAGTTCGCCACCAGTGATCATAAGAAACAGCGAAGAAGCGATTACAAAAGCTGGGCACCATTGCGGCGTAACAAAATAATCTTGAACCGAGACCACTTCCATGACAGTTCAAGAAAGGTTAGCCTTATGGGGGAACCATGCATGCAAGTCTTGAGCAAGAAGGCCGTGAGACCGGCCTAGCATGTCGGTCATAGCTGCAGTGTAGCTGTTTAGCGATGAGGTTCTCATTGGTGTTCTCCATAATCTTTCTTAGAGATAGGACTTCAAGTCGAAGTTGAGTTGCATAATGCCTTTACGCTAGAACTTGGGGTGAAGAAGTCGAACTGATTGGACAACAAATTATGTGAGCTTGTCTGACTGTTAGCCTCAATTAACTTGAACACTGCATCAAGACAATACTTTGGGGTTGTCTTGCTATCTTCAAGATGTTTTGCCTTCTTTGCTGCAATATATGTTGGGTTTGTCTCACAGCCTTCAGCAGACTTGTGCATGCCATCAGGCATATCACCCTGAAACAAAGCAGAGAGATGACAGGTTTTGCACGTGTGTAAACAAAGATGATAACTGTTATGTCAATTCTATCCAATTTCAAATTAGAAAATAAAGAGTAAGTTCAAAATATCAATAGCATAATTTGGCATTGTTCATAATGCGGAGCTTCACCACACTACTCGATTACCATGTCAACATAACAAGCATAGATGAAGGGCAAAGAAAATCATTGTATCTATTTTGGATAATGTGCATGGCATGTTGTTCATATCATCACCACATCAGTAAGATAAAACAGGAGATGACAAGGTGCAAACGTGGGCTGCTTCACCACACACTGGATTATAGATCCACAAAACCAAGCATACATATAGGGAGTATTAAGTGATGTGCATGGTATGAATAAGAAATTTGGTTTTACAAGTAAAACTTAGAACTTACGGTTCTTACGAACATGCATTTTGGTAGAAACAACAAACTAAACAGCGATAAACGATAGGGAGTATGAGCAAATTAAACAGCAGTTGAGGATAAAGGCTTTAGAAGGACTGACTTACATTAACAGTTAACACCGGCTTTATAATGCCCTTCTCCATGTCAAAGGAAGGATAACTCAAGAATTTTAGCACAGAATCTTCTTCATAAGCATTGCCTGTACTCTAAATTTTGTAGAGAGTAATTATAGATATGATAATACTGGAAGGGATAGAGGATAATGAAGATAAGATGCAGATTGATGCTACATAATCAACTACCAATCCCTGGAAGTACAAGCGTTCTGAGGACAAAATGTCTTGACAGGAGAAATGGGCTACACTTACGCACTAGCATTATGCATGTATTCTACTTGTTGGTAAGATTAAATATATATCTGATCTTTTTAGTAAATGGTGGGCGAGGGAGATAAGATGCGAGAATGCTACAAAATGAACCAATCCCTCTTCCCATAATACAAGAGTGTTTTGAACACTTTGGTGTCTTGTACAAAACGTTCTTATATTATGGGACGGAGGGAGTAGCTGTTAATGTAAATGCAGTGATAGACCACGCTCAGTCCTTACAACAGTGACTGCAGAGCTAAACCTCTTCAAAAGCATTGGGTTGATTCTAAATTTGTGTAAGAGTCCATACGGATCTTATAATGTCCACCAAATGGGCGATTACGAGGCTAACATGTGCAGTGATGCTACATAATCAAACAGCTATGAAAGTAAGTATGGTCATACAGGGCAAGAGGTACTCACGAGAGCAATGCAGTGTGCAGTATAGTTGTGAGATTCTAGGGTCCCTTGAGAACGAATGTTCTTCTGCTAACAGTTTTTGTACAAGTGAGACATTAAGGCAAATGCAGAAATGTAGTTCAAATTGTGATGTGATGTCATAGACAGTACCTTACGCTGCAGCCGAGACCAATGTGTAACAAGATTATTCCAGTCACCGTCGGGTAAATTTAGCACCGGAGACTTTATAGAAATTTCGTTCAGAGGCTTGCCATCGAAGTGCGCTTGCCTCAGGTAGGAACGATACTTCATCAACGAGTGCTTGAAAAGCGCAACCAACTCTTGCTCGTCATCACAATCTAGTTTGCTCCTCGCCTATTTAAAAGAATGAAATCTTGTGTCTTACATCGTGAAACATATGCGAGAATGACCATGAATAACATTAGTACATTACTTACGCGTAAGTTGCGGAGGAAGACTGAAAATTGTTTTGTGTTCATGCGGTATAATCTTTCCATGAAGGAAAGATGCGCACAAAGTTCTGACAACAACATAAGCTTCGTCTTCTAAACTGGGAAGAAATGGAACAGGGTCCTATTTGCTGCAATTGGGGCTCTCTCTAGTTCGAAACGGATTTGGCAACTGGATTTGGTATACTCTTTCTTTGGAATGGGGTTTTGCGTCATACAGTGGTGCTATGTCAACCGGCATAATCATACTGTATTTTGCATGATTGGGGTCTCTTGAGTTGGGGCATCGTAAATGACCTGTGTAGTAGGGCTAGAGTCTGCTAGAGTTGGGGTATTTTGTGGGTCGTGTGATATTGCAACTACACCTAATGGGCTATTTGATTTATCGGTGCCACTACCTTTTCCAAATACTTTGCTTGTGCTCCTCCATGATCAGCAATCGCCCTCTTCCTTTTGAACGTCTGATACACAAGAACATCATTTGAATGGATAAATATGGTATGATGATAGATGGAATATGTACTGAAAATGGATAGGCAGGGCGTATTCACATATACGATGTGTAAACTAAGCTAATGGCAGTTCAACAAAGTAGAAGCAATGCAAAGAGGGATGAACTAACCTTGGGTTTTGTCGATGATGACTTCATGTAGGTGTTGAAGATGTGGATGCTCAATGTTGATGTAGATCTTTTTGGAGCAATCCTTTGGAGTGAGTTTCACTTTCAATACCTACATGGGTTAGTCCCACAAGGAACAAACAAGTATATCCATAGACATAGAGTGATGCACACACAAAATGATGTCCATGAATTCATTAGGTTACCTTGTCCCTTGCCTTACCAACATGAGGGTTTGTGACTCCTTGAACTAGTGCAAGATATGGAAGTTGATTGCACTTGTCCTTGCCATAGTGATATGAGTGAGATATGTTGCCGGAGTCACCCTCAAGAAATCTCTAGTTCTTCTTCTTCTTCTGGATCCACATCATCTTGATGGGAATCCTTGGAGTTGTAGTTGTACTTGATGAGGTAGAACTTGACGTAGTCTTGGGAATCCACTTGACCGAGACCTTAGGTGCTTCTTCAAATGCATCAATCTCTTCTTGAAGCTTGTCCTTGCCCTTGTGGTCTTGTGGTGGAAGATCATCTTGTGCTTGTGTTCCCTTGAAGGAAGTAGGATCATACTTCTCTTGTTGAGGAACAAATTTCGTCTTGGGGTATTGATCTTCTTCCCACTCAACTCCATTGGCATTGAACTTTCGTTCAAAACCAACACCTTGATTCTTCCGGTGCCTTCCTTGCTTGCATACAATTTCTTTGAATTGCTTACTCCCGGCAAGGCTCTTGTATACACCTTTCTCTATAATTCCCTTCAATAAGCTATTTTCTTGCTCAAGTGTAACTTGGCTAAGAGAATCATTAGTGGAATCAAGAGAACTACTAGAAGCAACAATATTGGATATGACATTATTGTTGTTACTACTAGAGGAAGAATCTTTCTTGTTCTTGTTACTAGACTTGACTTGAGGCATGTAAGTAGATAAGAGTAAACGCTTGTCAATGTAAGAAGAACTTTTCTTACGGAGATCATCATTGATTGCTTTTAAGAACTCATGCTCTTGCTCAAGATTGAGCTTTTCAACGCGTAACTTCTCATGAGCCCTTAAAAGTTCTCGATGATCTTCAAAGATAGTTTCATGAGCTAACTTAAGAGTGTTTATTTATTTAGTTAGACGCTCAATTTTCTCCTTATCATTGTCATTCATTTCATCTTGATTAGCATGATTAATTGACGTTTCATCATAGTATTCATCACTAGAGTTGTCAACAAGTAAATCATCATCACCTAGCAAGTCATCTTCATCAACATCAAAATCAATATACTGGGTGTGTTACCTTAGGACCTTTGGCCATGAAGCATCTACCAATTCCTTCATTTGGTGATTCAAATATGTCGTAGGAGTTGGTTGACACAAGTGCTAGACCGGCAACACCTTCATCTTGAGTATATTCGAGTCGGAGTGATGGTCGGAGTCGGAGCGGATACCCATTCACCAACATGAGCTTGATGTCTTCGCTTTGTGTAGCTCTTTGATGACTTGTCCTTCCTTTCGAATCCTTGCTTCTCCGTGAGGGTCTTCGTTCATAACGATCATCTCTACTCCTCCTCTCTCTTGGTGGTGATTCTTCTCTTCTACTTCTTCCTTTTGGAGAGTCTTCTCTTCTTTTGTAGGGTGTCGTACACTCATTGGAATAGTGTCCGGGTCTCCCACAATTGTAGCAATTTCTCTCTCAACTAGAAGATCTTTTGTCATTGTAAGACCTTGACTTGGAGCTTCTTTCTTTGCTTCTACTCTTGTAGAATTTGTAGAAGTTCTTCACCATTAAACTCAATTCTTCATTGAAGGTTTGTTTCTCACTCGATGATGTGGGGGCTTCACTTGAGGCTTTGTAAGCACCACTTGACTTGTTGTGAAGTTCCTCCTTATCCTTAAGTGACATCTCATGAGCAACAATTCTTCCAAAAACTTCCGTTGGCTTGAGATATTTGTAGTTTGGCATCATTTGAATCAATGTGCACATGGTATCGTACTTTCCATACAATGCTCTTAGGATCTTCTTGATGATGAATCTGTCAGTCATCTCTTCACTCCCTAAGCCGGCAATTACATTTGTGATAAGTGCAAGCCTAGAGTACATTTCAGCGACACCTTCACCATCCTTCATTTTGAACTTGTCAAGCTGACTTTGGAGCACATCCAACTTGAATTCCTTGACGGATTCGGTACCTTCATGCATATCAATCAAAGTATCCCAAATTTCCTTTGCATTCTCAAGACGGCTGATTTTGTTGAATTCTTCGGGGCACAATCCGTTGAAGATGATATCACAAGCTTGGGCGTTGTATTGCAACATCTTCAATTATTCCGCATTAGCTTCACGGTTCGACTCTCTCCCATCAAATAATTCACCTTGCAAGCCAATACAAATAATTACCCAAACGGTGGGGTTATGTCCGAGAATATGCATTTTCATCTTATGCTTCCAACTAGCAAAATTAGTACCATCAAAGTAAGGACCTCTACGGTGATAATTTCCTCGCTAGACGCCATACTCTCCTAGGTTGTGAAACCAAGGCTATGACCACCAAAAGCTATGGAAATCAAAGCAAATGGAGACCAAAGCTCTGATACCACTTGTAGGACCTTGAAGTATGTCTAGAGGGGGGTGATTAGACTACCTGACCAATTGAAAACTTAGCCTTTTCCTAGTTTTAGAGTTTGCCAGATTTTAGCTATCTTAGGACAGGTCAAGCAATCATCACACAATTCAAGCAAGCATGCAAAGAGTATATTGGCAGCGGAAAATAAAGCATGCAACTTGCAAGAAAGTAAAGGGAAGGGTTTGGAGGATTCAAACGCAATTGGAGACACGGATGTTTTTGGCGTGGTTCTGATAGGTGGTGCTATAATACCTCCACGTTGATGGAGACTTCAACCCACGAAGGGTAACGGTTCTTGTGAGTCCACGGAGGGCTCCACCCATGAAGGGTCCATGAAGTAGCAACCTTGTCTATCCCACCATGGCCGTCACAAGACGAAGGACTTGCCTCACTAGCGGTAGATCTTCACGAAGTAGGCGATCTCCTTGCCCTTACAAACTCCTTGGTTCAACTCCACAATCTTGTCGGAGGCTCCCAAGTGACACCTAGCCAATCTAGGAGACACCACTCTCCAAGAAGTAACAAATGGTGTGTTGATGATGAACTCCTTGCTCTTGTGCTTCAAATGATAGTCTCCCCAACACTCAACTCTCTCATAGGATTTGAATCTGGTGGAAAGAAGATTTGAGTGGAAAGCAACTTGGGGAAGGCTAGAGATCAAGATTCATATGGTAGGAATGGAATATCTTGGCCTCAACACATGAGTAGGTGGTTCTCTCTCAGAAATAGTAAGTTGGAAGTGTAGGTTTAGTCTGATGGCTCTCTCCACGAATGAAGAGGAGGTGGAGGGGTATATATAGCCTCCACACAAAATCTAACCGTTACACACAATTTACCAATCTCTGTGGGACCGAATCAACAAACTCGGTCAGACCGATTTTAGTAAACCTAGTGACCGTTAGGATTTTGATTGGGATCGACATGCATCTCGGTAGGACCGATATGGTTAGGGTTAGGGCATAACGTAATCTCGGTGAGACCGATTACACAAACTCGGTGAGACCGATTTTGGTAATTAGCTAACCAGAGAGTTGGTCGAGTAAACTCGGTGGGACCGATTTGCTCTTTTCGGTGAGACCGAAATGTTACAAAAGGGAAGCAGAGAGTTTACATTGCAATCTCGGTGGGACCGATCCGCTCTTTCGGTGAGACCGAAAAGTTACGAAAAGGAAACAGGGAGATTATAATCCCATCTCGGTGAGACCGAGATCCCTATCGGCAGAACCGATTTGCCTAGGGTTTGTGGCAGTGGCTATGACATATGAACTCGGTGGCGCCGGATAGGAAGAATCGGTGAGACCGATTTTGGCTTTAGGTTTAGGTCATATGTGGATGTGAGAAAGTAGCTGAGGGTTTTGGAGCATATCACTAAGCACATGAAGCAAGAGGCTCATTAAGCAACACCTCATCCCTCCTTGATAGTATTGTCTTTTCCTCTAGACTCAATGTGATCTTGAATCACTAAAATATAAAATGAAGAGTCTTGAGCTTTTGGGCTTGAGCCAATCCTTTGTCAATAGCATTTTGAGGGATCCAATTTCATCATCCATGCCATGCCATTCATTCAGCTTTCCTGAAATGTTCATCTTGGAATAGCATTAGCTCAATGAGCTATATGTTTTTATGAATTACCAAAACCACCTAGGGATAGTTGCACTTTCAAAAACTGTGGAGCTCTGTTTAGGGTTGTTTAGATTATATTTGTTCCCACCCTCCCAGCCACCGATTGGTTGTGCACCCCCCACCCCTCCTCCCCGGGAGAATATCATGTGCCCCCATACCTTACATGCTATATGCAGATCTGAGTTGCTTGGAGCTTGTAGATCTGAGATATAGCAGCTCACATGATGTGTCATAATTTTTGCGGAAACCTTGATGAGTTTGAGAATTGCACACAATTTGTACAAAAACTACTTAGATGCCCTTTGATCCCATATCCAACGACCTCGAAGCTTCGTATCACCGTAGCATCTAAGATGAAGGAGGACATTATATTCTCCTGTATGTAAGAATATCATGTGCCACCACACCTTAGATGCTTTGGTGATACAAGCTCTTCGGAGGCGTTGGATTTGTGACCCAACACCTCCTCGGTGGTTCGAATGGTTTTTTGCAGAAAAGCCCCAATAGAGTTCGGCCACTGCTTACAAGCACAAAGGCTGCTCCGATGCCATTGGATCTCAGATCAAACGACCTCCAAGCTCGTATCACCGTAGCATCCGAGCTGCGATAGCACCTTATGTTTTCTCGCACGGGAGAGTATGAGGTGCTCCCGCACCGTAGATTCTATGGTGATACGAGTTCACTGAGATCTAACGGCCCACAGTAGGGGGTTTGAATGTTTTTGCAATATACGGCTAATAGAGTTTGGGAAATGCGCAGAAAATACAAGTACTATGCATGTGCCATCTGATCACTGATCATACGACCTAGATGCTCATATCATCGTAGTGGGTAATTAAGCTACGGGGAGCACATAATATTAGCACCGGGGAGCCGTTGGATCGAAGATGCAGTGGCAGACACGAGGCCTGAATGTTTTATTTGCAAAAAACTTTGGAGAATTTGGAAATTGTGCATAATTACAAAGACTACTCCCAAGCCATTGGATCTCACTTCCAACTGTGTAAAAACTCGTATCACCATAGTATCTAAGCTGCGGGGTGGATGTGATATTCTATGCCACTGTCATTTTTGTTCGTAAACTTGCAAAATACGTGTAACTCGTGCCGTTACTTGTCTAACCGCGCAAAGTGTTTGTTCAAAAAAACCATCCTACACTGAAATATCGGAACAACACACAAGGGTCCCACTTGTCATTAATCAAATTTGGACCTAAAACTAGCAAATCTGAAAGACGAGATTCGAACTGGCAACCTGGACTACAAAGCGTAAGTCGATAGCCTGAAAAAACGAACGGTTGTTGGCTCTGCCCCATAACTTGATTTTATACAGTACTTGCATTGAGTAGAGTAGAGGGAGTGCATCGTCAACATGTGCAAGACCGTTGTCTCACTTACAGGTGGTCCCAGGTCAGCGATCTCAATCTCTCTTCTCTCCATCGTCTAACATTTGCACGAGCACACACGAAGAGCGGTGCTAGCTTGCCGTGGTGTTATTACAACTAAAAAAAGCTTGGAAAATAGAAGAATCGCCTAGAACAAGAGACGTTGCGGCTGGTCGAGACGGAGCTAACCGTGCCACGTTTGCATGATGAAGCTGTGTGGCTAGTGGGGTGTTTTCGACCGACTGGCTGGGTCCCGAGGTCGAACCATAGGTACTACGTCTGATACAATATATTTTTACACGCACATTTTTCCTCCGCCGAGATGTGGCACACCCTACATGTGATATCGGTGTCCTCCCAGGTGGTGCACGCATATATTCTTCCTGACGTGGGACGCCCTACCGCGCGTTTTCTGGGTCCTCCTCGGTCGTAGCGCCGAAGCAAGTAAATGAGTCATCAAATCACGAAAGACCACCTTTCCCGCCGAGTACATCAGTGAAGCACGGTGGCTAGCTAGTTGGGCTAGTTCGACCGATTAGCTAGGCCGCCGCCACATTTGTTTTTTCACCCCTTTTTTATCTACTTGCCGGCAGGTAAATTTAAATATCCACCGCGGCATTGCTCTGGTGTTTGGGTGCGGCAGGATTTTAAATTTTTTGATTGACGGGAGCAGGCGCGGCAGGATTTTTAATTTTTTGATTGACGGGAGCAGGCGCGGTAGCAATTAGTCACGATGACTCCGCTGTAAAACCCTTGCTCACGATGTGAGAAGTCGCCGATCGGTGTTTTACCGTGGTGAAAACCAAAAGATTCCCGCTCATCGGCTGGCTCCCTCCGCCTTCCGTGGGTGCATTGCCTTTCAGCCGTTTCTCCCCTTTGCTTCCTCTCCCCATTGCTTCTACCTGGTGCCATGGCAGCGCAGCAGATCACGGAGTTCGAGGTGAGGCGCTGACACGGAGCTCCATGCCAAGGATGCGGAGCTCGGGGCCAGGGACGTGGAGCTCCGTGAGCTCAAGGAGGAGAGGAGTGCCATGCTCCTCCGTTATGTGCGGGAGTTCACGGAGCTTCAAAAGCGGCAGGCGTCCACCACAAAGATGCTCGAGGCGTCGGCGGCGTTGCTGCAGAAAGCGGGAGATACGATAGGCCGTCAGGGGAGCCGGCTGGAGCGCGAGCGGGCCGATCGTGATGAGGTCCAGGATCGCCTCAGCCACTTGGTGAACCAAGTTGCCACGCACGTGTTGCGTCTGCGCGATGCCTACCATCATGCCAGCGCGACGATGCCGGCCATTGGGCTAAACCCGTTCGACCACCCGGTCGACTTCAACGAGCTGCGGCTTCCTGACCTAGTCTCCTTCTTCACCTATATCTCCGAGGAGCTGAGCCGTCTCCGCGCGATGGTGGGGATGAGCTGGACAAGGAGGGTTGCACGCTGCCGTCGCTGTTGCAGGCGAATCCTTTCAGGGCTCCGTCACGGAATCCATTCGTGCCATTGGGCGCCCGTCTTTGACGAGCTGGCTCCCGTCGACCGGGAGCGGGCTCTGCGGCCGTTGCACCCTGCATCACCAACGTCATGCGCCTCGAGAAGCAGAGGGACTTCGGTGGTGTTTAGGCATCCTCTTCATGGGCATGTCCATGTCTCGGCATAACATGACCGTTGGATCAAACTCAGACGGTGCAGATCCGTCCTTCAGCACAAAGCGTGTGGGTGTGTTTGGTTGCATTCTCATCTCAATATAGTTGTTTCCTCTTCGTGTATTTTTGTCAACCTACTAGTGTGACTCATGCACCCTTCATGCACTCGCCAAACACCCAAAAGTGGGTCGAGAAGGGAACTTTTGCTCCCATCCGTGCACCCTTCATACACCTGTCTAACACTATAGGATGTGATTCATATGGTTCATGTTTCGTGGAGTACTGTAGCACCATACTCTCCGTCTTGTGTGGACCTAGTTACATTAACATTGATCTCACCGTTCATTCTTAACCGGACAGTCGAAAAAGCGGTACTATGTTACATATAGGAGTAGTTGACATGCGCACAACACAGCAACAAGATTGTGTAGTACTGACGTATGAACCACTACACATGCCTAGTAGTAGGAGCACTGTGTATGTTCAAGTGGCTGTCATTTTTCGCACTCTTCCGTCATAAGAGTGGAAACGCTTGCTGTGATCATTTTTTTCTTCAGAATGAAAAAAAGTGGACACGATCTACCATGCGGATCCTCCTCCAGCCATGCACTAAATTACTCACTTTCGCTGATGTGTGGGACAACCAGCACCTGGGTCCACCAGCCATGCACTAAATTACTCCGTAGTAGAGTGACGGTAGACTACCCCGATCGAACCGCCCTTGATAATGCACAATGAGCCGTCAAATCACAAAGCCCTCCTTTCCAAAGAAGAAGTTGGACGGACGAAGCAACCATCATTTCACTCTTCTCTCTCAGCTTCCTCTCTTCAAGAAAACCCCTACTCGCTTTGCTTCTCCCTCATCTCGTTCCTCCTTTCACTCTTCTCTCTCAGCTTACTCTCTGGGATGGACGCCGGAGCACCGGCCGGCGTGATGTCTATGGCTCTGGCCAAAACCGTCGACGCTCATGCTACGAAGAAGCGCAAGCACCCCGCCGAGACTACCGCAGACAAGCTCAAAGCCATCGCTCTGTCGAAGCCCCCCTCTCCGGGATCCCTCATTAAGCAAGTCCAGGTAATGTCTCTTGTTGACAATCTTTTTCTCGATCTTGATCGTGTTCTTTCATCTAACACGCAGTACTAGTACTGGTAGTACAACTTTCTGGGTGATCTTGCATGTGATTTTAGTGTGCCAAATGACGGTTCTAAATTCCTCTTTTGACCAAAACATGCGAGAGGTTGACACTGATTTCTTATAGATTACTTTCAACTACTCCCTCTGTCCCAAATTTCTTGTCTTAGATTTGTCTAGATACGGATGTATCTAATACTAAAATGTGACTTGATACATCCGAATCTAGAAAAATCTAAGGCAAGAATTTTGGGACGGAGGGAGTACTTTATGAACATCAATGCTACCTTTTAAGAGGGTATATTTGCCTCAGTAACTTGTGTTATGGATATTGCATGTAATCCCTCTGCTCTCATGCCTTTGAAGACATGTTCTAGTGTCTTTGTTCACTCATTTCTATGCGTATATGTAGTCATATATGGAGTATAATATCGAAAATCATCTTATATTTCTGAAGGGAGGTAGTAATGAAATATGGTTTCTGTTTGAATTAGAACCAGGTCCGCAGTGGAGATGAAGTTCTCAAAGTCATGTCGTGTGAACTGGAAGACCTGATGATGAGTTCTACTGTTGAACTATCCAGCTGCTGTGTCCTTATCGCCACGTGTCCTGAACTAGTGTTTTCCTGTAGCATTGTTGTCAGGCTTGTTCTCGAGGCTGTACTTGACCACAACAATTTCCTGGCTATGCCTTCGATTACGAAGGGTGTGGTTCTTGTAAAGCTTCCCAACAAATCTGATGCGGCCTGTCTTCATCATCATTATTATGAGTGGAAAGACCACTCTGTTAGGTTCTCCAAGGTTGACAAGATGGTGATGGTGCATGTAGACATCTCACACGAAGTCCATCACCTAGTCAGTTATGCGGTGTTCATCCCGTAGGTCGGTGGCAAGAAATAGTCTGCAGAGTTTTGTTAGTGCAACTTTGCTTGTTTGTAGTAAGTACTATTGTTCAATACTTGATCTGTGTTTGTGAACCCTGTATTGTTTATTAGTACTGCCGCTTTTGGTGTGTGGTCAGTCCTGAGAACGGTCTATGTTAATGTCTGTCCACTCAATTCAGTCTGTACATTTTGAAGTATCCAGATCATATTTTTTGTGAGAACGGTTTATCAATTATGGTTACACTCCAATATCTGTATGCATTGCAGGGTTTATCGCATCCACCAGGATTTCCAGTCCCATGGATGTTCAGTTCATACGATTTGTCACGACCTTTGGACTGTGCTGCTTGTGGGAGTAGCGGGGCCCTCGCATGCCACGCCAGTAGTTGGACGATCAATCTTACATTTAGTACTTCAACATAGTGATTTCCTGGTAAGGATTCACTCGTGTCACATCAAGTAAATCTTATTGATTTACTGTCTAAATCTTAT
Source organism: Aegilops bicornis (assembly GCA_021605145.1). Classification (NCBI taxonomy): domain Eukaryota; kingdom Viridiplantae; phylum Streptophyta; class Magnoliopsida; order Poales; family Poaceae; genus Aegilops; species Aegilops bicornis. The sequence continues at coordinate 129,295,469 of CM038671.1, forward strand.
TGATTTAATGTCATGTTTTCTTTCTTTTCCTGCAATTTTACGATGCAGGTTTTGCCATGTGACATTCATCACAGAATAAGCCGTTTGGTTTTCTCTACGATGGCTATTTTTGCAGGTTTCACTTCTTATGTCATGTCAGTAACGAAGGCACTGTCCATCACTTATATTACTGGAAAAAATTGGATCAGTCTGTTGTCTGAGTACAAGCTTAATCCCTATGATGAACTGCAGTTTAGTTTAACAAAAATGCCACAATTAGTCCTTCTCGCGTTTAAAAGAAATGAAGAAAAAAACTGGATCACGGTCACGGATCCTAGTAAAGTTAGAAAGTTGATCATAGCAGACCAGACACGATCACCGATGTCTCGCACAGATCGAGCACCGGCAGTTGCTCTAGCACTGACAGCGGCAGCAGCTCAGTCTGATCCAGCTGAGGATTGGGCACCGACCGTGTCAGCGGATCAGTCTGATCTACCGGAGGATCGGGCATCGACACCGGCACCAGCTCTACAAGGAGCACCATCTCCGGCAGCAGCAGCGGCTTCGGCACCTGCACCAACACTTGCACTTGCATTTGGTCCGGCCTGTGTAGTTGCACCGCAATGATCGGGCTGCAGTTCGCACTTCATATACCAAAGTCCTTACAAAAACCGACATGTCCAGCTTCTTGGTAAGCATTGGCCGCCCAAGTGCTTCATTCTTTTTTCTTTCCATGTTGTTTCACATGATTCACTGTGTTGATCTAACTATTTGGGTATGTCTTCCTGTTTTCAAACAAAGAATTCCTAGAGCAACGAGGGAGTCGTTCAACAATCCGGGCATCATGCCAAGTTTCTCTTACCATGCGCAGCCTTGGTGTGAATGAACCTGCTCAATATACCATAAGTACAAAGGATGGTCGCATGATGATTGATGCTAAAGGATGGTTAAGGTTCAAATCTAAATCATATCTTGCGGTAGGGGATGATGTCAAAATCGAACTTTCTCGGAAAGGAGAGCTGGTCCAAATCAACTTTGAAATTCTTCAGTAGCAGCACGCAACTGCCGAACTGATCTATCCTCCGAGAGATTTTGATGTAATAATCTGGCATGGTGAAACAAGTGTCCTGTGTGTATAAGTAGTACGACAGTATTATTTATCACATGGTATATCGTTGATAGAATTGCAACTCTGATTGCTGGTTAGGAACCGTCGTTCGATTTCATTCCAACAGCTGCCGTGCTTTATTCAATTTTGTGTACTCGCCTTGCGACAGCATCTAAAACCAGCGCAGTACCGATCGCTTGCAATATGAAAAGCACTGAGGTAGAACACATGGGCCCCCAAACATGCAGGGTCGGCCTGCGGACCAAAGTCCAGAACCGTGAGCCTATCTGAGTATTATATTCTCAGCTGAACCCCCATAAAAAAAGCTGAACCCCCATAATGCCCGTGTGCGTTGCGTAGGGGAGTATATTTCTCGGCAAGGTGAGCCTGTGATATAAGAGATTTGTATATTTCTTTAGAGAGGGAGTATCTCTCTGTCAAAATATATATTTATGTGTAACTAGTTACTCATGTCTTTCTACTTCCTTTCGCTGATATGTGGGGCAACCGGCAACGGGGTCCACGTGCCATATGCACAAATTAGAGTGCACAACTTCACGGTAGACACACCCCGGTCGTAGCGCCGCAGTAATGCCCAATGAGCCGTCAAATCACAACCCCCCCTTTCCAGCTTTAGCGAAGTCGGATTTAAGCGGCAATATTTCACTGGGCCTGAATCCCCTTCTCCCTCGTCTGCTTGTTCAGAGAAAACCCCCGCTCGGCGATTGCATAGGGTTTTCTCATGGAGAACCAGGTACGAATTCTTCATCCATCCCCAATAAATCCAAGTCCCTTGGTCGCAGGTAATCCTAGGATGGCAGCCGCCGCCATTGATGCATTTTTCTTTGTACTGAATCTAGTGTGTTTCAGTTGCAGTGCCCAAAGTGCGAGTACCCTACATATTTCTACGCCCACGGCGAGACGCCACACTTGTTCCTTCTCATCCTACCACAGCATTTTGAAACGCGCAAAGTATGTTCCTAGAATCCTCTTCTCTATTCGAGAGGGTGGGTTTTTTTGAACATGTTGTGTTCTCATATTATTTTTCCTGTAGTGTATTATTTTCTCTGCCAGAACACATGTACTCAAGATGCTCGGCCTTGCCATAACTGAATACACTAGTTTAATGGTCACAGTGAAGACAATCTACGGATATTGCTTCCGAGTTGGGTTCATGAACCAAGAAGATCGCTGCTTTTTTATGGCCGAACTTGGATAAACTTTCTCAAGTGTTACAGACTGAAAGTTGGCGCACGAATGTTGATGGAAATAGCAGAACGTGGTCTCATCTTCACTGCGATCTTCCACCCCGACATCGTTCCAATTGTTCATCCATGTTAGTTTTGTATCTGGTTCTTGCTTGTTGCCTCGATTACTTCTTAATCCACCTATTCTGTCTAACTAATCACAATTTAACTTTAGAAGTAGCAACGAATCTCTCACGAAGATGCTACTTATAACTAATATTGTCTTATAATTGGTGGCACGTGTAGGTTTTTTCAGAGTTAAGCAGTCTGCTCGTTTGTTACTCTGTAATAACTCGGCTGTTACTAATGGCACTGAAGTTGACCGGATCGACATCCACATGTTCCTACACTTTATTGATCGTCTTGAGGTCCTTGTGGGGCGTTTCAATGGTGGAAGGCCACGTGGGATATGTGTGCCATCGCTGCACTCGTTGAACCGGTCCAAGCGTGTCGAGAAACTTATGGTACGAGCTGTTTTCTCGTTATATATGTTGTTCATAAACTATTGCTTATACACAGCTTTACTAGCCAGTGATCTTCTTGAAACAAGAACTGCCGAGTTCTATTGTTCCTATCTGATGCACGACCATGGTCGGGTCAGACTTGCACTTGGTCACAACATGATGTTTATGTCGACCTACTCAATTCCCCTTGGAGGCGAAAAGATACTTATTCATGGGTGGTCTCAGATAATGAAGGCCCGTCCATCTTCGAGAATAGGACAGAAGATTATGTTCATGCTTTTCCTTGGCTCTAAAGCGAATATCCTATTTATTGACCACGTTGCGAGATGAAGCCGCTTTCAGAAGGTTGTGGATGCGCAGGGTGGCGCCTGGGCCTTGTCCTGGGGCTTGGCGGCCTCACCCTTCGTTAACTGTAGCCTGTAGGCAAAGTAGCACTTTTCGAGGTGTGCTTTGTATGGTTGAACCTGTATAAGTACTCATCTTGCTTTTCAACTATGGTTGTTAAGTGCCCCTGCTGGTTTTAGTTAAGGTTGTTAAGTACTCCTGCTGCTTTTACAGTCTGTCGTGTTTCTTCAGTCCTGTCTTCCTCCAGCCGCCAAAACCAAACCAGCGCCAGCGGGGCCGCCTGCTTCCGCCTCCCACGGCTGGCTGCGCCTCAGCGCACGCATCGCTGCCCCACCGTCTCCTAAATCGTTAACACCGACGTCCTCCGCGCGCTTTGGTGCGCTCGCCGCGGCGCCGCCCTCTCGCGTTGTCAACATGGTCAACAAACAACAGGAATCGGCAGAAATGCGTGGAGAGGATGATGAGGGGCCCACCACGTCAGCGTATGGAAAAATAAAATGCTTCCTCCTAGTGTTTTCCTGACATCTGGGTCCCACGACATTGTGAGCGTATATAGTCAATAGACAAGAGAACAGCACAAGATCGGCTGACACCTGGGACGTAGCTACTCGAGCTGTATTTTTTTTGTTTAGTATTGTTGAGACGGAGCAGGGTTTGAACTAGGCTGTGGCCCGTCTAGCCCAGGCTTATATTTTATGTTCACCATGTGACCAACCCAGCTATTTTTTCTTTGCGCAAATGAGCCAAGTTTATTTTTTCTGAAGAATACCCAATCCAGGCCTACTTATTTTTCTACGCCTTGAAAGTAATATGAAATGGGTTGTAAATATAAAAACAGATGACAAATTGGCAATTACTTTATAATTTCTGATTTTTTCACATTTTCAGATTCCTATTTCACAGGGCATTAACCTAATTCAAATATATCTTCAAAGTACTTTAAATCTGGCTCGACATTTCGGTATTAAAAATAGTTTGGAACCCAAAGAAATATGCGAAATTGGCCCTGGCCAACCAAAAAACGACTGCAATAAATTGCATAAGAAGTTGCCATGAGCTATATATAAATTATTAAAAAAGATGGAGTGGTCTGACTTGTGGGCCTGTTTAGTTGACGCGTATGCAAGATTTTTTTTAGTTATTATATACTATGTCAACAAACGATTCTAGCAGATGTAACCGTTGGATGTCAATCCAACGGCCGTCGTGTTTCTTCAATCTCTGATCTTCTTGCTGCAGCCGCCAAAGCAGCGCCGGCGGGACCGCCTGCTCCCGCCTCCCGTGGCCGGCTGTGCTGCCGCGCAGGCCTCAGCGCCCCCTACTACTCCCACCGCTGGCCAGGGCATCCCTCTACTCACCCACACCCCCTGTTATTCTGCGGCGACGACAGCCTCACACCGCAGCCGAACCGGTGAACCCTCGTGATTCTCTCCGCTGCGGGCTTCCACCGCCGCGTCTTCCCGGCTCGTGTCGTCCCTTCCTAGGCCTCGCCGTCGTCCACCGCCGTGGTGCTCTCGTGGCGTGGTCAATGTGGTCAATGACCGACTTCCATCAAGAGTATCAGTACATGGAGAGGTCGATACCGGGTCCACGGCAGCCGCAAGGAAGTGCCTCCTTATTACACGGAAAATAATTATTCCTCCACCTGACATCTGGGATCGACTGGACGGGCCACCAATATTTCACAAAAAAACATTTCCCCCTGACTGCTGGGACCCACAGGTCGGGCCACCGTATTTCGCGAAAAAAATGTTCCCCCCGCTGTCAGCTCGGACCCACCGGAAGTGCCTCCTTATTACGCACAAAAAAATGAATACCCCCCTGCTAGCTGGGACCAACCTTGGTGGGAGGCTGACTTGTGGGCCTACTAAGTTGACTGGGACGGAGGCCTTTGTCAACTTTAGTCAATATATGAACGATTCTAGCTCCAGTGACCGTACGATGTCCATCCAATGGCCGTAGTGCTTCTTCAACCTCTGGTCTTCTTGCTCTAGCCGCCGAAAGCAGCGCCGGTCGTGCCGCCTGATCCTGCTGCCCGTGGCCGGCTGTGATGCCGCGGAGGCCTCACCGCCCCCTACTACTCCCACCGCTGCCAGGCCATCCCTCTACACACCCACACCCCCTGTTATCCTGCGGCGACGGCAGCCTCACACCGCAGCCGCACGAGTGAACCCTCATACTCCTCTACGCGTGGACATCCACTGCCGCGTCTTCCCCGGCTCCGCGTCGTCCCCTTCCTAGGCCTCGCCGTCGTCCATCGCCCTGGTGCTCTCGGCGCGGCGTGGCCAACGTGGTCAAGGAATGGCTTCCATCGGACATGGATTGTACGTGGAGAGGCTGACAGCTGGGTCCGTGGCCGCAGCAAGGAAGTGCCTCCTTATTACGCGCAAAATAATTATTCCTCCACCTGACAGCGGGGACCCACCGAACGGGCCACCGTATTTCGTGAAAAAACATTTCCCCCTGTCTGTTGGGACCCACCAGCTACATCTTCGCACGCAAGGAAGTGCGTCCGAAAAAAATGATTCACCCACTGACTGCTGGGACCCACCAGCTACATCTTTGCACGCAAGGAAGCGCCTGACAATCGGGACCCACCTGGTCGAAGCGTACGTAGCATTGTCATTTTGGTCGCGAACGTGTACGTACATACTGGTCGATGTAGAGGCGCGCACGTGTCGTAGGTGTAGAGGCGCGCACGTGTCGTAGTAGAGGCGCGCACGTAGCATGTACACGTATGTACAGCGGCGAGGGTGCAAGAAAGAAAATAAAGCCACGTACGTACATACGGGCAGGGTCTCTAACGCCTATCGCGCATACGTACATGGCTGGGTCAGAACGGAGAAACAACGTCGCTGCCGTGTTCATGGGGAGCCACCCGGCCGGGTCGGAACGGAATGCGTGGTCGTGTTCATCGGGAGGGCTTGGACGGAATAGGCAATGGAACGAGGCCTGGCGCATCGCGACAACGGCGAAACGGCCTTGTGTTCGACCGCCACGCTCAAACGGGTCCTGTTGATCGGAAGGGGCCTGGCGTACCGCAGAACGGAGGAAACGGACCTCCTACGGTCGAAACGGGGGTCCTGTTGATCGGGAGGGGTGTGGCGTACCGCAAAACGGACGAAACGGACTTGTGTTGGAGTGCTACGATCGAAACGGGGGTCATGTTCATCGGGAGGGGTGTGGTGTACCGCAAAACGGACGAAACAAACTTGTGTTGGAGCGCTACGGTCGAAACGGGGGGGGGGAGGGGTGTGGCGTACCGCAAAACGGGACTCCACGGGATACTGTTCATCTCCACCGTCGACCTCCTCCAGCCTCCACGGGCTACCGTCGACCTCCTCCAGCCTCCACGGGCTCATGTTCATCCAGCCTCCACCGCTTACTCCACCGGCCATCGCTCAACCACCCCTCCACGGGCACCCCTCCACCGCTTCATCGCTCATCCAGCCCTCCACACCACGGGTCCTGTTCAACCACCCTCCATGGCCACACCCCTCCACCGCCATCGCTCATCCAGCCCTCCACACCACGGGTTCCTGTTCATCTAGAGGCAACGCCACCGCTCACTGTTCATCCAAACCCCCCCACAACACTCACTGTTCATCCCAGAGGCAGCATCGATCGGCTTCAGTTAGCAGCAGTAGCGAAGGAATCGCTCCATCGGGTTCAGTTAACAGCCATCGATCGATCGCTCGGGTTCAGTAACGCGTAACTGCGGTGCAATCGCCGGGTTGATTAGAGCCCAACGCCTCGCTCGGCTTGATTAGATCCAACGCCGCACACACATGCGTCACGAGAGAAACGCAGATCGCTCTCCCACCGTAATCGCAACTCCCGAAATTTTCTTCCCCTCGCTTCTACCATGGTTTTTTCCGTCATGGACGGCCCAAAGAATGTCATGCATCTGCGTCTCCGGCCCGCCAGTGACGAAAAAGCCCATTCTTGTCATGATTTTTGTCATAGAAGTAGAGCCCACCACATCTATGATGATACTGGGTTTTGTCACAATTATCGTCATAGAAGTGTCATATGTATGACAGAAAAAAAATTCGTTCGGCCCGAAATGTCACGGATGTGTCTTTTTTTGTAGTGGGTAGAGTATTCAACCCAAATTTATTGATTCGACACAAGGGGAGCCAAAGAATATTCTCAAGTATTAGCAGTTGAGTTGTCAATTCAACCACACCTGGATAACTTAATATCTGCAGCAAAGTATTTAGTAGCAAAGTAGTATGATAGTAATGGTAACTGTAGCAAAAGTAATATTTTTGGGTTTTGTAGTTATTGTAACAATGGCAACGGAAGAGTAAATAAGCGAGGAACAATATGTGAAAAGCTCGTACGCATTGGATCGGTGATGGAGAATTATGCCGGATGCGGTTCACCATGTAACAGTCATAACATAGGGTGACACAGAACTAGTTCCAATTCATCAATGTAATGTAGGCATGTATTCCGAATATAGTCATACGTGCTTATGGAAAAGAACTTGCATGACATCTTTTGTCCTACCCTCCCATGGCAGTGGGGTCCTATTGGAAACTAAGGGATATTAAGGCCTTCTTTTAATAGATTACCGGACCAAAGCATTAACACATAGTGAATACATGAACTCCTCAAACTACGGTCATCACCGGCAGTGGTCCCGATTATTGTCACTTCGGGGTTGCCGGATCATAACACATAGTAGGTGACTATAGACTTGCAAGATTCGAGAACTCACATATATTCATGAAAACATAATAGGTTTAGATCTGAAATCATGGCACTCGGGCCCTAGTGACAAGCATTAAGCATAGCAAAGTCATAGCAACATCAATCTCACAACATAGTGGATACTAGGGATCAAACCCTAACAAAACTAACTCGATTACATGATAAATCTCATCCAACCCATCACCGTCCAGCAAGCCTATGATGGAATTACTCACGCACGGCGGTGAGCATCATGAAATTGGTGATGGAGGATGGTTTATGATGACGACTGATACGTCTCCGTCGTACCTATAATTTTTGATTGTTCCATGCCAATATTATTCAACTTTCATATACTTTTTGGCAACTTTTTATACTATTTTTGGGACTAACATATTGATCTAGTGCCTAGTGCCACTTCCTGTCCGTTGCATGTTTTTGGTTTCACGGAGTATCCATATCAAACGAGTCCAAACGGGATAAAAACGGACGGATCTTATTTTTGGAAAATATGGAAAATTTGGAAGGAAAATCAACGCGAACCAGTGCCCGAGGTGGTCACGAGACACGGGGGCGCGCCTGCCTCCCTGGGCGCGCCCCCTACCCTCGTGAGCCCACCGTAAGGTGGTTGACGCTCTTCTTTTGCCGCAAGAAAGCTAATATTCGGAAAAAAATCACGGCGAAGGTTTCAGGCCAATCGGAGTTACGGATCTCCATATATACACGAAACGGTGAAACAGAGCCGGGAGAGAACGCAGAAACAGAGAGATAGATCCAATCTCGGAGGGCTCTCGCCTCGCAAGCCATGGCAGCCAAGGACGGAGGGGAAACCCTTCTCCCATCTAGGGAGGAGGTCAAGGAAGAAGAAGAAGAAGAAGAAGAAGAAGAAGAAGAAGAAGAAGAAGAAGAAGGGGCTCTCCCCTTGCTTCCCGGTGGCGCCGAGCGCCGGGGGCCATCATCATCACCGCGATCTTCACCAACACCGCCGTCATCTTCACCAAAATCTACATCACCTTCCCCCATCTATATTTAGCGGTCCACTCTCCCGCAACCCGCTGTACCCTCTACTTGAACATGGTGCTTTATGCTTCATATTATTATCAAATGATGTGTTGCCATCCTATGATGTCTGAGTAGATTTCTATTGTCCTATCGGTGATTGATGAATTGCTATGATTGGTTTGAGTTGCATGTTTTATTATTGGTGATGTCCTATTGTGCCCTCCGTGTCACGCAAGCGTGAGGGATTCCCGCTTAGGGTTTGCAATATGTTTATGATTTGCTTATGGTGGGTGGCGTGAGTGATGAAACACGCACCGAGTAAGTAGGTTGTTTGCGTATGGGATAAAGGGGACTTGATACTTTAATGCTATGGTTGGGTTTTACCTTAATGAATCTTTAGTAGTTGCGGATGCTTGCTAGAGTTCCAATCATAAGTGCATATGATCCAAGTAGAGAAAGTATGTTAGCTTATGCCTCTCCCTCAAATAGAATTGCAATAGTGATTACTGGTCTAGTAACATAGTCAATTGCCTAGGGAAATTTCCACAACTTCTACCACCACTTTTCCACACTCGCCATATTTACTTTAGTTGTGTCTTTATCTAAACAGCCCCTAGCTTATATTTACGTGTCCTTTACTTTCTTGCAAGCTTACCCAAAACACCTACAAAGTACTTCTAGTTTCATACTTATTCTAGGTAAAGTGAGCGTCAAGCGTGCGTGAGAGTTGTATCGGTGGTCGATAGAACTTCAGGGAATATTTGTTCTACCTTTAGCTCCTCGTTGGGTTCGACACTCTTACTTATCGAAAGAGGCTACAATTGATCCCCTATACTTGTGGGTTATTAAGAACTTTTTTCGGCGCTGTCGGGGAGTCATAGCGTGGGGTGAATATTCTCGTGTGTGCTTGTTTGCTTTATCACTAAGTAATTTTTATTTGCTGTTCTTAGTTTTTTCTATCTTTAGTTATGGGTAGGAAGCATAAAGTGCCAAAAAAAAATTAGGTGTACCCTCTTGAACCAATGGTTGAAGAACCACTCAAAATCTATCAAACTGGTGAAGCTTATTACTTGGATCATCTTTGATCCCTATGTGCTCGTCTTGAAACCCCAACTAGCTTACTTGAGGGCAAATCTTTAGATGAGCATGCTTGTTATGTCCAACTCCGTATATCTCGAAAGAGGGAAACGTTTATTGGATCAAATTCATCGTTTGCAATGCTATGCTCGGAATTTATGCTATTATTATGATTTTACTTGTTGTTACGAAAACCCTAAGAAACACCTTCCCTACCAATGTGAGTTTATTGATAATGGAATCTAATCCTCGTATGCTAAGGGTGTTTATAATTACTATGATGTTCAACAAATTGAAGAATTTGTTGCTTTTAAGGGTGCTTATGAAATTGCTTCTTTGATTGAAAAGTATGGTGCTACTCTTTACGAATCTGAAAATTTTGCCATACTTAAATATTGCTATGATAATTATGCTTCTAATCCTTATGTTAAACCATATATTGAGAACAACTCCGCTGTTCAAGAAGAGACTAATATTTTACAGAGTCTATGGAAGAAGAAACTGATGAAACTATGAGCTCATTGGATGAAAAAGATGATGAGGAGAGCGAAGAACAAAAGGAGGAAGAGCCAATTGATCACCCGTGCCCACCTTCTAATGAGAGTAACTCTTCAACTCATACATTATTTAACGCCCCTTCGTGCTTACGAAGGATGATTGCTATGATGATTGTTATGATCCCGTTGATTCTTTTAAATATCCCTTTTTGATGATTCTTGCTATGCTTGTGGCCAAGATGCCAATATGAATTATGCTTATGGAGATGAACTTGCTATAGTTCCTTATGTTAAAAATGAAATTGTTGCTATTGCACCCACGCAAGATAGTCCTATTATCTTTTGAATTCTCCCGACTACACTATATCGGAGAAGTTTGACTTATTAAGGATTATATTGATGGGTTGCCTTTTACCGTTGCACATGATGATTTTGATGAGTATAATATGCATGTGCTTTCTTCTCCTACTTTCAATTATTATGAGAGAGGAACTATGTCTCCACCTCTCTATGTCTCCAACACGATAAAATTGCAAGAAACTGTTTATACTATGCATTGGCCTTTACTAGGTGTGCATGAATTGTTCTTTTATGACATGCCGATGCATAGGAAGAGAGTTAGACTTCGTCATTACATGATATATGTTACTTTGTGCTCACTACTAAATTACAAATCATTGCTAATTAAAATTGGCTTTGATATACCTTGGGATCCGGGTGGATTCATTACTTGAGCACTATAAGCCTAGCTTAATGGCTTTAAAGAAAGCACTGCCATGGAGACAACCAGGAAGTTTTAGAGAGTAATTTATTTCTGTTGAGTTCTTTCATATAGTTTAAAAACAACAAAAATAAAGAGGGGAACCCAAAACTTTTCAAAAAAGGAAAGTGAAAGTGAGAAAGACAACCATTGTTGAAGTGCGAGAGCTCCTTGAACTTTGTTCATGCTCACGGCAACTTTGTGAATCTTGATTACAGAAAATTTTCAACAAAAATAATTATCCCCTTGTACAATTCCATTTTATTATAAAAATAATGTGCCAAGGTTTGCCTTTAGGATGTTTACAATGCTTGTTGGTTTGTACGGTGCAGGACAGAAACTTTGGCTGTAGTGCGAGAATTTTAGATTTTTACTGGAACGTCAAATGGTTCTGATTATTTTTGAAATGTCTTTCTGTACAAATATTTTATTTTTCCTAATTTTTGTAGAATTTTTCAAGTATCAGAAGTATGGTGAATGTTCAGATTATTACAGACTGTTCTGTTTTAGACAGATTCTGCTTTTGATGCATAGTTTGCTTGTTTTGGTGAATCTATCAATTTATATCAGTGGATTAAGCCATGAGAAAGTTATATTACAGTAGACACAATGCAAAAACAAAATATGAATTGGTTTGCAACAGTACTTAGAGTAGTGATTTGCTTTATTATACTAACGGATCTTATCGAGTTTTCTGTTGAAGTTTTGTGTGGATGAAGTGTTCGATGATCGAGAAGGTCTCGATGTGAGAAGAAGGAAGAGAGGCAAGAGCTCAAGCTTGGGAATTCCCGAGGCACCCCAAGTAAATATTCAAGGAGACTCAAGCGTCTAAGCTTTGGGATGCTGGGGAGGCATCCCCTCTTTCTTCAACAAGTATCGGTATGTTTTTGGATTCGTTTACGTTCATGTGATATGTGCAAATCTTGGGCGTCTTTTGCATTTAGTTTTCTTTTTCTTTTATGCACCATGCTGGTATGAGATGGTCCTTGGTTGATTTATAGAATGCTATATGCACTTCACTTATATCTTTTGAGTATGGCTTTATAGAATGCTTCATGTGCTTCACTTATATCATTTGAAGTTTGGATTGCATGTTTCTCTTCACTTAGACAACCGCCATTTGTACAATGCTCTTTTGCTTCACTTATATTTGTTAGAGCGTGGGCATATATTTTGTAGTAAGAATTAAACTCTCTTGCTTCACTTATATCTATTTAGAGATATGACAGGAACTGGTCATTCACATGGTTAGTCATAAAATCCTACATAAACTTGTAGATCGCTGAATATGATATGTTTGATTCCTTGCAATAGTTTTGCGATATAAAGATGGTGATATTAGAGTCATGCTAGTTGAGTAATTGTGAAATTGAGAAATACTTGTGTTGAGGTTTGCAAGTCCTGTAGCATGCACGTATGGTGAACCGTTATGTAACGAAGTCGGAGCATGAGGTGTTTATTGATTGCCTTCCTTATGAGTGGCGGTCGGGGACGGCGATGGTCTTTTCCTACCAATCTACCCCCTAGGAGCATGCGCGTAGTACTTTGTTTCAATGACTAATAGATTTTTTGCAATAAGTATGTGAGTTCTTTATGACTAATGTTGAGTCCATGGATTATACGCACTCTCAACCTTCCATCATTGCTAGCCTCTTCGGTACCGTGCATTGCCCTTTCTCACCTCGAGAGTTGGTGCAAACATCGCCGGTGCATCCCAACCCCGTGATATGATACGCTCTGTCACACATAAGCCTCATTATATCTTCCTCAAAACAGCCACCATACCTACCTATTATGGCATTTCCATAGCTATTCCGAGATATATTGCCATGCAACTTTCATCATCATCATATACATAACTTGAGCATTTACTGTCATATTGCTTTGCATGATCGTAAGATAGCTAGCATGATGTTTTCATGGCTTGTCCGTTTTTTGATGTCATTGCTATGCTAGATCATTGCACATCCCGGTACATCGCCGGAGGCATTCATATAGAGTCATATCTTTGTTCTAGTATCGAGTTGTAATATTGAGTTGTAAGTAAATAAAAGTGTGATGATCATCATTATTAGAGCATTGCCCCAGTGAGGAAAGGATGATGGAGACTATGATTCCCATCGGGGTGAGACTCCGGACTTTACAAAAAATAAAAGAGGCCAAAGAAGCCCACCAAAAAAATAAAAAAAAATATAAAAAATGAGAGAAAAAGAGAGAAGGGGCAATGTTACTATCCTTTTACCACACTTGTGCTTCAAAGTAGCACCATGTTCTTCATAGAGAGAGTATCCTATGCTTTCACTTTCATATACTAGTGGGAATTTTCATTATAGAACTTGGCTTGTATATTCCGATGATGGGCTTCCTCAAATGCCCGAGGTCTTCATGAGCAAGCAAGTTGGATGCACACCCACTTAGTTTCCAGTTTGAGCTTTCGTATACTTATAGCTCTTAGTGCATCCGTTGCATGGCAATCCCTACTCCTCACATTGATATCTATTGATGGGCATCTCCATAGCCCGTTGATACGCCTAGTTGATGTGAGACTTTCTCCTTTTTTGTCTTCTCCACATAACCCCCATCATCATATTCTATTCCACCTATAGTGCTATGTCCATGGCTCACGCTCATGTATTGCGTGAAAGTTGAAAAGGTTTGAGAAAGTCAAAAGTATGAAACAATTGCTTGGCTTGTCGTCGGGGTTGTGCATGATGTGAATATTTTGTGTGGTGAAGATGGAGCATAGCCAGACTGTATGATTTTGTAGGGATGAGCTTTCTTTGGCTATGTTATTTCAATAAGACATAATTGCTTGGTTGGTATGCTTGAAGTATTATTGTTTCTATGTCAAAGGATAGATTATTGCTTTGAATCACTCATGTCTTAATATTCATGCCATGATTAGACATATGATCAAGATTATGCTAGGTAGCATTCCACATCAAAAATTATCTTTTTTATCATTTACCTACTCGAGGACGAGCAGGAATTAAGCTTGGGGATGCTGATACGTCTCCGTCGTATCTATAACTTTTTATTGTTCCATGCCAATATTATTCAACTTTCATATACTTTTTGGCAACTTTTTATACTATTTTTGGGACTAACATATTGATCCAGTGCCCAGTGCCAGTTCCTGTCTGTTGCATGTTTTTGGTTTCGCAGAGTATCCATATCAAACGGAGTCCAAACGGGATAAAAATGGACGGAGCTTATTTTTGGAAAATATGGAAAATTTGGAAGGAAAATCAACGCGAACCAGTGCCCGAGGTGGTCACGAGACAGGGGGCGCGCCCCCTACCCTCGTGAGCCCACCGTAAGGTGGTTGACGCTCTTCTTTTGCCACAAGAAAGCTAATATTCGGAAAAAAATCACGGCGAAGGTTTCAGGCCAATCGGAGTTACGGATCTCCATATATACACGAAACGGTGAAACAGAGCCAGGAGAGAACGCAGAAACAGAGAGAGAGATCCAATCTCGGAGGGGTTCTCACCCCTCCCAAGCCATGGGAGCCAAGGACCAGAATGGAAACCCTTCTCCCATCTAGGGAGGAGGTCAAGGAAGAAGAAGAAGAAGGGGGGCTCTCTCCCCCTTGCTTCCGGTGGCGCCGGAGCGCTGCCGGGGGCCATCATCATCACCGCGATCTTCACCAACACCGCCTTCATCTTCACCAACATCTCCATCACCTTCCACCATCTATATTCAGTGGTCCACTCTCCCACTACCCGCTGTACCCTCTACTTGAACATGGTGCTTTATGCTTCATATTATTATCCAATGATGTGTTGTCATCCTATGATGTCTGAGTAGATTTCTATTGTCCTATCGGTGATTGATGAATTGCTATGATTGGTTTGAGTTGCATGTTTTATTATTGGTGCTGTCCTATTGTGCCCTCCGTGTCGGCAAGCGTGAGAGATTCCGCTAAGGGTTTGCAATATGTTTATGAATTGCTTATGGTGGGTGGCGTGAGTGATGAAGCCTGCACCCGAGTAAGTAGGTTGTTTGCGTATGGGATAAAGGGACTTGATACTTTAATGCTATGGTTGGGTTTTACCTTAATGAATCTTTAGTAGTTGCGGATGCTTGCTAGAGTTCCAATCATAAGTGCATATGATCCAAGTAGAGAAAGTATGTTAGCTTATGCCTCTCCCTCAAATAGAATTGCAATAGTGATTACTGGTCTAGTAACATAGTCAATTGCCTAGGGAAATTTCCACAACTCCTACCACCACTTTTCCACACTCGCCATATTTACTTTAGTTGTGTCTTTATCTAAACAGCCCCTAGCTTATATTTACGTGTCCTTTACTTTCTTGCAAGCTTACCCAAAACACCTACAAAGTACTTCTAGTTTCATACTTATTCTAGGTAAAGTGAACGTCAAGCGTGCGTAGAGTTGTATCGGTGGTCGATAGAACTTCAGGGAATATTTGTTCTACCTTTAGCTCCTCGTTGGGTTCGACACTCTTACTTATCGAAAGAGGCTACAATTGATCCCCTATACTTGTGGGTTATTAAGAACTTTTTCTGGCGCCGTTGCCGGGGAGTCATAGCGTGGGGTGAATATTCTCGTGTGTGCTTGTTTGCTTTATCACTAAGTAATTTTTATTTGCTGTTCTTAGTTTTTTTCTATCTTTAGTTATGGGTAGGAAACGCAAAGTGCCAAAAAAAATTAGGTGTACCTACTGAACCAATGGTTGAAGAACCACTCAAAATCTATCAAACTGGTGAAGCTTATTACTTGGATCATCTTTGATCCCTATGTGCTCGTGCCGAAACCCCAACTAGCTTACTTGAGGGCAAATCTTTAGATGAGCATGCTTGTTATGTCCAACTCCGTATATCTGAAAGAGGGAAACGTTTATTGGATCAAATTCATCGTTTGCAATGCTATGCTCGGAATTTATGCTATTATTATGATTTTACTTGTTGTTCTGAAAACCCTAAGAAACACCTTCCCTACCAATGTGAGTTTATTGATAATGGAATCTAATCCTCGTATGCTAAGGGTGTTTATAATTACTATGATGTTCAACAAATTGAAGAATTTGTTGCTTTTAAGGGTGCTTATGAAATTGCTTCTTTGATTGAAAAGTATGGTGCTACTCTTTACGAATCTGAAAATTTTGCCATACTTAAATATTGCTATGATAATTATGCTTCTAATCCTTATGTTAAACCATATATTGAGAACAACTCCGCTGTTCAAGAAGAGACTAATATTTTACAGGAGTCTATGGAAGAAGAAACTGATGAAACTATGAGCTCATTGGATGAAAAAGATGATGAGGAGAGCGAAGAACAAAAGGAGGAAGAGCCAATTGATCACCCGTGCCCACCTTCTAATGAGAGTAACTCTTCAACTCATACATTATTTAACGCCCCTTCGTGCTTACCGAAGGATGATTGCTATGATGATTGTTATGATCCCGTTGATTCTTTTTAAATATCCCTTTTTGATGATTCTTGCTATGCTTGTGGCCAAGATGCCAATATGAATTATGCTTATGGAGATGAACTTGCTATAGTTCCTTATGTTAAAAATGAAATTGTTGCTATTGCACCCACGCAAGATAGTCCTATTATCTTTTTGAATTCTCCCGACTACACTATATCGGAGAAGTTTGACTTATTAAGGATTATATTGATGGGTTGCCTTTTACCGTTGCACATGATGATTTTGATGAGTATAATATGCATGTGCTTTCTTCTCCTACTTTCAATTATTATGAGAGAGGAACTATGTCTCCACCTCTCTATGTCTCCAACACGATAAAATTGCAAGAAACTGTTTATACTATGCATTGGCCTTTACTAGGTGTGCATGAATTGTTCTTTTATGACATGCCGATGCATAGGAAGAGAGTTAGACTTCGTCATTACATGATATATGTTACTTTGTGCTCACTACTAAATTACAAATCATTGCTAATTAAAATTGGCTTTGATATACCTTGGGATCCGGGTGGATTCATTACTTGAGCACTATAAGCCTAGCTTAATGGCTTTAAAGAAAGCACTGCCATGGAGACAACCAGGAAGTTTTAGAGAGTAATTTATTTCTGTTGAGTGCTTTCATATAGTTTAAAAACAACAAAAATAAAGAGGGGAACCCAAAACTTTTCAAAAAAGGAAAGTGAAAGTGAGAAAGACAACCATTGTTGAAGTGCGAGAGCTCCTTGAACTTTGTTCATGCTCACGGCAACTTTGTGAATCTTGATTACAGAAAATTTTCAACAAAAATAATTATCCCCTTGTACAATTCCATTTTATTATAAAAATAATGTGCCAAGGTTTGCCTTTAGGATGTTTACAATGCTTGTTGGTTTGTACGGTGCAGGACAGAAACTTTGGCTGTAGTGCGAGAATTTTAGATTTTTACTGGAACGTCAAATGGTTCTGATTATTTTTGCAATGTCTTTCTGTACAAATATTTTATTTTTCCTAATTTTTGTAGAATTTTTCAAGTATCATAAGTATGGTGAATGTTCAGATTATTACAGACTGTTCTGTTTTAGACAGATTCTGCTTTTGATGCATAGTTTGCTTGTTTTGGTGAATCTATCAATTTATATCAGTGGATTAAGCCATGAGAAAGTTATATTACAGTAGACACAATGCAAAAACAAAATATGAATTGGTTTGCAACAGTACTTAGAGTAGTGATTTGCTTTATTATACTAACGGATCTTACCGATTTTTCTGTTGAAGTTTTGTGTGGATGAAGTGTTCGATGATCGAGAAGGTCTCGATGTGAGAAGAAGGAAGAGAGGCAAGAGCTCAAGCTTGGGAATTCCCGAGGCACCCCAAGTAAATATTCAAGGAGACTCAAGCGTCTAAGCTTTGGGATGCTGGGGAGGCATCCCCTCTTTCTTCAACAAGTATCGGTATGTTTTTGGATTCGTTTCGTTCATGTGATATGTGCAAATCTTGGAGCGTCTTTTGCATTTAGTTTTCTTTTTTATTTTATGCACCATGCTGGTATGAGATGGTCCTTGGTTGATTTATAGAATGCTATATGCACTTCACTTATATCTTTTGAGTATGGCTTTATAGAATGCTTCATGTGCTTCACTTATATCATTTGAAGTTTGGATTGCATGTTTCTCTTCACTTAGACAACCGCCATTTGTACAATGCTCTTTTGCTTCACTTATATTTGTTAGAGCGTGGGCATATATTTTGTAGTAAGAATTAAACTCTCTTGCTTCACTTATATCTATTTAGAGATATGACAGGAACTGGTCATTCACATGGTTAGTCATAAAATCCTACATAAACTTGTAGATCGCTGAATATGATATGTTTGATTCCTTGCAATAGTTTTGCGATATAAAGATGGTGATATTAGAGTCATGCTAGTTGAGTAATTGTGAAATTGAGAAATACTTGTGTTGAGGTTTGCAAGTCCTGTAGCATGCACGTATGGTGAACCGTTATGTAACGAAGTCGGAGCATGAGGTGTTTATTGATAGCCTTCCTTATGAGTGGCGGTCGGGGACGAGCGATGGTCTTTTCCTACCAATCTACCCCCCTAGGAGCATGCGCGTAGTACTTTGTTTCAATGACTAATAGATTTTTGCAATAAGTATGTGAGTTCTTTATGACTAATGTTGAGTCCATGGATTATACGCACTCTCAACCTTCCATCATTGCTAGCCTCTTCGGTACCATGCATTGCCCTTTCTCACCTCGAGAGTTGGTGCAAACATCGCCGGTGCATCCCAACCCCGTGATATGATACGCTCTGTCACACATAAGCCTCATTATATCTTCCTCAAAATAGCCACCATACCTACCTATTATGGCATTTCCATAGCTATTCCGAGATATATTGCCATGCAACTTTCATCATCATCATATACATAACTTGAGCATTTACTGTCATATTGCGTTGCATGATCGTAAGATAGCTAGCATGATGTTTTCATGGCTTGTCCGTTTTTTGATGTCATTGCTATGCTAGATCATTGCACATCCCGGTACATCACGGAGGCATTCATATAGAGTCATATCTTTGTTCTAGTATCGAGTTGTAATATTGAGTTGTAAGTAAATAAAAGTGTGATGATCATCATTATTAGAGCATTGCCCAGTGAGGAAAAGGATGATGGAGACTATGATTCCCATCGGGTGAGACTCGGACTTTACAAAAAAAAAAGAGGCCAAAGAATCACACCAAAAAATAAAAAAATATAAAAAATGAGAGAAAAGAGAGAAGGGCAATGTTACTATCCTTTTACCACACTTGTGCTTCAAAGTAGCACCATGTTCTTCATAGAGAGAGTATCCTATGCTTTCACTTTCATATACTAGTGGGAATTTTCATTATAGAACTTGGCTTGTATATTCCGATGATGGGCTTCCTCAAATGCCCGAGGTCTTCATGAGCAAGCAAGTTGGATGCACACCCACTTAGTTTCTAGTTTGAGCTTTGATACTTATTGCTCTTAGTGCATCCGTTGCATGGCAATCCCTACTCCTCACATTGATATCTATTGATGGGCATCTCCATAGCCCGTTGATACGCCTAGTTGATGTGAGACTTTCTCCTTTTTGTCTTCTCCACATAACCCCCATCATCATATTCTATTCCACCTATAGTGCTATGTCCATGGCTCACGCTCATGTATTGCGTGAAAGTTGAAAAGGTTTGAGAAAGTCAAAAGTATGAAACAATTGCTTGGCTTGTCGTCGGGGTTGTGCATGATGTGAATATTTTGTGTGGTGAAGATGGAGCATAGCAATTTGTATGATTTTGTAGGGATGAGCTTTCTTTGGCTATGTTATTTCAATAAGACATAATTGCTTGGTTGGTATGCTTGAAGTATTATTGTTTCTATGTCAAAGGATAGATTATTGCTTTGAATCACTCATGTCTTAATATTCATGCCATGATTAGACATATGATCAAGATTATGCTAGGTAGCATTCCACATCAAAATTATCTTTTTATCATTTACCTACTCGAGGACGAGCAGGAATTAAGCTTGGGGATCTTGTCGTCTCCGTCGTATCTATAACTTTTTATTGTTCCATGCCAATATTATTCAACTTTCATATACTTTTGGCAACTTTTATACTATTTTTGGGACTAACATATTGATCCAAAGGCCCAGTGCCAATTCCTGTTTGTTGCATGTTTTGGTTTCGCAGAGTATCCATATCAAACGGAGTCCAAACGGGATAAAATGGACGGAGCTTATTTTTGGAAAATATGGAAAATTTGGAAGGAAAATCAACGCGAACCAGTGCCCGAGGTGGTCACGAGACAGGGGGCGCGCCCCCTACCCTCGTGAGCCCACCGTAAGGTGGTTGACGCTCTTCTTTTGCCACAAGAAAGCTAATATTCGGAAAAAAATCACGGCGAAGGTTTCAGGCCAATCGGAGTTACGAATCTCCATATATACGAAAGCGGTGAAACAGAGCCGGAGAGAACGCAGAACAGAGAGAGAGAGATCCAATCTCGGAGGGGTTCTCACCTCCCAAGCCATGGGAGCCAAGGACCAGAATGGAAACCCTTCTCCCATCTAGGGAGGAGGTCAAGGAAGAAGAAGAAGAAGGGGCTCTCTCCCCTTGCTTCGGTGGCCGGAGCGCTGCCGGGGGCCATCATCATCACCGCGATCTTCACCAACACCGCCTTCATCTTCACCAACATCTCCATCACCTTCCCCCATCTATATTCAGCGGTCCACTCTCCCGCAACCCGCTGTACCCTCTACTTGAACATGGTGCTTTATGCTTCATATTATTATCCAATGATGTGTTGTCATCCTATGATGTCTGAGTAGATTTCTATTGTCCTATCGGTGATTGATGAATTGCTATGATTGGTTTGAGTTGCATGTTTTATTATTGGTGCTGTCCTATTGTGCCCTCCGTGTCGCGCAAGCGTGAGAGATTCCCGCTAAGGGTTTGCAATATGTTTATGAATTGCTTATGGTGGGTGGCGTGAGTGACAGAAGCACAGACCCGAGTAAGTAGGTTGTTTGCGTATGGGATAAAGGGGACTTGATAGTTTAATGCTATGGTTGGGTTTTACCTTAATGAATCTTTAGTAGTTGCGGATGCTTGCTAGAGTTCCAATCATAAGTGCATATGATCCAAGTAGAGAAAGTATGTTAGCTTATGCCTCTCCCTCAAATAGAATTGCAATACTGGTTACCGGTCTAGTAACATAGGCAATTGCCTAGGGACAATTCCACAACTCCTACCACCACTTTTCCGCACTCGCCATATTTACTTTAGTTGTGTCTTTACCTAAACAGCCCCTAGCTTATATTTACGTGTTCTTTACTTTCTTGCAAGCTTACCCAAAACACCTACAAAGTACTTCTAGTTTCATACTTGTTCTAGGTAAAGTGAACATCAAGCGTGCGTAGAGTTGTATCGGTGGTCGATAGAACTTAGGGAATATTTGTTCTACCTTTAGCTCCTCGTTGGGTTCGACACTCTTACTTATCGAAAGAGGCTACAATTGATCCCCTATAATTTTGGGTTATCAACGACGGCGATGGATTCCCCTCTCCAGAGCCCCGAATGGACTCCAGATTAGCCCTCCCGAGAGAGTTTAGGGCTTGGCGGCGGCTCCGTATATATGGAGTTGGAGTTGAGGTCGGTGGAGCTCCAGGGGGCCCACGAGGCAGGGGCGCGCTCCCCACCCTCGTGGAAAGGGTGTGGGCCCCTGGCCTTGATTCTTTCGCCAGTATTTTTTATTATTTCAAAAAATAATCTCTGTGAAGTTTCAGGTCATTCTGAGAACTTTTGTTTCTACACAAAGATAACACCATGGCAATTCTGTTGAAAACATCGTCAGTCCGGGTTAGTTCCATTCAAATAATGCAAGTTAGAGTCCAAAACAAGGGCAAAAGTGTTTGGAAAATTAGATACGACGGAGACGTATCAACTCCCCCAAGCTTAAAGCTTTGCTTGTCCTCAAGCAATTCAGTTGATAAACTGAAAGTGATAAAGAAAAACTTTTACAAACTCTGTTTGCTCATATGTAAAGCCAGCATTCAAGTTTTCAGCAAATATTATGAACTAACCATATTCACAATAACTCTTAGGTCTCATGTTTACTCATATCAATGGCATAATCAACTAGCGAGCAATAATAATAAATCTCGGATGACAACACTTTCTCAAAATAATCATGATATGATATAACAAGACGGTATCTCGCTAGCCCTTTCTGAGACCGCAAAACATAAATGCAGAGCACCTTTAAAGATCAAGGACTGACTAGACATTGTAATTCATGGTAAAAGAGACCCAGTCATAGTCGTACCCAATATAAATTAACAGTAATGGATGCAAATGACAGCAGTGCTCTCCAGCTGGTGCTTTTTAATAAGAGGGTGATGACTCAACATAAAAGTAAATAGATAGGCCCTTCGCAGAGGGAAGCAGGGATTTGTAGAGGTGCCAGAGCTCGGTTTTAAAGCAGAGATAAATAATATTTTGAACGGTATACTTTTATTGTCAACATAACAACCAAGAGATGGCGATATCTTCCATTCTACACACATTATAGGCGGTTCCCAAACAGAATGGTAAAGTTTTTACTCCCCCTCCACCAACAAGCATCAATCCATGGGTTGCTCGAACAACGAGTGCCTCCAACTAACAACAGCCCCGGGGGAGTTTTGTTTGCAATTATTTTGATTTGATTTGCATAAAGCATGGGACTGGGCATCCTGGTGACCAGCCATTTTCTCGTGAGTGAGGAGCGGAGTCCACTCCTCTTGAGAATAACCCGCCTAACATGGAAGATACGGACAACCCTAGTTGATACATGAGCTATTCGAGCATACAAAA
Organism: Aegilops bicornis; assembly: GCA_021605145.1. Lineage (NCBI taxonomy): Eukaryota > Viridiplantae > Streptophyta > Magnoliopsida > Poales > Poaceae > Aegilops > Aegilops bicornis. The sequence continues at coordinate 129,318,466 of CM038671.1, forward strand.
CAAAATTTCATTTGAAGGTTTGGAGTTTGGCACATACAAATTTACTTGGAACGGAAGGTAGATACCGCATATAGGAAGGTATAGTGGACTCATATGGAATAACTTTGGGGTTTAAGGGATTGGATGCACAAGCAGTATTCCCGCTTAGTACAAGTGAAGGCTAGCAAAAGACTGGGAAGCGACCAACTAGAGAGCGACAACATTCATGAACATGCATTAAAATTAATGAACATTGAGTGCAAGCATGAGTAGGATATAATCTACCATGAACATAAATATCATGAAGGCTATGTTGATTTTTTCAACTACATGCATGAACATGTGCCAAGTCAAGTCACTTGAATCATTCAAAGGAGGATACCACCCTATCATACCACATCACAACCATTTTAATAGCATGTTGTACGCATAAGGTAAACCATTATAAACTCCTAGCTAATTAAGCATGGCATAAGTAACTATAATCTATAATTGTCATTACAAACATGTTTATTCATAATAAGCTGAATCGGGAACGATGAACTAATCATATTTACGAAAACAAGAGAGGTCGAGTTCATACCAGCTTCTCTCATCTCGATTAGTCCATCATACATCGTCATAATTGCCTTTCACTTGCATGACCGAACGATGTGAATATTAATAATAGTGCATGTGCATTGGACTAAGCTGGAATCTGTAGCATTCAATAAACAGGAGAAGACAGGGCAATATGGGCTCTTGGTTAAATCAACAATAATGCATATAAGAGCCACTTCAACAATTTTATTATGTTTTTATCCTATCGACCCCCAAAGAAAAGAAAAGAAAAGAAATAAAACTATATACACGGGAAAGCTCCCAGCAAGCAAAAGAAGAACAGGAAATATTTTTGGGTTTTCTTTTAATTATTACTACTACAGCAAGAAAGTAAACTAGCTAAAAGCTACTACTAATTTGTTTGGTTTTCTTAAGGTTTTTCAAACACACAAGAAGAAAGCATAAAAGGGAAAATAAACTAGCATGGATATTATAATGAAAAAGTATGAGCACCGACAACTAGCAATGAGTGTGTGAACATGAATGTAATGTCGGTGAGAGATACGTACTCCCCCAAGCTTAGGCTTTTGGCCTAAGTTGGTCTATTGCCACGGCTAGCTTGGCGGATATCCAAAGTTATAGTTGGGGTCGTACTGAGATGCGGCAGTTATTGCATCATGGGCTGCAGCTTGGAGGCGAGCTATCTCAGCCCTCCTCTCGTACTCGTTCTCCTCCTCCCTGGTTATGAAATATCTCCCCTTCGCCTGAAAGTCAAAGAAAGTACGAGCAGGGAGAGCGACGTGATAGGTGCGTCATCTGTCAAAGATTAGTCGGTACTGGAGGAACTGATCGTTCCTCTCAACAAAACGATGACGAACCATAGCCTCATAATCTAAATGAACAGGAGGCAACTCAATATCATACTCACGTATGGGTATATTAAGAAAATTAGCCATAAATTCCACCAAACAAATCTCCATTAAATCTATTATTATGCAACCTACGTGCAACAATGGCTCCCAAATTATAATGTTTATCTCCTAATACAGCACTCCTGAGAACACTGAGGTCGGGGACACACATGTGACATGCTTCATCCTTACCATTTATGCACCTACCTATGAAGAGAGCAAAATAATGTATAGCAGGAAAATGAATGCTCCCTATGGTAGCTTGTGCTATGTCTCTAGATTTCCCACAGTTATACTAGCAAGAAAATCTATAAATTCAGATTTGCGAGGTTCACTAGGACTACCCCATTGTGGAAGTTTGCAAGCAGTATTAAAATCCTCTAAATCCATAGTATAAGAATTTTCATAAAGATCAAACAGGACAGTTTGAGAATTGTGTGACGATGAAAATTCAAACCTCCTCATAAAGGAATCAGTGATATAGTGGTACTGGCGGCACTTATCTGCTCGAAGCTCACAAGATCAACGTTACACACATACGCGTTAAATTCTTCCTTGATTCCTGCTCGATCCATGAAGTCCTCTGAAGGCCATTCACAAGCCCGCACTTGAGCGTCCCTTGGTGGTTCATCATCGGCATCGCGCATTGCGAGCCTAGGTCCTTGCTTCCTTGAAGGGCCACCTTGGTAAATTTTCCTAAACATATTTCTTCCTCTGAAAAATTTATGAAAATTTTAGTAACTTCAAATAAAAGTGAACCAAGCTCAACAAAATTGATAGCAACTACTCCCACAAGTGCCTAGAGACTATATCATGCATTAGAACTACTTGGAACCATATAAATTTGACATGCAAGCTCAAGAACATGGTCACCTAGGCAGCACAAATTTGCAATGAATAAAGCACTAGAACAAAAACTAATTGGATCATTGGAGGATTCACATACCAAGGAATAATCCCCCAAAGCAGTTTTGTGAGAGGCGCATTGAGCAAGGAGATCGAAAATCGCAGCAAAATGAGCTAGAACTCGTGCTTGAGCTGGTTGGTGATTTTTTTGGGAGGAAGAAGGAGTGTGTGGGTGCAGGAATAAGTGGAGGGGAGCCACCATGGCCCACCAGGCAGGGGGCGTGCCCAGGGGGGTGGGCGCGCCCTGGACCCTCGTGGCCAGGTGCTTGCTCCCCTGATGTGTTCTTAGTGCCAAATATTCTCAAATATTCTAGAAAAAATCATATTTCATTTTCGGGGCATTTGGAGAACTTTTATTTTTGGGGTATTCTTTATTGCACAGATAATTCAAAAAACTGACAGGAAATACTATTTTTGCTTTATTTATTCTAAATAACAGAAAGTACAAGGAGGGTACAGAAGGTTGTGCTTTCTAACTTCATCCATCTCATGCTCATCAAAAGGAATCCACTAACAAGGTTGATCAGGTCTTGTTAACAAACTCATTCTGAATAACATGGAACCGGAGAAATTTCGAATAACACTATGTTACCTCAACGAGGATATGCACTTCCCCAATAATAAGAATATCATATTTCTTCTTGATGAGGGTAGAGGAAATTCAAAACCTCCAAAAATAATCGATGGAAATTTTCCAATAGAGTAGATACTATGAACTTGAGGTTGTTTCCTCGGAAAGTGTACCGTATGCTCATTGCCATTAACATGAAAAGTGACATTGCCTTTGTTGCAATCAATAACAGCTCCTGCAGTATTCAAAAAGGGTCTTCCAAGAATAATAGACATACTATTGTCCTCGGGAGTATCAAGAATAACAAAGTCCGTTAAAATAGTAACATTTGCAACCACAACATGCACATCCTCACAAATGCCGACAGGTATAGCAGTTGATTTATCAGCCATTTGGAAAGATATTTCAGTAGGTGTCAACTTATTCAAATCAAGTCTGCGACATAAAGAGAGAGGCATAACACTAACACCAGCTCCAAGATCACATAAAGCAGTTTTAACATTGTTTCTTTTAATGGAGCATGGTATAGTTGGTACTCCTGGATCTCCAAGTTTCTTTGGTATTCCACCTTTAAAAGTATAATTAGCAAGCATGGTGGAAATTTCAGCTTCTGGTATCTTTCTTTTATTTGTAACAATATCCTTCATATACTTAGCATAAGGATTCATTTTGAGCATATCAGTTAAACGCATACGCAAAAAGATAGGTCTAATCATTTCAGCAAAGCGCTCAAAATCCTCATCATCCTTTTTTGTCAGGACCGGTTTTCCAATAAAATATTTATTGAAAAATCGACCATTTTATCAGACCAGTATAGGAAAATCCTCCTAACTGGTAGACAAACCCTTGATACAGAAATTCAGAAGTACTAAATATTATACAGGGTTGAGCTGAGGCTGCTCAACAATTTGTTACAAGCACGCCGATAATTACACATAAAGGCGGATATGACACAAAGGGTATGGTAGCATAACTACTGACTCGTAATAAAAGTGGTGGTGGATATGTCACAGTGAAGTGGGTGACATGACTCCAAAATCTTACAGCTCATCAAGCATTGGAGTGAGGCTCGATGATTTTATTAGGATAGAGGAAGCGTATGTAATACAAGTGACCAACTCCAGGATCGCAGGGGACTGACTGGGACTCCTCTAGGCGTCGGACTCGCTATCGTACTCTTCATCCATAAGATCGCCTTCGTCAACATCTGGCCAAATCAACAAGCCAGGTGAGTACTTTGATACTCGCAAGACAGTCTGGACATAAGATATAACAAATTCTGACATGATGCACATGAGCAGACTAGTAATGCGCACTCAGATAGTAAATTTGCACTGCATGTTAAATAAAAAGGAAGTCAGGCGGTAGTCCTCCCGAAATCCCAATAAAATAACTGAAGACCGATCGGGTGTCTGAAGCGACACCTCAAAAGGAAAATAAATAAATTAACATGCCGGAGTCGGGCGTCAGGGCGACACCACATAAAGGTATTATATTAAAACGTAAATGATAGTACGTGCCACAGTCGGACGTCTAAGCGACATCTCGAAAAGGGCTTATAACGAAAGTAAATAACAAGGATGCCACAGTCCGACGTCTGAGCGACATCACATAAAGGGCTTATATCAAAAGTAAATAACAAAAATGCCACAGTCGGACGTCTGAGTGACATCACATAAAGAGCTTATATCAAAAGTAAATAACAAGAATGCCACAATCGGACGTCTGATCGACATCACATAAAGGGCTTATACCAAAAGTAAATAACAAGAATGCCACAGTCGGACGTCTGGGCGACATCACATAAAGGGCTTATATCTCATCGTTCGAATTCAAGTAGCTCATGAAGGTAACATCATTCCACGGAATACTCGGTACATGGTAACAAATTGGTTACTCCATCCACAGGAATAACATTCAGCCGGGTTACCACTCTCAGTTTCATGCTTATTCTCCGGAGACTGTCACTGTGGATCGATAATCGAGGCCGATATTGAGGCCCGACAACGACACGGAGATGTTGTTCAAGTCCTTGACCATGGACATGGTTACTCAAATGGTTTTGACTCTGCAGAGTTTGTGCTCTTTACCCACAGCCAACGGATTTCAGTAGTCACAAAGGACTAGTTCCGTTTACGATATTTTAGGAGAAACACATCTAACCAAAGACACACCCATTCCACATTCCGCTGCCGGGGAATCACCCTAGGCAACATTCAAGAAAAAATCTAAGACGGGAGGCCACAACCTCGAATAGCATGGGATCAAATTTATATCAGCGCTCTAAGGGTGCCCCTCTCGGTCCCAACTGGAAACACCCATGATCCCTAACCGGATGACTGGCTTTAATCCAGGGCCATGGAACCCTCATCACGTCCCCTCTATTTGGTGTGTACAAGGAAAGAGGTTTGCAACTGACTAAACCGTTCTTTGCAGAAAACATGTGGCGGCACGAAAAGGGGACGAACGGGAACAAGACTTGGTCCACGTTAATACTGGAGTTAAGCGGTTGGTAATAAACTGGCATGCTTCAACAATACCAGCTTGCAACCTATCATGCCACCACATGATCAGGCTATCTCACCATCATAGGAACACATCAAATTTTGAGCATACTTGCAGCTTGCTTTGCATGAAACATAACATTCACAAATGCTTATATGAACATGTCATGAGAAAACCACCCAAGCAATCATGAAAAACACTCATCATATCAAAGGTTCAAACATGCTTGCCTGGTTCGGAGTAGTCGGAGTCTAGCTCGGCAAAGTTAGCGGCCCCATCACTTCCTTCGGTATCTATGTTATAAAAGAAATCAGATACTAACGTAAATACCATGCGTGCATAAAAATTGTTCCAAATATTTTTCAAATAAATATGATAAGAAACTAGATAGAAAAATAAAGATGACAGAAAATGAATCAACTAAAAATCATCTTCTGTTTAAAAGTTATTAAGGTTTTAGTCCAGGGACTACTCTGTGATGAAACAGAAACTTTCCAGGGGCTAGTTCAGAAAAACAGAAAACGCTTCGGTTAGAAATACGCTGACCCAAAGGAAAAACGTACTTTGCCCGAAGGCGCTTTCAGAAAATGTTTCGAATAAAAGAGGAGAGGCTGACGAGGGGGTCCCACCCGTCAGGTTTGAAATTCAGAACAGAGTCCCACCGGCGCCCTGAGGCTCGCGGTGGTCGCCGGCGTCGATCCACGACGAGGTAGGGGGAGGGGCAGGTACCTACGGACTCATGGAGTTCTCCCGCGTCTGTGGGTGGTGGAGTTGGTCGTCGGCGAGCACCACGTCGACGGCGGCCTCTACTCCGGCGGACGGTGGTTCGGTCAGGGATGAATCCCTCCGAAGAGAGATGCAAACTCCAAATTGAAGCGCAGGTCAGGCAAGCGGGTGCACCAGGATGCTACTGGCACAGTTTAGGGAGCGGTCGTGCACTCACTAGAGTGAATCTTTCCAGAGCCCGAAGCGGATCGGGGCGGCCGGAGTCAGGGAAGAAGGCCTCCTCGAGGACCTCCTAGCGGCTGGGCGCGGTTCTGGTGAGGTGGAGGAGTGGTGCTAGGTCGAAGGCGAGCTCGGGGCCTCCATTTATTGCCGGCCCGAGGCAGTTGCCGAGAACGGGATTTCTCCGGCGAGTGATTTACGGCATGGTGGTGGTTGAGCTGACGGCTTAGGTGACTGGGCAGCTGCGGATTGGTCCACTGGCTCCATTCTACAGCTAGGCTCGATCGAATTTGGCCTACTCCCGTGGCTTCGATGGAACGGAGCTCACGGGCTCGTCGGCGGCACAGAGCGCGCTCTGTGCTTCTCAGGCCACGGTGACGGTTCTGCAGCACGCATAGAGAAGAGGACGGCCACGCGGAGGCTCCTGGTGGTGTGGGCGGTGCTGGACGGCGCCGTACTGCAGGGCTGGCCCCTGCTGGCCACCACGGGCGGCTCTGCCACCGCGGAAGGTGCCGGAGTTAACGTGACATGTCGCCACCGACGCTCGCGACCGGCAAAACAACCGTGCGGCGCACTGGATAAGAAGGGGGAGCGGTGAGCAAGGCGCCAACGTGTGCACTGGCGAGATCGACGCCGAGGTTCTGAAGAAAACGACGCTGCCACTGAAACTGAAACACTGAATCTCTGAAACTTGATAGGAGCGATTACGCCACCTGTTCGATGAAATGATTTGAGCATGTGGAAAAATTTTCTTGAGCTGTAACTTGGTGATGTGATCTCTTGATGCATCTGGAGACTGTCTGAATTATCTCAGAATTTTTGGAAAGGAAAAAGAATGAAATTCACCAAAAATGGCAAATCAGGTCCAAACTTGCAGCAAGCAAATTTTGAAAAATTTGAACATTGGACTAGCAGATCTTGATGGATCTAGGTTGAGGGCACTAAGGACTAGCCAGGGGCATTTAGTTGGAACCAAAACTCAAAGGAAGTCTAGTAGTTCCTTTGTAAATCACTGAGGTCCAAATAAATGGCAGAAAAAGATTTTGGGTTTAAAATAAATAGAGTTAAAATCTAGGGAAAGTTGAACTTTCCTGGACTTGATGCTTGACTTGACCCAAAGTAGAGAAGTGAGTTTTGGGAGAAAGTTTTCAACATAGGTCATGGCAAGAGAGAAATTTTTGAATGGGGAAGGATAACTCCATAAATTTTAGGAATCCTTTTTAATAGAAAGGAATAGTAAAAACCTACCAAAATTTATTTGTGTTGAGCCAACACAAGATGAAAAATCTTCAAGACCAAAATCAAGGTTGGAGAGAACCCAAAAAAATATTTCTCATAAAAGAAATTTTTTGAGAAGGAGAGTCTTTTAGAAAAAAAATAACCTCCTTCCAATTAATTAAAGAATTTGAATAAAACCAAATCAAAATTTTTGGAGTGTTACATTTTTCTTGGATGGTTTAGGAGGAAAAGGCATGGGTTTCTGAACCCATGGTTCTCTTTCCTTACCGTGCTTCCTAGCAACAAAGTCTCTCTTATCATAACGTTGATTCTTTGATTGTGGGTTATCAAGATCAACAGCAGGTTCAATTTCTACATCATTATCGTTGCTAGGTTGAGCATCAACATGAACATCATCATTAACATTATCACTAGGTTCATGTTCATTACCAGATTGTGTTTCAGCATCAGAAATAGAAATATCATTAGGATTCTTAGGTTGTGCCTATAACAGGTTCACTAGAAGCACGAAAAGTCCTATCATTTTTCTTTTTCTTCTTCTTAGAAGGACTAGGTGCATCAATATTATTTCTCTGAGAATCCTGCTCAATTCTCTTAGGATGGCCTTCAGGATACAAAGGTTCCTGAGTCATTTTACCAGTTCTAGTAGCCACTCTAACAGCAAAATCATTATTCTTACTATTTAATTTATTGAGCAAATCATTCTGAGATTTAAGTACTTGTTCTACTTGAGTGGTAACCATAGAAGCATGTTTACTAATGATTTTAAGGTCACCTTTAACTCTAGACATATAATCACTCAAGTGTTCAATCATATAAGCATTGCGGTTTAATTCTCTACCAAAATAAGCATTGAAGTTTTCTTGCTTAACCATAAAATTATCAAACTCATCCAAACATTGGCTAGCAAACTTAGTAGGAGGGATTTCAGCTCATATCTATAGAGAGAATTTACCTTTAATACCTGTGTCGGGTTATCAAGACCATGTATTTCTTCAATAGGCGGTAAATTAAGACCATGTATTTCTTCAATAGGAGGTAAATTCTTAACATCTTCAGCTTTTATACCTTTTTCTTTCATAGATTTCTTTTCCTCTTGCATATCTTCAGGACTGAGGAATATAACACCCCTTTTCTTCGGAGTTGGCTTAGGAGTTGGTTCAGGAAGTGTCCAATTATTTTCATTGGTCAACATATTATTCAATAAAATTTCAGCTTCATCTGGTGTTCTTTCCCTGAAAACACAACCAGCACAACTATCCAGGTGGTCTCTGGAAGCATCGATTAGTCCATTATAAAATATATCAAGTATTTCATTTTTCTTGAGAGGATGACCAGGCAAAGCATTAAGTAATTGGAGAAGCCTCCCCCAAGCTTGTGGGAGACTCTCTTCTTCAATTTGCACAAAAAAAAATATATCCCTTAAAGCAGCTTGTTTCTTATGAGCAGGGAAATATTTAGCAGAGAAGTAATAAATCATATCCTGGGGACTACGCACACAACCAGGATCAAGAGAATTAAACCATATCTTAGCATCACCCTTTAATGAGAACGGAAATATCTTAAGGATATAATAGTAGCGAGTTTTTTCATCATTAGTGAACAGGGTGGCTATATCATTTAATTTAGTAAGATGTGCCACAACAGTTTCAGATTTATAGCCATAGAAAGGATCAGATTCAACCAAAGTAATTATATTATGGTCAACAGAGAATTCATAATCCTTATCAGTAACAAAGATAGGTGAAGTAGCATAAGCAGGATCATATTTCATTCTAGCATTCAGAGATTTTTGTTTCAGCTTAGCTAATAATTTCTTAAGATCACTTCTATCATTGCAAGCAAGAAAGTCTCTAGCAGTTTCTTCATCCATAACATAGACCTCAGGCACAACAGGCAATTCATATTTAGGGGGAGAATCTTCATCATCACTTTCATCAATATTATCAGTTTCAATAATTTCATTATCTCTAGCCCTAGCAAGTTGTTCATCAAGAAATTCACCAAGTGGCAGAGTAGTATCAAGCATATAAGTAGTTTCATCATAAGTATCATGCACAGCAGAAGTGGCATCATCAATAACATGCGACATATCAGAATTAAGAGCAGAAGCAGGTTTAGGTGTCGCAAGCTTACTCAAAACAGAAGGTGAATCAAGTGCAGAGCTAGATGGCAATTCCTTACCTCCCCTCATAGTTGAGGGATAAATTTTTGTTTTCGCGTCTTTCAAGTTCTTCATAGTGACCAGCAGATATAAATCCCAAGTGACTCAAAGAATAGAGCTACGCTCCCCGGCATGACACCAGAAAATAGTCTTGATAACCCACAAGTATAGGGGATCGCATAGCAGTTTTCGAGGGTAGAGTATTCAACCCAAATTTATTAATTCGACACAAGGGGAGCCAAAGGATATTCTCAAGTATTAGCAGTTGAGTTGTCAATTCAACCACACCTGGATAACTTAATATCTGCAGCAAAGTAGTATGATAGTAACGGTAACGGTAGCAAAAGTAAATTTTTTGGGTTTTGTAGTGATTGTAACAGTGGCAACGGAAAATTAAATAAGCGAAGAACAATATGTGAAAAGCTCGTAGGCATTGGATCGGTGGTGGAGAATTATGCCGGATGCGGTTCATCATGTAACCGTCATAACATAGGGTGACACCGAACTAGCTCCAATTCATCAATGTAATGTAGGCATGTATTCCGAATATAGTCATACGTGCTTATGGAAAAGAACTTGCATGACATCTTTTGTCCTACCCTCCCATGGCAGCAGGGTCCTATTGGAAATTAAGGGATATTAAGGCCTCCTTTTAATAGAGTACGGACCAAAGCATTAACACATAGTGAATACATGAACTCCTCAAACTACGGTCATCACCGGGAGTGGTCCCGATTATTGTCACTTCAGGGTTGCCGGATCATAACACATAGTAGGTGACTATAGACTTGCAAGATAGGATCAAGAACTCACGTATATTCATGAAAACATAATAGGTTCAGAATCATGGCACTCGGGCCCTAGTGACAAGCATTAAGCATAGCAAAGTCATAGCAACATCAATCTCAGAACATAGTGGATACTAGGGATCAAACCCTAACAAAACTAACTCGATTACATGATAAATCTCATCCAACCCATCACCGTCTAGCAAGCCTATGATGGAATTACTCACGCACGGCGGTGAGCATCATGAAATTGGTGATGGAGGATGGTTGATGATGACGACGGCGACGGATTCCCCTCTCCGGAGCCCCGAACAGACTCCAGATTAGCCCTCCCGAGAGAGTTTATGGCTTGGCAGCGGCTCCGTATCGTAAAACATGATGAATCTCTCTGATTTTTTTCTCCCCAAACACTAATATATGGAGTTGGAGTTGAGGTCGGTGGAGCTCCATGGGGCCCACGAGGCAGGGGGCGCGCCCAGGGGGGCAGGCGCACCCCCCACCCTCGTGGAAAGGGTGTGGGCCCCTGGCCTTGATTCTTTCGCCATGAGTTTTTATTATTTCCAAAAATAATCTCCGTGAAGTTTCAGGTCATTCCGAGAACTTTTGTTTCTGCACAAAGATAACACCATGGCAATTCTGCTGAAAACAGCATCAGTCCGGGTTAGTTCCATTCAAATCATGCAAGTTAGAGTCCAAAACAAGGGCAAAAGTGTTTGGAAAAGTAGGTACGACGGAGATGTATCACTACCGGCGTACTAAGACAAATAAGATGCATAAAAAGATAAACATCACATGCAATCAAATAAGTGATATGATATGGCCATCATCAGCTTCTACCTTTGATCTCCATATCCAAAGAACCGTTATGATCACCATCGTCACCGGCTTGACACCTTGATCTCCATCGAAGCATCATTGTCGTCTCGCCAACTATTGCTTCTACGACTATCGCTACCGCTTAGTGATAAAGTAAAGAAATTACATGGCGATTGCATTTCATACAATAAAGCGACAACCATATGGCTCCTGCCAGTTGCCGATAACTGTTACAAAACATGATCATCTCATACAACAATTTATATATCATCACGTCTTGACCATATCACATCACAGCAAGCCCTGCAAAAACAAGTTAGACTTCCTCTATGTTGTTGTTGCAAGTTTTACGTGGCTGCTACGGGCTTCTAGCAAGAACCGTTCTTACCTACGCATCAAAACCACAACGATTTTTCGTCAAGTGTGTTGTTTTAACCTTCAACAAGGACCAGGCGTAGTCAAACTCGATTCAACTAAAGTTGGAGAAACAGACACCCACTAGCCACCTGTGGGCGAAGCACGGCGGTAGAACCAGTCTCATGAACGCGGTCATGTAATGTCAGTCTGGGCCGCTTCATCCAACAATACAGCCGAATCAAAGTATGACATGCTGGTAAGCAGTATGACTATTATCGCCCACAACTCTTCGTGTTATACTCGTGCATATAACATCTACGCATAGACCTGGCTCGGATGCCACTGTTGGGGAACTTAGTATTTAAAAAAATACCTATGATCACGCAAGATCTATCTAGGAGAAGCATAGCAACGAGTGGGGAGAGTGTGTCCACATACCCTCGTAGACCGACAGCGAAAGCGTTTTGTAACGCGGTTGATGTAGTCGAACGTCTTTGAGATCCAACCGATCCAAGTACCGAACGCACGACACCTCCACGATCAGCAAATGTTTAGCTCGGTGACGTCCCTCAAACTCTTGATCCAGTTGAGGCCGAGGGAGAGTTCTGTCAGCACGACGGCGTGGTGACGGTGATGATGAGGTTACCGGCGCAGGGCTTCACCTAAGCACTACGACGATATGACCGAGGTGTGTAACTATGGAGGGGGGCACCGCACACGGCTAAAAGATCAACTTGTGTGTTCTAGGGTGCCCCCTGCCCCTGTATATAAAGGAGGGAGGGGAGGCCGGCCGGCCCTAGGGGCGCGCCCAAGGAGAGGGAGTTCTACTAGGACTCCAAGTCCTAGTAGGATTCCACTTGGTGGAAGGGGGAAGGAAGGGAGAGGGAGAGGGAAAGGGGGGTCGTTGATACGTCTCCAACGTATCTACTTTTCCAAACACTTTTGCCCTTGTTTTGGACTCTAACTTGCATGATTTGAATGGAACTAACCTGGACTGACGTTGTTTTCAGAAGAACTCCCATCGTGTTATTTTTGTGCAGAAATAAAAGTTCTCGGAATGACCTGAAAATCCACGGAGACACGTTTTGGAATTAATGAAAAATATTGGCGAAAGAATCAGCATCAGGGGGCCCACACCCTGTCCACGAGGGTGCAGGGCCCCCCCTGGGGCACGCCCCTGCCTAGTGGGCCCCCTGGGACTCCACTGACCTCAACCCCAACTCCATATATTCACTTTCAGGGAGGAAAAAATCAGAGAGAGGGATTCATCACGTTTTACGACACGGAGCCGCCGCCAAGCCCTAATCTTCCTCGGGAGGGATGATCTGGAGTCCGTTTGGTGCTCCGGAGAGGGGAATCCATTGCCATCATCATCAACCATCCTCCATCACCAATTTCATGATGATCACCGCCGTGCGAGAGTAATCTCATCGTAGGCTTGCTGGACGGTGATGGGTTGTGAAAGTGCGTTATATCGACTAGAGGGGGTGAATAGGCGATTTTTATGAATTCTTCACTAGGGAATTTGCGGGTGAGGAAATTCCTTAACGAAGAAATACTTGACGTGGAATAAGTACTCAAAAGTAAACATAGCAGAATACAAGCATGGTCATCATGATGAAAAGAAGACGAGCACACAGTACAGAAAGCATAAGCATAGGATAGCATAGGATGAAGACAAACAGACTGAAGAAATTGAACTGAGGAAATTGAGAAAGTCTTCAGTCAAAGTCTTCAAACACACATATGAACAAGTGCACAACACAGTTATGAGGGAATGAAAAGAGTTGAGGAGATAGAACCAGTAAGCTTGGTGAAGACAATGATTTGGTAGACCCGGTTCAAGCTGTTGTCTCGGTTATGCGTCTGGTTGGAGCAGCTAGGTATTTAAACACGAGGACACAGTCCTCACCGTATTCTCCTTGAGCTAAGGTCACACAGACCTCACCCAATCACTCACGGTAAGTCTTCAGGTGACTTCCGAACCTTCACAAACTCGGTCACTCGGCGATCCACAATTTCCTCTTGGATGCTCTAGACCATGACGCCTAACCGTCTGGAAGAAGCACATTCTTCAAAGGTAACAAGCGTTGGATCCACGCAGGATCAATCTCTTCAGTGATGCTCAATCACTTTGGTTTTGTAGGTGTTTGGGTTTGGGGTTTCCTCACTTGATGATTTTCGCTCAAAGTCCTCGGATGATTGGATGCTCTCAAATGACAAGTGTCAGTTTCTCTCGGAGCAGCCAACCAGCTAGTGGTTGTAGGGGGCGGCTATTTATAGCCTAGGGAGCAGCTCGACATGATAAAACATAAATGCCCTTCAATAATATGACCGTTAGGTGGGTAGATATTTTGGGACAGCTGGCGCATAGCACAGCAACGGTCGGATATTTGAGGCTCGAATTCCTCAGGGCTATCATGTTCCTCACTGTGTAGGCAATCCGCACTGGCGAATTCCTAACTCCTCAGTCAGAACAAATTCCTCAGAGACCAGAAGAACTTCATCTACATCACTTGAAGAATATGACTGAACTGTATGAGATTTCCAATGGCTTCACTCATAGGGATTGGTAGGTGTAGGATTTTCAGTTGAGCATCACATGGAAATTTTTCCTTAGTATTTCCTCGACCCCCTTTAACAGTACGGTGTTTCCTATGACTCAAGAAAGAGAAAATGAAACTAGGAAAACAAAAGTCTTCACGCTCCATGTTCCTCAAATGAATGCCAAGTCTTCAAGGTCACACCAATTTCTTCACTTTCAAAGTCTTCAGAAAGTCTTCAGAAATACAAAGTCTTCAGTCAAAGAACTTCATTTTTAGGGGTCGACTTTCTCTGTAAATATCAAACTCCTCATAGACTTATAGACCTGTGTACACTCATAAACACATTAGTCCCTTAACCTATAAGTCTTTAATACACCAAAATCACTAAGGGGCACTAGATGCACTTACAATCTCCCCATTTTTGGTGATTGATGACAATATAGGTTAAGTTTTCAACGGGGATAATCATATGTAGTGTAAATACTGATATTGAGGAATTTGATTGCAAGATATAGAAGAACTCCCCTTGAAGATGTGCATAGTGAGGAATTTTCTTTTGAAGCAATGCACACTTGAAGAGTAGAATCATGGAGATCTCCCCCTATATCTTGTAATTCATACACGCATTTGATATATAATATGAAGAATTTGAAATGCATGATGAAATATGGTGACTGATGTAATTCAGCATGCGTGCATTAACATATATGAGGAATAAGCATGCAGAAAACACAGCAAAAGTACCAGACCACCATAGAGTTTAAGTTTACAACTCAATCTAGCAAAGTCATCAGAAGAACGAGAGTTGTAACTTAGCAAAAAACCGCCCATATAGGTAGACCCGCTTGAAGACTAACTCAAATTTCTCCCCCTTTGTCATCGAATGACCAAAAGGATCAAAATGAGGACTAACGCCCCTGAAGAATATCAAGTTGATGGAGGAGCGCCAGTGTTGTTGGGGTCGTTTGTTGTTGTAGGGCCTGCTGCAGTGTCCTCCAAGTCTTCATGCTCGTCGGTTTCGCGCGATGAAGAATATGAGTTGGACACCAAGGAAGTAACCTTGACCTTCTTGTATTTCTTTGGTGGAGGTGCAGACCAGACAAAGTCCTCCTTGAGACCCATTTGCTTCAGATCTTCTTCACCATATACATGTGACAGAATAGCCCAGTCATCAAGACTTCATGGAGGTAGTAATGGTTTTTCTTCACTTCATTATGTGTAGCAGTCATGCTGTGAAGAATATAACCAAACTGACGCTTGACCCATTTATGGTTTCGATCCACCTTCTGGTGAAGACTAAGAAGCGGCTCACGGTCAGTCATCACTCTTGGAGCTGTAGCTTGAGGATTTGGCTTGGATGCATTAGCAGCAGAATCATGAGTGGCAGAGTCATTATTGGTGGAATAAGATGCAGCTTTGCGAAACTGACCATCCAATGGACGAATGCCTTCATCAATGACAGTTGTGCCTTGCCCTTTTCATCAGCTGAGGAATATGTCCGCTTGAGCACTTCAATCGGGGGCAAGTAGGTGAGGTGATTCTGAAAATCAGCCTTGTAGTTGAGTGAAGACCTTGTTCTGAGGAATCTCATAATCCAAGGAGCATAAGGCTTCAACTCAAACGGTGATAGAGCAACATTTGCTAGAGTCCTGATGAAGAAATCATGGTAGTTGACAGGAATGCCATGCATGATACTGAACAGCAGATTCTTTATGATGCCAACAACTTCATCATTTGAGTCGTGGCCTTTGATTGGACTCATAGTCTTTGTCAGAATGCGATAGACTGTTCTTGACACATAGAGCAATTCCCTCGCAAGGAATTTGGTCCTTGGGGCTTGACCAGGCTTCAGAGGCTTCATAAGAACTTGCATATAGTGAGCAGTGAGCTCAGGTTCTTGGTATAGGCAACGGGCTCCTTCAAGGGGAGGACTGATTGGCAGGGCATGAAGTAATTCAGAGGGCGGTGCTTTGTAATGAGTGTTATCGGTCATCCAGTCCAGAACCCAGGAGTTGATGTCATCAGCATCGCCTGTGATGTGCAGGGTTGCATAGAACTGAAGAATAAGTTCTTCATTCCAATCAACAATGTCTGTGCAAAAGTTGAGGAGGCCTACATCATGAAGCACACTGAGGACAGGGGTGAAGCAAGGCAGTGATTCCATGTCCACGTGAGGAATATGCTTGTGGTCGAAGACTTTATCCTTGTTGAAGAGCAGTGAAGAATAGAAATTTGGCTGGCTGGCAGTCCAGAAGCGTTTTCTTTTAAGATGAGCAGAATCATAAGGATTATAGTCAGTGAAGAACACGTGCTCGCAGAAGAAGTCATCAGCCTTGAATTTCTACTTATTCGAGAATGGATCCTTTGGCTTGGGCTGAGGAGTATCAGTCAATTGCATAATTACCTCAGGATTCGCAATCTCAGGATTCACAGGCTGAGGAATTTCAGCTTCTTCTTCAGTGGCAGCCTGGGTCTTCAATTCTTCATTTACAATTTCTTCAGCACTAGTGGCTGGAATCTCTTCATGGACAGACGGTGTGGCATGTGGTTCATCAGATCCCATTTGAACTGTAGTTACTGGGGACTGAGGAATTTGTTGCAACAGTGTGAACAGTGGAGAGTTGGGGTGCTGACTTTCCCAAAATACATCATTCAGCACGGGTGTGGTACAGCCAATGTCCACATCTTCTTCTTCCATTTCTTCAACGCCGGCCTCTTCAGCAGTGAACTGAGGCATAGGCGAGGAGAGAATTGGTGTTGAAGGGATTGCATCCGCTTCAATTTCTTCATCCAACTGCTCTAACGAAGCAGCAGAAGGATTCTCTTCACCGGATTCACTTGGAATCACATATTCTTCATCAAAAGGAACAAGGTCCTTTGATGGCATGGTTGAGATAGGAACATCATCAACTGGATTTGCAAAGGAGCTGGTCAATGGCTTCATCTTCTTCGGGGCTAAGAATCTGATGAAGTTGATTCCTTCCTTTTCTTCACTGTTGCACGCTCTACAGCCTTGGTCTTCTTCTCATCTGATGCAGATGGAAGGATTGGAGCTGGTGTAGGCGCGGGAGGAGCAGAGGAATTTGGTTGAATTTCTTTAGGCACAACTGATGCAGTTGCCCTGACTTCTTCATTTTCTTTAGGCGCACCACTAGTGGATGCCCTGGCAATTTCATCAGTGGCTGGAATGCAGTCATCAGCCCTGGTACTTTGAGTTTCTTCAGCAACCTGAATGTCATCAGCGGTGCTCGCATTTTCTTTAGTCGGTTGAGCAAATGCTTCAGCCTGAGGATTTTCTGGTTGCATTGGGGCTGCAACCTTTGAAGTGAACTTTTTAATCAATTTCACAAACCTGACTTTGGCTCCAAGCCAGTCAGCTCTGTATACGTCAAATTCATCACTGAGGTTCTTGATCTCAGATTGAATGTTGACAAGTTCTTCAGTTGTCATTGAGACAACATTTTTCTTCAGGAAGCGCTCCTTTTTGTACTGTGCTTTCTTGATTTGCCTGGCCTTGTCAAATTTCCATTTTTATTCTTGGATGAAGGCAGTCATCATATGACTTTGGCCAGGAGTCAGCTCGAAATCAAGCATAGGAGTGTTGGGGTCCTTGTGCCAGAGATTGATGTAATCAAGGGTCAACTTAGGATCCAAGAGCAGTGGCACATTTGTGCCCTTGGCTCTAGCGGCCCTGAGCTGCCTGTCTCTGATGATTTCGGCAAGTTCATCATCATCAGCTTCGTCTTCATCAGACGGCACTTGGAAGGTGACCTGCTTCTTGTGAGGACTTGGGCGAGAGCCACGTCCAGTTGTGGCCTTTGTCTTCAGCAGAGAGGGTCTCGTTGAAGAATTTGGTGCAGCTGAGGAACTAGCAGAAGCTCCTGAGGCAATAGAGATGCCTGTTGTCCTTTGGCACGTGGCAAGATGCACAGGTGCTGAGGATTTGGACGGAGCAGCTGAGGACTTTGGTGGAGGAGCTAAGGACTTTGGAGGAGCAGGAGAAATCTGAGGAGTTTGCCTTGAGGGCTTTGAAGAATCTGGCCATGAGGGCATTGCTGAGGAACTTGGCCGTGAGGGCATTGAGGGTGAAGCACTTGGCTTATGAGCAGGCTTCTTTGCCATGGCCTTCTTCGGCTTGCTTGCAGAGGCCTCGGCAGGGCAGCAGCAGCAGCAGCAGAGTCTTCGTTGAATTTCCTCACTGCTTCTTTTGCTTGTCTAGCCAATTTGGCCTGGCGCTTGGCCCGTTCGTCAGGATAGTCCTCACCGCGCTTAAGGCTGGTGGGATCTGCTATTTGACCAGGTGCCAATGGAGGTCTAGGGCATGGAGGATTTAGAGCGAATTTCTTCATGTACTTGGGAGTAACTGTAAGTGCATCTAGTGCCCCTTAGTGATTTTGGTGTATTGAAGACTTATAGGTTAAGGGACTAATGTGTTTATGAGTGTACACAGGTCTATAAGTCTATGAGGAGTTTGATATTTACGTAAAAGATTCGACCCCTAAAAATGAAGTTCTTCGATTTGAAGACTTTGATATTCTCAAGACTTTACGAAGACTTTGAAAGTGAAGAAATTGGTGTGACCTTGAAGACTTGGTATTCATTTGAGGAACATGAAGCGTGAATACTTTTGTTTTCGTAGTTTCGTTTTCTCTTTCTTGAGTCATAGGAAACACCGTACTGTTAAAGGGGGTCGAGGAAATACTAAGGAAAAATTTCCATGTGATGCTCAACTCAAAATCCTACACCAACCAAACCCATCGAGTGAAGCCATTGGAAATATCATACAGATTCGATCAATTTATTCGATGTGAGAGACAAAGTTCTTACGGTCATTTGAGAATTTGTTCTGCGAGGAGTTAGGAATTCGCCAGTGCGGATTGCCTACACAGCGAGGAACATGATAGCCCTGAGGAATTTGAGAGTCAAATTTCTGACCGTTGCTGTGCTACGCGCCAGCTGTCCCAAAATATCTTATCTACCTAACGGTCATATAATTGAAGGGCATTTACGTCTTATCATGTCGGGCTGCTCCCTAGGCTATAAATAGCCGCCCCCTACAACCACTAGCTGGTTGGCTGCTCCGAGAGAAACTGACACTTGTCATTTGAGAGCATCCCGTCCTCCGAGGACTTTGAGCGAAAATCATCGAGTGAGGAAAACCCAAAACCAAACCCCTACAAACCCGAAGTGATTGAGCATCATCAAGAGATTGATCTGCATGGATCCGACGCTTGTTACCTTTGAAGATTGTGCTTCTTCTAGGCGGTTAGGCGTCATGGTCTAGAGCATCCAAGAGGAATTGTGGATCGCCGAGTGACCGAAGTGCATGAAGGTTTGGAAGTCGCCTGAAGACTTACCACGAGTGATTGGACGAGGTGCATGTGACCTTAGTTCAAGGAGAATACGGTGAGGACTTGGTGTCCTGAGCTGCGTGCTCAGCGACTGGGTGTCCGGGACTGTGTGTCCTAAAGTTTAAATACTCAGCCGCTCCAACCAGACGTACAACTGAGACAAACGTTGGAACTGGTCTACCAAATCATTGTCTTCACCAACCTTACTGGTTCTATTTCCTCAACTCTTTCATTTCCTCATTACTGTGTTGAGTGTTTGTTCATATCTGTGTTTGAAGACTGAAGACTTTCTCAATTTCCTCAGTTCAATTTCTTCAGTCTGTTTGTCCTCATCTTCTGTTATCCTGTGTTTACGCTTTCTGTACTCTGTGATTGTCTTCATTTCATCATGATGACCATGCTTGTATTCTGTTATGCTTACTTCTGAGTACTTATTCCGCTGCAAGTAGTTCTTCGCTTAGGAATTTCCTCACCGGCAAATTCCGTAGTGAAGAATTCATAAAAATCACCTATTCACCCCCCCTCTAGTCGACATAACGCACTTTCAATTGGTATCAGAGCGAGGTACTCCCTTGTTCTGTGTGATTTTGGTTTGACCACCTGGAGTTTTAGTTATGTCGACCGCAGGTATGATCAAGGTCTCTGCTGGCTGTCCTACCTTCGATGGGACGGACTACCCTTCTTGGAAGAATAAGATGCGAATGCATCTTGAGGCAATTGATAACGATCTCTGGTATGTTGTGGAAAATGGTGTTCCCACTGTCTCACCCTCACTGAACGCTACTGATGTGAAGAGATTCAAGCAACTCGATTCTCAAGCGAAAATATCATATGTGGCCATCTGAGCAAAGGACAGTATGGAAGAGTGAGTGCTTTGGAGACTGCTAAGCTTATCTGGGATAGGCTGTCCAAAGTAAATGAAGGAGTCTCAACTCAGCATGACTCTCGAGTTGATGTTCTTCGTAATCTCTTCAACCGCTTCAAAAGACTCGACAATGAAAATGTTCAACAAACCTTCGATCGCCTCAATCGACATCTCAAATGAGCTCCAAGCACTTGGTGCCACTGACATCACCGACCATGAGGTGGTGAAGAAATTGTTGAGATCGCTTGATTCCTCATTTGATACTCTGGCAGTGATGATACAAGAACGTGCTGACTACAAGTAACTTGATCCCGATGATATCCTCGATAGGCTAAATACTCATGAGTTCCAGCTTGCTGAAAAGAGAGATCTCTATGGTTTGAGCTATGGCAAATCACGTGCCCTGAAGGCCAAGGCTGTGTCTGAATCCGAATGTGAAGACTCTGGTAGTAGCCTTGGTGATCCTGAAGAATTGAGCCAGGAGCTAGCACTGCTCGTGAAGAAGTTCCAAAAGTTCTCAAGACGTGGTCGCTTTGGAAAATCCTCAAGGAGCAGTGATTCCTCATCCAGTGACTATAAGAGAAGGCTATGCCACAAATGCAAGAAACCTGGTCACTATATTCAAGATTGTCCTCAGTGGGAAAAGGAATTAAAGAAGAAGAAATACAAGGATTACAGTTCTGATGACGCTAAGAAGAAGAAGAAATCGTCAAAATCTTCATCATCAAAATCCTCAAAGTCTTCATCTCACAAGAAGAGCAGCTCCAAGAAGGCTCGGGCATTCATTGGCAAGGAAATGGACTCTGAAGCTGAATCTGAGGAACATGAGGAAGAGGAGGCATCAGAGGAGTCCGAGTCTGGTGTGGCGAGTCTGGCTCTCACTACTGCATTCGTCAGCAAGTCCATCTTCAACTCTGAAGAAACAGACCTCACCAACAAGGCTGATCAAGATAGTGATGACTACGCTCCCACCTATTGCTTCATGGCAAAGGGTGCCAAGGTACTCAAATATACCTCCTCTGAATCTAGTGAAAATGAATCTGATGAAGATCTCAAACCCAGCTACTCTAAACTTGCTAAGATTGCTGTAAAACAACAAAGGGCTTTTGAAAAGGTTCAAAACATGCTAGATAAAAGTGATGATATGTTGGGTGAAGAAATGGATCACACTAAAGGCCTGACTGAAAATCTTCAGAGACTTCAGTCTAGGTTTGACAGCCTTCAAGGTCATCATAACACTCTCTTATCTGATCATGAGAAGCTTTCTTATGAATTTCTTCAAAGAAAGCAAGATCTTGAGAAGCTAAGAGTGAGTTATGAAGATCTTCGAAGGAGCGCGATTCATTACTTGCTCAACAAATCAGCGCTTCTCGTGAAGAATTTGTTCCTCCATGCTTAAAGTGCATTGAACGTGAATCGCTAATTCTTCACACGAATGTTCAAATGCTTCAATTGTTACAAATTCTTCACCTGCCTTTGCTATCACTAATTCCTCATCTGAGGACATTGCTAGTATCCTTGACGATGCAGGCTGAAGGAATTGTGCATGACAGGCATGTATAAAAAGCCTCAAAGGGCATCAGACTCTTTTGATGTGCTTAAAAGCGAGATCCTCAACAGAACCCTAGGAAAGAGGGTATTGCCTTTGAGAGGAAACTCAATCTTGATGGAACATATTGGAAGCCTGAACAGTACCCCAAAACCTCATGGGTTGCTGCAAAGGGACCTCCAGTTGATCCATCTAACTTATCTGGCTTTATATGTGAATCTCCTCATTCTTAAACTGTTCAAAAATCAGAATGGTGAAGTATTTGCTAGATATGTTGGCACTAACTGCAGGAATGGTTCTCCTATGAAGAAAATCTGGGTTCCCAAGAAGTGCCTTGAAAGTCTTCAGGTGAATGTCCTCATGACACCACCTATGAAGAATAGGAACCCCAGATCAAACTCTTCATATGGACCAAATTCTTCATATGGATCCAAGTCCTCATACGGACCGAAGTCCTCACGTGGATCAAATTCCTCAAAAGGATCAAAGTCCTCATATGATTATCATCATGCTAACAACTCTGTTTCGCAGGGTAGAGCTAAGGGCTATGAATATGTGCATTATTCTTCAAACCATTATGTTCATAAGTCCTCAAAGAATTTATCTGCTTATTCATATGCTTACCCTAATCCCTCTTATGTGAAATGAAATGGATTGGCCTCTATGCCACCATTCTCATATGGAGCTTGCAGGGTGATGAACTCTTTGCCACCCCTTCAGATGTGGGTGGTGAAGAAAAAGAACTAATTTCCTCTGCAGGGTCAGGTCTCGGGCGATGCTTTAACATCTGAAGAATTTCTTTGGGGGCTGACAAAATTGCCTGAAAGGACGCAGGCTAATCATGAAGAAATGAACTTTCATTTCACACGTCCTCATACTGCTATATCGGTTTTATTGCTTGATGAAATTCATTTGATGAAATTGATATCATATTCTTCACTGATGAAGTATATGAGATCGTAAGTTGCACTAATTCATCTGCAGGATGATCAACCCAAAGCCAATGAGTGGGTCCTCGATAGTGGATGTACAAATCACATATTTGGTGACAAGAATCTATTGATGGATGCTCCCTTATCACCGTCACATATGAAGCATATCATCTTTGCTGACAAAGGCAAAAGTCAGGTATTGGGTCTAGGTAAGGTTGCGATCTCTAAGGACATACACATGGACAAAGTCATGCTTGTTGAGTCCTTAGGATACAACCTCATGTCAATCTCAATGCTTTGTGATCTTGATATGGTTGTTGTCTTTGGCAAGTATCGTTGTGTTGTGATTATGGAAGCTGACAATTCCAAAGTCTTGAAGGCTTTAGGAGAGGAGACTTGTATATTGTTGATTTCTCTCTGGGACCACAACCAGCCGTGTGCCTACTTGCAAAAGCTTCAGAAGGCTGGCTATGGCATCGACGACTTGGTCACGCAGGCATGAGGAATTTTCACACGCTTGCAAAGAAGAAGCATGTCATTGGCATTGAGAATGTCAAATTTCTCAAGGATCACTTGTGTGGAGCCTGTGAAGCTGGAAAAATGACCAAGGCCAAGCATCCAGCAAAGACTATCATGACCACTACTCGTCCATTCGAATTGCTTCATGGACCTCTTTGGTCCTAATCATTACTCAGCAGTCACTAATGATGCATCTCTATATGGATTTGTTATTGTTGATGATTACTCTCGTTACACATGGGTACACATTGTCACTTACAAACATGAAGTGCAGGAAGTCTTCAAGCGATTTTCCTCGAGGGCTTCAACCAACTTTGGTGTGAAGAGCAAGCACATCAGGAGTGACAATGGAACTGAGTTCAAGAATTCGGTCTTGATGACTATCTTGATGAACTTGGTATTACTCATGAGTTATCTGCTCCTTATACTCCTCGACAAAATGGCGTCGTGGGCGCAAGAAGCGGAACTCTTGTTGAGATGGCTTGCACTATGCTTGATGAATACAAAAGCGGCTCGTCGTTTTGGATTGATGCAATTGATACCGCGTGCCACATCATCAACAGTATATCTTCACAAATTATTCAAGAAGGCGCCTATGAACTCCTCACGGACAAGAAACCCTATGTGAGTTATTTCAAAGTCTTGATTGCTAAATGTTGGATTAGAGATCCTCATCACAATGCTAAATTTGCACCGAAAGCACATGAAGGTTTTATGCTTGGTTACGGAAAGGACTTGCACACCTCTGAGTCTTCAACAACGCTCTTCACAAGGTTGTTGAAGCTGTAGATGTGCTTGATTCGATGAAACTAATGGCTCGCAAAGAGAGCACCTACCTTCTGTGATAGATGAACCATCACCTGAGGAATCTATCAAGTTCAAGGCGACTGAGGATGTCATTCCTACTGAAGAATCTGTTGAAGAATTCATTCCAGAAATGCGAAGAACGTCGGTGATGCACTGAAGATAATCTTTGAAGAAAATGGTCTTTGAAGAAAATGCTGATCAAATTCCTCGACGACAACCAGCTCATCCTCGCGTTGCAAAAGAAGTGCAAGTTGAAAAGATCATCGATGACATTGAAGCAGCAGGTCCTCTCACACGCTCAAAAGCTTCACGTTTATCTAACTTCTGTGGGCACTATGCTTTTGTCTCTATCACAGAGCCCACTAAGGTAGATGAAGCATTTCTGGAGCCTGAGTGGATTCAGGCCATGCAAGAAGAATTACATCAGTTCAAGCTCAACAATGTCTAGGAACTGGTCAAATGCCCAGATCCTCGCAAGCATAATATCATTGGCACAAAGTGGATCTACCGCAACAAGCAAGATGAAAATGGCCTTGTGGTGGGAAATAAGGCACGACTTGTAGCTCAAGGCTACACACAGGTTGAAGGAATTGATTTCGATGAAACTTTTGCACCTGTTGCTAGACTTGAGGTTATTCGCATATTGCTTGCTTATGCTAACCATCATGACATCACTTTATATCAAATGGATCTGATAAGTGCATTCCTCAATGGTAAGCTTGAGGAAGAAGTATATGTTGCTCAACCCCCAGGTTTTGAAGATCCAAAGAATCCCGACAAAGTCTTCAGACTCAACAAGGCCCTCTATGGCCTCAAGCAGGCCCCTCGGGCGTGGTATGATACTTTGAAGGAATTCTTCGTGAAGAATGGCTTCACACCAGTTCACTTGACCCTACTCTCTTTACTAAATCTTATGATGGTGAACTGTTTGTGTGCCAAATATACGTTGATGATATTATCTTTGGCTGTACTGACCAACGTTATAGTGATGAATTTGCCTATATGATGAGTGAAGAATATCAAATGTCTATGATGGGAGAGTTGAAATTCTTCTTAGGTCTTCAAATAATACAACAGCGCAATGGCATATTCATATCTCAGGAGAAATACCTCAAAGATGTTCTGAGGAAATTCGGCATGCAAGATTGCAAAGGTGTCAAAATTCCTATGCCCACAAATGGCCATCTATGCATTCATGAAAATGGTATTGACTTCGGTCACAAGGTATACCGCTCCATGATTGGTTCTTTATTGTACTTATGTGCATCTAGGCCAGATATAATGCTTAGTGTTTGCATGTGTGCCCGATTTCAAGCTACACGAAGGAATCACACCATAAGGTCATGAAGCATATTCTTCGATATCTAGCTCACACACCAACACTAGGATTATGGTACCCCAAGGGCTCTACTTTTGATCTCATTGGATATTACGACTCGACTATGCTAGTGATCGTGTGGACATAAGTCAACATCTGGTACTTGTCATTCCTTGGGCGATCTTTGTGCATTGGTCCTCGAAGAAACAGAACTGCGTATCACTGTCTACTGCGGAAGCTGAGTACATTGCTGCTGGTTCTTGCTGTGCTCAATTGTTGTGGATGAAGCAAACTCTCAAGGACTACGGCATCAACGTGAAGAATGTGCCTCTCTACTGTGACAATGAGAGTGCCAACAAGATTGCTCACAACCCAGTTCAGCACTCCAAGACAAAGCACATTCAGATTCGTCATCATTTTCTTCGTGATCATGTGTTGAAGGGCGACATCTTTATTGATCATGTGAAGACTGAAGAACAGCTAGCCGATATCTTCACAAAGCCCTTGGATGAGAAGAGATTTAGCAAGTTGCGGTGTGAGCTAAATATCTTAGAATCTTGAATGTTCTTTGAAAAGGACACACATCCACGACACTTATGCAAAATTGATGACTTAGATGTGCAACACATGAAGAAACGTTTTTCTTCAATCAATGAAGAATAACACTCTAAGTGTGAAGAAACTAATGAAGAATTTGATTCTCGAGAACCCTCGACAATTATGCAGCGGTGTCTGAAATCATCATTCTTATACGGTGGGTCACGCCACCACCAAAGTTGAAAATCTTCAATTTGAGTTTTTCCTCAGTTCTGAAATTCCTCAGTTGTTCAAATTCTTCAACTTTGCAAAATCTTCACTATTTCCGTCGTTTTTCTTCATTGGCTATATATATGTGTGGGTTTATGTCCTCTACAGCATTCACTTATTGCTATTTCTTCAAGTTGCGTTTTCTGCTAAGTGAATGTGATCGGACCCTTCCCCCTCTATGCTATACTCAACCCAATCTATTCACAGATTCTTCATGTGTGTTCTATTTGAAACTCGTTCAAAATCTTCACTGTGTCCTTGTCAACTGAAGAAATTGCGAACGGAACTTTGAACTTATCTTATCCAAATTTTTGGCTTTGCCGCTCAAACCATTCCGCTTCCTACGATAGACTTATCTATTCACCCACGATCTAACACGATCTCCACTTTTAGTACGTGGGTGACACATGTCAAGCGAATGAGAAGGGTTAGGGGCACGTTCGTCCTAAATCTTCGGGCGAACAGTTTTTCACTGCGACTATGAATACCCCCTCTCCCCTTCCTCACTTCTTTTACTCCGCTTGACCGCTCTCTCTCTCTCTCACTCGAGCTTCTCAAACCCTAGCGCCGCTGCTACTCCATCGTCGCCGGTGAGGAAGAGCTTCACTGCCTCGACCTCGTCGCCGTTGTACTCGCGTCGGCCGCGGAAATCTTCACTCTGCCGCTGCCGTAGCTGTCTTCTCCGCCGAGTTAGGGCGTGGAAGATCTGAACTGATGAGCTTCAAATCTACACTTCTCAGTTCGTCGTGTTCTTCACTTCGGGTAATTAAAATTTACTTTTATTGCTCGCTTTGATTCTCAAGCCTTCCTGAAAATCTTCGAAGGTGTTTATTCTTCAAATCTTCACACATATGAACACCTCACACGTCATATGCTCTTGATTTGTTTCTCTAAGCAATGATTTTTCTTTAAGATTCCTCAATTGTGTGGATCCTCGATCTATACAACTCTGGAACCTAAGACAAAGAACGCTTAGTGAAATTCTTCAAGACTCATCTGGTCAAATTCCTCAAACTTGTTCTTTTTTGAAAAACCTTTTGAGAACGCATATGACCTCTCCAAATTCCTCGCAACTATACTCTGTTCACAGGTACTCATGTTCGTTCTTTGAATCACTAGGTTCTCATCAACTTAACTCATTTGCGGCGTTCCTCGAAGAAAAGTTGCATACTTCTTCAGAGAATTCAATTGTTCAAATTCCTCAAGCTGAAGAATATGGCAGACGGTAGAAGCCACAGAAAGGAGGAAAGAGGCTGAGGTCATGACTGCTTTTGAAATACACGAGGACATCTATGCCGACTCTTTGACACACTTTTGATGAGGCCAAGTTCGGAAAGGAGAACAAAAATCAGCGCAAAGGTGCATATAGAGGATTGAAAGGAGATGGGCAAGAGACTGGAGGGAGTACAGGTATGTTACTCCAAAGTATATGAAGAAATTCGCACTTAATCCTCCATGCCCAAGAGCTCCATTGGCACCTGGCCAAGAAGCTGACCCCACCAGCATCAAGCGTGGTGAGGATTTTCCTAAAGAATGGGCCAAGCGCCAAGCCAAGTTGGCGAGACAAGCCAAAGAAGCAGTGAGAAAATTCAACGAAGACTCTGCTACTGCTGCTGCCACTGAGGCCTCTGTCAAGCCTAGGAAATCAATGGCAAAGAAGCCCGCTCACAAGCCAAGTGCTTCCTCAGCAATGCCCTCACGGCCAGAATCTTCAAAGCCCTCATGGCCAGTTCCTCATGCTGCTCCTGCTCCTCCAAAATCCTCAACTCCTCCTCCAAAGTCCTCAGCTGCTCCGGCAAAGTCCTCAGCACCTGTGCATATGGCCACGTGCCAAAGGACTGCAGGCTTCTCTATTGCCTCTGGTGTTTCAGCGAGTTCCTCAGCTGCACCAAATTCTTCATCAGGCCCCACTCTGCTGAAGAAAAAGGCAACGGCTGGTCGAGGTCCTCGGCCAAGTCCGAAGAAGAAACAGGTTGCCTTCCAAGGGCCATCTGACGATGAAGCTGATGATGATGAACTTGCAGAAATCATCAGAGACAGAAAAGAAAGGGCCACTAGAGCCAAAGGCACACCTGTGCCACTGCTTTTGGATCCTAGGGCGATCCTCGAGTACATTGATCTCTGGCACCAGGATCCAGACACCCCTATGCCTGATTTTCATTTGACTCCTGGTCAAAGTCACATGCTGACCCATTTCATCACTAAAGAGAAATGGAAATTGAAAAGGCTAGGCAGATCAAGAAGGCTCAGTTCAGGAAAGAGAAGTTCCTGAGGAAACACGTTGTCAAAATGACACCTGATGAACTCCTCAAGATCGATCAAATCAAAGCCCTCGTGATGACTTTGATGCCTACTATGCTGATTGGCAAGGAGCGAAAGTCAAATTTGTCAACCTGACTAAGAAGTTCACAAATGTTGCAGCCCCAACGCAACAAGAAGTTCCTCAGGCTAGAGCCTCTGCTCGACCCTCTTGAAGAACATGCCAAGACCGGCCCGATGATTTTCGATCTGCTGAAGAAAATGCTAGTTCGGGGCTGATGACTCCATTCCATTGCTGAGGAAATTGCGGTGGCATCCACTAGTGGTGCGCTGAAGAAAGCGAAGAGGTCAGAAGCGCATCGAGTTGCGCTGAGGAAATTCAAACAGATTCCTCGGCTCCTCCAGCGCCTACACCAACTCCTATCCTTCCATCTGCATCGAGATGTGAAGAAGACCAAGGCTGCAGAGCGAGCTGCGATGAAGAAAAGGAAAGCATCAGCTGCTTCAAATTCTTCAGCCCCGAAGAAAATGAAGCCTATGACCAGCTCGTTTGAAAATCCAATTGATGTTGTTCCAATTTCCACCATGCCATCAAAGGACCTTGTTCTTTTTCATGAAGAATATGAGATCACTAGCGGATCTGATGAAGAAAATCATTCTGCTGCTTCGTCAGAGCAGATTGATGAAGAAATTGAAGTGGATGTGATCCCTTCTACTCCTGTTGTATCCTCACCAATGCCTCAGTTCACGGCTGAAGAGGCTGGTGTTGAAGAAATTGAAGAAGAAGATGTGGATATTGGAAGTACAACGCCAGTGATGAACGATGACTTTTGGGACAGTCAGCATCTTAATTCTCCTCTCTTCACCCCAATACAACAAATTCCTCAGTCCCCTGCACCAACAGTTCAAATGGGCTCTGAAGAAACTCATCCCACCTCGTTTGTGCATGAAGAAATTCCAGCCACTAGTGCTGAAGAACCTACTGCTGCTGATCCTTTGAACACGCAGACTGCAGATGAAGAGGAACCAGAAAATCCTCAGCCTGAAGAACCTGAGATTGCGATTCCCGAGGTAGTGATGCAACTCACTGACACTCCTCTGCCAAAACCAAAGGATCCATTCTTGCGCAAGCAAACGTTCAAGGTTGTAGACTTCTTTGGCGAGCATGTTTTCTTCACTAATTACAACCCTTATGATTCTGCTCGCATAAGGAAGAGGCGTTTTTGGACTGCTAGTCAAGCCAATTTCTATTCCTCAGTGCTATTCAACAAAGACAAAGTCTTCGATCATGCACACATTCCTCACGTGGACATGGAATCTTTGCCAGGCTTTGAGCCAGTCCTCAGCGTTCTTCACGATGCCGGATTGCTGAATTTCTGCACTGACATCTGTGATTGGAATGAAGAACTCATTCTTCAATTTTATGCGACGCTGCACATCACAGGAAATTCTGAAGATGTGAACTCATGGGTGCTGGACTGGATGTCAGAAAATACTCACTACAAGGCGCCAAAGAACTGAATTGCTTCGTGCCCTCCCACTCAGTCATCCCTTGATGGTGCTCGTTGCATCTACAACGAACCTGAGCTTACAAACCATTACATGCAAGCTGATGAAGCCTTTGAAGCTGTGGCAGGCCCCTCGAACCAAATTCCTCGTCAAGGAATTCTTGTAATGTGCCTCGGACTTGTCTATCACATTCTGACAAAGACAATGAGTCCTATCAAAGGCCACGACTCAAATGATGAAGAAGTCGTTGGCATCATGAAGAATATGCTTTTCAATATCATTCATGGCGTTCCCATCAACTTCCATGATTTCTTCATGAGGACTCTGGCGAATATTGCTATGTCACCATTTGAGCTGAAGCCTTATGCACCATGGATTATGAGGTTCATCAGGTCAAGGTCTTCACTCAATTACAAGGTTGATACTCTGAACCACTGCAGCTACTTGCCTCCAATTGAAGTCCTCAAACGGACATTTTCCTCACCTGATGACAAAGGCAAGGCAACCGATGTGATAGATGAAGGCATTCGTCCATTGGATGGTCAATTTCGCAAGGCTGCATCCTACTCCACAAATGACAACTCTGCCACACATGACTCTGCCGCCAACAACTCTGCCAAGCAAAATCCTCAAGTCACAGCACCCAGGTGATGGTGATCATGAGTTACTCCTCGGTCTTCATCGGAAAGTTGATCGCAATCATAAATGGGTCAAGCGTCGGTTTGGTTCAATTCTTCACAACATGACCTCAACACACAATGCGTTGAATAAAACCAATACTACCTCCATGAAACCTTCAACCATACAGGCTGTTACATCTCATGTCTACAGCGAAGAAGATCTGAAGAAAATGGGTCTGAAGGAAGAATTTGACTGGTCTGCACCTCCACCGAAGAAATTCAAGAAGGTTAAGGTTCCTTCCTTGGTGGCCAGCTCCTATTCTTCATCGCGCGACACTAATGAAAATGAAGACTTGGACGACACTGCGGCAGGCCCTACTACGACAATCGACCCCGACAACGCTGGCGCTCCTCCATCACCTTGATATTCTTCAGGGGCGTTAGTCCTCAGTTTTGATCCTTTTGGTCATTCGATGACAAAGGGGGAGAAATTTGAGTTAGTCTTTAAGTGGGTCTATTATATGGGCGTTTTTTCTGCTAAGTTACAACTCTCGCTCTTCTGAAACTTTTATTGGATCGAGTTGTAATCTTAAACCCGATGGTGCTCTGATACTTTTGGTGTGTTCCTCTGCATGCTTATTCTTTGTTATATGTTAATACACGCATGCTGAATTACATCAGTCACCATATTTCATCATGCATTTCAAATTCTTCATATTATATGTCAAATGCGTGTATGAATTACAAAATATAGGGGAGATCTCCATGTTTCAACTCTTCAAATGTGCATTGCCTCAAAAGAAAATTCCTCACTATGCACATCTTCAGGGGGAGTTCTTCTATATCTTGCAATCAAATTCCTCAATATCAGTGTTTACACTTCATATGTTTATCCCCGTTGAAAACTTAACCTATATTGTCATCAATCACCAAAAACGGAGAGATTGTAAGTGACGGAGAGATTGTAAGTGCATCTAGTGCCCCTTAGTGATTTTGGTGTATTGAAGACTTATAGGTTAAGGGACTAATGTGTTTATGAGTGTACACAGGTCTACAAGTCTATGAGGAGTTTGATATTTCTGAGAAAGAGTCGACCCTAAAAATGAAGTTCTTCATTTGAAGACTTTGATATTCTAAAGACTTTCTGAAGACTTTGAAAGTGAAGAAATTGGTGTGACCTTGAAGACTTGGTATTCATTTGAGGAACATGAAGTGTGAAGACTTTTGTTTTCGTAGTTTCGTTTTTCTCTTTCTTGAGTCGTAGGAAACACCGTACTGTTAAAGGGGGTCGAGGAAATACTAAGGAAAAATTTCCATGTGATGCTCAAATCAAAATCCTACACCTACCAATCCCTTCGAGTGAAGCCATTGGAAATCTCATACGATTCAGTCAATTTCTTCAAAGGATGTAGACGAAGTTCTTCCGGTCATTGAGAATTTGTTCTGACCGAGGAGTTAGGAATTCGCTAGTGCGGATTGCCTACACAAGGAGGAACATGATAGCCCCGAGGAATTTGAGAGTCAAATTTCCGACCGTTCTTGTACTCTGCGCCCGGCTGTCCCAAAATATCTTATCTACCTAACGGTCATATCACTTTGAAGGGCATTTATGTCTTATCATGTCGGGCTGCTCCCTAGGCTATAAATAGCCGCCCCCTACAACCACTAGCTGGTTGGCTGCTCCGAGAGAAACTGACACTTGTCATTTGAGAGCATCCCATCCTCCGAGGACTTTGAGCAAAAATCATCGAGTGAGCAAAAACCCAAAATCAAACCCCTACAAACCCAAAGTGATTGAGCATCACTGAAGAGGTTGATCCTGCGTGGATCCGACGCTTGTTACCTTTGAAGACTGTGCTTCTTCCAGACGGTTAGGCGTCATGGTCTAGAGCATCCAAGA
The DNA here is from genome assembly GCA_021605145.1 of Aegilops bicornis. Lineage (NCBI taxonomy): Eukaryota > Viridiplantae > Streptophyta > Magnoliopsida > Poales > Poaceae > Aegilops > Aegilops bicornis. Next base: position 129,351,169 of record CM038671.1, read on the forward strand.
GGAATTGTGGATCGCCGAGTGACCGAAGTCTGTGAAGGTTTGGAAGTCGCTGAAGACTTACCACGAGTGATTGGACTAGGTCTGTGACCTTAGTTCAAGGAGAATCTGGTGAGGACTTGGTGTTACGAGCTGAGTGCTTTCGGCCCAGGGTGTCCGGACTGTGTGTCCTCGAGTTTAAATACTCGGCCGCTCCAACAGACGCATAACCGAGACAAACGTTGGAACTGGTCTACCAAATCATTGTCTTCACCAACCTTCTTGGTTCTATTTCCTCAACTCTTTCATTTCCTCATTCTTGTGTTGAGTGTTTGTTCATATCTGTGTTTGAAGTCTTTGGTTGAAGACTTTCTCAATTTCCTCAGTTCAATTTCTTGATCTGTTTGTCTTCATCTTGTGTTATCCTGTGTTTACGCTTTACGTACTCTATGATTGTCTTCATTTCATCATGATGACCATGCACGTGATTCTGTTATGCATACTGAGTACTTATTCGCTGCAAGTAGTTCTTCGCTTAGGAATTTCCTCACCGGCAAATTCCTCAGTGAAGAATTCATAAAAATCGCCTATTCACCCCCCCCCCCCTCTAGTCGATATAACGCACTTTCAGTAACATACATGTACTCCCTCCATTCCCGTGCCCATCTCCTCTCTATCCTTTGGATGCACACCTTGTACTGATTTTTGTCCTCTTTGCCAAACTTGGCCTCATCAGGAGTGCAATAATCCTTGTTTATGTCATCAGGGATCTCAAAGGCAGTATTGACCTCGGGCCTCTTTCCTCCTTTCTGCGGCTTCTTTCCATCAGCCATTTTCTTCAGCTGAGGAATTTGGACAATTGAATTCTCTGAAGATGTATGCAACTTTTCTTCGAGAGCAGCGCAAATGAGTTAAGTTGATGAGAACCTAGTGATTCAGCAGTGGACATGTGTACCTATGAACAGAGTATAGTTGCGAGGAATTTGGAGAGGTCATATGCGTTCTCAGAAGGTTTTTCAAAAAGAACAAGTTTGAGGAATTTGACCAGATGAGTCCAGAAGAATTTCACTAAGCGTTCTTTGTCTTAGGTTCCAGAGTTGTACAGATCAAAAATCCACACAATTGAGGAACCATGAAGAAAAATATTGCTTAGAGAAATGAATCAAGAACAGATGACACGTGAGGTGTTTAGTGTGTGAGGATTTGAAGAAAAAACACCTTTGAAGATTTCGTAGAAATCATTCGAATCAAAGAGGGTAGTAAAAGTAACTTTTAATTACCCTGGACGAAGAATTCGACGAACTGGGAAGTGTAGATGTGAAGTTAAATGGTTCAGATCTTCCATGCCCTAACTTCGGCTGAGGAAGACAGCTACGGCACGGAGAGAAGAAATCCATGGCGCGAGTACGACGGCGACGAGGTCAAAGCGGTGAAGCTCTTCCTCACCGGGCGATGATGAAGTAGCTTGGCGCTAGGGTTTGAGAAGCTCGAGCTGGAGTGAGGTCGAGCGGAGTAAAAGAGAAGTGAGGAAGGGGAGGGGTATTTATAGTCATGGTGAAAAACAGTTCGCCCGAAGAAATTGGACGAACATGCCCCTGACCCTTCTCATTCGCTTGACATGTCCCACGTATTGAGAAGTGGAGATCTTGTGAGATCGTGGGTGAATAGATAAGTGTGTTCGCGGGGCCTTGAAGCGGTTTAATGGCAAAGCGAAAATTTAGATAAGATAAGTTAAAAGTTCCGTTCGCAAATTCTTGGTGACAAGGACACAGTGAAGATTTTGAACGGGTTTCAAATAGAACGCACATGAAGAATTTGTGAATAGATTGGGTTGAGTTTAGCATAGAGGGGGAAGGGTCCGATCACATTCACTTAGCAGAAAAAGCGACATGAAGAATTAGCAATAAGTGAATGCTATAGAGGACATAAACTCATATGTATATATAGCCAATGAAGAAAAACAACGGAACCAGTGAAGACAATACAAAGTTGAAGAAATTGAACAATTGAGGAATTTCAAAACTAAGGACAAAACTCAAATTTAAGATTTTCAACTTTTGGTAGTGGCGTGACCCACCGTATAAGAATGATGATTTCAGACACCGCGTACAATTGTCGTAGGGCTCTGAGAATCAAATTCTTCGTTAATTTCTTCACACTTAGAGTGTTATTCTTCATTGATTGAAGAAAAACGTTTCTTCATGTGTTGCACATCTAAGTCATCAATTTTGCATAAGTGTTAGGATGAGTGTCCTTTTTAGAGAACATTCGAAGATTCTAAGATATTTAGCTCACACCGCAACTTGCTAAATCTCTTTTCATCCAAAGGCTTTGTGAAGATATCAGCTAGCTGTTCTTCAGTCTTCACATGATCAATAGAAATGTCGCCGTTCAACACACGATCACGAAGAAAATGATGACAAATCTGAATGTGCTTTGTCTTCGAGTGCTGAACTAGGTTGTGAGCAATCTTGATGGCACTCCCATTGTAATAGAAGAGAGGCACATTCTTCACGTTGATGCCATAGTCCTTAAGAGTTTGCTTCGTCCATAGCAATTGAGCATAGCAAGAACCAGCAGCAATGTACTCAGCTTCAGCAGTAGACAGTGATACGCAGTTTTGTTTCTTCGAGGACCAACAGACCAAAGATCTTCCGAGGAAATGGCATGTGCCAGATGTTGACTTGCAGTCCACATGATCACAAGCATAGTCAGAGTCAGAATATCCAATGAGATCAAAAGCCGAGCCCTTGGGGTACCATAATCCAAGTGTTGGAGTGTGAGCTAGATATCGAAGAATATGCTTCACAGCCTTATGGTGTGATTCCTTCGGTGTAGCTTGAAATCGGGCACACATGCAAACACTAAGCATAATATCTAGCCTAGATGCACATAGGTACAATAAAGAACCAATCATGGAGCAATATACCTTTTGATCGAAGTCAATACCATTATCATCAATGCATAGATGGCCATTTGTGGGCATAGGGATTTTGACGCCTTTGCAATCTTGCATGCCGAATTTCCTCAATACATCCTTGAGGTATTTCTCCTGAGATATGAATATGCCATTGCGCTGTTGACTAATTTGAAGACCAAAAAGAATTTCAATTCTCCCATCATAGACATTTGATATTCTTCACTCATCATATAGGCAAATTCATCACTGTAACGTTGGTCAGTACTGCCAAAGATAATATCATCAACATATATTTGGCACACAAACAGTTCACCATCATAAGATTTAGTGAAAAGAGTAGGGTCGAGTGAACCGGGTTTGAAGCCTTTCTTCATGAGGAATTCCTTCAAAGTATCATACCACGCCCGAGGGGCCTGCTTGAGGCCATAGAGGGCCTTATTAAGTCTGAAGACTTTGCGAGTCCTTGTGAAGAACGTTGTTGAAGACTCTATAGGTGTGCGAGTCCTTTCCGTAACCAAGCATGAAACCTTCATGTGCTTTCGGTGCAAATTTAGAGTTGTGATGAGGATCTCTAATCCAACATTTAACATTGAAGACTTTGAAATAACTCACATTGGGTTTCTTGTCAGTGAGGAGTTCATATGCAGTCTTCTTGAAGAATTTGTGAAGATATACTCTGTTGATGATGTGGCATGCAGTATCAATTGCCTCAATCCAGAAACGACGAGGCATCTTGTATTCATCAAGCATAGTGCGAGCCACCTCAGCAAGAGTCATGTTCTTGCGCTCCACGACGCCATTCTGCTGAGGAGTATAAGGAGCAGATAACTCGTGAGTAATACCGAGTTCATCAAGATAGTCATCAAGACCAGAGTTCTTGAACTCAGTTCCAATGTCACTTCTGATGTGCTTGATCTTCACACCAAAGTTGGCTGAAGCCCTCGAGGAAAATCATTTGAAGACTTCCTGCACTTCATGTTTGTAAGTGACAATGTGTACCCATGTGTAACGAGAGTAATCATCAACAATAACAAAGCCATATTGAGATGCTTCATTTGAAACTGCAGAGTAATGATTAGGACCAAAAAGATCGATGTGAAGCAATTCAAATGGTCGAGTAGTGGTCATGATAGTTGAGGGAGTCCTGGATTAGGGGGTGTCCGGATAGCCGAACTATCACCGTTGGCCGGACTCCTAGACTATGAAGATACAAGATTGAAGACTTCATTCCTTGTCCGGATAGGACTTTCCTTGGCGTGGAAGGCAAGCTTGGCGATACGGATATGTAGATTTCCTACCATTGTAACCGACTCTGTGTAACCCTAACCCTATTCGGTGTCTATATAAACTGAAGGGTTTTAGTCCGTGGGGACGAACAACAATCATACCATAGGCTAGCTTCTAGGGTTTAGCCTCTACGATCTCGTGGTAGGTCTACTCTTGTACTACCCATATCATCAATATTAATCAAGTAGGAGTAGGGTATTACCTCCATCGAGAGGGCCCGAACACAGGTAAAAACATCGTGTCCCTTGTCTCCTGTTACCATCCGCCTAGACGCGATTCGGGACCCCCTACCCGAGATCCGCGGTTTTGACACCGACATTGGTGCTTTCATTGAGAGTTCCTCTGTCGTCACCTATAGGCCCGATGGCTCCTTCGATCATCAACAACGGCGTGGTCCAGGTGAGATTTTTCTCCCCGGACATATCTTCGTATTCGGCGGCTTTGCACTGCGGGCTAATTCGCTTGGCCATCTGGAGCAGATTGAAAGCTACGCCCCTGGCCATCAGGTCAGATTTGGAAGTTTAAACTACACGACCGACATCCGCGGAGACTTGATCTTCGACGGATTCGAGCCACAATAGCGGCTGCTACCTTGTCTCGATGGGCACGATCTAGCTCTGCCGCCGAACAGTGCCCTGGAGGCCGCACCAGCGTCCACTCCGACCGTTAGCTCGGAGCCGACTCCCCCGATCAAGGACGAGTGGTTGGACACCGCCTCGGGGGCTATGATCTTTGCGGCGATTGAGCCGAACTCCATCCCTGTCCTTTGCGAAGACCGTGACTCCAAGGCGTCGGACTCCTCTCCGGACTCCGAACCCTCCGCGCTCCTGCCAATCGAATCCGATTGGGCGCCGGTCATGGAGTTCACTGCCGCGGACATCTTTCAGCACTCGCCCTTTGGCGGTATCCTGAATTCACTAAAGTATCTCTCTTTATCAGGAGAGCCCTGGCCGGACTACGGTCAGGAAGGTTGGGATGCGGACGACGAAGAAATTCAACGCCCACCCACCGCCCACTTTGTAGCCACTGTCGAAAGCTTAAACGACGTGCTCAATTTCGACTCCGAAGACATCGACGGTATGGACGACGATGTAGGAGACAACCAGGAACTAGCACCTATAGGATACTGGACAGCCACCTCATCCCACGATGTATACATGGTGGATACACCTAAAGGAAGTGACGACGAGGAACAACGGGACACCACGAAGGATAAATCCCTCGAAACACAGTCAAAACGGCAACGTAAACGCCGCACCAAGTCCCGCCTCGACAAAGACCCAGCCATAGAGCAGGGCGAACCGGTGGACGACGAACATGCTATTGAGAAACCGTCCGAACAGGACAACTTGGGTAAACAACCCATCCCGGGCGAAAATAACAGTCCGGACGATCTCACGCCGGACAAATTGTTGGAGCAGAACCTCCACAAAAGGCTCGTCGCCACTGCGCGCAGCCTGAAAAAGCGGAAGCGAAAGCTCAAAACAGCGGAAGATGCACTCAGAATCAAATGGAGCAAAGTACTCAATACCGCAGACAAATACGGCGACAGTCGCCGAACAAAGAGCTACCCAAAGAGAAAACTACTGCCCGAATTTGATGAGGAGGCCGTAGAGCCCCCACGATCAAAAAACAAAGAGGCCGCCGGGTCGGATAGACGACCACATGGCAAACATAGAGCGGCAAGCGGCGCCGCACACAAGCCGGCACGCGATCCGCATAAGGATCCGCCCCAAAAGGATGGCCCAGTTAGATCTATCTACGGGCCAAGGAAACAAGTTCTGGCGAGCAACACAACACGTCAAATATCCGAACATCACGGCACACCCAAATACAGGGGCACCGTGCACCCTCTATGTTTCACCGATGAGGTGCTGGATCACAAATTTCCAGCGGGATTCAAACCCGTAAACATAGAGGCATACGACGGAACAACAGAGACCACAGAGTGCGGATTGAGGATTACATCCTCCACATACACAAGGCTAGAGGAGACGATCTCCACGCCATAAAATACTTACCCCTCAAGCTCAAAGGGCCAGCCCGGCATTGGCTCAAAAGCCTCCCTGAAAATACCATTGGAAGTTGGCTAGAGCTTGAGGATGCTTTTTGGGCAAATTTTCAAGGGACTTATGTCCAAACTCCGGATGCAAAAGATTTAATTCATATAACTCAACAACCCGGAGAGTCAGCCCGCAAATTCTGGAACAGGTTCCTCACCAAAAAGAACCAAATAGTCGACTGTCCGGACGCCAAAGCCTTAGCAGCTTTTAAACATAACGTCCGAGACGAATGGCTCGCCAGACACCTTGGCGAGAAAAGCCAAGAACAATGGCCGCACTAACAAGCCTCATGACCCGCTTTTGCGGGGAGAGGATAGCTGGCTAGCAAGATGCGATGCAATGACCCAAGTACATCCGAAGTCAGGGATGAGAATGGTAAACCACGACGCCGCAAGGACCAGCGCCGGATTAAGGGGAACGGTCCAAAGAGCACGACAGTCAACGCCGGATTCTAAAGCTCACGGCAGAATAATAAAAAGCTGCCCCTTAAGGACAATAGCGATGAGCTATCCAACTTTAAAAAAATCTTGGACAAGATATGCCAAATCCACAGTACTCCCGGGAAGCCTGCAAACCATACCCACAGAGATTGTTGGGTCTTCAAGCAGCCGGCAGACTCAACGCCGAACACAAGGGGCTCGACACACCAAGCGAGGATGATGACGAAGCCCACAAGCAGAGCACCGGAAAACAAAAGAATTTCCCACAAAAAGTCAAAACAGTGAATTCACTTCAAGTGACAACAGGGAAAAACAGAGCGGCGCCCATAGAAACACGTTCCGCACGGTCTATCCCAGCAGAGTCCCAACGATGGTTGTCAAAACCAATCACCTTCGATCATCAGGACTATTCCGGAAGTATCCAGAGCGCAGGATGGACTGCCTTGATATTAGATCCCATAATCGACGAACTCCAATTTACACAAGTCCTAATGGACGGAGGTAGCGATCTAAACCTGCTATATCAGGACACAATTCGCAAAATGGGGATAGACCCAACCAAAATTCGCCATAGCAACACCACCTTCATAGGGGTAATGCCAGGCCCATATGCCCATTGTACGGGCTCCCTACTACTAGAAGTTGTGTTCGGCTCATCCGACAACTTCCGCCGTGAAAAGTTAACCTTCCACATCGCCCCATTCGAAAGTAGCTATCAAGCACTCTTTGGGCGTGAAGCTTTCATCGCTTTAACGCAATACCGCATTATGCATCTCTTACACTTAAAATGCCGGTCCACGGCATCATCTCATTAAAAGGGAGTATTAAGTGTTACTCGAGCACGGGAGAACGTGAGACTGCCTCGACAGCCCCACACCAATCTGGCTCCGCTAATCAAAGCACTGAATAGGTCATTCAAACCACAGACACGGCTAGGCGAGTCCGGCGCCTACTAGCGGCATACCCCCATACAAGGGGCTGTACGCATACGTACAAGAAGAGATAATAAAGCTCAATTTTATTCACCTTCGAACCGTACTCTGTTTATTTAATATAAAGTACATTTCTACTTACGATATTTTTCTTTTCAACTAAGTTCTTCTCTTTTCTGAGATGAACACCGTGCTACACCCGTCCCAGGATACGGCACAACGGAGACACAGCGCAGACGCGCAAAGCAGCAGGGACCCGTCGCAAGGATTCTTTTCAGATTAAGACCCTGCGTAAACCTTTTTTTACTGTCTCTTGTTGATACACATCCCCCGGTTTCTTACTACAACCAAGGAGGAGGCTGGCGTTTTGGCATCGGCCACACCCGAATTTTTGCGCGTACCTAGACACCAGGGGCTTAGGGCATTATTCTGCCCGTTTTCATAAAGACCGAATACCTTAGGGAGTGTTCGGCGTCTCGAGTTAGGCCTTATATGCATCAGCTCCGAATCATGTCTTTGGTCAAATGTTGGGTTTGCCCGACTCCCATGTTTTGGTACCTTACGTTCCGTTATATCGGATAAGGTAGTGCTAGGAGAACCACTGCGATTGTGCCCCGGTTGAGCTGGGTTGAGCACCTCAGTGGAGAAAGCTAAAACTGACTGTCATGATATAGCGTGAGACTGGTCAACCACTCGATGACCCAGCGGAATGTTTAGAATTCCTCCGCATTAACGAAGGGCCGTTTCCCGGTCAGGCACATACGCGCCCCGAATTCGGGAGAGCGCGGTGCCCCTGGGGGCTATATAGTAGCCCCACCATCGAACTCCTATGGCTAAGTGAAAGTGATAAACCATTATAGTCTGGTTGCCTAGTTTGCTACGCTACCACCTCCTTAATAGGACCAAGACGTTGGATTAAGTGTGAAAAAAGCGCCTTCTTTGCAAACACCCCCGCACTATGTGCGTGGGGGCTGAAGCCAAAGACTGCAATCTTTCTGGTTATATATACATATACATCAACGGCCGCACAGGGAGTAGTTTACTACTTGAACGCACAAGTATAAAAAGCTCTTATATTATATTGAAACATTGTTTTCACAAATCATACATGTCATTTAAACATAATATCCTTCGAGCACTGCGTCTCTATTAAGCAGCGCCTGCAGACTTCCTCAAAATAGTGCTCGGCGGTACTAAACTTCGTCCGAATCTTGGGATGCAATGTCGGTGGCCTTCATCTCCGCCCGGTATGTCTTGACACGGGCAAGAGCCATCCGCGCTCCCTCAATACACGCCGACCGCTTCATTGCGTCGTCTGTACTGCCGCCAAGGAACTGCTGCACTAAGCCAAAATAACTCTTCGGCTGGGGTCCGCCTGGCCACAACTGAGTCATGACATGCTTCATGGCAAGTCCGGATAATCGATCCAGCTCAGCCCATTCGGCCAACCGATCGATCAACGAAAGAGGACGCTCCGGACTATGGAATTGCGACCAATATAGCTCTTCCCTTCTGCGCCCCTTCTGGCCTCAGAAGTGCTCAATCGCGTCCGCAGCGCTCGCCGCTAAGTCCAAATAAGCATCCTCCGAACTCCACAACTTGTCCAACTGAGCATACTTCGGATCCGTATATTTCCTCCGCAGCAGAAACGGTTTTCGGCCATAATAGCCCCGGCCTGACTCAGCTCCTCCTTGGCAGCTCTCATAGCGGAACGGGCATCCTTGGATTCGGCGGTGGCCTTTTTCAGGTCCTCTTGCTCCTCTTGACGTTCTTTTTCAAGAACCCCACAGCGGTCGGTAGCATTCTTCAACTTTATGGCCATATCGGCCATCCCCTTTGCTTCGGCAGTGAGCAGCCCGTTTAGCTTTTAGCTCTTCGGCCGCCCTTAAAGCGGCCTCATTACTATTTCTGGCTTGCTCTTTAGCTCGGGCGAGTTCCGCCCGCAGCTCCTCCACAGCAGTGGCACCACCTGCATTAAGCATACAAGTAGTAAGGCACGGGCGTCAAGCTCCTTACAGGCGTCCCGCGAAGAAGTCGCATACCTTGTGACTCGTCAAACCGCTTCTTGACAAGCGCGATGTCCGCATCTGCCTCGTCAAGTTGCCGCTTTAGTTCGGCAAATTCATCGATCGGCTGGCCAGCGGACGTCCCGCCACCTATTTAGGAGCGGCGATATGTTATAACTGAGATTATGATCCTCGGCACGCTGTCAATTTTGACAACATACCGAGTCTCAGGGGCTACTATCTATACAGGGTGCATTCTATATGCATAACTGTCAGAAGGTACATCATTTTTTTCGTACCTCAAACCCCGTCAGTAAACTTCTGGCGGCTTCATGCAATCCGCTCTCGGCGGATGCAATTCTTTCAATTACCGTAGCAATTAGCGCACGGTGATCTTCTGAGATATACGCTCGCCTGAGCAGGTCCTTCAGCTCCTCCGACCTTACGCCCGGTTGGCGCGGACCGTCCGGCCCGCCGGGACTCGGGAAACTCTCCGTGGCGACACTTCAGGTCGCCCGCCTCGCCGAAAGCGCGATAGGTGGAGGCGTTTCCTCTCTATCATCTCGGACGAAGATCCCCGAAGACGAGCTCTGCTGAGAACGGTGAGATCCGAACTACAAGGTACAATTTCGGTTATCTTGAAATAAATCTGAGGATGTTCATTATTTACAGGACCCCTTCTTTTTACTTACGGCTCGCTGGAGGGCTGATCCCCTTGGGGAAATAGTGCGGCTAGGATACTTCCCGGCGCCGGACTTTCTGACGAAGACTTCTTTCCCCGTTTTGAGGCCTTGGCTTCCGGGTCTTCGGAAGCGGTCCTCTTCTCCCCTTGGAGGGGAGGATCCCTGATCCCCTCTTCCTTGAAATCCTCCTTCGCGGAGGCAGTTGCTTCCCTGCTCCCCCCTTCGCCTTCTTTAAAAGGCGCGGCCTTCAACATCTTTGTCAGCATGGGATCCGGCGTGGTCTCTGGGAGGGGAGCCGGACACCTTATCAACTTTGCCTTGGCTATCCACTCCTGTTCAAGAAACGGCTCCCTTAAAGGGCATATATATGATAAATGAATGAACAGCCTGTCCGGTAACAGGGTTACTTACCTGAGTATCTGGGTGATTGCAGCTTAGACCTGCGTCCTCGGTCAAGTCCGGACACTTCTCTTGTGATCCTAAGAACAATTTGTACATCTCCTTGGGCGTCGCGCCCATAAAATGTTGGAGAGCTCGTGGTCCCTCCGGATTAAACTCCCACAGGCGGAGGGGATGACGTATGCAGGGCAGAAGGCGCCGAATCAGCATAACATGCGCCGCCACGACCAGATTGATCTCTCTTTCTTAGAGGTCTCGAATACGGCCCTACAACAGAGGAACGTCCTTGGACGGCCCCCAGTCGAGCCCCCGGTTGACCCATGAGGCCAGCCGCTGTGGTGGACTGGCCCGGAAGGCGGGTGGCGCCACCCATTTGGTGCCCCTGGGAGCGGTGATATAAAACCACTCCCATTGCCACAAACCAAGCTTCTCTTGAAAAGAGCCCTCGGGCCACGGAGCATCAGCACACTTGCTTATGACCGCCCCTCCGCACTCTGCTTGTTGCCCCTCGATCATCTTCGCTCCACCTTGAAGGTCTTGAGCCACAATCCAAAGTGAGGGGTAATATGGAGGAAGGCTTCACATACGACAATGAATGACGAGATATGGAGGATGGACTCAGATTCAAGTCATGGAAATCCAGCCCATAATAAAACATGAGCCCCAAGACAAAGGGATCCGTCGGGAAGCCTAAACCCGAAGGAAGTGAGATATGAACACCACGCTCTCGCCGGGCTCGGGAGTGGGAATGACCTGCCACAGGAGCAGGCAGCCTATCTGGAATCTCGCGGTTAGATACTGGCATCTCGCAGCTTTAGCACATCTTCTTCATGTGACGGAAGAAGACATCTATCGGCCGAGCTGGTCGGAGCCGGACATAGTCGAAGGTCCAAGCGCCTAAATCTGAAGCTTTGGGTGTTAGAACTTCGGCGCGAGGCGAACTTCGATGGAGGGTGGAAAGAAGAACAGGGCCTTGGTCTCATTATAAAGAGGTTGAATACCAAGAGCCCTCCCCGTGGTCGATTGGGACTCGCCTTCGATAGAGGAGGCGTGCCAACGGGCATGGTTGGGGTACCCACGTCCGTATTGATGAGAATCCCGGAATAAGGGGGAACGATCTACGCTTTGATAAGACGTGCCAAGGAAACCGCCTCGCTAAACGCGCTGAGGTGGGACAGTAAAAAACGATTCGGATAAAGGCCTGGCCGTGGTGTGATGTCACGCCGCGGAATACGTCAGCAGATCTGTGCAAAAAATTATTATTCTCTCTACCGTGGTATGTGGAACTTGTTTTGCAGAGCCGGACACCGTCCTTGTGTTCAAAACCTTCTATGAAGTATTCGGAAGAGGGACCCGCCTTGTAATGCCGAAGACAATATGCGCGTCGGACTCGTCGTCATTGAAGCCTGGTTCAGGGGCTACTGAGGGAGTCCTGGATTAGGGGGTGTCCGGATAGCCGAACTACCACCGTTGGCCGGACTCCTAGACTATGAAGATACAAGATTGAAGACTGCGTCCCTTGTCGGGATAGGAATTTCCTTGGGGTGTATGGCATGATTGGCTTTACGGTTATGTAGATTTCATATCTTTGTAACCGACTCTGTGTAACCCTAACCCTATTCGGTGTCTATATAAACCGAAGGGTTTTAGTCCGTAGGACGAACAACAATCATACCATAGGCTAGCTTGTAGGGTTTAGCCTCTCGATCTCGTGGTAGATCTACTCTTGTACTACCCATATCATCAATATTAATCAAGCAGGAGTAGGGTATTACCTCCATCGAGAGGGCCCGGACCTGGGTAAAAACATCGTGTCCCTTGTCTCCGGTTACCATCCGCCTAGACGCACAGTTCGGGACCCTCTACCCGAGATCCGCCGGTTTTGACACCGACAATAGTCTTTGCTGGATGTTTGGCCTTGGTCATCTTTCCAGCTTCACAGACTCCGCATAACTGATCCTTGAGGAATTTGACATTCTCGATGCCAATGACATGCTTCTTCTTCGCAAGCGTGTGCGAATTCCTCATGCCTGCATGACCAAGTCGTCGATGCCATAGCCCGATATACGAAGCTTTTGCAAGTAGGCATACGGCTGGTTGTGGTCCTGTAGAGAAATCAACAATATACAAGTCTCCTCTCCTAAAGCCTTCGAAGACTTTGGAATTGTCAGCTTCCATGATCACAACAGAATGATACTTGCCAAAGACAACAACCATATCAAGATCACAAAGCATTGAGACAGACATGAGGTTGTATCCTAAGGACTCGACAAGCATGACTTTGTCCATGTGTCGATCCTTTGAGATCGCAACCTTACCTAGGCCCAATACCTGACTTTTGCCTTTGGCAATGAAGATGATATGCTTCAGATGCGATGGAGATAAGGGAGCATCCATCAATAGATTATTGTCACCAGTCATGTGATTTGTACATCCACTATCGAGGACCCACTCAGTGGCTTTGGGTTGATCATCCTGCAGATGAATTAGTGCAGCTTACGAACTCATATACTTCTTCAGTGAAGAATATGACATCAATTTCATCAGATCAATTTCATCAATTAGTAGAACAGATAAAGCAATATGAGGACGTGAGAAATGAAAGTTCATTTCTTCATGACTAGCTTGCGTCCTTTCAGGCACTTTCAGGTCTCCAGCAAATTCTTCAGACGTTTACGCACGTCTGGAGACCTGACCCTGAAGAAGAAATTAGTTCTTTTTCCTCACCACCCACATCTGAAGGGGTGGCAAAGAGTCCATCACTCTGCAAGCTCCATACGAGAAAGGTGGCATAGAAGCCAGTCCATTTCATTTCACATAAGAGGAGTTAGGGTAAGCATATGAATAAGCAGAGAAATTCTTCGAGGACTTATGAACATAATGGTTAGAAGAATAATGCTCATATTCATAGCCCTTAGCTCTTCCCTGCGAAACAGAGTGGTTAGCATGATGATGATCATATGCGTACTTTGATCCTTTTGAGAAATTTGATCCACGTGAGGAATTTGGTCCGTATGAGGACTTGGATCCATATGAAGAATTTGGTCCATATGAAGAATTTGATCTGGGGTTCCTATTCTTCACATGTGGTGTCATGAGGACATTCACCTGAAGACTTTCAAGACATCTTTTGAGAACCCAGATTTTCTTCATAGGGGAACCGTTCCTGTAGTTAGTGCCAACATATCTAGCAAATACTTCACCCTTCTGATTTTTGAACAGTTTATAGTTGGAGTCAAATGACTCATCAGAAGAATGAGGAGATTCACTGTAACACCCCGAGAATCATGCTACAGTAATCCCCTTCTAATGATGCCTTGTCATCATTGTTACTGTTGCTAATCTGACTTTGATTCTATTCCAGTTCAAATTTCAAATTCAAAATAAAGTCCAAAACTCAAAGTTTTCAAACATGAAAGCAAAAATGTTCAAGGTGTGGCAAATAATCTCTAGTTATTTGTCATGTTGAAACCAACCTCATTTGAGTAAACAAAATGCCCCTGGGATATTATTTTGTGGTCCAACAATAATTACATTGGCCTTTTCAATTTCTAAAAATGGTTAGACAACTCCTTCTGACCCCAAACTTTTTATGCAGCTTCATTTTGTTCCTATGTATTTTGTGCAACGTGCCACTTTTAACAAAATTATTTCAGTAGCTCTTTTAAATAGGAAACATATGCGGAAAAAAAGAAAAAAAAAGGAGAAAACAACAGGACTTTCCCCCTTGCTGGGCCTCGGCCCAGCTGAACCGATGGCCAGCCCAACATTCCCGGTACCTCCCCTCTCCCTTGTTCACGCGACCGGGTCGCTACATGGACGGGTCGCCCCGGACCACCTCGCCGGCGCCGACGCCGGGAGGGGATAAGGGCGCCACGTCCCGACCCCTCGATCACATCCCTCCCACTCCCCTCGTCCACTTCCCCCTCATCCTTGCCGCTCTCCCCTCTTCCCTCCTCAGATCCACCTCACCCACACCTCACCGTCGCCGTTCAACATGCACCACCATGCCCACCCACCATTCCGCGCCACACGGAGAAGCCCAAGAGGGCCGCCGTCGTAGACCACCTCGACTCCATCCTTCGGTTGGAGCCTGAGAGCTCTCTGCCGCCGCCATCGAGGCATCTTCTCCGCGCACGATCGCAGCACCTCGCCGCCGTTTACGTCGCCGTCAAGCTGTCCCCAGCCTCCCTGAGCGCGTCACCGAGCTCCGCGGTGAGCTGCGCTTCCTCCCATCCTTTTTACCCTTTAGTTCGGTCGCAGTTTGCCGCCTTTCGCGCTGGTCCGAAACGCATCCGCCCATCACTGCCGTTGTACATCGTCACCGCCGTCGTTACCGGCTGGCGTGGCTCGCTCCACGGGTGTCGCCGGCCACCCCAGGCTCGGTTGTGGCCTTCGCCGCGTTCCTGGAGTTGCCAGGCATCGCGCGCGCTAACTCGACTCGGGCGAGCTCACATGCTCGAGCCCGAGCACACTAGGCTCTGACCGACGTGACGCGCCGCTGCAGCACCTCCTATGGTGCTCCCGTCGACGAGCCGACACCGCCACTAGACGCGCCTCGGTGCGATGGATCCGTAGAGCCCAGCCCCGCCTCTTCTCGTCGACGGAATCGCCGGGACGAGCGACGCCACCGCCGCCCAAACTCCGCCCGTTGGCCGCGAATTGCGACTCGCGCCACGGCGCCCAGTACGCGCCCTGCTGCGCCCCTGGCCGCGACCGGTTGTGCGCCGGCCGTCCCCTGGCCACGCCCGCGCGCGCCCGCAGCCCCTCCCTACTTCTTTGCTGCTCGCCGCTGCATGCTGCTTGCTGCTGCTACGCTGCTCGACGCCCGGCTCTACTCCGGCCGCCCCTACACCCGTTTCTGCCGTCACTGGATGCGTCCGGTCGCACTGAACCCGTAGAGCACGCGCGCGCGTCCAGCTGCTGCCGCAAATGGCCGGCAGGCGAAGTCCACGATGCTCTGTTGCCGCTGCTCTTAAGGGAAGCTACTGTAGCAGCTGCTAGCTTTTACAAAACAACACTGTTTAGCCCCCTGAACAGCCTCAAAACAACAACTAAACCAAACCTAACATAGCTAAAATAAATATGCGTAGGTAGTACACTTGACAAGGTTCAAAACATTCCATTGGACCAAATTCAAAAGATGTAAGGATTAAATCTTATGAAAATCACAAAATCCTACGTTCGTATATTTTAATAGTTTATGAATTTAACTTCAAGTGACACTTTTCAACTGCAGTTTCTATCAAGCAAATGAACTCTAACATGGATGTCAATGATATTGTCATGTACTCCCTCCGTTCCCAAATATTTGTCTTTCTAGCCATCTCAAATGGACTACAACATACGGATGTATGTAGACATGTTTTAAAGTGTAGATTCACTCATTTTGCTCCGTATGTAGTCACTTGTTGAAATCTCTAGAAAGACAATTATTTAGGAACGGAGGGAGTAGATCACAGAAAGATGATAAATAATGTTAAAGGGCACTAAGCCATAGGATGGACAGAACTATAGTTATAGCCTTCGGAAAACAGCACAGTGGTGTTAAAACTGAGCGATTCTCAGACTTAAGCCAACTTTCAGGAAATTCCAAATAACTGTTTAAAACTTTGAAAATTCGTAGAAATTAAACTGTAGCTCGGATGAAAAAACTTTATACATGAAAGTTGCTCAGAACGATGAGAAGAATCGGAATACGTGATCCGTTCGTCTGCCACATACCCCTAGCATAGTGAACATGCAACCTTCCCCCTTCGGTTCGTCTGTCTGAAAATGCCCTTCGGGGAAACTTTCCGGGATGTTCTCCTCCTTCGCCAGTATCGTGTAGTGCCGCATTAGAACACTCCTAGCGCTACGTATTGCCATGTTATGCCTAGTGATGCCCTGTGAGCTTTGTATTTACTGTTTCTTCCCCCTCTTCTTCCCCGGTATACCTCGAGACCGTTGTTGATGCCCTTGAGGTCGACTACGTCGACGAGGACCCTTCTACCTTTGCAGCAGAGCTTCCAGGCAAGCCCCCCCCCCCCTTTGATTATCCCGATATCGACCATTCCATTCTCTCATGCTTGCATTAATTTTTGCTACTATAATTGTTTGCTCCTATCCTGGTGCATAGCCTGCTTTTGTAACATGCTCATTGTACCTTACCTGCTTATCCTAAACTGCTTAGTATAGGTTGGTTAGTGATCCATCAGTGACCCCCACCTTGTCCTTGTTGCCACTTCTTCATCATTGAAGACCCGATCAACGGGATCGAAGACCAGGCCCCGGCACCACACATCACTTTCCCCTTAGTTGCTCGACACTACACGGTTATTATCGAGTGCCGAGGGTGAGACCTCTTCAGCACTTCTGATGTTAACCCTGTAGTGTAGCTATTCGGTCGTGGTCATCAAGGGTGATTTCCTCCTTAACCACTTCTGATACGACTCTGTCGTGCAACCCCTCAAGTGTGAACCTCAAGGGTGGTCCCTCTTACGTTCACCTTGATGATTACATCGAGTGGAATTCGCCGGGGGTGATTCCTCGGGTTTTCCCCTTGATGTTTGGACACACGGATACTTGGACTTTACCACTGCTACTTGGAAAGGCGGGTCGACCCTGAGGGGTACCCGCGAGTGATGTGGAGACGGGTTGACCTGGAGGGTGCCCGCGAGATAATTACGAGGCGTGGTCGGGCATTCCCAGCCCTTGCCGCAAGTCCACGAGACGGGGCGACGGGGTCATATCTTTCGTGAGTCTCTGCTTGTTACCGCGCGTTCCTACTCCACTACAATTTGGATATTTGATCTGAGGGGCCTATGGCCTGATAGCACTAACCATCACGTGGGCATAGTACGGGCGTTCTACGTCGTATGCATCAACTGAAGCTTAATAGACGTCTGCGACTTAGCGGCGCGCGCAGGGTTGGACTTGTAAGCCCCTGCCTCTTTTAAGGAGGTAGCTAGTGTTGGGGAACGCAGTAATTTCAAAAAAAATCCTACGCACAGACAGGACCATGGTGATGGCATAGCAACGAGAGGGGAGAGTGTTGTCTACGTACCCTCGTAGACCGTAAGCGGAAGCGATCACAACGTAGAGGAAGTAGTCGTACGTTCTCCTCGCGATCCTGCCGATCCTCGCGCCGTTACTCCGGCACCTCCGAGTCGATGATGACGTAGAGGAAGTAGTCGGACGTTCTCCTCACGATCCAGCCGATCCCAGCGCCGTTACTCCGGCGCCTCGAGTTCTTGGCACACGCTCAGCTTGATGACGCTCCACGGGCTCCGATCCAAAGCAAAGCTCCGGGAGAGGGAGTTCCACAAGACGACGGCGTGGTGACGATCTTGATGTTTCACCGACGCAGGCTTCGCCTAAGCACCGCCACTGATATGACCGAGGTGGAATATGGTGGAGGGGCACCGCACACGGCTAAGGAGCGATCTCAAGGATCAACTTGTGTGTTCTAGGGTGCCCCCTCCCCGTATATAAAGGAGGGAGGGAGGAGGTGGCGGCCCAAGGGGGCGCACCATAGGAGGGAAACCTACTCCAAGTAGGTTTCCTCTCTTTCCTTATCTTATTTGGAGGGAAGGAAGGAGTACTAGTATTAGGAAGTAGTACTAGTAGTAGGAATAGGAAGAGGGAAGGAGAAAGGAGGGGGCGGCCCCCTCCCCAATTCGGATTGGGCTTGGGGCGCCCCCTCCCTTGTTCCTTCTCCCTTCCTCCTACATGGGCCCAATAAGGCCCATATACCTCCCGGGTTCGGTAACCTCCGGAGCTCCAAACTTCTCCGGAACCTTTCCGGTGTCCAAATATATCCGTCCAATATATCAATGTTTATGTCTCGACCATTTCGAGACTCCTCGTCATGTCCGTGATCATATCCGGGACTCGAACAACCTTCGTACATCAAAATACACAAACTCATAATATAAGCATCGCCATCGAAACCTTAAGCGTGCGGACCCTACGGTTCGAGAACAATGTAGACATGACCGAGACACATCTCCGGTCAATAACCAATAGCGGGACCTGGATGCCCATATTGGCTCCTACATTTTCTACGAAGATCTTTATCGGTCAGACCGCATAACAACATCGTTGTTCCCTTTGTCATCGGTATGTTACTTGCCCGAGATTCGATCGTCGGTATCCAATACCTAGTTCAATCTCACATCTTGGCAAGTCTCTTTACTCGTTCCGTAATACATCATCTCACAGCTAACTCATTAGTTGTAATGCTTGCAAGGCTTAGTGATGTGTATTACCGAGAGGGCCCAGAGATACCTCTCCGACAATCGGAGTGACAAAACCTAATCTCGAAATCGCCAACCCAACATGTACCTTTGGAGACACCTGTAGTACTCCTTTATAATCACCCGATTCGTTGACGCTTGGTAGTACCAAAGTGTTCCTCCGTAAACGGGAGTTGCATAATCTCATAGTTACAGGAACATGTATAGGTCATGAAGAAAGCAATAGCAACATACTAACCGATCAAGTGCTAGGCTAACGGAATGGGTCATGTCAATCAGATCATTCTCCTAATGATGTGATTCCGTTAATCAAATGACAACTCATGTCTATGGTTAGGAAACATAACCATCTTTGATTAACGAGCTAGTCAAGTAGAGGCATACTAGTGACACTCTGTTTGTCTATGTATTCACACATGTATTATGTTTCCGTTAATACAATTCTAGCATGAATAATAAACATTTATCATGATATAAGGAAATAATTAATAACTTTATTATTGCCTCTAGGGCATATTTCCTTCAGTCTCCCACTTGCACTAGAGTCAATAATCTAGTTCACATCGCCATGTGTTTTAACATCAATAGTTCACATCTATATGTGGTTAACACCCATAGTTCACATCGACATGTGACCAACACCCAAAGGGTTTACTAGAGTCGATAATCTAGTTCACATCGCTATGTGATTAACACCCAAAAGAGTACTAAGGTGTGATCATGTTTTGCTTGTGAGATAATTTTAGTCAATGGGTGCATCACATTCGTGAGCCGTATGTATTTTGCAAATATTCTATGTCTACAATGCTCTGCGGGGCTACTCTAGCTAATTGCTCCCACTTACAATATGTATCCGATTGAGACTTAGAGTCATACGGATCTGTGTAAAAAGCTTGCATCGATGTAACTCTTTACGACGGGCTCTTTTATCACCTCCATAATCGAGAAATATTTCCTTAGTCGTCACTAAGGATGTTCTTGACCAATGTCCAGTGATCTACTCTTAGATCACTATTGTACTCCCTTGCCAAATTCAGAGCAAGGTATACAATAGGTCTAGTACATAGCATAGCATACTTTATAGAACCTATGATCGAGGCATAGGGAATGACTTTCATTCTCTTTTCTATTTTACTGCTTTGTGGTCGGGATTTGAGTCTTACTCAATTTCACACCTTTGCAACACAGGCAAGAACTTTTCTTTGACTGTTCCATTTTGAACTTCTTCAAAATCTTGACAAGGTATGTACTTATTGAAAACTTTATCAAGCGTTTTCATCTATCTCAATAGATCTTGATGCTCAATTTGTACGCAGCTTCACCGATGTCCTTCTTTGAAAAACTCCTTTCAAATACTCCTTTATGCTTTGCGAATAATTCTACATTATTTCCGATCAACAATATGTCATTCACATATACTTATCGAAATGTCAGAGTGCTCCCACTCACTTGCTTGTAAATACAGGCTTATCCAAAAGTCTATATAAAACCATATGCTTTGATCACACTATCAAAGCGTTTATTCCAACTACGAGATGCTTGCACCAGTCCATAGTTGGATCATTTGGAGCTTGCACATTTTGTTAGTTCCTTTAGGATTGAAAAACCTTACGGTTGCATCATATACAACTCTTCTTTAATAAATCCATTAAAGAATGTAGTTTTTACATCCATTTGCCGATTTCATAAAATGTGGCAATTGCTAACATGATTCGGACAGACTTAAGCATCGCTACGGTTGAGAAAATCTCATTGTAGTCAACACCTTGAACTTGTCGAAAACCTTTTTGTGACAAGTCGAGCTTTGTAGATAGTAACACTACTATCAGTGTCCGTCTTCCTCTTGAAGATCCATTTTTAACATGGCTTTGCGATCATCGAGCAAGTCAATCAAAGTCCATACTTTGTTCTCATACATGGATCCTATCTCAGATTTCATGGCCTCAAGCCATTTCGCGGAATCTGGGCTCATCGTCGCTTCCTCATAGTTCGTAGGTTCATCATGGTCTAGTAACATGACTTCCGAACATGATTACCGTACCATTCAGTGCGGATCTTACTCTGGAAGACCTCACGAGGTTTGGTAGCAACTTGATGCTGAAGTTTCATGATCATCATCATTAACTTCCTCACTAATTGGTGTAGGAATCACTAGAACTGATTTACGTGATGAACTACTTTCCAATAAGGGAGAAGGTACAATTACCTCATCAAGTTTCTACTTTCCTCCCACTCACTTCTTTCGAGAGAAACTTCTTCTCTAGAAAGGATCCATCTTAGCAACGAAAAACTTGCCTTCGGATCTGTGATATAAGGTGTACCCAATAGTTACCTTTGGGTATTCTATGAAGAGCACTTCTCCGATTTGGGTTTGAGCTTATCGGTGAAAACTTTTTCACATAAGCATCACAACCCCAAACTTTTAAGAAACGCAGCTTAGGTTTCTTGTTAAACCATAGTTCATATGGTGTCGTCTCAACGGATTTAGATGGTGCCCTATTAAACGTGAATGCAGCTGTCTCTAATGCATAACCCCAAAATGATAGTGGTAAACCGATAAGAGACATCATAGATCGCACCATATCCAATAAAGTGCGGTTCTGACGTTCGGACACACCATAACATTGTGGTGTTCTGTGGCGTGAGCTGTGAAACTATTCCACATTATTTTAATTGAAGACCAAACTCGTAACTCAATTATTCGTCTTGGCGATCAGATCGCAGAAACTTTATTTTCTTGTTACGATGATTTTTCCACTTCACTCTGAAATTCTTTGAACCTTTTCAACTATTTCGGACTTATGTTTCATCAAGTAGATATACCCATATCTGCTCAAATCATCTTGTGAAAGTCGAAAATAACGATACTTGCCACGAGCATCAACACTCATTGGATCGCATACATCGGTATGTATTATTTCCAATTAGTCAAGAGCTTGTTCCATTGTTCCGAGAAGCGGAGTTTTAGTCATCTTGCCCAAACGGCACGGTTCGCAAGCATCAAATGATTCATAACCAAGTGATTCCGAAAGTCCATCGGCATGGAGTTTTCTTCATGCGCTTTACACCAATATGACCTAAACGGCAAGTGCCACAAATAAGTTGCACTATCATTATTAACTTTGCATCTTTTGGTTTCAATATTATGAATATGTGTATCACTATGATCGAGATCCAATGAACCATTTTCATTGGGTGTGTAACCATATAAGGTTTTATTCATGTAAATGAACAACAATTTATTCTCTTACTTAAATGAATAACCGTATTGCAATAAACATGATCAAATCATATTTATGCTCAACACCAAATAACACTTATTTAGGTTCCACACTAATCCCGAAAGTATAGGGAGTGTGCGATGATGATCATATCAATCTTGGAACTACTTCCAACACTCATCGTCACTTCCCTTCAACTAGTTTACATTCATTCTGCAACTCCTGCTTTCAAGTTACTATTCTTAGCAACTGAACCAAAGATCAAATACCGAGGGGTTCTTTGCGAACACTAGTAAAATACACATCAATAATCTGTATATCAAATATACCTTTGTTCACTTTGCCATCCTTCTTATCCGCCAAATACTTGGGGTAGTTCCGCTTCTAGTGACCAGTTCCATTACAAAGAAAAGCACTTAGTCTTAGGCTTAGGTCCAGACTTGGGCTTCTTCACTCGAGCAACAACTTGCTTGCCGTTCTTCTTGAAGTTCCCTTCTTCCCTTTGCCCTTTTCCTTGAGACTAGTGGTCTTGTTAATCATCAACACTTGATGCTCTTTCTTGATTTCTACCTTCACGATTTCAACATCACGAAGAGCTCGGGAATCATTTTCGTCATCCCTAGCATACTATAGTTCATCACGAAGTTCTAGTAACTTAGTGTTGGTGACTAGAGAATTCTGTCAATCAACATCTTATCCGGAAGATTAACTCCCACTTGATTCAAGCGATTGAAGTACCTGACAATCTGAGCACATGCTCACTAGTTGAGCGATTCTCCTCCATCTTTTAGCTTTAGAACTTTGTTGGAGACTTCATATCTCTCAACTCGGGTATTTGCTGGAAATATTAACTTCAACTCCTGGAACATCTCATATGGTCCATGACGTTCAAAACGTCTTTGAAGTCCCGATTCTAAGCTGTTAAGTATGGTGCACTAAACTATCAAGTAGTCATCATATTGAGCTAGCCAAACGTTCATAACGTCTACATTTGCTCCTCGCAATAGGTCTGTCACCTAGCGGTGCATTAAGAACATAATTCTTACGTGCGGCAAGAATGAGGATAAACCTCAGATCACGGATCCAATCCGCATCATTGCTACTAACATTTTCAATACAATTTTCTCTAGGAACACATATAAAAACATAGGGAAGCAACAACGCGAGCTATTGATCTACAACATAATTTGCAAAATACTACCAGGACTAAGTTCATGATAAATTTAAGTTCAATTAATCATATTACTTAAGAACTCCCACTTAGGCAGACATCTCTCTAGTCATCTAAGTGATCACGTGATCCAAATCAACTAAACCATAACCGATCATCACGTGAGATGGAGTAGTTTTCAATGGTGAACATCTTATGTTGATCATATCTACTATATGATTCACGCCGACCTTTCGGTCTCCGTGTTCGAGGCCATATCTGCATATGCTAGGCTCGTCAAGTATAACTCGAGTATTCTCTGGCGTGCAAAACTGACTTGCACCCGTTGTAGATGGACGAGAGCTTATCACACCCGATCATCACATGGTGTCTCGACACGACGAACTTTGGCAGCGGTGCATACTCGGGGAGAACACTACTTGATAATTTTAGTGAGAGATCATCTTAAAATGCTACCGTCAATCAAAGCAAAATAAGATGCATAAAGGATAAACATCACATGCAATCAATATAAGTGATATGATATGGCCATCATCATCTTGTGCTTGTAATCTCCATCTCGAAGCACCGTCATGATCACCATCGTCACCGGGCGTGACACCTTGATCTCCATCGTAGCATCGTTGTCGTTTACGCCATCTATTGCTTCTCGACTATCGCTACCGCTTAGTGATAAAGTAAAGCAATTATGTATGCGTTTGCATTTCATACAATAAAGCGACAACCATATGGCTTCGCCGATTGCCGATAACTCGGTTACAAAACATGATCATCTCATACAATAAAATATAGCATCACGTCTTGACCATATCACATCACAACATGCCCTGCAAAAACAAGTTAGACGCCCTCTACTTTGTTGTTGCAAGTTTTACGTGGCTGCTACGGGCTGAGCAAGAACCGTTCTTACCTACGCATCAAAACCACAACGATACTTCGTCAAATAGACTCCGCTTTTAACCTTCTCAAGGATCAAGGCGTAGCCACAGTTCAACTAAAGTGAGAGAGACAGACACCCGCCAGCCACCTTTAAGCACGAATGCTCAGAACGGTGAAACCAGTCTCGCCAGAAGCTGCACGCGTAATGTCGGTCCGGGCCGCTTCATCTCACAATACAGCTGAACCAAAGTATGACATGCTGGTAGGCAGTATGACTTGTATCGCCCACAACTCACTTGTGTTCTACTCGTGCATATGACATCAACGCATAAAACCAGGCTCGGATGCCACTTTTGGGGAACGCAGTAATTTCAAAAATTTTCCTACGCACACGGGACCATGGTGATGGCATAGCAACGAGAGGGAGAGTGTTGTCTACGCATTCTCAGAGACCGTGGCGGAAGCGATCACAACGTAGAGGAAGTAGTCTACGTTCTCCTCGCGATCTGCCGATCCGCGCCGTTACTCCGGCACCTCCGAGTCGATGATGGCGAGAGGAAGTAGTCAGACGTTCTCCTCACGATCCGGCCGATCGGCGCCGTTACTCCGGCGCCCGAGTTCTTGGCACACGTTCAGCTTGATGACGCTCCACGGGCTCCGATCCAGCAAAGCTCCGGGAGAGGGAGTTCCACAAGACGACGGCGTGGTGACGATCTTGATGTTTCACCGACGCAGGCTTCGCCTAAGCACCGCCACGATATGACCGAGGTGGAATATGGTGGAGGGGGCACCGCACACGGCTAAGGAACGATCTCAAGGATCAACTTGTGTGTTCTAGGGTGCCCCCTCCCCGTATATAAAGGAGGGAGGGAGGAGGTGGCCGCCCAAGGGGGCGCACCATAGGGAGGAAACCTACTCCAAGTAGGTTTCCTCTCTTTCCTTATCTTATTTGGAGGGGAAGGAAGGAGTACTAGTATTAGGAAGTAGTACTAGTAGTAGGAATAGGAAGAGGGGAAGGAGAAAGGAAAGGGGGCGGCCCCCTCCCCAATTCGGATTGGGCTTGGGGGCGCCCCTCCCTTGTTCCTTCTCCTTCCTCCTACATGGGCCCAATAAGGCCCATATACCTCCGGGGTTCGGTAACCTCCGGAGCTCCAAACTTCTCCGGAACCTTTCCGTGTCCAAATATATCCGTCCAATATATCAATGTTTATGTCTCGACCATTTCGAGACTCCTCGTCATGTCCGTGATCATATCCGGGACTCGAACAACCTTCGGTACATCAAAATACACAAACTCATAATATAAGCATCGCATCGAAACCT
Organism: Aegilops bicornis; assembly: GCA_021605145.1. Taxonomy (NCBI): domain Eukaryota; kingdom Viridiplantae; phylum Streptophyta; class Magnoliopsida; order Poales; family Poaceae; genus Aegilops; species Aegilops bicornis. The sequence continues at coordinate 129,376,706 of CM038671.1, forward strand.
TAAGCGTGCGGACCCTACGGTTCGAGAACAATGTAGACATGACCGAGACACATCTCCGGTCAATAACCAATAGCGGGACCTGGATGCCCATATTGGCTCCTACATTTTCTACGAAGATCTTTATCGGTCAGACCGCATAACAACATCGTTGTTCCCTTTGTCATCGGTATGTTACTTGCCCGAGATTCGATCGTCGGTATCCAATACCTAGTTCAATCTCACATCGGCAAGTCTCTTTACTCGTTCCGTAATACATCATCTCACAGCTAACTCATTAGTTGTAATGCTTGCAAGGCTTAGTGATGTGTATTACCGAGAGGGCCCAGAGATACCTCTCCGAGCAATCGGAGTGACAAAACCTAATCTCGAAATACGCCAACCCAACATGTACCTTTGGAGACACCTGTAGTACTCCTTTATAATCACCCGATTCACGTTGTGACGTTTGGTAGTACCAAAGTGTTCCTCCGGTAAACGGAGTTGCATAATCTCATAGTTACAGGAACATGTATAGGTCATGAAGAAAGCAATAGCAACATACTAAACGATCAAGTGCTAGGCTAACGGAATGGGTCATGTCAATCAGATCATTCTCCTAATGATGTGATTCCGTTAATCAAATGACAACTCATGTCTATGGTTAGGAAACATAACCATCTTTGATTAACGAGCTAGTCAAGTAGAGGCATACTAGTGACACTCTGTTTGTCTATGTATTCACACATGTATTATGTTTCGGTTAATACAATTCTAGCATGAATAATAAATATTTATCATGATATAATGAAATAAATAATAACTTTATTATTGCCTCTAGGGCATATTTCCTTAAGTCTCCCACTTGCACTAGAGTCAATAATCTAGTTCACATCGCAATGTGTTTTAACATCAATAGTTCACATCTATATGTGGTTAACACCCATAGTTCACATCGACATGTGACCAACACCCAAAGGGTTTACTAGAGTCGATAATCTAGTTCACATCGCTATGTGATTAACACCCAAAGAGTACTAAGGTGTGATCATGTTTTGCTTGTGAGATAATTTTAGTCAATGGGTCTCATCACATTCAGAGCCGTATGTATTTTGCAAATATTCTATGTCTACAATGCTCTTGCGGGGCTACTCTAGCTAATTGCTCCCACTTACAATATGTATCCAGATTGAGACTTAGAGTCATCCGGATCTGTGTAAAAAGCTTGCATCGATGTAACTCTTTCTGACGGGCTCTTTTATCACCTCCATAATCGAGAAATATTTCCTTAGTCGTCACTAAGGATGTTCTTGACCAATGTCCAAAGGATCTACTCTTAGATCACTATTGTACTCCCTTGCCAAATTCAGAGCAAGGTATACAATAGGTCTAGTACATAGCATAGCATACTTTATAGAACCTATGGTCGAGGCATAGGGAATGACTTTCATTCTCTTTTCTATTTTCTGCATTGTGGTCGGGATTTGAGTCTTACTCAATTTCACACCTTTGCAACACAGGCAAGAACTTTTCTTTGACTGTTCCATTTTGAACTTCTTCAAAATCTTGACAAGGTATGTACTTATTGAAAACTTTATCAAGCGTTTTCATCTATCTCAATAGATCTTGATGCTCAATTTGTACGCAGCTTCACCGATGTCCTTCTTTGAAAAACTCCTTTCAAATACTCCTTTATGCTTTGCAGAATAATTCTACATTATTTCCGATCAACAATATGTCATTCACATATACTTATCGTAAATCTTTGTAGTGCTCCCACTCACTTGCTTGTAAATACAGGCTTATCCAAAAGTCTATATAAAACCATATGCTTTGATCACACTATCAAAGCGTTTATTCCAACTCCGAGATGCTTGCACCAGTCCATAGTTGGATCATTTGGAGCTTGCACATTTTGTTAGTTCCTTTAGGATTGAAAAACCTTACGGTTGCATCATATACAACTCTTCTTTAATAAATCCATTAAAGAATGTAGTTTTTACATCCATTTGCCAGATTTCATAAAATGTGGCAATTGCTAACATGATTCGGACAGACTTAAGCATCGCTACGGTTGAGAAAATCTCATTGTAGTCAACACCTTGAACTTGTCGAAAACCTTTTGTGACAAGTCGAGCTTTGTAGATAGTAACACTACTATCAGTGTCCGTCTTCCTCTTGAAGATCCATTTTTAACATGGCTTGCTGATCATCGAGCAAGTCAATCAAAGTCCATACTTTGTTCTCATACATGGATCCTATCTCAGATTTCATGGCCTCAAGCCATTTCGCGGAATCTGGGCTCATCGTCGCTTCCTCATAGTTCGTAGGTTCATCATGGTCTAGTAACATGACTTCCAGAACATGATTACCGTACCATTCTGGTGCGGATCTTACTCTGGAAGACCTACGAGGTTTGGTAGCAACTTGATCTGAAGTTTCATGATCATCATCATTAACTTCCTCACTAATTGGTGTAGGAATCACTAGAACTGATTTACGTGATGAACTACTTTCCAATAAGGGAGAAGGTACAATTACCTCATCAAGTTTCTACTTTCCTCCCACTCACTTCTTTCGAGAGAAACTTCTTCTCTAGAAAGGATCCATCTTAGCAACGAAAAACTTGCCTTCGGATCTGTGATATAAGGTGTACCCAATAGTTACCTTTGGGTATTCTATGAAGACGCACTTCTCCGATTTGGGTTTGAGCTTATCGGTGAAAACTTTTTCACATAAGCATCACAACCCCAAACTTTTAAGAAACGACGACTTAGGTTTCTGTTAAACCATAGTTCATATGGTGTCGTCTCAACGGATTTAGATGGTGCCCTATTAAACGTGAATGCATTGTCTCTAATGCATAACCCCAAAATGATAGTGGTAAACCGATAAGAGACATCATAGATCGCACCATATCCAATAAAGTGCGATTACGACGTTCGGACACACCATAACATTGTGGTGTTCTGTGGCGTGAGCTGTGAAACTATTCCACATTATTTTAATTGAAGACCAAACTTCGTAACTCAATTATTCGTCTTGGCGATCAGATCGCAGAAACTTTATTTTCTTGTTACGATGATTTTCCACTTCACTCTGAAATTCTTTGAACCTTTTCAACTATTTCAGACTTATGTTTCATCAAGTAGATATACCCATATCTGCTCAAATCATCTTGTGAAAGTCGAGAAAATAACGATACTTGCCACGAGCATCAACACTCATTGGATCGCATACATCGGTATGTATTATTTCCAATTAGTCAAGAGTTTGTTCCATTGTTCGGAGAACGGAGTTTTAGTCATCTTGCCCAAAGCGGCACGGTTCGCAAGCATCAAATGATTCATAACCAAGTGATTCCGAAAGTCCATCGACATGGAGTTTTCTTCATGCGCTTTACACCAATATGACCTAAACGGCAATTACCACAAATAAGTTGCACTATCATTATTAACTTTGCATCTTTTGGTTTCAATATTATGAATATGTGTATCACTATGATCGAGATCCAATGAACCATTTTCATTGGGTGTGTAACCATATAAGGTTTTATTCATGTAAGCAGAACAACAATTTATTCTCTTACTTAAATGAATAACCGTATTGCAATAAACATGATCAAATCATATTTATGCTCAACACCAAATAACACTTATTTAGGTTCCACACTAATCCCGAAAGTATAGGGAGTGTGCGATGATGATCATATCAATCTTGGAACTACTTCCAACACTCATCGTCACTTCCCCTTCAACTAGTTTCTGTTCATTCTGCAACTCCCGCTTTCAAGTTACTATTCTTAGCAATCGAACCCGTATCAAATACCGAGGGGTTCTGCGAACACTAGTAAAATACACATCAATAATCTGTATATCAAATATACCTTTGTTCACTTTGCCATCCTTCTTATCCGCCAAATACTTGGGGTAGTTCCGCTTCTAGTGACCAGTTCCATTACAAAGAAAAGCACTTAGTCTTAGGCTTAGGTCCAGACTTGGGCTTCTTCACTCGAGCAACAACTTGCTTGCCGTTCTTCTTGAAGTTCCCCTTCTTCCCTTTGCCCTTTTCCTTGAGACTAGTGGTCTTGTTAATCATCAACACTTGATGCTCTTTCTTGATTTCTACCTTCGTCGATTTCAACATCACGTAAGAGCTCGGGAATCATTTTCGTCATCCCTTGCATACTATAGTTCATCACGAAGTTCTAGTAACTTAGTGTTGGTGACTAGAGAATTCATGTCAATCACTTTGTCTTATACGGAAGATTAACTCCCACTTGATTCAAGCGATTGAAGTACCTGACAATCTGAGCACATGCTCACTAGTTGAGCGATTCTCCTCCATCTTTTAGCTTTAGAACTTTGTTGGAGACTTCATATCTCTCAACTCGGTATTTGCTTGGAAATATTAACTTCAACTCCTGGAACATCTCATATGGTCCATGACGCTCAAAACGTCTTTGAAGTCCCGATTCTAAGCTGTTAAGTATGGTGCACTAAACTATCAAGTAGTCATCATATTGAGCTAGCCAAACGTTCATAACGTCTACATTTGCTCCTCGCAATAGGTCCATCACCTAGCGGTGCATTAAGAACATAATTCTTACGTGCAGCAATGAGGATAAACCTCAGATCACGGATCCAATCCGCATCATTGCTACTAACATTTTTCAATACAATTTTCTCTAGGAACACATATAAAAACATAGGGAAGCAACAACGCGAGCTATTGATCTACAACATAATTTGCAAAATACTACCAGGACTAAGTTCATGATAAATTTAAGTTCAATTAATCATATTACTTAAGAACTCCCACTTAGACAGACATCTCTCTAGTCATCTAAGTGATCACGTGATCCAAATCAACTAAACCATAACCGATCATCACGTGAGATGGAGTAGTTTTCAATGGTGAACATCTTATGTTGATCATATCTACTATATGATTCACGCCGACCTTCGGGTCTCCGTGTTCGAGGCCATATCTGCATATGCTAGGCTCGTCAAGTATAACTGAGTATTCTGCGTGCAAAACTGACTTGCACCCGTTGTAGATGGACGAGAGCTTATCACACCCGATCATCACATGGTGTCTCAAGACGATTTAACTTTGGCAACGGTGCATACTCGTGGAGAACACTACTTGATAATTTTAGTGAGAGATCATCTTAAAATGCTACCGTCAATCAAAGCAAAATAAGATGCATAAAGGATAAACATCACATGCAATCAATATAAGTGATATGATATGGCCATCATCATCTTGTGCTTGTGATCTCCATCTCAAGCACCGTCATGATCACCATCGTCACCGGCGTGACACCTTGATCTCCATCGTAGCATCGTTGTCGTTTCGCCATCTATTGCTTCTACGACTATCGCTACCGCTTAGTGATAAAGTAAAGCAATTACAGTATGCGTTGCATTTCATACAATAAAGCGACAACCATATGGCTCTGCCGATTGCCGATAACTCGGTTACAAAACATGATCATCTCATACAATAAAATATAGCATCACGTCTTGACCATATCACATCACAACATGCCCTGCAAAAACAAGTTAGGCGTCCTCTACTTTGTTGTTGCAAGTTTTACGTGGCTGCTACGGGCTGAGCAAGAACCGTTCTTACCTACGCATCAAAACCACAACGATACTTCGTCAAATAGACTCCGCTTTAACCTTCTCAAGGACCGGGCGTAGCCACTTTCAGTTCAACTAAAGTGAGAGAGACAGACACCCGCCAGCCACCTTTAAGCACGAATGCTCGTAGCGGTGAAACCAGTCTCGCAGAAGCGTCACGCGTAATGTCGGTCCGGCCGCTTCATCTCACAATACCGCTGAACCAAAGTATGACATCTTTGGTAGGCAGTATGACTTGTATCGCCCACAACTCACTTGTGTTCTACTCGTGCATATGACATCAACGCATAAAACCAGGCTCGGATGCCACTTTTGGGGAACGCAGTAATTTCAAAAATTTTCCTACGCACACACAGGACCATGGTGATGGCATAGCAACGAGAGGGGAGAGTGTTGTCTACGTACCCTCGTAGACCGTGGGAAGCGATCACAACGTAGAGGAAGTAGTCAGACGTTCTCCTCGCGATCCTGCCGATCCCAGCGTTACTCCGGCACCTCCGAGTCGATGATGGCGTAGAGGAAGTAGTCGACGTTCTCCTCACGATCCGGCCGATCCCAGCGCCCGTTACTCCGGCGCCTCGAGTTCTTGGCACACGTTCAGCTTGATGACGCTCCACGGGCTCCGATCCAAAGAAAGCTCCGGGAGAGGGAGTTCCACAAGACGACGGCGCAGTGACGATCTTGATGTTTCACCGACGCAGGGCTTCGCCTAAGCACCGCTACGATATGACCGAGGTGGAATATGGTGGAGGGCACCGCACACGGCTAAGAGCGATCTCAAGGATCAACTTGTGTGTTCTAGGGTGCCCCCTCCCCGTATATAAAGGAGGGAGGGAGGAGGTGGCCGGCCCAAGGGGCGCACCATAGGAGGGGAAACCTACTCCAAGTAGGTTTCCTCTCTTTCCTTATCTTATTTGGAGGGGAAGGAAGGAGTACTAGTATTAGGAAGTAGTACTAGTAGTAGGAATAGGAAGAGGGGAAGGAGAAAGGAAGGGGGGCCGCCCCTCCCCAATTCGGATTGGGCTTGGGGCGCCCCTCCCTTGTTCCTTCTCCTTCCTCCTACATGGGCCCAATAAGGCCCATATACCTCCCGGGGTTCCGGTAACCTCCGGAGCTCCAAACTTCTCGGAACCTTTCCGGTGTCCAAATATATCCGTCCAATATATCAATGTTTATGTCTCGACCATTTCGAGACTCCTCGTCATGTCCGTGATCATATCCGGACTCGAACAACCTTCGGTACATCAAAATACACAAACTCATAATATAAGCATCGAAACCTTAAGCGTGCGGACCCTACGGTTCGAGAACAATGTAGACATGACCGAGACACATCTCGGTCAATAACCAATAGCGGGACCTGGATGCCCATATTGGCTCCTACATTTTCTACGAAGATCTTTATCGGTCGAGACCGCATAACAACATACGTTGTTCCCTTTGTCATCGGTATGTTACTTGCCCGAGATTCGATCGTCGGTATCCAATACCTAGTTCAATCTCACATCGGCAAGTCTCTTTACTCGTTCCGTAATACATCATCTCACAGCTAACTCATTAGTTGTAATGCTTGCAAGGCTTAGTGATGTGTATTACCGAGAGGGCCCAGAGATACCTCTCCGACAATCGGAGTGACAAAACCTAATCTCGAAATACGCCAACCCAACATGTACCTTTGGAGACACCTGTAGTACTCCTTTATAATCACCCGATTACGTTGTGACGTTTGGTAGTACCCAAAGTGTTCCTCCGTAAACGGAGTTGCATAATCTCATAGTTACAGGAACATGTATAGGTCATGAAGAAAGCAATAGCAACATACTAAACGATCAAGTGCTAGGCTAACGGAATGGGTCATGTCAATCAGATCATTCTCCTAATGATGTGATTCCGTTAATCAAATGACAACTCATGTCTATGGTTAGGAAACATAACCATCTTTGATTAACGAGCTAGTCAAGTAGAGGCGTACTAGTGACACTCTGTTTGTCTATGTATTCACACATGTATTATGTTTCCGGTTAATACAATTCTAGCATGAATAATAAACATTTATCATGATATAAGGAAATAATTAATAACTTTATTATTGCCTCTAGGGCATATTTCCTTCAGTCTCCCACTTGCACTAGAGTCAATAATCTAGTTCACATCGCCATGTGTTTTAACATCAATAGTTCACATCTATATGTGGTTAACACCCATAGTTCACATCGACATGTGACCAACACCCAAAGGGTTTACTAGAGTCAAGAATCTAGTTCACATCGCTATGTGATTAACACCCAAAGAGTACTAAGGTGTGATCATGTTTTGCTTGTGAGATAATTTTAGTCAATGGGTGCATCACATTCAGAGCCGTATGTATTTTGCAAATATTCTATGTCTACAATGCTCGCACGGGCTACTCTAGCTAATTGCTCCCACTTACAATATGTATCCAGATTGAGACTTAGAGTCATCTCGGATCTGTGTAAAAAGCTTGCATCGATGTAACTCTTTACGACGGGCTCTTTTATCACCTCCATAATCGAGAAATATTTCCTTAGTCGTCACTAAGGATGTTCTTGACCAATGTCCGATGATCTACTCTTAGATCACTATTGTACTCCCTTGCCAAATTCAGAGCAAGGTATACAATAGGTCTAGTACATAGCATAGCATACTTTATAGAACCTATGGTCGAGGCATAGGGAATGACTTTCATTCTCTTTTCTATTTTCTGCTTTGTGGTCGGGATTTGAGTCTTACTCAATTTCACACCTTTGCAACACAGGCAAGAACTTTTCTTTGACTGTTCCATTTTGAACTTCTTCAAAATCTTGACAAGGTATGTACTTATTGAAAACTTTATCAAGCGTTTTTCATCTATCTCAATAGATCTTGATGCTCAATTTGTACGCAGCTTCACCGATGTCCTTCTTTGAAAAACTCCTTTCAAATACTCCTTTATGCTTTGCAGAATAATTCTACATTATTTCCGATCAACAATATGTCATTCACATATACTTATCGAAATGCTCAGTAGTGCTCCCACTCACTTGCTTGTAAATACAGGCTTATCCAAAAGTCTATATAAAACCATATGCTTTGATCACACTATCAAAGCGTTTATTCCAACTCTGAGATGCTTGCACCAGTCCATAGTTGGATCGCTGGAGCTTGCACATTTTGTTAGTTCCTTTAGGATTGAAAAACCTTACGGTTGCATCATATACAACTCTTCTTTAATAAATCCATTAAAGAATGTAGTTTTTACATCCATTTGCCAGATTTCATAAAATGTGGCAATTGCTAACATGATTCGGACAGACTTAAGCATCGCTACGGTTGAGAAAATCTCATTGTAGTCAACACCTTGAACTTGTCGAAAACCTTTTGTGACAAGTCGAGCTTTGTAGATAGTAACACTACTATCGGTGTCCGTCTTCCTCTTGAAGATCCATTTTTAACATGGCTTGCGATCATCGAGCAAGTCAATCAAAGTCCATACTTTGTTCTCATACATGGATCCTATCTCAGATTTCATGGCCTCAAGCCATTTCGCGGAATCTGGGCTCATCGTCGCTTCCTCATAGTTCGTAGGTTCATCATGGTTGAGAAAACCTCATAGTTCGATAGGCTAGGCTTTCCCCTTCTCTTCTGGCATTCTGCAACCCAGTCCACATATACAGCCCACTTCATTGATACCGATGCATATGTAGTGTAGATCCTTGCTTGCGAGTACTTTGGATGAGTACTCACGGTTGCTTTGCTCCCCCTTTTCCCCCTTTCTTTTTCTTTCCGGTTTATGCAACCAGATGTCAGAGCCCAGGAGCCAGATGCCACCGCCGATGCATACTACTACGTGGAGACCGTCGACGACCAGGAGTAGTTAGGAGGCGCCCAGGCAGGAGGCCTTGCCTTTTCAATCGTAGATGCTTTTGTGTTGGCCTTCTTTAGGCAAACTTGTCTAACTTATGTCTGTACTTAGATATTGTTGCTTCCGCTGACTCTTGTGTTTTCGAGCTTATGTATTCGAGCCCTCGACGCCCCTGGCTTGTAATATAAAGCTTGTCTTATTTTTATTTGTGTCTAGAGTTGTGTTGTGATATCTTCCCGTGAGTCCTTGATCTTGATCGTACACATTTGCATGCATGATTAGTGTATGATTGAATCGAGGGCGTCACAAGTTGGTATCAGAGCCGACTGCCTGTAGGTAGCCCCTGTTCCAACTCCTTGGCCGAAGTCGAGTCTAGTCACTACAAAAACTTTCACTAACATGGTTGTGTGTCTTACGGGCCCACGTCGCCATTGGGTGGTATTAGGATCTTTTACTCCTCGTCTATACTCTGGGACTATGATCTCTCGTCTATTCGAGTTAAACATTTTACTAACTCTTACAATAGGTTCTCGTACCCACTTCCTCCTGGAGATCCCCGACATTACTAATGATCGCTTGCTTTGCCAGAAGATTCTGCAGATACTCCTCGATGTTTCTTGAGACCTTGTGTCAACTGCCCTGCAATTCCTGACCACCGATAATCCCACTGAATAACATCCTTGCCGCGTGTACCTTCATCCCTAGTTGCTTCTGTTATTACAAGATACCACTAGTACTCTCCGTTGTTCTGAGAATCCTTCGTGCCTTCTGATTTGCAGCTTCTTTTCGAACTGCGGATAATTCACTTAACCGGGCTTTGTTCATCCCAGTTGTTCATATGTCTCACAAAATTCTTTGGAATACTATTCGATCTTCCGATAATCCTCAGTAGCCTATTGCTCATGTTCTTCTGTATCGTCTTGCATTATGGTTAATTCCATATGTCTAACAATATTCATTAACAACCTTTGTCATTGTCATCCTGAGCCTATTGATTCATTATCTTGCAATTGCTCGCAATCATCGGTCGAACCCTGAATTTGACCTTCCTGCTCATACGTCATTCTGGACATGACTTGGATCTCGGCCAATCATGTTGTAATTGATTGTCCACCTAGTTCCCTTCAACTTGAACGTCGAATTATTCAGCCGTTTCTATAATCTGATGCCTTTGAATTCTTTCCCTCTTCTGATTGAGTACTGATACTCACATCAGATCCATTGAGGACCGCTGAATCCTTTGTTGGATTATTATCCGTCAATGTCCTTCATATTCAAAATCTCGTGCGCTCTTCCCCTGATACATATTGCCTTCGGTAAATTGTATCCTCTTCTTATTGTCAACCTTGCTCTGCTATTTAGCTGATGTTACATGCTCTGGAAGTTAGTGGTACATGTTCCTAAAATACCCCTACGGGTTGAACCTATGCCTTCCCTAATTCGTGTGAACTCGAAAGAGATGTGAGTCATACTCTTCTGGTGCTTCACCAGATAAATCTTTCGCACTACAAATTCTTCGAAAACGAGGAGTGAATGGAAAGTTATGTATTGAAGAAGTGGGAGTCGACCTTGAACTTTGTGTTCATGCCCATGAACCCGATGTGGAACTTATCATGGAAGCTTCTTGTGATGATAATAATCCCCTTGGTATAAGCTCATCTTGCATCTGCAAATTGATCCTTTGCAATTGTGGTTCCGACCATATTTTCTCCTTGATTCAATTTCCCGGACAAGTTAAAATACTTGTCTTCTGCAGATCATTTCATCTGTCCAACCTCTATTTTTGATCTACCTCGAGTATTGCCCCTTGTTATCTCGAGGATATTGTGTCATTGCACTACCTCTTGTGAATTCTCATTGGAATGATACTCCATCACCTCATTCCTAGCCTGATTGGCTATATCATTATCGAGCTAATTTTAACTATGCTAACCGGTCCTTCTCCCCGAAGCACAACTTCCGACGACGAGCTAAGCTTACGTCGATCTTCCTCATCTTATCATTTCACCTCAAACAACAAGCTTGATTTCGAGCTTGTGTCACATCCGTGGTTCCAATAACCTTTCGCTTCATCATTCCTTTTGCTTGATGTCGTCGTTGTTCGATGGCCTCTTCATAGTACCTCGACAAAATCTGTCGTGATCCCCATCAATATACTGACTTGTTTCAAGCTATCAATTGAATTCATGATGATAAATACCATCCTCCCCCCTCGATGATTGTGTTATCATCGACAACGTCCTTGACTTCCTGCCAACACAGACCTGATTTTGTTTGGTTATACCTTACGTTCCGAGATAATCTTGGAAATGTTCCTTTGAATCTCTTATGATCTACATACCCAATCCTTAATTGAAACACCATATCAGTGCTATCTCGAAGCATGACTGTGGTATTCAGAATATCAACACGAACATTTGAAGCGAAATGCTAAATGCTTCTTGATCTATTATCTAAACATCGTTGTATGGGTAATATCCTAATTCTTCGCTCGCCCCTTATTTAAATGCTTCTGCACTTAATGTCCTATCATGTATAAAATGCTCCGTTTTTCTTTGGGAAGGATATACTCCCAATTCTTGTGTGAAACACATTTTCCTTTCCATTGGTATGTTAAGTTTGATAGACACATTTTCCTTTTCGTTGGTTTGATTAACCTCTCTTATAATTTTTATGATCTAAGCAGTAATAAATCCCTGCTTAAGTAAGCACCTCGGTGCACAACTCTGTCAGTAAGACCCTGTTACTATTGTTGATGACATTCCGGTAACCACCGACGGACGAGAACTTTGCCTATTGGTCCGCCTCGTTCAACGAGCAGGAAAATGGTTCTCTTCGTCCCTCGCCCTTGGTACCAGCGTTGTTGCCAACATAACTGACAGGCTATACTCTGACCTGCCTTGCTATCATGATCGTGCAAATTGATTAGTGCCTTCCTGGTGTTAACCCACATGGTGGGCCCATAACCCACAATTCCACAGGATCGAAACCTGACTCTCCTGTACATCCCTGTCTTCCAAAATTGTTCCTCGCGCTTGGCTTTGTATGTAATTCACGAGCCACCTTCTTGTGATCTGTTCTAGTATCAGACGCAATACTTATTCCCATTGCTCTGAACCCCTTTCACCCTCTGTTCCAGGCAACGAATGATTGCCTACCCAGTTGAAGCTTCTTATTGCACCTTCTTACCTTGCTCTCGATGACTTTCTTGAATTTCAACTCGAGAGATGCCTCTATGCCACGTTCACCGAGATAACCCCCAGGTACCTATCTTGTGTTGAGCTCCGTCCTTCCCGAGTCTTTCTCCCTTACTCCACCTCTTAAATCTCGGGACAAGATTTCCTGTAGTGAAGGAGATTTGTGACACCCCGAGAACCATGCTACAGTAATCCCCTTCTAATGATGCCTTGTCATCATTGTTACTGTTGCTAATATCACTTTGATTCTATTCCAGTTCAAATTTCAAATTCAAAATAAAGTCCAAAACTCAAAGTTTTCAAACATGAAAGCTAAAATGTTTAAGGTGTGGCAAATAATCTCTGGTTATTTTTCATGTTGAAACCAACCTCATTGAGTAAACAAAGTGCCTCTGGGATATTATTTTGTGGTGCAACAATAATTACATTGGCCTTTTCAATTTCTAAAAATGGTTAGCCAACTCCTTCTGACCCCAAACTTTCTATGCAGCTTCACTTTGTTCCTATCTATTTTTTGCAAAGTGCCACTTTTAACAAAATTATTTCAGTAGCTCTTTTAAATAGGAAACAAAGGCAGAATATAAGAAAAAAGGAGAAAACAACAGGACTTTCCCCCTCGCTGGGCCTCGGCCCAGCTGAACCGCTGGCCATCCCAACATCCCCGGTACCTCCCCTCTCCCCTGTTCACGCGACCGGGTCGCTACAGGGGCGGGTCGCCCCGGACCACCTCGCCGGCGCCAACTCCGGGAGGGGATAAGGGCGCCACGTCCCAACCCCTCGATCCCATCCTCCCACTCCCCTCATCCACTTCCCCCTCATCCTTGCCGCTCTCCCCTCCTCCCTCCTCAGATCCACCTCACCCGCACCTCACCGTCGTCATTCAACATGCGCCACCATGGCCACCCGCCATTCCGCGCCACACGGAGAAGACCAAGAGGGCCGCCGTCGTCGACCACCTCGACTCCATCCTTCGGTTCGAGCCGGAAAGCTCTCTGCCGCCGCCATCGAGGCATCTTCTCCGCGCACGGTCGCGGCACCTCGCCGCCGTTTACGTCGCCATCAAGCTGTCCCCGGCCTCCCCGAGCGCGTCACCGAGCTCCGCGGTGAGCTGCGCTTCCTCCCGCCATTTTTACCCTTTAGTTCGGTCGCAGTTTGCCGCCTTTCGCGCTGGTCCGAAACGCATCCGCCCATCACCGCTGCTGTACATCGTCACCGCCGTCGTTACCGGCCGGTGTGGCTCGCTCCGCGGGTGTCGCCGGCCACCCCAGGCTCGGTTGTGGCCTTCGCCGCGTTCCTGGATTTGCCCGGCATCGCGCGCGCTAACTCGACTCGGGCGAGCTCACATGCTCGAGCCCGAGCACACTAGGCTCTGACCGACGTGACGCGCCGCCGCAGCAGCTCCTACGGTGCTCCCGTCGACGAGCCGACACCGCCACTAGACGCGCCTCGGCACGGTGGATACATAGAGCCCAGCCCCGCCTCTTCTCGTCGCTGGAATCGCCGGGACGAGCGACGCCACCGCCGCTCAAACTCCGCCCGTTGGCCGCGAATTGCGACTCGCGCCACGGCACCCAGTACTCGCCCCGCTGCGCCCCTGGCCGTGACCGGCCGCGCGCTGGCCATCCACTGGCTACGCCCGCGCGCTTGCCCCCGCTGCTTCCCGCCCGCGCGTACCCGCAGCCTCTCCCCTGCTTCTTTGCTGCTCGCCGCCGCCTGCTGCTACGCTGCTCGACGCCCAGCTCTACTCCGGCCGCCCCTACACCCGCTGCTGCAGTCACTGGATGCGTCCGGTCGCGTTGAACCCGTAGAGCACGCGCGCGCGTCCAACGGCTGCCGCAAACGGCCGGCCGGCAAAGTCCACGATGCTCTGTTGCCGCTGCTCTTATGGGAAGCTATTGTAGCAGATGCTAGCTTTTACAAAACAACACTATTTAGCCCCCTGAACAGCCTCAAAACAGCAACTAAACCAAACCTAACATAGCTAAAATAAATATGTGTGTGTAGTACACTTGACAAGGTTCAAAACATTCCATTGGACCAAATTCAAAAGATGTAAGGCTTAAATCTTATGAAAATCACAAAATCCTATGTTCGCATATTTTAACAGTTTATGAATTTAACTTCAAGTGGCACTTTTCAAATGCAGTTTCTATCAAGCAAATGAACTCTAACATGGATGCCAATGATACTGTCATGTAGATCACAGAAAGGTGATAAATATTTTTAAAGGGCACTAAGCCATAGGATGGACAGAACTACAGTTATAGCCTTCGAAAAACAGCAAAGTGGTGTTAAAACTGAGCGATCCTCAGACTTAGACAATTTTCAGGAAATTCCAAATAACTGTTTAACACTTTGAAAATTCGTAGAAATTAAACGTAGCTCGGATGAAAAAACTTTATACATGAAAGTTGCTCAGAACGATAAGACGAATCTGAATATGTGAACCGCTCATCTGCCATATACCCCTAGCATAGAGAACATGCAACCTTCCCTGTTCGGTTCGTCTTTCCGGAAATGTCAAACTTCGGGAAAACTTTCCCGGATGTTCTCCCCCTTCGCCGGTATCGTGTAGTGCCGCATTAGAACACTCCAAGCGCTGCGTATTGCCATGTTATGCCTTGTGATGCTCTATGAGCTTTGTATTTACTGTTTCTTCGCCCTCTTCTTCTCCGGTAGACCTCGAGACCGCTGTTGATGCCCTTGTGATCGACTACGTCGACGACGACCCTTCTACCTTTGCAGCAGAGCTTCCAGGCAAGCCCCTCCCCCCCCCCCTTTGATCACCCTGATATCGCCCATTCTATTCTCTCATGCTTGTATTAGTTTTTGCTACTGTAATTGTTTGCTCCTATCCTGATGCAGAGCCTGCTTTTGTAACATGCTCATTGTACCTTACGTGCTTATCATAAACTGCTTAGTATAGTTTGGTTAGTGATTCATCAGTGACCCCCACCTTGTCCTTGTTGCCCCTACTTCATCATTGAAGACCCGATCAACGGGGTCGAAGACTAGGCCCCGACACCGCACATCACTTTCCCCTTAGTTGCTCGAGACTACACGATTATTATCGAGTGCCAAGGGTGAGACCTCTTCAGCACTTCTGATGTTAACCCTGTAGTGTAGCTATTCGGTCGTGGTCATCAAGGGTGATTTCCTCCTTAACCACTTCCGATAAAACTCTGTCGTGCAACCCCTCAAGTGTGAACCTCGAGGGTGGTCCGTCTTACGTTCACCTTGATGATTACATCGAGTGGAATTCGCCGGGGGTGATTCCTCGGGTTTTCCCCTTGATGTTTGGACACACGGATACTTGGACTTTACCACTGTTACTTGGAAAGGCAGGTCGACCCTGAGGGGTACCCGCGAGTGATGTGGAGACGGGTTTGACCTGGAGGGTGCCCACGAGATAATTACGAGGCGTGGCCGGGTATTCCTAGCCCTTGCCGCAAGTCCTCGAGACGGGGCGACAGGGTCACATCTTTCGTGAGTCTCTGATTGTTACCGCGCGTTCCTAATTCACTATGATTTGGATATTTGATCCGAGGGGCCTCTGGCCTGATAGCACTAACCATCACGTGGGCATAGTATGGGCGTTCTGCATCGTATGCATCAGCCGAAGCTTAATAGACGTCAGCCCGGCGATGCACGCCGGGTTGGACTGGTAAGCACATGCCTCTTTTAAGGAGGTAGCTAGGTCTACTCACCGGCCGCGTACGCAACGTGCAGGAGTTCCCGGGGCGATGGCCCATGACCCCTGGGGGCATAGGTTAGTCCGGCGTGCTGACCTCTCTATTAAGCCTAGGTCGGGTTGCGGCGTATTGTTTGGCCGACGCCGGGCATGACCCAGGAAAGTGTGTCCGTCCGGAGTTAATCGAGCGTGGTGGGTAAGTTGGTGCACCCCTGCAGGGAAGAAAACGTCTATCGATAGCCTGTCCTACGGTACTAGACACTTGGAGTTGTATCCTGATCGATACAACTAGAACTGGATACTTGTGATGAGAATTGGATTGTGATGAGAATTGGATAGTATGGCTCTGGGATTGCTTTCTCGCAGGGAGTCGAGAAAGGATCTCTGGCCGAGGTTGAGAACACTACTACTACTTTACTTTATGCTACTCTTATCTCTTCTGATGCTGCAAGATGCTCGGAGCTGCTTGAAGATGCTAGTCTTTGATAGGCTAGGCTTTCCCCTTCTCTTCTGGCATTCTACAGCCCAGTCCACATATACATCCCACTTCATTGGTACTGACGCATATGTAGTGTAGATCCTTGCTTGCGAGTACTTTGGATGAGTACTCACGGTTGCTTTCCTCCCCCTTTCTTCTTCTTTCCGGTTGATGCAACCAGATGTTGGAGCCCAGGAGCCAGATGCCACCGCCGATGCATACTACTACGTGGAGACCGTCGACGACTGTGAGTAGTTAGGAGGCTCGTGCAGAGAGGCCTAGCCTTTTCAATCATAGATGCTTTTGTCTTTGGCCTTCTTTAGGCAAACATGTCTAACTTATGTACGTACTCAGATATTGTTGCTTCCACTGACTCTTGTGTTTTCGAGCTTATGTATTCGAGCCCTCGACGCCCCTGGCTTGTAATATAAAGCTTGTATTATTTTTATTTTTGTCTAGAGTTGTGTTGTGATATCTTCCCGTGATCCCTTGATCCTGATCGTACACATTTGCGTGCATGATTAGTGTACGATTGAATCGAGGGCGTCACATTCACATGTAAAGCCAGATAGATTGGATGGATCTATCGGAGGTCCCTTTGCAGCAACCCATGAGGTTTTGGGGTACTGCTCAGACTTCCAATAAGTATCATCAGCATTGAGTTTCCTCTCAAAGGCAATACCCTCTTTCCTAGGGTTCCTGTTGAGGATCTGCTTTTTAAGCACATCACAAAGAGTCTGATGCCCTTTGAGGCTTTTGTACATGCCTGTCATGTACAATTCCTTCAGCTCTGCACATCAGAGATACTAGCAATGTCCTCAGATGAGGAATTAGTGATAGCAGGGACAGTTGAAGAATTTGTAGCATTAGAAGCATTTGAACATTCAGGTGAAGAATTAGCAGATTCACGTTCAATGTATTTCAAACATGGAGGAACAAATTCTTCCTGAGAAGCTCTGATTTGTTGAGCAAGTAATGAATCGCGCTCCTTCTGAAGATATTCATAACTCACTCTTAGCTTTTAAAGATCTTGTTTTTTTTTGAAAAAATTCATAAGAAAGCTTCTCATGATCAGCTAAGAGAGTGTTATGATGGCTTTGAAGGTTGTCAAACCTAGACTGAAGTCTCTGAAGATTTTCAGTCAAGGTTTTAGTGCGATCCATTTCTTCACCCAACATATCATCACTTTTGTCTAGCATGTTTTGAACCTTTTCAAAAGCCTTTTGTTGTTTCACAACAATCTTAGCAAGTTTAGAGTAGCTGGGCTTGAGGTTTTCATCAGATTCATTCTCACTTGATTCAGAGGAGGTGTATTTGAGTACCTTGGCACCCTTTGCCATGAAGCAATAGGTGGGAGTGTAGTCATCATTGCCTTCATCAGCCTTGTTGGTGAAGTTACTTTCTTCAGAGTTGAAGATAGACTTACTGACGCATGCAGTAGCGAGGGCTAGGCTCGCCACACCGGATTCGGACTCCTCAGATGCCTCCTCTTCCTCATTTTCTTCAGATTCAGCCTCAGAGTCCATTTCCTTGCCAATGAATGCCCGAGCCTTCTTGGAGCTTCTCTTCTTGTGAGATGAAAACTTTGAGGATTTTGATGATGAAGACTTTGAGGTTCTTCTTCTTCTTCGCATCATCAGAACTGTAATCCTTGTATTTCTCCTTCTTTGATTCCTTTTCCCACTGAGGACAATCTTGAATGTAGTGACCAGGTTTCTTGCATTTGTGGCAAAGCCTCTTCTTGTAGTCACTGGATGAGGAATCATTGCTCCTTGAGGGTTTTCCAAAGAGACCACGTCTTGAGAACTTACGGAATTTCTTCACGGCGGTGCTAGTTCATGGCTCAGTTCTTGACATCTCCAAGGCTGCTTTGCCAGAGTCTTCATCTTGAGACTTAGAAGCGCCTTGGCCTTGATTGCACGTGATCCGTCATAGCTCGAAACATAGAGATCTCTCTTTTCAGCAATTTGGAACTCATGAGTATTTAGCCTCTCGAGGATGTCGGCGGGATCAAGTGACTTGTAGTCAGACGCTCTTGTATCATCGATGCGAGTATCAAATGAGGAATCAAGCGATCTCAGCAATTTCTTCACCACCTCGTGGTCGGTGATGTCAGTGGCACCAAGTGCTTGAAGCTCATTTGAGATGTCAGTGAGGTGATCAAAGGTTTGTTGAACATTTTCATTGTCGAGTCTTTTGAAGCAGTTGAAGAGATTGCGAAGAACGTCAACTCGAGAGTCACGCTGTGTTGAGACTCCTTCATTCACTTTGGAATGACCTATCCCGGATAAGCTTTGCAGTTTCCAAAGCACTCACTCTTCCATAACGCCCTTTGCTCGGATGGCCACAGATGATGTTCTTCGCTTGAGAATCGAGTTGCTTGAATCTCTTCACATCCAGTGACATTCAAAGAAGGTGTGACTGAGGGAACACCATTTTCCACAACATACCAGAGATCGTTATGAATTGCCTCAAGATGCATTCGCATCTTATTCTTCCAGTAGGGGTAGTTCGTCCCATCGGAGGTAGGACACCCAGCAGAGACCTTGATCATAGCTGCGGTCGACATAACTAAAACTCCAGGTGGTTAAACAAAAATCACACAGAACAAGGGAGTACCACGCTCTGTACTAATTGAAAGTGCTTTATATCGACTAGAGGGGGGTGAATAGGCGATTTTTATGAATTCTTCACTGAGGAATTTGCGGGTGAGGAAATTCCTTAGAGAAGAACTACTTGCAGTGGAATAAGTACTCAAAAGTAAACATAGCAGAATACAAGCATGGTCATCATGATGAAATGAAGACGAGCACATAGTACAGAAAGCGTAAACACAGGATAGCACAGGATGTAGACAAATAGACTGAAGAAATTGAACTGAGGAAATTGAGATCATCTTCAGTCAAAGTCTTCAAACACAGATATGAACAAGTGCACAACACAGTTATGAGGAAATGAAAGAGTTGAGGAGATAGAACCAGTAAGCTTGGTGAAGACAATGATTTGGTAGACCAATTCCAACTGCTTTGTCTCGGTTATGCGTGCAGTTGGAGCAGATAGGTATTTAAACCTGAGAGGACACAGTCCCGGACACACAGTCCTCACCGTATTCCTTGAGCTAAGGTCACACAGACCTCACCCAATCACTCATGGTAAGTCTTCAGGTGACTTCCGAACCTTCACAAACTCGGTCACTCGGCGATCCACAATTTCCTCTTTGATGCTCTAGACCATGACGCCTAACCGTCTGGAAGAAGCACAGTCTTCAAAGGTAACAAGCGTCGGATCCACGCAGGATCAATCTCTTTAGTGATGCTCAATCACTTTGGGTTTGTAGGTGTTTGGGTTTGGGTTTTCCTCAGTGGATGATTTTCGCTCAAAGTCCTCGGAGGATGGGATGCTCTCAAATGACAAGTGTCAGTTTCTCTCGGAGCAGCCAACCAGCTAGTGGTTGTAGGGGGCGGCTATTTATAGCCTAGGGAGCAGCCCGACATGATAAGACATAAATGCTCTTTAATAATATGACCGTTAGGTGGGTAGATATTTTGGACAGCTGGCGCATAGCACAGCAACGGTCGGATATTTGAGGCTCGAATTCCTCAGGGCTATCATGTTCCTCACTGTGTAGGCAATCCGCACTGGCGAGTTCCTAACTCCTGAGTCAGAACAAGTTCCTCAGAGACCAGAAGAACTTCGTCTCACATCAAGAATATGACTGAATTGTATGAGATTTCCAATGGCTTCACCGAAGGGATTGGTAGGTGTAGGATTTTGAGTTGAGCATCACATGGAAATTTTTCCTTAGTATTTCCTCGACCCCTTTAACAAAGACGGTGTTTCCTATGACTCAATAAAGAGAAAATGAAACTACTGAAAAAAAGTCTTCACGCTCCATGTTCCTCGAATGAATGCCAAGTCTTCAAGGTCACACCAATTTCTTCACTTTCAAAGTCTTGAGAAAGTCTTGAAAATACAAAGTCTTGATCGAAGAACTTCATTTTTAGGGTCGACTTTCTCTGTAAATATCAAACTCCTCATAGTCTTATAGACATGTGTACACTCATAAACACATTGGTCCCTTAACCTATAAGTCTTCAATACACCAAAATCACTAAGGGGCACTAGATGCACTTACAGGTTGGATGAGATTTACCATGTAAGCGAGTTAGTTTTGTTAGGGTTTGATCCCTAGTATCCATTATGTTCTAACATTGATGTTGCTATGACTTTGCTATGCTTAATGCTTGTCACTAGGGCCCGAGTGCCATGATTTCAGATCTGAACCTATTATGTTTTCATGCATATATGTGAGTTCTTGATCCTATCTTGCAAGTCAATAGTCACCTACTATTAGTTATGATCTGGCAACCCCGAAGTGACAATAATCGGGACCATTCCCGGTGATGACTGTAGTTTGAGGAGTTCATGTATTCACTAAGTGTTAATGCTTTGGTCCGATACTCTATTAAAAGGAGACCTTAATATCCCTTAGTTTCCAATAGGACCCCTCTGCCATGCGACGGTAGGACAAAATATGTCATGCAAGTTCTTTTCCATAAGCACGTATGACTATATTCGGAATACATGCCTATATTAGATTGATGAACTGGAGCTAGTTCTGTGTCACCCTATGTTATAACTGTTGCATGAGGAATCGCATCCAACATAATTATCCATCATTGATCCATTGCCTACGAGCTTTTCACATATTGATCTTTGCTTAGTTACTTTTCCATTGCCACTGTTAGGATTGCTACAAAAATTGCTACTGTTACTTTTGCCACCGTTACCGTTACTTCCATACTACTTTGCTACTAAATACTTTGCTGCATATATTAAATCTTTCAGGTGTGGTTGAATTGACAACTCAACTGCTAATACTTGAGAATATTCTTTGGCTCCCCTTGTGTCGAATCAATAAATTTGGGTTGAATACTCTACCCTCGAAACTGCTATGCGATCCCCTATACTTGTGGGTTATCAAGACTATTTTGTGGCACCGTTGTCGGGGAACATAGCTCTATTCTTTGAGTCACTTGGGATTTATATCTGTTGATCACTATGAGGAACTTGAAAGATGAAAGAACCAAGATTTTTTCCTCAACTACAAGGGAAGGTAAGGAACTGCCATCTAGCTCTGCAATTGATTCACTGCTACCTCTTGAGTACTGCGTAGGATTTTCCCTTGAAGAGGAAAGGGTGATTGTCGGTGTCAAAACCGGCGGATCTCGGGTAGGGGGTCCCGAACTGTGCGTCTAGGCGGATGGTAACAGGAGACAAGGGACACGATGTTTTTACGCAGGTTCGGGCCCTCTCGATGGAGGTAATACCCTACTCCTGCTTGATTATTATTGATGATATGGGTAGTACAATAGTAGATCTACCACGAGATCAAGGAGGCTAAACCCTAGAAGCTAGCCTATGGTATGATTTTGTTCGTCCTACGGACTAAAACCCTCCGGTTTATATAGACACCGGATAGGTTAGGGTTACACAGAGTCGGTTACAATGGTAGGAGATCTACATATCCGTATCGCCAAGCTTGCCTTCCACGCCAAGGAAAGTCCCATCCGGACACGGGACGAAGTCTTCAATCTTGTATCTTCATAGTCCAGAGTCCGCCAACGGTGATAGT
Organism: Aegilops bicornis; assembly: GCA_021605145.1. Classification (NCBI taxonomy): domain Eukaryota; kingdom Viridiplantae; phylum Streptophyta; class Magnoliopsida; order Poales; family Poaceae; genus Aegilops; species Aegilops bicornis. The sequence goes on from CM038671.1 coordinate 129,399,193, forward strand.
TCGGCTATCCGGACACCCCCTAATCCGGGACTCCCTCAGTAGCCCCCGAACCAGGCTTCAATGACGATGAGTCCGGCGCGTTGATTGTCTTCGGCATTGCAAGGCGGGTTCTTCTCCAAATTCCATATACTTGTTGAATAGTTTCCGGCTTCTGATAAATGTTGCGCTCCTTGGCTTCTACGCCCAATAATGGCCATCTTCCACGTGTTTGAATGAATGCGAAAAGCCAGGGTATTTTTACACTTACCCCCCTAGCTGCGCAAATGAGCTGCCTATAAAAGGGGCGAGGTTCTAGATCTGAGTCACACCAACCCCCCTTCGCGAGCTTTCATCGGAGCGCCTTTGACCAAAGCCCATTCCATCATGGACAATCGACGCGGCTCCTCCTCTCGCGCTCCCAGCCCTCGGCACCGAAATTGGGAGAGATGCTCAGCCCCGCATAGCGAGCTAGTTATACTCCAAACCAAGGGATTTCTTCCCCCGGCCTTCATGGTTCCGGTTCGAGCCGGACTTGCCACCTACAAGGGCGAAGCAGGCAGAGAGTGTCCCCGATCCCTCTAAAGGAGAGCGGGTATGCTTCATCTCTTATCTAGTAAGAGGACTCGGATTTCCAATCCATCCGTTTCTCCGGGGGCTCTTGGAGTTCTACGGCCTCTAGTTGCACCACCTTACTCCTGCCTCCATCTTGCACATCGCGGGCTTCGTGGCCCTTTGCAAACTATTCTTGGGCGTCGAGGGTCATTTCGGGTTGTGGAAGAGAATATTCTGCCTAGTACCCCGTTCTCATGAGAATTGATATATCAAGTGGGCGGAGCCGAAGCTATGGCGCATCACCGGACCGGATACCTATCCAGAACCCCAAAGAAGGCGTCAAGAGGCGGCCTTGAAATGGTTTTACATGGAGGACATCCATTGCCGGATCCTGCTCGGATCGGCCTTCCGGAGTTCAAAGAATGCTCCTCTGAAGAAGCGCCTAATTTGGCGCCCTCGGAGCCCTGGAGGAAAATGACCGGATGTCCTCTATTTGATGAGCCGAATAAGGTTATCTTGGCTTTCATCTTGCCGGATTGACCATGACGGAGTCATGGCAATCTGCATTATGAGGGGAGTACCGCCCAATATAGGGGCCACCCCATGTGGGATTTCAACGGGAGGACGATGCCACCCGCCATGGCCGCGAAGGGCGGGATCGGTCACCGAACCGGTGAATATCTTGTGCGCCATGTATAAAGGGAGGAGGAGGATTTCCTCCACGCCAATCCATCAAGGAGTTTTCTTGAATAATCCTCAAGCCGGGTAAGCAAACATCTTTGTGACTGTCCGATCCATGTTCCCATGGTTAAATATCTCATTTCGTGGTTTCCGCGCAGAGGCTGCGTCGTCTTGTGGAGAAGATACATACCGCCCCCACAACCCGAGGATCCGAACGGTCCTCGATCCGACCTCCGAAGAGGATCTGGATATAAAGGTGGAGTTGATCGACGGGTATTCCACCAACTTAGCATCGACAATGCTTTGGTTGCCATTACGGCCGATTACTGGAATACTTCCACCTCAGTAATCGAGACCGAGGTCCCAATATTCGATAATGACCCATCCGTGCTTATTTCTTGATCACCGTATACCAATGGCGTTTCGCAGGGGTACCTTCGAGGCAGAAGCCGAGTCAGCGCGGCCGCCAACAAGGCAAGCGGCCTGCTGGGTTAAAAAGGAGTGCGGTCCGGATCGAAACTCCGCGCAATCGTATGGCGTGTCACCATGTTCCTAGGATTCATTCCCGGAAGGCGTATTAACGCCGACGCTCTTTTTCAGGAAAAAGAGCGCTCACGGACCGAGTCCGGAGAGGTTGCCATCGAACCTCCGCCGCCGGGATCCAAAGCCGGGTCCAGAGGCGGAGGCGAACACGAGGCGTCGTCGGATGCTCCTCCGGCGGAGGATGCCGACAGATTGTCCGCCACCAACTCCGAGGTGGAGCGCCTTGAATCACAGGCGCCACGATTTTTTCGTGACGCATGTTTCTCCCAAGAGGCCTTGAATGCCTTCAATTCGGAGATGCGCACCTCCGTGCCGCTCAAGATGGTCTAGCCAGAGCCACGGAGCAGTATGTAAAGGACATACGGGTAAGGAAATTTGTGATTATATATGCCAAGAGTCTCGAGACTTAAAATAGTTAGAATAACTGATTTAAGGATCATTTGTTATGCAGGATCTTACAAAAAGAATACCCGATCGTCTCAGAGCTTGAAGAGTGCAAGGCCCAACTTGAGGCCGCACTAGCCGCCATGAGGGAGCCACAGAGACCCCCTCTGGTAATATACGCTTTAAAAGATAAATAGTTTATGAAGTGCGGCGGGTGTGTAAATCTGACAAAAACATTGCAGATGGCGCCGTACTAGATCCGGACAAGCAGCAGCTCTTGCGCCATCTAAAGGCCGGCGAGAGCGTGCTTACGAGGGTGCGGCAGGAGAAAAATAACCTCCAAGATGCCAACACCAAGCTGGGTGAGTAACTAAAGGATGTTCGTGCCCAGTTGTCTGACTCCGTAAAGGAGAATCGGCGACTTCGTCACGGCATTTTCAGTAAGTGCTTGAGCGAACTTTGAAAGAGTTCGGCGAGGAAGGCGACTAACATAAACATGTATGTAGGTTTGCTCACAGGTCGCCCCGAGGAGGAGATGCCCAGTTCTTGGTGATCTTCTTCCCGAATTACGTCGATTACGAAACGAGTCCGACGGTGATGAAAGGCATCGGCGGGCCTTGTGGCCATCTATCTCCCCTCAAGGCATTGGGAGCCGGGCAGAGCGGCTTCAAGGAGCACGGCGCGCCCGTTTATGGAAGATATCGGCTGCCGTCAAGGCGCCAGGAGGCTGGGCCATGGTAAGACGCGGTACACGGTGACCCAAACCACATGGCCGAGGTCGGACCTGTGGGGCTGATGGGATGGAGATCCTGTAAGCTTAGTGTCTGCCAAGTAGAATTTGCCGCCAAGTATTCCCAAAGAAGATTGTAAATTAGATAGCCTATTAGATGGCATTGAGGAGGAATACAATGAGTCGAGTTGACTATGTAAAAATATGACATGAAAAAAATGTCTTCTAATGGGATTGTAGATCGTTTGTCATAGCGGACCTTTTCGCCCGACCTCGTGGATCCAATAGTCCCGAGTGTGTCCGAATACCTTCGAGGTTATATAAGAACCGGGTATGCATGGAGACAAGGCGTAGGTCATTATTGCTTTATGACGGATAAGTGCCCAACTAGTTATGTTATATTACATGGGTAGTAAGAAACATCTTCCAGGAGAATAGTTCCGTTAAGGGTTCCTTTCGCTGGGATGCATGCCCTAAAGTGCATGTCAAGGCTGCTATGAAAGCAGAAAATCATCTGGGGGCAGATGGGTAAATAGTTAAAAATCATCTTTCAGTTCACCGACCGAATATTCCCTTAAGAACGCTAGCTTTCGGCTTCACCCAGTCTGAGGTACACATCCGGCTGACCCGGCAAGTAATAATCGCAGAGGTGCTCCTTTACCACCTAGCCGAACAATCGGGAACGTAGGGTAAGCACAGAGCCAGGCAACCCATCTTGGCCAAAACTTAAGTCATATTGATGCATATAATGGTGAATAAAAGGTACATGCGGAAGTTTAACGCATGTGTTGGGCATGAAGCTGTATAAATAAGCTTCATTAAAGAAGCCCCTGTATAATGAGCGAACAGTAGCGTCAAGTATGTGCGAAAAAAGTGCAAACGAGCCTCGAGAGGCTTCCAGAAGAAGGAGGAGGAAGGAGAGAAATAAAAGACAGCAAAAATAGAAAATGTGGACGGAGGAAGGAGACGAACTTGGAATCCGGCACTTAGGCGTAGAATCTTCGAAGACAGGCTGCGTTCCATGGGTTCGGCTCGAGTCGGTTATCCGATGCGTTTCACAGACGGTATGCTCCGCCGGTCAGGACCTGGTCGATGATGAAGGGACCTTCCCATTTGGGCTTGAGTTTGTCCTTTTTCTTGTCCGGCAGCGTAGAACTAGTTCGCCAACGTTATAAGCCTTGGCCCGTGCATTTCCTCCTTTGATATCTTCGAGCCTGCTGTTGATAGAATGCGGAACGAGCTTTTGCCACGTCGCGCTCCTCCTCCAATGCGTCCAAACTGTCCTGCCGATTGAGCTCGGCTTCTCTTTCTTCATACATGCGCACGCGAGGTGAGTCATGTATTATGTCGCAGGGCAAGACTGCCTCTGCGCCGTACACCATAAATAATGGTGTGAATCCGGTAGTACGATTCGGCGTGGTCCGCAGCCCCCAGAGTACGGAGTCGAGCTCCTCAACCCAAAGGTGTGTTAGATTCCTTGAGGACCGCACTAGTCCGGGTTTAATGCCGCTCATGATTAGACCATTTGCTCGTTCGACTTGGCCGTTGGTTTGAGGGTGATAGGCGAGGCGTGTCGAGCTTGATGCCCATGTTTTTGCACCATAATTTGACCTCATCGGCCGTGAAGTTGGTGCCGTTATCGATGATGATCTTGTGGGGACACCGTAATGGTGCACTACCCACGATATGAAGTCTATCACCGGTCCGGATTCGCCGTTTTAACGAGCTTGGCCTCTATCCATTTGGTGAATTTGTCCACCATGACCAATAAGTATTTTTGCTTGTGGGTTCCTCCCTTAAGAGGTCCAACCATGTCAAGCCCCTGCATCATGACGGCCGGGTGATGGGTATAGTTTTGAGGCGGTGGGTGGCATATGGCTTTGGTTAGCAAAAGCTGGCAACCAACGCATCATTGGACTAAGTCCTGCGCATCTGCCGGGCGTCGGCCAATAAAATCATGTACGGAAGGCCTTGCCTACAAGGGGCCGGGCTGCGGCATGGTGCCCACCCAGTCCGGCATGAATTTCAGCCAGGAGGTTTCGCCCTTCCTGTTCAGAGATACACCTTTGAAGGACTCGGTAGTGCTTTTCTTATAAAGCTCTCCTCATGGACTTTATAGACTTTAGATCGCCGTACTATGCAGCGAGCCTCATTTTGGTCTTCGGGAGTTCTGCCTAGTTAAGTAGGCTAGGAATGGTTCCGATCCACGGGCGATAACCGCCATTATTTCGTGGGCGGAGGGTGTTATCTCGGTGGCGAGCCTCCGATTGTGTCGAGTGTTCGGCGTCAGCGGTGCGGTTGGGTCCGGATTGTTATTTCCGGACTCCTTCCCATTGTACGGATGGCTTGAACAGCCGTTCAGAAAAGATATTGGGTGGGGCGGCATCGCGTTTTGCACCGATGCGTGCCAATATATCTGCCGCTGGTTGTTATCCGGGCTATATGATGAAATTCGAGCCCTTCAAACCGTGGCCGACATTTTTAGGACCGCATTGCGGTATGCTGCCATTTTCGGATCTTTGGCATCAAAGTCTCCGTTTATTTGAGATATTGCGAGGTTCGAATCCTCGCGCACCTCTAGGCGTTGAATGCCCATGGAGATCGCCATCCGGAGGCCGTGCGAAGGGCCTCATATTCGGCTGCGTTGTTGGAGTCCGTATACATTATCTCAAGGGCGTATTGGATTGTGTCCCGGTTGGGGACGTTAGACGACGCCAAATTTCGTGCCGGGCGTAACATTTTGGAGCCGTCAAAGTGCATGATCCAATTGGAGTTTGCGCCCTACTCTTTAGGGAGTTCGGCTTCAGTCCATTCGGCCATGAAGTCGGCCAAAACCTGCGACTTAATAGCTCGTCGTGGCTTATAAGTTATGTCGAATGGAAGGAGCTCTATGACCCATTTAGCAATCCGGCCCGTCTCGTCGCGGTTGTTTATAATGTCGTTAAGAGGTACTTCGGAGGCTACCATTATTAAACACTCTTGAAAGAAGTGTCGCAGCTTCCGGGATGCCATGAACACCGCGTATGGTATCTTTTGATAGTGTGGGTACCGGGACTTGCATGGAGTTAGGACAGTGGACACATAGTAAACCGGTTTTTGAAGAGGGAACCAGTGTCCATCCGTTTCTCGTTCGACAACGAGCACCGCTACCGACAACTTGATGTGTTGCGGCGATATATAATAGCATTGGTTCGCCCGCGTTGGGCGCGGCCAGGACCGGATTTGTTGCCAAAATGGCCTTTATTTCTTCGAGTCCGGCCGTGGCGGCATCCATCCACTCGAAGTGTTCGGTGCGGCAGAGGAGGCGGTAAAGGGGTAACGCCTTTTCTCCCAAACGGGCAATAAAGCGGCTCAGAGCCGCTACGCATCCCGTCAATTTTTGTATTTGTTTGAGGTCTTTTGGAATATCCAATTGTGAAAGAGCTCGGATCTTGGCTGGGTTTTCTTCAATTCCTCTCTAGGACACAATGAAGCCTGTGGGCTTTCCTTTGGAACGTCAAGACGCATTTCTTCGGATTGAGCTTGATGTCATATTTTCAAGATTGTCGAATGTGAGCCTCAAGTCGTCTACTAGAGTTTCGACATGCTTGGTTTTGACGACCACGTCATCTACATATGCTTCCACTGTTTTGCCGATCTGGTTTGCCAGACATGTCTGAATCATGCGCTGATATGTTGAGCCGGCGTTTTTGAGCCCAAAGGGCATTGTGTTGAAGTAGAATGGGCCGTATGGAGTGATGAATGTTGCGGCTTAGTGCAGCTCCGCCATCTTGATTTGGTGGTAGCCGAATGCAGCGTCGAGGAAGCACAATGAGTCGTGGTCTCGTCAGAAAGGCCAATAATTTGATCAATTCGAGGGAGGGGGAAGGGATCCTTTGGGCAAGCCTTATTAAGGTCTTTAAAATCAACACATAGGCGCCAGATTTATCCTTCTTTGGTACCATCACCGGGTTTGCTAGCCAGTCCGGATGTTTTATATCTCTGATGAATCCGGCTTCCAAAAGTTTGGTTAGCTCCTCTCCCATGGCCTTGTCTCTTAGGTTCGAAAAAGCGCCAAGAGCCTGTTTGGTAGCTTGAATCCTTTTAGGATATTTAGGCTGCTCGGCCACCGACGTGGGATTCTGGCATGTCTAAAGGGTGCTGCAAAGATGTCCCATTTTCTCGTAGAAATTCTCGTAGTGTGGCGTCTACATCAGGGTTTAATTGTGCCCCAATGGAGGCCGTCTTTGCAGGGTCCGTTGGGTGGACTTGGAATTTGACTATTTAATCCGCTGGTTTAAAAGAGGTGGACTTGGATCTTTTATCAAGTCTCACTTCGTCCCTGTTCACTGTGGAGCGCATCGCGGTGAGTTCCTCGGCCGCTAGGGCTTCGGATAGTGCCTCGAGGGCTAGTGCGGCTGTCTTGTTTTCGGTAGCGGAGTGCTATATTCGGATCACTAGCGAGAGTGATGATTCCGTTAGGTCCGGCATTTTAAGCTTCATGTACCCATAATGGGGTATAGCTTGAAAAATTGTGAATGCCCTCGTCCTAATAAAGCATGATATCCGGCTGTTGAGCAGGGGCCACTTGAAATGTGACCTCCTCGGACTGTAATTGTTCCGGGCGAGTAACACTACGCCCTGTGATTTTCCCTGCAAAGATGCTTCCGGCTATGGATTATTCCTCTAAAGGTTGTGCCGCTTCGCTCAATGCGGTTCCAATCTATTTCCATTTTCGGAGGGTTTCCTCATAGATGAGGTTTAGTCATTGCCGCCATCCATGAGTACCTTAGTAAGACGAAAGCCGTCCACTATCGGACCGAGGACCAATGCGGCCGGTGCTCGGGCTGTTCGAATTTAGGTTCACACCGCATTAAAGGTAATAGCCGTGTCCTCCATGGATTTATTGTTGCAACTTGGTAGACTTGGCAAGGTTCTTGAGTGTTCGTTTCGCATGTTATTTGATGCGAAAGTCTCGAATCTATTAACACCGTCTTGGTGTTCTTTGGGCTGGGATTCTGAAGCTAGAAGCTCTTCTCCACTTTTGGCCACTGCCGTAGTATCCAACATGCTCAAGGCTATGAGTTGGAGTGGCGCCCTCTGTCTTGTGAATTTTGCAGGTCCGTTTAGCCAACCCTCCAAGACGGTTCCGCACCCTTTAGGGGGTTTTGGTTTTTGGTGTTTAACCTGTGTGCTTGGTAATGATGCACCCTTTTATTTCGGACTAGGGATGTATTCGGGGCCGGATTATCCCAAAATTTACTTTCGGTTTTCCAAGCGCTCTCCATCGCACAATACTTTTGTACTATGGTCACCAAGTCAGCAAAGCGTGTAATTTCGCGATGACTTATGGCGTTTAGGATTCTCTTGTCCTTGCAATTATTGCAAAAAATTGGGATTGCGTCCTCCTCTCGGCAGTCCTCGATCATGTTCATAGCCAGGAGGAATCGCCCAAGAATGATGTCTTGTTTTGGGCTCTTGCCGAATTCGAGAGATCGCTAATGTTTGGTTGGGCGGGTGGAACTAGATCCGGAACCCCTCCCGATTTAGGACTCAGGGGCCGAGAAGTTTCCGAACTCGGAAGTTTGGATTTTTGAGTGGTATACAATGAGTCCAACCTGCCGCCCGACTTTAAGTTCAGGGCTTGATCGACATCCGTCCCTCTGCGGGAATCCGGCATGGAGGGATCGGGAATCCGGACGTAGCTAGTCCTTAAGATAGAAGAAGAATCGCCGCATTGCTCCTCTATCACAACAATATGATGGGTAGCCTGGGGAGAGTTGATCTCTCTCAGATCGGTTTTAGGCCCGATCCGGTCGTAGTCTGTGGCGAATCCCAGTGCGGCAATACGATCCAAGAGCTCGTTCATGGAGGAGAGCTCGATCGGATCTAACTGCTCCGCAAGTTCCGAGTTAACATGAAGATTGGTTTCAATGACTCGAAAGGTCATCATCGGTAGCGGTGGCCCAACCGGCGGTCATAAGAAAACCACCTAGTCAAGAGTCGACCCGGTGCCAAGGCTCCTTTGGCGATAGTATCGTCTTTAAAGATGGGATGAGGCATCCTACCTGACGGCGACGGCACAGAGGAACTCTCAATGAAAACACCAATGTCGGTCTCAAAACCGGCGGATCTAGGGTAGGGGGTCCCGAACTGTGCGTCTAGGCGGATGGTAACAGGAGACAAGGGACACGATGTTTTTACCCAGGTTCGGGCCCTCTCGATGGAGGTAATACCCTACTCCGCTTGATTAATATTGATGATATGGGTAGTACAATAGTAGATCTACCACGAGATCAAGGAGGCTAAACCCTAGAAGCTAGCCTATGGTATGATTGTTGTTCGTCCCACGGACTAAAACCCTCCGGTTTATATAGACACCGGATAGGTTAGGGTTACACAGTCGGTTACAATGGTAGGAGATCTACATATCTCAGACGCCAAGCTTGCCTTCCACGCCAAGGAAAGTCCCATCCGGACACGGGACGAAGTCTTCAATCTTGTATTTTTATAGTCCAGGAGTCTGGCCAACGGTGATAGTTCGGCTATCCGGACACCCCCTAATCCGGGACTCCCTCAGTGATGCAGCAAAGTAGCGTAAGTATTTCCCTCAGTTTTTGAGAACCAAGGTATCAATCCAGTAGGAGATAAAACGCAAGTCGCCTCGTACCTACACAAACAAATAAGAACCTTGTAACCAACGCGATAAAGGGGTTGTCAATCCCTTCACGGCCACTTGCAAAAGTGAGATCTGATAGAGATAATAAGATAAATATTTTTGGCATTTTTATGATAAAGATTGAAAGTAAAGATTGCAAAGTACAATAGATTTGAAACTTGTATGATGGAAAGTAGACCCGGGGGCCATAGGTTTCACTAGTGGCTTCTCTCAAGATAGCATAAGTATTAGGATGGGTGAACAAATTACTATCGAGCAATTGATAGAAAAGTGCATAGTTATGAGAATATCTAGGCATGATCATGTATATAGGCATCACGTCCGCGACAAGTAGACCGAACGATTACGCATACATTACTATTACTCCACACATCGACCACTATCTAGCATGCATCTAGAGTATTAAGTTCATAAGAACAGAGTAACGCATTAGGCAAGATGACATGATGTAGAGGGATAAACTCAAGCAATATGATATAAACCCCATCTTTTATCCTCGATGGCAACAATACAATACGTGTCGTTTCCCTAACATCGGGATCGGCAACGCAAGATTGAACCCAAAGCTAAGCACTTCTCCCATTGCAAGAAAGATAAATCTAGTAAGCCAAACCAAACTGATAATTCTAAGAGACTTGCAAAGATAACAAATCATACATAAAAGAATTCAGAGAAGATTCAAATATTGCTCATAGATAATCTTGATCATAAACCCACAATTCATCGGATCTCGACAAACACACCGCAAAAAGAATTACATCGAATAGATCTCCAAGACAATCAAGGAGAACTTTGTATTGAGATCCAAAGAGAGAGAAGAAGACATCTAGCTAATAGCTATGGACCTGAAGGTCTGTGGTAAACTACCCACACATCATCGGAGAGGCTATGGTGTTGATGTAGAAGCCCTCTGTGATCGATTCCTCTTTCAGAAAGCACCGAAAAAGGCCCCAAGATGGGATCTCACGGGTACAGAAGGTTGCGGCGGTGGAAATAGGCTTTCGTGGTGCTCTGTGATGTTTTCAGGGTATATGAGTATATATAGGCGAAAGAAGTCGGTCAGGGGAGCCACAAGGGGCCCACGAGGGTGGGGGCGCGCCTCCCTGCCTCATGGCCTCCTCGTTGCTTGCTTGACGTTCACTCCAAGTCTCCTAGATTGCATTTGTTCCAAAAATCACTCTCCCGAAGGTTTCATTCCGTTTGATATTCCTTTTCTGCGAAACACTGAAATAGGCAAAAAAAAGAGCAATCTGCACTAGGCCTTTGGTTACTAGGTTAGTCCCAAAAATAATATAAAAGTGTATAATAAGGCCCATTAAACATCCAAAACAGATAATATAATAGCATGGAACAATCAAAAATTATAGATACGTTGGAGACGTATCAAGCATCCCCAAGCTTAATTCCTTCTCGGCCTCGACTAGGTAAATGATAAACACAGAATTTTTGATGTTGAATGCTACCTAGCATATTTTTCAATGTTATTTTCTTTATTGTGGCATTAATGTTCAGATCCAAAAGATTCAAGATAAAAGTTTAATGTTGACATAAAAATAATAATACTTCAAGCATACTAACTAAGCAATTATGTCTTCTCAAAATAACATGGCCAAAGAAAGTTCATCCCTACAAAATCATATAGTTTGGTCATGTTCCATTTTCTTCACACAAGAATGTTCTCATCATGCACAACCCCGATGACAAGCCAAGCAATTGTTTCATACTTTAGTAATCTCAAACTTTTTTCAACCTTCACGCAATACATGAGCGTGAGCCATGGATATAGCACTATGGGTGGAATAGAATATAATGATGGAGGTTATGTGAAGAAGACAAAAAAGGAGAAAGTCTCACATTGACGCGGCTAATCAACGGGCTAGGGAGATGCACATCAATTGATGTCAATGCAAGGAGTTGGTATTGCCATGCAACGGATGCACTAGAGCTATAAATGTATGAAAGCTCAACAAAAGAAACTAAGTGGGTGTGCATCCAACTTGCTTGCTCACGAAGACCTAGGGAATTTGAGGAAGCCCATTGTTGGAATATACAAAGACAAGTTCTATAATGAAAAATTACCACTAGTATATGAAAGTGACAAAACAAGAGACTCTCTATCATAAAGATCATGGTGCTACTTTGAAGCACAAGTGTGGAAAAAAAGGATAGTAGCATTGTCCCTTTTTGTTTATTTTCTCTTTTTTTCAGGCCTTTCTTTTTTTTGGCCTTTCTCTTTTTTTAGGACAATGCTCTATTAATGATGATCATCACACTTCTATTTATTTACAACTCAATGATTACAACTCGATACTAGAACAAAATATGACTCCATATGAATGCCTCAAGCGGTGTACCGGGATGGGCAATGAATCAAGAGTGACATGTATGATAAATAATGCATGGTGGCTTTGCCACAAATACGATGTCAACTACATGATCATGCAAGGCAATATGACAATGATGAAGCGTGTCATAAATGAATCGGTGGATAGTTGCATGGCAATATATCTTGGAATGGCTATGGAAATGCCATAATAGGTAGGTATGGTGGCTGTTTTGAGGAATATATAAGGAGGTTTATGTGTGATAGAGCGTATCATATCACGGGGTTTGGATACACCGGCGAAATTTACACCAACTCTCAAGGTGAGAAAGGGCAATGCACGGTACCGAAGAGGCTAGCAATGATGGAAAGGTGAGAGTGCGTATAATCCATGGACTCAACATTAGTCATAAAGAACTCACATACGTATTGAAAAAATCTACAAGTCATCAAAAACCAAGCATTACGCGCATGCTCCTAGGGGGGTATATTGGTAGGAAAAGACCATCGCTCGTCCCCGACCGCCACTCATAAGGATGACAATCAAAGAACGCCTCATGCTTCAAATTTGTTACACAACGGTTACCATACGTGCATGCTACGGGGCTTGCAAACTCTAACACAAGTATTTATCAAATTCACAATTACTCAACTAGCACAACTTTAGTATCACCATCTTCATATCTCAAAACAATCATCAAGTATCAAACTTCTCATATTATTCAATGCACTTTTTATGAAAGTTTTTATTATACCAATCTTGGATGCCTATCATATTAGGACTAATTTTATAGCCAAAGCAAATTACCATGCTGTTCTAAAGGACTCTCAAAATAATATAAGTGAAGCATGAGAGATCAATAATTTCTATAAAATAAAACCACCACCATGCTCTAGAAGATATAAGTGAAGCACTAGAGCAAAATTATCTAGCTCAGAAGATATAAGTGAAGCATATAGACTATTCTAATAAATTCCGATTCATGTGTGTCTCTCCCAAAAGGTGTGTACAGCAAGGATGATTGTGGTAAACTAAAAATCAAAGACTCAAATCATACAAGATGCTCCAAGCAAAACACATATCATGTGGTGAATAAAAATATAGCATCAAGTAAAGTTACCGATGGACTAAGACGAAAGAAGGGATGCCTTCCGGGGCATCCGCAAGATTAGGCTTTTGATTGTCCTTGAATTTTACCTTGGGGTGCCTTGGGCATCCCCAAGCTTAGGCTGTTGCCACTCCTTATTCCATAATCCATCAAATCTTTACCCAAAACTCGAAAACTTCACAACACAAAACTCAACAGAAAATCTCATGAGCTCCGTTAGCGAAAGAAAACAAACCACCACTTCAAGATACTGTAATGAACTCATTCTTTATTTATATTGGTGTTAAACCTACTGTATTCCAACTTCTCTATGGTTCATACCCCCCGATACTAGCCATAGATTCATCAAAATAAGCAAACAACACACGAAAAACAGAATCTGTCAAAAACAGAACAGTCTGTAGTAGTCTATAACAAACGCAAACTTTTATAACTCAGAAAAATCTACCAAAATAGGACAACCTAGATAAATGTTTTATTGATCTAATGCAATTGGAATCAGTATTTTATCACGTTCTGGTGATTTTTAACAATTGTTTTCGTGAGCAGGAAGTTCTGACTTTTTCAGCAAGATCAAATAACTGTTATCCAAGAATATCCTATAGGTTTAACTTGTCACAAACACTAATTAAAACATAAAACCACATCTAACCAGAGGCTAGATCAATTATTTATTACTAAACAGAACCAAAAAGCAAGGAATAAAAGTAAAATTGGGTTGCCTCCCAACAAGCGCTATCGTTTAACGCCCCTAGCTAGGCATAAAAGCGAGAATAGATCTAAGTATTGCTATCTTTGGTATGCAATCCATAAGTTGCTCTCATAATAGATTCATAAGTTAATTTAATTTTATTTCTAGGAAAGTGTTCCATGCCTTTCCTTAACAGAAATTGGAATCTAATATTCCCTTCCTTCATATCAATAATTGCATCAATCGTTCTAAGGAAAGGTCTACCAAGAATAATAGGACATGTAGGATTGCAACTTATGTCAAGAACAATTAAATCTACAAGCACATAATTCCTATTTGCAACAATAAGAACATCATTAATTCTTCCCATAGGTTTTTTAATGATGGAATCCGCAAGATGCAAATTTAGAGAACAATCATCAAACTCGCGGAAACCTAATACATCACACAAAGTTTTTGGAATCGTGGAAACACTAGCACCCAAATCACACAAAGCATAGCATTCATGATCTTTAATTTTAATTTTAATAGTAGGTTCCCACTCATCATAAAGTTTTCTATGGATAGAAACTTCTAATTCAAGCTTTTCTTCATAAGATTGCATTAAAGCATCAACGATATGTTTAGTAAAAGCTTTATTTTGACTATAAGCATGAGGAGAATTTAACACGGATTGCAACAAGGAAATACAATCGATTAAAGAACAATTATCATAATTAAATTCCTTGAAATCCAAAATAGTGGGTCCATTGCTATGTAAAGTTTTGACCTCTTCAATCCCACTTTTACCAATTTTTGCATCAAGGTCTAAAACTTTACATAGCAATGGACCCATCATATGCCTCCAAGACGTGACCCCGGATTTGTCTTCCCACTGGAGCTCACTCAGTTGATCCAATAGCAGAATGCCTTGATGCAGCTGCTAGTCCAGAACCAAGGCAACAACAACAACCCGCCGCCACCACCTCCAGTTGACAACTTAGGCCGTTTCCTGAGGTTGAATCCGCCGGTGTTTTCCAGTAGCACAGAGCCGATTGTTGCAGATGATTGGCTCCGCAGGTTGCATAGATGCTGAGAAGGTGCGCTTCACCGCACACCAACTGGATGGACCCGCAGCCTCATGGTGGGAGAATTACACAACCACTTTTCCTATAGCCAATGTCACTTGGGATCAGTTTCAGCAAGCTTTCCATACTGCACATGTCTCAACTGGAGCTATGAGCATGAAGAAGCGTGAGTTTCGCAACTTACGCCAAGGAAATCGTATTGTGGGGTAGTACGTGGATGAGTACAACAAGTTAGCTCGTTATGCCCCGGATGATGTGGCCACAGATGCCGCGAAGCAGGAGAAGTTTATGGAAGGGCTGAATGATGAGCTGAGTATGCAGTTGATGGTAGCAACATTTGCTAATTACCATGAGTTGGTAGACAGGGCTCTTATGATTGAAGGGAAGCAGCAGCAGATAGAGAGCCGCAAAAGGAAGTATGGACAAGGGAAATATAACTCTGGAGCTCAGCAGAAGCCTCGTTTTATCCCGAACTCAGGAGGACACACCCACCATAACCATGGAGGCCACACTCACAATGGAGGAAGTTCACATAACCACAGTGGCCCCAAGAATGGAAATGGGGATGAAGCAAGCAACAACCAGAACCGTTCCAACCCAACGACACCCGCTAAGAAGGATCTAAGTAATGTCACCTATTACAAGTGCGGGAAGACTGGGCACTACACCAACGATTGTTCTGAGTTGAAGAACGGCAATGGAAATGGAAGCTCGAGGAAGAAGCCCAATCCCTTCACCAGAGGTCAGGTGAACCACATCAACGTGGAGGAAGTTGAAGACCAGCCTGACGCAGTGATTGGTAAGTTTTTGGTTAAGTCGTTTACTGCTCTTGTTCTTTTCGATACTGGTGCATCGCATTCATACATATCAAGGCGATTTGTGGACAAGTTTAGGTTGCCAACCCTAGCCCTTAGATCACCCATGTTAGTAAGCTCGCCAGGAGCAGAGTATATGGCCAGCCGATGGTGTGATCGGGTACCCTTAACCATTGGTAGCCATGTTTTCCCCTCAGACCTAATAATTTTGGAGTCGCAAGGATTGGATATAATACTAGGCATGGATTGGCTATCGAGGTATGGAGGAAACATTGACTGTGCTAGTAAGTCGATATTTCTCACCACCCCGGAGGGAAAAAGGATCAAGTATGTATCCAGGCATGCGCCAAGGAGAACCCAAGTGAATTCCCTCTCAGGTGTTGTTCAGGAGGAAGTACTTGTAGTGAGGGATTACCCGGATCTATTTCCAGAGGAACTACCAGGCATGCCGCCAGATCGAGACCTAGAGTTTTTGATAGAGTTGTTGCTGTGCACCGGACCAATATCAAAGAGGCCATACGGATGCCATAAATGATCCGGAGGAAATTAAGTAGCAGATTAAGGAGTTATTGGAGAAAGGTTACATTCGACCAAGTTAAATCCGTGGGGAGCCCCAGTGCTCTTGGTTGAGAAGAAGGATGGATCTTTGAGAATGGTTGTTGATTATCATGCATTGAATGAAGTAACGATCAAGAACAAGTACCCACTACCGATGATCAACGATTTGTTTGACCAGCTGCAAGGAGCTAAAGTATTTTCCAAGATCGATCTCCGATCAGGATACCACCAGCTGAAGATCCGAGAACAGGATATACCTAAGACAGCTTTTACCACAAGGTACAGGTTGTATGAGTACACGGTCATGTCATTTGGATTGACCAATGCCCCTGCCTATTTCATGAGTATGATGAATAAAGTGTTCATGGAGTTCTTGTATAAGTTTGTTGTGGTGTTCATTGATGATATTTTGGTATACTCGAAGAATGAAGAGGAGCACAAGGAGCATTTGCGTTTAGTTCTCGCGAAGCTCAGGGAACATCAGCAAATGTGAGTTTTGGTTAAAGGAAGTTGGATTTCTTGGACATGTTATATCAGGAGAAGGTATAGCAGTAGACCCTACCAAGGTTCGATCGATCAGCGATTGGTTGGCACCCACCTTAGTAGGAGAGATCCGCAGTTTTCTTGAACTCGCGGGATATTACCGAAGATTCATTGAGAATTTTTTCAAGATTGCGAAGCCCATGACAGAGTTATTGAAGAAGGACACAAGGTTTAAGTGGACCGAAGAATGTGAGGCCAGTTTTCAGGAGTTGAAGAAGCGATTAGTTACATTTCAGATTAATCCTTGGGACATACGCAAGGATTTCCAAGTGTATTGCGATGCTTCTCGCCAAGGACTTGGAGGAGTACTTACGCAAGATGGAAGAGTTGTTTCTTATGCCTCACGACAGCTTCAACCTCATGAGTTTGAAGGAAATATGCCCTAGAGGCAATAATAAAGTTGTTAAAGTTTAAAGACTTTCACAAAGCACATACCTTGATAAAGTTATGAAGAAGTTCAAAATGGATCAAGCAAAGAAAGGGTTCTTGCATGTGTTACAAGGTGTGAAGTTGAGTTAGACTCAATGTCCGACCACTGCAGAAGATAGAGAGAAAATGAAAGGTGTTCCCTATGCTTCAGCCATAGGCTCTATCATGTATGCAATGCTGTGTACCAGACCTGATGTGTGCCTTACTATTAGTTTAGCAGGGAGGTACCAAAGTAATTCAGGAGTGGATCACTGGACAGTGGTCAAGAACATCCTGAAATACCTAAAAAGGACTAAGGATATGTTTCTCGTTTATGGATGTGACAAAGAGCTCGTCGTAAATGGTTATGTCGATGCAAGCTTTGACACTGATCCGGATGACTCTAAGTCACAAACCGGATATGTGTTTATATTGAACAGTGGAGCTCGGTTGGTGCGATTCTAAGCAAAGCATCGTGGCGGGATCTACGTGTGAAGCGGAGTACATAGCTGCTTGAGCGACAAATGAAGGAGTCTGGACGAAGGAGTTCATATCCGATCTAGGTGTCATACCTAGTGCATCGGGTCCGATGAAAATCTTTTGTGACAATATTGGTGCAATTGCCTTGGCAAAGGAATCCAGATTTCCCAAGAGAACCAAGCACATCAAGAAACGCTTCAATTCCATCCGCGATCAAGTCAAGGAGGGAGACATAGAGATTTGCAAGACACATACGGATCTAAATGTTGCAGACCCGTTGACTAAGCCTCTCTCACGAGCAAAACATGATCAACACCAAGACTCCATGGGTGTTAGAATCATTACTATGTAATCTAGATTATTGACTAGTGCAAGTGGGAGACTGAAGGAAATATTCCCTAGAGGCAATAATAAAGTTGTTATTTATATTTCCTTATATCATGATAAATGTTTACTATTCATGCTAGAATTGTATTAACCGGAAACTTAGTACATGTGTGAATACATAGACAAACAGAGTGTCACTAGTATGCCTCTACTGGACTAGCTCGTTGAATCAAAGATGGTTATGTTTCCTAGCCATAGACATGAGTTGTGATTTGATTAACGGGATCACATCATTAGAGAATGATGTGATTGACTTGACCCATTTCGTTAGCTTAGCACTTGATCATTTAGTATATTGCTATTGCTTTCTTCATGACTTATACATGTTCCTATGACTATGAGATTATGCAACTCCAGAATACCAGAGGTACACTTTGTGTGCTACCAAATGTCACAACGTAACTGGGTGATTATAAAGGTGCTCTACAGGTGTCTCCGATGGTACTTGTTGAGTTGGCATAGATCAAGATTAGTATTTGCCACTCCGATTGTCGGAGAGGTATCTCTCGGCCCTCTCGGTAATGCACATCACTATAAGCCTTGCAAGCAATGTGACTAATGAGTTAGTTGCGGGATGATGCATTACAGAACGAGTAAAGATACTTGCCGGTAACGATATTGAACTAGGTATTGGGATACCGACGATCGAATCTCGGGCAAGTAACATACGATGACAAAGGGAACAACATATGTTGTTATGCAGTTTGACCGATAAAGATCTTCGTAGAATATGTAGGAACCAATATGAGCATCCAGGTTCCGCTATTGGTTATTTACCGGAGATGAGTCTCGGTCATGTCTACATAGTTCTCGAACCCGTAGGGTCTGCACGATTAACGTTAGGTGACGATCGGTATTATGAGTTTATGTGTTTTGATGTACCCAAGGTAGTTCAGATTCCCGGATATGATCACGGACATGACGAGGAGTCTCGAAATGGTCGAGACATAAAGATCGATATATTGGACGACTATGTTTGGACATCGGAAGGGTTTCGAGTGAGGCCAGGCACATCTTTGGAGTACCGGGGTACTGGACCCCCCGGAGTTCAATGGGCCATATGGGCCTTAGTGGAGAGAGGGGGGGCTGCCAGGGCAGGCCGCGCACCCCCTCCCCCTCTGGTCCGAATTGGACTAGGAAGGGGGGCGCCCCCCTTTCCTTCTCCCTCTCTCCTCCTTCCTTCTCTCCTACTCCTACTACATGGAAGGGGGAATCCTACTCCCGGCGGGAGTAGGACTCCCCATGTGGCGCGCCATAGGAGGGATGGCCCTCCCCCTCCACTCCTTTATATACGGGGGAAGGGGGTACCCCATAGACACACGAGTTGATCATTGATCTCTTAGCCGTGTGCGGTGCCCCCCTCCACCATAATCCACCTCGGTCATATCGTCGTAGTGCTTAGGTGAAGCCCTGCGCCGGTAGCTTCATCATCACCGTCATCATGTCGTCGTGCTGACAAAGCTCTCCCTCGAAGCTCTACTGGATCGTGAGTTCGTGGGACATCACCGAGCTGGACATGTGAAGATCGCGGAGGTGTCGTACGTTCGGTACTAGGATCGGTCGATCATGAAGACGTTTGACTACATCAACCGCGTTGTCGTAATGCTTCCGCTTACGGTCTACGAGGGTGCATGGACAACACTCTCCCCTCTCGTTGCTATGCATCACCATGATCTTGCGTGTGCGTAGGAAATTGTTTGAAATTACTATGTTCCCCAACAGAGTTGAATCATGCCACACATGATTCGGAGTTAGCAGCCGTAGTACATGCGCTCAAGACCTGGAGACATTTTCTTATTGGAAACCGTTGTGATGTGTACACGGATCACAAGAGTTTGAAGTACATTTTCACTCAGAAGGAGCTGAATCTCAGGCAAAGGAGATGGTTGGAGCTTATAAAGGATTATGATATGAAGTTGCACGATCATCCAGAAAGGCCAATGTCGAAAGGCACGCTTTGAGCCTAAGAGTTATGTCAATACCCTCGTGGCGGGGATTACCGCAGGAGTTAGTAGACGATCTCAAGGAACTTCGTTTGGAGATAGTTCCAAGAGGTTTTGTTGCATCAATGGAGGTTCAGTCTACATTATTGGGAAGGATTCGAGAAGCTCAAAAGGATGATAAGGAGATTCTTGAGATAAAGGAGAAGATGAGCAAAGGAAAAGCCAAAGGTTTTCGTGAGGATGAGCACGAAACTTTATGGTTTGAGGATCATGTTTATGTGCCCAATAATGCGGAGATCGGGAAGTTAATACTTCAGGAAGCTAGTGACTCGCCATATTCGACTCACCCTGGAAACACCAAAATGTATTTGGATTTAAAGGAACGTTTCTGGTGGACAGGTATGAAGAAGGATATTGCCGAGTATGTAGCCGTATGTGATGTATGTCAGAGAGTGAAGGCAGAACATCAGAAGCCAGCCGGATTATTACAGCTTATGCCGATACCCGAATGGAAGTGGGACAAGCTTGGCATGGATTTCATCACCGGATTACCCAAGACATGGTCGGGATATGATTCCATCTGGGTAGTAGTTGATCGGCTTGACCAAAGTGGCTCACTTTATCCCAGTGAAAACCACGTATATCAGTATAAAGTTGGCCAAGATATATATGACCGTGGATTGTATGTCTGCACGGAGTTCCAAGGACCATTGTATCAGATAGAGGAACACAGTTCACTTCAAAGTTTTGGCATCAGTTGCATCAGACATTGGGTACTATGCTAGAGTTCAGTACAGCCTTTCATCCGCAGACAGATGGACAGACCGAGAGAGCACTACAAAAAAATACACTTCCGTGATGATATGTGTTTGTCACAGTAGGTCACGTTTTCTGTCATGCATGTACATCCATGACAAATTTATGACAGAATCAAGATAATCATACCGCGTCGTCAGAGAAGTGTTCCATGACATTACCAAAATTATCATCACGGAAGTGTCCACTTCCATGACGATAAATCGCGCATCACGTAAGTGCTTTTCGTCAAGGGTGACCGACACGTGGCATCCACCGTAATGGAATACCGTTAAGCTATCGGGTCCGGTTTTGGATCCGATAACCCGTTATGACCCGACCAATGGGGATTTTCCACGTGTAAAATCATCATTGGCTGGAGGAAACACGTGTCGGCTCACC
The DNA here is from genome assembly GCA_021605145.1 of Aegilops bicornis. Taxonomy (NCBI): domain Eukaryota; kingdom Viridiplantae; phylum Streptophyta; class Magnoliopsida; order Poales; family Poaceae; genus Aegilops; species Aegilops bicornis. Next base: position 129,420,241 of record CM038671.1, read on the forward strand.
GTTGGGACAGATGTCATCCACTCATTGGACCCAAAGCGCCTATGATACGTCAAAATGTGGCACGGCCCAATAAAGGCCCATTCCTGTGAAAAGGCCGACCCGTTTTACTTGGTCAGAAGGTGGTGGGCCGGCCCACGGCAAGCCTGTTAACGGCTTGTTCGCATATAGCCCATTTATAGCCCGCTAACCCAGGGCCCGTTTACGGCCTATCCGAATTAGGCCCAGTAGCGTCATCTGGGCCGTCCAATATAATTCCAGCCCGTTTTAACTTCCGGCCCATGTATGGCCCATGACGTCTTTCGGCCCATATGAGGCCCTTAGTAACCATGGCCCATTAACGGCCGTGGTAAACTGGCCTGTAATGAACAGTGTCTCACTTTATACCCATTAACGGCCTATTATTCCGTTGGGCCGTTTCCAGCCCATGTTATCTTTCGGCCTTCTCAGGGCCCATTTATTCTTGGGCTCATTTCCAGCATTCGTTTACTTTCGTCCCGTTACTGTCATTTTCTGCTTGTGGGCCAAATACAGCCCGTGGTTACAGTCGGCCCGTTTGTGGGTCGTTAATACGTTGGGTTGTTTTCATAGCGTCATCAAATACGACCTATTAACGATGGCCCATGAACGGACGATTTCAACTCTAGCCCATTTACGGCCATAATGTGGTCTGTTATTGGCCCATGTTTGGCCAACCGATCATACGGCCCGTAGAAGGCCCATTGATGATACGGCCCGTAGAAGGCCCATTGTGTCTACGCCCCGTAGAAGGCCCATTGTTTCTATGGCCCTTAGAAGGCCCATTGTTTCTACGGCCCGTAGGAGGCCCATGTTAACTACAGTAAATAGGTTGCCCATTGTTAATGTGGCCTAGTTTTAAAAAATAGGTTATTCCGGCCACTAGCAGACCACGGAAAAAGAACTGCACTGACTACAAGAAAACAAATAAACAAGACAACAGAAATAAATAAGCACGCAACTTACGCTTAGGCTATCACGGCTATTACACATATTACATCCACTTTGGGCATCAAAGTTCGCCACAAGTGCAAATATAGGGAACAAAGCAAAGATATAAACGCCGCAAGACAAAACAAGTCGAATCGAAACCACTTTAGAAGAGCTCAAGAAACAATATCCTCGGTACCCATAATGTCGCAAGATGCTTAGCAAGCTTATTAACTTTCTCTTATTTGGCGCTTAAATCCTCCAAAGACTTGTTGTTGCACCGGAAAGTATGCATATGAATTCTGCAGGACTTCCTCGATCCTTGACTTCCTCGTCGCATAACATCTCGATCGATGCCTTTCAACTTGAAGTTGAGACTCAAGAAGTCGAACCGATTCAGCAAAGAAGTTCAAGAGTGGTGCCAAAGAGTAGCCAAGAACTTTCGAACACTACATCAAGACAGGACTTTGGGGTTGTCTCAGTGTCTTCAATATAGTTTTTATCAGCTTTCTTGGAGAACAACAAGGATGTCTCTGTTGGGGAACGTTGCAGAAAATTAAAAATTTTCCTACGGTTTCACCAAGATCCACCTATGAGTTCATCTAAGCAACGAGTCATGGGAGAGAGATTGCATCTACATACCACTTGTAGATCGCGTGCGGAAGCGTTCACTAGAACGTGGATGATGGAGTCGTACTCGCCGTGATCCAAGTCACCGGCGACCGAAAGTGCCGAATGGACGGCACCTCCGCTGTTCAACACACGTGACGGAGCGGATGACGCCTCCTCCTTCTTGATCCGGCAAGGGGAAGGAGAGGTTGAAGAAGATGGCTCCAAAGAAGACGACGGCGTGGTGGTGGTGGAGCAAAGAAGATTCCCAGGGCTTCGCCAAGCTTCGTGACGGAGGAGGAAGAGGTGTAGCAGGGAGGAGGTGCGAGAACTTCAGGGTGCGGCTGCCCCCTCCCCCCTCCCTTTATATAGGCCCCCAGGGGGGCGCCGGCCCTTGGAGATCCAATCTCCCAAGGGGGGCGGCGGCCAAGGGGGGTGGAGTGCCCCCCAAGGCAAGTGGGGCGCCCCCCCACCCTAGGGTTTCAACCCTAGGCTAGGGTGGGCCATAGGCGCACCAGCCCACTATGGGCTGGTTCCTTCCCCACTTCAGCCCATGGGGCCCTCCGGGATGGGTGGCCACACCGTGGACCCCGAGACCCTTCCGGTGGTCCCAGACAATACGGGTGACCCCGAAACTTTCCCGATGGCCGAAACAACACTTCCTATATATAATTCTTTACCTCCGGACCATTCCGGAACTCCTCTTGACGTCCGGGATCTCATCCGGGACTCCGAACAACGATCTTGTGCTATGCTTAGGATTGGGTCTTGTCCATCACATCATTCTCCTAATGATGTGATCCCGTTATCATTGACATCCAATGTCCATAGTCAGGAAACCATGACTATCTATTGATCAACGAGCTAGTCAACTAGAGGCTCACCAGGGACATATTGTGGTCTATGTATTCACACGTGTATTACGATTTCGGATAATACAATTATAGCATGAATAAAAGACAATTATCATGAACAAGGAAATATAATAATAATCCTTTTATTATTGCCTCTAGGGCATATTTCCAATGATCTCCCACTTGCACTAGAGTCAATAATCTAGTTACATTGTGATGAATCGAACACCCATAGAGTTACGGTGTTGATCATGTTTTGCCTGTGGAAGAGAAGTTTAGTCAACGGATCTGCGACATTCAGATCCGTATGCACTTTGCAAATTTCTATGTCTCCATCTTGAACATTTTCACGGATGGAGTTGAAGCGACGCTTGATGTGCTCGGGTCTTCTTGTGAAACCCGGGCTCCTTGGCAAGTGCAATAGCTCCGGTGTTGTCACGTAAGAGTTTGATCGCCCCGACGCATTGGGTATGACTCCTAGGTCGTTGATGAACTCCTTCACCCATATTGCTTCATGTGCTGCCTCCGAGGCTGCCATGTACTCCGCTTCACATGTAGATCCCGCCACGACGCTTCGCTTGCACCGCACTAGCCATCGCTTCCACCATTCAACATATACACGTATCCGGTTTGTGACTTAGAGTCATCCAGACCGTGTCAAAGCTAGCATCGACGTAATCCTTTACGACGAGCTCTTCGTCACCTCCATAAACGAGAAACATGTCCTTTGTCCTTTTCGGTACTTCAGGATATTCTCGACCGTTGTCCGGTTGTTCCTTGTCGGGATTACTTTGGTACCTTCCTACCAAACTTACGGCAAGGTTTACATCAGTGTGGTACACAAAGATGGCATACATAATAGAACCTATGGCCGAGGCATAGGGGATGACGCTCATCTCTTCTTTATCTTTTGCCGTGGTCGGGCATTGAGCCGAGCTCAATCTCACACCTTGTAGTACGTGCAAGAACCCTTTCTTGACTGATCCATTTTGAACTTCTTCAAAATCTTATCAAGGTATGTGCTTTGTGAAAGACCTATGAGGCGTCTTGATCTATCTCTATAGATTTTGATGCCTAATATATAAGCAGCTTCTCCAAGGTCCTTCATTGAAAAACTTTTATTCAAGTAGGCCTTAATGTTGTCCAAGAGTTCTATATCATTTCCCATTAAAAGTATGTCATCTACATATAATATGAGAAATGCTACAGAGCTCCCACTCACTTTCTTGTAAACGCAGGCTTCTCCATAAGTCTACATAAACCCAAACGCTTTGATCATCTCATCAAAGCGAATGTTCCAACTCCGAGATGCTTGCACCAGCCCATAAATGGATCATGGAGCTTGCATACTTTGTTAGCATTCTTAGGATCGACAAAACCTTCCGGCTGCATCATATCTGACTCTTCCTTAAGATAACCGTTAAGGAACACCGCTTTTGACGTCCATCCGCCATATCTCATAATCATAGTATGCGGCAATTGCTAACATGATTCGGACGGACTTAAGCTTCGCCACGGAGAGAAAGTCTCATCGTAGTCAATCCCTTGAACTTGCCGATAACCCTTAGCGACAAGTCGAGCTTTATAGATGGTGACATTACCATCCGCGTCCGCCTTCTTCTTAAAGATCCATTTGTTTTCTATCGCCGCCGATCATCGGGCAAGTCTCACAAAGTCCATACTTTGTTTTCATACATGGATCCTATCTCGGATTGCATGGCTTCAAGCCATTTGTTGGAATCCGGGCCCGCCATCGCTTCTTCATAGTTCAAGGTTCACCATTGTCTAACAACATGATTTCCGGTGACAGGGTTGCCATACCACTGTGTGTGGAACGTGTCCTTGTGGACCTCTGAAGTTCAAGAGCAACTTGATCCGAAGTACCTTGATCATCATCATTAATTTCCTCTCCAAGAGGGTGTAGGCACCACAGGAACATTTTCTGAAATGCACTACTTTCCGGTTCAAGAGGTAGTACTTCGTCGAAGTTCTACTTTCCTCCCACTCACTCCTTTCGAGAGAAACTCTTTTTCCGAAAGGATCCGTTCTTGGCAACAAAGATCTTGCCTTCGGATCTAAGGTAGAAGGTATACCCAATGGTTTCCTTAGGGTATCCTATGAAGACGCATTTTTCCGACTTGGGTTCGAGCTTTTCAGTTGAAGTTTCTTGACATAAGCATCGCATCCCCAAACTTTTAGAAACGACATACTTAGGTTTCTTCCCAAACCATAATTCATACGGTGTCATCTCAACGGATTTAGACGGTGCCCTATTTAAAGTGAATGTAGCTATCTCTAGAGCGTATCCCCAAAATGATAGCGGTAAATCGGTAAGAGACATCATAGATCGCACCATATACAATAGAGTGCGACACGACGTTCGGACACACCGCTATTACCGAGGTGTTCCAGCGGCGTGAGTTGTGAAACGATTCCACATTTCCTTAAGTGTGTACCAAATTCGTGACTTAAATATTCTCCTCCACGATCCGATCGTAAGAATTTTATCTTTCGGTCACGTTGATTCTCTACCTCATTCTAAAATTCCTTGAACTTTTCAAAGGTCTAGACTTGTGTTTCATCATGTAGACATACCCATATCTACTCAAGTCATCAGTGAGAGTGAGAACATAACGATATCCTCCGCGAGCCTCAACGCTCATTGGACCACACACATCGGTATGTATGATTTCCAATAAGTTGGTTGCTCGCTCCATTGTCCCGAGAATGGAGTCTTGGTCATTTCGCCCATGAGGCATGGTTCGTGATCTGTCAAATGATTCATAATCGAGAGACTCTAAAAGTCCATCAGAATGGAGCTTCTTCATGCGCTTGACACCAATGTGACCAAGGTGGCAGTACCACAAGTATGTGGGACTATCGTTATCAACTTTACATCTTTTGGTATTCACACTATGAATATGTGTAATATTACGCTCGAGATTCATTAAGAATAAACCATTCACCATCGGAGCATGACCATAAAACATATCTCTCATATAAATAGAACAACCATTATTCTCGGATTTAAATGAGTAGCACCATCTCGCATTAAACGAGATCCTGATACAATGTTCATGCTCAAACTTGGCACTAAATAACAATTATTGAGGTTCAAAACTAATCCCGTAGGTAAATGTAGAGGTAGCGTGCCGACGGCGATCATATCGACCTTGGAAGCATTCCCGACGCGCATCGTCACCTCATCCTTCGCCAGTCTCCGTTTATTCCGCAGCTCCTGCTGTGAGTTACAAATATGAGCAACGGCACCGTATCAAATACCCGTGAGTTACTACAGTAATCGGTAAGGTACACATCAATTACATGTATATCAAATATACCTTTAGTGTTGCCGGCCTTCTTATGCGCTAAGTATTTGGGGCAGTTCCGCTTCGATGGCCCTTCCCTTTGCAATAAAAGCACTCTGTCTCGTGCTTGGGTCCATTCTTTGACTTCTTCCGGCAACTTGCTTACCGGGCGCGGCAACATCTTTGCCGTCCTTCTTGAAGTTCTTCTTACCCTTGCCCTTTTTGAACTTAGTGGTTTTATTGACCATCAACACTTGATGTTCTTTCTTGATTTCAACCTCTCACGACTTCAAAGATTGAAAATACTTCGGAATGGTCTTCACCATCCTCGCATATTGTAGTTCATCACAAAGCTCTTGTAGCTTGGTGGGAGGATCAAGGATTCTCATCAATGACCGCCTCGTCCGGGAGGTTAATGTCCAGCTGGGGACAAAGCGGTTGTGCAACCCGGACATTTTGAGTATGTGCTCACCGATGTAACTCTTTTCCTCCATCTTACAACTATAGAACTTGTCGGAGACTTCATATCTCTCGACCCGGCATGAGCTTGGAAAACCATTTTCAGCTCCTCGAACATCTCATATGCTCCGTGTTGCTCAAAACGCTTTTGGAGCCCGGTTCTAAGTCAGAAGCATGCCGCATCGAACGAGGGAGTAATCATCAAGACGAGACTGCCAAGCATTCATAATGTTTTGGTTCTTCGATGGGTGCATCACCTAGCGGTGCTTCTAGGACATATTGTTTCTTGGTCGCTATGAGGATGATCCTCGTGTTAGGACCAAATCCAGAATAGTTGCTGCCATCGTCTTTCAGCTTGGTTTTCTCTAGGAACGCGTTGAAGTTCATGGTGACATGAGCGTTGGCCATTTGATCTACAAGACATTTTGCAAGGACTTTAGACTAAGTTCATGATAATTACGTTCATCTAATCAAATTATTTAATGAACTCCCACTCAGATTTGACATCCCTCTAGTCATCTAAGTGTTACATGATCCGAGTCGACTAGGCCGTGTCCGATCATCACGTGAGACGGACTAGTCATCGTCGGTGAACATCGCCATGTTGATCGTATCTTCCATACGACTCATGTTCGACCTTTCGGTCTCTTGTGTTCCGAGGCCATGTCTGTACATGCTCGGCTCGTCAAGTTAACCCTAAGTGTTTATGCATGTGTAAAACTGTCTTACAGCCGTTGTATGTGAACGTAAGGATCTATCACACCCGATCATCACGTGGTGCTTCAAACGATTTAACTTTAGCAACGGTACGCTTAGGGGAACACTTTCTTGAAATTATCATAAGGGATCATCTTATTTACTACCGTCGTTCTAAGTAAACAAGATGCATAAAACATAATAAACATCACATGCAATTATATAAAGTAGTGACATGATATGGCCAATATCATATAGCTCCTTTGATCTTCATCTTCGGGCTCCATGATCATCTTGTCACCGCATGACACCATGATCTCCATCATCATGATCTCCATCATCGTGTCTCCATGAAGTTGCTCGCCAACTATTACTTCTACTACTATGGCTAACACGTTTAGCAATAAAGTAAAGTAATTTACATGGCGTTGAATCAATGACTCGCAGGTCATACAATAATTAAGACAACTCCTATGGCTCTTGCCGGTTGTCATACTCATCGACATGCAAGTCGTGATTCCTATTACAAGAACATGATCTCATACATCACAATATATCATTCATCATTCATCACAACTTCGGCCATATCACATCACATGCAATTCTGCAAAAACGAGTTAGACGCCCTCTAATTGTTGTTGCATCTTTTACGTGGCTGCAATTGGGTTCTAGCAAGAACGCTTTTCTTACCTACGAATAACCACAACGTGATTTTGTCAACTTCTATTTACCCTTCATAAGGACCCTTTTCATCTAATCCGCTCCAACTAAAGTAGGAGAGACAGACACCCGCTAGCCACCTTATGCAACTAGTGCATGTCGGTCGGTGGAACACATCTCACGTAAGCGTACGTGTAAGGTCGGTCCGGGCCGCTTCATCCCACAATACCGCTGAAGCAAGAAAAGACTAGTAGCGGCAAGCAAGTTGACAAGATCTACGCCCACAACAAAATTGTGTTCTACTCGTGCAATAGAGAACTACGCATAGACCTAGCTCTGATACCACTGTTGGGGAACGTTGCATAAAATTAAAAAATTTCCTACGGTTTCACCAAGATCCATCTATGAGTTCATCTAAGCAACGAGTCATGGGAGAGAGATTGCATCTACATACCACTTGTAGATCGCATGCGGAAGCGTTCACTAGAACGTGGATGATGGAGTCGTACTCGCCGTGATCCAAGTCACCAATGACCGAAAGTGCCGAACGGACGGCACCTCCGCGTTCAACACACGACGGAGGCGGATGACGTCTCCTCCTTCTTGATCCGGCAAGGGGAGGAGAGGTTGAAGAAGATGGCTCCAAAGCAGACGACGGAGTGGTGGTGGTGGAGCAAGAAGATTCCGGCAGGCTTCGCCAAGCTCATGACGGAGAAGGAAGAGGTGTAGCAGGGGGAGGCGCCAGAACTTCAGGGTGCGGCTGCCCCCTCCCCCCTCCCTTTATATAGGCCCCCAGGGGGGGCGCCGGCCCCTGGAGATCCAATCTCCCAGGGGGGCGGCGGCCAAGGGGGTGGAGTGCCCCCCAAGGCAAGTGGGGCGCCCCCCCCCCACCCTAGGGTTTCAACCCTAGGCGCAGGGGGTGGGCCAAGGGGGCGCACCAGCCCACTATGGGCTGGTTCCTCCCCACTTCAGCCCATGGGGCCCTCCGGATGGGTGGCCCCACCGGTGGACCCGGGACCCTTCCGGTGGTCCCAGACAATACCGGTGACCCCAAAACTTTCCCGATGGTCAAACAACACTTCCTATATATAATTCTTTACCTCCGGACCATTCCTAACTCCTCGTGACATCCGGGATCTCATCTGGGACTCAACAACATTCGGTTTCTTGCATACTCATATTCATACAACCCTAGCGCCATCGAACCTTATGTGTAGACCCTACGGGTTCGGGAGACACGTAGACATGACCGAGACGGCTCTCGAGCAATAACCAACAGCGGGATCTGGATACCCATGTTGGCTCCCACATGCTCCTTGATGATCTCATCGGATGAACCACGATGTCGAGGATTCAAACAACCCGTATACAATTCCCTTTGTCAATCGGTATGTTACTTGCCCGAGATTCGATCGTCGGTATCCCAATACCTCGTTCAATCACGTTACGGGCAAGTCACTTTACTGCCTGTAATGCATGATCCCGTGACGGACACTTGGTCACTTTGAGCTCATTATGATGATGCACTACCGAGTGGGCCCAAGTGATACCTCTCCGTAACACGGAGTGACAAATCCAGTCTCGATCCGTGTCAACCTAATGACACTTTCGGAGATACACGTAGTGTACCTTTATAGTCACCCGATTCACGTTGTGACGTTTGGTACACCCAAAGCACTCCTACGGTATCCGGGAGTTACACGATCTCATGGTCTAAGGAAGAGATACTTGACATTGGAAAAGCTCTAGCGAAACGAAGTACACGATCTTGTGCTATGCTTAGGATTGGGTCTTGTCCATCACATCATTCTCCTAATGATGTGATCCTGTTATCATTGACATCCAATGTCCATAGTCAGGAAACCATGACTATCTATTGATCAACGAGCTAGTCAACTAGAGGCTCACTAGGGACATATTGTGGTCTATGTATTCACACATGTATTATGATTTCCGGATAATACAATTATAGCATGAATAAAGACAATTATCATGAACAAGGAAATATAATAATAATCCTTTTATTATTGCCTCTAGGGCATATTTCCAACAGTCTCACAATCTTGAACCTGATCTGCATTACTTCCTTTACCATTGCATAACGGGGTACTCTTCTCCAATATTTTATCCACGTTCTAAAGGAGAAACAAACAAACACATCACAGATTTACAATGTAGTATATGAAACTCAGTTAGGTAAACCAGTTCAAGAGTAAGGTGGACAGGATAATAGCATGAAACAAACATATATCTATGTAGTATGGTCCTTTGTATGGTCTATATCATTCTAGTTTATGTTGCCAAATCAAGATAGATACAGCTTTGAATCATATCTATTTAAGACAAAGCAAAGCATAGATGTAATATAAGTGTGGGAAATCGCACAAGAATAACAACACTTGTAATGTGCATGGCATGAGAACATAACTGCATTTATTCAATTGAAACTGAAATCAACATAGAGCAAGTTACAACAAAGAAACACATTAAAGAAACAGTTTTAAAACATACCAAGCGCCATTGGAGTTTCAATTGCATCCTTCAAATTTGAAATTAGTTGGTATGAGTAAATACTGATGATGCAAGAGCAAAGTAGTAAGAACCATAGCTACGTAACCCGACACGAGAACAATTCTTCTTACGCTTTAAGCGTTGACTTGGGGTTCGGAGTGGTGGTCTTCGTGCTTTGGGCAATCGCAGCTTGCCTTACTAATCGCTTTCGTGTTTGGGTGCTCTGTGGTGGAGACGGTGTTGTGTCAACGGAACCGGGTTACTATCTGCTTTGGGGTTGGGGTTAGAAGGGGTGTAGCTGGTTCTCTGTCCAACCGGGTAGGGGTACAATCTGCGTGAGTCTGGGTTATGTGTGGTGGGGCTGGTTCTTGGGCAAGTACAACCGTGGTTCTATCTCCATCGATGTGTAGCACGATCTTTTCAAGACCGTGTTTTACTCCCACAGAATCGCCATCACCCCTCCAATTGAAATGGGCGATAAACAAGAAAAGTAATTGAATGTACAGACATTGTAAGATAGACAGTGCAATGGATAGTAGGGAAGAAAACAGGGCATGAAATAATTCACATTTATGTTGTCTAACCAAAGCAGAATAGCAGGACATAATTTCAAATATATGATGGCTAATTAAACAGGATAGCATGACACAATTTCACATGTATGATGGCTAACTAAACAGGATAGAATGACATACTTCAAAATATGATGACTATGTAAACAGGATGACATGATATAACTATACAATGTGTCTATTAAAGTGGTTGGCATGCCATATATCACAAACATGCCCTCGATGGAAACATGATGGCATGATATAATTCACGGATAGAATGACATAATTCAAAATATGATGACTATGTGAACAGGATGAGATGATATAACTATATTATGTCTTTAGAAAATGGGTTGGCATGCCATAATTCAGATACATGTTGTCTATGTAAACATCATGGCATGATATAATTCAAATATATGATTTATATACTAAGGAAGTGAGCAGAGCGCAATCGCATATATGATGTGTCAACTAAGGAGATGGCATTCAATATCGTGTATATGATGTAAAAACTAAGCATTGCAATACAACATATGCATGATATGAGTAATATAACCTCGCCAAGTTTGAGAATACACCTCGTGGGATAATAGGACCGGTCATCCGCCTCAATCCTCCTCAGAAGAGCTATCTATAACCGGCAACATATCCGCTTCACTGTGTAGCATTATGCGCTTCACGAAGACCTTATTTTCACTCCAGATTTCTCCATCACCAATTCAAATGGCTGATGCACAGGAAAAGCAGTTGAATATACAAACATTGTCGACAAAAGCAATGAAAAATATAAAAAAAGGACGGCATGATATAATTCACATATATGACGCTTGGCTAAACAGCATGGCATTGCATAATTCACATACATAATGCCTTGCAACAAGATAGCATTGCATAATTCACATATATAATGTCTTGAAAAAAGATGGCATTGCATAATTCACATATCTGGTAATTAGACACTAAACAGGTGGCATTCACACAAATCATGTCTAAACTAAGCAAATGACATAGCAATGCAAGATACCATACGCACGATATGAGCAACATAACCCCGCCAAGTTAGAGCATGCACCTCGGGGATAGGACTGGTCATCTGTCTCGAATCCTCCTCCGAGGAGCTATCTCAGAATCAAAGAAGACATGCGCTTCGTCAGATAGCATTGTCTGCTCTGAAGACCTTGTTTCCACTCCAGATTTTCCCATAACCGTGCCGAATGGCTAATGCACAGGAAGAGTAATTGAATGTACTAAAATTGCTGATAAATTTAACACGTAATAAACAAATGATGTCATGATATAATTCACATATAAGATGACTGGCTAACCAGGGTGGCATTGCAAAATTCACATATATGATGCCTGGCTAAACAAGATGGCATTGCATGATTCACATATACAATAACAATAAAGAAACTAAACAGATGGCATTGACACAAAGCATGTCTAAACTAAGCAGATGACATATTTGATGTATACAGTAAGCAATGCAAGGCACCATATGCATGATATTACCAACATCATCATGCCAAGTTAGAGCGAAGACCTCATGGGGTAAATAGGAGTGGTCTTCCGCTACGAATCCCCCTCGCAGCTTATCTTCCTCTTGATTACGATTCGAAATGGGTGGAGGGGGGCTGCCTTTGCGCCCACCATGGAGTGACGTCTGCATGAAATTTTATTGCCACGCAAGGCTCGTATCTTTTTCTCTACATGTTCAGTTCCATTGTGTACAATAACTGACATGCATAGGAATAAAACATAGTGAGATTATGTAAGGAGTGCATGCACAAATCTAGAGTGAAGGTAGCAAACTGTGGATAGACCCAAAACCAATGATAGCAGACAGATAATAGCTTTAGTTAAAAAATACAGATAATGGCTCCTTTAATGTTTGTTTGCACCCAACATGAAACTCATATTAGACACCCGAGATTAACCAGATAGTAGACAACTAGTACTGATTGCTGGCCAAATATGTACCCCACAACCATTTAAAAACTCAAGTTTCAACATAAGTTTGGACCTGAATCAGAGTCTAATAGGTGAACACGACGATAAAGTAGCATGTCGTCATATTAAGCGATGCATAACATAAGCAGACACGGAAGAGTGCGACCTCTCTTGCGGACCCATGTAGTCCTCAAGGTCATCTGCTCAGTTGATGATGGTAATGCATTGTCGAGCTGCCACAAGGGGAAGAAGATCCGAGGCGGCGAAAGACGGTCTGGAGAGCGGATCCTGCTGTGGTGAACCCTTGGTCGTTGGATCGGCTAAGCTGGGTGGAACACAAAGACCGCAGGAGCAGTGACAAACCACACAAGGTTTTCTTTGACACATATCTGTAATGTAAGTAATTGTGTAAGGGCTTGTTTGAATTTTAGGATTCTAACAATGCAGGATAGGAAATAGACAGGAATAGGATAGGAATGCACATGCAAAGCAGAGAATTTAAAAACACAGATTTACGCCAATCTGGGTGTTTGGTTCACAAGAATTGGAAGATCACATGATGCAAAGAAGCATGGTGAGATTAAGTCAAACCACAAGAAGTGTACAACCTCTTTGGCGAAGCCATGTCGATCTCGGCGTGATTGGGTTGGCGGTGAGGATGCTCCTACTGAGTTGGCTGTCGAGGAGGGGAAGAAGATCTTAGGCGTCTGGAGATGGAGCCCGAGGTCTTGCTCGGCTGTAATGGATGGTTTCGTCATGGAGCAGCTCCGATGAGTTGTACGACGCCGAGGTCAAGCAGGACAAGAGAGACAACGTTAACCCGAGTGGAATTCTAATAGCATCTCCAATAGATGACGTAAAATACATAACCACAAAGTGCTAGATGTATACATCAGCCGCTCATCTCTGAACTTAACTGTCGAAACTGAATTTAACTGTCAAAACTGAACTTAACTATCAAAACTGAATTTTGTTGTCGAAACTGAACACACTAGAGGTGAGGCTACAAGTCAGTCGACTGACTTTTTCATCTCTTGTCAGTCGACTTTGCAGCCGTTGGATACGAAATCAAGGGCCTGCAGTTCATCTTCAACCTCCACCTCGAGCCGCCACCACCACCGGCCAAACAGCCACCCGCCGCGCGCTGGGCGCCAGGCGCCCGCCACCAAAACACTCCCCACCGCCGGGTCCGCCACCGCCTGGCCATCCTCGTAGGCCCCCTATGCCGAGCTTTTTCTCCGGTGATCCCCACGCCACCGCCCACCATCGCCGGCCACCACCGCCCCCACCTGCATCCCTAAGATAGATAGTGGGGTACCTCTCCCATGAGCCCCCCTCCTCAAGGCTGGTTCTTCCTTAACTCCGGCGAGCCCCCACCCTCAAAAATCGATCGACGCAAAAGTCGATTCACGATCAAGTGTAGCTAAATCGGAGCAGCATCGCAAGCAAGATCAAGAGCGAGAGCAGCAGCACGAGCAAGAGCAAGAGCAAGAGCAGACCAGGCAGAGGACCAAGAGCAAGAGCAGAGCAGCAGCGCGAGCGAGAGCTAAAGCAGCAGCTCCTACTGATGTGGACATCGTCGCCGAGGGAGCGACGCCGTGGAGGAAATGGCCGGCGATGCCGCCATGGATGGAGCTGCGTCGTGTTGGCTCGGGACCGAGCGCCGGCAGCACCGTGAGATCGAATCAAGAAGAAAATGCGGCGATTAATGTACAACCTCTTTGTTGGCGCACATTAGGCCGCAGCTTCATCCGAGGAAACGGTGATGATGATGCTCTTCCGGTGGTGCAGGTGAAGACGGTGGTGTGGGAATGGAGGTGGCGCGAAAGACGAGGGGAATGTCGGGGAAGCTCCTTGGAGGTGGAGAACGGGGTGGCTGAACCGGCGGGACGACAAGATCAACGACGGATCCTCATCCGGTACGGTGGATGAGGGACGTCGAGGTGTTGCTGTGGACGACGTCGTCGGAGAAGAGGCTCCGGCTAGGTGGCGGACTGAGGAGGGTGTGGGGCTTCGCGGGTTTTGCCGCCTCGGTGTACGAATGGGTGGGCGGATGGGATGGGAGTCGGGAACCATGGCTTAGGGACGCGCTTGTCCAAAATGTGGGGTAAGTTACGAAAGTACCCCCACCGATTTGAGGCGATTCTTTTGGTTTAGGGGTATCACGGGCATTTCGCGTGTCGGGATTTCATAGGAGGTGGGAGTTTTCACGCGCGTTGTAGTTTTGGAATAGCAAGGCGCGGGTTGATATGGAGGGAGTTGTCGGAGCACAACGAGACAAAGATATATCTTAAATATTTCGGGCTAACAACGCGCGGGTTGAAATTTCTGGACAAGCCTAACGTGTATTGTACCAAATCAATTCGCACTACAAATGTCATTCAAAACTTTGAATTCATGTTATGTTCAATTAAAATATTTTGCTACGTGTATAATGCATGCAACCTAGTACTCAAATGAACGTTTTAGTGCATTCCAAACGTATATACTACCGCTTCAATATGAACTAAATTTGAATTCGTTTCTCTATTTGAATGAGATCTATAATAATGATTGTTGTGAAGTCAAAGCATTTGAATTTGTTCCTCTGTTTTAATAAGATCTACCATCGTCATTATTGTCAAGTTAAACCATCATTTGTGTATTATCTTCACAGCACACCACATGATTAGTCTCGAGTAACATATGAACTATGTGTACTATATGAACTCAAAATCGATTTTTTGAATCCAGTTATGTTGATTTCAAATCATAGTACATTTCAAGCTCTAGCTAGATCTTCACAAACTAAACCATGTCTCATATGTATAATGTGTTTATCACATTATGTATGGTGCCCCGCCCCCTACGCCTACAAGTATTAGATGTAAGTTGCAAACACCACACATTACCACAAATTCAAATAAAATGTGAGAATGTTCGATATATATAGTATTGTTTAGATTGTTCGATATTTAGTTGTAAGATGCAAACGCCACACATTATCACAAATTCAAATAAAATGTGAGATTGTTTGATGTATAGTATGGTTTAGATTGTTCGACATTTAGCTGTGAGTTGCAAACGCCATGCATTATCACATTATGGTATAACATGTGAAAAACCACAACACGCCAGATCACCGCTATATTCATGCATGCATATGTTTAAAACACTATGATCTCCTATTCAAATATATGAATCCACTTTCATATCAAATTATGATCTTTGTTAGTCTCTTACACCCACACAATCCTCTAACCTTTGTAGCTACCACTATCTTTCTCTCGTGCATGCACACGCCCTCCTCGCCCTCCCCCTCCCTCAGCATTCTATCCATCGCGCACATTCATTTTTTTCTTTAGGTCGTTCTCCCACAGTGTCCACAACTCCTTTCCGACACACACCGATCGGTAAACCTCTCCAAATGATGTTCCGCCACAACATACACACACGCACCTTCAATCTCACGCTTTATGTGTCCTTGCCTCGTGTCTCTCATACGGTCCCACACACGTAAACTCTCGCCTCTCTTTTCATCGATCTCACAACCGCACTCCTCCCCCTATCTAGCTAGTAGTTGGGCCTCTCGCACCACCTCCTAGATCCATTCTCTCTGTCTATCCGTCTCGCCGGGCCTTATTTTCCTCTAACAAATGGACGTACACCGACCGATCTCCCGCTATACATATTGCTAGCTAGGTCCTTATAACTCGTTTTTCCCCACGCGTCGATTGATCTACCTCATTACTTATGTCTCTCCCTTCCTCCGACAAACAACAATTGATCTACCGATCTAGTTAGGTTTGCTTACCAAACACATGGTCCCCTTCATCATCCATGGATGTGTCCCGACAGATCTATCACGCATGTGCACACACGTAAACACATCCCCACTCTTATTTATAATATTGCAGTTCCACCCTCAGTTTGTCTAGTAGGCCTCTCCCACCATCTTCGAGAAGCAACTCCATCACCCATCCAGCACTCTACCCCTCTCCCTCCCTCTCTCTTTCTCTCTCTCTCTCTCTCTCTCTCTCTCTCTCTCTCTCTCTCTCCTCTCTCTCTGTCCCATCCTATTTCCCGTCCTTCAGTTATGTATGGATGTCGACCAATCTCCCTCAAGACATAGTTGGGTCTCTCCTTCTCAACACATATATGATTCGTTCTACCTCTATAGTTAGGCCTCGGCCTACCCCTCCCCCCACCCCCTCCCACACACACACAGATACATCGAGCGCTCTAGTCATGTCTCCCTGCCACACACAAACTTGACATTTGCCCTCTGACGTTCTGGTAGCTAGGTCAGTCGCCCTATATCTTTGACTTGCACACACACAAAATTTCGATGGCTCTCTTCATCGATCTCGCACCCACCCACTTGATCCTCTCTTCGACTCTATCGATATCTATGAACCCTCACTCTCTTCTCGTGGATCGCCTGACCATCTATATATGATATGTATAGGACTCCATTTCACACACATTGCATGCAAAATTTTGTTTGAGATGTCATCGACACATATTCCCACAAATACATTCACGAAATCAACCACCCCCCCCCCCGTCAAGCGGTTTTCGAACATGCGTTTGAAGCGAGCAAGGCATTCTTTCACCGTTGCGGAAGAACGGGTGTAGATGACGTCGAACTCATCACCGGTGATGGTTCTAACGTTGTACTCATCGCCGAATCATGGAGATTTGGGATGCCATGGATTTGGGAGGAGGGTTAGGATTAGTGGAACTGCCATAATGTGAAAGGACGGGACAACTGGGAGCGAACTGTTGTAAGGTACTGTAGTAGTAGAAGACGGGGACGAGTAGGGCATGCGAACGGCATGGGATTGCTGGCTTGCCCGATGGATAAACGGTTGCAAGCCCCCAAAGAGTTCTCGAGAACTATGCGGGACCCACTAGATGTCATGTCTACTAGACCCATATCGTAGGCCTGATGGTATAGCTTCTGCCTGTTCGCACGCCATGCCGGCTTGTGCGTAACTTCAATTAATTCCATCAACCGTCGCGCCTCCCACGACCTTCGCCTCCCTCGCGCGGTCGCGCCCTTTGAGACTTCGACCGGCTATAATTGAGCAATTTTTTGCCTACTCCGCATGCATGATACTCCCTCTGGTCCTTTTTACTTCCGTCAACCATTATACTAAAAATATCAATATCTACAATACTGATTATAATGAGTATAAGAACTACTATTAGATGAGTTAGATGAGTTAAAGATTCTAATCCTGAACTAACCCTGAAGTAACTCTAGCGAAAGAGGTGTTTGGATGACAGGGTTAGATGGAGCGCGGATACGGCGAGGTGCCTTCATGGGCGGTGCGAGAGGGAGGGAGGAGGAGAGGACGAAGCTTCGAGGAAGTGGGGAGGGATCTGCTGCGGGGAGAGCGAGAGAAAAATGTGTTTTTTAGTGTCCCAAGAAGAACTAACCCAAATAATCACCTCTTGGGTGGGTTAGATTTTTTTGGGTTAGTTGAACTAACTCTAACACATGGATCCAAACAGGGCCAAGGTTAGCTATTAGAGTAGTACTACTACCTCCCTTCTAGTTTAAAGGGCTCGATTAAAAAACTTCACCTACTCTTAGCAAGATAGAGGCAGTAGAATAGTTTTTGTAGTCTGCAGAAGTACTCAACTAATGATGTCGTTCTTCACAAAAAAATGTGTTTACCAATGCATGCATGAACACTAGTTACTCTAACCCCCCTCTCTTCTTTAATTCTTTGCCACATCAGCATGTTTGCTATTTCCGTCTGCATGATACCAGCTAAGATACCACCATTATGGCCAGCCTTAACCATCGCATGCAATAATTTAGTGCACCTTGAAATATGAACATGTGTGGGGCGTGTATGTTTTTATTGACTTGAGACTATACCTAGCCCGGCATGCAAGATGGGATTTATTATGCACCGTTCCCCATACCTGCAGGAAGCCCGTTCGTCTCCAAATCTTTTCCTCTCCATGTGTGGAAACAATATGCCTGCCAGACTCTCCTTCTCCCTCTGGCGGTCCCACCACTCCACCCCGTGTGGAAAAAATCTACAGGCATGACTCTCCTCCCACTGCGTTCGTCCAATCCGTTGTGACCAGCAATATTTCCACCCCTTCCCTCCCTCGTAATTTACTCCAACAAATATGCCCATGTAGTTGTTACTCCCTCCTTTCCAGTTTATAGGGTTTATCTCAAAATTTTAGTTTTTCCATTTTATAAGGCTCAATTTGGTTGTTTCCCATCACATGTTCAGATTCCAAGGTGCATTAAATCATTGCATGCAAGTATTAAGAAAATTGACCAATGCATGTAATTTATGCATGCATGCATTGCAATTAATGCATTGGTAAACATACTTTTTGAGGAAAACAAGAGCATTAATTGGGTGCTTTTGCAAACTACAAAAAGTATTCCACCATTCACCATCTACCTTGGTTGGTGAGATTTTTGAATTGAGCCTTATAAACCGGAAAGGAGGGAGTACGTTAATCACGCAACATATCTTCCGGGACGCTACTTCAGTTACTTAACTGCAGGTGCATTGACATATGGGCCCAATAGGGGTCTGGCCCAATGTCAGTGATGCAACTGGATCTGCAGTTAAGTCAGTGCAGCTCAGTCCATATCTTACGTAGGTGTGCCATTGCTCGCTATAAATACTGCGCCTCCCACGACATCGCTATCTCGTCCCCCTCATGTTCACGTTCATCGCTATCTCCTCCCCCTCCCTCTCACGTCGACCACCATGCATCGCCCCTCCCAAGCCCTAGGCGCCCCTCGCTGCACCACACGGACGGTCACGCGTCGTCGTTCCGTTCCTCGCCGCCACTAGTCGAGGAGGAGCGTCGGTGTTCCGCTCCTCGCCGCTACGCGTCGAGGTGGACGCGTCGCCGTTCCGTTCCTCGCCGCCACTAGTCGAGGAGGACGCGTCGGTGTTCCGCTCCTCGCAGTGACGCATCGAGGTGGACGCGTCGGCATTCCCAATCTCGCCAAAGACGCTGGCCGAGGACGGCGTCGGCTCCCCGCTACAAGGAGAACGCCGCGCCGCCCGCCGAGCCCCCAACTTGAGGAGCTTTGGAAAGAAATGGATGTCGCCTTGTGGGAGGCTTTGCCTCCAGCAGAGCGCGCCAAAATAGAGGCGGAGAAGAAGGCCGAGGAAGAGAAGCGCACCGCGGAACAAGCTGCCTGGCAGACCTATGTCGCGTCCGAGAGAGTCAGGCAATTGGCTCTTTGGCAGAAGGCTCATGCGAGGGTCGTGAGGGTGGCGGAGGATGCCCGTGCCGAAGCCCTGAATGTAGTCGGGCCCAAGCGCCTCATCTACGCTTGGCGGTACGTGGACCGGGTGCACGTTTCCAGCGAGGAGGAGTACCTGTTGGCACCGGATCACCACACTGGTGAGATCGCACTCGCTCGCCGGCAAGCCACCAATCAGCACCTCGTGAGTTGTGAGGCTGAGGAAGAGGCATTGTGTCGGTGCGCTGGGAAACAGCCGCGCACCAAGGACTCGTGGTGCGCGCTCCGCGAGTGACGTGGCTTTTAGTAGGAGTATAATTTTTGTTTCGTAAGGCGATCTCATTAGTTTTGGGACGCAAATGATAAATCCCGAACGTTCAGGAATTATTAGCGTCCTTAATTAAGTATGTAAAAGGGAAAGTTTGGAAACCTTGTGTATTCGTATGCATTTTGTAAGTACGTGCATATAGCACAAACTTTACTATATACTATCGCACTACACGTCTCTCTCTATATATGCTTGCAGACTGTGCTACTCCCTCCGGCCCGTGTCAATAAGTCATCTTTGGTTGTGCACCGTGACCAAGAAGGAGGGAAGACTTATACACCTAGACAGAGGGAGTACTACTATTACTTATGTACGTGCAAATGCACGTTTTAACATTACGATGTGGTTTTTGTAAAAGTAGAAAAACAACAATAGTCAAGCTTGTGAAATGATTCAATGCAAAACAAATGCAAAAATGCTCGTTTGATTGTTTACTTTTAGCTTCCTTCTCTGTGGTTATTTCTCTGTCGTACTTTGTACGGAGTATCTCACTGGTCGGAAAGGCATGCAAATTCACAAACCGCTTCGTACACCCTGTATCGAATTTTTTTCCTAACAAGTTGTGCCGTGCAATTGGAATTCCAACTTGAGTACTACTACTAGTAGGAGTAGCAGGGGCCAGTTCTTTTAGGCTTCTAGATTATTAATCCCATAACTACTACCTCTGTCCTGGTTTATTGGTCCCCATTGTAATCTGTGTCAAATTTTGATCATAAATTTAACTGATGAAATGTTAGTGCATGTCACATGCACTAACATTTTATTAGTTAAATCTTTGGTAAAAATTTAGCGCAAATTACAATGGTGAGGAATAAACCAGGACGGAGGTACTACTAGTAGTAGTTTAGAAGCCCAAATAAATGAGTGAGGCGCCTTAATGTTACTCTCCACTGTGACTAGTCATACGGGAAAAGCTGGGGAAGCCGCCAAAAGTACTGGCCCTAGGAGTAGTAGCTAGGGATACTAGGAGTAGTAGCTAGGGATCAAGTGTGCGAGATGAACCAGAGAAAGTAAATGCAGAGAGATGAAATGCAAAAAAGATGGGGGGTGTGATGGTTGCTTGTACGTTTATTTTACCAGGCCACTTATTACTGGGAGTGGTTGGGTTTTGTGATATGACGGCTTTACTGCCGCACCACGAGCGGGGTGAGACTCCCGTGCAGCGCCGCCCTCTACACTAGTACGACTAC